>CM028132.1:789227500-790477500 GCA_016271365.2 Neoceratodus forsteri
CACACTTCAACACTTGTCGGTGTCTGCAGGATAGGGTGAGGTGAAATGCCATGAGCATTATGGGCAACGACCCAAAGGCACACAGCGATGCTGTCCACCTCTGCAAGGTGGAGATGGGGTTGACGTGAATTCAATACTTCACTGCCATTCCTATATCTTCACCTTTGCACTCCTGAAGCCTTTTCCAGCCTCCTTTGCTTTTCTAGGTACACTGCCCTGTCCTCCTCCTTCTGTGTTTTCGTATATTACCTGAAAGTTAACTTCTTTGTCTTTACTTTCCCGGCCACTTCCTTGAGAACCATAGAGGTTTTCTTTTTCTATTGCTTTTGTTTATAAGCCAAATGCAGAGGTTTGTGACCTCCACTATGTCTCCTTTCAGATGGGCCCATTGTTCCTCTACTCACCCTCAATTTTTCCCTCCTGCTAGGGCTTTCCTGAGTCATAGCCCCATCCTAGTGAAGCCTGCCCTCCTGAAGTTGCTTTCATGTAGCTTGACCCTATTGTAGTACTCATATTGAACCACCATGGAGGCAGTACATAGAAGGGCAACCAAAATGGAGCAGGGACAGCATCAGAAAACATATGAGGACAGATTAACAGAGCTCAATATGTATACCCTAGAGCAAAGGAGGGAGAGAGGTGATAAGATCAAAACATTTAAACATCTTAAGGGCTTTAACAAAGTGAAAGAGTCTAACATGTTTTAATATAATAAAAATAGCAGGACAAGAGGACACAGCATGGGATTAGAAAAAAGACAGATTAAGGGGTAACGTGAGGAAGTTATTTTTCACAGAAAGGTTGGTGAATGCATGGAATGGCCTACCTCAGAAAGTAGTAGATAAGAATACAGTGCAGGGTTTCAAACAGGCATAGGACAGGCATAAGGGAGCAATACAGATGTATATGACTAGATAGGCCATTGACAGAGTAAAGGCCTATGGCACATTCATAAGGTAGAGAACATGGGCAGACTGGATGGGTCTTGCAGTCCTTATCTGCCGTCAACTTCTATGTTTCTATGTTTCTACACTATGTGATGGTCACTGGACCCCAGGTGTTCACCCACCCTGACAATCATCTGTAATTCTGTCCCCGTTGGTTAGTACCAGGTCCAGAATCACCCTCTCCCGGGTTGGCTCAAGCACTAGATGCTTGAGACATACCCCTTGCAGGGAGTTCAGGATGCCTGTGCCTCTGGCTGTGGCAGCTGCTCGGATGTTCCAATCAACGTTCAGCAAACTGAAGTCACTCATCAGCAGCACTTCCCCTCTAGCTGCCATTATATGGATGGCTTCCAGGAGACCCCTATCCATTTCCTCCCCTTGTGCTGGGGGTCTGTAGATCATGTCTGTGCAAATGGCTGTGCCACTGCCCATCTTCAGGGTGACCCACAGTTCCTCTACCTCCCCCTACATTTCTTGCACCTCCATTGCCTTTATACCCTTCTTGATGTAAAGAGCCACCCCTCCTCCCTTTTAACTCTCCCTGTCTCTCCTGAACTCGGTTTACTCGGTTTACTCGGTTTCAAAGGACAAAAGAAGGCTACTGCCCATCGAGATTGTCCCCCACCATATTGGTGGGACAATTACACCCTGAAGTTGTAGGACTTGAGCCAGCTATCCAGACCCTTTTTGAAGACTGTATTAGAGCTACTGTTTACTAAGTCTTGTGGGAGGAGATTCCACAGTCTGGGGGTTCTTACTGTAAAATAGTTTAACCTCTTCGTTGTTTTAGCTTTAGACTCAAATATCTGGTTGTTGTGATACTGTGGGGAAGTCCAGCTGGAAGAGAAATGTAAGCCACAGTCGCGCATTAACTCCTGAGAATTCTTGATTTTGTACAATAGGAGAAGGTCACCTCTAGTACGTCTTGTGCGTAGTGAGTGTAATCCCGTAACTCTTAATCTCTCTTCGTAATCAAGTTTGGATAAATAGGGGACCATTCTTGTGGCTCTTCTCTGCACCCTCTCAACCCCATCGATGTCCCGCACCAGGTAGGGACTCCAGTAGGGGATCCATAGTCCAGATGGGGCCTGACATAAGCTCTATACAAGGATTATGCATTCCTGTGTCCTAGACACAAATGAACGTTGGATTCGAGTGAGCAAGGTGTTAGACTTCCTAGCTATCATCCTGCAATGATCACTAGAGGATAGTTTATTATTAATGGTTACCCCGAGATCACGTTCTAATGGTGACACATGGAGGGCCATGCTGTTCAGAAAATAAGTCTGCCTAGGGTTGTTTTTACCAAAGTGTACAACATGGCACTTATCTGAGTTGAGTGTCATTTTGTTTGAAACTGCCCATTCTTCGATGGATTTTAGGTTATTCCTCATAATTTTCCTGTTTGTCGATGTAAGAACAGAGCCACACAGTTTGGTGTCATCAGCAAATTTTGAGAGAACATTTTCAGGGCTAGTCTGCAAATCGCTAATAAAGATGTTAAACAGGGTGGGTCCCAACACAGACCCCTGAGGGACCCCGCTGGTCACACTCAGTGGGTGGGAAAGTGAGCCATTAATTCTGACTTGCTGATATCTTCCATTCAACCAACCTGACACCCAGTTGATTATGCAGTAAGAGAATCCCATATCATTCATTTTGTCAAGTAGGATATCATGGGGGACTTTGTCGAATGCTCTACTATAGTCAAGAAGTATCACATCCACATGAATGCCATTATCCATTGCCGTACTGACATGATTATAAAAGGAAACTAAGTTAGTAGTACAGGAGTATCCCTGTCTAAAGCATGTTGTGTAGTGTCAGTCAAGTTACCCTAATAGATTCGTGCTCTAGTAGATTCTAATAACTTTCTCCATGATCTTACTTACAACAGAAGTCAGACTTATTGGCGGTAATTTTCTGGTCTAGAATGGTTACCCTTCTTAAAGATAGGGACTACAGTAGCCATTGTCCAGTCCTGAGGGATAATTCCCTCATATAAGGATTTGTTGAATATAATTGAGAGTGGTTTTGTAATAGCAGCTGCTGTCTCTATTAGAAATCGGGGGCTGATGTTATCAGGACCTGGACTGAAATTAGGTTTTAGGGATAAAATTGTCTTTGGTGTGTCATCCTCGGTGATGATGTAGGAGGGGGTAACATTGTTTGCAGGTTTGAATCATTTAGGAATCTCTTTATTGGTGAATACTGAGCAGAATTGTTCGTTAAAAGTGTCTGCCATATCTTTGTCTGTTGATATAATTGTGTCATGTATGCATAGGGGCCCCATGTGTCTATTATTTATCTTTTTATTATTAAGGTAGGAAAATAGTGACTTATGGTTATTTTTGGTATGGGCTAGACGAAACTCAAGTTTCTTTTTAGATTGCAGAATAGCTTGTTTTAGTGATTTTAGAGTTTCCCTATATTGGGTGAACAATAATTTTCTGGTGTTACCCTTACTGTTTTTAGCTCGTGCAAATAACCTTTGCTTCTTCTTTATTAGAGCTTTGATAGTTTTATTAAACCACAGGGGTATTTTCACAAAGTATAACCTGGTATAGTTACATCCCAGTCATGGTCCCCATTATACTATGTTTCTGTAGTAGCTACAATTGCTAATAGCTACAATGTCCAGGTCAGCCTCCACCATCAAGTTGCCAGTTTCAGGATTACTGGGAATGGGGTATGTGTGTGCCGGAGGAGGGGGATTATACAAAAGGGGGAAAAAACACTGGGGATTTGTAAAGTTTTACAGGGACAATGGAAATCCAATGGAGAATGCTGTTAGTTTATACACTGCAATCGTCAATGTGTGGGGTAGATATAAGGGGGTTGTTGATCACTCAAGGTTTTAGGGATAATGGCTGATAAGCTGTGTGTGATGTCCTGGAAATGCAAATTGCCTTAAAAATATAATCAGATGCAAAAACACCTTAGGGAGGGTTAAGAAAATGCACACTGATGTGCTTCTGTTTCAAGAAACATAAACATCAAAGGGTGAGCTGGCTCGCACAGCAAGCTGCTGTAAAGGAACCTGGAAGGTCTCCATTATAACTCAAAGTCCAGGGGGATGGCAGTGTGACTGAGGCCACCATTTCCAGCCACAGTCATAGATTCAAAAATGGACTCGGAGAGGGATACTGTTTTGCATATACTGTAACTTTACATGATGGAACTTCAGTGTTGGTTGGTTCACTATATGGTCAGAATACTGAGGATAAGAACTTCTACCACTGATTAGCAGTTGATATAATGCAGCCCTTCCTGGCTTGTGGATTCTAGTTGTAGGGGGACTACAACTGTGTAGTGGATTCTGTGTTTGAGAGATGAAACCCTGCCACTATCCCCATCTCTTGGAATGCCCATGCCCCACTGTACAAGACTATAGTTTTTATTCCTATGCACATCTCTCTTATGCCAGAATAGACAGGTTACTGATCTCTGCATCTCTGCTATCTGGATTGCAACGTACTTCGCATAAATTAATATTGGCCTCTGACCATGCTCCGGTCCTTCTTTGAGCAACCCCTCTTCACCCCCACCCCCACAGAAATGGAGGCTTAGTCTCGTGTTGCTGGGAAAGAGGGACTTTCGTGACTTTATATCCACAGCAATAGCTGAGTTTCTGGTGCATAAGGATGGCAAAACTACCACACCATCAGGTAAGAGGCTCTTTAAACTGGCACTGCTTCCAAACAGCACTGACAACAATAGCATCAACATGGTGCACGCAGTAAAAAAGATGCCGATTCTTTTTTGTGGGGGCTCTGCTCCGCGTACCACCTCCCCCCCCCCCGCATATTTAGGATTCTCACTCCGAGGGTGAGTGGATCCTGGGGAAAGTTAAAATTCAATGGGCCATTACGGCCTCATGTGAAAAAATTCCAAGTCCTGAGGTGTACTAAAAGGTTGGAGACCAGGATTAGAACCTTGGTCTCCACTATTGCTACTAGAGCTGTTTGATGTCCCAGCCCTCCACACCACAGAAGCAGCTCAGCCAGCCTCTTGGCTCCTGGTGCTATTATTGTTTCAGCACCCTGGACAGTGACCAGGGAGCACTTAAGGCAAACACTGCTCGAATTCCCCTCACTGTCATGTAGTGCCTGCGGCCCAGGCAACATAGTGTGGCACTATTCTGGTAGCACCCACTTGACATGGTACCCTTTAAACCTACCTGAGAAGGTAGATCATGTCTTATTCTAGACTCCACAAGAAAAAAAAGCTGCTATCCAGATTCAAAATTTGGAATGTAAGATAAAGCAGATGGAGCATGATCATATGGCCAATCCTGTGACGGAACACCACTATATGCTGCAAAAAGTGAAATGGGGGTGAAACACTCTCAGCAGCGCAACCTTGGAGAAGGAAATCTTTTTAAATCTGGCAGGGCAGTATTTTAATGGTGACAGGGAAGGGGAATATACTGGCCTTTCAGATTAAGCAAAAGGAACATGCTAGAACCATGGCTCACATACAGACACTAGATGGGGCAACCTCAGACTGAGAGGCAATAGGAGAGATGTTCAATTCCTTTTACAAAGTACTATACTCTGAGGCCTACCCAGTCCATGATCAGTTCCAAACCATCTTTGGCAAAGCACCAATTATGCCAGTTGGTGTGCAAACTATGGATACCCTAAACCAGCCCCTTACAACTCAGGAGGTGACCAGAGCAGTGAGAGAAGGCCCAGGCCTGGACATTCTGCCACTGATTTTTTTAAAACATTCCTGATGGACCTGGATACTCCACTATACAATATAGTACAGGAGAGTTTAACCTCCAAACTAATGTTCCCTCCTTGTGGTCTGCTACTATAATAGTGCTCACCAAATCAGGTAAGGGGCCTGTCCTTTGCACCTCATACTACCCAATATCTCTGCTAACAACTGACTTGGCTCCTGCAATCTGCTTCTGTGTTTCTGTCTAAAAGCTAGTTAACTCTGAGTTTTTTGCTGAACTTTCTCAAGAAAAAGCTGTAATTACTTTATGACTGAATGTTTAAACCTGTATTTTACTGTTTAGAGGGTTAAGTGCAGGGAAAGTGGGTGATTACACTCCTGTCTGAGCTTGTGTATGTGCTCCAGACTTTAGGCACCAAAGGAATACACATCCCTTTGTTCTGCTGATTTTACTGTCCCACTGGTGCAGACGGTCCTTTGTCCACAGCCAACATTTAAACCTCTCCTCTTCTTCTCTTCCCAGCCGAGGACAAGCTCTCAAGGGGCTTTCTGCCCCACAGGTGCAGGATCTTCGGACACTGGGTGGCTGGCGCTTCCATAGCCGTCACCTGAGACCACAAGCCCAGACTTTCCTACAGCGAGATACAGCAAAAGCCACTTATTTGACGCCAGCTCACCAATCCCCCATCCCCTCCACTTATTAAATATGCCTGTATCCCTCCCCTTTCAAAAAGCACGCCCACCAAGGCATCTGTAGACTACTCCAGTTGTCAACACCACATTTTAAGCATGCCCTCTGATTTAGCTGGCCGCCTATAAAGGCATCTCTTTGCCATCTCCCTGTCGCGGTTCCTCTACATTCTGCTCCCCAAATAATACTATCTAGGTACGGTTGCCCTACTCTGTTTTTGCACCTTGTATTGCTTGGGGAGCTTACACTTTTGCTGTAACTCCCTCTCCTCAAGCTGAATTTTGCATAAGCTACTTCTAAATTACGAGAATGGGCGGCCTTGAGAGACCCTTCATGAGGGGCTACCTGTTGCCATGCATACTGATTGTATTTTCCTGTGTCCCAGTGGCATTTCACTGGCAGAAGCCCGTGCAAGCAGAATATGACCTGTCCTTGGAATGTATATTGGCTATGGACAGGAACTTGTCCCACAGTTATGAGCCCTCCAGGTAGTCCTACTGACTCACTATAACCAAGGCACTCATCATGGTGGCACCTGCTTTGAGCCACCTTTTCATGTTATTTTTACAGTTCCTCATAGTGTCAGTCATCCCCTGTACTTCTCTGTTAGGAGTTTGGTACACCTAGCATTAGGGCAGTACACCCTTAGGAGTGGTGTCGGGCATACCCAACCTAATAAGCCACATAGACGTACCAGGACTAGGATTCTCAAACTAACTATTGTTGCCCTGATGAGGCTGCTATTTCTGTTTCTGATATGCTCCAGTGACATTGAATTAAACCCTGGTCCCATTGCTACCCTTTCTTCTCCCTCGGATACTGCTTCTCTTAAAGGAATCAGTTTCTGGCATGTCAATGTCTGTAGTCTCCTAAAAAAGTTTACCATGATACAGGCTTGGATCAGCCATACTCAGCCAGATGTTCTGGTTATTTCTGAATCTTGGCTTAGGCCAGATTCTCAGAACAGGGAGATTAGTATTCCCACCTACCAGATATTCAGAATGGACAGGCCTACTAGGGGAGGTGGGGTGGCAGTGTATTGTTATGGAAAGATTTACAACATCCTGTCTGGATTCAACATCTGTTAAGAATGAGTTTGAATGTCTGACACTGAAAATTGAATTATCTACCTCCATTACCCTCAGAGTGATTGGTTGTTACAGACCGCCTTCTGCTGGAACCTTACTTTTATCACACCTTGGATCTGTTATTGAAAAAGAGAATCTTGAAACTATTATATTAGGGGATCTTAATTATGACTGGCTCTCCAAGACTGCTTCTCCCCAAACACCTTTTGTGATTCCAATGGATTGGTGCAACTGATGCACGTACCTACTAGTCCTAATAAAAAGAAACCTGGTAACAGTACCCTGCTAGATGTTATTCTAGTCGACAAGCTGCATCTTTTCTCATATGCTGGGACTTTCTTTGCTGACATTAGTGGCCACTGTTTCATTGCTGCGGTCAGATCACTGCATCATGCTGGACCCACAGCTAAATTTATTTCAAGAAGGACCCAACACAATTTTGATGCGGCTGCCTATGTATATGAATTGGAACACTCGCCATATTGGCAAGACTTCTACCTAGCCACCACGGTTAACTCAGCTTATGATACGCTCCATGATATACTGTTTGGAGTCCTAAAAATGTATGCTTCCATGGCAAAAATCCAAGTGAAAAACAAAACATGTCATTGGTTCTCCACTGAGCTGAAAGCTGCATTACTCAGCAGGGATAAGCTTTGGAAGAAGGTGCGTCAGACGGAGCTTGAATCAGACTGGGGTCAGTTTAGAAAGGCAGGCAATGCTTGCACTAAAATGGTCAGGGAGGTGAAGGCGGCATTCTACCTAAGCAAGCTAGACTCTGTGGCAAAGTGTTCCCATACATTCTGGAGGACTATCAAGGATTTGTCTGGTCATACACCTAGCAACTCCTTGCCACCTAAGATTACATCTGGGGACAAAACTATCTGTGATAAACCGGGTATCCTTGATGCATTTAACAAGCATTTTGCCACTGCTGGGCTAGCTTTTGACAATTCCTCTGCAGCCCTGGTCCACTCCCAATTAAGTGTCCCATGCATAGTCACTCCTGCCCCAATACCTGGCTGCTCGTTCCAACCAGTCTCCTTGAAAGAGGTTGAAGATCTCATGCTTCAGTTGGATGTTAAGAAAAGTGCTGTTGCTGACTCATTGGATCCTTATTTCCTCAAAATCGCCTATCATGTCCTTGCTGTTCCCATAACCCATTTATTTAACCTATCCTTGTCCCAAGGATCCCTTCCTCCAATGTGGAAAATTGTCCATGTCATCCCTTTATTTAAATCAGGTGATCCCTGCAACCTCAACAATTACAGACCAATCTCTCTCCTCTCAATTTTGTCAAAACGTCTGGAAAAGATTTTCAGCAACTAACTAAGGGAGTATCTCGAAACCAATAATTTACTTAACCCCATGCAATCTGGTTTTCATACTAAACACAACACTATTTTGGCACTGGCTAAAGTAACAAACGACTGGTACTGTGAATTGGACAGCCAAAACTTCATCTGCCCTGTTTTCCTAGACCTTAGCAAGGCTTTTGATACCATGGATCACAGCCTGCTACTTTCCTCTCTGAAGAACATAGGCCTGGACTCAGTGTCATTGCAGTGGTTCACCAAGTACCTGGTAGGTCAGCACCAGCAAATTAAAGCTGGAGGTGAGCTATCCCCACTCAAACCCTTATTGAGAGGAGTACCACAAGGATCCATATTTGGCCCATTGCTTTTTACCATATATGTTAATAATATTGATAAAAGCATTAATAAGGCAAGCATCCAGCTGTTCGCTGATGACACGGTGGTATATGTAGGTCACCCGACCCAAAAATGCCACCTGCGCTGACCTACAGGAAGAATTCAACCAGCTTCAGAACCAGCTACTTCACAAAAAACTTCTCTTAAATGCAAAAATGACAAAGGCAATGTTGTTCTGGCCCTCTAGCCATGGGATACATCTGGCCAGCTCTGGAGCATTGCCTCAGATTACCACAATACTTCATGAAAAATTTGGATTATGTTTCAAAGTTTAAATACTTAGGAGTGTGGTTAGACCATAATCTCTCATTCGCCGAACATGTAGAAGACCTGGTAAAGAAACTAAGGCAGAGGTTGGGGCTATTCTTTAGAATAAACCAGTTCCTCACTCGAGATGCAAAATTGCACCTTGTCCAAACTACTTTTCTCTCACTGATCCCGCAGATTTCTTATACAGTCATTGTCCTAAAACCTTGCTTGTAAAGTTAGATACGCTTTATCATACGGCCATCAGATTTATTATTGGCCTCCCCATCTCCACACATCTTTGCTCCTTGTATAAAGCTGTAGGCTGGTCCTCTCTTTTGTTCAGGCATAATAGAAATGCAGCCATTTGGACTTGAAGTTGCTTCCCCACTTCCTAAGCATTGCCTGAAGTTAGTTCTCTGCTACCTGTAGTCAGTTCTCTGTTTCCTGCAGGCAGTATTAGCCATGCATGCATGACATCTTTGGTGACTCTAGTGTTACAAGTTAACCATCACCCTAAATGTTCTTCCCTTCTCCGGTCCCTGTGCTCTCTCCCTGGCCGAAGTCAAGCATTACAGGTGTTCCCTGCCCATAGCCGTGGGATTCTTAGTCTTCAGGTGGTCGACTCCTCCTTAGCTGCTACCCAAGACCCTAAGCCCAGATTCCCCTCCAGCAAAGCACGGCTAAAGCCGCTAAACAATCAAAAGGTGAGTGCTCCTCGGCTCTGGCTTCCAATTGGCTCCCATAGTCTGCCCCTGTGCTCTCACTAAACCCTGCAAAAATCTGACCACTCTACCTGGTCTAACATGATAGAATCACTTAATTGACTGACTACATGACCCATATTTTATATTGCTTAGTGTGCTAGAGTATGGACTCGGGGTGATTACACTTCCTTCTATAAATTTGTACTTGAGCTGAACTTTTAGTTGCCAAAGGAATTATACTCTTTGCCTTGCTGTTCTGCCTCTCTGTTGGTGCCATCAGTCCTGGACTCCTTCTCCTCTCCTCTCCTCCCTGCCATATCCAAGACCCCTTTGGGCTCCCTGTCCCACAGGCGCAAGAAAGCTTAATCACCGGGTGTTCGGTGCTGCATTAGCTGCCTCTGCAGACTACATGCCTGGATCCTTCACCAGCTAGACATGGCAACAGCCTTCGTCCAATCAGAATGTGAGTGCTCTTTGTCGCTGGTTTCCGATTGGCTCTCCTAGTCCACCTCTGTGTTCCTTCTAAAGCAAATTTAAATCTGATCTTCTGCCTAAATATGCTTAGAAGAAGCTGTATACACTTATTTTCCTGGCTTTAGAACACTTATCCTTATGTCCCAACTGTAACTTATCGAACACCATGTGTTTACACTCCCTTCTTAACTTCTGTGCTTGCACCAGGTCTCCTGTTGGGCTACTGACCACTTTACCCAACTGATGATCCCATTAAGCTGTAATGTTTGTTGTTATATTGAGTACTTATTTGTATTTTTTGTTATCCATTTGTACTATTGTGCATATTGTAAATATGTTATATGTACTTTATTGCTTGGCCCGGTCTTAACCAGGTCCATCTTGAAAATGAGCTTGCTCAACGATGTTCGCCTGGATAAATAAAGATTTTGATTGATTGATTGATTGACTATAAAATTGTTAGTAAGGTAATTGCCACACACTCAAGCTGGTGCTGCAGGTGGTGATGCATCCAATCAGCATTTGTTAACAGGAGGCAGGACAAAAGAAATTTCAGAAGAACACCTAATGTTTTATACTGGTGGGGGAGGGTGGCACTCAAATACAAGGCGGCGAGAACTCTGGTGTGCAGATGCTTGTAAATGAGGGTCTGACTGCACAATTTTCCTTTACACGAGGTCCACATCAAGGCTGCCCCTTTCCCCCTCCTATATGATTTTACTGTACTTTGAAACCTCTGCAGCAGCAATATGGGCCAGTCCCCTCATCCAGTTACTGATGGGAGGGGGAGGGCTGAACATAAGTTGTCACTCTTTGCTAAGGAAGTGCTCTTGTACCTGTAGAACCACGGGAAAATCATTCCAGTGGTGCACAACCTCCTGCAAGGGTTCAGTTGTCTCTCAGACCACAAACTCAACTGTGCCAAAAGCAAAATTCTACCTGTAGGGAAGCTAGATAGAGAGTAACTGGCTGCCAACCCCTGTTGACATCACTAAAGTTGGAATGTGATTGGTGGAGGACTTTATCTCTTTCTTTGCTGGGGAGGATTAATGTAGTTATGATTGCTCTTTTCCCAAGTGCCTTTACCTTGTTCAAACTTTACTGATCAGTGTCCCTGGGGTATTTTTTTTTAAACAGTAGACTCTATCGTTTATAGATTTTTATGGCACAACAGATCAGCCTGTATACCCTGACCCATCTTACACCCCTCTATTGCAGCTGGAAATAGACTGCCTAGCTTTGAACTTTTCTTCTGGAACACACAGCACTTCTTCCTACCCATGGCGCATGATGCAACAGCCACAGCTTGGACTGAATTAGTGAAGGAGGACACTGGTCTTGAGTTTATAACTGGTGCCATTCCCCACCTGAACTGCCCTAGAATTCTGAGAAAGTGGGACCCCCTTCACCAACAACCTTTAAAGAGCCTAATAAGTGCTGCACAAGCACATCCATCATAAGTCTGGGCTGTCACTAAGTACAGACTAGATTTTGGGCTTTAGAGGACAGGGGAGCTATAACATCGTCATCCACCAGGCTTTGCTGAGATGGAGATTTCAGGGAATTTAAGTGGTAGAAGACCTGCTTAAGAGTGGAGGAGTGGTCTCTTTCTTGACTTTAAGGGAAAGCTGACATATCAGGTCAGAGACTTCTTTGCTTTCCTCATGGTATGGAACTGGCTGACACAGGGTTGAAGGGGTATATCCTTTGTGTCAGATCTTTCACCTACTGAGGCAATTATTTATAGACTACAGTCAGGCTCAAGAACACTCACCACGTTCTCCTGTGGATGACATTATGCATCAATGGGAGGAGAATCTGGACCTGGAGATTACATCCAACATGTGGGCCTGGGTTTCCACTCACTTCAAGGAATGCTGCAGGAGCAACAGACTCCACCAGGTTCAGATGAATTTTATACAGTATATATAGCTCTCACTCCCCTCCCTGCATGCACACCTTTAATTCTCACAAGCACATTCAGTTCCACTGTTCATGTGTACCTAACGAAACAAACATGAGCAAAACTGTGAAACTGGCCTGGGTTTTCTGTACTCTTCATGCTGACACTGGTGGTATGTTTTTTACATATTACTTGGAATGAAGTGTTTTTATTGGCAGTGTGTGGTGCCAGTTTTGTTGTTCTGCACACCTTTAACAATGAAGAGTTTCCAATTTGCCCCAAATTGAGGCTGGCAATATAGCCTAGAGGTTAGAGTAATGAGCTGTGAATGAGCTTGGTAGATCCAGCAGACATACCTGGGTTTGATTCCCACAACCTCCACTTGCATACTGTGACTCTGAACAAGTCACTTAACATCCCCAGTACTCCTGAGCCACTGCTGAAAACAGGCACCTGTGCCTAGTGGGCCTTACCTGGTTACCAAAGGAAAAAAAAAATGTGAGGTTGAGGAGGGATCTCTTATGCATATGTCTCTCACCAGCACTATTGGTCTGAGATGGAATTATGTAAACTGCCATACACCTCACTGGTGTTTCTGCTGGGAGTGGATGACTTCTGCTAGATCTTGTGGGGAGGGGATGTGAGCCCTGACCCTAGTCAATGCCTGAAAAGCTATTGCCCAATGATGACTCTTTCCCATCCTGACCAATCAATTTCAAGAACTACAGTACCTAGTGTCTAGTGGCACCACTGGTCCTCACCACATTGTATGTCAAAAATGTCCTGTTGTGCAGTGGCATTACCTTCCTTAACCCTGTTGTGCTTCAAGCATTTCCTAGTGTCCAGTAGCATCCCCTGTCTTTGTCAAGCATTCACTGGTGTTCAGCTGTACACTGCTACCATCACCTCTGTTATGTGCTAGCACCCCTTGTGACAAGGTTGGGTAAGATCCTGTCCCATTTGTTATGCAGAGAGAGTTAAAAGCAAGGATCTATTTTGTTCTCTTATTTGGCACTGGGTCATGATGTCAAACACAATATACCGTGCTGTCAACACTGCAGATATATTACTAGCGCTTGGAGAAAACGCTGAAAGGACACAGCATATGAAGATGCCATCGGATAGAGGCCTCATGGTCTATCAAGGCTGCTCGAGTGTGCAGCTCTCAGCTTTGAATGCTGATGCTGCTCCCAACCCCCCCATCGTTCCACTTGAATACATCATCTGTGTTACCTCCTCCCT
Source organism: Neoceratodus forsteri (assembly GCA_016271365.2). Classification (NCBI taxonomy): domain Eukaryota; kingdom Metazoa; phylum Chordata; order Ceratodontiformes; family Ceratodontidae; genus Neoceratodus; species Neoceratodus forsteri. The sequence continues at coordinate 789,241,197 of CM028132.1, forward strand.
CCCCCTCCTTCCCCAAACAACACATATCGGGGGCTGTGCGCCCAAAACCCCTATTAATATATCAGCTCCAGGGGACAGGCAACACCAGAATGGGAATAAACATGGGTGGGGGAATGAGTCATAAAACACTTAATAAAAAATAAAGTTCAAAAATTTGCAACAGTAGTCTGAGACTGGGATTCACTCCCTGGTCCACAGATGCATCACTTCCCTCCACTGCCAATGACTCATCCCTCTGAGCCATGGCACCTGCTTGGCAGACCGTCCCCCCAGCAGAGGTCTTATCCTCTGCATCACTGCCTTCCAGCCATTAGCTACTGGGTTCAAAACCATGCCTGCACCATTTCGTCATTGCAGTGTTTTGTATCCTGTAGCTATATTCCCCCATGCTATGTCTGTTGCGCAGTTTTGACTACGCCATGATTCAAATGGTATCTTGATCCAGCGTCCTCTTATTCTGCCTCTTGCCTGTCTGTGCAATAAAATGTTCTTGTGGCCCCTAGGAATTGGCCACTGCAATGGTCCCTCAATTTCCCCCCGTTATCTCCCTTCCCTCATTTGCTGTTTTGAGGAGGCAGCATAGCATAGTGGTTGAGGGCACTGAGCTTCAAACCTGGAGACCTGGATTTGAATCCCACATCCCACACTTGCATACTGTATGACCCTGAGCAAGTCACTCAACTTCCTTGTGTTCCCAGGACACACCTTGAAACAAGCTTCAGCTTAGTGTGCTTTTCCTGTTAAACATTTCCCCTTTTCTATTCTTTCTTTTCCCCTTGCTTCTCTGTGGTTAAAAAATAAATGTGAATCTTTATTTGAGACTGGGATCCCTTGGTTTAAAATGTGTATACTTATATTGTTGAAATGTTTGCAGAAAGCTATTTGTTTAAAAATATAACACTCTGTAATATGGAGGGGTGACTTTGAAATGTATTTCACCTCTACCAGTAAACCAGTTCATGGAAAGAATGTTCTATTTTGTGGCACCTGTTAAAGATTAGGTAATCCCTGCACCAAACCTGTTAGTTGGTGCAGCTTCAAGAAGATTGGGCACATCTACGATAATCTTCCTGATTTATGGAAGCATGCACCAAATATTTGGTGCAAGCCCCATAAAAAGGGTACCTGAGATTGCTGCATGCTAGACCACAAAAAGCTGGTCAAACTTGCAGCAATCGGTGCATGGGATTGAGAATCCCAATTGCCGGCCGGCTGAATGCCACAAGCTCTGTGCACAATATGTTGGGTGCACCTGGGGGTTGCAGCATTCTTGGGTCTTTGTGAATCTGGCCCTAAGTGTGCTCATCAGGCTGGCCTGAGGAAAGAAATTAACAAAGTTCTGGTACATATTGTAAGAAACAGGAGATGCAACTTGCAACTTACAACAATCAGGATGCAAAGTTTCAACCGCCAGGAAAAAACATCACATTAAAAGAGAGCAATGTTTCGGGAAAGCGAGAGAGCTGGAGAATTTAAAGAGAGTCTCAGATGTAGGACTTTGAACTGCCTGTATGAAGAACTATCCTGTACAAATTTATTTTTTTTATTTTATTGTTATTAACAATAATAAAATGCTACTGGCAAATGTTATAATTTTTCCTGGACTGCCTTTGTTTCCTGACCTATGCTTCTACAACATCCCACTGTGGCCTCATTCTACCCCATTTCAAGCACTCCCTGGTGAGCAGTGGCACACTTTCCTTGGCCCATTTTGTTTTAGGTATACCCAGGTGTCCAGTGGCACATATTACCCACACCCCATCCCATTTCAGGCATTTTCTGGTGTTCAGAAACACCCCACCACCACCCATTCATTATAAACACTTCCTGGTGTCCAGTGACACCACCACCTTCACCTAATCCTGTCTGAAGAACAACCTGGTGTCCAGATGTACCCTTGTTCTCACCCTGTCCAAGGAAAGCATTTCCTGGTGTCCAGTGCACCTTTACATCATCCCATACCCCCTGTCCTCACCCTATTCCATCTAAAACCCTTCTTGTTAACCAGTGACTCCCGGCCTCATCCCATCCAATTTCAAGGACTCCCTGGTGTCCACTGGAACCTCCTTTTACCCTCCCCATCTAATCTAGTGCATTGCATGGGGTTTAGTAACACACACTCTCTCACCCCATCATGTCTCAAGCACTCTCTGGTGTCCAGTGGCCCACTCTGCCCTTACCCTATCTTGTTTCATGTGTTTCCTGGTATCCAGTGGCACCCCAAACCCTCACGCTATCTCACTGCAAGCACTCACTGGGTTCAGTGGCACCCTACCCTCATCCCATCTTGTTTCAAGCATTCCATAGTGTCCAGTGACCCCTCACCCTTACCTGTTCTGTTTCAAGTACTCCTTTGTGCCTAGTGACACCCCACTACCCTCACCCTGTCACAAGAAAGCACTTCCTGGTGACTACTGGCAACTCTATCCCCATCCCATCCCATCACAAGCAGTCAACCACTCTCTAGGGTCCAGTGGTACCCCCCCTGGCCTTACCCCATCCCATTTCAAGTATTACTTAGTGTCTGTGTCACTTTCCATATCTCATCCGAAGCAGTTCCTGGTGTTCAGCGGCTCCCCACCCATACCTCATCATTACAATTTCTAAATCACAGCTACTGGCACCAAGCCAGGGGCCAGCACCATGTTTCTTAGTTAAAATCCTCCTCCTAAGCCTTATCCCCACAAGAACCATGGGCACCTGTTTTGGAAAGCCCCTGTTCCATTCTCTGCTGATGCCCTAATTAGTACGAGAAAAGTGCACCAGCCAGCTAGCTCAGTCCACCCCAATACATGATGCAACCTACAGTCTGACTAACAAGTAAGTAAGTACAAAACCAGCAAGAAGGAAGGAAGGGAGGGGCAGGGCTGTAAGTATCATTGATCACACTGGCAGACTGATTCCTTAATCTGTGTAGCCTCATCACTGAACCTCACAGCCCCTCCCATTACTCCTTCACTCCTGGGCATGCACATAGTCTGTTGTGAATCATCCTGTAGTGTACGTCACAGGTTAGGGAATGGATGACTGAGTTATCCAGTTGTTCCACTTGTCCTCTAAAATCAGGGTTAATGGCAGGAAGGGGTGGAGGCTCTCCCAAAACCAGATACTGTACAGTACTGTATATGTGGCAGTTGTAGGGACTGTGATAACAAATTCTAGGACCCCACTCCATCCACTCAAAACTCATGAGTGTGATGTACTGTATGTGGAGGAGGCAGCTTGTGTATTGTGGGTCATGGTGGCTAGGGAAGTTTGAATGTTCACCTGAGGGGTGGGTATAGTTTATCTGGGGCTCTCTTAGGTTACAGTTTGGGTTTAACCAATCCACGCTCCACAGACAGACAGACATGCAAACCTAGGCTATTATTACATAGATGTTATTTGGTGATGAAGTAATTGTTAGTCTAATGTAGTGGTTCTGTAAACATGAAGGCCAAGGTTCTAATCCCAGAATGAACACTTACTGTGTTGTCCTAGTGAAGGGCAAAGTACAAGGAGGCTATTTCTAGACTACTGTGTAGTCCTCATTTTCATGATTTACTTTTCCTTCTATACATCTTTTCTATTTTATGCCCTTTACTTTTGCTTATATTGCAGTACATTAAAACTATTTATTCTTCTTTTATTGTATTGCCATTGGCAAAGCAAGCTTGTTGACCATATCCAGCGCTTGCTTTTTGTATGTTATGTAAAATGCAAAGGTAAAGAAATTATATGTAGTAGGTTTATTACCACCACAAGAAGAGGTTTGCATTACATGATACATGACTCTCTTATAAATGTTTCTATACAACTAAAATGTGTGCTTTGATGGCTTTACAGGTATTGATACTTCAAGCAACAAGACTGAAAAATGTCTGGTTCTGTGACTCTGCATAGTCTTAAAAGGATTGGGGAAGAAAACAAAGCTTTTCAGTCAGATGGAATACGTGAGAACCAGCTTTTATGATTTTACCTTTCTTCAAGGAAATAATATTATTTTACAGACTGTGAAATAGCGTTCACTATTCTGCATCCCAATTATTATCTGATTGTGCCATGGCTAAGTGTGGCAGAGTAAACTGGCAGCTTAGCTTTTTAATAGTTTACTTTAAAGCAAAATATTCCCATAGCATAAGCCCTTCTTTCTAAACCATTCTCTGTACTTTGAACTAACTTGTATAGTGACTTGTTCACTACGTCCCATTCCATTTTAGTCAGCCTGGTAGAATATGCTAATTTTAAATAGTAAATTTAAAATAGTAAAAACCTATTCAATATTTTAGGAATACAATAATAGGACTGACATATCAAGGAGGTGAGCTACATGCTACTATATATAATCAGCATGCATTCACCGATGTCTGCAGGCAGTGATAGCAGGATGATCCCATGTATTACATTAACATTGCCAGGGGACCAATTTTTGTTATGCAGATGACAGGTGGGTATACTTTGAAGACATCATGCTATTTTATACTCATAGTCATTCAATGACTATGCTAGGAAAATTGTTCCATGTTTTTTGAGACAACAGTTTAATATTATGAATAGCACCAACTTAATCTTGTTGCAAGTGATAGAACAGCCAAACCCAGTGGTGCAGGTTAGGTAGTATGTTGCACATTACCATTTACCATGCAGGAGATCAAGGATCAAGGTTCAGTTCTCAACCTTGACTTGAACACCCAGACTGATAGAGTCACAACGGCACAGCAGAGTCAGTACAGTTTTACTCTAGAGGAGGGGCCATCAAATGTTCTCTTTAGTATCACCGCTTGCAGGCAGTGCTTTGTGGTGAGCAAACAAACAGAATCCAGTGCACCCACCCCCTCATGGTAAATCTGAGAAGTATGACATTTAAACTACCTGAATTGGCTATTTACTTACTTTTAACTCCATGAAAAATGAATTCTCTTAGTTTTCAGATTGGAATTCCAATGTGAGGAAGTCAAACCACCAAACACCAAGGTGGAACTCCATGGTTTGATCCTAACTGTAAAATACTTGCAATGGCTACTCTTAAATAGAGTGCATTGCCTAAACTGGCTCCTTTAAAGTAACGTGCTTCCACCCAAGTAAATTCACAGGTGATCAAAGGGAGCAAGCTAAAAGGAGTACCACAAGCTCTCAAACTCATAGCACATTCCAAAACTAGCACACTCTAGCCTTTCATTTGTTCACAAAATTCAATTCACATTTCTGATGAGGGGTGCTACTGGTTTCTGGAATGTAATGAACAAACAGAATCTAGTGCACAACCCTTATGGTAAATATCAGAAGCAAAACATTTAAACTGCCTGAATTAGCTAGTTTCTTAACTTTAACTCCATGAAAAAGGGTCTCTCTTGGTTTTCACATTGAAATTCCAATGTGAGCAAGCCAAACCACCAAACGCCAAGGTGGAACCTCATGGTTTGATCCTAGCTATGAAATGCTTGCAGTGGCTACTCTTAGAGTGTGTTGCCTAAATTGGCTCCTTTAAAGTAAAGTGCCTCCGCCTAGGTAATTTTACATATGATCAAAGGGAGCATGCTAAAAGGAGCACCACAAGCTCCGAAACTCGTAACACATTCAAATTAGCATGCTCTAACCTTTGCATTGCTCACAAAATTCAATTCATATTGCACTCTATTTAAGAGTAGCCACTGCAAGCATTTCATAGTTAGGATCAAACCATAGAGTTCCACCTTGGTGTTTGGTGGTTTGGCTTGTTCACACTGGAATTCCAATCTGAAAACTAAGAGAACCCCTTTTCCATGGAGTTAAAAGTAAGAAAACAGCCAATTCAGGCAGTTTAAATGGTTTACTTCTCAGATTTACTAGTGTGTGGGGGGTGCTCTTGATTATGTTTGTTTGTTTGTTTGTTTGTTTGTTTGTTTGTGTGTTTGTTTGTTTGTTAAATGCCATGAACCAGTAGCACCCTCACGAATTCTGTGAGCAATGCAAAGGTTAGAGCATGCTAGTTTTGGAAAGTGCATTGTGGGGCCATTATGCATGTACAGTAAGTGACCAAATGTATACCTAGCCAAACCCTGCTGAAGTTGGCCATAGCACAAAATCTTCAGAATAGGTGATGGGAAGAGGGAAAAATGGTAAAAGAAAGCCTCTCATAGCCCTCCCCACCCCATGACTCGGCTGCAGTGTGTTGTGCTGCTGTGCAGGTGACCTGATTATAAGAATGGACTCAAGGAGCCATGCTGGTGAGAAGCCATGGGTTGGAGCAGTAGCTGAGAGGCAGTTCAATCCACCCAGGGAGGGTTGAGAGCAGGTTTCAGCACCACAGTGACACTTGCAAGAGGGCCAGCGAGCTTGCTCTACCAGCAGTGTGCTGTGCATGTACAGTGTCCAATGGCAGTTCATCCATGCCATGTGAAGGAAGAGGAGAGGAGAGAGAGAGAGAGAGAGAGAGAGAAAGCAAGAAGGAAAAAACTCTTCAGCAGTCTACATGGTAGTCAATGTGCTTGGACCCCTGCCACACTACCAGCTGCTGAATCTGGATTTGGACTGCTGGGGTGAGGATGGCCTTCCTCTGGACCTTGCTAAGAAGGGAAGAGTGATGGGGGATACTGGATTCATCAGGTAAATGGTGGCTGAAGCTAGTTGGTAGCCAAGACCTGAACAGGGTAAATTCTTGAAAAGAGGGTGGCTGGGCTGGGGATAAAAATCAATGTGGAAAAAAAGAAAAAGCTTTTCCCCATGTCCTCACACCCTGCAACAACACTCATCTGGAAGTCTGAGCCTGTCCCTGCCACACAACCAGATTCCATCTCTCCTGGGGCAGCAAGCTTCAACAAATCATAGTGTCAGATGAGTACTCTAGTGTGTAGTTGAAACAGGATGTCAGAACAGGAGTAATGTGGCCCCTGATGTAAGCCCACAAAAGGACGGGGAAGAAATAGTCATTCCAAAAAAGTGATAGCACAAAATTTAGTTCACCAGTACATTCACTTGGGTTGGGTATATGCTTATTAATATCCAAATACCATTTCATGTAGTTAGAAACATAGAACGTGTCAGCAGAAAAGGACCGCCAGTCCCACCTTGTCTGCCCAGTTTGCCTAGCAAGCTGCTAGGTCTTTGCTATTTCCTCCCATTTCCCCCTCCCTAGGTCCAGCAGACCCCTGTGCATATCCCACTCTCCCTTGAATCCCCCCCACAGTCCTTGCCTCAACCACCTCCTCTGGGAGTTTGTTCCAGCTATCTACTACCCTCTCCATGAAGTAACATTTTCTAGTGTTTCCTCTGATTCTCTCCCCACTGTCTGCATATCATCCCCCTAGTTTTTGGTTGCCTCTTTAGCTAAAAGATGCCCTCTGCTGGTACTCTATTAATACCATTGATATATTTGAAGGTCTCAGTCATGTTCCCCCTTTCCCTTCTCTGCTCCAGGGATTACATGATTAAGTTATTAAGCCATTCCTCATTGGACAGGTGACTGTGACCCTTCACCATTTTTGTCACCCTCCTCCAGACCCATTCCATTCTATCCACATCCTTCTTGAGATATGTCCTCCAGAATTGGACTCCATACTCGAGATGCAGCTTGACCAGGTGTCTGTACAAGGGCATTATGACCTCCCTCTTCTGCTAGTAATTCCCCTACCAATACAACCCAACATCCTATTGGCTCTCATCACCATCTTCTCACATTGCTTCCCCACCTTTAGGTCCCTCAAAATGAGTATACTGGGTCCCTTTCCAGCTTGGCAACCTCTAGGGCATGCCCCCCCATCCAGTACTCCGCTCCATGGTTTTTCTTATCTACATGCATGATCTTGCACTTTTCTGTGTTGAAGGACAGTTGCCATTCCCTGGACCAATCATCCAGTCTCTCCAGATCCCTGCAAACACTCTCAACTCCCTCCGGCGTATCAGCTCTATTGCAGACTTTCATGTCATCTGTGAATAGACACACTCTCCCCTCCAGCCCCTCTGCTATGTCCCCTAAGAAGATATTAAAGAGGAGTGACCCAATACTGACCACTGGTGACCATACCCTCTTTTGAAGGTTCCCCGTTAATGATTACCTTCTACCCTCTGCCCCCCAGCCAGTTCTGCACCCAGCTTAATACTACCGACCTGAGCCCCAGACATCTCATTTTGTACAGCAGACTCCTGTGTGGTACAAAATTGAACACCTTCTTAAAGTTGAGGTATGCAATGTCTATAGATACCCCCTGATCCACTATCCTGGTGACCCCATCAAAGAACTCTTTCACATTCGTTTGACATGACCTTCTCCCAGTGAATCCATGTTGTCATCTGTCCTGTAGGCCATTGGTTTCTAGGTAACTGGTGATTCTTTTCTTAAGTAATTTCTCCATGAGCTTACCTACCACTGATGTTAAGCGCAGTATTCTACAATTACCTGCCTCCTCTTTGTCCCCACCCTTATGTATGGGTGCCACATCCACCTTTCTCCAGTCATATGGTACCTCCCATGATTCTAAAGATGTCTTTAAGAGGCTGGACAGAGGCTCTGCTAGTACTTTACTGAGCTCTCTAAGTGCCTTGGGGTGCACCCCATCCAGCCCCATGGCCCCGTCCACCTTCAACCCCTCTAGCTCCCTCAGGAACTCCTCCACCTGGAATGGAGTGAAGTCCACCACTCCCCCCACCTCCTCATATTCCCTGTTTGTCCTACCCTCTCCATCCTTTTCTATTGTAAACACAGAGCAGAAAAAACTGTTTAGTATTTCCACCTTCTCTTGGTCATCTTCCACCAACCCCCATCTTTGTCTTTCAGCCTGACTACTCCCTCCCTTGACTTTCTTCTCTTGCTCACATACCGGAAAAAGGTTTTAGCTCCTTCCTTGACTGAGTTGGCTAGTCTCTCTTCTGTTTTTGCCTTTACTCTCCTCATCTCCAAACCTGCTTCTTTCTGTTTTTCCTGGTATACTGCCCAATCCTCCTTCCTCTGCATCATTTTGTATCTCCTAAACACGCTCCTCTTAACCCTGACCCTCTCTGCCGCTTCCCTATTAAACCAAAGTGGCTTTCTTTTCCTCCTATTTTTATTCACCCTCATGATGCAGAGGCTAGTGGCCTCTATTATGGCCCCCTTTTACTGTACCCCACATTTCCTCCATCCCCCTAAGTTCCTCCATCGCAGCCAATGCTTATTGAAGGCATTCCCCCATTTGCCCAAATTCCACGCACCTGAAATCTAGCACCTTTGTGCAAGCGCAGTCACAACACTAACAGTTATGGTAATGCAAATGTAAATGATAACAGTAACGCAAATGCAAGCACAAATGCTAACGGTGACGCAAACGGAAGCGGTAACACAAATGGTAATGGAAACACAAGCAGAAACGTAATCACAAATGCTAGCGGCAACAGTAACGCAAATGCACATGCTTTGTGTCCAAAAAAGGTTCAGTCAGAAGCACAGTGAATACAAAGAATGTGGGGCATAATAATGGCCCTCGGACCAGAAAATGAGCACTTGGAATACTAAATCACTTACAGTATATCTCGGGAACCATAAGACATAGAATAAATTGTAAATCTCGTATTATTTATAACTTTCCAGGCTAGTTTTGTCCTTAGCCCCCTAGTTGGGGGGGCTAAGCATTTTTGTGATGAAAAGTCTGTATCTCGAACAGTTTTCGAGATATGGGACCTGAAAGGCGCGGCAGACACCATAATGTTATCCTATGGGGAAAATCATCAACTTTAGAGTACTGTAAATTTGCAGCCCTGTAACATTTTGCCACCAAACTGCCAAAAGGCACATCTGTGGGATGCTGGCCTTCTTTCCTGCAAATTTCAGCCCAAAAGACCAAACTGTTGTTTTGCAGCAGGGTGGCAAAGATTTCCTGTTTTGGCCAAACAGTCACAAATTACTTTCACAAATCACAACACTTTCACAAAACAAATCATGAAAGTGTCACATTTGAGAAAGTACTTTGCGACACTACTTTTTACAAAATTTTTTAAAACGTATTTCTGGGGGGTTTATCCCCCAAAAAAGACATGGCTAGCATCCTCAGGACTCAACTAGGTGAACTCAACAAGAATTGTGTCCCTAGAGGGTCCCACATTTAAATACCAAGCATTTTTCTGAGCTATAACAGGAAAAAAATGGCTCACTCACCAAAGTAAAAAGCTCATTTGTGACAGTAAAAACAGCATTTGTGACACTGTCGCAATTGTTGTTAACTTTTCCCATAGACTGTAATGGGATTAGTTTTTTTTAATAACTTTTGAACCGTTTAATATTTTTTCACAAAATCTTTGAAAAGCACATTGAGGAGCCCGGCTGCATGTTCCCTGAAGTTTTCAGACTACTTACAAAAACCATGTGGGCTGTAGGTGCGAGCAAAGAACCGTGCAAAAATCCGTAATTTATGCATTATTTGTCACACTGTAGCTCTGCAACCATACATCTGACCATGATGCAACTTGCCAGATCCAGAGATCTACGGAACCAGACCACGTATTCTAAATTTCAAGCAAATCTGTTGTACAGTTGCAAAGTTATTAAGGTGCAAAATTTGAGATTTAGCCTTAAATGGGGTACTTAACCCTAATTATAATGGCACTGTTGTGCCACTATAATATATACCTTCAGATACCTCTGGGTATGGCTTGACCAGCACCTCGACTTTTCTGTTCATATCGATTCAATGCACCAAAAAACTTCATCCCAAACTGGGTGCTGTATATCGCAACAGGGCCTGCCTACCTTTACCAACCCACAAAGCAATCATACAGAAAATGATCCTCCCAATTTTTGACTACGGGGACATAGTCTACAGCACAGCCTCAAAGTCAACCTTAACCAGACTAGATCCCCTCTTCCATTCCTTCTGCCATTTTGCCCTGCCCACCCTCGACACACCACTGCATCCTTTACAAGTCACTTGACCTGACGTCACTACAGGACTGCAGATAGGCCCACTGTGCCAGGGTTACAGCTAAATTCTAGGCTCAGTCCCTTCCATCATACCTTGAGTTGGCCCTCTCTGTCCAGTCCCCCCACTGCATACACACTCAGGAACTCAGACTCCAGGCTCCTTTACATTCCACACATGTCCTCATCTAAAGGACAAGCTGCTTTCAGCTTCTGAATGCCCAAACTGTGGAACTCTTTGCCGGCTGACATTAGGCACATAGACAGCACCCAGCATCTAAACCATCTCCTCAAGGCACATTTCTCCCCCACCTGCACATGCACCTAGTTCATTCCCTTCTTTCCATGCCCATCCACCTGTTACCATAGGGTCCCCAGTTGTATCGCTAAATAGGTAGTATATGTAAAAGTTTTGCTAGGCTCCTTTAAGTCTCTATTAAGTATTGCAGTGCTCACTCAGGCTTGTTACTCTGATCACCCATCTACTGTGTAACCATTTTGGGATATCGGCTCTGTAGCAAATTGTACTGTAGCTGCCTTGTGTACCTGTTACTGTACTGTGTTTATTGTATTGTATACACTCCTGCTCCCCCTTCCCCAGGACGCATCTAGAATCGAGTGGTCTCCGCTCAGCATACCTTCCTGGTAAAACTCTTAAATATATATATATATGTGTGGTTGTATTCTGTGTATCAGAAACATGTTAACTGCATCCAAACATGTTGACAGTATGCATTTAGTCTGTGCATTCAAAATGTAATCTCATTGGAAGAGATTTTTAAAAATTGCCCATGGAATCCATTTTTAATTATTTGAGTCAATAATTATAAAAATAGCTAAGAAAATTTAAAATGTTTTGAGGATGACCCTACAATAAGAATGTCATAAATACATTTCTGCTGAAAAAAACAACATATGGTGCCATTTTTGAAGACTAACAAATACTACTGCTCTGTGTGCTGTTTAGCATCCTTAACATTTTTTTAAGGCAGTGAAGCCCTCTTACTGTATATACAGTTTTGACATGGCACTCAAAAACTGAATGCAAGTGGCATTTTCATACTGAAGGCATCCCCATACGTGAAGCTCATAAAGCTCTCCTAAGTGGAACTCAAAAAGGTAACTGCACGCAAGAAGAATCCTCATTCATATTGCACAGGTTGGGGATTATGAAAACTGTTGTTTATAAGCAGGATTTGAATATATCAGAGCTGTAAAGAAAGTGGCCTAATGGTACATGTACTTATTTCTACCCATTTAAAACATTTAAGCCCTAAATACCATACCTAACTGGAATGTTTTAATCATTATAAATGGTATCTCCTGCTATTTATTTTTTTTATCTTGACATTCTTGTTACTACCTGTGGCTCAGTCTGCCATCATCCAGCCATCATTCTATACATCCCAAGTGACCCCCAACAACTTACTCATATAGGGCTAGCACGCACAGTACCTGTTGCAGGGACCCCCAATCCCTGCCACCAGGCCCGGATCTAATACTCAGGTACAATTCCATACAGATCCAAGGGTGTGCAGAGGCACGGCCATCAAGCTGCCATGACTGACCACCATTTACCACCTTGTTTTTTCATCCTCCTTGGAGTACAGACGTGCAATGATGTCTGGGCACTACGTGCCAATGTCTACCGTACTCCTCCCTCTAGATGCACTGTGACTGTGGAAACCCTTATCTCCATCGGGAACTGCTGTAGTGCTGTGCAAGCCCTGAACCTCCCCAGGGAGGGGGGGGGAGCAGTCAGCAGACACTCAATCCACTCCCTCCCTGGCTGATCCCCAATGACCCAGGCTCATTCCTGAACCCAGGTCGCTGGCGTAGTATGAGGTGTGGTGTCTAGTGCCTCAAACCTCAGCACCACCAGGCCTGCTATCTTCTGCTATTTATGAAACAGTTGCTATATAAGATTAAAGTACAAATAAACTACAAAAAATCACCAGTTACTGTATGTGTAAGTGCACTCCATTCTATATAATTTGTTAAGTAAGCAATAACCCATGACAGGGTATGAGGCTTCTGGAGATTAATCAACACCCCAGGTGCATTGTGAGGTATGAGGCCACAAAATATTTGATTACTGTAGCACTGATGGACTTGTATGCAGGAAAGGGGGTCATGGAACATTTACATAGAAATAGTACAGTATACAGTGACTAAAACTTATCACACTCCCATGCCAGACATTCAAACACTTTATAGGTCACACAATAAGCAAATTAACTATTTGTGTAAGACTCTGGAAAATGGGCTGTAAAATACATATTAGATATTCAAGCAACCTTGAGTGTAAATATGAAAACGTAGTGCATGCATGAGCCCATGATGATATAGTATTGAGGAAGAGGAAGAACTGAATTAGTCTGTTATCATGGGATTAGTTTTAAAAGTGGGGGTGGTTGTCTTGGATTATTAGTACAGCAACAGGGGCTGATCAGAAATCCCTACTTACAGGGCCATCCTGACACTCCCAAAACACCACATACAAATTAATTGTATTAGAACAATTGAGATTTCTTAGTGTAATCTGTAGTGAGCAGGACAGAAAAGGCAAGGTGGGGGAGCATGATGTTTAGCTGACACACACTATGTTGTTCTTTTTACACCATGGTTTTCTATGAAACACTAGACACTGTGCTTCTACCGTGTTTCACTACTTGCAGGAGTATGAAATACAAAATGTTTTCTAGGAATCGGTGCCTCACATGAAAAATGCAAGTTAAAAATTACTGCCAAGTATGAGCACCTTGATTACAGTATACACAGTACATCAAGATGTATATTAATTTACCTGTGCATCCATCAGCTGGAAAGCCTTTAGTGATGATCATTGTGGTTTGGAAAAAACAAGGTGGTTACATGTACATGCACATGAGGTAGCGTGTGCAGCTCATTTGTGTCAGAGCTCATTCTCAACAAATCTTCAGGCACAATAGGATAAAAAAAAGAATATAAAAATTAAAAAAATAAAATATAAAAAATATATATAGTACAATACAGTATATTTAAATAAATTATTTATTGCCATTTTTTTCCTTAGGAGACTACTACAATGGGAAGCAAAAGTAAGTAAATTATTATTATTAATTTAAAAAGGTTTTACTTTTCATTCTTCTAACAACAAAAATATATTATCTGGGACCCATATCTACACCCAGTCCACGTGTACATGGTGCCCAAGAATGCTAACTTATGATTTGAAACCAGCTTGTGTACCGTGCTATTGGTTGTGCCTCTAATCACCTGATTGTTCTGTCCACTGAAGATGATGACTGCCTCACTTTAAAGAAGTAGTGTTGTAATAAATGTCAGGTTGATCAGAACCAGCTAGGTAGCTATCAACCCAAGGGGATTGTGGCATTAGCACCCAACTGTGAACTGCAAATATTAAATTAAAACTTTAGAAAGCTGCACCTCACAAACTCCACAATGCAGCACAAACGCTAGCTCTTCACCCTCCCATGATATGTAGAGGGAAGGGCAAGTACATCTTTCAGTCTACAGCATATTTCAAACCCTCCTTGGTAGTCTAGTTGTATCCCCCTACAAACACACACACACTTGACCCCTGTGACACAATTGTGCAATTTAGTGGTGGGTGAAGTGTCTAAAATTCGCTATGTGTAGTATTTCACGTAGAAACTGAATTTTGAATGATACTCTGCAAAGTGAAGTGAAGTACTATGCAATCTCAAAGTAACGTAAAGTTCCCATTGTTCTATACAGACTTCACGTTACTTCACCTTGGTTTTGTGCTCTTTAAGGCAAATTTTGCAGTGAATCATGGGATGTAAGGTCACATGGACTCTGAACTGTCTTGCACAACCTCAGTTCATTGTAGTGTGTAGTGGAATACTGGAGACAGTTTGCTCTCAGAGCTCTGAGATTCAAACCCTTGAAAAACCTTTAAAAATGCCATTTTGCCACAAAATGTTGTGTAAAAATTTAGCAAATCAATTACAGTAAACCCATATGTGGTTATATCATTGAGCATTTATTGAGCTTTTGTGAATATTGAATGTTAATTTAATTGATTCAGTGTCTGTACTGAGAGACACTATAGAAGTGTGCTTCAGGGGAGGGGCAGATTTGTGGTGTAGAAGGGAGATTAGTGAGAAAGGCAGTTTTTACAAGTGTTGTTGGCTAGTGTTTTATTGCTTTTGTGTTGAGGTACACACAGGACAACTTCACTTAATATTTTCTAGTTTTTTTCTGTTTTCTGGTCATTTTTTCAGTCATTTTAAAAGACTGTGTTGTAGTTTACTGAACAGTTGAAGTTTCTGTGCCTGATTTTGAATCTGTGTGTGTGCTGTCAACTGATATGCATTTTATTGTGGCACCGCAATTGCAGTACTCTGAATTTCTCAGCCTGTCTGCAATATTTATCCCTGCTTCTGTGTAGGTAGCTACTGCTGCCCCCCCCCCATCAAAATAAGGTATTGTTTATTGACTGTCTGAGTTTTGAAGATTGGTTAAGGATTCCAGGACAGGTCTTGTGTTGTGCCTGTGCAGCTGGATGTAGGGTTTTGCTTCCCATCCTACCAAAAGAGCAGAAATATAAAGTTGCTGTTAATTTTCTGTGGAATCTTAAAAAATGCCTGCGAAGAGACCATCAGCAAAGCTGTTTCTGGCTGTGGCCCTGCTGCCAAGAAGACTATTAGCAGTGGAAGCTGTTGTGATCATGAGGCAGGTTCATCAGGGGCTAGCAAGTCTAACAGTGTTCAGAGTGGTCGTGGCCATGGCCGTGGTAGTACGCAGCAGAAGGGAAAGTTAGTAGTTGGTGTAAGTAAAGGGATTTCTCTGACTCTGTTTTTCACAGTGAAATCAGTTGCTTCAGTGCTGATTGGAGATGCTGTTGTCCCTGCTGGTAGTAAAGTTAGTGAGGGAAAGGTTGATAATAGTATGAGTATTGCTACAAGTTCAACCCTGTTAAACTTGTCAGGTGGGGAAAATGTGGTTGAATCTGCAGACATCTGTGCAATTGATGTCCCACTACCAACAGTACTTGAACCTGAGTTTGATCATGATGATGACTCACAGTGTCATGTTTCCACTTATCTTGATGTTAGGCCATCCAAACATTCAGAAGTTAACAAGAAAAGTGTGAATGATAATACTGAGTCTGTGGTTGGAATAGCTCCACAGCAGGAGAGCATTCAAAGTGAATTTGTGGATGATGATTATTATGATAATGCTAGCGACCCCATTTGTGAACCAGACAAAAAGAAAGTGAAGGTGGCTGTTTATAAACATTCTGTTATTCAATCCCCCCTTCCTTAAAGTTTGGATGTAGCTGTGTCTGTTGCTTAGCCTGATGTAATAGTCATAGATTCTGATGTTCAGTCAAAGTCCAAGTGTGCACAACACCAGAAATCATGCAGTCCCCCCCTTTCATCACCAACAAAAGTGCAGTTCCCATGCAGCACCAGCAGTGACATGTAAAGAGTTGGGCATCCAAATCCCTAGTTTGGGATTTTTTTTGTACAAGATGCCAGCGATAAAACAATGGCAATCTGCCACCTTGGCCAAGTGCATGTGAAGCGTGGTAAAAAAGGAAGCCATTTGGGCACTGGGGGCCAGCATACTCATCTGAAGAGCAGGCACATGGCACTGAGGACTCAGCACCAGAGGGGGGCTAATGACATAGTTGAGTGTTCCGTTCACCGTCAGTCACATTAGTGAGCATGATATCCCCATCATTCAGCGTAAGGAGCCATGTTGGTAAAAGAGGTGAAATGACACCTGAGGATTACTACAGGCATGAGGAGAATGATGATTTTGAATGTTCAAGCAGTGGTCAGAGTAGCAGTGGCAGTCCATGTAGTAATTCTACTACATCAACCACTGTACTTAAAACATGGAAAATAACCACATTTATTGGCTTGTCACCTGTGCAGCTAGATCATACATCCAAGGTACCCCATCCATGTCAGTTAGCAGAGTACAGTCATTTAGTACACCACATGCAAAGCAATGAACAATGAAGCCCATGTTGCATAGCTTTTTTGCGTGTAACAGTAAATACCCACCAAATCATACAATTGCACATGAATTCAATGGTGCCATGGCAGAAATGCTGGCAATTGACCTTTTTCCATTTTCCTTTGTGGAGAATGCGGGCTTCTGGCACTTTATAGCATGTACATGTCCTAAATGGAAGGTCCCGTCCATGACATATCCTTCCACCTGTGCTGTCCCTGAGTTATAGTGTATGGTGACAGAGTTTATAAGACATGCCCTTCAACATTCTGCATCACCTTACATTCACTTAAACATGGATATGTGGACAAGTGACAAAATGGTGGGTAGTTCCTATCTGTGTATTACTGCACATTGGGTGCAGCTACCTAGGGTTATCTGTGAGGATGGGAATGGGAAAGCAAGGTAATAAGTCAGACAGTGGTGGTAGCAATCTTCATGCATTAGACAGCATGCCACGCTTGCAATGGGTAGTGTAGCAGGGTCACATACAGGTGAAAACATGCTACACTTGCTATTGACAGACATTGATGAGCGGCTACACCCTCTGTCCCTAAAAGCTGGCTTCATAGCTAGTGATAATGGATCAAACATTGTGAAATGTATCAGCAATGGTGGCTTTGTGTGGATTCCCTGCATGGCCCACTGCTTAAATCTGGTTGTACAGGAGTTTCTGCAGTACCCAGAAATAAAGCAAATGCTGACTGTTGCACACTGCATTTGTGCCCACTTTGCACAGTCTGGAAAGGCCCATGACCAGTTTAGGCAGCTTCAGATTCAAAACAGCCTCCCACAACCCTGCCTGAAGCTTGAAGTTGTCATGAGATGGAACTCGACACAACATGGCAGAGTGATTGTATGGGCAGTACAAAGCAATCTCAGAGTACCTATTTATGCACACTAGCCATGACAGTTCATGGGTCTCAGTGTCTATGACAGTGAACAACGGTGACTCAGGGACTCAGTAATAATAATTTTGAGGCCATTTGAACATACCACACAGGCAGTGAGTGGTGACACTGCATCTGTTAGTCAAGCTCTTCCACTTCTCCGGGTGCTGAGGCAGACTTTGTTGAATCTGCAGCCTAGCTTTGATGTTGCCAGAGATAGGTCAGGTATGTGATCAGTGGCCTGTTTCTTAATGACTTTGCCTTATCAAAATGGAACTCAAAGTGAACTCAATGTGGACAATGCAAAGTAAGGTGAATTTCAAGTTTTTAATGGACATTTCATGTAGTGTTATGCAAATTGGAAGTGGGCCACTTTGGGTTCACTTCACCAGTGAATTAAAACTTTCCTGCATCTCTAGTGATACTGCCCACCCAGCCCAATCCCTGTTATAATTGTTGTATACCCCTACCTCCTTATACAGCCTATGCATTCAGTGCCCTCGTCTGCCATACTACACCCAGCTTAGCTTAGCAAAGCCTGTTATCTGGCAGAGCACCGGGCAGCAATTGGCACAGACCCTCCACTTACCACCTTGGAGACACCATCTAAATGACAGGAACTGAATGCACCTGTACTGCAGAATCAGCACTCACTTTTTTACAGGAATAGAACAGAGAATATAGGGTGTACTGTGGTTCAAAACATTGACAGTACACAATGGCCTGATGCAGAATATACAATTTATCTTCATGAGTGAGGTGACAGGACCATAACTCCATGAAGTGGAAAACTACAAATGAGTTATGAAAGTCCTGCCCTCTCACAAATAATGATAAATGTCATATTCTGAGCCAGGTCATTGTTTATCAAATTTATTTCACATGTTTTCATATCTACAGCTTTCTAGCAAGATGCTTTGAGAGCTTTTCTGTTAACTGCAATTCACTTCCCTGATTAGCATGTCAAGTCATAATGCTGTATAGCTCCATTCTGTCATCCAGCTTTGGTTACCTGCTCTCCTATTAATTGATGATGAGGCACAAGGGGGGAGTGCAGTGGGGCACCTAGTAGGCCGTGGAGATCATGGTGTGGTATGGTGTGGCATGGCATCAGACATCGAGTTTGCTGATGAGCTGCTGCTGCCAGAGATGCCGGGAAGGAGCATGGAGTGAGGATTAAGGAAAGTGCAAATGTTTTTCTTTTCTGTTTATTTTACTGTGCTAAACAACAAAATAAAGGCTGGTTAGGGGGAAGTCAGGGGTTTGAGCTGCACTGAGTAAAGTGGATTGTAGGGCTGTGGTGCAAGAAGGGGGCCTTTGTTTTTCCTTCAGGGTAAGGTGTCTTGTTTCCAGGGAGGAGTCGCTAGTGGGGACATTAAAAGGGGAAAAACAGGCAGCAGTACTTTAGAGTGTCTCTACCTGTGTATTTTTGGACTTGTGTCCTTCCTTTTCGCTTGGCAGGAGTAGGCCCTTCTGAAGGCCAAAGTGTTACACTGGAGATTCTGATAGGAATCTTGTGGGAAGGCTTGAGAGGTCTCAGTGGGGGAAAGGGTCGGGACTGATTGACTGTCATGAGAGTTGGGGTTGGGCCCAAAACCCACCCTCCCCCATCCCTCCAACCCCAGAGTAGTACTCATTTATAGGGGAGGGGCTACCCTATTATTGGTGGACAGGACTACCAGATGCAGCCCTTCTCAGTCCCTATCCAACAGTTTAAAATCCACAAAGCTTGGAAATGCAAAGTTCTTGAACAGGGAAATCTCACCTTAGGCCTCAAACAAAAAGCTTAACACAGGCAAGTGAAGAATACTGGGGGAACCACATTGAAGGGGCACGTGGGCCAGGATGATGGTGGAGCCAGGGCAGGGTCCCAATGTTTCAAGGGCTGGGGGCATCTTTGGCAGGGTGGTAGGATGTACTGGTTGTGGGTCAGCGATGGTGCTAAATATAGCCTGAAAAATGGGAGGATGTATGGTATGTAGGCAGATTGCACAGCTTACAGAAGAGGTGGGATGGCTGAGATGGGCAATAAGGTAGGAAAGTGAGAGGAGTAGACAGGGGGACATAAGGGGTCCCACTGAAGGAGCTAGAGCAGATATTGGGGGAACTGTGGGGGGACAAGGCAAAATTGAAAGGGAAGTTTCAGGGACACAAAGGGTGAGCACAGCCACAGGAAGGGGAGCATGGGATGGGGACTGGAGGAAAGTCAGGGAGTACAAATGCAAGGGGTAGTGAAGTAGTGGAAAGCACAGAGGACTTACAGAACTCCCAGATAAGGACAGCAATGTATGAAAGAGAAACCTGGGAGGATGGAAGCTGGTACAGTATAAAGGAATATGGCCTGGGCAGAGGACAAGGGAGGAGGAGTAAGGGGAGCTACATCAACCAGAGGGATTCAGGCAGAGAGCTTAGAATGAAGAAATAGATTTGCCCCACTAGAGGTACTAAGTGGGGGGGAAGGTCTGGAAGAGGAAGTTGAACAGCACACAGGGGAGGAAAGAGTGGCAAGCAAGAAGGAAGACATAGAGAAATTGGAGTCAGAGGAGGCCCCATCAGGTATGACTACCAGGCAAGCCCAGAAGAGGGGAGGAACAGAGCGCTCAGGCTCAAAGGAGCATAAGCTGGATGAGGCGGGAAGAGGGAAAGGTCCCCAGGAAAAAGCAGACAAGGTATGGCAGGGACAGATAAACAGGGAGGGGAAAAGTTAATAAATGGAGGAGGGGCAGAGGCAGGCAGCCTGATAGCCTGTAGGGGGCGAAAAGCTGGAGGGGCACAGAGTGAAAAAACTGTGGGGGACTGAGCAAGGATAGTACTTTAGGAGACAAAGTGGGCAAAGGTGGTATTGAGAATAGAGTAGAAAATAGGACACAGGGGGTAGGAGGAAGGACGAAAGGGAGATGTGGTCAGAAGGAGATGAAGAGCAGGGTCCTACTGGTTGGGGACTCTATAATAAAAGGGATTAGGTGGGGTGGCAGGGGAGATGAAACACAGCGCTGTGTGGGTGGAGTGTCAGCTGGGCTTGACAGCAATGAAGGTCATTCATTGTATCTTATCAAGGGGGAGGCAGCAGGATGAAAAAACACGACTGCTGGTGACCTGGCAGGAAATAGCATGATGGAGGTGCAAGCTAGATTGAGAGGTATAGCTAGATACTGTAGCGGTCTAGGGTTTAAATCAGTGGTGTTCTCCGAGGTGTTACCAGTACCAAGGGCAAGCACTGATAGGAAGTAAAGGATTAGGAAGTTCAATGAGTGGCTGGTGGGATGGTGTGAGCAAATGGGGTATGGGCTGGTAGGGGACTGGGGATCTACATGGGGGGATGAGAGCCTATTTGCTCAGGACCGACTGCACCTGAATAGGGAGGGGGTGGCAGTACGGAAATGCAAGCTAGGAGAATACATAGCAGATACATACAATTTAAACTGGAATGAGGAGGCGGTGGGGACAAATCTGCTCCACAAGGAGGAAAGCCTGAGGGGCTACTGCCCCCCGGGATAGCACTACATGGCTGGGCAAGAGGGTGACATGTGCAAGGGGAAAGGTAGGGGGAGACTGGTGGAGGGGATTTTCAGTAAACACCAAGATTTTAGGTAATAAGATGGTGGACCTGGAGGCCATCATGAGGGATGAGGGATTGGATTTGGTCACAATAAGTGAGACCTGGTGGACAGAGCATCACACCTGGGAAACAAACATTCCAGGTTATAGACTGTTCAGAAGGGACAGAGAAGGCAGGAAGGGGGGTGCCTTATACATCGGGGAAGGCATCAGTATTACTGAAGGGCAGGAGGAGGATGGGGAGACTGAGCTGCTGTGTGTAACACTCAGTAGGAAGACAGGTGAATCCCTGAAGCTAGGAGTGGTATACAGGCCACCTTCGCAAGAAGAAGAGGAGGATGATAGATGGCTAACTCAGGAAATCATGAGACTGGCAAGGAAGGGTGAACTGCCACTGTTGGGTGACCTGAACCTCCCAGATGTTGACTGGGAAATCCCAGGTGCAGCATCAGCAAGGAGCAGAGAGGTATTAGCTGAGTTGAAGGGGGTATTCCTTCAACAGCTGGTCAGGGAGTCAACAAGGGGAGGCAACTTGTTGGACGTGGTCCTGACAAATGGGGAGAGTGTGGAGGAGGTATAGGTGGGAGAAGCCTTGAGCACCAGTGACCACAGTGTGGTACATTTCAGGGCCAGGACAGGGAAGGAGACAAGTAAGTCAAATACAGCAGTCATGGACTTGAAATGCACAGACTTTAATAGGATGAGAAGGATAGTTAAGGAAAAAATAGAAGGTATGGAGAAGGTAGGGGCAGTAGAAGACCTATGGGAAGCTATCAGGGAAGGGATTCGGTAAGCAGCAGAAATGTGTGAAAAAAAGGTCAGGAAGAGCAAGAGGGGGAGGAGACCACTCTAGTTCACTAGGGAGGTGGTGGGGCAGTCAGGGAAGGGAGGAGAGCATTCGGAAAATTCAAGATGAAACTTAAAGAGGAAGATAAGGAGGATTATAGGGTGAAGAGGAGTCTGGCAGAGAGGGAGATCAGAAGGGCAAAAGAAGCCACAGAGGAGAAAATAGCCAAAAGAGCCAGGAGGGGGGGATAAAACATTTTTCAGATATGTGAGGGAGAGGAAAACAGCAGGGCAGAAGATTGGTAGACTGAGAGGAGAAGGAGGGATAAGCTTGGTGCAGGACTATGAAAAGGCAGAGGCGCTAAATGAGTGTTTTAGCTCAGTGTTCCTGGAGGAAGAGGAGGAGGAGGAGGAGGAAGACGGGGGCCTGGTACTAAAGCCTAGGGGAAAGGAGAACATATGGGTGTATCAGAGCCCATTCACTCTGGATAGGATCAGGGCTGAGTTGGCCACACTGAGGGTGGACAAGGCCATTGGGCCTGATGGGTTGCACCCCAGAGTGCTCAAGGAATTGAGGGAAGAGCTGGTCATGCCCTTGACTAGACTCTTCAGCCTGTTCCTGGATATGGAGAGGGTGCCTGAGGACTGGAGGAGGGCTAACACTGTGCCTTTGCACAAGGGAGGTAGCAGGGAGCTGAGGTACAACTTCCACCCAGTCAGCCTCACATCTGTGGTAGGAAAGGTAATGGAGGTGTTAATCAAGGAGAGGGTGGTAAATTCCCTGGAGGAGTGTAGCTTACAGGACAACAGACAGCATGGTTTCACCAAGGGGAAATCATGCCAGACCAACCTGAGTTCTTTGATTGGGTGACTCAGGAAATTGACTAGGGAGGGGCAGTGGATATGGCCTATCTGGACTTCAGCAAGGCCTTCAACACCGTCTATCATAGGAGGTTGGTGAGCAAGTTAGAAAGCATAGGGCTGGGAGGAATAATAGCAGGCTGGGTGGAGGTCTGGCTAGCAGGGAGAACTAGAGGGAGGTGCTAAACTGGTGCACTCCAAGATGGCAAAGGTAAGGAGTGGAGTGCCACACTGATCAGTTTTGGGTTCACTCCTATTCAACAGCTACATCAGTGGTATTGCAGACAGTCTGAGAGGGAGGGAATGCCTATTTGCCGATGATACAAAAATCTGCAATAGGCTGGATACCCCCGAGGGGGTGGAGGACATGAAGAGGGACCTCAAGGCACTTGAGGAGTAAGCCGGAAAATGGCAGCTGAAATTTAATGTCAAGAAGTGCGCTTTGATGCACCTAGGGAGGAAAACACGAAAGCAGGGTGTAATAGGGGCTATGACCCCCCCCCCATTATTGTTATTGCTCCTGTATCCGTGTGGAATCAGGAGTTTACCTTTGTTTGTTTTTGATTATGCTGAGGTATGTTTTGTAAAACAATTGGGCTAAAAATATAACTTTTTTTCTAAAAAAAGAAATCTGTTGCAACAGTAATTCTGTGTATCCTAACCTCTCTCTATATCTTAATTCATTCTGCCACTTCCTAAGCTTCTTTTATTTCCCCTACCCATAGTGTGGCCACCTATGGGTAGTCTGCCTGTTTCTAATCTTCATTTCATTCTTTTTTCCAGTATTTTTATGCCCCATGTTTTACAAAGTCCTCCGTATCCAAAAATGCTACCGCTTTTGCGGGAATCCATACGACTGTCATATCGATTCACACTGTGAGCTGTGTAATCGTGAGAGTGTGCGAACACTGAAATGTTTGCGAGTGAGTGTACTCACCCTCTAGAGAAAATGAAGCAGTTTATGCTTCCTTAAGCTAGTGCTTGTCTTTCTTTTTGTTTAGGAATCTGTCATTCAAAAAAGTAAGCCGAAAATGAATACTTGGAGAAAGCCCTGTCTCAAGCTACAGAGCGAGACAACGTCTTTCTAGTTCTTGCACTTTCAGTGCTGCTCTGCTTCCCTGATAGACTTCTCAATGTAAAAACAAAAACACTATTTAAAAACCACAGTTTAGTGTTAAATACACATTATGGGTGTTGTAACAAAGGATTAAAATTGTAGTACTTTAGTGTAAACTTATGGTTAAAAGGTAAACAAAGAGGTCATGATATTGTGTGGTCCTGAAGGTAAAACAAGGATATGATACTTACTTGTATAAACAATTTCAGCAGTTCAACAGACCTTCCCCTCAGCACTACCTTTGCTATAGTGCTGGCTGGCCCTTGCTCCACCCTTTTTATGATAGGAAGCTGATGGGAGGAGCCTGTTTTCTTGGAAAAAAGGTTAATTATATACTAGTGGATTTCAGTTATAAGATACCAGAATGTAATAAAAATGGTTAAAGAATGACTAAAGTGCATTGTAAAGTATATTTAAAGTTATTTGAAACTCTGAATGTTAGAATTATGCTGTTTGGGGAGGAGCTTATCTGAACCATGTGATCTACATTCTGTATAAAAGGAAAGAAGAAACTGAATTAAGACAGAGTATGGTAGGAAGGCAACTCTACCAGATGCCTAGCCTGATTCTAGGAAGTGTTTCTGCAGTGATGTTAACTGTTGAAATATTATAATTTGTCTATCTGTTTATAGTTCTTTTATTTTCCGCCTTAAGTCCATTTTATTTTTCCTACTTAAAGAATGCATTTTATTTTGAATATTCTGCATCCTGACTGCATACTGGACTCCATTTGTTCCCACGTGTACACAGGGTACAAGCTGGGTGGGGAGAAAATCAAAAAATTAGAACAGGAAAGGGATCCAGGGACCATAGTCTCCTCTAACCTTAAGGTGGGTCTCCAATGTAGTAGGGCAGCAGGAAGGGCCACTGGAATACTGGCATGCATAGGCAGGGGCATTACTAGTAGAAGGAGGGAGGGAATAATGCCCCTCTACAAGGCCATGGTGTGGCCACAGTCGAAGTACGGGGTGCAGTTCTGGAGACCATACCTCCACAAGGATATAGCTGCATTGGAGAGGGTTCAGAAAAGGGCAACAAAGATGGTGCGGGATATGCAGAGGAAAACATATGAGCAGAGGTGTAAGGAGCTGAATCTGTACACGCTGGAAACAATGAGGGAAAGGGGGGACAAGATCGAAACCTTTAGGTATGTAAAAGAGCTAAATAAAGTAGGGGAATGGGGTCTGCTGAAGAGGAAGGAGGGAGTCAAAACTAGAGGGCACAGCCTCAGATTTCAAGGTAATAGATTTAGGGGCAATGTGAGGGGGCGTTTCTTCACAGAGAGGGTGGTGGGGCTCTGGAACAAACTACCAGAGAGGGTGGTGGGGTCTGATATGGTGGAGGAATGTAAGAGGACATGGGAAAGGCATATGGGTCTGAGTACTGGGGGAAATAATTTTGTGATTCTATGAGTAGTCCCCAGTCTCTAGAAAGCTAATTACAAATGGAATTTTCAAGCTAATGTTTGTGGTGCATCTGGCTTCTAGATAACATGTTATCTAAAGGTTAGCTATGTCTCATGTGGATATACACCCTATTTTCTTTGCCTTTTGTAATA
Organism: Neoceratodus forsteri; assembly: GCA_016271365.2. Taxonomy (NCBI): domain Eukaryota; kingdom Metazoa; phylum Chordata; order Ceratodontiformes; family Ceratodontidae; genus Neoceratodus; species Neoceratodus forsteri. Next base: position 789,266,804 of record CM028132.1, read on the forward strand.
CAAAAGTTTTGTATCAAAGTATTTTTACAATACGTGTGGACGCAAATTCAAAGTGATAATAAATGTTATCTCTTCATATGCGTGATAAATTTTAGAACCTGGAATTTATTATGCATATGTTAGATAAACACTACCTATCAATCATCCCCCCCCCCTAAAAAAACACCAGCCTATAGTATAAACAGGACAAGCAATGAGGATCTGTGTGATAGATTACTTATCTATACTCAGGCAGTTTGACCTTGGCTACATCGCTCTTGGCTTACACTGCTCATGAGGATACCTGAGGTTGAACTACTCTTGTGTAGATAATGTATCATACAGGTCCCCATTCCATATCGTCTGTTTATGCAACGTATGTCTTAGGATAAACAGCAGGATAAAAAGCATTATCTTGACCCACTGTGCAAGATACTATTACTTGCACAGTACCAATACATCATCCTTTATCTTTTGTTGTTGCCATACATCATGGCAATCACAATTCCATGCCAGCCTGAATGTAACAATTCAGCTGCCTCAAAAGTGTAAGCATTTCTATTTCAAACCTTGTGACTCTGAGGAGTGCAAGCTACTGTGTGCTCTCACTCTCCAACCCACAGCACCGATTCAGACTGTGGCATTTCAGCTTCATAGCAGTTACAGCCCTTCCAGCCACCAGAAAATGGTACCGGGTCAATATGTCGCTTTAAAAAGAGTGCATCAAGAACTGCGCTGTGTGAAATGCTAAAGCATTTAGAGTGACAAGGGTATGAGAGCAATAGGAAATTACCACTACCCCTGTCGCTGACCGCAAAGTAGAGAAAGGGGTGAAGAAGCTTTTGCTGCTGTGCCTGGTTGAGTCACTCCCATGGTGGATTGGCTAAAGCACCAGCCCACAACAGTGCAGCAGTGAGACCTGGGACCATGGTTCAGTTGCCCCGGTGTTTGCAACTTTTTTTTTATCAAAAATTAATTTTTCCTCGTCCCCAATTTCTCCCCATAACTGAAGTCCACACCCTCAGAGTTGATTATTTAAAAGTCTGGGGGTGGGTGGTGAAGCCTGGGGGGAAGCCCCCCCTCAAAAATGAAAATGGCCCATTGATTTCAATGAGGCATGGGCGTTTGTTGTGTGGTCGCCGTTTTGCCTGATGTTATGCTGGAGCATGACATTTTGTTTGTGGCATTAATTGCCACACAGTTTTTGTTTTAGGCACTGTGACCCTGTGCCTAGAAAACCTACTTATCTTCATACAGGGACTCTGTCTCTCACACTGTGGGGAATACAGCAATACTGTACAACACTTACCCACTGAGAGCATCTTGGAATGACCAAGTGACACACAGCATGCTAGGAGAGACCCGCTTTCATCGGTATTGGCAGAATCAGCAGTTACATGCCAAATGAACTTGTTGCAGATCAGCTGCTGCAGGCTATCCTGCCCATCCCCCCCCCCAGAGCAATCATTGCACAGCTGCTGCAGCTGCTGTACTGCTGTCCTTAAAAAGCAGTATATTAGCAGGCTACCCATATACCACGTAGGGCACTTGTACAAAGCAGACAAACAATGAATTCCTGTCAAACCAAGCAAGTCCTTTGACCTGACTGCGTTATACTACTGTGTAGACTGCACCATTTAGTGGAGGACATCTGTTTTACACATGCAGCCTGTTTTACAAAAAGACCCTACTGTATTTTACAAATACAGTCAGCAGCTCACAGGTACCTACATCTGCCTAAGGCATATGTTGTATATACAGAACATGACATGGCCTGACTGAAGATATCACATGGATCTTCATTCGAAGCCAGTGATATTAAGCTATCTCACTCATGGCTTCACCATTCATGAGATATCATAATATCAGTGGACTTTCATGAAGATAAATGTGATATCTTCAGTCAGGCCATTTCATATTCCCTATTTATGACATATGTAGATGTTATCCAGGATTACCTAGACGCAAAAAAAGCCTTGCCAGGTAGATATTGTCATGTACTGCTCACTGTTAACACCGGCTGAGAAAATACTATCTGGAAGACTAAAGCCCTTGACACACTACAGAACTGTTTTTGAAAACCATTTTTAAAACCAGTTTAACTAAGCCATTTCAGTGCAGCCACACTACCCAGTAACCATTTTTGATAATGGTTTAGCGTGGCCACACTGCTAGTGTTAAACCTGTTCTCCTCGTAACTATTTTGTGTTAAGTCCAACACACAGAACTGTGCTTGCTTGGACACACTGCAGCTAGAACTGTTTTAGTTAAACCATTACAGCTTAAAACACTTTTACTCCTGGACAAACCTGTGAGTAAAACCATGCTAACTCCAAAACGTTTTTAAAAATGGTTTTAAGACTAGGTATCTAGCAGGGTTTAAAAACACTTTTGTTAACACATTTTAAGGGGCGTGTAGTCTGTCTGCAAACCATGCTAGGGGGATTTAAACTGTTTTAAGGCACTTAAACTGTTTTAAGTTCCCCAGTGTGTCCAGGGCCTAAAAGTACACTCCACAAGGGGTAAAGTCACATTTTTGTCATCTGTGAAGTATACAAGTGTATCTCTCAAGCAGATGTCTAGAACATCTAAAAGAAAGAGATGTGTAAACTAAACAGGCATGCACAAACTAAAAGGTGAAACAAGTGTTTCAATCAGTACAGTATAAGTCACATTAAACTGTTCTGCCAATGAGTTGCTTTAGTATTTCCAACTGAGTTGCATTTAGTGTTGCTGGATTCAGTACAAAGCCATGCACAAACTGTTTCTTAAGAGTTACATCTCAGTTTTAAATTGAACTTGATTGGGGTTAAGCTGCATTCCAACTGAGTAGCAAACACATTTTATAAACATTGCTCTTAGGGTAGTCGAGTGTTAAAAAATCAATGCAGTATGTGTTGCAAATGAACTGCCAACTGTAAAAAACATTGCTAAACCAACTCATTGGCGGGAAAGTTTAGTACAACTTGTGTAGAAGCATAGAATTTGTTGGCAGAAAAGGACTGCTTGGCTGGCCCAGTCTGCCCAAATGTTCCCTACCTAATCTGTCGCCCCAGACCCCAAATGGTCTCCAGTGACCCTCCTCCCTGTCTATTTTCTTATATACCCTAATGTCTATTCCAAGTACCTTTGAAGCCACCACTATTTTTGTACACACCACTTCTGCTGACAATCTGAGCCATGCATCTACCACCCTCTGAATGAAAAAATATTTCCACACATCTCTCTTAAACCTCCTCTACTCCAGCTTCATTGCATGCCCCCAGTCCTGGTGCCTTTTGTCATTTGAAAGAGACTCCCCTCCTGCAACCTGTGTTTACTCCTGTGATGTACTTGTACAGGTCTCATCCATATCACTTCTCACCCTCCTCTGTTTCAGAGTGTACTTGTTGTGATCCCTCAGTCTCTCCTCACAGGGCTTTTTATGCAACTCCTGCACCATTTTACTTGTCCTCCTCTAGACTGCCTCCACCCTGTCTATGCTGTCTATGTTCTTTCTAAAGTGTGGCCTCCAAAACTGGACACAGTATTCCAGGTGGGGTCTCATCAGCAAGCAATACAGTGGCAACACCACTTCCCTCTACCTGATGGAGATATCCCACAATATGCATCATAGCATCCCGCTAGCCCTACCCACTGCTTTGCCACACTGCCCTGTCATATTGAGGTCATCAGATATGATAACCACAAGGTCCCTTTCCTGTTTAGTGACTGTCAGTACATCCACCTCATCCCATACTCAGCTCCTTGGTTCCTATGCCTTAAGTGTATGATTTTTCACTTTTTGGCAGTGAACCCCATTTGCTACACTCCTTCCCACTCATCAGGTTTCCCAGACTCCCTGTACATGTGCTGAACCCCCTCCTGAGTGTCTACCCTATTGCAAATGTTGGTATCATCTGCAAAAAGGCATACCATCCCTTCAATTTCTTCTGCAATGTCACTTATGAAGACATTGAAGAGGAGTGGTCCTAACACTGAGCCCCATGGCACCACACTGATCACTCTCCCATCATTAGAGTGAACAAAGTTTACCACCACCCTCTGCCTCTCATCTGTGAATCAGTTTCTAACTCGGTTCACAATTTTTGATCCCACCCCTAGAATGCTCAGTTTCTTTATCAGCCTCCTGTGAGGCACAGTGTTGAATGCCTTGCTAAAGTCCACATAGGCCACCTCCACTGCCCTCCCCTGATCTATTTCGCTGGTCAAACAGTCAAAAATAAAATCATGAGATTCATTTGACGTGACCTCACCCCATGAATCCATACTACTTTTGATCCTGCAGCCCACTGGATTCAAAATACTGTACCAGTCTTTCCTTTATTAGGGTTTCCAATAATTTCCCCACCACTGAAATAAGACTGACTGGCCTATAGTTTCTAGCCTCCTACTTGCTGCAGAGGGACCATGTCAGCTCTTCTCCAGTCCTCCAGATCCAGGCTTGTTTCCAGTGAGCTGTTGAGTGAGGCTGTCAGTGGGGCAGCTAGCACCTCCCAGAGTTCTTTTAGAACTCCTGGGTGTATCCTGTCTGGTTCCATAACTTTGTCCACCTTTAGAGCTGCAAATCCCTTCCGAACTCTCTCTTCTGCAAATGGACTTGTGCATACCTCTTCCTTCCCCCTCCCTGTTTATGACAGCCCTTGGTGGCCCATCCCCCTTCCCTCCATTGTGAAGACTGAGCAGAGGTACCTGTTAAGGACGTCAGCTTCTTTTTGTTCCTCTTCTTCACAGTCTCCCCACCACCACCACCTTTCCATTCCTCACTATCCCTCCCCTTGCTTTCCTCTTCTTGCTTATATATTCAAAGAAAGCCTTATCTGCCTTAGCAAAGCCTTTTGTTTATCCTTTCCTCTGTTTGTGCTTTTGCTTCCTTCACCACCTTACCTGCTTCACTCTGCTTTGCTAAGTATTTTCCCTCTGTGCTTCTTTACATTGCCTCAAAAGCCACCCTTTTTTCCTTCTCCACCTTTGCCACTTCCTTAAATAATTATAATGGTCTCTTTTTCCTTCAGCTTTTACCCATTTCCTTGATGCAGAGTTTGGCTAATTTTATTATGTTCTCACTTATTTTTCCCTACTGTGCTTCTACCCCTTGATATCCCATGAAAACAGTGAAGCAATATGGGTGAGTCATCTTGTTTTCAGTTTTCTGATTGGAAAAACACAAATCACGGCTCAGGGGTCACTTCTGAAGTAAAACTTGGATGGGTTTTACTCAGGGGACCCCGACCTATCGAGCCATGTCTTTGGTTTTTTTTCAAATTGCTCCAAAAATAGAGTTTTGAGCTTTTGAAATCTTCATTTGTGGCTCGCTAATGATCTTTGAGCGTGAGCCTGCAAAATCTTTGATCGCGAGATTCTTTGATCGCGATTGTGTATCGCGAGCGAGGGATGAGATGGCCAGATTTTTAAATTGTTTTCTGTAGCTCAGGGGTGCCATACATAGTTATATGAGGGTGGGTTTTGGTCAGGGGGCTTTGTTCTGCCCCATGTGAATAAAAACACATACGTTTTCATTATCCCTGGTAGTCTAGCAGCCCCTTCCCCCCAATCATGATAATATACATAAAGATCTCTGTTTCCTAGTAGTCTAGTGCCCCCCATGTATATTTTATTAATATCTCATTATTTTATCCCTGGTAGTCTAGTACCCCCATGTTTATTTATTTATACTTGTTGTTTATATCCCTGGTAGTCTAGTGGCCCCTCCCGATCTGTATTTTATTATTATTATTATTCATATCCTTGGTAGTCTAGTGGCCCCTCATCATAAAGAAAAAAATAAGCATTTGCTACTTCCTGCTAGTCTAGTGACCCCCCACCCAGCCGTGTCAGCCCACCCAGCACCCCCCACCCTTCCCCAGCCGGCAACTGGCACAGCCCACCTCTCACCTCCATGGCCAGCTGCTGACTGTGTGAATTGTAAGCGTTAATTCAAACAGGTGCTCTGAACTGAGCGCCTGTTTGAATTAGTGCTCGTAATACCACTCGAGCAAGGGATGAGATGCCCAGGTAAAAAAATCACAGTGTGATTTTCTACCAGGATTTACATCACTGTGTGTAATATATATGCCCGCCTCGAAAACACTCTTTGCATTCACAAAGCACTGTTGACTGCCACAAATGGGTTGTGCACTTTTGTGCTGCTGTCATCTTGTGTTCAGTTAGCGATGGTTAAAAAACAGTTTAATTAAAAAAATGCTGGCCCTTGGTAAACACCAACAGTGCCTTCACCCCGAGAAGCCTTCATTGCGTCAGGTTGAGGAGGTGGTCCGGTGAATGGAGCACATTGGAGGCATGCTCCGGGAAGCCCATCTGCTGACAGGTGTGTTTTTCCTCTTTCCTCCCTCCCCTACAGTGTGTGACCCCTGATGTCAAGACGCAAGGTGCTGACATCCACGTTGTGTAGCGGCTGCCCATCCCCTACCATTGGGGGCTTGCAGTACCTGATCAGGGCCCGAGGAATGCGATCCTGACATTGCTTTTAAAAATTGTGGCTGGAGGCCGGCCCAGTGGCGCTGAGAGTTGAGGCGCTGAATGCCACACCTCACTCCATGCTGGCGACGTGGGTTCAGGAGCAGACTCGGGTCACTGGTGGGTCGGCAAGGGGGAGATAGGCTTGAACGTCCCACAACAGCTCACTTTCTCCAGGGAGGGTTGAGGCCGAAGTCCATGCACTTGCCTGACTCCGAGCAGAGGCTCGGAGTACTGCAAGCCCCCAATGGTAGGGGATAGGCAGCCACTACACAGCGTGGACATCAGTGCCTTGTGCCTTGACATCAGGGTCACACACTGTAGGGAGGAAGGAAGAGGAAAAACAGACCTGCCAGCAGGCGGGCTTCCCGGCCGTACTCAATGTGCTGCCCGCACCTGGACCACCTCTCCTCAACCTGGCGCTAATGAAGGATTCTCAGGGTAAGGCACCCCACCTTGTCCCCACTCAGGGGCAAACTGAAGCTCTGTGGAGGATCAAGAGGTAGGTCCGGGTGGGCGAGAGGCAGGAGAATGACTCCTTGGATGCCCCGACGGGTCAGGGTTGGCAGGCAGTAGGGGAGTAATAAAGAGAAATTTAAAAAAAAATTGTGTTTGGAAATAGGTTTTCTGAGTTTCAGCCATTGATAGTGCCACAATTTGTGGTGCTTCTTTTGTGAACGTGCCGCAAATTGTGACAATTTTCGCTCAACTAACTGCACAGTAGTGCGAAAACTGCTGCAAATTGCAGAACTATTCTGCAAAAGTTGCTTCAATTTGTGGAACTGCTTCGATGGGAAAAAAAACATTGTCTCAGTAAAACAGCCTAAAACTTTTTCTGGCCTCTCTTTGGTTCAAATAATGTCAGAATTGTGTTCCTCTGCCATCCCTCTTTAGGTAAACACCTGTTGGTGTTTACCTAGTAAAGGAGTTTTTCTTCTTTTACTGTCTCTATGGGATCTGAGGCATGTTTTATTTAATAAAAATGTTTTGCCAACAGGGGGCTAGATATTCAAAAGTGCACCCTGAACATGTGCAATGGGATGTGCAGCACAACCCAGTTGCACCATAGGAAAAATATGCAACATTCAGTGGATGAGCCACAGAAATGTGCCACCACAAAACACACTGAATATAGCACAAATGTGCCATTGCACAAACAGACATGCGCCGGAGCAACATGAACTGTGCAGGAGCAAGTGTGCATGATGAAAATATCAGGTGCAGCAAGGTGCACCATGCTCAAGGGAACACAGGCAGGGCTGCATAAGGTCACAGTAGCATGGAAGGGGAAGCAGGGGCAAACCACAAGGGGACAATGGCCATGAGGCATAGTACAGACTCAGAGCCCAATGGCCCTGGACAATGCACAAGCCCAAACGTACCCTGGTGACCAGTGTGACATAGCATGGAACACCAATGGAACAGAAGGTTGCAGGGACCGGGCACTCCATGACCATGGTCACAACAGCCAACACGGGATAGGCAGATGCTGCAGCATGCATGTACAGTGTGCCACAGCCACCCCACCACACAGGTACCAGGCTGCATGTTGCACACACCACGCAGACACACACGGAGACAGGACACTGCACCACACAGCACAGTCACCAGGATGGGCAACACGGCTGGGGATGTACAGCCCTGCACAGGCAGAAAGACACAAAGCGCCAGGCCATGCACAAGGGAGGTGCAGAGCCCACGCCCTAGGAACCATGACACACAGGGAAGTGGCACACAGACCACTGTGCACCAACAGAACTGCACTGTGGGGACAGCACGTGCACAGACAAGGACCTGTCTAACCACAGCAGTGAACAACAGCAGCACAGTGCAGCAGCATGCATGCAAAGGAGACACAGAAACACATGAGCATATGGTACAAAACACTTTACCATAGTAGGTAAAACAAAGCAAAATAAACAAATACAGAGGAGCCAACAGGGCAGACACAGGAACGGGCAAGGGAACAAAATGATCATCAACTTAAATAGGGGTACCACATGGGATGGTCAGGGGGCAGTGTAGGGAGTACAGGGGAACACATATGACAGTCCAAGTGGGTTGGTGGGCAGGGGAGGGTGAAATGGGGAGGGAAAGGGCAGTGTCCTTCGGCTATCGCCATAGCTGTCTTAAGGCCAAACGCATCCTGCGGACCACCACCACCAACTCCCTGGTAGCTGCCAGCTCTCTTCTGCTCAGCCGGATGTGCACTGCAGTACATGAAATGAGCTGCAGTGTGAGGTGCTGCAATTGTAGCAGTCCACCGCCGAGGATGCCAACACACCTCCATCCACCACTTGGCCCAGGATGCTCTATGAAAGGGAAACACAGAACAGCCACTAAGTGACAATCCCGACACAGCAGATGCCCCCCTCACCATGGTCTGTGTGTGTATAGGACAGCAGCAGTGCCCCCCATGGACAATGCCACCAAAAGCACGTACACAGCAGACACCCACAGCAGCCCAGGGCAGTGTCCCACATGCATACTGATTGGCATGCCATAGAGCACCATGCACCCACATCTGTGTACAGGCACCCCACATCATGAAACCACTGCCACCATGGGCAATACAGGATCCAGCCTGCAGCAGCATGCACACACCGTGGGCCATGCGTGCACACACACACACACACACACACACACACACACACACACACACACACCACCAATGACAGCAACAGGATACCACCACACAGAGGCCACGTACATGATGGGGCCACCAACGCCACTGATCATCACAGGCAGCGGTGACAGATTGTCAAAACACATCATAGCCCTACATGGCGGCAGTGTCCTGGAGGTGTACTGGCCCCACCCAACCCAAACCCTGCAATGAGGGCTGATGCAGACTGCACACACTCACCTGCCACCTGTTGTACTGGCCCTGCTGCAGCACTATGATCGGGGTGCTGGTCCACCCGAGCTGTGGCTCCCCTGGCCCTCCTGTGCTCCTCCAGCCTGGTGGAGGAAACGCATACAGAAAGGAACATGAGTGGCATGCTATGAACAGACACCCAACCCCCCCCCATGCAGGCTGGACATGGCATACAGTGCCGCTGTAGCCTGTGCAGTGACACCGGCCCATGGGAAGGGTCTGGTGCCAAGGCCACTGGTACCATACAACATACAGGCATCACAGAGAGCAGCAATGCCACAACACCATACACACACAGTCCACTAGTGCTGGGCCCCCCTTGTGCAGATGCAGAAGCACAGGCAGCACATCCAATTGTATGAATACTGAACAGTGGCACCATGCACATTGCACAGAGACACTTACCTAGCTGTGGGACTGAACCATGGTGGGCACAGTCCTGCAGCCTCCTCAGCCACTCAGAGTCATGGCACTGCAGGTCCCTGTATTGGTGGTGACACTGCTCCCCTGTCTGGACAACATCCGTGTGCCTCTCCAGTCCCTCAGCCATGCAGACCCACACGTGGTACCAGGCCTCCTGCAGATCCCCTGCCCCAAACAGTTGGTCCACCAGGGGTTCCACCAATGCCACCAGGTTGGCCATTTTGACATCTGACCAGTTCATGGCCCATCCCCCTTGTCCAGCCAACCACGCCATACCTGCTGTGCAGATCACCAGTCATCCTGAGCAATGTGGCATACTCTGGAATCACATGCAGCACTGCTGAACCACATGCACAACAGGAACATGCAGCACATGATTGTGCAGCATGTAGATGCACAATTGGCATGCACAACAGTAGCCTATCATGCAATACTGCACATGTGCATCACCAGAAGTGCAGGCGGGAATTCAGGGTCATGTTCGTGACCCATGTACGCTAGGCCAGCATAGCCACCATGATGCAAAGGTCATGCGTTGCCACACATGCTGCATAGCAATGGCACAGTGACTGCCCATTCACAGTCAATGGCAATGTGCAGCAGGGCCAGGTGCATGGTACTTCACCACTGTGCATCCATGCCACATGCATGGCATGCACCCACAAATGCATGTGTGACAGGAAAGGCATTCACAGTGCAATCAACTGCATGATACGCATCACGGGACGGTGCCCTGCTGCCTCACTCATGCCATGTGCACTACTGAGCATCACGCATGCACTGGAAATGTGCCTGTGGATTGTTCTAGTGCATTTGCATTGTGCATGCACAGTCCATTGTGCAAGGAACAAGTCTGCAATATTCAGCCGGAGTATGCAAATAGCCTCATAAGCCAATGCCAGGTGCAGTCTCTCACATTAGCATCGCATCACTGGTTGCATGCAGCCTCATTTGCATGAGTTGGACCATATAAGTGCCACCACACAGTACTAATCACTGACAGGTATTGTAGCCAGTAAGGTAAGACTGTCCACTTTGTGATGTTTCACTGTTACTGCTATGCTATCAGCCAATGCTGCACTGTGTCATGGACTGCTATCATGCTGCTCATCGTTGCACCATCCTACTCTTCACAGTAAGTAGTAAGTAAGTAAGTAAGTAAAATTTATTTTTAAGCGCTTTTCAATATCACAGCGCTGTACAAATGAAACAATTAAAATACATACATATGACACAAACAACAACAATAACAATGTAATTACAATAAAATACAGTAAATCACTCCCCATATGCCATTTGAAATAAATAAGTTTTTAATTCTGACTTAAAGCTCTTGACGGTCAGGCAACTTCGTATCTGACGAGGTAGAGAATTCCACAGGGTAGGGGCAGCATAAGAAAATGCCCATGCTCCCGATGTTTTTAAATGAACCCTGGGAACCTCTAGCAATCCCTCGCCGGCGGAGCGGAGTGAGCGAGAGGGACAGTAGGGAACAAGCAGATCTTGAAGATACCGCGGTCCCTGTTCGTGTAGGGCTTTATAGGTCAGTAACCCGACCTTAAAGGTGATCCGCCACTGAACCGGCAGCCAGTGCAGTTCGCGCAGCACAGGCGTAATGTGACTCCTCATAGACGTCCCAGTCAAAAGCCTGGCTGCTGCGTTCTGCACTAGCTGCAAGCGGCGGATATCAACCCCCGGCAGCCCTAGGTACAGGGCATTGCAGTAATCAAGGCGAGAAGTAACAGAGGCATGGACCAATGTCGGAAGGTCGGCCGGAGGAACAAGGTGTTTCACCCGAGCAATATTCCTCAGATGGTAAAAGGAAGATTTGACAGCAGAAGACACCTGAAATTTCAGGGTCAGACTGTCGTCAATAATAATGCCCAGGTTACGCACCCGGTCTGAGGTCGAGAGCTGGGCACCATCGATCCATACGCCCGAAGGGAGACCAGCCCTACAACCTGCCTCAAGGTGACCTGGGTCCACCACCAACACCTCAGTCTTATCCGGGTTTAACCTTAGCCAGCTGGCACTCATCCAATCATTGATCTCGGATAGACAGTTGTTAAGTATAGAGACTGTATCTTCCTGTCCGGGACTAAAGGACAAATATAGCTGGGTATCTTCTGCATAGCAGTGAAAACCCAGGCCATATTGCCTAATAATGTCTCCCAATGGCAGCATATAGACAGCGAACAACATGGGTGCCAAAATGGAACCCTACGGAACCCCACAAGGCAAAGAGACAGCATCAGAGGAATAAATTCCAGTGATAACCCTCTGTCTCCGCCCTGTGAGAAAAGATTGAAACCATTGCAGAACCGTACCAGACAGTCCACAATAAAACCTGAGGCGTTCCAAAAGCACACCATGGTCCACAGTGTCAAATGCTGCAGAGAGATCAAGAAGGACTAGAATAGTACAAGCCTTTTGATCTCTCGCTATCAGAGATCATTTAGAACCCGGACAAGAGCAGTCTCAGTACTATGTCTTTCCTAAATCCCGATTGAAGAGTATCATAGACATTGTGATTTGTAAGATGGTCATCCAGTTGCAGTGCAACCACCTTTTCAATAACCTTGCCCAAAAGGGCAGGTTAGAGACAGGTCTGTAATTAGCCGGACAGTCCAGATTCAATGAAGGTTTTTAGGAGTGGTCGAGCGACCGCCTCCTTTAAGGGTTCAGGAAAGATCCCCTGCTCCAAAGATTTCCAGACAATTTCAGCAATGGTCGGACAGATAATATCTACGCGAACTCCAGTAATAGAGGCGAGGGGTCCGGATCCAAACTACAACTGGTTGGACGTATAGTCTGGACAGTCCTCACAATGTCCATGAATTCCGCCTACCAAAGTCAAACCAGGTGACACAGGTGTTTGTTTCCCTCGCGATCACTGCAAACCCTTGAAGAGTGAGCCTGGCTGATATCCGACCTAATGCTGGCAATCTTATCAGCGAAAAATGAGCGCATCACACTTTATTTGTGAAAAATCTCTTCCAGACTGTAGACAGAGTGGATTGCACAATCTGTCAACAGTCCGAAATAGTTGAGCCGGTCGGTTTCACGCAGCAGCAATCTCCCTGGACAGGAATTCTGCCTTCTTACGGGTTATTGCCGATTGATAGATAACATAATGATCCATCAATCTAAGTTTGTCAGCATCCAGGCAAGATTTCCACCAGGCCCTCTCTAGCCTTCACCCCACTCTCCTCAGCTTCTTCAAAGACTCATCAAACCAAGGAGTCTTTGAGCGCTGAGTGAGTGGGCAACGAACAGAGAATTTGGTCCAGGGCCCTGCTCACTGCCTTGTTATAGGTACAACAAGGTCCCCTGGACCCATGCTCTCATCTGAAACACCATAGGTCCAGTACCGCAATAGGCCCTCTGGGTTTACTCCTCTTAAAGGCGATACTGGACCATCTCCGTAGGGGCAGACCTATTAGGGTGCCCCAGAATTGAATCTTATGGTGTGATGGTCTGTCACACATTTGGTTCCACCTCCAGATGTGAAACATCCAAATCCAGTAGGAACACCAGGTCCAAAGAGTGTCCACCTATATGGGTAGCAGAGGTAACTACCTGTGACAGGCCCAACATAGACATAAGTTGGAGGAAGTTCTTTCCAAAGTGCGAGAGTTCATCGTCGACCCAGGCATTGAAGTCACCCAGTATTAACCATCTAGGCGACTCCAATGCCATGTCAATGATGAAGTCCGCGCGAACTCCTTCAGGAATTCACCACCATCACCGGGTGGACCGTAGATGAGGAGAATCCTGAACTCTGCACCTGCTGCCAGGATACACTCAAAGGATCTGGTGTTACCCACTGGCACCTCCACAAGACTCAGATCTGATCTAAAAAAGATGGCCACTCCCCCGCCCCTACGATCCAATCTTGGATGGTGCATTACCGAGAACCCACAGGTTGCATCATGTCAGATTCGGAGGGAGCTGAGGAGCAGGGGCCTGCCAGGAAGCACAGGCCAAACTTTCACAAAGGACAAGAAGGCCAGATTTGAGGCCTACCTGTAGAAGGAAGACCTACTGAGTGGGGCCACTGGGACCACACAGGACCGTGCCACTGGGTGGGAGGAGGTGGCAACATATGTCAATGCCCATGGCCACCACAACCGCAGGGCACTGACAGGAGGTACATCAAGGAAAAGATTGCTGCCATCTGGGCTTCCCACAATAGGATGGGCAGTGGACTGGCTACAGCACCCATCCTGTCAGCAGGGGAGGAGCTTGTAGCAGCCACCATCAGCTGGGCAGCCATTGAAGGTGTCCCAGGAGGTGGATTCCAGACAGGTAGCAGCCTGTCACAGCACTGTGACTATGACAGCGGGTGTTGTGGAGTGGAAGCATGTGCATGCCACAGGCATGCATGGAACACTGTGGGTGTGCTGCACACATGTGACCATTGTGGCATGATGTGGTGCACGCCACACTTGGGCACACCGTGCATGTCCCTTGTCCCATGTGTGCAGTGTGTCCACTGCATGTGGCATGTGATGGTAGGGTGGTGCAGGGTCTAGGGGGTGCATGTTACCCTACACACCCTATGACTGTGCAAGCACTGCAGTGTGTGCTGGTGCATGCAGGGCCACAGTGGTCACATTCAGCATCGCAACACACTGCACAGGGCATGGCTGGGGGGGGCATAATGGGGGGGCCATGCCTGCCGGCCGTGTGCAGGTGCAACACAGCACTGTGTGGCTACACTTCATGGTCAACATGTCCCGTGCCATGCCTGTGGCATGGCCAACCTGTAGTGCAGTGCTGCACAGACAGCTGCTGGTGTGGCCTGGCATGCCTGTGTCGCACATGCAGACACTGCACAGTACACAACACTACATGCAGTGCAACATCACCAGTGACACCACACATTCTGTCTTCCAGCTCCATCATGCCTCAGGGGTGCAGTGTGGGACAATACTGGTGACATTAGACCCGATGAAGCTGTGACATCCACATCATCTGGCATTGTGGCCACAGACCGGTGGTGTGGTGCTGTACTGGTATGGGACTTGTGGAGCGTCTTTGCCTGGGGGGGGTGACCATCCACTGGCAGACCTCCTTCTCCTGGATGCTCTACCAGTGCTTGTACCTGCAACACAGAAGGAGGGCACATGTGACAGTGATGATGACCTCACCCTGATCCTGGGTAGCAGAGGAATAGTCACACCATCCTGGGGACAGGTGTCAGCACATGCAGTGGCAGGCAGCACGGGCAGTACAGCAGGCAAGCAGACCCCCCCACACCATGGCCACACAGCGGCATGTGGCACCACTGCTGGTGCTGACCATGGTCGGGGTGCTGGTGTGGACACCAGTGCCACAGAACAGGTCCAGCAGGCTGCTGGTGTGCAGCAGTGGGCTGCAGGGATCACTGTGCAGCCCTACCCAGGGGCCACCATCAGAGCACCGATTCACTCCCCACCACCTGCTCAGACACCTGTGCAGCATTCCAAGTCGAGGGATGTTGCACAGCATGCCTCCAGCCCTCCAGCATGTCAGCAGCAGCACCATGAGACATATGGTGCTGACAGGCTGGATGAGCACACCAGGCTGCTGCGTTCATCTGTGGACAACCAGGCAATGCTCGGGGCAGAGATATGTGCACTGCAGGTAGAGATGTGTCAGCTGGCTAAGAGAGGGGACATTGGACGTGCCAAGATGATTTGTAAAATCCGACAACTGCAGGAGGCCACAATCACATCGCTAGACTGCATAGCCAGGACCATCACTGGCATCCACTGGGTGCAGCAGGGCACACAGGACTCCCCGTAGCACTAAATCCACACCACGGTCATGATGTCTGGTGACCCCAGCACAGCTGATGCTACCACTGCCATGCCCATCCCAGACACACCTGGCAATAGTCCGTTTGCTGGTCCGCACACACCTATGAGGACCCCGTCAGGTTCTCAGGCCTCTACCTCTGTTAATGTGTTGATGACACCACCTGTGGCTGTTTAGCTGCCTGTGCCTGCTACACAGTCAGGGTGTGGCCACCCATGTGGCTGTGGCAGCCATGGCTCTGCACGGTAGTTCTGCCAGGTGTGCTGCCCAGTCATGTTACCTGCTGCTGTTGCCTGCTGCGCAGATGGCTGGGCATGGCCTTGTTTGTGTGCTGTCACACATGTGTGGCCTGGGTAAAGTCTAGCATGTGTGTGGGCAGTTCTACTGAGCTATGTGGCATGGGTGTGATAAGAGCAGCACTGTGTTGGCATTGCCTGTGTGCCAGTGCATACCCTCTGATCCATGCCACAGCCTGCTGTACTGCTGTGTGTGATGACTCCTCCCCAACCGCACCCATTTGTGTGTCCCACCTGGTCCCCTGTGCCCTGCTGTGCACCCTATGGCAGTACTGCTGCATGTGCCAGCCTGTGTATGGCCACATGTATGTCCAGCACATGGCATATGGATGGGTGCATCTGGTCCACTGTGGTGTGGGCATGGGTCTGCATGCCTGTGTGTTCACCTGTTCACCTGTGTGTGCTTGTAACTCTGCATGCATCCCTGTGTGTCTGTGCATGTCTGTGTGTGTGGGGGGGTACTGTGCATGCACAGCTGCCCTGTGTGGTCCTCACCTGTGGTTCCCATAGTGCTCTTTGACAAAGGTGTCTATGTGCCTCCTGGCATGGGCAGCTAGCCTGGGATCCCTCCTCTCCATTGGTGGCTGCACCCCCCCATCTGGCTGGTCCTCCTCCTCATCATCATCATCACTGCTGTTGCCCTCATCCACCTGGACAGCTATGCCATGGTCAATGGCCATGATGTGCAGCATGCAGCAGGCAAGGAATATGCCACAGCTTTCACAGGGCTGTACTGTAGGGCACCACTGGCTCTGTCTAGACAATGGAATTGCATCTTGAGCATGCCAAAGACATGCTCTATGATATTGCGAGTGGCGATGTGTGCCTTGTTGTACCACTCCTCCACAGCATTGGATGGGGGTGAGCAGCCAGGGCTGGAAGGAGTATGTACTGTCACCTGTGGGGGAACACATGTTATGGTTAATGCCTGTCACTGCATGTTTCAGTGACCCCCTCTCTACAGTTCATACCACCACCCTGTGTGCCTTGGCTATGGCTTCCCCTGCACAGCTGCTGTGCCACCATTCATGTCATGCCATCCATGTTTAGCATGCCTGGGCACCACTGTCCATGCTCCCCTGTACTGTTTCCATTCACATTTCCTGTCCTGTCCCCTCACCTTTCACTGTCCACAGCCTCCATCACCCCATACTGTAACTTTGTGGTGCCCTGCATGCTGCTCTGTCTCCTCTTCCTAGGACCTGCTCACCTACTAAGTGTCCTGTGGGGAGCACCCCACTCTCAGTTCACTGGCACAGGACAGACTGATGCCATATGAAGCATTGTGTGTACTCCCGTGGCACACGCATTGATGATGTGCCCAGTGGTATTGCACACCACCTGGCAGTTGAAAGAGTGGTAACCCTTTCTGTTGATGTATACAGCCCCTTCCGGGACAGGTGGTTCATGTATGGCCACGTGGGTACAGTCAATGGCCTCTATCATGCCGGGCATGTGTGCTACCCTGTGGAATTCTTGCATGTTTGCTGTACACTCTGCCTGTGTGCTTGGGAATCTTATGTACTCTGAAGCATGTGGCAGCAGAGCATTGAGGACCTGGGTGAGGAGGTGGGACAGGGCCAACTGTGATATACCAGCAGTTGCACCCACTGGTGTCTGGCAGGTGCCCATGGTGAGCAGGCACATAACAGCTGCCACCTTGGCCTCCACTATTATGGCATGACTCCTTTTGGTGGGTGCCTGTAGCTCATCATGGTACAGCTTACATAGCTGCCTCAGAATTGTCCTGTTCAGACGGTACCAGCCCACTCTCTTGGTGTCCCCCTAGTTCTTGAATGTCAGCTGGCACAATACTGTCTGTGCTGGGCATACTACTGCCGGGCCCTTCCTTGGCCATGTTGTTGTTCCTCCCTCCTCCTCACCTCCCTCATCACCTGTACCATAAGGAATGGTCCTGCATCCATGGCCTATGCTCCCCTTGATTGCACATCTGCTGTGTGTGTGGTTGAGCCTCCTTTATATGTACTCAACTCTGTGTGGTGCATTCTGTGGGTTGCTCCTCCATTGCACTGTGTGTTTCAGCTGAATATGCCATTGTGCAGCACATCCATGGACAGGCCACCTTGTACTTGCGCCACATACATTACTGTTGCACAGCAGCAAAATGGATATTGTGCTGCGCATTGCTGCTGTTTGAATATGGCTCTGGGGCACATTTCTTTGTTTGTGCCAGTGCAATTTGGCTGCACATTGCGCAAATCCTCTGAATATCTAGCCTGGGGTGTCCAATCCCTGTGTCAGCATGTAGCTTCCCCCAATAGTGTGGGACACTGGGGAGCCCACCCCCAGTGTCCTCAAATATTTAATTGTTAATTCCAACACCAGGACACCCACCCTCAGTGTCAGATATCTCCCTCAAAGAAAAAGCCCTTTGTTTTACATTTGCTGCTGACATTGGGGTGCCCAATCCCTGTGTCAGCATTCTGACCCCCAGTGTCATTAATTGTGTATTCTGACACCGGGATGCCCACCCCCAGTTTTGGATGCCTCCCCCCAAGCCTGTTGCTTTAACTAATAAATATTTACTTTGCCGAGTTGGCATTCTTAACTAACCCCCACAGTACTCAGGTACACTGGGGAGCCCATTCCCAGTGTCCTGAAATGATGTTTATTTTAAAACCTTTTACAAAAGAAAGCTGTTCCTCAACATTTTTTAAAATCTGTAAAAAGGAAAATGGTCCCTCATCATCACCGCATCCCCCTCCCCAATCCTGACCCTTCCACTGAGCAACCCACCCACCTCCATCCCTTTGCCCTATACTTACCACCGGAGACTGTCGGCTGCAATCTTCTGTGGATCAGGACATGTCTGCACTCTTCAAAGCTGAACCATGAACTGAAGAATCAAGGTAAGCACTGTAAAATGGCTGTCTATGGTGTTTTGAACTTACGTTGATATCGTGGCCATTTTTTTAATTTTAACACCAGACTTTCAACATGGGCTTTTTGGGAACCCATCTCGTGAACACTGTAACTGTTGTCTCATTAATTGGACCTGCAAGGTGATTTTATGGTCACTATGCAAAATCACATTTTAAAACAGTGTAACAAAATGACAGTGCCAGTGTTCATGCAGTGGGGTCCCAAAAAGCCCATGTTAAAAATTTGGTGTAAAAATTCTGAAAATCACCAGAGATGCCTGCAGTCATTTAAATATTTTACGCATGATTGTAACTTTGTCAATATTTAGTATTTTCAATCTAAATTTTCAACATTGCCATTTTTTCATACCACCTCATGAACAGTACAGTTGTCGTTTTTCACGTTCTTCCTAAAATGTGTTTTCGCACCTGTGGCGCAGAATGGTACAGTCACTGTGCAAAATCACCTCTTGGGACAGATGAATGAAATTACAGTACAACTATTCATGAGATGGGGTTCCAAAAAGGCCATGTTGAAAATCTGGGGAAAAAATTCATAAAAATTCCCAAGTTAAATGCATCCATTAAATGTGTTCTACACAAGCGCATAATTTTGGCACATTTTATTATTTTGCCAGAAAATCATCAACATAACCATTTTTTCACACCACCTCATGAACAGTACAGCTCGCATTTTCCACATCCTACCTAAAATGTATTTTAGTGCAGAGGTCAATCTTAACCTTTTTTTTTTTTTTTTGCACTAGACAGCAGGGCAACTTGATTCAAAATTGCTCTAGCCCTCAGATGGTTGCCCTAGTCCTCAATTATAATGGTAAATTTTGATCACTTATATAGGAAACAGTGGAGGCCAAGAAATACTTTGATTATTGCACATTTATCCTGCTACCACATTGCTAGTCAACTGGAGACCTGCACTTATGAAAGTTTTTGTGCAGTCTGAACTCAGCCAGAAGCATATCTAAGATTTCTTTGGGGTGGGGGCTACACAAACCTAAGGGGCTTGGGAAATATAAAACCAAGCCATTTTTATTTTTAAAAGCATTGGATTTTAATATGATCTGCCCCAACTATAATGATTTTTCTTAAACATTGTCCTTTCATCAACCCAGAAGAAACAGTACACAGGCATAATGCTATACTATCTCTGTTTCTATATAGGATGATCTATGTACCCCAGGAATGCCTTTTGAAGTTTTCAAATTATGTATTTTATTAAGATTTATTTTTGTACCATACATGATCCAAAGCTTTGTTTTGGGGATGAAATGGCATGCTGGGTGAGATAAAGGTGGGACTGTGTAGATGGTGATGGCTGACATGGTCTATTTAGAGAGCTGGGGACCCCCTACACTTGCCAATAATGGCAGCTGTGCTTCTGTGGATGGTCATTTCAGAGTCTGATCTGTAGTGGTGTCCAGGGGAAGAACAAAGTTAAGAGATTTTGAAGGGAGAGGGAAGTTACAGTATAGTGAGGCTGGGATAAAACCCACCACCTACAGGGCTGACCCTGTATACCTCCTCGCATTTTGTCACTGAAATGTTGGCTACAGACACTCAATATGTAGGGAAATGAGGGGCTTGGTCTTAATAATATGGGACAAATTGTTAGACACACATTCAGAAATCTGGAAGCTAGTGACTTAACAGCACTCTACCCTTGATCACACGGTGGACACTAGCTGAAAATCTTAACAGTGGAGTGATAATGACTCACATTGAGACTTTTGTGGAACCCCCCCTTGAACTGCCAGATAATTGCATCTCTTAATGAGCAGTTATTCACACAAGGCCTTTGGAACATTGAAAGAGATTAGCATGAGGACTAGAGCCTGCTAAAATAGACTTTTTTAACTTCATTAACAGCCATGAAAACCTGCACTAGTCAAGACAGACAAGTAGAGAGTTAGCTGCACTAGCCCTGGTCAATTTGCACTAGGGTTTGGGCTAGTAAAACAATGTTAAGATTGAGCCCTGTTTTAGTGCCTGTGGTGCCGAAAGGCATTGCAGTTGCACATAATTACATTTTACCTTGAATTTCAGAATTTCCCTGTACCTGGGTATATGTGATGGGATAATAAGATGGTTATGCTGACAATTTTGTCACTGTTTTTTAACACATGGGTGGGCCTTGCACTTCCACACTTACATACATATGCGCATCTACAGAGGGATTGGAGTGCAGGGACTCACGGACCCTGCGCTCCCACAGTAAAATAAGGATACTATTATACTATCTCAAAAAGAAGGGAAATTCATTGCAAAAAACTGAGTTAATTTGTCCATTAGGGTTGCTAGTACAGCAACAAAAGTCTGGACATTTGGTGTTAGGGTTACCAACTTTACAATCCCAAGCCATCCCCCCACCCTCCATACACCAAGAGGCATCAGGGTGTGCCTTGGGGTTGTCAGGCCCAACTCACACCTGATTCTCATACACTGTACCATCTCAGCTTGTTTAAACATGGAATGGAGTGAGCATTAGGCCCGATGACCCCAAGGCACACCTCAATGCCTGTTGGTGTGTGGAGGGTGTGGGGATGGGGTTGGGTGGTAGGGTTGCTAACCCTAAAACCAAATTTACAGATTTTTGCTGCAGTACTATCAACCCTAACTGATATATTAATGGAGTTTTGTTTTTTCTGCAATGAATATGTATTAAAGGGACACAGTTGTGCCACTATAGTTAGGGTTGAGTAGCTTGTTTAATGTTAAACCTCAGATTTTGCACTTTAATAACTTTGCAACCAGTCTATGGATTTACACAAAATGTGGTATATGCTTTCCCAAGGGGTAGGTCTCTTGTTGTGGCAAGTTTCTTTCCAGTCAGATGTAAGGATTCTGAGATCCGGATAGTGCTAAAACCTTACAAAGTCAACATTTTTTACAGTTTTTTTCCTCATCGCATTGTGCCCAGATAGTGTGGAATTCTGGTGTGAGTTTTCTATGGCAAATACAGATTGGGTAACAGAATGGCTGTGCTGTGTTTAGTGGAAAAATATTAATCTGTTGCAAAGTTATGAAATGTTTAAGTTCCCATTGTTTTCAAAGGGAATTCTCCTGTACAAATTAAGAGGGATAAAGTTTGAACAAGGATTGATCTAGCAAAACAGAATTCACTCTCATGAGACCCTTTCAGTTTTCATGAGAATAAATGATTTTTTGTGAGACAAAATCCTTTTTCACCAGCCGCCACCTTGTTTTGTTTTTCCATGAACTAAAAAGCGTGCAAAATACATACAAATTTTGTCATTTTACAAATGAAACACAAGAACCTACCTAAACAGGTACCGTTTAGCTAGATTCTGGTGTTTGTGTTTGACAATTATGGCCAGAAATGCTTTTCTGGACACCCGAAGTGAGAGGAGCCTTCTGCTGCGTTCTCTGTAGGAGAACAGCAGATTTTATTTTCTTCTACAGCCATAGCTGAACTCCTGCTGCCAACTGCAGTGTGCCTTCTGACCTCCCATTTTCCCTGGTGTCTAGTGGCATCCCTCATGCCCCTCTCACTGTCCCCATACTTTTCCTGGTGTCTACTTGCACCCCCACCCTCCGATTACCATCCCCTAGTCCCTTCTTTATTTTATTGCTATAATCTAACACTGGGATGCCCACCCCTGATGTCAGATGCCCCCTACAGACCCTTGTTTTATTACTTAGCTGACATAGGGGACCCAATCCCCATGTCAGCATGTAGAGTCCCACCCAGCAGTGTGAAACACTGGGGAGCCCACCCCCAGTCTCCCAAAACATTTCTTTATTTATATCCTGTAAAAAGAAAAGTCCCCTGATGTCTTTTTATTTTTGTAACCAAAAAAAAGTCCCTCATCATCACTGCTGTCCCCCTCCCTAATCTCAACCCTTCCACTGAGCACCGACCACCCCACTTACCCTATACTTACCACCAGAGGTCTTTGGCTGACATCTTCTGTGGCCTGAGACATGTTTGTGTGCTTCTGAGCTGAACCATGAACTGAGGAATAAAGATAAGTGCTGTATAATGTATCCCAGTGGCGTTTTGATCTTATGTTAATACAGTTAATATGTTAACCCAGGTCCATCTTGCAAATGAGCTTCTGCTCAACGATGAACGCCTGGTTAAATAAAGACTTGATCGATTGATTAATAACTTTGCCATTTTTTGGAATTTTTTCACCAAAGTTTTGACATGTCCTTTTTGGGAAACCACCTCCTGAACACTGCAACTGTCATTTCCTTAATTGGGCCCATAAAGTAATTTCGCGGTCACTGTGTGAAATCACCTTTCAGGACTGAATAATGAAATTTCACCACCAGTGTTCATGAAGTGGGGTCCCAAAAAGGTAATGTTGGAAATTTGGTGAAAACATTCTTAAAAATGGCCGAGTTGCATGCATTCATTAAAATTTTTTATGCATATGCATAACTTTAATTTTCAATATTTTGACTCCAAATTTTCAACATAACCAAATTTTGCACATCACCTCATGAGCAGTACAGCTGTCATTTTTCACACCTTGTTCAAAATGTGTTTTTTCACCAGTATAGCAAAATGGCATTTTGGCATGGATTTGTAAATTTGCACCTACGGGGTTTATGAGGTGGGGTCATAAGAAGACTATGTTGAAAATTTGGGGTCAAAATATGAAACAAATGCAACAGTTATGACCATTCCTTGCAATTTCATTATGCCCGGTGATAACTTTGGAGATGTTAAATATTTTCACACCATGATTTTTAACAGAACTTCCTTTTTACTCCATCTCACATATGACACAGTTGTCATTTTCAAATCCTGGCCAACATGTGTTTTCGCACATATGACATTGAATGGCATTGCAGTTGCACAGAATTATGTTTTGAGGTGGATTTAAACATTTTCTGTACTGGGTAAATGAGGTGGGGTAATAAGATGGTTATGCTGACAATCTGGTCACTGTTGTCCTATAAATGGAAGCGAAGGGCCCTCTTGGCCCTGTGCTTCCTCAGGTACATACATATTCACATCTATGGAGGAATGGGAGCACAAGGTCCTTTGAACCCTGCACACCCACAGTAAAATAAGGATACTGTTATACTATCTCAAAAAGTAAGGAACTAAGTTGCAAAAAACTATGTTAATGCTCCAGTTAGGTCCAAAGTGACAAACATTGGGAAATGAGGTGTTACAGTTTCTCCTAACACCCCACCCTTCTAAAGTAGGCAGTAGAGCAGGTGTGGGGTGTACCTTAGGCTTCTTAAGCCTAACATGCACCCCATTCTAATAAAGTCTGTGTATTCCTGCCAATATATGTAATTCTTTTCTGTAACTAATCTGGGTCGCTCCTGAAAAAGGGACCTCTGGTCTCAGTGAGCTTACCTGGTTATCAAAATCTAAATAAATAAATCTGACCTTATTAACAGATGGAATGGCGTGAGTGTTAGGCTTGAGAAGCCCAAGGCACACCCTACACCTTCTCTTCTGTCTGGTTTGGGAGGGTGGAGTGTAAGGGAAACCCTAAAACCTAATTTCCCAACTTTTGTTGCTTTGACCTTAGCTAGAACATTAAGGAAGTTTTTTATAGGCGCGGTCGCGCATGTATATTAGGGTTTCACCGGCACTTCTATGTTAAACCCAAATGTTTGCACCTTAATAACTATGTCCCCATTCAACTGAGTTACATGAAATTGGGAAAGCATACCCTCTGTTCCAGGATCTCTTGATTCTGTAAATTGCATATAGATTGGTGCAGGGGAGGCAAAGTTATAGAGGTGCACATAACTGCAAAGGTTGCTGTTTTTGAAAATGTTAAGACTTTTTTTGACACTCGTTAACTAAAAAAATAGGAGACTTTGAAAAGCTGAACCTTTCAGGTTTGATAGAGGTTAGTCCAAGGTGTGTGAGTTTGTGGTTTTCAGGTTCCACTGTAAATTAGTATTAAATTATTTAATAAAAATGTTCTGTTTCTGACCATGCGCAGTTCAAAAACTCAACTTTCTATTCATAACTGAATGTTTGTGAAAACAGCAGTTTACACTATATGACACAGCTGTCTTTAATAAACAGCTGTGTCATATATTGCAAACCCTGCTGCTGTCACCACTTATAGGTCAGGGTAGGGGCTACTGTCATTGTAGCCCTGCCAGTCTGACTGTTCTTTCAACTGTATCTGCACACCGGGGGACCCAATCCTTGGTGGCAGTGCATATATATATATATATATATATATATATATATATATATATATATATTATTTATTTGTACAATCCGTCACCGTGATGCCCACCCCTGGTGACAGATGCCCCCACAGCCCATTGTTTTATATAGTTCATCCCCCACACACAGCTGAGTCAGACACCAGGGAGATGTCCCCTATGTATGCCTGCAGAAAAGAAAACTGACCTACAACTATTTTTTTTATTTAAACCTCTAAGAAAGAAAATGGACCCTCATCATCACTTCCCATACCTTCCCCCCATCCTCATTTTCCCACTGAGTTTCCACCACCCCACACCACCCCCTTACCCTATACTTACCTACCAGGTCCTATGATGTCATCTTCTGTGAACTGGGACACATCTGCACTCTTCAAAACCAAACCACAAACTGAGAAATAAAATTTAGTGTTGTATAATGTATTTGGCAGATAAGAGCCGGTTGCACTATTTATTTATTTAAGTCTAGGAATTACAACCCTTGAAGTCGGGGACTCATTTACAAAGGCTCCACATCATAACAGAAAAACAAATACAACGAATAATACAAGAACTTAGAGCAGACACATATACAGTGAACAAACCAGAAGTGCGCACAGTAAGCTTCAAGTAAATATTCGATATAGATATATATTATTATAGGGGTGAAAAAGTAGCTCATGGGGCCATGACTGGAGGGCAGAGGTTGATAGCAGAGATGGAGTGAGGGGGAGGAAGCAAGAAAGGCTATGTGCAGTCACAGTTGGAGCTGGACACAATGTAGTCATGCAGCTCTTTTCTGAAAGGCCCCATTCTGGGTAAGGAGAGGAGGTGCCCTGGGGTTGAGGGTGCCCTATATCAAAATGATCTTTGTCCAGCATTAGATTTGACAAAGGAGATGTGGAAGGCAGCAGTATCAAAATGTCTTATAGTCTGCCTCTGCAGCCCCGGTTGAAGAACTGAAAGACAACAAGGAGGGGGATAGGGCCAATTGGATTTTTTTGACAAGTAGGCAGGTCTGGTATAGTAGTTGATGTTGGAAATTTAGCCATGCTGATTGTTGGTAGAGGTCATAGGTGTGTGTGAGCCATTCATTGCCTGTGGCCAGTTGACAGGACTTATTTAAGGCATGTTTGATTTTGGACAGGGCCATATCCATGACGAAGCCATAGATAACTATGCCATGGTCAACCAGGGGAAGGATAGAGCTAGAGATAGCTAGTCATCGGGAGGAGGCAGGGTCTGAGTCTATATAGGAGGCCAATTCTGGAATTAACTGCAGAGCAGGTAAACAGGATAAGGTCATGGAAAGTGAGAGTCAAGTTAAGGGTGATGCCAAGATATTTAAAGCCAGTGACAGGTTCCAAGGTGGTTCCCTTGGAGTTGTGGATAGAGAGGACAACTGAGTTGTGTTTATGTTGGGGGTAGGTGAATAGCATTACCTTAGTTTTTTTATAGTTGAGGATGAGCTTATGAGTGGTAAACCAGGATTCTGTTTCCACGAAGGTGCTCTGTAATGATAGTTGGAGCTGGGTAGGGTCTGGATGCTGACTAAAAATCATTATATGATGCAGCTATCATTTAATAAACACAGCTGTGTCATATTATTTGCACTATATGACACAGCTGTCCTTTAATAAATGACAGCTGTGTCATATAGTGCAACTGGCTCCTATCCGCTGTCACCGGGCATGGGTTTAGGATAACGCAATTTCAGGCAGACACAAATCATGTACATAAAAAAATGCATAGTTGCGTTTATCATTTTATTTTCATCAAGAAAAATATACAGAAAGCAAAATGGCAAGTCAGACAACTGCTTAGCTTTAACTGTTTATAAGGCTTTTTCTTCAGCGTAGCATGAATCAAACAGTGTGAAAGCACACACTACCAGGAGGTCTTTCATCTTCCTTAGTCAGTATTCAACTGGCTTCCCTATCTATCCCCTCTTATCTATCTTATCTCAGCATTGAGGTAGGGCTTTTTATAAGATCACTAGGAGCTGGATAAACAATTTCCACCGTCTTTTGATTAACAGCAGACACAACATAAAACTATTCACTAGGGGCAACTGTTGCTTCATAGAGAACAGTTATTTGGCAGCCACCTGGAGCACATTACATAACTTGTTTACAACATTGTTAAAGGTCAGAGTCAAAGTCACAACATTCTGTGCTCTCTTAAACTCTCCTGCAGGGTCATATTACCTCATGCTGTCTGCTGCAAAATATATCTTAAAAGGGGGTTGCTAATATCTAGAAAAAGCAAACACAAACTTTTGTTATTCTTCTATTAAAACTACCGTCTTAGTTTTGTTTTATGTTAATATGCACGGAAAGCTTTATAAGCACTTCAGCACTTAATTTATAACCGGCAGAGCCAACATGTTGGACATTATACAAAACATAAACTGCTTGGGAAAGGGGTTTCCATTTATTCTAGGAGTGTTCACTATGACAGGGGTCACCTTGTCACATCCATCAAATACATTATATGGCACTATGTTAAGGTGTCGGACCCCCCCCACCAGCCAGTTGTTTAATAAATGGTTACCAACATCAGGGTACCCAATCCCCATGTCAGCATTTATTATATCTCACACTCCCCCCCCCCACAGTGTGGAACACCTGGGGAGCCGACCCTCAAAATAGTTTATTAAAAAGTGTCATATATTCAAACACCTGGATGCCCACCCCTGGTGTCTGACCCCCAGCCCTATGCAGTCACTTGTTTAATATCACCTTTCCAACATTGGGGGCCCCAATCCCTATGTTGGTATTACGCATATTACTCCCCATCAGTATGGGACACTGGGGAGCCCACCCTCAGTGTCCCAATATGGATCTGTATGTATGGTACCTGTAAAAAAAAAAAAAAAAAAAAGGGAAACAGTCCCTCAATGTCTTTTTTATTTTTGTTTAACCTGAAAAAAAGAAACCCATCACTTGTCATCCCCACCATCACCATCCCCCATCCCAAATGTCCCACTGAGCACCCACCACCCCTTACCTCCCTTTACTCTATACCTAACTCTGGAGGTCGGCTGATGTCATCTTCTGTTGACCGGGATATGTCTGCACTCTTCAAAGTTGAACCGAAAACTGAGGAGTAAAGGTAAGTGTGGTATAATGTAGTTCAGTGGTGTTTTCAACTTATGTTGACATCTTTGTCATTTTTTAGGTATTTTTTCACCACATTTTCAACATGGGCTTTTTGGGACCCCACATCATGAACACTGGCACTGTCATTTTGATAATCATTCTAGGAAGATGATTTTACGATCACTGCATGCAATGACCTTACAGGACAGATTAATGAAATGACAGTGACTGTTTTCATAAGATAGAGTTCCAAAAATTCCATGTTAAAAATCTGGCAAAAAAAATTCCTAAAGATGGTTGCGTTACGAGCATGCATTGTGCAGTTTCTGCGCAGGTGCATAACTTTGGCAATTTACAATATTTTGACTCCAGATTTTCAACATACCCATTTTTTCATACCACCTCATGAACATTACAGCTGTCATTTTTTATATCCTCTCCAAAATGTGTGTTCGCACCTGTGGTTCGGAATGGCATTTCAGCACAGATTTGAACATTTTTACCTATGGAGTTTATAAGCTGGGGTCATTAGAAGAATATGTTTAAAGTTTGGGTCAAAATACTTAAAAATAAAAACATTTATTAAATAATGTTGATTTCAGAGATGTCAATTGCACCTCTGGGGAACATGTTGCTTTACAGTGCCAGTGAGCTGAGTTCAGGTGTGAATTCAATGAGCTGGTTTACTGGAACAAGACCAATGGGGAAGATGATGCAGCATGCAGCACCAGTCATGGCCTGGGTAGGGATGGAGCAGTGTTTTGATGCTGACACCACAACCCGTGATGGGTCAGAGAACTTCACCCACATAGTATCAATATGTGTGCCACGGTCTGCTGGGCCTATCATGGTTGTCTCCAATATTGAATTTGGCTAATTTCTGGACCTACGCAAGTGAAGATACAGTTTAACTATCACAAAAAGAAGGGAAATTCTTTGCAAAAAACTATGATAATGGAGATATTAGGGTTGCAAAAATGTAAAGCATACAAAGATGGGCAATGAAAAAAAATTAGGCATCTGGGTCTCCAGAGTATTGGTGAATCAGTGGTAGGGTCTTACTTGGGGTTGTCAAACCTAATGCCCACCCCCAGCCCATAGCCTCCTGTCTGAAGCACAATATACAGCTCCAACCTAGTACCTCATAGTGATACAGTATGGCAACATAATCTGTCAGAGCTTTCTTCACACAGGACCCTATGGGCCCTGCATGAAGACATCACATTTGTCTTTGTCTGATCCCGGGTAGGGTTGGGTATTAGGATTGACAACCCCAAGTGAGACCTCAACATTGATTCATCAATACTGCTGAGACCCAAATCCCTAATGTTTTTTCATTCCCGTCTTTGTGTGCTTTGCATTTTACAACCCTAATGTCTGCATTAACATTGTTTTTGCAAAGAATTTCTTTTCTTTTTGTGATAATGGAACCCTATCCTGATTTGCACAGGACCCTTTGGGACCTGCCCAAAATGAGATAAATACAATATTGGAAACAGCCCTGATGCAGTGCATGGCCCAGCAGACCCCGGCGCACATGTCTATACCTTGTGAGTGAAGTTCCCTAACCCACTGCAGGGTGTGGCACCTGCACCAAAAATCTCTTCTATCTCTACCCAGGCCATGACTGGTGCTGCATGCTGCAGCACATTCCCCATCAGCCTTATCCCAGTAAACCTGCTCTCCAAGCTGACCCCACACTTTCAACATAGTCTTCTTATGACCCCACCTCATAAACCCCATAGGTGAAAATGTTCAAATCCATGCTGAAACACCATTCTATGCCACAGGTGTGAAAACATGTTTCAAACAGGATGGTAAAAATGACAACTGTATGGTCCATGTGGTGGTGTGAAAAAAAATGGGTATGCTGAAAATCTGTAATCAAAATATTGTAAATTACCAAAGTTATGCTCCTGTGTAGAAAAATTTCAACACATACTCGTAACTCACCCATTTTGGGGATTTTTTCACCAAATGTTCAATATGAGCTTTTTGGAACTCTGCCTCATGAACACTGGCACTGCCATTTTGTTAATCGGTTCTGAAATGTTATTTTGTGCAGCGACTATGCCATTCTGTGCCACAGGTGCCAAAACACATTTCAGTCAAGATGTGAAAAATGACAGCTATAGTTTTCATGAGGTGGTGTGAAACAATGGCTATGTTGAAAATATGGAGTTAAAATATTAAAAATGAACAAAGCTATGTATGTGCGTAGAAATATTTCAACAAATGCTCTTAATGTGGTCATTATTAGGAATTCCTTCACCAAATCTTCAACATGGGCTTTTGGTGACCTCATCTCATAAACACTGTCACTGTCATTTCATGATCAAGTCCTTAAAGGTGAGTTTGAACTGCAACTCTGAAATCTCCTTCCAGGCCTGAGTAATGAAATGACAGTGACACTGTTCATGAGGTGGGGTCCCAAAAAGCCCATGTTGAAATTTTGGTGAAAAAATATCAAAAAATGGCAAAGATACCAACATAAGTTTAAAACGCCATTGAAATACATTATACGGCAAGTACCTTTATTCCTCAATTCACGGTTTGACTTTGAAGAGAGTAGATGCGTTCCAGTCCACAGAAGATGACAGTAGATGGCCTCCAGTGGTAAGTATGAGGCAAATGTGGGTGTGGGGTGGAGGGTGCTTAGAGGGAGGTTCAGGATGGGGGAGGGGTGTGGCGAGAATGACAAGGGACTGTTTTTCTTTTTCAGGGGAAAAAAGACGTTGTGGGACTGTTTTCTTTTTTTACTGGTTCTTACATTAAATATTTTGGGACAGTGGTAGTGGGCTCCCCAGTGTTCCAGAGTATCAGGAGTGGGATACACATTAAGGTACACTAGGAGCAGGCTCCCCAGTATCACATACTGATGGGGAGAAATATGTTTAATTCCAACATGGGGAATGGGGCCCCCCCGATGTTGTTAAGGTGTTTCTAAACTAGGGGTTGCAGGGTGGTCTGACACCGGTGTCGGATTGTATGACATTTTTATAAGCTATTTTGGGACATGGGGCATGGGCTCGTCAGGTGTCCCATGCTGTAGGGGGTGAGATCTAATAAATTCCAACACGGGGATTGGGGCCTTCAATGTCAGCAACCATTTATTAAATGGCACAGGATCGTAATGTCACAATACAACTCAATATAGTGCATGCAGGATAAATCTTTTTTTATGTGGGGGGCTCCACCCTCTGTACCCCATTACAGGGGGCTGTGTCCCAAAACCCCCAAACTAAAATGTCTAACTCTGGGGGGGATTCAGTAACTATTGCACAAACTGTGGAAAAAAAGAACATTTTCATGCATCTAGGACCAGGAATCGAACCCAGTCCTAAACACTCTGCCTGCTTCCTTTCCTGCCAATGGCTCATGCCTTCGAGCCACAGCAGCTGCTTAGCAGAAGTCCATCCCAACAGAGGTATTATCCTCTGCCTGTAACAGTGAGAGGGTGCAGTACCGCTCACAGAACCATTTGCAGTATTGCACCCTCTTGTCGTCCTATACCATGCTGTTATTTTTCCTGGGTTGTGAAATATTGACTCGGTAGGTTATTAAACAACTGGCTGTGGTGTGGGTCCAGCACCTTAATGTAGCGCTGTATAATGAATTTGGCAGATAAGAGTCAGTTGTACTATACGACACATCTGTCATTTATTAAAGGACAGCTGTGTCATATATTGCAAACTATATGACTCAGTTTTCCTTTAGTAAATGACAGCTGTGTTGTGTGTTTTATTCCTCAGTTTGTGGTTTGGTTTTGAAGAGTGTAGACATGTCATGGTTCACAGAAGATGACAGCATACGACCATAACAGGTAAGTATAGGGTAAGGGGGTGGTGTGGGGTGGTGGGCGCTCAGTGGGAATGTGGGGATGGGGGAGGGTAAGGCAGTGATGACAAGAGACCATTTTCTTTCTTTCAGGTTTAAATAAAAAAAGGACGCTGGGGACAGTTTTCTTTTTTGCAGGTATACATATAAAATGTATCTATCTCAGGATACTGGGGGTGGGCTCTCTAGTGTCCCACTCAGCTGTGTGCGTGTGTTTGTGGGGGGGTGAATTACATGAAACAATGGGCTGGGGGCATCCAACACTGGGGGTGGGCATCCCGGTGTTGGATTGTACAAATAAATAAATACATGCATACATGCCACCTGGGATTGGGTCCCCTGGTGTGCAGATACAGTTGAAGGAACAGTCATGACGGTGGGGCTACCACGACAGTAGCCCCATCCCTGACCTATGAATGGTGATAGCTGCAGAGGTTGCACTATAAGACACAGCTATCATTTATTAAAGGCAGCTGTGCTGAATAGTACAAACTGCTGCTTTCGCAAAAATTCAGTTATGAATAGAACATTGATTTTTTTTAACTGCACATGGTAAGAAATGGAATATTTTTATTAAATAATATAAAAAACTAAGTAACAGTGGGACCTAAACCCCACAAAAGCACACACCTTGGACCAACCTCCATCAAACCTGAAAGTTTCAGGTTTCAAAGCCTCCTATTTTTTTAGTTATTGGGTGGCAAAAAAGGTCGTAAAATTTCCAAAGATTGAGACTTTTTGGGTTTTTTTGCACTTTTGTAACTTTGCCTCCCCTGAACCTATATGAAATTTTCAGGATCAAGGGATTCTGGCACAAATGCTGTACTTTTGAAGTTTTATGTAAATCAGTTGAACAGAAGCAATGTTATTAAGGTGCAAAAATTTGGGTTAACATAGACGTGCTTATGCAACCCTTATATACATGCACAACCTCGGCTGTATAATATATATATATATATATATATATATACACACATATATATATATATATATATACATATATATACATACATATATATATCTATATATATATATTATACACACACACACACACACATATACATCTCCACTCAGGATGGACAAGCATGGGGCTTTACAGGCATATTGACTCAGTATCTCACAAATGACTGCTCAAGAAGATGAAAGACCTAGGTGTAGCTAAACCAATTGTGAACTGGGTGGATAACAGTGACCACAGTACTGTAACATTCAATATACAATGTGTACAGGATAAATTACAAGGGCAAACAGAAATCTTTCTGTACAAGACAGCAAATGAAAGGTCTTAATTGGAATAAATACAAGACAAATCAGAAATTGTGTAAGAATGCTATAAACAGGTCAAAAAAATGTAACTATGACTAGCACAAATGGCAAATGAAGGAAATAGTAAACAGTTCTATGGATATATAAACTCATTAAAAAATGCTACAACTGGGTTAACTGCAATAATGGATAATAATGAAATACTTAGTGAACCAGTGCAAATTGCAGAGTGGTTTAATAAACATTTCTGTTCAGTATATACTGACTCAAGTAATCCAGGAGATGTGTCTTCATGCCCAAAAGAGAAACAAACTCCTACTTGTGATAGGAATAGTATAATAAGAAAGATCAAACAACTGAAAAAATTTGGGGCACCAGGTCTTGATAACATCACACCCCAAATGCTTCTAATTGCAAAAAATACCATATGTGTACTTCTGGAAATATTGTTTAACAAACTGTTGGAAACAGGGGATGTGCCGGCAGACTGGAAACTGACAAAAATAACTCCGATACATAAAAAAGGACCAAAAAATAATATAACAAACTATAAACTGATTAGTCTAACTTCAGTCCCTGGTAAAATATTTGTATCTATTGTAAAGGATAAGATAAATGAGCATGTCAAAACTCATGACATGATGGACATTACGCAGCATGGATTTACAGCAGGTCGGTCATGTCTCATGAATTTGATATGTTTTTACAATCCAGTAAGTAACTTTCTGGACAGAAGTATACTGGTGGATGTTATACTAATGGATTTTTCCAAGGCATTCGACACTGTACCACATTGGGCCATAATTCATAAATGAAAGACACTAAAAATTGACCAGCATTTAATAAATTGGATAGCAAACTGGTTGGTCAATAGGCAACAAAGGGTGTCTGTAAATGGAGTCCTGTCGGAAGCTGGGAGGGTGACTAGTAGTGTTCCGCAGGGCTCAGTTTTGGGTCCTGTGATTTTTCAGTTGTTTATGGCAGACCTTGGAGTAGGACAACAAAACAAATTAATTAAGTATGCAGACGACATTAAGTTGGGAGGACCGTGTGAAACAAATCACAATACCGCATCAATTCAACATAATTTGGACTTAATAACTAGCTAGGCATATGAATGAGGAATGGTATTTAACACTGATAAATGCAGTGTAATACATTTAGGTAAAAAGAACAAAAAAAATCAGTATATACTGAGTAACACTATATTAAACAACTCAATGGGTGGTCGAGATTTAGAAGTGTATATTGACAGCAAACTAGATTTTAGTAAACAATGTACAGACATGATCTCTTCAGCAAACAGGTTATATGGAGCAATATGTAGAAATATTAAAAGCAGAAAGACAGAGGTGTTTCTGTCTCTTTACAGGTCATACGTGAGACCTCAATTGGACTTTTGCAGTCAGCTATGGAGTCCTTATAAAAGAAGAGACATTACAAGACTGGAGACAGTACAGTAGAGGATGACTAGATTAATAGCATACTTGAAAATTTTAACATACAGAGAAAGAATGGAAACCCTGGGACTATACAGTTTGGAAGACATATGAATATGAGGGGATTTAATTCTATATTTTAACATTATTAAGAATAATTTATTTAAACAGGAATTGGACATAAGACTAAAAAAACAGAAAGTCAACACAAGGGGTCATTCACTGCAAGTACAGGGAAATAGAGTAAAAACAAATAAACTGAAGTATTTTTACACTGAGAGAGTGGTGATATTATGGAATAGTTTACCTGAAGACTTGGTACAGAGTGGTAGCAGAGACATATTTAAACGAGGTCTTGATAATCTCATACAAAATGGCATTAAATTACAATATTACTAAAGAAAAGGAGCACTTATGGGTGAAAGCCTTCTTAAGCTCCTTATTGCAATAGTGACAATAGTAAGTGGCTAGAGGGGAGGCAGCAGAGGGTGGTGGTCAGTGGGGTTAAATCAAAGGAGAGGGAGGATATGAGCATGGTTCCACAGGGATTGGTCCTGGGGCCAGTCCTTTGCAGCATGTTCATTAGTGACATTGGAGAAGGAATCCAGGGCAGGTTGTGCCTCTTTTCAGATGACACAAAACTATGTTGGAATGTGGATAGTGATGAGGGAATAATGGAAATGCAGAGAGATCTACAAAAGCTAGAAGGCTGGTCAAAATTCTGGCAGTCAAAATTCAGTGCTAGAAAGTGCAAGGTACTGCAGCAAGAAAAAAAGACCCCCAACACAGAGTACTGGATGGGAGGAGAGAGACAGCACTACAGCTGAGGAACGGGATCTGGAAGTTATCATTAACAACTCATTTAAGCAATCAAAGACTATAGCAAGGCTAACAGGATGCTGGGATGTATCAGTAGGGGTATTGATAGCAAAGGAAAAGAGGTAATACTTTCCCTTTGCAGATCCCTGGTGAGGCCTCACTAGAGTACTGCACCCAGTTCTGGATTCCTCATCTCAGAAAGGATAAGGATAGGTTGGAAACCGTGCAGTGCAGAGTAATAAAAATGATTCAGGGCCAGCAGGGCAGATCCTATGAGGAGTTCCTCAAGGCACTAAATATGTACACACTGGAGACCAGAAGGGAGAGGGGAGATATGATAGAGACCTTCAAGTTCCTTAAAGGAATTACCAAAGTGAACTGTGGGGAACTATTTAGCCTAAATACCAATTTGTGGTCACGTCGACATGAATGGAAAGTAACAACAGGTAGTTTCAGGAGATATATAAGGCAGTACTACTGTACAGATAGGGTGGTGGAACCTTGGAACAGTCTGTCAGCTGAATTAGTGGGTGCAAAAACAGTCTGAGGATTCAAGCAGGGCTGGGACATAATGAAGAGAATAGTGGTTACTGGGGGTAACAGGATCAAGGAGGAGACTAGAGAGAGAAAGGGGAGGGTTAGTACCCTGGGGGATCAGTAGGCTCTAGGCATCATAGGGAACTTGGGCAGACTGGGTGGATCTCTAGTCTTTTTCCACCGTCATCTGTATTTCTATGTTTCTATTTAAACACTTTAATGCAGATTTTCAAAATCTGCAAAAAGCTGAAAATAATAATGTATGAAGAAGTAGTACCCACTAGGGACAGGTGTAACCCTAACTTACCCTGCAATGTAACCTGGACCTTTGTTTCTTTAAAAAAAAATTATGCATTGTAATACAGTTTGGTATTTCAGAGCTCTCTATTTTCAATCAATGAATAAGACTTTTGCATGGGCTTGTTAAAATAGCATGGAATCTGAACATTCCCATCCCACAAATACATACAGTATCTATGGGGTACACCCTGTTTCAACAATTCACCACATAGGGACCTACAGTTTGAAAGTATTGTGGAATATACTGCTCCAAGCCTTAAATATGTATCTCCCCAACCATACTGAAGGGCTTAGGAGAAAATGAGAACCCTGCTTGAGACTAACCAAGGAAGGATGAGGAGATTGTTATTTCTTGCTAGCAGACCTGCACTATAGTCTGATAGGAGTATTGGGCAATTTATGTTTTCAAATGGGTTGTATCTAATCTGGGGATGTCAACAGTATATCAACAATGGCTATACCTTACTGACATCAATTTTCTAAATTTTTACAGAAACATGTACACAGTAAATGGTGACACTACTTCAATGATAAAGAAGAAAGAGAAGGAGAAGAAAGGAAAAAAGTATGCAATGCAAACCAGTGAACTTGTTTATTGTTATTAAGAGTTTTATTAGTAGAACACGGTGCTAATGCTTTTACTCATATATTTCTGTATTTATTTATTTTTTGTTTGTCTCATATAGATGCATGTGTGTGTATTATAGCGGTGTGGTAGTACCAGTATAGTTATGGTTGAACAGAGGTTTCAGTGTTAAACCTCAAACTTTGCACTTTCATAGCTTCACAACAATTTAACAGATTTGCATAAAATTTTCCATGTGTGATTTTGGGGGAAGCTATCTTGACATGGCAAGTTTTGTTCCAGTCAAATGTGCTGATTCTGAGATGCAGATAGCAAAAAAAAAAAAATCAACATTTTCTTTTGCATCTTTTTAATCACCTAGCACCCAGATAGTTTGGAATTTTGATCTGAAATTGTCATGGTAGAAAGGGCTTGAGCCACAGTTGTCTCTTTTTCTTGTTTGGTGAAAATATATTAACACGTTCCAGAGTTATTCAATTTTAAACTTTCAATTCTGAGCATGCTTGGCATGGTCTTTTGAATAACTGCTTGGAATAAAAAAAAAAGAATTTGGTCCATATGAAAAATGATCTTTTTTCATATGGGGGTAATCCTTTTTCATGAGGAAAAAATAATTTTTGGTGTGGCTGCCATCTTGTTTCCATTTTTTCAAAAAAAATTAAAACATTCCAGGCCCCCCCACCAAAACAATGACATCCTGCAGACACACTAACACATGTATCTTGCTAATCAGGACTGGTAGGTGGATTCTGCACTTATGTCTTGGAAAAATGACTCAGAAATGTGTTTTTTTTTTATTTTAAAATCTTTTTTTGTGATTTCATTTTCCTTTTTTGTATGGTCATATGAAAAAGGAATTTGACCATACAAAAAAAGGATTCCTTCGTATGAAAAAAGTATAATAATAATAATCTTAATTTTTATTGCGCCTTTCAGAAAAACAAGGCACAGAACAGGCTTTAAAATACATCCAAATCTCATATCATAAAATACAATAAAATAATTAATGACATCCACATAATAAATAATAAGATCAGGTCGACTCAGTATCCTCCCCAAATGCTATTCTCCATAAAAAAGATTTCAGAGCTTTTTTAAAGTCCCCCACCATCGTGCACTCTCTAATCCAATGGGGTAGAGAATTCCAAAGGGTCGGCACTGCGAATACAAAAGCTCAGGCACCGGATGATTTCAAAACTACCCTTGGAATCTCTAGCAACCCCTCGTTGGCTAAGCGGAGCTGTCACTCCAGGATGTAAGGCACCAGAAGCTCTTTAAGGTAGTCAGGGCCCAGATCATGCAGGGCTTTATAAGTCAGTAAGCCAACTTTAAAGGAGATCTGCCACTGAACCGGCAGCCAGTGCAGACCCCTCAACACCGGGATAATATGGGAAGAACGAGGCATCCCAGTTAACAACCGGGTTGCGGAGTTCTGCACTAGCTGCATGCAATGGATATCAACCCCTGGAAGCCCAAAGTAAAGGGAATTGCAGTAGTTCAGGCGCGAGGTCACAAAGGCGTGGATCAACGTAGGTAGGTCTCTGGATGGAACAAGGTGCTTAATCCTAGTGATATTCCTAAAATGGTAAAAGGATAGCTTAATGACCGCCGACACTTGCGCATGCAGCGTCAGCCGATCGTCAAGAATTACCCCTAGGTTACATACCTGTTCAGAGATAGGAAGCTCAACCGCCCCCAGGAATAAACCTGAGGGATGGTCTGTCCCCCATCCCCCTAGCCGGCGACCTGGATCCACAACCATCACCTCTGTCTTTCCAGAATTCAACTTCAACCCGCTGGACCTTGTCCATCCTTGGATTTCCTTGAGGCAGTTATTAAACACCGAGAGTGCTCCATTCTGGTCAGGTGCAAAAGACAGGTAGATCTGAGTATCATAGGCATAACAATGAAACTCCAGCCCATACCATCTTACAATGTCTTCGAGGGGAAGCATGTACACCACAAACAACATGGGGGACAGCACCGAGCCCTGGGGAACCCCACAAGACAGAGAAATAGGGTCAGAGGAAAATACCCCAGACACCACTCTCTGTGTTCTACCAGTGAGGAAAGACATAAACCATCTGTGGACCAAACCTGAGAGCCCACAGATGTTTTCCAGGTGCTCAAATAGTACCCCATGGTCTACAGTGTCAAATGCTGATGACAAGTCCAATAGGACCAAAATGGACCATTTTTTCTGGTCTCTCACCATCAGGAGATTATTGAGCACCTGAACCAGTGCAGTCTCGGTGCTATGCCTCTTTCTAAAACTGGATTGGAGAGGATCATAGATGCTATGGATGGACAAATGGTTGTCCAACTGGGTAGCCACTACTTTCTCAATTACCTTCCCAACAAAGGGAAGGTTTGAGATAGGTCTGTAGTTAGCGAGGGGAGTCAGGGTCCAGAGAAGCCTTCTTCAACACAGGTGTCACCATAGCCTCCTTCAGGGAGCTGGGATATTCACCAGAATCTAAGGAGCACCAGACTATCCTTGCTAATACCGGGATGATGATCCCCCCACAGCCCATAATCAGGGCTGTGGGGCCGGATCTAAACTACAGGATGTAGTGCGCATACCTTGGACAATCCTCATAACATCTTCGATATCCGGCCTTTTGAAGAAATTCCAGGAACGGGGAGGGAAAGCGACCAAGGACTGGTCCACGGCCCTTCCCATAGAGAGTGTACAATTATCCAACTCAAAAAAGTAAGGAAATTCATTGCATCCTGAAGAATAAGGACATGATTATTTGTAGAAATAGTAAAGAAACTACTATGGTGTGTAGTTTATCGGGGGCTGGTATTCAGGGTAGTAGTGATAATTTACAGAGATTATTAAAGGACACTAGGGACTCAACAGTAGTACTATGCATTATCACTACTAATGTTGGAAGAAAAAGACTGCTTGATATTCATTTTGAACAAGTCTGATATTACTTGAAGCAAAAAAAAAATGCATAATAGCAATTTCAGAAATTCTGCCAGTACCATGAGCAGGAAGAGCTAAAATGATAGAGGGTAGAAGATTGAATGGATGGTTACAGTGATAGTGTGGAAGGGAGGGTTTTATTTCTCTGGAAACTAGTGGAGGTTTGAGGAGGGTTATGACCTATATGCTGTGGATGGTTTACATCTTAATAGACTCACAAATCTATTAAGAAAATAAGGGCTTCCAAATTAACTAAAATAAAAGGTACTCAAAACTTATGGGATAATTATAAAAAGAAGATGAAATAATGTACAAATCTAATAACATCAGCAAAAACAGTTCTGGAATATAAATTGGCATCCAAATAAAAATATAAAAAATCTTTTTATAGCTATATAAGTAGCCTTCTGAAGACAAAAGTTTAGGTTGGTCCAATAGCTAAGGAATTACCAAATAACAGATAGAAGTAGCATGGCTGGAATTTTTAATGAATTCTTTCTCAGTGTGTATCAGAAGAGGGAAGATGTCAAAATGACTGAGGGAATCTCAAAGGTAACAAATTACATCAATGTTTCTGTTTCTAATGTCAAGTAGAGACTACAAAATTTAGACCCCTACAAATCTCCAGATCCAGATGGATTCCATCCTAGACTCCTTAAGGAAACATCTGAAGTAATAGCGAAACTCCTAACTGAGATTTTTCAATTATCATTTAATTGAGAGGGTGTCATCCCTATTTTTAAAAAGAAAGATAGGACAGGTTATAATAATTACAGACCAGTGAGCCTAACCTGCCTACCTGCCTAACCTCTTGTACCATGGTTCATACCATGGCAGGTACAGGAACGAAAGGCATGACTACCCATAGTGGTTCTCATCCAAGTTTCCTTACTGATATTTTCCCATTGTCAGGATCCACCTATCCAATCTCTGCTTAAACTGAGACTTAGTTCTACTAATAATAATATCCAAAGGGGATTATTCCATGTCTTCACTACTCTCTGGGTAAAGTAATTCACTCTTTCATTAGTATTGTGTCTAAATTTGTGCAATTGCAAAGGGTGTCCTCCAGTCTCTTTTTTTATCTTGCTTGTAGGCAAACCCCATATCAAGGAAAAGTAGAGGATCATTGATTACTTCCCAGAGGAGTAGCCGGTCCTCCCTCTATCTCCAGGTCTCCAAAGATATAAGATTTAATGCCTCCAGATGTTTACTGTATTTGAGATTTTGTATATCCTTTATTTGTTTTGTACACCTTCTTCGGAGTCTTTCTAAATTCCTTATATCTTCCCTTTTATAGGGGGACCAGAATTGGGAACAATAGTCAATATGTCAATATGTGGGCATACATAAGCATGGTATAATGGAAAGATTACCCTCTCATCCCTAGAGATTATGTTCTTTTATATTGACCATATGATCCTATTAGCTTTTCCTATTGTCTCGTTTGTTTGTTTTGAGACAGTCAAATTATTTGTTATAACCACCCCTCAGTCACGTTCTTGTATTATTTATGTAAGAATGTTATTCCTTAAGTAATACT
Source organism: Neoceratodus forsteri (assembly GCA_016271365.2). NCBI lineage: Eukaryota > Metazoa > Chordata > Ceratodontiformes > Ceratodontidae > Neoceratodus > Neoceratodus forsteri. The sequence continues at coordinate 789,308,078 of CM028132.1, forward strand.
GGTGGTTTGTGTTTTTTAGACCTAAATGCAAGACCTTACACTTGTTTGTATTAAAGGGGAAGTTTTCCACAGTTTCACACCAATATTTTCCCAACTCCTTGTGTGTAACTGTTGTGTACCTCCTCCAGTTGCCAGCAGTCCTATTGCTGTCCAAATCTAGATTATAAATAAAAATATACAGCACCCAGAAGTTATAAATGTGTTTGTCCTCCATTTTACCATCAATGCTGCTGGAAGATGATGTCATCAGAGCAACAGATAATGGTGCTGCACTAAATGCAGTTCCACCAGTAAACCAAACCCGCAATGTTTGGTTCCCCACTTGAGTAATGGAGGAACCCTTTAAGTGTTTTGCACATCCTGAAGTACAGGTCTAATAGGGACTTGGACCATGTCAGTGTGATGCAGCACTGATTTGAAATGTATATACAGTATTCATATAAGGAAGTGCCTGCATGTGTTGTGTTACTGTTTCTGTTAGCAAAAACAGTTTACCCAATAAATGACTCTGGGTACAACAAGAGTTTTATGTGGTATTATACAGCTGTTGTATTATGTTCTGTGTGTGTTAGCATTCTCTGTTTTGATTGACATCAGCAGTGAGAAATGATCTTGCCCCTTTCCCTTTGTAACTAGGCAGTCAGTGATTGGATGGCTGGTGTAAGGCAATAAAGAGTTCAGCTATAACAAGGAATAGGTTAACAGGACAGCATCAGCTGCAGCATATAGAAGAAGGGTAATCTAATGGTTAAAGCACAGGCACAAGAGCTGGGAAACTCTGGTTCAAATCCTACTAAAGTCCCTTACTCTTTAACTCTTAACAAGTTCCCCTAACCTCCTTGGGAACTGTGATGGCCCCTCAGGTCCATGACTTTAAAAGTGCCCCATTCCCATTATAAATCATTAGCAGCGATAGTGCCGATGACAAGCTGTGGCAGCCCCCCCCCCATTTTGTAATGCCAGCATTTGAAGTAGGATGTCCCTCACAAAATCAGATGCTACACTTCAGCTGTTGTAGGTAAAGAAACTATTCGGTCTCAGTGTTTGTAGTGCTCTTTATTTGCTTAGCTCATTCCTCCCATGTCATATACATTCTATGTCTTGGTAATTCCAGTCAGAAACTCATATTTAAGGAGCATTTGAAATGTAAAACAGTACACTTTATACAGTAAGTGATCTAGCTCTCCACTTTCAGGCTGCTGAAAGGGGGGTGTATCATTTGTGCAAAGGAGGAACTCAGTCTTGTGTGATCCTTTGGAAAACTGCCAAGGCCTACCTTGTAAATGAATCTTCTCAAGGGTGTTCACCTGGTTCAATGCAGATTGACTGATTGACTGCTTGATTGTCTGATTGATTGACTGATTCAGTCCACTGCTCTCCACAACATGTTGCAACTGTCTCACAGAGAGAAATGAGCAGTACACAGAAACAGTCTGTTTCCTGTGAACAAAATACTATTAGATGTATTTTTTGCTCTACACATACAGTATTAAGGCTACAAGTACTACTCTCTGTGTGAGTTGCATGCCAGAACTGTCTTAAGCCATTGCAAACATAAACTAAAATCAGGATAGACAGCATTGATACCCTTATGTTTTCTTCTGAACTGTTGCTGCAGCGACATCAAGGAATGGGAGGGGCTGAATTACAAGTGACTCATTTGCATGTAAATGGAGGCTTGCTTGACACTTTCCTACCTTGTGTCAGAGCCTCAAACTTTAGATATGTGTTGCAACAGATGAAATGACTGATCTCTTATTGACATATACAGTAATTGATGTGATGTATCAAAAATGCATCGGACATATCCAAATCATAAATATACAGGAGTCTTCTCTTTTAAGAGCCATGCCCAATCTGTTGGTCCATGCTACAATATTATCAAGATAATTCTATATGGAGTTTATATCTTCCAATGTGCTGCATTCACCACCAAGTTTCAAGTCATCAGCAAATTTAATACTATTGTTTGTTGACCCATCATTTAGATCAGCTGTAAATAACTGGAATATATATATGGCCCCAGTATAGAGCCCTGTGGAACTCCACTAGTGATTCCACTAATGGTTGATGGCAGCCATTCAACAGCACTCTCTGCATCCTTCCTTCCAGCTATCTGTCTATACAGTGCACATAATTGAGATCTATATTTCTGTCTTTAAGTTTGACAATTGTATATTTGTAGGGAACCCTGTCAAACACAGTGCTGAAATTGATAAAGATAATGTCATATGGAGTCCTGTTATCTAGCTTCATACTGACCCTCTCATACAAGCACAACAGATTTGTTAAACAGGATGTTTTTTTTACAAATCCATGCTGAGTAGTATCTATGTTGCCAATATGGTTATATAGCCTATCTTTGATGATCCCTTCAAGCATTTTACCAACTAAGGATGTTAGGCTAATAGGCCTGTAGTTGTCTATTTTGGATTTATCACCTTTCTTAGGAATTGGTGTAATGTTAGCCATTCACCAGTCCACAGGTACATTACCAGTATTTAAACTGCTTTCAAAAAGCACTTTGATAGGATATAGGAGATATTTAAACATAATTTTGACCATTCTCCCCATGATGCTGTCTCGACCAGGAGAACGCTCATCCTTGCTTTTATTTATTTTGTCTAGAATTTATTTTTCTGTTATTTCGATATATTCTGCATGGTTAATGTTATATTCTACTTTTCTGTCTCCTTTAGTTCCATATACACTTCCAAAGTAGGTATTCAATGCTTCTGCTATTTCCCCTTTCTCCTGTATGACTGTGTTATTGTGCTTGAGTGGTCCCACCTTATTAGAGTGTTTCTTCAGACTATTAATATAGCTAAAGAAGGATTTGCTATTATATTTCATAGCATGAACTGCAATGATTAATTCTGTTTTTTTCTTAGATGTTCCTATTTCTTTTTTGCATGTTTTTGCCAGTAATTTAAATTTAGCCCAGTTGCAGTGTGTTGGTGTTTGGCTGTATGCTTTAAAGGCTAAATCTCCTGATCTTATTGTTAAGCCAGCCAGGTTTTAAATTGTTATTTGTATTCTTTTTATATTTAGGAATAAATTGATTACAAATGTAGAATATTATTTCTTTGAACTGAAACCATATTTGTTCAGTGTCACAATCTGCAAACTGTAAATCCCAGTCCACTGCCATAACAGCTTCTGCTGTCTTCTGGGTGTCAGCCTTATTGTAGTCATAAATGTAATTTACATTTTGAGGTAGAGCAATGCTATGGCTAATGTTGAAAGAGACTGTATTATGGTCACTCATTTCCAGAGGTGGTCCTACTTTGCAGCTGGTGACATGTAGTCCTTCTGTACCCAATAGAATATTTAGAATACTAGTCCCTCTACTTGGGGAGGCTACATACTGATGTATTGCAAGTTGTATGCATGCCTCTGTAACTTTCTTTCCATGATTTGAACTGGATGGTAATTTCTCTCAATTGATGTCTCCCAGGTTCAAATCTCCCACAATGATTATTTCACCCTCATCACAGGCACTTTCCAGTTAATTTATTATGGCTATTGTATTGTCAAGGGGATAATCGGGTGGTCTATATGCCAATCCTATAATGAAGCTATTTCTAACGTTAGGTGTTACTCTTATCCATAACATTTCAGTGCTGATATTAGCATCTTTTTTATGTTAGAGTTTGTTATATCCACTGGGTTCAGGGTACTGTTAATAAATATTACTATTTCTCCTCCCTTTTTTTTTTTTTCTGTTATTACAGAAAGTTTTGTATCCTGGTAGACCGTTATTCCAGATATTGTTTTCATTCCACCAACTTTTAGTTATCGCTATTGTATCAGGATTTTTATTTGTGATTATTAGTTGAAGTTCTTCCAATTTGTTATTTAAACTTCTTGCATTGGCAAGGTAGAACTTAATCTCCCTTCTCACAGTATGAGCCTTACTTCTTGGTGTTTCTTTTAACTGTTTCTCCGTAGAGTTGTTGTTTAATATTTGACTAGTATTTCCCCCATTGCCATTTAGTTTAAACATAAATTGTTCATAGTTTACACAAAACGTTTTCCCAGTGTGAGTGTTCCCTTCTTGTCTAGATGTAACCCATATTTGGTGTACAGTTTCGACCCCTCTTTAAAAGTGCCCAAATTGTTGATAAACAGAATTCCTTCCAGTATAAACCAGTTTCTCAGTCAAGTGTTTATTCACGAAATCGTATGTTATTGTTTTTTCTTTATGTGCCCTTGGTACTGGTAAAATGCCTAAGAGAGCCACTCTGCATCAATTTTTTTTAGATTCTTTTCCATTGTAATTAGCTTATGACAAATGTCTTTTTCATGCACTCTTCCAACATCATTAGTCCCCCCATGCACAATCACCACTGTATCTTTTTCCAGTTTTAATTTGTTTACTGCATCCTGAATATCTGAGATTTTGGTGCCTGGAAGACACATCAATGTTGTATTTACCCTTGCCAAACCTCATTATCTGAGTACCTTATAGAGTCCCCTATAACCAATTTACAATTTTTTCATTTACTAGTGTTGCATGGTGTGCTTGAAATTTATGGACCCTGATCCTGAATACTCTTATTCTCTAAAGGGCGGTACCTATTGAATGTGACTATTTCATTGGGGCCAAACGTTTTTTTCCCCTTACATTTTGCTTTACTACCAATCTGATTTCATTCAAAACAGTGATCTGTTTCACCACTCCCTCTCCCTTTTTTTTGTTATTTTTTGCTCAATATTAGTAATGTCAGAGTCCCCACTGGTGTTTCTTACTCTTTCCCCCTTCCATTTTCAGGGGGCAAGTGATGACTTGTCACTGTTTTATTTAAAAGACAAAGAACCTCTGTGCACAAACCCTGAGGCAAGGGTTACCCCAAAGGGCATTTGGCTGGGAAGCCAAGTTTCAAGAAAATACAAAATCACACATGCCCACACAATGCAAAGCATCATGGGCTGCATATGCAAATCACCACAGAATGTTGTGCTGGTTCAACTTTAAGCAGGATTGCATGCTGCCGAAAGGCCTCTCACACAGTTTGCAAAGGGTTATCTGTTAGCACCCGCATGCAAACTGTATGAAACTCGCTTCATCTGAATGTAGCAAAGACAGACAACCTCTTTGTTCTGGTATTCACTCATACGCTCTGTCTTTCGTGTGTGTTCTCATTACCTGCTGCTATCTGTTATTTGTTGTGTTTACTGATAATGTCAAAGTTTCCTTAAGAGATGTAATTTCATTCAGTAGCTTGTTATAGTTTGTACACTTCTCACATGTAAAGTCAGCTGTTCTACTGGTAAATCTTGGTTGGAATAATAAAGGATGAACTAGAGCAACATTTAATCATCACTGGCTTAGATGATCCATCACAAGCCAGCTTCATAAAGAATAAGATTCTGCCTGATCAACCACTTATTTTATTTATATAATGATTTGGAAAAGACCTTTGAGTGCAAGCTCTTTTACAAAGGTTACACTTCATAGATTGCAAAACAAAGTACAATAGGAGAAAGCAAAGGTACATTACAATGAACGATACAGCTTGGATTCAGAACTTACAGAATAACTCAAAACATAGGTACAAGTAAAAATAACAAGAAAAACACTTTATGAGGTTGGGGGGAGGATAAGCAGCCACAAAGTATCTTGTCAGTAGTTCAGAGGGATGGGGATAGATGGCAGTAGGGTGAAGAAAGGAGGTATGAGAGACAGGTAGGTACTGCGGTGGAGGTGAAGGGTGGGGGAAGAAGAGCGATAAGGTATAGGGAAAAATGATGAGGTGAGGGGAGGCTGAGTGGAGAAGACATGCTAGAGTAAATGGTGGGGTGTAAGGGGGCATGGTCAGGCAGCCTGCATTATTAGAGACTGCAAGGGAAACTCACGGGACTGTGAGTTAGGGAAGGGGGAGGGGTGGTGGATGCTGAAGGAGCATGATGCAAACTGATTGCTGAGGCAAGTCATTAGAGGGGACAGAAGGAGGAGGTACCTGAGGCCTGCCTAGTGCTTGCTGGGGGTCAGAGAGAGCAGGTGTGGCTGGACTCAGGGGCAAGTGCTCTTAGAGAGTATTGTTAGGTGCTGTTTGAGGTCAGTTTTGAATTGTGCCAGACAATTGGTGGCCAAGAGATACCCAGGGAGTTCATTCATCCACAGGGGGGCCCAGTAGGCAAATGCACATTGCCCAAGTGAGGTGCAATGGAAGGGGATAGCTAAGACCCCTCTAGTCCTCCCTCTGGTGACCTGTAATGAGTTGGCTGCCTTGATCAAATTGCCTACACAAGGTGGTGTTTTACCCAATATAGCCTTCTTCCCTAGGATGCAAGTCTAGAATTTGACCCTCTTTCTTAATGACAGTCAGTTTCTTAATGACAATGTACAGGTGTGAGTGCCACACTCAGCATCCAGGGGAAGTCTTCAGGCATTGTTGAGCACAGTCTGAACCCTCTTGAGTGCTGTATCCATTGCCACCTCGTAGACCACTAGTCCATAGTCAATAGTAGATATAATAGTACTGTGGACTGAGAGGTGGAGGGCCCCTGGAGAGAGGTATTGCCTGTGCCTGTACAGGACACCAATCTTGGTATTGACTGTCTTGACCAGAGAGTCAATATGGTGTGCAAATGTGAGGGTATCATCTATTATGACCCCCAGATACTTGAGCAAGTGAACTTGCTCCAGAGGCTCACTGCATGAGTTGGAGATGATGAGGGAGTGGTGCTTATTTTTGTTGTGGAGGGTGGACATAAGCATGGCCTTGGTCTTCTTGTAGTTTAGTAGCAACTTATGACTACAGAACCAGTCCTCAAGTTTGGAGGAGTTCTGAAGCTCAGATTGTAGGGCAGCCTGAGTTGTGCTGCTGCTCAGAAGCACAGCATCATCTGCATATAGTATGAGTTTGGTGTCATAGGCTGTGGGAAGGTCATTTAAGAAGAGACTGAAGAGTAGGGGCCCCAGTATTGATCCCTGGGGTACCCCTAATGATACTTCTCTTGTGCTGGATACTGTTTGCCCAATTTTGACACATTGATTTCTCTGTATCAGGTAGTCTTGGAACCAGCAAATGGTATTGCACACCACACCCATGTTTTGCAGTTGGGTCAGTAGCAGGGGGGTGGTTGACTGCATCAAAGGCTTTGGTGAGGTCACTAAAGACAGACCCCACCAGTTTGCCTTTATCCAATGCCTTATGTGCACAGTTCATGTAGTCCAGCAGGGCAGTGGTGGTACTGTGATTTTGTCTGAAGCCATGCTGGTTGGGGCATAGTAGATTATACTTATTGAGGTAGTTGATGAGTTGACCCACCACAATCTTCTCCAGTGCCTTGGACATGGGGGAGAGGATCGAGATGGGTATGTAGTTGGCTACCAGAGACTTGTCACCTCCTTTATGCACTGGCATAACTAGGGCCTGCTTCCAAACTAATGGGAATTGGGCCAGGGTCAGGGACTTATTGTACAGTGTGGTAATGGGCACTATAAGAATGTCCAGGGTGAGGGATAGAAGTTTCATGTCTATCCCGTCACTGCCCAGTCTGGTCTTACCTAGTATTTTCTTGACCATAGTAAGGGCCTCCTTCAACGTCACCCTTTTAAAGTAGAAGGCAGGGTAAGAACACTTGGTAGCTACATTGTAGGAGTGGTTCAAGCCAGGTTGAAAATAGGCAGGTGGTAGCACTGGGGTAAGATCGGTGAAGACCTTATTGAAGGCTTCTGCAATAACTAGAGGGTCTGTAGTTGGGGTGTTACTGATACTGAGCAGCTGAGGGTGCTTCTTGTACTCCTTTCCAAGGATGTTTTTAATGTTATTCCAGAATCGTTTCCCATCACCCCAAGAATTGCAAAGCTGGGCCTTATGATAGTTGGCTTTGGCGAGCCAGATTAGCTTGGTGCAGCAGTTCCTGGCTGTTCTGTAGCACTGGTAGTCATGCTTGCTACCTGTGTTTCTGGCCTTCTCCCAGAGTATGTCCCTTTCTTTCAGGTGGGAGAGGAGCTCCCCATCAATCCAGCCATTTGCCTGCCCCTGAATGTTTCTTTTCATGAGTGGGGTATGGATGTCACAGATGGAGCTAAAGCCCTTAATGAAGTAACTGAGGGCCTGATCATGAGTAGGCACCAGGTTGATAGGAGTCCAGTCATGCAGGGCAAAGGCTGATTTGAGGCTCCAAGTTTATCCTTCCTCAAGACCCTGCTTTCAGTGAGGATGGGTGGGCTTTAGGTAAATTTATTAGACCACTGGAAGGTGGTTGGGGAGTGGTCACTTAGTGTTTCTGGGAGAACCTTGATCTCTTATATTTTTTTTGATCCAGTTAGTAGAACACCTCAGTATAATATTTTTGCCTTGATTTGACCCAGACATTTGATTCAGTACCTCACTTTGAGTTCATTAATACATGGGCGGAAATAGGAATTAATAAAAATCTATTAAGCTGCATAGCATCATGGTTAAGCAATAGAAAGCAAAGAGTATGTATTAGGGGCTATTATTACAAATGGGGCATTGTAACAGGTGAGTTCCCCAGGGTTTGGTCTTGGGTCTGGTATTATTCAACATTTTTTGTTTCCTCAATGCAATGCTCTAGAGATGCTTAACTTTTAAAAAGTCGCTGATGACACTAAAATGGGAGCTATTGTCAACAGCGATGATGATATTAAGAAATTCCAAAACAAAATAAATAACATAGCAGTCTACGCCAATCAACACAAACTTAGGTTTAATATAGACAAGATAGAGAATAATGAATGACTACTCATCAGTAACATGCTGGTTAGTGCATCAAGAGGTTGTTATGGCAACATTATGAACCTCGAGAGTGAAGCTCTTGAAGTTATGTAGCCATAGCAACCTCAAGATGCATAGACCAGCATGTTACCGATGAGTAGTCATTCACTGTTTTTTATAGTGAATGATACCAGGCTGCAGTACATCTACATGTAAAAAAATCAGAGACACAGTGTTGTATTGATTCAAAAGAAATGGAGTTTTACTTACTACACCAGCGAACATTACAAAGCATAAAACATTCATAGGGATTCTTGGTATGCGATAAAATGACAAAACCTAAACTGTAATGTTCAAATTTAAAAATAAAACAAAATGGTATGGCAGTTCAAGTGGTAAAAGAATCCAAGTGTTGAATTTGTTTAGATCCGATTGGACATGCTGATGTTCCTGCATTGACCCATTACATCCTCCCACGATGATAAAACTGTGTGACCTGTGTGCACCAACTGTCAGGCTTGTGAGCTGAAATTGAAGAGCACTGCTACACAGCACATGAGGGATAGTTCAAATTTGTTATGCTGCAGTACGTATGGCTCTACTGCAGGATAACAACTAGAATTGATGTCTGTTCTGCAACATAACAGCGTTTGGAAAGTGATAGAAATTTTAATATAATGACACTCTATCATTCGCTATTTTAAAGTAATGCATTTTGGAACCAGAAATAAAAAAGCCAAGTGTTTTCTGAAGGGGAGAGAATTATCCACTACCAAGTAAGAGAGAAATCCAGGTGTTCTTGTCTCTAACAGGTTAACCATTGATCATTAGTGCAGGAGTGCAGTGAACGAAGGAAATAGAATATTGTGATGCATCAGTAAAATTATCAGAAGCAGAGCAAGAGAAGTGATGATGTAGTTGTATATTTCCCAAGTGAGACCACATATAGAGTAATGTGTGCAATTCTGGACACCGCATAAGAAAGGGGATACAGTCAAAGCCACTTAAGATGTCCACGGTTATCGTGGACAATTGGGTTAAGTGGGCAAAAGCCACAGTCCCAATTCCACTACTATGCTGGCAATGCTAAATTTATTTAAGTCGGACTGTGTCTGCTGTATTGAGCGGATATCAAATCGTACTTTACAGCAGCACTTAACAGCTTCTTTCTTTCCCAGCTGACACCCATTAACACCCGATTTAAACTTCAAATTCTTTATTAATTTTAACAAACACCAATCAGTACAGGATATACAGACAACTGTAAGACTGACAAACATAACAAACAAACCAAAACCCAACCCTCCCTCCAAAACCACCCCCACTTCCCAACCCCGGAGTGAGCCCTTTTCAGGAAAACAGACAGTAACGATTATATATTGTTACATTAGGAGAGTCATTACTGTCAGGTAAGACTGGTGCAAATATAGGGAATATAGCTTGCCCACTTCTTATCAAAAAGTTTAAGTTTAATACAACAGCAGGCTATCAATCATACCATATGAAGATAGGTAGTCAGTTCTTTTAACCACTTGCTGTAAGATATAAGCAGCTGGTCCATCCAGTGTTTTACCACAAGCTTTTTAACCACCATGGAAATCGGGGCAATGTGCAATCTACGCTCTTTAGCCTTTACATTAGTGTATATACCAAGGAGATATATTTCAATGGTGAAAAGTCCATCAAGGCCCAGTAGTGGATCCATCCTGGCCTGGATAAGTTGCCACAGTGGGGCTACTTTTTCACATTGCCAGAATACATGAAACAGATTACCCTCAGCTTTGCTACACCTAGAAAAAGTGGAGTCTGGAACACAACCTATTTTGGCCAACTTAACAGTCGTGAAGTACTCATCATTCGAAATATGATATTGGGTAAATTTGAGTATATCCTGGGGAATATAAAGGTAAAGATCCTTTCATGTTTGCGACCAATTAATAGGAGTATCTGGCACTAGTGAACTCCAGATTTTAGAGCCTGGAAGAGGTGCTGGGTGGCTGAAAGTTAAGAGAATAGCGTATAACAATGAGATACTGTGAAATACTGTGAGGCTTAAATGCCTGCAGGGGTACACCGAAAAGGTGACTCATTAAGTGTCTCAGTTGAAAAATCTTAAAAATATTCACCTGAGACAAATTATGTTTTGTAAGAATATCTGGGGAGGCCATCAGAGAGTCCTGAGAATAAAAATCAGCCACAACTGCATCTTTTAGTTGTGATAGCCAGGTGGTTGAAATACATGCATTGCCTATCCAAATATTAGGATTAAGAGTAATAGGCTGGGGAAATCCTTCTTTGGAGAAAGCTTAAAAAAGGAGCAGCATTGTGAAAAAACTTTCAAAGAGGTACCTATCACTGTATGACGTAAGGCCAGGAGAAGATCTTTCCACAAAGTGAAGAACATGGAAGAGGCCTTTAAATTATGCAACTTGGAATGTGAATTCTGTCAGGACTAGAGATCCATCATCCCATCTTTATAAGATGACTGGCCCAGTAGTATAGAAGAAAGCTGAAGAGACGGAGCCCACCCAGTTCCTTGGGGAGAGATAGTTTGAAAAAGGAGCGTCTAAGATGTTTGTTAAGCCAAATGAAGCTAGAAATTATAGAGTGTAGGTGGTGAAAAAAGGAAATAGGAAGCCAGATATTTAACATATTCAGGGGATGAAAAAGCCTGGGAAGAATGTTCATTTTAACAATGTTTATACGCCCCCAAAGTGAAAGTGGAAGGAAAGTGCGTGCAGTACTGGAGGCCACACCTTCACAAGAAATTAACCAAACTGAGGCAGTCCAGAGAAGGGCAACCAAAATGGTGCAGGGACTGCATCAGAAAACATATGAAGACAGATTACCTGAACTCAATATGTATAACCTAGAGCAAAGGAGGGAGAGAGGTGATATGATTGAAACATTCAAATGCCTTAAGGGCATTAACAAGGTGAAAGAGTCTGACATGTTTCAGTATAAGAAAAATGGCAGGACAAGAGGACACAGCATGAGATTAGAGGGAGGCCGATTAAGGGGTAATATGAGGAAGTTCTTTTTTACAGAAAGGGTGGTGGACGCATGGAATGGCCTACTTCGGGAAGTGATGGATATGAATACAGTGCAGGGCTTTAAACAAGCATGGGATAGGCATAAGGGAGCAATACAGATGAGTATGAACAAATAGGCCATTGACAGAGTAAAGGCCTATGGCACATTCATAAGGTAGAAAAAGAAATGGGCAGACTGGATGGGCCTTGCAGTCCTTATCTGCCATCAACTTCTATGTTTCTATGTTTGTCTAATTAGCAAGGGAACAACAGTATATGTTTAATAGAAATCCAAGTCAAGATGGCTAGCACTAATGGACTTGCATTTATTCTATGATTCTATGATCCAAAAAAAGTCATCACTGTAACAGTTAGGGTTAAAGCAAAAAAAGTAGGGAAATGTGATGTTAGGATTCCCAACCCTAACTCCCCACCCCCATCCTGCAGGCAGCAACAGGAAAAACCATTATGGTTTCACCTCTCCTGAGTTTTTGCAGATCAGGTATGGGGTGTACCTTGGGGTTATCAACCCTAACGATCACTCCATTCTCATACACTCTACACATCTCAGCTTATTTACTGATGGAATGGGATGACCGTTAGGCTTGAGAACCCCAAGGTACACTCCACGCCTGATTTACCATGACTCTGGATATACCCTGTAGATGTGTGTGTGTGTGTGTGTGTGTGTCTGTGTGTGTGTGTGTGTGTGTGTGTGTGTGTCTGTGTGTTGTGTGTTGTTTACAAAAAAAAAAACTTTGTTAATGCACCAGTTAGGGTTCAGATTATGCCAGAAAAAAGTAGGGAAATGTGGTGATAGGGTTCCCGACCTGAACACCACACCCCAACCCTGCAGGCAGTAAAAGAAAAAATCATTACAGTTTCACCTCTTGTGAGTCTTCACAAACAAGGCGTTGGGTGTTCCTTGAGGTTGCAAACCCTAACACTCACCACATTCCATCAGAAAAGAAGCTGAAATGTGCAGACTATATGAGAATGGGATCTTCATTAGGGCTGGCAATCCCAATGAACACCCCACACCTGATTTACAAAGACTTAGGAGAGGTGAAACCATAACATTTTTTCCTTTTTCTGCCTGCAGGGTGGGAGTAAGGTGTTATGGTTGGAAACCCTGGCACCACTTTCCCTGCTTTTGTCAGTGTAATCTGAACCCTAACTGGTGCATTAATGATGTTCTTTTACAAGGAATGTCCTTACTTTGCAAAATAGTGTAATCGTATCCTCATTCATGCAGGTCCCTTCTAGGCCTATGTGAGCATATCTATTTGCCTGTGGACATGCAGGGCCCCTTGGACCCTGCACTTCCATCCCTCCATAGATGCATAGATCAATGTTGCTCCGGAAAAGCAATTCATTTGCTTGGTTTTATGGTCCAATGTTATCTTATGGGAATTTTTGATTTTTATCTTCATATTTTTTATATGACTCCTACATTTTTGGGGGGGTTATTATGTGTTGTTCTTCTAGCACTCATTAAGACTGTTTTTTGATATCTAGATTGTCCCTTAAGTGTAAATATTGGAGGAAGTGTGGCTCGCCTAAGTTGAAATGTTGCAAAAGAAATTATGTCCAAATTATTTTTTCATATAAAGGGATCCCTTTTTGTATTAATGAAAAAAACTCACAAAAAAGGATACCTTCATACAAAAAAAATCAGAAAAAAAAAAAATTTTTTTTTAATATGAAGGGATCTTTTTTAGTATGAACAAAAACATACAAAAAAGAATCGGGTGAAAAAAAATCTAAGTCCAAATAATCTTTTTGTATAAAGGCATCCTTTTTTGTATGGCCATATGAAAAAAGAAAACTGAGTCACAAAAAAAGACTTTAAAATGTATTAAAAAAACATTTCTGGGTCATTTTTCCAGATTGTAACCCCAGATTCCACCTAACAGGGTCCCACTTAGCAGAATACATGTGTTGGTGTCTCTGCTGGATCTCATTTTCATTGGATTTAAAAAAATATTTGAAAAAAATGGAAACATGATTGCGGCCATACAAATAGTCCACAGTCTTTTTTCATATGAATGCATTCTTTCTTGTATGGCCATACGAAAAAAGAAAATCAAATCACAAAAAAAGATTTTAAAATGTTTTAAAAAACATTTTGGAGTCATGTTTCCAGAAAGTAACTCCAGAATCCACCTAACGGGGTCCCAGTTAGCAGGATGCATCTGTTGGTGTCGCTGCTGAATCTCATTTTCATTGGATTTTTTTTTTTTATGGAAACAAGATGGCAGCCATGTTAAAAGATATTTTTTTCTTACAAAAAAGGATTACCCCCATATGAAAAAGGATCTTTGTTTTTATTGTCTTAATCCATTTCCGACATCACAAATATATTACATAGCTAAAAAAAAACAACCTTGCCAGGGAGGACATTTCTATGGGGATACAACTCTAAAAGATCATAAATTTCCAACAACCTAAGAACAAAAGAGGAACAAATATAAGGTTAATTAGTTAAGCTCCAAGAATTGACTGTAACATATCTGAGTATAAGACACATACATAAACAGACATGGTAAAGCAAGAAGTCAACACTGGGAAACAACCCAAAAGAAATTCATTAAAGACATTTCTACTGTGCACTAAATTGTGCACTACTAGTACTAACTCACCAATATGTTAAGTACGGGTGTAAATTACTCAGCTAAATGCTAAAAACGAATCTACTGAAAGATGCTCTGCTACTTGAACCTCTTATAACTGCATATGCATACGTACATCGTCTAACTTGGCTGTGAAACATTGGGCCCCCTAATCTTTTTTTCCCCTTCCCAGCGGAAGACATAGTGCATCTCAGTAACACTGCATGATTACTGTCAACAGGCTCTGTTTAGTGTATATTCTGGAAGGGGGGAGATTTGGATTCTTGTATTGACCCACATACTCTGAGTAAAAGCTTCCCCACTATCCGATTCCCTTTAGACTCACAAGAGTCTGATTTGTCTGCCAAACAGCCCAGGTTTTGTCAAATTTCCCTATAGTCGGTCTTGCTTTATATAGGAATCTAACGTAGGAAATTTTGATCATGACCCCTAAGTACCATTCAGCCCTAGAAGGTACTGAGGGATAGCACCAGCACATTAGCAACTGCCTCTTAGCTTCCATCATTAGTGTGTGGACTAGAATTTTGAGGCATGCCTCTGCTCCCTGGAGGAGGGAATAATCACCTAGTATCCAGAATAAGGGGGAGGAGGGTAGTGGTGTTCACAGAATTTCCTTTCTTGTACTTCTAACCTCTTCCCTGAAGGGACAAACCACAGGGCAAGTCCATAAAATGTGATCTATCTGCCCCAGAGAATGATGGCATCTCCAACACTCATTAGGGATGTTTATGCCCATCCTTGCTAGCCTGTCTGCTGTTCTGTGCCTAAGATCTTTTTTTGTATGAGCTATGTTTTGGGGTCCGGGACCCCGAAGTGCTGTTTTACAACATTATTGCAAGGTGTCTGGTGTGATCACCTCTTCTAAATCTGCCTCCCATTTTAAGTAATGAGCTGCCCAACTAGAAAGGGTCAGACTCTGAAAATGCTCATATATTCTACAGCTCCCTGTAAAGGGGTGCTGGAGTCAGTTGTCCATGGTCTCACCCATGGGTGGGGGATGGTAGGGATTTGCCTAGCCAGTACTGCATTGCATGCCTAAATTGTAAATACTTCCAATGATCTGTGGCCAGTAAATTATATTCCACACTCAGTTGCTGAAAGGACTTCAATGCACCTGAGTGGGGACATATGACATCGCCCAGGGTCCTAATTCCCTGCCTGTCTGAGAAGGTCCAACAGACTGTGTCCTCTGCAATACACAGCTTGGGGTTATGCCATTAGGACTCAGAAAGCCCTAGGGAAAAAGTATGTCATGCTGACCATTTTTGAAGCTGCTGGAAAGAGAGTCTTGTAAATTCCATGGCCAGGGTGAGTACACCATCCAGAGGATGGGTACCCTGTAATAGCACCTGCAATGGCATTTTACTGTTCAGGTCTTTTTCAGTTTGAAGCCACAGAGAGGCACTGGCAGATTGTTGTAACCATGCCAGTCCATTGTTAATACCTTGTGTGGTATGATAGGCCCATTTCCAAGGCATATTCCAACTTCCCATCTTAGGAGAAGCCTTGAGGACCTTTTTTTTTCCAAATCTGGGTGCACCTTGCCCCCAAAGGAAAGTGGAAAGAGACTTGTCCAACCTTCCCCTCCAACAGGCCAGGATTATCATATGCATGTCAGATGTGCAGTTTTGAATCTTAGGAAGGGCCATCATTTTAAAGGTGGTTATTTTACCGGGTCTATGTGACAATGGCAATCACGGAAAGGTGATCGCCATTAAAGTGAATGTACATCGGTGAAAATCAACATCACCGATGTACACTCATGGCGGAAACCAAAAGGGCACCAAAAATATATTTATTTTGTTTTTGTGGGGGGCTGTGCCAGCTGCACCCCACTACTAAACGATTCTCAACTCCAGGTGGGTGCATGTGGGCGGTGGGGATGAAGACAACAAAAATCATTTTCACGGACTGGCACAAAAATCCTGACACACCAGGCACCAAACCAGGCACCCTCCCAACCCTAGCCTGCCACGAACCCAACATGCCACATGACCAGCTTGGCAACCCACTATCACACTACACCTCACAAACCCTCCCTCCCCTTCCACCTGTCACACAGCATGCTCACTCCCCTCGTGAGTGCGTATACATATCCCGTATTCACCCCCCTATCCAGTAGTCTTATGAACAGGTGCCACTATTGAATTACCCTTTATGTAAGCATACAATAGCAGATGCCCTTATTACAAGATACCAATTTTACCAGGAAGGGTGAGCTGCAACTGGCGCTACCTGTCAATGTTGAGTTGCAACTCAGAGACCAGCAGCTACAGATTTAAGGTTACCCATTTAGCAATGCGGGATGAGATGCACATGCCCAAATAACAAATGTCCTGTGTAGCCCACGTGATCTGTAAATCCCACAAAAAGGGGAGTGGCGATGAGCACCCCATTAGTGACAGAAGCTTGGTTTTGATCTGATTCTCCTGCAAACAAGAAAGGGTTCCAAAAAATGATAAGAGGGAAAGGGTGACCAGCAGGGATTGTTCTATCTTAGACAAAGTCAGCAGTATATCATCCACATATAAGACAAGTTTATGGGTGTCTATGCCCATCTTGATCCCATGTATGTTGGGGCTCTGCCATCTAGCCACTGCCAGGGTTCCATTGTTAACATAAACAGTGGAAATAGGGGGCTGCCTTGTTATGTGCCTCAATGAAGTGGGAACTTATTGGATGGTATACCATTTGTCAAACCTGACACAATGGGGATGGAATAGAGTGCCCTAATGTAAAAGATAAAAAGGGGACCAATCCCCAGTGTTTCCATGACTGCAAATAAATAATCCCACTCCACTGAGTCAAAGGCTATTTCTGCATCAATAGCCAGCAACACCACCATGGAAGGCCCTTTGTGTGCTATTGCAATCAAGTTAACCAGTACTCTGATGTTATTTGATGCCTGCCTTTCAAGAACCCTGTTTGCGAAGGGTGGATGATATTTGGGTGTACCTTCTCTAATTGTGTGGCCAGTATTTTGGCAAACATGTTCACATCAACATTCATTAAAGATATTGGTCTGTAATTCCCACATAGCAATCTATCCTTACGCAGTTTAGGGAGAACAGTAATAAAAGCCTCTAGCATTGATGAGGAAGAGCACCACCACCAGTCCTGTGGAAGAGTATGGAGCTGTGGGGTCAGGTTTTGTGCAAATGACTGGCAGAAATCTGCAGAAAGACCATCCAGACCCAGCACTTTCCATTTGCCAGAGCCTGTATGACTCCATGCACCTCCATCAATGTTATGGGGACATCCAGAGCAGCCTGCTCCGAGGCCAAGATGCTAGCCAAATTTAGCTGTTTGAGGAAACTGGTAACCTTGGCCTCTGGTGGGTGTGGTCTCTGCATATCACTCTGCATAAAAATCCTTAAAAATATTGCTAATCTGTTGAGGATCAGTGACCATTTGGGTCATGAATGTGCACAAAACTGGTATCATCATGTCTGCAGTTTGTTGTTTGAGCCTGTATGCCAGAAGTCTGGAGTCTTTTTTACCTTCTTCCCAGTAATGATGGCAGAGGAAGAACACTGATGTTTCAGCCTGTTTATGTATGATTGTGTTCAATTTGTATTTAAGATGTGTAATTCTAAATGCTACCTGGTCTCCATGTTCCGAGCCAGCATAAAGAGCTTGCTCAGCTTCCCTTCGGTTCTTCTGAATAGAAGTGAACTCTGCCTTACGCTCCTTATTCAGTTTTGCTGAATAACTCATAATTTGGCCTCAGATTGTAACTTTGAAAGCTTCCTAAAGTGTTTGTTCTGAAGTGCCTGACTGCCTATTGATCTGAAGGTAGGTTTGTACTTCCCCTCTGAGCCAAGTAACAAAATCCTGCCATTGCAGTAGCAAAGGATTAAACTTCCATCTCTGTGACTGAGGGTGTAGGCCCACTAGGAGCAGCTCAATCAATACCAGTGCATGATCAGACATCACCAAATGGTGGATATCTGCACACAGAAGCTCTGCCATGGCATTTGCACTCAGAAGGAAGAAGTCCAGGCAGCATGTGTAGTTATGCTCTGTGGGGTAGAGAACTTTCCGCACCGCCTGTAATGCCACATCAACACAGATCTTGGTGACAGCCTGTCTTGCCCTCACGTGGGGTGAGGGGCCCAGTTCTGACAGAGCTCTGTCTAATATAGGGTCAAATATCAGATTAAAATCACCCACTATAAGGATTAATCTATCAGGGATTGTATGGTCCATTAGTTTCTGGGACACCACATAGAATTATTCCAGCCTCTCCTCATTAGAAGCCTATATGTTTAGCAATAGAATGCTCCTGAGCTGAATCTGGCCTATAACTAGGATCCATTTTCCTTCCCTGTCCTTCTTTACGGCCAAGACCTGAAACAGCGAGCCTCTCTTAATGAGGACAGAGACGCCTCTCTTCTTTTTCACAGAAATGCTGCTGGGAATCTCGACCCCAACCCATCCTCACTGCAGCTTGGGAGTCTGTGCACCAAGAAGGTGCGTGTCTTGCAG
The DNA here is from genome assembly GCA_016271365.2 of Neoceratodus forsteri. Lineage (NCBI taxonomy): Eukaryota > Metazoa > Chordata > Ceratodontiformes > Ceratodontidae > Neoceratodus > Neoceratodus forsteri. The sequence continues at coordinate 789,326,924 of CM028132.1, forward strand.
CAAAGAGACATCATACTGCAACTTTTTAAATGTTTACAGAGTTTTCTTTCTTTTAATGGGGTGACTAAGCCCTTGAACATTTCATGATATACATTTAAATTCAGCCATTGTGATTCATCATTTGGCAATGTAGTATTATGCTGGGATCTCCTACCCAAGCTAAAGAACTGTCTTCCCAATATAGTGGAGACCTTGTGCCCCATCCAAATATGGTGGCTATAACTGGGAATGGAGGTGGCAGGAGTGAGGTTGAACTGATCATGCCCTCATGTTGGCCCGATGCAGTGTCTATCCCTTCAAAGCTGAGCATATGTGAGTGGTAACTTCTAGGCCTTAGACTGATAGGCTGTGTTACAGTATGTCTAGCTGTGCAAAGTAACTTCTGATACACACACTTTATTCCCTAAGGTCAGCTGGAAGGATGTGTTCCTGAAAAGGGCAACTCATAGGCTGCCTTCTCTCTTCACTCTTCTATCCCTACCTATCTGTACTATAAAACATTCACTAACTCCTATGCAAAGTAGCCAAACTATGCCATGAAATCATGTGCATCACCCTGAGAATTTACCCATACAGGTTTGTCTCATAAGTGCAAGTGCCCAAAGGTGAGAAGCTCACTTGTGATCCAGATGCTTTAGTTATTACCATTCAGAGGTCTGAAATGGGGAAGAATGGGTGGGTGGGGTGGGAGTATATCCTGTAAGCTGCCTGAAATACCTTCACCAAAGGAGGGAAAGGGGTGGTTGGGGTCCCTCAGTTCAGCTATTGGACAAACAATACATTATTACATAGTCACACCTACAAGAGGAAAGGGGGGTTTGGGAGGTGAGAATAAGAGGAAAGACTCTTGATTGCTGCCATGTCGGTTAACCTGGGTTCGCCAGCTGTTGCCTGGAGTCTGTTCCTGTAAGGACCAACATATACAACTCCCAGTCAGCCACCATCACATCTGCTGTGGTATGACAATTGATAAGTGGTATGAACCCTCTCCGAGCCAGGAAGCACAACCTCAACCTTGTGACCACAGACTAGGTCATCTTCTAGACTTTCCTGCATGCAGGAGACTGCCCTAAGTAGTGCTGCGTGAGTTATAGCTGTGGCTGTATAATAATGCTACTGTCCCTCGGGTAGGTAGGCTCCATAACTTAAGCTGATCAGTGGGGGAGGAGGGAGTGGCATATCCAGAAAATGGGACCGTCAAATTACAACATAGTAACTCCACCACCCGACCCCTTCAAAGAAAGAAACTCAGGGTGATACCTCAACCACCCATGAAACTACAGGTTTGTTGACTGCAGCTTTACAGAGTCCAATTTACTTCCCAAAGCCTTCCCAAGCCCTCTACCATCCATCTGCGTATGTCCACCATCCTGTCCCATAGCATAAATGTGTATTCTTGCCTAGCTTGCTGCCTATGTTGCCTGACCCCAATATACAGTGTGCTGCATGACACCTCGAGGAATGGGGATGTCCTAAACCCAATAAATGAGAGGCGGAGGTAAAGGGGGGAGAGGTGACAACTTGAGGCAAGTTGTCTATGCATATGCAAGGGGATGAACCAACTAAGTTGACTCTGCCCAGCATTACAACAGTTGTGGATTACTCAGAAGCTACTCCTGCAGGAATGGAGCTCCCCATCCTATTTGAAAGCCTGTACACGTGGTGCACATAACAAACCAGCCATGCAGCCCCATAGTGCAGAAATCCACTGGTAAGATTAGCTGTTAGAACATGAGGGAGAATTCTATCAAGGCACCTACACTCCAAAGGTGAGCCTGTGGTTCTTAACAGTAGCTAGGGCAGAAGTTATAGATGTCCATAGCGAGGACAATCAAGTTCAAGTTCAAGTTTATTGCAGGAAAACTCCATTGAGTAAGCTCATTCACAAGGAGGTCCTGTGACATAAGCACTTAAAGTATAAACACAGATAGGTAATAACAGTATATACATGAAATGCATGTTACATGATACAGGCTGGATATACATACAAGGGTACCACATAGGGTGACTGCAGGTGGTAAACATTGATATGAGACAGGAAGCGCTTACAGGTTGCATACTGATAAATGAAACAAGATGACTGGTGTGTGCAATACATATACAGTATTTTGGCAGCTAGAACAAACAACAGTCTATAACTGATATGGGGGGGAGGAGTGATTTGATAGAGTAGCAGTGGAGCGTAAGCAAAGATAAAGCCAGGAGTAGAAGGGGAAGGGAAAGCAGTTAATATGACAAATCAATTATACCTTACCAGTGGATAAATATGGCACACATGGGGAAGGAAGAGACTTAATGACAGTTACAGTTGTCTTTTATTTTGGCTGAACTTAGCGATTTGTAGAAGTTTATTGAAACTGTGCTAGTTAGTTTCAGTACGGTTTGTAATTGGTTCCAAATGGAGGGAAGGGCATATGCAATAGCACGTTTACCAAAGGAAGTCCGCGTCCTTGCTATGTCAAGCATAATAAAGTCAGATTTTCTTAACGAGTATGCATTATGTGAGATACTAATAAGGGAAGAGAGATAGCTTGGCAATTTCTGCAGGAGCAGTTTAAGAGTCCATAGCCCAGCATGGAGCAGGCGTCTAGTAGTAAGGTATGTCCAACCAACAGCTGCATATAAGTCACAGTGGTGTGAACGGTAAGGGGAGTTGGTAATGAACCGTAACGCACGGTGATAAAGGATGTCCAGTTTACTTAGATTTGCAAGAGTGGTGGAGGAATAGATTACATCGCCATAGTCGAGTAGGGGGAGAAAAGTGGCCTGTACAAGCTTGTTTCGAGTTTCAAGGGGGAAAAGGGGCCTATTTCTGTGAAGAAACCTAACCTTGCTTTTAACCTTCTAGAAACATCTTCGACGTGGTCACTGAAAGATAATTTATTGTCAATCCAGATACCTAGATATTTAAATTTGGTTACAACTTCCAGAGGCTCATTTGGCGTGGTGGCAATGAAGTCTTGGGCATGGGTATTGGGGGGGGCCTGTGACAACACTGCGGGAGAATATCATCGCTTTAGTCTTCTTAGCATTGAGCAGAAGCTTTGCCTTTATTAGATTATGCTCAAGTTGTGCGAAGTCCGCTTGAAGCACTCCCTTGACTTCAGACAACGATGAGCCAGAAGTATACAACACAGTATTATCTGCAAAAAAGTGCAGATTGGACGTAGATATGTTAGCATCTAAGTCATTAATGTACAGAGAAAACAAGATAGGGCCTAAGATGGATCCTTGGGGGACTCCTCTTGCAACTGGCAAGGCAGCAGAAAAAAAGCCTTCCGCCTTTACTTTTTGGAATCTTCCAGTTAGGTAGCTAGAGAACCACTGGGTGGTATGGTATGTGGCACCCAACTTTGCAAGGCAATTGACTAATAGTTTGTGATCAACAGTATCAAAAGCTTTGCTGAGGTCCAAAAGACTGCACCAGTTACCTTCTTAGCATCTATAGCAGAGATCCAATCATTGGTTAATTTTGCTAGTGCAGTGATTGTGCTATGATTAGCCCGGAAGCCAGATTGAGCTGGGTTAATGAGAGAAGAGTTTCAAGTGAGATTTTAACTGAATATGGATCAGTTTTCGAGAACTTTAGAAAGGATAGGCAATATGGAGATAGGCCTATAGTTGTTTACATCGCATGGGTCACCAGATTTAAATAGAGGAGGATATGTGCTGATTTCCAGCAGGGCGACACAATGTCAGATGTAATGGAAAGATTGAAGATGTGGAGAATTGGGGCAGTGAGATAGGCGTAAGCTGACCTTAGGAAAAAGGTTCCAAGCCTTCGTCCCTGCGCTTTTGGTGTCTAAGTTAAGAAGAATCTTTACTTCTTTATAAGTTATCTCACGCAGTTGGAAGGGCTGGGTGCAGGACTAGATGTAGCGGGGAGGGGTATGCTGGCTCACCATAGCACCAGCATAAAGTGACAAGTCAAAAGCTAATCCAGCTGTGGCAAAGTGGGAGTTAAGTTCCTCCAGGATTAGGGACTTGTTTTCCACAATCTTGCCACTTGCAACTATCTTTGTTGGGACAGAGGGGGCCATGGGCCATCCTTCTATAGCTTTGATAGTCTTCCATATTTTATGAAGGTTACCTTTAGCTTGTTCGAGAGTAGAAATATAATAGTTAGCTTTAGCAGAGCGAAGTTTTTTCACACAGTTACTCCTGGCTGTTCTAAAGGCCTGCCAATCTGAAGATTCTTTGGAATGTCTAGCTTTAGCCCAGAGCTTATCTAGAGCTATAAGGGCTACCTTGAGATCCGAGGTGAACCAGGGGTTGGAATTGTTCCATACCCTTACTTTGATTAAAGGGGCATTCTTATTTATTATTGTAGTGAGTTTGTCATTAAGGATGCAAGCTGCCTTGTTGACATCTTTGGCTAGGTAAAGATCTTGCCATCTGATCATGCTCAGGTCAGATAGGAAGTTTACTGCACTGAATTTGAGAAAGGATCTTTTTGTTATAAAGATGGGTTGCGGCCGGGCCTTAATTTGAGATCTTGTGCAAGCAACAATTCCATGATCACTCATGTCGTTGTGAAACACTGCCAAATGAGATATTTTGTGTGGATGGGTGGTTAGTACCACATCTGGACTGGAACTGTTGGCAGTATTTAGAGTGTTGTTCCTAGTAGGTTCACTGATTAATTGCCCAAGACCTAGCTCGTCACAAAGGGATTTGAGGCCGTGTGATTTAGGTGACAGCCAGTCCATATTTAGATCTCCTAGAAATATTGTTTCAGTTTTTGCATCTACGAACATGGATTTCAAAAGATTAAGGACTTCATCACCACCAGACGGGGGTCTATAGCCACCTAGGATAGTGATACATTCTGAGGAGGGGAGATGAAGGCTCAGCGAAACTAACTCAAATTCCTTGGCTAGAGATTTACAACTAATATTGGTGACCAAGTACTTAGATTTGGCATAGATAACCACACCCTCACCTCTAGACTCTCTATCTGCTCTAAATAAATTGTAGCCCTGCAGTGATATTTGTCGATCAGTGTTCGTCTTTTTTAACCACGACTCAGTAATTATGATAAGGTCTGGGTTAACGTGTGCAGCCCAGGTTTGCAGCTGTACAAGTTTTTTAGGCAGGCTTAAAATGTTGACCATCATCATTTTGAGACCTGTGGCCTCAGCAAAATCGATAGGTGAGGTAAGTTGTAGGGGGGTGCCAGGGTTGAGCTCCACATTTCCTGAGCAGAGAAGAAGCAGAAGTATAACTTTCTTTAAGGAGCTTATAAGAATGGAGACTGCTTTTTGATTTCTTTGAACAACCCATATATTTCATGAGAGGTGGCACCACTGTAATGACAGTTGATCGTGATCAATGTAATTGCTTGTGTAGACATAGGTGAGGACAGTAGCAAGGGGGTGTAGGCTAACCGGGGGAAATAGGCTAAAAGGGGAGAGGAGAATGACAAAGTGTCTGCACGGTAGACTGTTATAACATTAGGTATTGATAAGGTACATTGGAGAACTGAATTGCATTGAGGTACTTTGAATTGCACTGTGTTGCTGAAAACTCTGCACCTTAGGAGCAATAAAAACACAATAAGGAGAGCCATGGTCAACACATCACTTGGAGGCCTATTTGATACCATAGCAGTTGGGGTCTAAAATGTGCTTACCCTGCCAATCACCTCCCCAAGGCAGCTCAAAAGCTGAGCAGCATGAATCCAGCTTCCCCCACAGCTCCACTCATTTCTGTGCATCACACTTTCATGCTGCACAAACATGCAAACTCCATGACGTCCCAGCAAAAATGCCAACATTTGAGTGGTCTCAACTGTCACTCTCAGAGCGAGTTTCACTGAGCCAGCTGACCTCTGGACCTCATGCAAAAAAAAAAAAAAAAAAAAAGATATGAAAAATCTGAAATAGCTCCCTCCCTTCCCCTCTCCTCCCCCTCTGGACATGTTTACCTCTGTACCCAATTGCCTTGGATTAAGGTTATAAGAAATCCTAGCTTGCCCATCCATATGCTAAGTGTCATTGAGGAACAGGTCAAGAAGCATAGGAAAACCAGGAGCAATTTTAAAAATTCACAAATAGCATTTTATTTTTGTCAATAACAGCAAAATTAAAAATCAAAATTATTCAGTATAACTGTTTACAAAGACATTGCAAACAGAGAAAACAAACTCCTTCTTCTGAGGGCATCTCTTAATTCCAAGTTTCAGTCTTTCACTCTCCTTGTGTCAGCATGGCTCAGTTGGTAGCGCATCCGCCTCTGGTCCAGAAGGTCATGGGTTCTCGTCCCACACTGGGATTGGACTTGCACCTAAAAATTGCTGGTATCCGAGTGCAGTATTGGGGGGTGCTGTACTGCTGGGGTGTGCTGTCCTTCGGATGAGACGTTAAACTGAGGTCCCTTCTGCCCATCCTGGTGTTGTCCTGGTGGGTGTCCAGGTGGAAGTAAAAGAACCCAGGGTACTCTTTGCAAAGAGCAGGGAACATTCCCGGTATCCTGGCCAACATTCCCCTTCCCATAAACGGTTCATGCAATTATCCGGGCTGTGTGTGGGTGATGATGTGCGATATGGCCACCATCACACATTCAGTCACTTCACTACCAGTCTAGCATTTCTTGTAAAGCGCTTTGGGATACTGTGTATGAAAAACGCTATATAAATGCTGATTCTTCTTCTTCTTCTTCTTCTTGTCTCTCTAGCAAAAGCATTGCTGCTCTTTTTATAAGTCTTTGTCTCGGAACTCGTTAAGAAAGCCTGCTTTTCACAGAATGTTCTTGTAAGTTTACAAAATGCTCTTGTAAGTTTCATTCCTTGCAGGTGCAGCAAAATGGTACATAGTGTCCCAGAACTGACTTATTGATTACAGCTCTGCAAAAGGCTTAAAAACTGCATCTCAGGTTAACCCCTTGAGTTCCAAATAGATTTTTGCAATAATTTCAACAGTAAAACTATATAGTTTTAAACAAAGGGATACAGTTTCAAGCAAAGGGATCGCAGTATCACGTAGAGTTTTTTTCACATATGTTTTTATACCCACAGATATGCAAGGGTGAAGAAAAGACAGACATTACAAGGGAAGGCAGAGAAATGAGAGACTGAGAACTGTGAAACCATCAGCGTGATCAGTTCTTAGATCTCACAAGAAAATTTAGTTGCACAACCATACAGAAAAAAAGATAGAAAAGAAGAGGATAGAACAGACCCTTGCGTTTAAACTCTTTCTGCATAACAAATGGGCCAGGGCCTTATTCAACCCTGTCACACTAAGTAATGAAATCAGAGGCTTAAGACTACCTATTTGTGGTGTATATAGTGCCCCTCTGAAGTTCAATGAAGAGGCAATATTTCTAGTAGGGTAAAGATTGCATCATTAATTGAGTGTCATTCACCATTTCAGTATCTAAGGGAGCAGAAGAATAGACAGTTTGGGGAACCTCAGTTCAGATCCCACTCACTCCTCTTCCAACACCTTTACTAGGTTATAAGAAGGAAAGAAGGGGGAAAGAGAAAATGGAGTGGGCAAGCTAGGAATGACCCCCCACCAGCGTTCTAAAGCACAGACATGCAACAGTGTCATTGTATAAAACATAAAAAAAAAAAAAAAAACACAAAGGAGCTCGTACTAGGACGGGGTGCCATGGAAACCTAAAAGTCAAAAACACAAATCCAGGCACTCACCACCACAAAGAACTTGGCCCAGAAGGGAGGCATTTAAAAGTTTATTAAGATTGCCCCACAGCCGTTTCTGGTCCCTGGAGCCTCGGCTCCAGTGGGACCAGAAACAAAACGCAACCAATAAATCCTTACAAAATATTTCACAGGCAAAGATGCCCCAACTGATGATGATGCCAGGTCGATAATTTAGAACAAACATGCATCCTAGCCAGCACACAAGTAAGTCAAAACATTAAATGATACTGCAGGGTGGTGAATCAGCATTCAGTAGTATTCTCAATTAGAGGCAGCACCGTGGGCTTGTAAGGCATTTTCATGTGGCCTTCTGACATTTTAATTATATTTCTCCTACTGCAGTGAAGAGAGACCTCTTGATCGATGGTTGGTTCTGCTGCTATATCCATTAAACCTGCATCAGGAACTTCTCTGATGGTAGATTTCAGTTCTTGGGGTAGGGGGTTCTCTGGACACTTTAGATAGGGGTTCCATTTCTGATGTAGGGGGACCGGATTCAGGTGTCACTGCATGGAATCCTCTGCTTCATGATTAGTGCTGTGTAATACTGCTAGCTCTAGGGGTTTGGTCCCTGCTCCTGGCTCTCTGATGCTTCAGTTTAGCAGACATTCAACTCTCCTGGGAGTCTGTTATTTTTGATTGTTTATCTGTGCTGGATGGCTTATGATTCTGTGGCTTTTGAGTTCCTCCTTCCATAGATTGTGCAAGTGCTTAGGACTGCTGCCTACCGACTGTTACTTTTGCTATTGTGTGGAGGAACTAACCAGTTTCCTGTGCTATGCTGAAGAAGTGTCACTTTCCCTCCCATTGTATCTGGAGGGTGGCAAGGTATCTTAAAGAGTAAGGGGTGTGCTTTTTTGCAAGTTCCTTTTTAACAGGACCATACACTTTTCACTTGTCCGCTAAATCCATGGAAAAATCCTGAAATATGTAAACATGATAACCATTCCATTTAAGCATCCTTTTCTCTCTTGCCAGATAGAAGATAAGATCTTTGACACTGTAGCAAAAAAAGTAGGCCAGAATGGGACAAGGAGGTGCTCCTGTCCCGGGTTTAAGACCTCAAGTGCAATGAGCCCATTCTATTTCAAGTGAGCTGCCCCAGTAGTGATCCAGCAGTTTTGGAAGCATGGTTTGCAGGAAGGCACAAATATCATGTATTCTGTACCTTCCAGCAGACCATACATCCTGATGTTATTTCAGCACCCTTTATTCTATAAATTATCAAGTTTAGAACATAACAGATTAACTTATTGTTCCAGGTAAACCATCCTGTCAGTCTGAATGGAGACTTGTTGTATATCCAGGCTCATAGAGTTTAATTCAGCATCTGCCACCTGAAATTCAACTGCCTCCACCCTCTGAACAAGATCTTGTACTGTGCTACAAAGCTGTGGAATATCTTGAAGAAGTGTCCGTAGCATAGTTTTTATCTCCCCATGTCAGATAGATGAGATGCATGCGTGTCAGATGTTCCAACAGCTGCTGCTATCATGTCTGCTCCTGAGAGTGACTTTAAGGATTGTGAATATGCTGTGGAAAGTCCTCAAAATGGCAATAATTAGACAAAATCTGTTAGCTCTTGTTAGCCTCTAATGAGCTCTATTGATGTACTGTATGGGCTAACAGCCCACTTTAGCGGGCGAAACTAATAAAATTAAAACTGTTGGCTACAGAGTATGACTGTCAAGTTGTCATCCAGTCAGCTGCACATGCATGCGTCTCTATGAAAAAGGATCTGTTTTTGTATGGACTAAATTTTTTTTTTCATTCCAAGCAGCTATAAAAAAAATGTACTGAGCATGCTCAGAACTGAAATTTCAAAGGATAAATATTTTTTTAACAAACCAGCGAAAGGCAGCACAGTGGCCCAAACCTTTTCTACTTTGCAAATTTCAGACCAAAATTCCAAACCATCAAGGCACTGGGCAATGACAAAAAGCAGCAAAAAAAATCAAATTGTTTAACTTTTTTCACTTTCTGGATCTCGGAATCTGCGCATCTGACCAGAATGAAACTTGACACATCAAGAGGTCTACCCCTGACCACACATGCAAAATTTTGTTCATATCCATTGATCAGTTTTGAAGCTATTAAAGTGCAAAGTTTGGGGGTTAATATAGAAACCCCTGCTCAGCCCTAACTAGAGTGGTGTCACTATAATCCCCAAAATCATTTGTAGATGTGACACAAGAGCACAAAGAGGTTATGTGACTTGCTCAGGGTCACACAGTATACAAGTAGCAGTTGATTTATTTAAACTCTAGTCTGCTGGATCTCCAGCTTCTTAGAAAATGGCAAGTAATTTCCCGGTCTCTGATTGGCTGTGTCCTTTCTCTAGCCGTATATTTATGTGGCAACAGAGACCAGGAAACAGCAAGTCCTCATGCCAGCTGCTTGTTTACCTGGGCATATTATTGTGCCAGCCCAGAATCAGGGCAGTGACCAGGGGGGTGTAAGAGCTGCAGTTGCAGTAGGGCCCACACTGTTAGGGGACCCATTGATTCAGAGGTCAGCATTAAGAAAACCTTTTCTCACAGATGAACTTGTAAGTTTCACTTTGGAAATTGCTTATCCATTTGGTCTGTCATCAGTGGTGTGAGAAGATTCCAACTCCAGTTTCACATGGTTGGGGAGTACAGAACAAAGAAGCAATAGGGCCCATGGCTCAAAATATTTAATCTTGGTGCTGGTGTCCCCAGGAGGCGCAGGAACAAATTACATTGTTCAATTCTCTGATAATGGTGCCAGCAAGAGGAATGAGGGAGCAGCATGCACAAACTATGTATGTTCAGCAGGACTGATACAAAAAAACTCATGCTCTAAAAAATTTCATGTGCTAATGGTTATTTTACATTTATTGGTGGGCCCCACAAAATATTTTGCAGGGGGCCCTTACAGTTGTTGGCACAGCCTTGCCCAGAATTTTGAAACTGTCTAGCCAACATTTTTTTTTCTCACTTTCCAAGCAAGAGAGGTGTTGAGTAGCCGGCACAGTGGCACTGAGGGTTGAGGTGCTGGACGCCACACCTCGCGTCACGCCGGTGACCCGGGTTCGGGAACAAGCACAGGTTGCTGGGGGTCAGCAGGGGTGGGAGAGGATTGAGTGTCCGGAGGACAGCTCTCCTCTCCCAGGGAGGGACCGGGGTCCCTGGTCGGTGCTCTGCTGCTCTCTGGCAGAGGCTGGAGAGATAGTGGGCACTGCAGAGCAGAACGAGGGAGTGGGGAATGGCAGACATCAGATTCACCATGACGTCAGTGTGCTGCCCACTCCCAAAGGAGGAAACACAGAGAAAATGCCTCTCGGCTCCGGCAAAAATGATGGAGCCCCAGGAGCTTGCCCCTGATTTGCAGCCGCCCACTTGGCATCCTCCCAACCAACACTACTGTGATGTCTGGGGCATTGGGACCTGCACCGTCCCTGCCTAGGGGGTACAACCGAGGCTACATGGGTGATGGAGGATAGCCAGTTAGGGTGAGTGCTGCAGGGGGATGACTCAAGGAGATCCTGAGGTAGACCGGTGCCGAGGGGGTGCAGGAGGCATAAATAGAAAAAAAAAAGAGAGGTGCTAAGTGATAGCAACCACCTCCTGTTTCTGCAGTTACTACAAACAACTTAAAAAAACAATGCCATAATCTATTCTCTTTCCATACTTCAGACACCAGAGCAAAGTGGAGACCAGACTATGCTGTTTTTTTTTAAATGGAAGCAGTGTACAAATAAAATGTCAGGAGTGACAGCAGAAGTGAAATCCATACTTCCAACAGAACAGCTGTCTTGTCACGTTCCCCTCCCCCCGCATAGCAAACACGACAGTTTGTTTTCAAATGGTGTCTTTATTTAAAAGTTAAAAAAATAACCTGTAATAGCCTTGGCTTCAATACTGATTGCTGGTCCAAATGCTTCCAGCAGTTGTGCTAGCTGTATATTTCTGTACAGCACTAATAAACTCTCTGCAATTTCCACTCTATTCTCACCACCCTACCCAATCCCAGTACAGCCTTTCTCGACCATGTTCTAATTCATACGGAGCTATCGGAGTGGGGGGGATGACAGCCTGGTAAATGCAGCTTCTGTTCCACAAAACGGGTTGGGGGGGTTTGAAGGCAACTGATACCACTGAGATAACTGATAAAAAAAACTGTTGTCAAACACTGCAGTGCCCTTTGGTGGTAGGCATATCAGCAGATCCTGTTACAAAAAAAAGTCACTTAAAATTGATTTTTACTTTTTTTTATCAATTTTTATATTTTATTTTTTAAATTATATATAAAGTGACACATGTAGCCCATTTTCTAAGTGCAACAAAACCCTCCAGGGTGGGTGATATGGGTATACCGGACTTCCAGGGGCTATAAGGCCCTCTGCCTGTAGAGTCGGGCCTCATTACATGTCTACGTGGTCCAGTATAGCCTAAAACCACCCACCCAGTTGAGTATTATTGCTGACACAGTTCAGTGCTCAGTGCTCTAACCTTTAGGTTATACTGCCTCACTGCTAATATTATATTGTTCTATTATTTTCTATAAGGTCAGATGGCAAGGATGCAGATGACGCTATCAAGATTGGCTTTTTTCAACTGGTAAGTAGGTATTTTCAAACTGAATTATTGTGTGCTATGTGGTAATTGGCAAAGACATAGGAGAGAAGAAGCCAGAAGGAGAAGGAGGGAAACATATTTAATTCAGTGCTTTAGAGTAACTGGTAATTGGTATTTTTCTTTTAAACTTAGATTGTGGGCTTGTAGTGACACTATACTTTCTTTCTTTGTTGTCTTTACTTATAATTGTTTTTGGGCTGTTGAAAATTTAAAACATAGTGGTGGTGTAATTCTGTGCTGTCTTTAATTGCTGCAAATTTTATCTTGGCTTGTCTGACTGTCCTGTAGCTGGGTGAAGGGTGTTAATTGTCTGGCCTCTGACCTCAGCTACGTGATAACTGGAGGTGGGGCTTAGTCAGAGTTAAAGTAGCAAACAGAGGTTGATTTTCTCAGAAGAAGCCAGAAGGAGAAGGAAGGAAACATATTCAATTCAGTGCTTTAGAGTAACTGGTAATTGGTATTTTTCTTTAAACTTAGATTGTGGGCTTGTAGTGACACTATACTTTCTTTCTTTGTTGTCTTTACTTATAATTGTTTTGGGCTGTTGAAAATTTAAAACATAGTGGTGGTGTAATTCTGTGCTGTCTTTAATTGCTGCAAATTTTATCTTGGCTTGTCTGACTGTCCTGTAGCTGGGTGAAGGGTGTTAATTGTCTGGCCTCTGACCTCAGCTACGTGATAACTGGAGGTGGGACTTAGTCAGAGTTAAAGTAGCAAACAGAGGTTGATTTTCTCAGAAGAAGCCAGAAGGAGAAGGAAGGAAACATATTCAATTCAGTGCTTTAGAGTAACTGGTAATTGGTATTTTCTTTTAAACTTAGATTGTGGGCTTGTAGTGACACTATACTTTCTTTCTTTGTTGTCTTTACTTATAATTGTTTTTGGGCTGTTGAAAATTTAAAACATAGTGGTGGTGTAATTCTGTGCTGTCTTTAATTGCTGCAAATTTTATCTTGGCTTGTCTGACTGTCCTGTAGCTGGGTGAAGGGTGTTAATTGTCTGGCCTCTGACCTCAGCTACGTGATAACTGGAGGTGGGGCTTAGTCAGAGTTAAAGTAGCAAACAGAGGTTGATTTTCTCAGAAGAAGCCAGAAGGAGAAGGAAGGAAACATATTCAATTCAGTGCTTTAGAGTAACTGGTAATTGGTATTTTTCTTTTAAACTTAGATTGTGGGCGTGTAGTGACACTATACTTTCTTTCTTTGTTGTCTTTACTTATAATTGTTTTGGGCTGTTGAAAATTTAAAACATAGTGGTGGTGTAATTCTGTGCTGTCTTTAATTGCTGCAAATTTTGCCCCCTCCTCCTTCCCCAACTCTTAATTATATGCCCTGACAAATCTGATTGACAGAGCTAAACACAGGTATAGTAAGAGGTGTGAAGTAGGAGGGCCTAAGGGAAAGCCACCCTCAGCACAAGTGTTTCACTCATTTATTTATTTATTGGTTTCTTTTCCTTAAAAAAAATCTGAGGATCAGTTACAGGATTTTAGTACTGTAAATTAATAAAAAGAGAACTAAGAGAGTTTCAGTAGCAGACAAGTTGTGGAATTGCAGTATAATGTGGGAGTGGTGCAATGCAGTGGCTGTGGTGCAGCCATATTCAGGCAGACCTTCTGGACACTGAGGTGCTGCCCTATCTGCATGCATTCTCTCTGGACTGCGGGATGAGGTAACTAGACTCAGAGTGGAAGTAAACTGGGTCAGAGTACCATCACCCCATCCAGGAGACCACCCAGTCCAATGCAGCTGCCTCAAAGGATGCCGAGAACGAGGAGCACTTGGATGACAGTGGGCTCAGGGAGGGTTAGTGCAGTCAGGCAGAGGCACATCCCAGATCCTATTCTCTCAAGAACTCATATGCCACACTGGCAAATGAGGACAACCAAATAGAGGTACCCAGAGAAGTGGAAGGAAAGGATGTGGAGGTTAGCCAAGGAGGTGACCTCAGTGGGGAAAGCAGTGGACCCCAGAGGAGGAGGGAGCGAATCCTGGTGGGGGACTCCATCGTAAGAGGGATCCAGCTAGGAACACAGGAGGGAGAGGACAGGGAGATGAGGTGCCTACCAGGTGCCACGGCATGGAGGGATGGAAGGTAGATACTGGGGATCACTGGGAAGGCAAGACGGGAGGGTGAGCTGGATGTCATTATCCACCTAGGTACTAATGACTTGGCAAATGGGGAGCCAAAGGAAGTTCAGGAAGAGTTTAGGAAACTGGGGAAGGGTCTCAAGCAAGTAGCTACTTCTGTCACTTTCTCAGAAGTACTACCTGTGAGAGGCAAGGGAGAGCATAGGAGTGCATGCACCAGGAACTTTAACTCATGGTTGAAGAACTGGTGCTGTGAGGAAGAGTTTGGATTCATTGGTGACTGGGGACCCACCTGGAGGGATGGAGGTTTGTTCAAGCCTGATGGCCTGCATCCATCCTGGAGGGGAATCCAAGTACTCAATGATAAGTTTAAATGCTACATTGACAAGCATTTAAACTAGCAAAGGGGGGTGGCAGGCCAGCAAGGAGGGTACCTACTTGCTCACCCCCCACAATAGCAGTGGAACCAGTGAACCAGAGGAGTGGCTATTTCTGCAAAGCGTGTGCAAAGATGGAGATTAGTGTCAAAAGGTGGATAATCAGAAAAGGGACAAAATTCAGCAGAAGGGCAGACAGCAAGGAGAACCAGGGATAAATGACAACCAAGGAAGGGCTGGAGTAGAACAGCCAAGCAGACTAGGAGGTCAAATCATGGAAAGCCATGTGTGCAAATGCCAGGAGCCTTAGCAACAAGATGGAAGATCTGGAGGCTGTCATGGTACAGTCAGACCTGGACATTGTGGCCATCACTGAAACCTGGTGTAATGATAACCATGACTGGGAGATGGCCATACCTGGCTACAACATATTCAGAAGAGACAGAGCAGGCAGGAAGGGAGAAGGAGTGGCACTGTATGTGAAAAATGACATAAGGGCCACAGAGATCCAGGAGGAACAAAATGGGGGAGAGATACTGTGGGTTAAGCTAGAAAGGAAAATGGGGCCAGTCATCTGCACAGGTGTGGTCTATAGACCACCAGCCCAGGAGGAAGAAACAGATAGGGAGCTGATGCTAGCCATCCAAAGGATGGCAGACAAGGGTGAGGTAGTACTGGTTGGAGACTTCAATATTCCAGATGTGGACTGGAGCATCCCAGCAGCAGCATCAACTAGGAGCAGATTTATCCTGGACTCCTTCAGGGTGCCTTCCTCAAGCAACTGGTCATGGAACCAACTCGGCAGAAGGCAATACTGGACCTTCTGCTCACAAACAGGGACAGTGTGATGGGGTAACAGTGGGGAGCACCTGGGTAACAGTGACCACCAGTCATTGTGGTTTGAAATCACAGAAAGAGCAGAACCAAACCACACAAAAACACGTATCCTGGATTTTAGGGGCAGACTTTGGGAAAATGGGAAATACTTGAAAAGAGGCATTAGAGAATGGGACAGGAATCAGGGGTTGAGGAACAGTGGGCAGTATTTAAAATGGGGATTACAAGAACAACAGAATTATGCATTAAGCAGGTTAGCAAGAGGAAAAGGAAGAGGAGACCATTATGGTTTTCCAAAGAGGTAGCAAAAGAAAGTGAAAGCCAAAAAGATAGCATTCAGCAATACAAAAGACACAGGCAGAAGGGATAGGGAGAAGTACCAGGAGAAACAAAGGAGGCAGGAAGTCAGTAAGGGAAGCCAAAGCTCAGACAGAAGAACACATTGCAAAATCAGTGGTTAAAGGGGACAAAACCTTTTACAGGTACATAAGTGAAAAAAGAAAGACAAAGGGAGGGATAGTGAGACTGAAGGGGGAGGATGGGAGTCGCGTGGAGGATGACAACAGTAAAGCTGACATATTGAACAGGTATTTCTGCTCAGTCTTTACTGAGGAAGAGGGGGGTAATGGGTCTGAAGGGAGTACAAGGGGTGAGAATGGTGCAGAAATGGACACAAGTCCTTTTACACGAGAAAGGGTCCTGAAGGAACTGGAAGTAATAAGAGTTGACAAAGCAATGGGGCCAGATGGGGTGCACCCTAGGGTCCTTAAAGAACTAAGAGAGGTGGTGGCTGAACCTCTGGCTATCCTGTTTAGCTAATCACTAGAAACAGGGAGTACCCAAAGACTGGAGGACAGCAGATGTAGTCCCCTTATACAAAAGCGCGGAACAAAGAGGAAGCAGGGAACTACAGACCAGTCAGCCTCACCTCGGTAGTGGGAAAGATCATGGAAGCACTTCTGAAGGAGAGATTGGTGGAACATCTGGTTGTCAATGGACTACAGGACCCAAGGCAGCATGGTTTCACCAGGGGAGGTCATGTCAGACCAATCTCATTGAATTTTTGACTGGGTGACTAGGGAGGTGGATCAGGGAGGGCAGTGGACATGGCCTATCTGGACTTCAGCAAGGCCTTTGACACTGTGCCACATAGAAGACTATTACACAAACTGGGGAATATGGGTGTGG
Source organism: Neoceratodus forsteri (assembly GCA_016271365.2). NCBI lineage: Eukaryota > Metazoa > Chordata > Ceratodontiformes > Ceratodontidae > Neoceratodus > Neoceratodus forsteri. Next base: position 789,343,683 of record CM028132.1, read on the forward strand.
CAGGACAGTAGTGTGGTGGGTAGGTAACTGGCTGGGTGGCAGGACACAGAGGGTGGTGGTAAATGGCTGTCACTCCACAGAGGGAAGAGTGACCAGTGGGGTACCACAGGGATCAGTGCTGGACTGGTCCTATTTCAACATCTTCATCAGTGACATTGCGAGGATCTAGAAGGCAGAATTTCACTGTTTGCTGATGACACAAAGCTCTGTAACAGAGTAGACACACCAGAGGTGTAGACAGAATGAGAGGACCTGCAGAAACTTGAAGAATGGTCAAGGGTTTGGCAGTTGAAATTCAATGCAAAGAAGAGCAAGATAATGCATATGGGGCACAAAAACCCTGGCACAATATATCAGTTGGGGGTGAGGATATAGCATGCACCAAGCAGGAAAGGGATCTTGGGGTTGTCATCTCTGATGACCTCAAGGTGGAAACAGTGTGACAAGGCATCAGGTAAAGCAAATAGGATGCTGGGATGTATAGGCAGGGCATCACCAGCAGGAAAAGGGAGGTCATAATTCCGCTATACAAGACACTAGTGAGGCCCCACCTGGAGTACAGTGTACAGTTCTGGAGACCATACCTACGTAAGGACATAGACAGGGTAGAGAAGGTTCAGAGGAGGGCAACAAAGATGGTGCATGGATTGCATCACAAGTCCTATGAAGACAGGTTGAAGGAACTGAACATGTACTCCCTGGAGGAGAGGAGGGAGAGAGGGGATATGATAGAGACATACAAGTATCTTACAGGGAGAAACAGAGTGCAGGAAAACACTATTTTTAAGCGAAAAAGATGTTCCAGGACTAGAGGGCATGGATGAAGTTGGAGGGAGCATTCAGAGGAAACATGAGAAAGAATTTCTTCACAGAACTGGTGGTGGACAAGTGGAACACCCTGCCAGAGGAAGTGGTGGGGGCTGAAACAATCACGGGATTTAAGAATGCATGGGATAGACATAAAGAAATTCTAGAGGTCAGGGGTAAGGGGAAACAGACTTCTAGGAAAACAAACTGAACTTACAAGCTCAAATGGGCAGACTGGGTGGGCCATAGGCCCTTATCTGCCGACACTGTCTATGTATCTATGTATCTATGAGATATGCTTGTGTCAAGACACTGCATATGAACATACAAAAGGCCATCAGAAAAGACATGAAGGTCTATTGAGTCTGCTCCATGTGGAGCTGATGTATATATGTTATACGTTGCTCCACCCCTCCTCATTATCCTAACCTTCCCCTTGAATCTATCCTGCCCTCTTTAAATTCCCCCAACTGTACAGTGATTTATTATCCCCCTCCTCCCACCCATCGTTAAGTCTCATTATGTGCTTCTTTTGGATGTACCAGAAGAATGCCTTATCCCCATTTTTCATCCCTGTTGCCAACCACAGCTCCATCTCTGCGCTGACCTGTTTAAATTTTCTGGTGTTTTTTCCTTGTTAATTATAGGGATGGGTGAAAGTTGAAAAATCCACCTTGGCGGAACTTTCACAGAATTTTAGAAATTCTGAAAAACGTTTCACACTTTTGTCTATGTCGAGATCAGGAACTTCCAACCATTTCCACAGATTTTTGCTATTTTCCACAGAATGTTTTGGCTGAACTGTGTAATAATACATTAAACTATGGAATTTATTCCATCCGCAGTTTAATGTATTATTTAGTGATACAGCCCCCCCCATCAATCGCTGGTCTCTGGTTTGTTGTGTACCCCCCACTGCTGTTTGCTAGCCCCATATGAAAAAAAATTATTGGTGTCCAGTGCCCCGAACAACCTGCCAATCACCCATCCATATGAAAAAATTAAATACCCTCACTCACTGGTGCCTACTGCCCCCCCACCTGCTGATCGCCCCTCCATGTAAAAAATAAAATATATCCTTTCCTCATTCCCTGGTGTCCAGTGAACCCCTGCACCCTAGCAGGTAGTCCATCACCACCCCACTCCTCCCATCCCAACCTCAAGCAGGTGACCAGCATAGCCCTACTCTCTCCTCCATGGCTGACCACCCACTGAGCTGAATGAGTCAGTGCATATACTCATTCATTGCAGCTCCCGGTATCTTACAGCAGTGAGCACAGTTTTCAGGGGGTACAGAAGGGGAGAGGGCTATTCCAGTTGCTCACAGGGTGGGCAGAATGGGAGAATGGCATTGTGGACCCCTGAGGGTCCACAACATCATTCCCCTCCTTCACCCCCACAGGTGACCGACAGCCACCTTCCATTCTCTCTAACCCTGGAAAAAACTGTGCTATGATGACCAGCAGCTGCAATGAATGAGCACATGGGCTCAATCATTCAGCTCAGTGGGCAGCTAGCTGCAGAGGAGAGAGGAGGGCTGTGCTGGTCACCTGCTCGGGCGGTTGGGATGGAGGAGCAGGGTGGTGATGGACTGCCTATCAGGGTGTGGGGATGAGGGGTCCACTAAACTCCAGGGAATGAGGAATGGATATATTTTATGTTTTATATGGAGGAGTGATTGGCAGGTTGGAGGGGCCACTAGAGGGGACCACCAGACACCAGGGAATGAGGGTATTTTATTTTTTATTTAGATAGGCAATTGTTGGGTGGTTGGGTGGGGGGAATGAGCACCACAATTTTTTTTATGGTGCTGTCGACAAGTGGGGGGCCACTAGACACCAGGGAATGAGGATATTATTATTTTTATATGAAGGATCGGTGGGTGGGTGGGGGACTGGAGGACACCAATAATTTTTTTATATGGGGCTAGCAATCAGCATGGCAGGGGCATAAGAAAACTAGGGGCCAGTAATTGGCTGGGGAGGTTAATGAATTAAACTGTGGGCGAAAAAGCTGCAGAGCTAAACACTGACAATGATCAGTTATGCAGAATTGTTTCACCGCAGTTTAATACATTAACACGCAGAGTTCTTAGATTTACTCCACAGTTTTAGGCGGAATTTCCACAAAAGTTGACTTTTGCAGAAACGAAAGTTCAACTTTCACCGAAATTCTGTGAGTGGAATTTTTTTTTTGCACAAGCCTAGTTGCTTACAAATACTTGAGGCTGTCATCCTCCCTTTGACTACACTTCTACTTAGAAAATGCCTGCTTTTTGCTCTTACCACCACATTTACATGTGCCCTCTAACTTCACAATGTTCTTGATGTTTTTTCTCCAATGTTACCTCATTTTGTGAAGTCTGCTTTTTTTTATGTTCCATACTTTATTGCATTTACCACTTTGCCTGTCCATACCTGGACCTCCAAAGCTCCTGTTTTCAGGTTGCTAGAAGCAAGTAGTTTCAGGATTGCTGTGTTCTGAATCCTTTCTCACAGTTGGTGAGTACCAAATCCAGAACTGACCTCCTCCCTTGTTGGGACCTGCACTAGTCACTCTAGGAATGCCTCCTGACAGGCATCCAATAGGATCTGATTTCTAGTATTAGCCAGTCCACATCAGGCATATTGAGATTTCAAGCTGCCTCCACTTTGCCTAGACTGACAGCCCTCATAAATGTCTCTCCCAATTCCCAGTCTGTCATTTGATCTTGGCCTAGTGGCTTGTAGACCACCCCAATTCAGATTTCCCCACACTGATGTCAAATAAACCAAACTGTAGATGACCATGTCTAACCTTATCATTTTCTTCAAGACTGGGACCATACTGGCCACTTTCTAATACTTTGGTACCAGACCTGTCCAGACAGACTCATAAAAGACTCCTGCAAGTGACCCTGCCAATTGTTCCCTTAGCTCCTCTATGATCATGTGGTGTATCCCATATGTCCCATGGGATTTACCTTCATCAGAAAGTCAGCTGCCATGGTGGTTATAACACTGGTAGTAGTGCTGTGTGGAGTTTTCAAATTTTGGCGTAACAAATTCCCATGGAAATTTCTAAATTCAGCCAAAATTCTGCCAGATTTTGCCAGAAATGAAATGGTAAGATTCTGCAACAGAAAATAATTGTTGAATGATTTTCCAGAGAAAAAAATGCTGTTCTTCTGTGGATCTCAATATTTTCGGTGGAAATTTTTGCAGAATGATTTTCCATGGAAAAATGCTTTTCAACAGAATATTATTCTGTGGATCACAGTAGGTGGAATCCCACAAGAGAACCAGTGAAATTCCAGCAGACATTCCACTGGCAGAATGGTTATTCCATGCTAATTTTGCCATCAGAATTCCACATTCAGCACAACACTAACTGGAAGACTACATCATGGCTACTGCTCATGTCATCAATCCACCTAATGAGATTGTATACCATTTGCTCCTTACATCCAAGATTCAAAATCCACTGTTCAATTACATTTTTCAGACAATATCATCAAATAGGATGGATGGGACATGCATTCTGTTTCTCTTAGCAGGAAAGAGTGGACATAGTGCATAGCTTTACCTGGCCAAGTACGCATATCATAAAGTTACTGCATAGGAGATTTAGAAAGTTGAATTATGGGCTAGCATACTGAGTAGAAGTGATGAGCAGAGCCCCAACCGACTTTATATTTTTATCATTTGAAATATAGTGAACTGAACATTTAAGAAGTTAATATACTGTCACTTATTGTCATCAAATTAAGACCATGTTAGAAGTTTTCCTTTAAATGTGTCAGTCATGTGCAACTGTAAACCAAATAAAAGACCTGACTTGAGTAGCTATGTACAGTGGCGTGAAAAAGTATTTGCCCCCTTCCTGATTTTCTCTATTATTGCATATTTGTCACACTGGATGTTTTCAGGTCTTTAGACAAAATATAGTATTAGATAAAGGGAACCTGAGTGAACAAATAACACTTTTTTTTTTTACTTATTTCATTTATTTAATGAAAAAAGTTAACCAACACCAACTGGCACTGTGTGAAAAGTAATTGCCCCTAGTTAAATCAACCCAATTAAAGGGATAATTAGAGTCAGCTGATTGAACACAGCCAGGCTTGATTACAGTCAGCCCTGCTCAATATAAACCTCACTTATTTTGGCCCTTACCATCAGAGTCACGTTGCCAGCACAAAGATTCAACAAGCACATTATGCCATGATCAAAGGAAGTTCCTGAAAAGATCAGAAAAAATTTGTTGCCCTCTATCAGTCTGGAAAGGGTTACAAGAAGCTATTTCTAAGGCTCTGGGACTCCATTGAACCACAGTGAAGCCATAATCTCCAAATGGAGAACACTTGGAACAGTAGTGAACCTTCCCAGGATTGGGCGGCCTGCCAAAATTACTCCAAGGGCGCAGTGTAAAATCATCCAAGAAGTCTCAAAGGATCCTAAAACAACATCCAAAGAACTGCAGGCTTCTCTTGCCTCAGCTAAGGTCAGTGTTCATGACTCCACAATCAGAAAGAGACTGGGCAAAATGGGCTTCATGTGAGGTAGCAAGGGGAAACCACTGCTAACTAAGAAGAACATAAATGCTCGTCTCTCTCATTTGCCAAGAAGCACCTGGATGATCCACAAGCCTTTTGGGAAAATGTTCTATGGACAGATGAGTCCAAAGTGGAACTTTTTGGACAACATGGATCCCATAATGTCTCGCGTAAAGCAAACACAGCATTCCACAGTAAGAACACCATACCAACAGTCAAACATGGTGGTGGTAGTGCGATGGTGTGGGGATGCTTTGCTGCCTAAGGACCTGGATGACTTGCCATAATTAAAGGAACCATGAATTCTGCTCTGTACCAGAAAATTCTTGGAGAATGTCCAGTCATCCTTCTCAGCTGAAGCTGAAGCGTAGTTGGGTCATGCAGCAAGACAATGATCCAAAACACAAAAGCAAGTCCACATCAGAATGGCTAAAAAGAAGTAAAATTAAAGTTTTGGAGTGGCCTAGTCAAAGTCCAGACTTAAACCCAATAGAGATGCTGTGGCAAGACCTGAAACTAGCAGTTCATGCTTGAAAACCTACCAAATGTTACTGAATTAAACAGTTCTACGAGGAAGAGTGGTTAAAATTCCTCCACAGCTATATGAAAGACTGATATTGAATTATAGGAAGTGTTTGGTTGCAGTCATTGCAGCTAAATGTGGCATAACCAGTTATTAAGTGTAAGGGGCAATTACTTTTCACACAGTGCCAGTTGGTGTTGGTTAACTTTTTCATTAAATAAGTGAAATTAAAAAAAAAAAGTGTTATTTGTTCACTCAGGTTCCCTTTATCTAATATTACATTTTCTCTAAAGACCTGAAAACATCCAGTGTGACAAATATGCAATAATAGAGAAAATCAGGAAGGGGGCAAATACTTTTTCACGCCACTGTATACACTGAAATGAGCCCTCAGGATCTAATCAAAACTTTGTGAACTGCCCAGAAAAAGAATGCTTAAAATGGACATATGAAGGGCATGGAGTTAAAAGTAATAATTTTCTTACTTCAGTTTAGGTTTGCTTCCTGTTCTGAAATTGCCATGATGGTGGTCGGTGGATTCTGTGCAATGCTTCATGGGGCATCACAGCCGTGCATGCTACTGGTGTTTGGTTTGATGACAGACACATTCATTCTGTATGACATTGAACTACAGGAACTTCAAAAGGGCTCTAACAAGACATGTAATAATAGCATCATCCACTGGGAAAATGGCTCTGTATATTACAAGGACAATGCCACCACCAGCTGTGGGTAAGTTAATTATAGTAACTCAGTAGGTATTATTGGCTTTGTTATTCTCAGAATAAATAAATCAATAAACTCAAGATGACTTATTGTCATACAAGTGACAATAGCCTGTAATAAACCACACCCTACTTTATTTATTGCTTAAGTACAGTAGCAAAACAATTGAATCATTTAAGTTATGCAACAAACCAACAAAACATTGTTATAATTAGAGTCTGTTTGGGAAGTAAGACATAGTGGTGTGGGTTGCACTGTAAAATCAAAATGAGGTAATTTTACTTAGAATACAGTTTTCTTCCTACTAAGATAAGGTAACATAAACCCTGAGCATTTAAAATGTAGTCAGTTCGCTATAAGTCTATATCTCCTTTTTTGAAGAAGTGCCTTCACATAAAAGGCTTATATGTAAACAGACTAATGACTAAAATGACATCATCAGTATGTAGTGGCCTGGAAAACAAGAAAGGAGCAGTAAATAAATATGTATATTGACTTAGCCCTGTTGTATGTCAGAGCTGTAGTTTTTATGCAGTTTATTGGTAGTGCAGTGCCATCACCTGGCTCAAACATTCTCTGGGAGATATCACAGTTCACTGTGTGACAAACTGGAGTAATTGAAATAGAATTATATTGCATTCCTGCAGTATGTTGCAAGACATCACTTCCAAAACTGATACAAGCACCTGATCCTGGCTGCTAGCACTGTACAGCACATATTTTCAAAGAATATAACTGCAGTGCAAAAGCATGAAAGCAAAATTTACACAAAATAAAGCATTAGCAATAAAGCTCAGATTTGAAAAATATAAAAATGCATGTATACCCCAATACAATGCATCATACTACTACTAAGATCTCGGGGACAACAGAGGATGCTCGTAATCATCGTGACTGTCCCGCACTTTTCTGTAGTAAAATTACAACTATAGCACCTCTCATCTGCATAAGAGTCAAAAGCATTCTTGAAGGCCAACTGATTTCCTGCTTCAACAATATAACTTGGCAACTTATTCCTTACTCCTACCACTATCTATGTAAAGTAATACTTTCTTCTGCATGTCCTAAACTGCCTCCCCGATACCTATAATTTGAATCAACTAGTTCTTTGGACTAATTTCTCCCTTGAATTCTAATCTCAGTTGTCTCATCCATTGGTCATCCCTATTATGTCATACATCATCAAGACAGCTTCCCTGAATCTTCAGCATCCCCGTATGCATAGCGTTAATCTGAGTAATCTTGTTGTCTTTTCAGTTATGTTACCAGTTTAATCATTCTCCTCTGAGCTCTCTTCAGCTTGCCTTGTATTGTGCCAATGTAGGTAACCAGAACTGTGAGTACTATAGCAGTCTGACTGTGGGCACACATTATTGCTATGTAGGGAAACATTATGCTTTTAAATCTACTCTGAACGCTTCCCTGTATACAACCCAGAACCCTGTTTGCCCTGGCCACTGCCTAATCTCATTGTCTACCATGCTTCAGGTCCTTTGTAATCAAAATTCCCAGGTTCTTTTTCTCTGTACCTCTTTTACCCATTTATTTATAATCGTGGTTATGATTGTTTACTCCCAGGTGCATTACTGAAAATGTATCTGGATTAAATGTCATTTCTCAATGCTCCAATGAGTTGCCATGCTGCAATCCTATCAAGATCTCTCGGGATGTTAGCACATTGTGATATTAAGTTTGCCAGGCCACTCAGTTTCATATCATCAGGATATTGGTTTACCCAATTTTCAATACCCTTGCTAAATATCTGATATATAAACTTTAAACAGGTTTAGTCCAATGACTGATCCTCATGGCACTTTACTTATAGCTCTCCACTCATTATATTTGAAAACATTTACCTTAACACATTGGGCAGCATAATCAAAGCCTTGGTGCCAGTGCAATACTGTACTCAATAGCAACAGAGCAGCTGCATAGGCTCAGTCTGCCCTGGTCTATGTTAACTTCTTAGCATATCCAGTAAAATTATTATATTTCTGTGTTCCTTAATAGACAATCAATAATATAGTCCCCACCCCCACCCCATCCCTTGGTTACCACAGCCAGTATCCCTCTACTATGGTCTTTTCACTTTTTGATAATCAAGGGCAGTTTTTTCATTAACACCAGTACCAGGTCATTATAGTTAATATCTGCCCTCTCCCATTTTGTTTCCATTAAGGTTGCCTGCATCTGATCATAGTATTTGTTTAACAGCTTGGTGTTTTTGTAATTTTTTTTTAATTAATTCTCATCCTGGTATTGGGAATCTCATCAAATTTCACCCATTCTAAACATATACTTGTACCCTGTCACATGGTGATCACCATTCCTGGCAGATCCTGCACTTATTTATTTGCTTATTTAGATCTAGGATTACAATTACCTTTGAGCCAAGGCTCTTCTACAAAGGTTCCACGTCAGGAGAGCACATACATGTTAAACATGTTAAACAAGGGCATACAACATCAAAGAGAGCACACAACCATATTCATCAGTTCAGGTACGACATCACGGTAAACAGGATACATGAATAACACATACAAAGAATCATTTCAGAAACCTAGAAGAAATCAGGGAGGGAGGAAGGGTGAGAGGATAGGGGGGTGGCAGCCAAAAAAGAGACTAGAGCAGCTCATGGCATTGTCAAAGAACATCAGAGGGGGTGGTTGATCTCATTGGGGAAGGGGGAAGTTAGGGGTGGCAGTCACATGAGCCGGAGGCTGTGAGATGATGATGGAGGCTTGATTTGAATATGCCCAGTGAGGAGGTGGCGGTGATGTGAGTGCTGAGGGCATTCATCCAGCTGGGAGCACGATGTAGAAAGGATCTTTGGCCCAGAGAGGTGCGGCATTGGGGGACCTGTAGAAGCTGACATTCAGACCCTCTGGTGTTACGAGGATTAGTGTTTGGGCACAGAAGGGCTTGGACACTAGGTAGAGTAAGGCCCAAAGTAATTTTTCTTGTCATCAAGAAGGTAAGGTACTTTATGCAGTTAGCGAGTTGAAGCCATCCCATTTGAGCATAAAGCTCACATGTACAGTATGTGTGAGTCAGTGGGATCCAATAAGCAGTCGACAGGCCTTGTTTAAGGAGGTTGTTATGCACCTGAGGCCGGTTGTAGAAGCAGAGCCATAGATTATGAGGCCGTAGTCTATGACAGAGACCACAGAGCTCTGGATAGCAATCTTCAGTGCTGCCTGGGTAAGATGCTGTCTATTTCAGTAGAGAATTCCAATGCGTGAGTTTACCACTCTGGCAACACTATCAATGTGAGTCCCAAAAGATAGGCAAGGGTCAAGTGAGATTCCAAGGTATTTAAAAGATAACACTTGTTTGAGAGTGTTACCAGCTCTTGTATTGATATCAACGGGGTATCACCTATGTTTGTTTTGTGAGCTGCAGAAAAGCATAGATTTAGTCTTTTTGTGGTTTAGAACCAGTTTATGTTTTGCGAACCAGTTTTCAACAGCGGAGAAAGCAAGCTGTATGTTGTGAAGTAATGGTTGTGGGTCCTTATGGGGGGTGAAAAGCACAACATCATCGGCATAGAGGATAATTTGTTCTGGGCAGGACAGTGGAAGAGAGTTCAGGAAAAGGCTGAAAAGTAGTGGGCCCAGTATGGATCCCTGAGGGACGCCTGAGCGAACAGGTTTGGAGTCAGAGAGTACTCCTGAGATTTTTACTGTTTGTGAGCGCTGGTCCAGGTAGCTGTTAAACCATGCAGTGGAGTCCTGGTTGAGCCTAGCATTCAGCAGCTGTTTGGTAAGCAGGCCATGGTGAACAGTGTAATTTTAAAAATATATTTAAGCGACACTGCTTGAAAGGTCTGGTGCTAAGCTACAAAAAGGCAAACAGTCAAACAAATACTGTGGCACAAAAATGAAGCAGCACCAAGTGTGTTTCTGCAAAAATATCTTTCTACTAACAAAATTGAAAAATACAAGCAAAAAATGAACACACAGCAGTATTAGAAACAGCAACTAGACGCCCAGCACTTCGACTCTTAACAAGTCTTCATCAGGGGGTGGTGCTAGTATGGAAAGACATCACTTAAATAGTGTCACTCATTAACAATCATATCAATTTAAGCTTACAGCACATGGAGACAAGCATTTCTTAAAGAAACATATACCAATTAATAATAATAACACATAAAAAAAGTGTATAAATGGACATACAAAGGTGCTAATATAGCTAAGCTCTCTACAAATGAATTCCATGTTATACATTTTAACTACCACTATAACTGTAGTTATAAGCATGTAGTAAAATGCATTTAAGTCACCATTTTCAATAAAAATAGTACAATTTAAATTCCTAAGGCAGCCATCACATGGTATGGTTCAGTTTGGCCACTACATCTAAATCATCCCATTCCCATTCCAAGGCAAAAATATGGGACTTCAAAGGAGCTGACTTTGATAAGATGGCCAACAGAGTTAAGCTAGCCCTGACAAAAAAAACACAGGTGAGGGGGGTACAGGAAAAGTGGGCAAGCATTAAGGATGCAATACTTGAAGCAACATCCCATTGTATTAGACAGAAAAGGAAGTGCAAAAGAAGAAGGAAACCAGTATGATTCTCAAATACAGTAGCAGAAAAGGTCAGAGCCAAAAGGCTGGCCTTCAGGAAATATAAGGGAACACAGTGGGATGAAGACAGGGAGGCATACCAAACTTCCCTAAGGGAAGCAGGGAAGGCAGTAAAGCAGGCAAAGTCCCAAATGGAGGAAACACTAGCACGAACAGTAAAAGAAGGTGACAAGACTTTCTATAGATACATTAGTGAAATGAGAAAGTCCAGAGGGGGTATTGCTAAGCTCAAAGGAGAAAAGGGGGCATGTGAGGAGGAGGACCCTGTAAAAGCATCAATCCTAAATAGATACTTTTGCTAGTATTTACTGAAGAGAAGGTAGGGCAGGGCCCACAGCTTAGCACCGTGGACACAGGGGGGAGGGAGGTGAGCACTACTCCCTTCACAAAAGAAAGGGTCCTACAAGAGCTCATTAAGCTCAGTGTGGACAAGGCAATGGGACCTGATGGCATGCATCCCAGGGTACTTAAGGAGCTAAGGGTGGAACTAGCAGAGCCATTAGCAGAACTGTTTAGTGAGTCTCTGAGCACAGGAGAGGTCCCAGGAGACTGGAGAAGGGCTCATGTGATCCTGCTCCACAAGAGTGGTAGCAGGGAGGAGGCAGGGAACTACAGACCAGTCAGTCTTACCTCAGTCGTGGGCAAGATTATGGAGGCACTCCTTAAAGAAAGGATAGTGCAACACCTGGAATCCATAGAATACAGGATCCAAGACAGCATGGGTTTACAGCAGGAAGGTCCTGTCAAACTAATCTCATAGATTTCTTTGACTGAGTAACCAGAGTGGTGGACCAAGGGGGAGCAGTTGATGTCGCCTACCTTGACTTCAGCAAAGCTTTCGACACTGTTCCACATAGAAGATTGATAAATAAGCTGGGTAGGCTCGGAGTGGGTCAGAAGTTGGTCAACTGGGTGGCAAACTGGTTGACAGGCAGAAAACAGAGAGTGGTGGTAAATGGTATACAGTCAGAAGAGATGCTAGTCACAAGTGGGGACCTCAGGGATCAGTCCTGGGGCCAGTCCTCTTCAATATCTTTATTAGTGACATTGCAGATGGACTAGAGGGTAAGGCTTGTCTGTTTGCAGATGACACCAAGATCTGCAACAGAGTAGATGATCCAGATGGGGTGGGCAGAATGAGAAGAGATCTGGATAAACTAGCAAAATGGTCAAAAGAGTGGCAACTGGGATTTAATGCAAATAAGTGCAAGATCATGCACATAGGGAAGAGAAACTCTGAAGTCATCTATAGGCTGGGAGGGAAGTTGCTGGCAGTCACAAAGGAAGAAAGAGACTTGGGCTTCATCATCATAGATGACTTGAAATTATCCAAGCAGACCTCTAAAGCAGTAGGTAAGGCTAGGGGGATGTTAGGGTGTATTAGTAGGGGTATCACAAGTCAGAAAAGGGAGGTAATAAGCCCTCTTTACAAGACACTGGTTAGGCCCCATCTGGAGTACTACGTGCAGTACTGGAGGCCACACCTTCACAAGGACATTAACCAAATTGAGGCAGTCCAGAGAAGGGCAACCAAAATGGTGCAGGGACTGCATCAGAAGACATATGAGGACAGATTAATGGAGCTCAATATGTATACCCTTGAGCAAAGGAGGGAGAGAGGTGATATGATCAAAACATTCAAACACCTTAAGGGCATTAACAAGGTGAAAGAGTCTAACATGTTTAATTATAAGAAAAATAGCAGGACAAGAGGACACAGCATGAGATTAGAGGGAGGCCAATTAAGGAGGAATGTGAGGAAATTCTTTTTCACAGAAAGAGTGGTGGATGCATGGAACGGCCTACCTCAGGAAGTGGTGGCTATGAATACAGTGCAGGGCTTCAAACAGGCATGGGATAGGCATAAGGGAGCAATACAGATGAGTATGAATAGATAGGCCACTGACAGAGGAAAGGCTGATGGCACATTTATAAGGTAGAAAAAGAAATGGGCAGACTGTATGGGCCTTGTGGTCCTTATCTGCCATCAACCTCTATGTTTCTATGTTTCTATATTATAAAGTGCCAAATAGTACAAAAATGCTGCTACACACAAAATTAGAGAACAAAGCAATATTACTAAATGCCAAAAAATGACAAAAAAAGTCAACAAAATGAAACCTGCGTAATTTTTCTAATGTCAAAATAATACCCCCTAGTAACTAAACAAGTTGCATCAATATCAAAAAATCAAAATAAAGGTCCAGGCAGGTAAATTCCAGGTTCAAGATGAGAATCTAGAAAGAAATAGACAAAAATTGAAATAAATACAAAAACTAAGTATGATCTCAGCATTATTATTATAATAACAATGTAATGCATATTCAAAAATAAGAACAAAATAAAAAATTAAAAAATCTACTCCACTGCAAATGGGGAAACAGAAAAAAAACACTGTTAAAGAAAAGAGCCCTCATGCTCAATTACTGTCCTTCAAAAAAGGTTTAAGGTCCCACTGATTATTTAATCCATTTGGTTTTACTGAATTCAATTGATAAATCCATTTACTTTCTTTTTGAAGAAGCAAATTTAATCTATTGCCTCCTACAGGTAAAGAGGAAATATGTTCAATGCTAATAAATTTCAAAGAGCTAGGGTCAGAATAATGGAACTCTGAAAAATGAAAACCCAATGGGGTATTTCTGTTATTATTCAAAATAGAACGAACATGTTCTTGTACACGCTGTTTAAGTGGCTTAACTGTTTTGTCTACATAGATCAGACCACAAGTGCACCAAAGGATATATATATATCACATATGATGTATCACATGTAATTAATTCCCTGATTTGTATCTTTAAATCAGGGATTTTTGGGTGCACAAATGTGTCAAGATCATTGCTGGCATATTTACATACATTACTTCTACAGCATTTATAAAAGCCACCTATTAGGTAACCATGTATGACAAATATTTTTTATCTTTTTTCATACAACTATGCACAAGTTTTTCTTTCAAGCTAATAGCTTTTGAAAATGTTACCCTTGGTTTCATACCTACTGCTTCACCAACCTGGCTATTACTTAACAAAATAGGCCAATTCTTATAGAAAATGTTACCAACACGTCCAGCTAAATGGTTATATTGAGTAACAAAGGTGCAAGGTTGATGTTCTTATTTAGTTTCTCCATTTTTTTCTTTCAAAAGCCTATCTCTCAAAATTCTACTCACTTTCTCCTTTGTTTGTTCTAATAAATGTAAATCATAACCCCTTTCTAAAAATCTTTTAATCAGATCATTTGCTTGTTCAACAAATATGGAATCTGAACTACAATTCCTTCTTAGATGTAAAAGTTGGCCATAAGGGATAGAATTCTTTAGGCCAGGGGGGTGAGCACTACTAGCTAATAAAAGGGAATTAGTGGCAGTTGGCTTACGAAAACAGCGTGTTTCTATTATACCAAGTTCTTGGTTAACTGAAAGCAAAAGATCAAGAAAAGAAATAGAAATATCTTCCTTCAAATGGGTAAAGTGGAGATTTAAATCATTAATGTTTAACTAATCCAGAAAAGCGGGTATCAACCCACTATCACTATCCCAAATGCATAAGATGTCATCCACAAAACGGAACCAATAAGCAATATGGCTAAAAAGAGGATTATTCAGCTTATTAAGGACAGTGTTTTTTTCCCATTTACCAAGGAAAAGGTTTGCATAGCTTGGGGTCATTGAAGCCCCTGTAGCTGTTCCTCGTTTCTGGAGGAAAAAATTCCCCCTCAAATTCAAAATAATTAGTGTCAAAATAAATTCTAAAGCCTGCATCAAAAATTCCTTTTTGCATTTGTTTTCTAATAATGGAATTTTCTAAAATATAATAAACTGCTGCTATACCCTGGTGGTGAACAATAGATGTGTAAAGTGATTCAGCATCAATTGATAACCAACAATAAGTATTTTTCCATTTAAAATGCTGCAATTTTCTTAACAAATCACCACTATCCTTAATAAAAGATTCCAGGGAAAGCACATGTGGTTGCAAAAAGAAATCAACAAATTTCCCTGGATTTTGTGTGAGGGAATTGGGTCCACTAACAATGGGGTGACCAGGTGGGTCTAAACTGTTTTTATGCACCTTAGTAAGTGCATAAAAACTTGGAGTAAAAGGGTGATCTGGCCAGATATACTGAAATTCCTTTTCTGTTATCTCACCCCTTTTCTGAGCTTTGTCAAGTAACATAGATAAATCTCTTTTAAACTTTAATGTGGGATCAAAAGATAATGTCTCATAATTATGACTATCCATTAATAGTTTTAATACAATCACCCTATAATGTTGTTTATTCAAAATAACAGTATTACCCCGCTTTATAATATAGCTGCCTTAGAAATTTAAATGTCACCGTATTTATTGAAATTGGTGATTTAAATGCTTTTTACTACATGCTTATAACTACAGTTATAGTGGTAGTTAAAATTTATAACATGGAATTCATTTGCAGAGAGCTTAGCTATATTAGCACCTTTGTATGTCCATTTATACATTTTTTAGGTGTTATTATTATTAATTGGTATATGTTTCTTTAAGAAATGCTTGTCTCCATGTGCTGTAAGCTTAAATTGAAATGATTGTTAATGAGTGACACTATTTAAGTGCTGTCTTTCAATACTAGCACCACCCCCTGATGAAGACTTGTTAAGAGTCGAAGCGCTGGGCGTCTAGTTGCTGTTTGTATTACTGCTGTGTGTTCATTTTCTGCTTGTATTTTTCAATTTTGTTAGTAAAAAGATATTTTTGCAGAAACACGCATGGTGAACAGTGTCAAATGCCTTAGTCAAATCGATGAATACTGCTCCAGCTAGATGGCCTTTGTCCAACGAGTTGTGAAGGACTCCAATGAATTCCAGGAGGGCTGTTGATGTGCTCTGCCCTTGCCTGAACCCATGTTGCTGTGCACATAGGATGTTATATTTGTCCAGGTAGTCTGTAAGCTGGTCAGCAACAATGCGTTCGAGCGCCTTGGAGAGGGGGGGTAATATAGAGATTGGCTGGTAGTTCCCCTGTATGGACTTGTTGCCACTTTTAAAGACCGGAGTGACAGTAGCAGATTTCCATTTGCTTGGGAACTGACTGAGGCTGAGGGAGAGGTTGAAGATTCTGGAAAGCAGGCGCAGTACTTCTTCAAGGGTGAGGGATAGCAGTTTAAGGTCCAGTGAATCACCACTGGCTCTGGACTTGGAGATAGCTTTGCTATATATTTGTGGACATCATTCGCCTTGACTTTTTTGAAGTGGAAAGGCAGATGATTTGAGGTGGTAGGTAGGGAATTTGGAGCAGGGGAGTCAGTTTTGGAGAAAAAGTCCGGGGATAGAACAGAACTAAGGTCGGTGAAGGCTGCATTGAAAGTACTGGCAATGACCTTCGGGTCAAGGGTGGTGGCTCCATCAACCATCAGTAGGGTTGGAAAGGATTTGGACTGCTTCCCTGTGACTTCCTTAATATTGTCCCAAAAAGCTCTTCCATCTCCCCAGGTGCTGGTGTGGGCTTCCTTGTAGTAGGTACTCTTCATCTGTCATATTTGTTTTGTGCAGTTGTTGTGAGTCTGTTTGTAGTTTTGAATGTCCAGTTGAGCACCTGTGGCCCTAACTATTGCCCAGAGGTGGTCCCTTGATTTCAACTTGATTATGCCTGTGACTACTTTAACCTGTCATTCCATTACTAACATTTCATCTTTGAATATGTTTAACTGCACTAGCATTGAATTAATATGACAGACTATGTAACAGGCACTAAGAAATTCACTATTTGTTGTATGTTTATAAGCACTGGTCTACATATTTGCCATGTTTTAATGATGTCACTAAAAGATTTGTATATATGGAAGTCTTGCTCACAAATGGCTCCGCCCCGTTGAAGAGTCAGAGCGACTCAAAGTGCCGGGGTTTGGTGCACTTCTCTAATTAAAGCATTCAACATTGGACTCTTTGGCAGGTGGTATATTTATTTGCTTTTTGTACTGGTGTTCCATGTATAGCTGCACCTGCCTGTGTGCAGCTTGTGGTTTTTGTCTTTAAAGATGGTGACATCCATTTGATTTCACTCAATGGGCCTTATTCTCTAAGATGTGGAGAGTCTACCTGCCATGTAACTGGGGTGCATAGACCCTCCATGACCGTTGTACCCCCTGCACCTGATTCTCCAAGGAGGCATGGGGCTGATATGTGCCAGACCCCTGGATTGCCAGTGATCTCCATGTGGGGGTGCTCCAGGGGCTGGAGCAGGTGGTGTACCCATGCTCCATGCTGCTCTTGAAAGCAAGGAGTGCTGGTTGAGGGGGCACAGGCTGCATGTTCCATGGGCAGACTTAGCCAGTACGTGCCCCACCTGGGATGCTACCACTGGCCATGAAGGGGATGTAGAAGTATGGATAACCCCCCCAGCATGCTGCCCCAGCCCACAGGTTCCACATGGAGGGCTGGATGTGGTCATCCAGGCACCCACTTGCCCCGATGCTGTGGCTGCAATGTGGCCACCTGGCTCCCATGGAATCCCACAGGTGCAGGAGATCTAGTGGTGGATGTGCTCTGGGCATCCCATTAGATACCTGCCCATGTCTGCAGCAGTGCCCCTGTGTACCTGCACACCAGGGGGGCAGGTTCATGGATGGGAGCTGAGCAGTGGATGTGAATGCTGCCACCGCACATTGTTCCATGGGTGTGGGGCTGCATGGGTAGGATATGTGCCTCTGGAGCATTATTCCCACCCCTTGGAGAATCCCCCCAATATGCACAGCCTACTGGTTTCTTACACAGGTTTATTCTTGTTCACTGCTACTTTAACATTTTAAAATACTTAATCTGGCCAAAATTATAGTTCAGTTTGCAGTGATGATGTCAGTGATTCCTCTGGTCCATCTATATGTTCAGGGGCATCCTTTTCATTTGCAGCAAACAACTAAAGAAAAAAGAGGCAAAAATAATTCCTTTTCAATGGGCCTCCAGCACCAGTCCCAGCCAGAGGACATAGGCATCATAGGGAACCCCACCTCGAGTCTCTGGTAGCACACAAGGCAAGCCCCACCTTTGGGGGGTGTCAAACTCTTCCCTTGCTGAGAGATTGATGTCCCTGCCAATCCAAGGTTGAGATCATAATGAGTAATGTCCAAAAGTCTTTATATACACACATATATATTCTACCTAGCACCTAATTCTTAACTGGCAAAATGTATATATTTCCTATAAATACTGGGTCCACTTCTAAACACAGTGAACTCTAAACCAAATAATTCAAATTTCAGTATCACAGTCTATCTAGAAAAATATCTGCTATCTAGCATAGTTGAAATATCCACACTCCATATTCTTATAAACCATTTCACCAGTTAGCATCACTGAATTTGAATTGAGGCAAAGACCTGGGGATGACGTATATACTTTTATGTACCACATGCATGGGCAAATTGGTGGAGGCACCAGGGGCTTCATATGAAAGTTTCAGAATTGACTTAACTGGTCTTGCTGAGCATCTCAGTTGTAAACTGTACCTTCTTTGGCACTCAGGCATATGTTGCCATCCTCCATGTCCAGCTAGTAGGGTCCTTAGTTATGATGGCTTGTACTTCTTCCTCAGGTTCACGGAGTTCCACCACAGGCTCATCCATTGGCTCCTCCCCTTCTGCAGGCTGAACATCTTGTTCACTTTCAGATCCTGCAGCATGAGGAACAACCACCTCAACTTCACAGTTCACAGGAGCACTACTCTTATAAGATGCTAACAGGGCAGCAACCTCCCTCAGAAACCAGGGATGGCCTCTGTGGAATACTGCAGATTCTATTTCATCATCTGATAAATATTCAAGTACTATGTGTAGGACTGCAGGTTCCTCAGTACTTGTGGATTCTTGTGGTTTAGAATCCTCAATAGGATGAGGTGTATTAGCTTTTCTGTGAGCTACAGGTTTTGTTTGGTATCTTTGGTGCAAATTGGGAACCTCCTGATTTGCATTTGTCTGTCCAGTTAGTAACAGATGACTTTCTGTGGATCGTTCTGGATCCTCCTAACCCTCCTTCTAGCTGTATTCTGTTCACTGACATGTCATGCAGTTGTTTTGCAATTACATAAGGGATGTCTCCCTGATGATCAGCAATCTTGTGTTTCCCAGACAAACTAAGACTCCTCACCAAAGCCTTGTCTCCTGGCAACAGTCCTTGGGCTCTCACTTTATCATATCTCACTTTGTTAACTTAGTTCCTCTTCCCAGAGGTTTCTGAGGCTAGTTTGTATGCACAGTCCACCTGAGCCCTGAGCCTTTGCACATGCTGTAGATATGTTTCTTGTGTGCTCCCTCAGCAGAAACTTCAAAACAAATGCTCACAGGGAATCTAGCTTCTCTTCCAAATGTGAAATAGTGTAGTAGAGGGAATAGCCAGTGGCATCACTTTTTGTACAGTTGTAGACATGCATGAAGGTATTACCTGCTGGCTCTATTCTGACTTCTGTTTAGGATCTAGAGTACCAATCATATTTAACAAAGTCCCTTTAAACTGTTTGGCCATCTTGCGGGCAATACAGAGTTGTTCTTGACTTGCCAATGCCCCACAGGGACAACTGTTCTTTCACTAATTTACTTTCAAAGTTGTAGCCTTGGTCAAAACTGATTCTTTGAGATACACCATAGTGAACAATGAACTTCTCCATCAGTACTGTAGCTACTGTTGATGCTTTTTGGTCTTTGATCAGAAAGGCCTGCACATACCATGAGAAATTATGTATCACAATTAATACATTGGCCATATTTAAACTGCCCAGTTTAAGACAGGAAATCAATGCAAACGAGGTCTATTGGAGAACTGGTTGTGATAGCAACAAGTGGTGCTACATGTTTGGACAATGTCTATCTTTGAATGCAATGGCTACATTATTGGCAGTACTTTTCAACATCTACCCTCATCCTGGGCCAGTAGAATCTGTGCTGAGTCATATTTAGCGTGTGGTCTAGACCTAAATGTCTCACTTATTTATTTATTTATTTTATTTTATTTCATTTATTGAAATGGTTCACCGGGAAGGCACACTGAACAACAAGTTGCTCATCTCCCGGTGCATCCTGGGCGGGGGTACAATTGAATTAAGAATTAGACATACACTTTAACATTTAACACATCTGAGAAATTAAACATTCAATTACATTTGTAACAAGACCTACAGTTAAAAAATATAAATAATCATTGAGTCACATTTGTGACATAACACACAATTAAATATATCTTACCCGTGGAATATGCATTTAATTGCAAGTGGCATATCTGAGGAACATTGTACAGAAATTTAATTTAGCCTTGGAGCCATCTCCTTGCAGGAATGGATCATGGTTAATAGGCAGATTATTTAGCAATTATTGAATGAATGAAGTCCAGTGGGGGGACATCAAGGAGGGCAGAGGGGTAGACAGGGGAAACCAGCTGGGGAAGGAGAGGATAAAGATGTGGGGAACACTACCGGAGAAAAATGAGCAAAAAAAAATCTGTTGTGAAGGGCAAGTTAACACAGGGCTAGTGCAGTCTGGAAGCACATGAGACAGAACAAAAAGTGCAAATTATTAGTACAAGTGAACTAATTCCTTTGATTAAGTGCAGGGGGTTAGAGAGGGGGCAGGAGAGAGGTGGGGATAAGGGATAGGGAAGGGAAGGACCAGTCATACCTGGAACTGGTCCCTTCAGAGTGTGGAGATCGCTGCCAGTAGTGGAATGAGGTGAGAACTTAGAATAAGGGGCAGGAGTAGGCAAGGACAAGTTGGGTAGAGATAGTAGAGGGGATGGTAAAGGGAAGGAGGAGGAGGGGTGGGAGAAACCTGCCTAAGACTAGGCCTCTTCAGGATGCTGAGAACCCTGCCAGTGAGCAGAGTCAGGTGAAGACAAGTTAGGTAGAGAGGAAGGAGGGGAAGGTCATTTCCCAGTGCTGAACCCCTCCGGAATGCTGAAAACCCTGTCAGGGGCAGAACTAGGTGAAGACAAGTTGTGAAGAGACAAAAGAAAGGATGAAGGGAAAGGAGGAAATATGAGGGAAAGAAGAAGCTTCCCTAAGACTAGGCCACTCCAGGATGCTGAGAACCCTGCCAGAGCACAGAATCAGGTGAGGACTAGTTGGGTAGAAAGGATATAGGGGGAGGGGGAGTGAAGGAGGAGTAATTACCCAGTATTGGGCCCCTCCAAGATGCAGAGAACCCTGCCAGGGGATAGAATTATGTGAGAATGAGGGAATAGGGAGGATAGAAGAGAAAAGGAAAAAAAAAGGTGGGAGGGAAGAAACTTACCTGAGAGTAGACATTGCCAGGGGGCTAAGAATCCCAACAGAGGGCAGATTTAGGCGAGGACAAGTTGGGTAGAAAGGAGACAGGGGGAGGGGGAGGAGGAGGCTTTCCCAGTGCTAGACCCCTCCAGGATGTTGAGAACCCTGCCAGAGGTCATAACTAAGCAAGGGCAAGTCGGTAATGGAAAAAAGGTTAGGGGTAGGAGTGAGAGAGTAAGCAGTTAAGGGAGAGGAGCGCATGCTGAGAAGCAGGGTTGGGGGGAGGAAGGTTTAATAGGGGATGTGAGTCATGAAGAGGAGCAGAGGCATATGAGGACAGTTAAGGAGGGTTAAAGCAGGAGCAGTTAGATAAGAGAAAGTTATGTAAGGCAGAGGCAAGGGAGGATGAGGAGTGCCATATTTTGACCGGGGGGGTGCCAGATTTGCAGGAAATGATGGGTAAAGCCTGACTGATCAATGAGAGTGGTTCAACAGGGGACCAAAAAAGTGCATTTGTCAGAGGATCTGATGGAGTGGGAGGGGGGAGGGGGAAGAGAGTGAGCATGAGAGGTAAGAGGAAAAGTTCTTCTAACCAAAATTTAGAAGTGAGTTTGGCACAATGAGTGAGGCACCTGTTGGAAAGCGAGGGAAGGGGCAGGGCATGGAAGAGGTCACAGTGATGAGTGTGTGATGAAGCATCAAGGGCAAATCGACAGAAAGAGTTAAAGAGAGTGTCCAGTCTGGTTAGGGAGGATTTGGGAGTGGCACCATAGACTACATCATAGTATTAACAAAAAAATGGGGAGGATCATCTTTTGGACTAGTTCACACCGCACCTTAGAAGGGATGCAACTATGGTTCCTGAATAAGGCACCAAGCTTGGGGCACAATTTTTTTCAGGATGGCGTCAATGTGGGCAGAGAAGCTGAGGTGTTGGTCCAACCAAACCCCAAGGTATCTGCATGAGGAGGTGTCTTCTAGGATTGTCCCACAAAGGGTATGGAAAGACGGTAAAGGGTAAACTTCATCATGCAATGCTCTCAGTACATATTTACAGAATTTAACAGACAGCAATAATTGACATTTTTTGTGCCCACCAGTACCTTAAAATTCTCTGTACACAAGCCCTTCACATTCTTTCAATGTTTGCCATTCTCTGAGCAACAAGGGAGTATCTCTATGCATCATGATCACTTGATCAGCTGGTTCCCCTCACTGGAGCACAGGTATAATGCCTCTAAAGCATGATTCTTGATGCTGTTCCCTTCATAGCTTTATCTGGTTCAAGTGTGGTAAGGATGACTTATCAAGAGCTGTAGCTGCAATAGACTGCAGACAAACATTTAGCAGTGTTACCCAAATTGTCAACAAAGCGATTTGGGTTTGCAGGGGATGGTTACTCATCAGTATCGTACTTTTTACACAAGGCTTGCATGGTTGCTTCAGTAATTCTGATCCAGTTTTTATTTTGGGCATCACCATGCAGGCATCTTGACAGATCACCAGCATCTATGTGTTTCAGTCCAGGGCAATACTCTACACAGTAATCACAACTGGGTGTTGAAAGCCAATGATGATCAGTGGCCTCAAGCTTGGCAGTCATTTTAACATAGGTTAGTGGACTGTTATCAGTACTTGTTGTGATGTAGGCACCATAGAGGTGTTCATGAAATTTTGTTTATTTATTTATTGAATAGACTCAGAATTACAGTCCTTTGAGTCATAGACTCTTTTGCAAAGGCTCAACGTCAAGCAAAAGAAACAAGTACAAAGAAAACACAGAAATAAAGACTTACATTCAATAATAATGAAATAATAATAAAAATACACATTCAATACTAGTTAAATAATACAAGGTCATACAGTCCTGGTTTAAGCGAAGTTTGCGGGTTACATCAGCTGGGAGCATAAGTAAGGTCCCGGGTCAGAGATTAGACAGGATACAGTTTCGTAGGATCTTGAGGGACACGGAGTAGTAGAATCTAGACAGGGGGACTGAGAATGAAGGGGAGACATAGATAAGGCTCCTGGGTATCATAAGTCCCAGGTAAGAGGTTCAGAGAGGGTGGGAAGATAGAAATGTGTGTGGGGGTTTAATTATAGTCACAGGTTATTGAGTCTAGAAGTACGGTTTTGAGACCAGATTTAAATTGGTTGAGACTTTGGGCCAAGGAGATGGAGGATGGTAGGCTGATTAGCCACAGTGGGGCACGATGGCAGAAGGATCTTTGTCCAAGAGATGTTCTACAGTGTGGGACTAGAAGCGTGGGGTTAGTTGAGTGCCTTTGTGTCCTCCTATGAGGGTGCTGTATGAATAAGCAGGTGGAGGCCAATTGGGGCTTGCTTAAGTCGTACTTTTTGGCTAGGAGGCAGGTATAGTACTTAAGCCTGCCTTGGAAATTTAGCCAGTCAGTAAGTTTATAAAGCTCACATGTGTGAGTTAACCTGTCACATCCTGTGACTAGTCAGCAAGCTTTGTTGAGGGCAAGGTTGATGCTGCATAGGGCAGTTTGGTCAGCTGACCCATAAATAACTATTCTGTAGTCCACCAAGGACAGGATAGATGAGGACACAGTGAGATGCATGGCCTGGGGGGGGTAGGCAGTGCTTATGCCTGTAAATGATCCCCAATCTAGTGTTAATAGAGGAGGAGACATTATGTATGTGAGAGTGGTATGAGAGGGTGGTGTCTAAGGTATTTGAAGCATGAGACATGCTCCAGAGTTGAGCCATGGTTGTCCATAACAACTAGTGGAGTGCCTCATGAATAAAAGTAGTGAGTTCAATGAGGGCGGAGGAGGTGTTGTGGCCCCTCCAGAAACCATGTTGCTCGTGGCAGACGAGGTAGTGTTTGGATAGGTAGTCAGTTAGTTGATCAGATACTATTTTTTCGAGGGCCTTAGAGAGGGGTGGCAGGATAGATCTAGGTCTATAATTGCTTGTGGAGGTGGGGTCACCATTCTTCAGGAAAGGGGTTATTATTGCTCTCTTCCAAGCCTTGGGGAATTGGCTAAGGCAAAAGGACAGGTTGATGATTATGGTGAGATGAGGTAGCGTCACAACCAGTGTAAGCTGAATGAGTTTGTGGTCCAGGGAATCACTGCTATCACAAGAGTTCGCCAGAGCTTTGGTGAGATAGTGTTTTGCCTCATTACAAGAGAAATTGATTCACAATTGCCCATGTTAGTGCCAATAATTCTAACTTGTGAACTGGATAGTTTCATTTAGATGTTGTCAAACTTCTACTTGCAAAGACCATGGATTTCAGGCCCTCTTGACAGGACTGATACAATGCTGCTCCAAGTCCTTAAAAAATTGCATCTGATGAAGTGAATGCTTGTTTGGGTCTGCATATGCCACAAATCGTGCTCTTGTCAAATGTTGGACAATGTCCTTAAAAGTTTTATCACAGTTGATATCCCAAATGGATCCAAATGGTTCACTCATTCAGTAGTAACTTTTAAGAACACGCTCATTTTCAGGTACTTTGCATTTTTATTTGCTGGTGGATACCCTTCTGTCAAATGTAACAGTTGTTGAACAATTCTGATAATCACTAATGAATCACCTATAGTATCCACAGAACCTCAATAATCTTTGCAATTCTTTCACTTGGCCAAGTAGTTAGAGCTTTTACTTTGTCAGGGTTAGTGCAAACTCCTTACCAAGAATCAATGTGTCCCACATACTTTACAGAACTTGTAAAACATTTACACTTATCCACAGATGATTTCAGTTCAAATTACTCTAGTCAATCCAACACTTTGAACAGATGAGTTACATGCTTTTCCAAGGCTCTTCCAAAGATGATGACATCATCTGGATAGACAAGGCAGTCAAGTAGATTCATATCCTCCATGACTCACCCCATGAGTCACTGGAAAGTGGATGGTGCTCCTGATAGTCCTTGGGACTTCCTTGAGAATGTGTAAAAGTCTAACAGCCAGATGAAGGCTGTTTTACCTGGTCTGACTTTGCCCTTGGTATTTGGTTGCACTACTCCTCAGATTCAATACAGAAAACTACAGACTTCCATTTAAGTAGTCCAGAGCATCTTGGATTTTAGGCAGTGTAAACTCATCAGGGATTGTTCATTTGTTCAAGGTGTAATAGTCCACACACATGTTTTTGGTACCGTTATTTTTCCGTATTGCCACAATGGGTGTGGCATATGGGCTATGTGACTCTCTGATAATACAAGGTGTTAAATCTCTTGTCACTGTCTTCTGATATTATCAATATCAGCAGGTACCAGGCATCTCGATGTTTGTCTGAAAAGACTCTCATCATACCAACAGATTTTGTGTTCCTCTCCCTTCACACATCCAATATCCTGAAAAAGGGCTCTTAGTAAGTAAAACCTCGGTGTATCTAAAAATCTAATAGATAAAGGTGATTCATCGGGGGAGAAGGTGCCAGCTGAAGTCAAGTTGACCACTTAAATCTAAGAGCTCTCTAGTTTTGAGACATAATCTTCCACCATCCGCTAAAAACATAACTAATGGCACTTGTTGCCACTTCAATTGCAATTACCATACCGTGCTGAATATTCTGATACCTGTATTGACTGGGTAAATACCTCTGATCTTGTAAGTTCGTTGAGTTTATTTTCTCCTTAGATGTCCTCTGTTGTGGCCTGTTCCCTCACTACATCCCACCAATCAATTGCTCCAGCTGAACAGATGTTCCTCGACCAGGCCTACAACAACACAATGACTCTGCATCATGGCTTGCCCTGCTCAGCCAGTTACAGCACCAAAAAAGCTCATGCATATCAGTGTAATATTCTTACATCTACTAAAAAACTTGACGAATTGAATGTCATGACCGCCCAAACCAGCTGTGACTTGGCAGGCCTGGGAGGCCAAGTCACTGTTGTATTCATTGCTGTACTGCAGTGACTCAGCCGGGGAGGCCAAGTCACAGCAGCACAGCAACAAATACAGCACACTAAGGAATTTTGCATTGGGAGCCAAGTACAACTCCAGAAGCACAATCGCCATATTAGGTATCTATGCTATGGAGAACAGGGCCAGTTGGAATAATATCAGGCTGGTGGGCTTTCTGGAGGTGATTGAGGACCCCAAAGTCATTGTCTTTCTACAGCATGCTCAGAAATGATGTATGTCCCAAACTGCCCCACCCTTCTTGAACTGGAAAGGGCGCACCACTCCCTGGCGCCAAGGCCCAGGCCAGGGGAGTGACCATGGTCCATTCAGTCTAAGTTCCTGAGATATCCAGTAAAAGAAAATGCTCTCCACTTCGCTAGAAAATGGGGACCTCTGCAGTGGGAGAAGCAAACCATCCAGATTTTACAGGGCTTTTCATCCAAATTGTTACAATGAAGACAGGCTTATACCGTTGCAAAGTGAAAATTGCTTCAGCTGGGGTACAGTACTCTTTGCGATACCCCATCATGCTTCATGTACTGGTTAATGGCAAATCCTTCATGAAGCTATGCAATGCCATCAGCTAGGAACTGTAATGGATCTGGTCAGCAGGTGGACTTTTTCTGTCTCTTTTGTGCCCTCTAAGCCCTGACATCAAACATGAAGGGAATCATGGCAACCGATCACAAGGAACAGAGACCGCAAAAAAAGCAGAACAAAAGCCCACCCAACAGGTGCCATGCAAAGACAACACTCCAAAAGAAGAAACCTCATACACATCCATGGGAAGCTCTCCTTCCTACCCACTTTAGAAGATGCACAATCACTTTGCAGCTCTGGGATCACTTGTACCACTGAATGCAACTTCAGTGCTGGTACTATCACCAATGGATTAGCTTCCATCTGGGCCTGATCAGCAACACACACACACACACACACACACACTGATAACCCCAACCCCGACTGCATCCTTGGCTTGCATGGTAGCAGCTGCAGCTGGGATCTGTACAGCATGATCAAGGAATCTCCCATTTACATGGACCCCCTCCCACAGAGGCCACAGTGCAAACCAACAGGTGAGACCCTAAGATGTAGTAAGTACACTTACAATTTTAAACAAATTGACTTTGCAAATCCAGCCATGACCTGGGACTTAATTACCACCAAGTCTAAGAGTAAATGCCACTGTGGTGACTGCTGTGTAGAACACTATAGTCCTTTTGCATCACCTTAAGGAAACAACTTTGCTTCTTTTCTTACCTGCTGCTATTTCTTTAGATATCGTGCCTTGTCCAGTCTCTATCCAGCAGGGATTGGTAGGTATCCTATCACCCCCAGGGACTCTGAAAATGAACAATAACTGTACTTAATGATTTTAACTCAGGACGATGTGCTATGTTTAATCAATGCTTTTTTGTGTTAGGCACAGACCTTTGACTCTAAACAGAGGGCCCCTGGTTTGTGTCCCTCCTATCCTTCTGAAAGCAGTGAGTGCAGTAGCAGTCCAATTTACCCTTTTTGCCTGTCTGTCACCCCTCCCTCATCCCCCTCTTTCCTGTCTCACTCATCTGTGTATGCAGGCTCTGCTGTAGGATTGGATAAATCCAGGAGAGTATTCTAGTCCTTATTGTAAACTACTCAGGCAGCAGACATGCCTCAGACATCTTATCTTTTATTTTTTTTTTATTTTTTATTTTTTTTTTTTATTTTAGTCTTTGGTAACCGGGAAAGGCCCACTAGGCACAAGTGCCTGTTTTCAGGGGCGACCTGGGAGCACTGGGTGGTTAAGTGACTTGCTCAGAGTCACACAGTATGCAAGTGGAGGCTGTGAGACTCAAACTCAGGTCTGGTCTGCTGGATGTATCAAGCTCGTTCACACCTTGTTCCTCTAACCTCTAGGCTATACTGCCAGCCCAAATTATCTAAAACTTGAAATGCACATTTCTGAAACAGCACATTATCTGCTATCATCATTAAGCTTGATGCACCTCCTCTGGGGCATAGGGCCTTTATAGTTTACACAATAGACACATAACAAAAAATTACCCCTCCCTCAATGGGGGGGCAACAGGAAAAGTTGTCAGTACAGATACTAGCAAGTATCTGGTGCAGAAAGTTGGTGAACACAAATTGCTGAAGAGTTGCTAAAGGTGTATAAATCAGTGTGGGCCCCCTTCCAGAGGGAACCATGCTCAAATGGCTCAGTCTTGAGAGAGCCCTAGACACACAAGGAAACTGCACATGCAAGCTAATCCAACCTACTGTGCCACTCATATGGATGGGTTACACACCACAGGGTACCTCACCGCATGGCTA
Organism: Neoceratodus forsteri; assembly: GCA_016271365.2. NCBI lineage: Eukaryota > Metazoa > Chordata > Ceratodontiformes > Ceratodontidae > Neoceratodus > Neoceratodus forsteri. Next base: position 789,372,296 of record CM028132.1, read on the forward strand.
CCAATATGGACTCATACCCCAAGGGCTGTAGGCTCATATGTTTAGCTACTACATGTGAGCTTTGCACTTCTACTCTCACCCACTTCTTCATTATGTTTTCTTCCTTCCCCTACACTAGCCTGATCTTCCCTCACCCTCTCCCTCACCCTCCCTGTTCCACTTTCCCATTACTTCAAAGATTCTCATAATACAATGGACGGATATAACATACACCCCCTTTTTTATATACTAGGTCTCTTCCCCCTCTCCATACCCAGTGGAATAGCTTTACAATTGCTACATAGTCTATGGTTAATGATTTTTTTTCATATTACAAGTAAAGGTTGATACGTGCACATTGATAATGGTATATATCTGATTAAATGCCCCCTCCATAAAACGGGAGGCTCAGTCTCTAGGTTAGGTGTGTAGTTCACCTGTGGTTCTTCTCTTTTTCAGGAAAGTGAAACACAGTGACAGATACTTTATATGATCACATTTCCCCAGGTCAGCTGAATTACAAACTTGGAGGACGAAAAGTCACACAGATCCATACTATCCAAGCTGACCCAAAATTCCCTCTCCCCAAAAGTCAGCGGTTTTCATCGCAACCTAAAATAGGGGCTATGCCCCTTTTCAGTTTAAATACCACCACTGACCCCCTTCCAGGAATCTTCCTAGTACGTACCATACTACTTACTTCTTGTCTTCTTCTGTTCTTTATGTGTTACGATTACAGCAGTTGTTCATACCTGATTTTATGGTCTAGAATTTTAGACAAATGTCTATGCTTGGATGTCTGGCATATTAAGGCATGCAGAAGAGATCCACTCATGCTTTATGCAGATCCTCTCAGGAAGTGTGACAACCCCTTCATTACTGTTACACTAACACCTCATCAATGCCTATCATTACATGTACATGTACATGTATTATATGTGAGGGCTGATCTCTCTGATGAAAAGAAAACAAACATAGTCACCTTAATATATTGAAAACCCAGAGCACATTCTTGTAAGAAATCAGACTTGATTAAGGCAGAGGCCATTAAGCTGAAATGGGAATGGGTGGGATGGGAGTTCCATAGTTGTGCATCATTTTCTAAGCCAAGGTTCTGTATCCTTTTCCAGAAGTCCTTAAGGTGGACAGTAGGAAAGCAGGCAACTGACAAAATGGCTATTTGTAAGGGTATCCACACCACATGTACCACTAGTTCAAGTAAGCATATATGCGCTCTATAGATACTCCAGCCTTCTTTGATAACTTAGCTCAGGCTATGCTGGACTTTGGGGAAGATGAGAACACAAAACTTAGCATGTGAAGCCTGTATGGATAGATCTAACAGACTTCTGGATCCCCACTCCATATCCTTACTAGCTCTTAAAACACTGATGCAAGATATATTCCTCTCAGATGTAGGGCGGTTATTACACCCTACAGATAAGGACTTTTCTTATTTCTCCGACTCTCATAACATGGCCAGTAGCCTTGATTTCTGTCTTACATCTCCTAAACTCACACAGGCATCAGTAGCATTGACTATTGCCCCCTCTATCTCTTAGATCATGCCCCTGTGTTGCTGACAGTAATGTGGGGCCCAGCACTGCTCAAATACACCTCTTGGCATTTGGACCCCTTGTTACTGAAAATGCAGACTTTAAGTAATGGACTAAAAAAGAAACAAAAGAATTATTTACCCTTAATGATCCTATATATACATCAACTGTCTCTCTATGGGAAGCCTTTAACACCAACCTTAGAGGCAAAATTATGAGCTATGTCACCAACCGATGCAGATTTAGGGACGCTGAAACCAAAACATTAGAACTGGCACTCAAAGAAAAAGAATACTTCTATAAGAAACACCCATCCAGACCCCAGGACAGGAGTCTAATAATGGAAATTGCTAAGCTCAGAATGCAACTCAGTTCTCTTATGAACTGCAAATCTGAAGTGATCATTATGCAAACCCATCGTAGATACTGGGATAGTGGGGAGAAGCTAGCCAGCTACTGGTCTATAAATTGTGAAAGCAGCAAGCTGAGAGACATATCACTGCACTAGCAAATCAGGAAGGTACACCTACATCTAACCTGGTAGAGATAAATAACATCATGAAACAGTTCTACCAATCCACCTATAGATCAAAGGGTTACTTTGACTCAAAGGAATTTGAGTATTTCATTACTTCTCTTCCTCTCCCTAAACTAAGGAAGGAACACAGAAATCTACTAGATGCCCCTCCCTCTTACAGAAATTAAACAGTGTCCTGACAGAACAAAGTAAGCAAAACAGCACTGGCAAAAACAACACCATCTTAACTGTGCACAGTCTCGGAGTTAGTATACCTAATCTAGCATGGTTTTGGACAGTGCAGTTTTCTGCTGTCTGCAAGGCGCCCTTTTTTCACCCATGCCATTTTGCTTTTGCTGTTATGAAATGGAACCAAATTAAACAAACCCTAGCTTCTGTTACACCACAGAAGGCACCTGGGGATGATGGTTACCCAGTGGACATCTATCAGCACCTGAGTTAGAAGGTATGTTCCCCTAGTCATAGGATGTATCTGGAGGCACACCTAAAAATAAGCCTTCCCCAGCCCTAACAGAAGCTACAATAACAGTCTTCCCTAAAGAAGGAAAAGATCCCACATACTTCTCTAACTACAGGCCAGTATCTCTTATAAATGCTAATGCTAAGATATTAGCAAAGTTCCTGGAAAGGAGACTAGAAAATGTCCTTCTTTCTCTGATAAATAAATCACTAATGGGCTTTGAGAAAGGCTGGGTTAGCTCCAACCAACTTTGTTCTCTTGTAGCCCTCATTCAGATCGCAAGCTCTATTTGCACCCCTGCAGTAGCAGTTGCAATTGGTTCCATGTCATAAAGGGGATTGCAAAATGGTGATCGCTGTTAGGGTGAGTATACATCACCGAAAGTAAAAATGGTGATGTACACTCATAGTGAAGACAACTGCGTCGACACATATCTCTATTCCCCCAGCACCCCCCTAACTACAGATTCTCAACTCCAGGGGGGTACATGTTGGGGAGGGGCTGAAACTTCCAAAAAAAAATAAAATTCCCACTGACCACAAAATTGTTCCAGCTTCCCAGAACCAAAGCCTGTACCCTCCCAACCATAGCTAGCCACACTCACCACCATGCCACATGGCCAGCACAGCAGCCTTCAGCTGCACTGCCTCCCATATACCTTCCCTCCTGTTCTGTTCCTCACAGTTGTTCCAGTCACCTTCCCTTTTGCCCATTGCTACCTTTTTAGGGTAGCTCAAAACACAGGTGCTGAGATTGAGTAGCCCATATTTGAGTTGTACAAGCTCAGTCACCCATATGACAATATACCATTGCAATTGACTTCGAAAAGGCATTCGATTCAGTGAAGTGGGAATACCTCCAGGCTATTCTAGGGCACATGTAATGTGACCTCTTTTTAGACATGGATCAGCACTTTATACAATGATCCTACAGCCAGGGTATTCACCAGTTCAAATCTCTCAAACTCTTTAGCCATGAGAGGGGTCACATTAGGATTGTTCTCTATCTTCTTGCTTTCTTTCTTTCTTTCTTTCTTTCTTTCTTTCTTTCTTTCTTTCTTTCTTGGCCCACTAGGCCCAAGACAGGTGACCTGGGAGCACTGGGGAAGTTACTTGACTTGCTCATGGTCACAGTATATGTGAATGGAGATTGTGGGAATCAAACCCAGGTCTGCCAGATTACCTGACTCATTCACAGCTCATTACTCTATCCTTTAGGTTATACAGCTAGGCCTCTACCCTGGTTATTGAGTCTCTGGCTATCACAATTAGTCATCACCCCTACCTAACGGGAATGAACATGGGTCTCCAATGAATAAAAGGACCACACTCTATGCAGACAACTTTCTGGTACTATTGAAAGATTGTCCCTATAGTATTCCCTCTCTTTTATACCCCCTCTGCAACTTGGAAAAGCTCTCCAGTTTAAAAATATAAGATCATAAAACAGAGATACTACCACTAAATAAGAAATGCATGGTAGGTACCATCACATCTCTGGGTCTGCTATGGGCACCTGTCTCAATAAAATGCTTAGGTATTGTAGTCAAAGCCGATATGTCCCTAATGTGTCAGGCAAATTTGACACCCCTTCTTAATCCTAATACACTGTCTCTCTCATCTTCTTGTCAACTTCTCCATGAAATGGTTTTCAAAAAATGACACCTTGGTGGGTGGATTCTTATAGCAAGGAAAATGTCCCCAATATAGCAGAGTAAAACTCCGTTCACATTGGAAAGGTAGTGGCTGGAACTTCCATTGGTTTTATGAATATTATTTAGTATTCAGGGCACCCAAACCACCCAAAGGTTTGTACAGTACCCCCTTCAAACTCTACACCATTATGGGTCTCGATAGAAACAGATATTCTGGGAGGAACCTTCCCAGCAGTATATCTGCACTCTGCACTGCCAATATGTCATAAGTCAAAGACTACTATCTGAGCCTCTATTCATACCTGGAAAAAGTTCAGTAGACTCACAAAATTAAAACTGCCCCCTGTGATGTGGGCTTCTTTATGGAATAACACAACTTTTAGTATTGATAATGGAACCATTTACTGACCCTCGTGGGCATCTAAGGGTATATATACAATTGCACACCTGCTGGTCCCCAGTACAGGGCATCTGGACTCCTTTGAGGGATGAAAGCCTCATTGTTCAATGCCCAAACAGGATTTCTGGTTTTGCCTTTAAATTTACAACTTTGCTATTACCCAGCTTAGAGGGACTCTTTCTCACAGTGATGATCAAAATACTGTGTAATGATTCATGTCTGTCCCAACTTCATTTCTGGTGTAATTTGAAGAAGGGCAGAGCTGGGGTTATACATAAATTGATCAGGGATGCCATATCTGATCCTACAATCAAAGCCAGATAGAAATGGTAATCATCTCTAGAAACAGAAATATAAGAAGGAAACTGGACAAAAGCACTGGAAGCTAGCACATACAGGTTGCCTGGATGATCACAATTTTCTTATTCAAAATAAAATTCTTCACCAATGGTACCACACACCTACACAACCAAAATTCCTGAAGCTCCTCTCCTAGGAGACATGCTAGAGATGTGACACTGCCTAGGCTGACCATTTCCATATTTTGTGGAACTGTCATTCCCTTTATGAATACTGGAGCGCTATCCATCAGGGATGCTCCAGAATCTTTAAAACCACTTTCACTTTTCTCCTCTTCTATTTACCTTGGGGCTTCATGAACAGATGTGTTAATTAAAACCCACATCCTTAAAATGGCTCCTGGCAGTTGGAATGAAGGCTAAATGCTTCATACTCCACAGGTGGTGCTCCACTGAGGTCCCCACATTCAAAGGATGATTGGAAGCTATACACAATCTGGCATCTATGGCCAAAATGTCTTGCTTTGCTTGTCATACTGTACCTGCATATCAGGTAATTTGGGCTCCATTTCTTACTGCCACAGGAGTTCAGGCCCTCAACCAGCTCCCTGGAAATGGAAGAGATCTACTGAGGCCCTCCTGATTAGATTAATCTTGGTAACACATTTTCAACTTCTCTACTATAACCACAACTGACAAAGTCCTTCTGCCCCAGTCCCCTCCCCTATAGGACCAACCACATAGTGAGGACAACTGACCCTTCATCTCATGTGGTCTCGACCCCACCCCCTCCCGGTGGTATGTATGTGGCCAGGGCTACTGGAAGGTCCCATCCAACTTTAGACTTTCTCAATAGTATGGCCTCTCTTTCTGTCCTTCACCCATGCCCCCCACCCCCAATTACCCTGGTACTTTCTCCTAGGGTAGCAAAGGAAATACCAGTATGATAGACAGACTGGAAGGATTGAATTGTACTGTCTGATATGTACAGCATATGATTTACTGTAAGGGCATAGTGTTTTATTCATTTCATTCTCTCTTTACCTACAGTATGTATTTTTTTACAAGATATATGCAGACACAAATTAACTATGTGTACAGCTTCTTTTGTTCTATAACACACCTCATATATTCAGAACACTAACTGCTGTATCTTAGTATGTAACCCAATTGATTGTTGTATGCATACTGTCTCAAATGCATCATCTGTATGAACAAGATGAAAAAACAAAAAACAATAAAAATAATTGACTGCAACAAAAAAAAAAAATCCAACATCCTACTCATGGAAAATACTTGGGTTCTCGGAACCAATTTCTGGCTCACTTGATATTTCCATTCCTTTGGCACTGGAGAATCATTCAAGTCACATAAGTTCAGATCAGTTCCACTCCCTTTGGCTGTTGAAGCTGACTTGGGTTATACCAGAGTGCCAGCACTGTATGCATGTGCCAACATCCTCCACTTGCACACAGTGATGCGTTCTGTAACATTTTTCACTTGCACAGTTATTCTCTGGATTGAAGCATGGGCATTCACAGGCAACATATTCAGCTTTATGAGAAATGCCTCAGGCAAACCATGTTCTTATCGGGCAATAAATCACAAGTAACCATCTCTCAGCCTTCTTTCTCAGTTGGATCATACCTCATATGGCACACAGAGTTTGGTGGTAAGACCAATTCTTCACTGTCATAATGCCACATGATATCAATGGGTCTGTCATTGTGGTTGTTTTGCTTCTCTATATATCTGTCATATGCTTTGCAGCCAATCCATGGGATTGTTTTCTTTCTTCACACAGCTGCTCTAAGCACCTAAACAAATTTGCACTGGTTCCAATGATGACTGGTATACCATCCTACAGTTTGACTTGTGGGCGCAACAAAGCACAGGTTTCAATAGCCCTTCAACCCCAGTCACATTTTCAGGAAAGGTAATTCAGACTCAAATAACTTCCAGGTACAGATATGTTTCCTTGACCAGGCCCAGTTCATCTAGTCCTTCAAGAGATTCCAATGAAAAATGACTTAGGAACTTGCCATAGTGATCTTTGAACACAATAGTTAGCATCTATTGGGTACTATCTAGCAATGCTTGGGTATGCTTCCCTTCAATTTGGACTTTCGCTTAGGACACCGGTCCAGTAATGGTCTCCCAATCAGTTTTTTTTTTTTTTGCAGTTTGACTTGTTTGAGGTACAGCTGTTCTCAAGTGGAAATATTTTGATTCTGGGTCTCCAGTGGGCTCCCTCACCTGGCATCACTGGAATTTCCCAGCTCATGTCATCTTTTAATTAACAGTTCATTCACCCTTCTCAGATCTTCAAGACTGTGGTACTCTCATCTCAAACGTTCTTTCTCACCAGACCTGTAACAGAAGATGTTCGCTTGCCACCTTGGTGTCCACGCATAATCTGTGGACCAAAACTCTCTCTGATAACTCATGTCAGCTGGCCGCATTGCTCCAGTGAAATGGGCCACTCCAGTGTCAGCAGTTAATTATGTAATCTCTTAGGTCTCCATTACCAATCATGTTAGCTTGTCAATATGTTCTAGCAGTTCTTCATTTCTCAGCCTTGTAGGTGTGGTCACAGGAGCAGTTCCAATTGCACATTTGGGGGTCATGGCTCTTACCACCAGCACTGGTCTCTCTTCTTGTTCTTGTATCTGTCTCATAAACTCATCATAGGGGTGTCAGCTTGTCCATACCATCTCTCAAGTGGATACTTAGCATGCCTCCATCTAATACTTGAGTGGTACAGGTATGATCCATGGTGTTGGGCATCGAGCATCTTTTCCTGTAAGCTTTCTGCACAACATTCTCCAACCTCAACAAAAGTCAAATACTACAACTGTTCTCCTTCATGTTGCTTGGTCAACAATAACATTGTAAGGAGTGTTCCAGATTTTTCTACACAGCCAAATATCCAGTCCAGGGCTGCTAAGTAATTCTGAGCAGTCACATTTGAGTTCATTTGGCAATGATACCATCTAAAGCAGGACCACAAGGTTACTCTCCCATTCATGCTTGTTTCTCAGCCTCAGAACATTAAAAAATCTTGAATCATCTGGGTGGCTTGTTCAATCCAGGTGTCAAAGTCATCTTCCCCAATGGAGTATGTTTTGTGCCAGAAAATGGTTGAAGCCTTCTACATTCTTTGTACTCTCATGCGGGCTGTCATACCTTTTCCATTAATCTCTCCCCAGCACACAGCAGATCAGGTGTTAGCAAATTGCCCTGACCAGCCATGTTTAATAAATCTTTTAAATCCTGCTCTGATTTACCTTCCTGTTCTAGAATTTTCTTGCCCCCCCCATCTCCCTGCAGAGAGTGATTCAGGCAAACCAGCTACAGTGGTCCCCTTGCTATAAAGGTGCCAAACCTCATTTTCATTGGCTGTCAAGGATGCAGGCAATTCCATAATAGTAAGATATTTTCCAGTTTTCATAAATAAATTTAGAATCATCAGGTACACATGCAATACCACATGCTGTATTTTCATCCTACCAAGGCCAGTTAATTCATGTTCCAACACAGACAACAATTCAGAGGTGTCTCCTTCCTTGTAGATGTAACTGATCAACAACACATTTTGTGATCCAATCCCTGTTAAGAACATAATTTCTCAACTTCTTCAAATGCCATTTTGAATTCTGAATTTTCCAAAAAATGTTTTTATATTTTTCAAAATGTTTCAAAAGTTTCAAAATTTCTCTTCTGGTGGTCAGTATTCTTCTAGTGGTCTCAGATGTGTCTGACCGGTAAACAGGAGATCTGAAAGGTCCCTCCAAAAATGTAACTGGATAGCCATGCAGATGTTACATGTGTTACTTCTCAAGTTATACCCCAGTCTTGCACCCATGTGGGCCAAGCAAGGTTGAGGGGCCCAGCTTGTTAAACTCCTTGTGCTGAGGGTTTAGTTCATAAGGGGAACAAGAAGAATAGTACCCCCACTCAGAGAAGGAAATAGTGTGCCTGATGACAAGCAGACTACTGCCTCCTGGGATGCAGTACAAACCCACTTCCCAAACAGCTGTTGGACACCAACCTGAGATTCACTTGTTCCATACCCACACTTTATTTCGGTTTCAAAAACTTTAGTACCATATATTTTAGGACTCTAATAATATGCTCACACACCAAGTTTCAGAAATTAACAGCACAGGTCTGATGAAGAAACACGGATTAGGTAAACAGCAACTGACAATGATTTTAGGCAACAAGATAGAGGATAGTGGATGGACAACAGTGAACAACAATGCAGTGTTCACTTCGAGCAGTTGTCACGACAACCAAATAGACCTCTTGAGCAAAGCATTCTACCTTGTTGTACCATTGTAGTGATGTACTTAGGATGGTACAACAGTTTGACATCACTAGGTTTGTACAACAAGGCTAGGAATTTGTTGAATTCCATCTGTAATCATGCTTTCCCATACACTATAACAGGGTTATCACTTCCAATATTTTTTGTGCCTCACCCCCAAGCAATGGGATTTCAGATGTCCAGTCAACTCTGCAGTAGCGGTGTACAAAAAAATAATTCTGCCAGTGGAATTTGCAAGAAAGCCAGTCTTTCGCTTCTGTGAATGTTTGGAAATCATTCTCGCAACTTTCAAGGAAATTCCTCCTTAGAACGGCTGAATAAATGTACAGAGGGACTACAGTTTAGTATTAAACTGTGGGGAAAAATTATGCAGAACTGATCACTGCCAGTTGGGTCAGTCCTGTGGAATTTCTTACAGACAGTTTAACATTTCCATCTTCCTGATGTCAAGTGGCACCCCAATGCTCCAATTGCTGGCCCAGTGGGTCCATAAAGATTAAAGTTTCCCTGGTGTCTAAGGCCCCCCCACACTGATTGCCAGCCTGCTGTAAATATTCCCTGGTATCTAGTGGTCCCCCCCCCATCGCCTCCAGCCAGCCATAAAATAAAATGACCCTTTCCCTGGTGTTTAGTGCCCTCTTGCCTGATTGCCAACTCAGTGATAAAAAAAAAATGTCCCTGGTGTTCAGTGGACTCCCCCCCCATGTCCAATCTCTTATAGTATAAAAAAAATGGTAGTCCATCCATTGAGTCCATCCATTCCCAGGTGCCTATTGGACCCCCTTCCTTATCCCTGATCACCCAAATAAAAGAAGAACTCAGCCCTGTAATCTAGCAGACCCACACCCCTACACCAAGGTAAGTAGAGTCCCACCACTCCACACTTCCCCCACCTAAGCTGACAACTGGCACAGCCTTCCTCTCACCACCATGAGTGGCCACCAACTGAGCTATTAATGAATGAGCATGTACTTGTTCAAGCACATGCTCATTCATTGATATCTCAGTTGGTGGATGGCTGTGGTGGAGAGGGGTGGGCTGTGCCAGTCACTGGCTTAGGTGAAAGGCAGGGTGTTGGGACTCTACCCACCTGGGTGGGGGGCCACTAGACACCAGGGATTGAGTTCTACTTTTGTTTTGGGGGTCAGAAATAGGAAGGGAGGGCATTCCACTTGACACCAGGAAATGGATGGACTACAATTTTTTTAAAAGGAATCAAACATAGGAAGGGTGGTCCACTAGACACCAGAGAATAGATGGACTTATTGGGGATGGACTACCATTTTGTTTTGTATTATAAGGGATCGAGGATAGGCAGTCAGGTCCACTAGATGCCATGGAAAGAATTAATTTTTTTTTAACATCGGGCCGGTGATTGGCAGGGGTACACTAGACATCAGGGAAAGGGAGTTTTATTTGATGGCATGCTGGTAGTGATTGGCAGAGGAGACTCGCCACTAGACCACCAGAAAAATGTTATATTTACTGTATGGGGATCAGGATGGGCAGGGGTTACACTGGGCACCATGGCATATGTGCCCACATTGGATGGGGTGGGTGATCGGGGGCCTCATGTGATAACTCCAAAAGGAAAAACACTGTCATAAATAACCACAAAGGAATTATATCAATGTCCAAAATAGCGCATGGGGAAATCTACGCATAGCCAAAACATCGCACCGCAGATCAAAAAAAGAGAAGAAGTACATCACCCCACACACAACTATCTGATTGTTCTCAATTAGAGAAAAAACACCCTTATGCCTGTGTACCAACTCCAGAGCCACACAGAGGCAAGGATTGCCGCAGCACCCATAAACAAGGCAGACTAAACTGAGACATTAGCACAGCACAAGTGAGGAGACCTCCACACTGTCCTGCAATTACCTGAGCCAGCTACCCAATGGCCCCAGACAAAGCAGTCAGTGACATACACAGGTGAGCTGCAGAATTACATCACAACCTACCTGCAGGATGTGCTGCACCATGGCAGCACTCACTCCACACCCAGACATAGAGTAGAAACACGCACATACACTAAGTCGCAATGCAAAACAGTGCAGAAAACTAGGAAGGAGCCTTACACCCCCTGCAACCCCCGCAACATATATGACACACTCCAGTCCATGCAGCACGGGAAAGTAGGCAATGTCTCAGGATGGTCACATCACCCATACAGCATTATTACATGTGACAATTTTCCTGTGCTCTTAATCCCGCACTATAACTCAAGACATGTTGATCAGTAACAGTAATGGGGTGGGGTGGGGTGAGGGACCGCTGTGCTAGTCACCAGGAAGGGAAGTATTTTAAATATATGAAGCAGCAAGTGGTTGGGTGAGGGGAGGTACTGCTATCCTCCAAGGAATTATTTTTTTATAAAAGGGGCCAGTGATAGGAAAGGGGGAGGGACCGCTAGCCACCAAGTGGGGGTGGTCCACTGCACACCAGGTACATTTTTTTATTGTATCAGAGGCAAGCAGAACAGACTAGGTGAAAATTCACCTAACACATTCAGAAGATTTCTGATCCACCACAGGTGGAAGTTTGGAAACTTCCACAAAAGTTGTGAACTTTTTCGGAACTTCCACTAAAGCTTAAATCACATCTTTTGCACAGTTCTGCTCTGCAGGGATGGTTTATCAGGCATCCAAACACCCATGCAATATTTCAGATTAGGCCTACTATATTGTAGAGCCTTCCACATCCTTTAGTAGCAGATCCCCACAGGATCAATGTACTTTCAACAATGACGCTTCTTAACTGCAGTTCTGTTGTAACTACAGGGTACCCAGATAAATTATACACAATTGCATGCCTGATGTCATGGTGCCTAGGATATTGCCTTGGTGCACTTACAGATTCACAAGCTTCATTTACCCCACCTCACTGACCTTTGGCTAGCATTTTTTTATCAGAGCAAGTTGTAATCCAACAGGAAAAATTCAACCAAAAATTGTATTCCAACAGGGAAAATTCAGCAGGAGAGTTTTCTGTGTGGCAGGTCAGTACTCATCTGTCCTGTATTGAATGAAAGGAAACCTCAGATAGTTCTGGATGGGTGATGTTGCAGCAGTAGAGGGATAGTGAATGTAGGCCCAAACACTGCATTTCAGCTTTCTTTCTTTCTCTCTTGATCCACAACACGTGTCAGTATGGCAATATTGGAAAGGACAAGACCAAGGAGCTAACCAAACAAACTCACTCCAGTGGGTGCTTACTTCATTGTGGGCACAAGTACAAGGAGCTTGGCTCCTGACAACCTCATCCCTTGCCACACCAGATAGGGTAGAAGTAGAACAGTACTTTTGTACCCCTGATCAGAGGGTCTACAGATGGCTTCAGGAGATTCCATCTCAGATGCAGCAGTTCAGTCTTTTCACAGCTCTGCAAGAATCGCAGCACTTTCAATCATCTCAGATAGAACTTCCAGCCATAGGATTCAGTTCGCACCAAGATCTGTGGCTCTGAGGCCTGGCTATGCCCTTAGCTCTCCATCTTCACCTCAATATCACTCTTCTCTCCATCTGCTTGGGAGGGACTGCTCTGAACTCCTCCTAGGCTGGGGGAAGAGTTCAGCTCAGCTCACTTCCATCTCAGCCTCTGATTTGTTGTCAGGCTTGTCACTCACAAGGTGGCTCCCTCAGTGGCTGAAAAAGGGCAACAAGCACTTTGTTGCTGTTCTTCTAAAATTCATGAGTCTTTACCAGGAACCATTACATTCCAGTTGGTCAATCACTGGGGTCAAGAGTCAATAAGACTGTAACATTCATTTGGTTACACTCTGTATACTCAGCCTTTTGCTTTCTTACACAGTTTTATTGCTGCCTGCTGTTCCTTTAACTTTTTTAAAACACTTAATCCAGCCAAAATTACAGTCCGGTTTGCAGTGATGACATGAGCAATTCCTCTGATTAATCTTCAGGTGCAGGGCACTCCTTTCATTGGTGGCACTCCACAAAAGAACAACAAGGCAATAATAACTATTTTTCACTAGGCCTCTAGCACCTGTCCCAGCTGGAGGATTAAGATATTGGAGGCTCACTCCAGTGTCTCCTAAAGTAAGACCCACCTTTGGGGAGGTTGTTACACATCTAGGCATTAGGTAAGCAATACCCACAACATTGCATGGATTTCTATGTAGAGCCATGTGGAATGCAAAATTCTGCAATCAGAATTCAGGTAAAATGGTAATTTTTTTTTTTTACAAATTCATTAGAATTCTAAAAATGTTTTTATTTAAACCATGGATCCATTTACTGCAGTTTAAATTAACTCATTCACTCCACAGGAGCTCTTTGAGAGTTTCATCACTTGTGTCTTGCATACTCTTAACACTGCACCCTGGGCCTTTCTAACCAAAATCAAGCCATAATTAGCATGCCACAAACAAATGTGAATACCTCATGAACCGTAAGTGCTACACGCAAAGTACAAGTGGCAAAGTTGTTCAGCACAAAATTATCTTTCAAACAGCACTATGCAATTAATTATAAGCAATTTCTTTTTTGTATACTAGTTGAAATAGCAAAATAGTGTTTTTATGTGATAGAAAAAGCAATGCAAACCATTTTTGGTAGGAAAATATGTAACATATAAACATCAGATTAAACATCTATACATTAGAAGTAGATACCTGAACCTGAAAATAGGCACTTGGCTGTCTAGTGTGCTTACCCGGTTAACAAAGGCAAATAAATAAATAAATAAATAAATACAAAAGTAATTTTGTACTAAAAAGCAATTTTTCTAATATAAAACATGTAGTTTTTCCTATTTTATTCAAGGTGTTTAGGTGAGGCTTGAGGGACAAATGTCAGCCATACACACCATACCATAAACAAATGTGAATAACTCCTAAAGTATATGTGATACACATAAAGTATCAACAGCAAAGTTGTTCAGCACAAAATTATGTTTCTAACAGTGCTATGCAGTCAATTTTAATCAATTAATTTTGCAAGTGACACAGAGAAATGATTCTGACAACCTGAGAATTGTCCAGGGCAAACAAGAAGTCTTTAGCTGCCGACTGAAGTTGTTGTAGGAGACAAAGGGAATGATTTGGCTGCCAACTACAGGCATTTCCTGGAGGTAATGCAGTGGATTGGTTTCGTGCAGTTTGCTGAAAACTAATTTGCTGTTTTTGTAAACTGCAGAATACTAATCTGAGGCTGATGCAAACCACGTATTATTAATTTGCAGTTTAAATAAAAACTGCAAACTGCTTTTGGAGTTTTGGAATTCCGTTTCTGTTTGAATTCTGTTGAATTAGGTGGCATTTCTGTAATACTATGGAATTTCATTGGAAACAGAATATGAAAATTTCACATCATTGTTTCTAGGAAATTAATGCATTTGTGGATCCAAGGCAGCGACTAGGGTTCAGGACAAGCCAAGAATGCTGGCAAATGGGTGGTCAAAGATTGGAGAATGTTGTATGCAGTAGCACAACCTTATTCAGGAGGGTTAGTGGCCCCTGTGGTAAGTCTTTGGAATAGTTCACCTTCCTGCTGCAAGGGAAGCTGCTTGCCTGTGCAATCCCTGGAGACTGGGTAGATGTGAAAGAGTAAACTACAGGTGGCATAAAAACCCTGCCTCCTTTGGAATGACAACAGGCTGATCCCACTCCATGCAGCCTACAATCTGCTTTTGGATTTTGTGAAGTTGCAAGGGAGGATGACTCCCCCAAAAAACACAACCACAGAGGGAAAACCATGGGAGAGGACAGCTGTAGTCAGGTTAGTAGCAGACGGGGTTGGGTAGTTACCAGCTGTCCCAAATACAGAGACAGGATGCTGCCTGAAAAGATAAACCTTTACAGAAAAACAAAAACAAAATAGGACTTTTGTCCCTCAGACTTCATCTGCTCCTTTTAATCTTAGAAATGTAGAATCTGATGGCAGATAAGAACCACTTGGCCCATGTAGTCTGCCCATTTCTCCCTATCTACACTACTACCACAGACCATCTCTGATCTCCAGCTCATTCTTTCTCCTCCCTTCCTTTCCACTGTAACTTCCTTGTGCTTATCCCATGCATTCTTGAACCCTACCACCTTTGCCGAAAGGTTATTCCAGAAATCCACCACTCTTTCTGTGAAGAAGTACTTCCTCATATCTCTCCAGAATCTAAAGCCTTCAGCTTCATAGCATGTCCCTTTGTTTTTGAGCACTTTTTCTTCTGAAAAATACTTCCCTCCTGTATCTTATTTACCCTTGTGAGGCATTTAAAGGTCTCTATCATATCACCCCCTCTCTCTCCTCTCTTCCAGGAGGTACATATTGAGGTTTTTCAGACTCTCCTCATAGGGCTTTTGATGAAGACCCTGCACCGTTTTAGTTGCCCTCCTCTGGACCGCCTCCACACTGTCTATGTCCTTCCAGAGATGTGCTCTCCAGAACTGGACACAATACTCTAGATGGGGCCTTACCAGTGATCTATACAGTGGCAACACCACTACCCTCTTTCTGCTGATGATACCCCTTCCTATGTACCCTGGCACCCCACTTGCCCTCTCTAGTGCCTTGTCACATTGCCTCGCCACCTGTAGGTCATTCAATATGATTACCCCAAGGTCTCTTTCCTGCTTGGTGGTAATCAATACCACTCTACCCATTTTGTACTCTTCCCCTGGGCTTCTGTGCCCTAAGTGCATTATTTTGCACTTTTTCCTATTGAAACCCAGCTGCCATACCTTTGACCACTCCTCTAATTTTCACATCTATGTTCATCCCTTCCATCCACCAGAATATCCACCCTATTGCAGATTTTGGTGTCATACACAAAGAGGCAGACATTCCCTTCCAGCTCCTCCACAATGTCGCTAATAGATACATTAAAGAGGACCAGTCACAGCACTGATCCCTGAGGCACTCCACTGGCACTCTCCCTTCCTTGGAGTGAACTCCATTTACTACCACCTTCTGTCACCTATCCCTTAACCATTTTTTTATCTAGTTTACCACTTTTGGACCCATTACTAAGCTACTCAGCTTACTTATTAGTCTCCTATTAGAAACAGTGTTGAATGCCTTACTGAACTCTTGGTAGACCATGTACACCACTCCACTCTGATCTAGTTCCTTGGTCACCCAATCAAATAAACCTATCAAATTCATTTGACATGACCTTCCCCCTGTGAAACCATGCTGTCTCAGGTCTTGTAACCATCGGATTCAAGATATTCCACAATACTTTCCTTCAGTAGTGATTCCATTAACTTTCCCACCACCAATGTCATACTGACTGGCCTATGATTGCCAACCACCTCCCTGCTACCACTTTTGTGTAGTGGGACTGCATCTGCCCTACTCCAGTCTTCTGGAACCACTCCTGTTTCCAGTGAGCTGTTCATTTTGCTCTCGACTGTCCCCCTTGCACACACCACTGCTCTCTCTACCAGTCCCTCTCCTTCAGCTCACTTGCAGACCAATGCCTCTCACATTGTGTTAAGCTTGTAGCAAAATTCTGGTTCGGTTCCCTCCCCCTTTACCTTACATCTTCTCTCTCCCTCACTCTCCCTTCTGCATATTGCCTTTGTAACACTAACCACCATACACTGGCTGTCCCCTCCAGGGTCACCTCTGTTGGCCAAGCTGCCTTCTGCCACTGCTTCCCCAGTCTCTGGAACTTCTTTCCACCACAATCCATAATGCCACCACCCTTCCTGCCATCTTCACTTTCCTCAATATGACAGGGTTGAATAAGGCTGTGCACTATTTGTTATGCAGAAAGAGTTTAAATGCAAGGGTCTGCTCTATCTTCTCATTTTTTGTGTCTTCCTTGTCTGATTGCACAACCAAATTTTCTTGTGAAGCCTAGGATCTGATCACTCTGACAGTTTCACAATTCTCTGCCTCTGGCTATCTCTCTGTCTTCTCTTGCTGTTCTTTCTTTTTCCCCTTGCATATCAACAGTTATAAAAAAATATATGTGAATCTCTGTGTAAAACTGTATGTGAAACTGGGATTCTTTGTTTTAAACTGTATGTAGTTATACTGTTGAAATGATTGCAAAAAGCTATTTGGAAATCAAGAGGCTAGTCTGAGATGCAGTTTTTAAGCCCTTTGCAGAGTTGTCAACAAGAGTTCAGTTCTGGGACACCATATACTGTTTTGCTGCACCTGGAAGGAATGAAACTGATAAGAACATTCTGCAAACTGACAAGAACATTCTGTGAGAAGCAGGCTTTCTAAATGAATTCCTAGACAAAGATTATAAAAAGAGTAGCATTGCTTTTGCTATGGAGACAAGGTGAATGAGAAACTGAGAGACTGAAACTTGGAATTACGACATACCCTCAGAAGAAGAACTTGGTTTTCTCTGTTTGTACTGCCTTTGCAAATAGCTATACTGAATAACTTTTATTTTTTTATTTTGCTGCTATTGAGAAAAATCCAGGGCCTTTGCCCTTCTGTGGTTCAATTCCACAGCCTTCCTTATATTGAACCACACTGTATGGTGATCACTGGTCCCCAAGTGGCCTCCCTCCTTGACGCCAGCAACAATGTCCCTGTTACTGAGTACCATGTCCACTTTTGTCTTTTTACACGTGATGTCATAAACCTCTGTTTACAAATTGCAATTGGTTAGATATAACAAATAAAAGAATATGATATCATAAGGTAGACAGATTTCAGAAAATATCAGAAGATCCATTATTTCAAGTGCTAATGAACCAGACTCATACCTCCTTACAGTAGATGCTGACAAAGCTTTTGACAGAGTGGAGTGGAGCTTTATGATATAAACTTTAAAAATAATTAACTTTGGAAACAATTTTCTTAATTGGATTAAAGCACTTTATAGTCATCCTAAAGCAAACTAAAAACAAATAATATAATCTTGCCCTCTTTCGACCTAACCCGTGGGACAAGACAGGGCTGCCATCTTTCACCCCTAATTTTTGCTTTAGTGATTGAACCACTAGCAGAAAGAATACGAAAAAACAAACTTTAGGCAGCGTTCATGACTCCATGGAACACAAAATTAATTTGTTTGCAGATGATGCTTTACTATATATAGGGGATTCAGGTAACTCTTTAAATTAATTTATTAGACTGACAAAGGCATATGGAGATATATCAGGATATAAGATTAACTGGCAAAAATCCTACTATTAAAATTAAATCCCAATTCAACTAATCACATATTTAATAAATGCCCTTGTCCAGTGGTCAATTAATTTAAATATTTAGGGATCAATTTAACAAATAACTTGAAAGCACGCTACACTTGCAACTTGTAAAACAGGGGGGAGGGGGTAACAGATGGGGAAATCATGGAGGGCAGAGTTCGGCAGGGTTTGAAGGCACTGAGGGTGGACAAGGCGCCAGGCCCAGATGGCATCCACCCCAGTATACTGAAGGAGCTTGCAGAGGTCCTTGCAGAACCTTTGGCAGACCTATTTAATGCCTCACTACATTCGGGGTGTGTACCTCAGGACTGGAGGATGGCTCATGTGGTGCCCCTCCACAAGAGTGGCCCCAAGAATGAACTGGGAAACTACAGACCAGTGAGCCTCACATCCATCATGGTTAAGCTAATGGAGACTATCCTGAAGAAGAGGCTGGTGGCCCTCCTAGAGGCCAAAGGACTATAGGACAGCATGGCTTCATATGTGGCAGATCCTTCCAAACCAAACTGGTGGAGTTCTATGACTGGGTAACTAGGCAACTGGACAAGGGCCATGCAGTGGATGCCCTGTATCTGGACTTCAGTAAGGCATTTGACTCAGTGCTACATGGAAGGCTGGGAAGTAAGTTAGAAGGCACAGGGGTGGGTGCAAAGCTGGTGAGATGGGTAGGGAACTGGCTGCAGGGAAGGCAGCAGAGGGTGGTGGTGGGTGGGGAGCTCTCACACCCAAGGGTAGTGATGAGTGGTGTTCCACAGGGCTCGGTGTTTGGGCCAGTGTTGTTTGGGGGTATTCATTGCAGACATATCATTGGACATCAAGAGCAAGATTAGTCTGTTTGCTGATGATACCAAGATAGGAGCGGTGGTGGATGACCTAGGGGATGGCGGTTGCAGGATGATCTGGCAAAGCTTGAAACCTGGTCAGACACCTGGCAACTGGGGTTTAATGCCAAAAGTGCAAGGTGCTGCATTTTAGGATGAAGAACCCAAGGAGAAGTTACCAGCTAGGGGAGTGCAGCTTGCCCAGACAGAGGAGGAGAAGGATCTGGAGGTGCTCATTACAGGGTCAATGAACAACTCAGCACAATGTAGGAAGGCAGCTGCAAAGGCCAACAAAATGCTGGGTTGTATTGCAAGGGGTATATCCTCGAGGAGGGAGGAGTTGATTCTGCCACTGTATAGGTCATTAATTAGACCGCACCTGGAGTACTGCAGGCAGTACTGGTGCCCGTATCTGAAAAGGGACATTAAGTTACTGGAGGGGGTGCAGTGCAGGGTGACAAAGATGATCAAGGGGCTGGGGGACTTATCATATGAGAGAAGGCTGAGGGAGTTGAACAGGTACTCACTGGAGGAGAGGAGGGACGGGGACATGATTGAAACCTTTAAGTACATAAAAGGAATAAACAAGACAGGTACAGAGGGGCTGTTCAAAGTAAGGGAGGGGAGGAACACCGGGGCTATGATATGAGACTGGAGGGAGGGAGGAAGGTTCAGGAGGGAGATGAGGGGACACTTTTTTACAGAGAGGGTGGTGGCTGGGTGGAATGCATTACCTGCAGAAGTGGTATCCAGTAGAACAGTGGACTGCTTCAAAAGAGGATGGGACAGGTCTAGGGGGAGGGTCAATGAAGGGGAAGGGTGGAAGGGAGGGGTAGCTGCAGAGTAAGGGTTGCTAGCTGCACATTCGAGCAGACTTGATAGACCTCTAGGCCTTTATCTGCTGGCAAATTTCATATGTTCTTAAAACCTACTCCAAGCATTAAAAACCAATATGAATAGATAGCAAACGTTACCATTCACATTAATAGGCAGGGTGAATGTAATAAAAATGCAAGTTCTCCCAAAAGTCTTGTATATTTTTCAAACTCTCCCAATAGAGGTTCCAATAGGGTTTTTTAAATATTTAGAACAATGCATCAGAAAATTTCTACGGAAGAATAAAAAACACAAATCTCATATGAGAATTTTTTTTTTTTTTAGTTTAGTTTATTGTTCTAGAATTATTACCTTTGAGCCATGGCTCTTTTACAAAGGTTCCACATCGATTGAGTACAAACAAATCAAGTTACATAGGATGGCAAACAAGCTGTGTTGTGTCAATAGCCAGTATAACACAGTCCCTTAATGACAAACTTAGCACAAGACAGGAAAAAAACAATAAATACTTATACAACAAAACAAGCTAGTTGTGGGGAAAAGCATTAGAGAAATGTACAGATGGAGAGAGTAAGAGGAGGTGAGGGGAGCAGATATAACGAGAAAAGAGATTCTCATATGCCTTTGTCAAGAAATGTAGCAGAGTGGGTAGATGAAAGCAATAGAGCAGTCAGGTGGGAAAAAATTAAAAAAAAATGTTTAATCAAGGCAGTCACAGGAGCTGGAGGCTGCGAGGTGAGAGTATAGCCTAGATTTGAAAACTCCTAGGGAGGTGGAGCAGGTGATGAGAGTGCTGAGGGCATTAAGCCAGCTGGTGGCACGATAGGCAAATGATCTTTGACCCTGAGTAGTCCAGCATCGGGGGACCTGGAGAGGCTGATTTTCTGAACTTCTGGTGAAATGGATGCTAGTATTCGGGCATAATAGGTCTTGGATAAATGGTGGAGTGAGGCCCATGGTGGATTTTTTCACCATCAAGCAGGTAAGGTACTTTAAATGGTTTGAGAGTTGCAACCAACCTGTTTCTGTGTAGAGCTCACATGTGTGAGTACATCTATGAGCACCAGTGAGCAGTCGACAGGCCTTGTTTAGGGAGGCTGTAATGCGCCTAAGTGCGGTGGTTGAGGCAGACCCATAGATAATTAAGCCATAGTCAATGATTGAGATGACAGAGCTTTGAATAGCAATCCTCACTTACTGCTTCCTAAGGACAGAGGAGGTCTCTCTCTACCAGATTTTTATAAATATTATCTTGTAGCACAAATAGTAGTGATATGGAATTGGCTAAAAATTGGACAACAACAATTAAAAGGTGTAGAAATGGAAACAAGGCATCATGATTTTGATAAACATATTAATTTGTTGTTTTCAGGGTACTATTTAAATAAGCAAAACAAAAATAAAGGTAACTTAGCTACATATATAACAATAAAAGTATGGGATGAAATTCACAAATTACTTAAATTTAAAATGGGGGTCACACCATATACACCAATATATAATAACTATAATTTTACCCCATCGATAAAATATAAAATCTTTAAAGAATGGTGAATATTGGGTCTAATTGAACATGGTCAACCTTTTTATAATAACACACTTAAAATGTTTGAAAAACTAAAAGAACAATTCAATATCCCCGGTCATCATTACTTTAAATACATACAAATAAAAAGCTATATTATTAAAACAAATGGAAGTTTAAAATTGCAAACCACCCCAACACTAAACATATCAATCTTGCAAAAAGAAAACAAGAACTTAATTTCAAAATTATATGCTAACTCTTTTTCTACAATCACAAATAATATTAAGCTATTAAAAAAGAAATGGAAAAAAGATTTGGGCATAGAATTTTCTGAAGAAATACAGAGTTCATTCCTATCCAATGTAAATTTACAGGTTAAAACCTGCAAAATGAAACAGATTCAATCAATATACTACACAGAACTTAGTACATACCTTATAAACTACATAAAATGAATGTTAATGTATCTGACAAATGTCCAAGATGTCCAAGGAACCCTAATACATTTCATCCATCAGTGCCCATATCCTACAAATTTCTGGTCAAAAAATATTAACACACTTAACCAAACCTTTAATAAACAACTAAAATTTAATCCACACATTTCTTTACTAGCACAGGAAGATGACTCAGTTAAGCTAGACCATCATCAAAAGATTTTCTTGGTAATGGCTAGGGCATTAGCCAAGAAATGCATACTGGTAAAATGGAAAGATCCCAATCCTCCAGTCTTTGAAACTTGGATGAATTATATGATGGACTCTGAAATTAGAAATAATTCATTATCTAAAGATTGATGAGTGCAACATTTTGATAACATCTGGAACCCATTTAGCCCATTATTACAAAATGGAACTATATAAACCCGACTTATCTAACTATACAATAGCAAAATATATTATTACAAATATCTAACATAATTATGTGAAATCCTGGATCAGATAAAGTAAGCATAGTGTAGGAGGTTATGATGCTATTAATACAGAATAACGTAACTGGGGAAAAGTCGATACTGATGATCTAAAAGATATCAGAATACCAATCCCCTTAATGTTATTATTCCCATTAGAACTGAACCTCAATTTGAAAAAAAAGAATATGATATCATGCATAGACAAACAGTAGGAGTAGATGAAGTCCAGCAGAGTTGGATCCTGTTTCCATAGAAATTTCCTTAGTAACAGAGAATTAAGAGAATATAAACAAAAGGAAATATAGAAATGTATGCAGTTTCCACATTTTCCCTTGGGCACCACTATTTTTAAAGTGTCATTACAAGATCACTCAGTGGTGTGGCAGCAGCGGGTCCTGTTGTCACCTGGAGGATCAGGGCTCATGTGCAAGCCGCAGAAAGCCACACTAGTTTGAAGCCAGCCCAGTGGTGTGGAGGGCTGAGAAGCATGCCGAGTTAGGTGGAGGGCTGAGAGGCCACAAGCACCCTACCTCCTGCTACATTAGTAACCCATGTTAGTCAATCAGCATTGGTTGCTAGGGATTGTCCAGGGTGGGAGATGATCGAGCACCCAGTGGCTGCTCTCTTCTCCTGGGGGGGAGATCCGCACACTTTACCAAATAACTGCCATCTGGTGGAGGCCAAGTGGCATTGTGGGTCGAGGAGGGCAGAAAAAGGGAGTGCTGCGGGACTCCATGGTGTGTATATGCCTCCATGCGTGCATGCTTATGAGCACACCCCAGCATGGGGAAGGTACCTCAATGAAGAGGAAAATTATCGCAGGTCTGGCATATACGATGCCCGCCCACTGATCCCCACATGTTTCACCACCAGACCACTAGAGACCGACAGCTGGATGTGTGACTTCGGTGGGAGAGGACGGCCTTCCCCCAACCCCACTATGGGGGGAAATCCATGGGGGTAGCAGGCTTCCAGATGAGTACCATGGAAGCATAGGATGGTGTGGTTTGGTGGGGCAGAGCTGAGGGCAGCCAATGTGTCTGGCTGAAGAGGATAATTAATGGATGGCAAAAAAAAAAAAACACACTAATGACCGCTGGGATTTGAGTGTGTCAGGCATGTGAGAGACTCAGCACTCAGGGAAGAAAGATGATTTGTACCACCTGCTGAGCAGCTGTAAAGTGCAATATATAATACAGTATATCTGAACTACACATGGAATTAATTAGACCGTGGGAGTCTGCTTTAGATTCAGCCAGGTTTTTTACACCCCTTGGCACAACCAAAAAAGGTGTAGCCAGAGCCAATAGGGCTGTGAAGAGCTACCAAGCGACCAAAGTTACACATGTGCGTAGGAATTATTCAACACCCATGTGTAACTTGACCATTTCTTGGAGGTGTTGCACAAATTTTCAACATGGCCTTTTTAGGACCCTCCTCATGAAGAGTGCCAGTGTCATTTTGTTCACTTGTCCCAAAAGGCAATTTCACAGAGCGAACAAACTATTCTGTGCCACAGGTGTGAAAACACATTTTAGGAAGGTTGTAGAAAATGATAGCTGTACTGTTTTGAAGGTGTGCAAAAATGGCAATGTTGAAAAGGTGGAGTGAAAGTATTAAAAACTGGCAAAGTTAGGAGCATGCATAGGAAACTGCACAATGCATGCTCATAACACAGTCATTTTTTGGAACTTTTTCACCAAATTTGCAACATGGGCTTTTTGGGAACCCATCTCATAAACAGTGGCACTGTCATTTCATGAATCAGTACCGAAAGGTGACTCCGCACAGCGACTGTGAAATCACCTTTCATGACCGAGTAACAAAATGACAGTGAAAGTTTTCATGAGCTGGGATCCCAAGAACCCCAGGTTGAAAAGTTGGGGCAAAAATAAAAAAAAATGGCTGATTTACCAGCATAAGTTGAAAAGCTCATTGGATGGCATTATAATATGCTTACCTTAGATTCTTCATTTTGCGGTTCAGCTTTGAAGAGTGCAGATGTGTCCCAGTCCAGAGAAGAAGATGGTGCCAACCTCCTGAGATAAGTATGGGATAAGGGGGGGTGTGGGGAGGTTGGTGCTCAGTGGAAGGGTGGGGATTGGAGAGATGGATTGGCATGACGGTGAGGAACTGTGGGAAGGGAACGTTGTTCAACCAGGAGTTCGCCGTGGGTTCCCAGTGTGCCACATGAGTTGGGGGGCACAGAAAAATCTTTGGGCACACTGGGGTGGGCTCCCAGTGTGCCACTTGAGTTGGTGGGGGAGTGCACAGAATGCCGCAGAGCTGGCAGCAGTAATGCAACTGTGCATGCAAGGCACTCATGCATGCGAATTTGCAGTGAATGGCATTTTCCATTCACAACATGGTGGTGCCAGCAGAACTGTGCATGTGCATGAGTCATACGCATGTGCAGTTCATGCACTGAAATGTGGAAGTAACAGCAGAAATAGTGTGGCTGTTATTCCATAGCAGCCAATTGTGGCAAAGGGGTTCAAGCTCCATTGGGCTATTGAAGGGATACTTCCAAAAGTCCAATGGAAGGTTTCATGATCTGCCATTTTTAGAACTACTGAGTGATCCCAAAGCAGCTGTAGGCTCTGCCCATACCCCTAAAAGTACTCATGGCTTCAGAATATAAGGTGAACACACCATAAAAAGGTAATACAGCCTAAATGTCATATGAAGGAAAAACAGTGGAATGACCCAGCACTCGGACTCAACAATTGCATGCTTAAAATTTTGATTTAAATAGAATGACACTGAAGTGCACAGGGTAAAAAAGGATAACTTACAGATAAAGCACCATACAGCAGGAAAGTAGGGCAAATGGCTAGATCATCCACCCCAGTGTGCTTTGCAGTTCCACAGTCTTTACATCCCTTGCCTACAACACAGCATTATGTTCTCAAGTTCAGCCCTTTGTTACTAGAGCACTCTGACAGGAGATCCCTCATGTAGTAGATTGAGTACAAGGGTCTGAACACACTCAAGAACTACTGTATAATGCATTACATATCAAGGCCATACATGCCAACACTTGCTACTGCCATATGTATGATTGTCACTGAATTACTCATAAAATACATTTTAAATCATGGACTTACCCCTGGCTAGATTCAATCCCTGACTACAGGGAGGAACAGTATGAAAAAATAAAACTCTACCGTTAAACTGAAGGAGCAGCTCCCACAGCATCACTAGTAGGAGTCTGGGTTATGATTAGGCAGGTTTATTACATTATGCAGAAGTGACACGAATACTGATTGTGAAGGCAATCATTTGCTTGCCCTCTCATCCAAAGGAAGGATGCAGCCCATGGCTACCTTCATCACTGGGCTGGAGGAAAAAAGGGAAATGGGAAAAATTAAAAATAAATTTGACTGCCAGAAATAAGCAAATTCTATAAAACAACTCTAATGTAACATTAAGGCTTGTGCACAAAATTAAACCAGAAAGAAAATTCAGGTTGCTGTTTAATGACTTGTAATCCACATTCACAGCATTGTTTACAAATCTCGTGTTATATGCAGATAAATGTCTTGAAATTATATTTATAAATTGTATCAAATAATGCATGGATAGGTGTGTAATTAAGTTTTCTGCATGCCCAGCATGTGTAGTGCCACTTAAACTACAAGAGAGAAGCATACTGTAAGTGGTTTAACTAGGAATCACATATCAAGGGAGTGTAACAAAACAAGTTACGTTATTCCCCATGTAATTGTTTTCACATTTCCTGGTTTTAAAAGTGGTGGTGCTGAGGAATCAGTTTATGTTTTTGAATCTGTGTGCTTGCACTGTGCTGGGAGAAGAAAATGTATTTTTCATTGATAGGCTGCAGATATTTGTAATTCAGTTATTCACATTTATGTATAATGATAAATTACAACCCAGTCTTCAGTAACTATTAAAGCATTGCATGTTAAGGCATGGATCACAACTCTTTAAACCCCAACTTTCAGTCTCCTTGTTTTTTGATACTACTCAGAAATCCTAACATTACTTTAATGCCATTTATTCTTTTTGTAGTCATATTTTATTATTGCCCCTCCCATTTTCCCGCTGATGCCTCCTGATGCCCAACTGGTTATCAGGGTTGCCATAGCTGTACCATACCTCAAGACAACAGACAGACAGACACACAGACAGAGATAGATAGATAGATAGATAGATAGATAGATAGATAGATAGATAGATAGATAGATAGATAGATAGATAGACAGACAGACACAGATAGATAGAGAATGAAAACATATGTTTGGCCTATTTTAAAAGGTTTGGATGTTACAGCACAGTGGAGTTTGTCATAGGCAGACTCCAATAATTGCATTAAGTGGAGGCGCTGTAGAATTGACCAGATAACCTGAAACAGAATTCAACTTTCAGGGTGCAATTTGAAATGTCTTAAAATGTTAGCTGGATCAGGTTAAACAATGCTTATGCAGCAAAGAAGGGCTGATTTTGCATTTTTTTGCTCTTTCCAAGAACAAAGAAATTTCGGAACTTCCTTTTTTAGTTTACAGGAAGAAAAATAATTGCTTTTCCTCTTTCTCAGAACAAAAAAAAGGTACTGTTTCTTGATCTAAGGGGGATAAATGCTGAGCTAAAATAAAACAAAGTCAGGCTGATAAATAACACGGCCATTTAAAGACCATTACTTGGAAGGAAGGTCTGCCTTGAAGTAATGGTTATTATTACTGCCTTGCAATAATTGTAGCTTAGGATTTCAAGGCTGTCTATGTGAGGAGAGATGCTTATCATATCAAAGCTACTGGTATTATATACTTAAGCTACATCACAGATTCTGAACATATTTTATTTTTGCTTTTATTTTTTATTTTAGAGAGGCCCATCCTATCAAAGGTATTTCTCCAAGTTTAATTCCATTTACCACTAACCTCTGCTATCTACCCCCAACCAACTACCTACCCATTTATGTCCTTTACCCCATCTAGATCGTCTTGCTTCTTCAGTAACCTTCCTTGTGGCACCAAATCAAAAGCCTTGCTAAAAATGAAGTTGAATAAATCTACTGTGCGTCCCTTATCTACTGTCCCCCTTTGAGGTCCCCTTCTTTATTTCTGCCTCATATTCCCTACTGCCTTCATCCCACTGTTACAGTAGCCTATAGACCACAATTCTTTTCCAATGAGAAGAGTAAACAAGTAATGTCCAGCTGCCCCCCCCAACACAAGTCATGTCCCAAAATGCCTGTAGTCAAGGTTTTTCATATTTATGGAACTCATGTATTCTTCTTATGATTTAGGGTTCGTAGTTAGCAAACACCAGTTGAGATTTGAGAAAGCCTAACCACCACTTCACGGTGACCCCTTTTGGATTAGTCCTACACTATTACATATTCATGTCTATATTTATCGCACTGATACAAGTTGAGAGCCTGCTGTTTCATTTTCCTTTTATGCACAGTCATCCCTCCATTTTCCTTGTCTTATATTTATAAAGTACAGTAATTACATCTTCGCTGATGTTTGTTAAGTAAGAATCCTTGTTTAAAGCATAAGAAGAAGAAATGAGTTAGATAAAGATGATAATCCTTGATAGCAGTCCTTCAGTGGCAGTATCTGGACGGCACACTGGACTTTGTAAATTTATATTAGCCATTCACCAGAAGCACCCAAAACATGACTAAATTCATTCAACTAGCCATGGTTGAGCAGGTTACATCTTAAATTTGCCACTGAAATAAGTTCCAGTTTTTATAATTGGTCCTCATAGCTCATGGTTTTCAAGCCCTTAACCACCTTTGTAACTATACTTTGGACCTTTTGGCTCATAACTTTTCTCAGATATGGGCTCCAGAACTAAGCAATATACTTAAGGTAGTACCTGACCAAGGATCAGTATGAGAGCATTGTATTTCAATACCTGCTTATGAAGTTCCCTTTGATGTATAGCATGATTCTGTTTGCATTGTTAGTTGCCACCCTACACAGTAGGTCAATTTTTGAATGAGCTCTTGATGACAATCCCCAAGTTATTTTTACTGTTGCTTGTTGGTAACGTCTAAATCATTTAGTTAGTGTTTTACCTTTAAATTCTTCTTTCAAAAGTGCACGATTTTGCATTTCTCCATATTGATGTTCACCTACCATCTCTCTACCCATTCATCAATCTTGTCCATATCTAAAAGTAATTTATCTCACACTGTGCTGCAACTACTCTTCATATTTTGGTGTTAACACAAACATGATAACACAGCTATTCTGGGCCACTTATAAATATGCTTAGCATTGTTGGCACAAATACAGATCACCATGGGACCCCACTGCTCATGTGTTTTCATTTTGACAGGTGCCCATTAATTTAACTTTTTTAATATTTTAAAAATAAAACCCCCACTCACTGTGCCAGTTTTCAAGCAAGCAGCTGTTACTATAGGTGTTACATCATTGTTCATTCATTCAGCAGCAGCCAAGGCACTGAACAACATGGGATGGTTGTCTTCTTTACAGGTACCAGCAGAACACATACTTCCTTATTTATGAAGTGTTAAGACAGGAGGGAGGGAGGTTGGGTATTAGAGAGAAGTAGGGTGGGGTGTTTTTTTTATTAATATCAGGGGCAGGGTGGGGAGGATGGTGGTGTGTGATATGAGCATTCAGGTGGAGGAAAGAACAATTTTTTTAATACTCACTGTAAATAGACTAACTTCTCTGGGTCTGTGGGTGGGTAAATGTTAGAGAGTGTGCAGTTGAGAGAGCACTTTTAAAAGTGCCATAGTGGTGGGAGGTGGTGGGACCTGGTTGGCTCAGTGGGTGACATACATGTCTAATTTTAAAAGCATTTTTGATAAATCTGCTTTGCATAGTTTTCATTGGTAGAGTGCTACATCACCCTACAAAGACTACTCATAGTGGCCCTTCACTAACACTTTTGCTGGCTACGTTCAAACTTCAAATCTTCATGAAGTTCTAAAAGATGTAGAGTTGGACTTTGTGAAGTGTAAAGAACTTCGCAAATTTGCAGAACTTTGCACAGATATGGCTAAATGAAGTTTTTTTTTTACTTCTGACATCCCTACTCTGAATCCTAACTTTTCATATTTTATCTCTAGAGTGACTATGTAGCATCTCCAAGAAGATATCTACAGTTTTGTTCTCTTTAATCTTTTTTATCTGGTTCACAATATCCTTCTTTATAATCTTCTAATTTTTGTCACAGGGGTCATTTGTCCCTATGTGTATTGACATCAATGTTTGATCGCCTATGCACTCTAGTATGTGAGCAGTTCCCTCACATATTAATTATGTTTAATAATGGCTCCTGATACACAGCATGGTTTGTTGTTCTCTGGGTCTCTTCAACACATTTGTCAGTCTACAAGCCTCAGGGTAGAATTATCCACAGTTGTTGTCTTCCTGTATTTAGCTGTGTCCACTGTTGTTTGGATTAAGTAACATGATGTATTATTGATTGTTCCATTTCCTAATTCTATCAGTACAATCAATCTTTTCTCTATGTGTACTGACATTCTATTGTCATTTGTCAGCCTCTTTTTTTTTGGTTGGGTTTTGTATTTTTATTAACCGGTTTAATGCCATGTTCACACAATTTTGACCCATTTTACCATTTTCTACTTTCAGTGCCTATGTGTTTTAATATTTGTTTATTTCCATTTCCACCATCTTGGATTACATTGATATTTAAATTGTTTTATTCATTTTCTGTTATATATCCACAAATAGGACTAGATACAAGACAAACTTTCACATCACACTACATTACTTTACAAAATAACACTCTACACAGACCTGCCCCTCCCCCACCCTTGCCCCCACCCCCCATGGCATTGGCTTAAATTAATCCTGTAATTACCAGCTGTAACTATATATTGGAATGCTCACATAGCATATAAAGTCTGTAATTTGCTCCATCTTCTATCAAATCTAGACATGCAGTTGTTTACACTAGCTATAATTTTCTACACAGATTGAATAGTAATTCTTGTAGCCACTCATTGTACGATATTATATCTTCATCCAGCCAGTGTCTAAGGACAATTTTCTTAACAGACATGGCAATCATGTTTATATGGAATCTTCTTTCTGTAACAGCTATGGAAGAGTAATCTCCCACCAAGCAGATATCTTGGATTAGTGTTTTTATGGCTTGCATTGTCATTCTCCCCATTGCAAAGATTTCATCTTCCATTTCTCCTCTGTCAAAGCAATTCTACCAACTACCTGTTCAGTGATTTTGTGTATTTCACAGAGAAAGCACTTTTCATATTCTTCTGATACCAAGAAGAACATTTAACATCATCTAAAAGGATTTTCTCTATCCAGTGTTTCACTGGTCATCACAACACTATCCTCATTATTTCCATTGCTTGCAGAGTCCTCTTCGAGTGTTTTGCATCTTGAGATGTTGTTTCACAAATGGTCACACTAATATCTGGTCAGTTTTTCCCTTGCCAAGGTCTCACTACACACAACCAAGCTTTGGTAGAATAGAACTAAATTTATTGGACAACCCCCTGTTGGGTTCCTCCCTTTCCATGCCAGAACAAGGTATAACTATATTTTCTATTTCCTCTCCCTTCCTTCCTAGAATCTCCAACCAGAAGGTGGTAAATAGCGAATGTGTATACTAATTAACAAGTTCAAAAAAACTATATTAAATTAAACATTCCTTATGGAATTGATTGCAGTGTAGCAAAACAAACTAAACAGCTAATGAAGACACACCAGATGTCCCACACTGCTGGGGGGGGTCTAGTAAGTGCTCACATGAGGATTGGGGCCCCTGATGTCGACAACCATGTAAAAACAACTGACTGGGGGAAGCGATACTGGGGAGGTGGTCATCCTGGTGTCTGACTATGCAGCAAAGAAAGATTGCAATGGGGCAGCCACCTCAGCCTTATATATGGGCAGCAGAAAAAAAACTATTCATTTGTAGACTGCAGATGACAGAGCAGTCAGGATAGGTGATGAGTGATGACAACTGCCACTGCATGATACGACACAGCTATCAGTTAGTAAAGGACAGCTGTGTCATATAGTGCAAGTACTATATGACACAGTTGTTTTTAATAAATGACAGCTGTGTCTTATAATGCAAGTACTATATGACACAGTTGTTTTTAATAAATGACAGCTGTGTCATATAGTGCAAGTACTATATGACACAGTTGTTTTTAATAAATGACAGCTGTGTCATATAGTGCAAGTGCTATATTACACAGCTGTCTTTAATAACTGACAGCTGTGTCATATAGTGTAAGTACAATATGACATAGCTGTCCTTTATTAAAGACAGCTGTGTCCTACAGTACTTGCACAAAACAACATGGTTGTCATGCATTAAAGGCAGCTGTGTTGTATGTGTCTTGACCTTGGGAGGTAAGTATAGGGTAAGGGGTTGGGGTGGATTGGTGAATGGTCAGTGGGAGAGTCAGGTTGAAGGTAGGGAGAGGGTGGCAATGATGAGGGACCATTTTTTTCTTTCAGACAAAACAAAAACTCATTGCGGGATGTTTTTTTCTTAGCAGGGAACATAAACACCATTAAATCACTTCAGGACACTGGGGGTGGGCTCTGCAGTGTCCACACTGCTGAGGGGGGTTAATGCTGACACAGGGATTGGGCCTCCCAATGTCAGCAGTGAAGCAAAAAAAAAAGAATTAAATAAATAAATAAACACATAAATACACTGCCAACGGAGACTGGGGCCCCGGTGTGCAGAGAACTGTTTAGTTAAGGCACAGTCAGGATAGAGGGGCTACAATGACAGTATCCCCCTACCTGACCTATGAGTGGTGATAGCAGCAGGGGTTGCACTATTTGACACAGCTGTCATTTATTAAAGACAGCTGTGTCATATAGTGCAAACTGCTGCTTTCACAAAAATTCAGTTCAATGTGCTTATGTAACTTGGTATGATGTATGCTTGTGTGACTTAGATACACTGTGGCTGTTTGCCTCTCTGCCCATGGTATATACCACCCTATAGGGGTATGACAGCGAGGAACCCTAGAGGAGGGATCTACCTGTTTAGATGCTGTGGGAATGATTCCCTTGGCTAAAGGTAGCTTAGGAAAAAGCCCATGGAAAAGAGAGATGTGCCGCTGGAGGAGGAGGGGAGGATGGTGGGGCAATGAAGAAATTAATCCTGCAACAGTCCAGGAGGAGTGACCTTTGAAGGCCTGATGGGGGAG
The DNA here is from genome assembly GCA_016271365.2 of Neoceratodus forsteri. Classification (NCBI taxonomy): domain Eukaryota; kingdom Metazoa; phylum Chordata; order Ceratodontiformes; family Ceratodontidae; genus Neoceratodus; species Neoceratodus forsteri. Next base: position 789,404,933 of record CM028132.1, read on the forward strand.
TGACGTTGTTGCTCTGCCCATTGAACCACAGGCATAGTCTTTGCAATCCAGTGTGCTTATGCAACTTGGTATGATGTATGCTTGTGTGACTTAGATACATTGTGGCTGTTCGCCTCTCTATCCATAGGATATATCACCCTATAGAGGTATGATGGTAAGGAACCCCAAAGGAGGGTTCCACTCCTATAGGTGCCATGAAAATGATTCCCTTGGCTAAAGGTAGCTTAGGAAGAAGCCCAAAAAGAACACCTAAAAGGATGTCAAGCATCGAAGAGGCGAGAAATCAGAATATATTGAGACCAGAAATTAGGGTGATAGATGTAGATGGGAAGGACGGGAGAAGAACAAGATATGATAGGGATGATGAACAAAAGGCAAGCTGGCAAGATGCAGAAGGGTGACTTCCTAAGGAGAGAGAGGGAGCAGCCAGGGCCACCATCTGACTCCATCCAACAGTGGAACCCAACTATGGAACCTATGAAAGCAATAACCCTGTCTAATATTATGACCATCAGCATGGAGGAGAGGAAAAACCTCCTTTGAGGAGGAAACCTCTGGGGATCCAAGGCCTAGGTCACATTCTCTCCAGGCTGAAGGATGTTTTGATTAGTGATGGCTCAGCTACTGTAATTTAGAGTCGATATTGAGGGAAGAGGGAAACGATTCTAATTTAGATGAAGCTCTCACTCTGTCCTTTCAGCAGGAATGCTGTTGAGGGTTGCGAGCGATGTGTCTGCAACTAGATGGCCAAATGCAAAAAAAGATAGAAATGACCACTGAGGCACTCAGCCAGCCTACACAAACCTACAAAACAGACCAGGTGAACCAGAAGCGGTCAGATGGAGAATTGCATAGAGGGGGTCCTCTGAACCCACTCGGGCTGCTAAAGGGGCTCCACTGATGAAAGCCCCACCCCTCATGGATAGAAGTCACAAATTCTGCATCCAGAGGTGTAGCTGAAATGAGGGATGACTGAAGGTCCACCTGGAGTGAAGACATTCTCACTATCGGCCAGGGAGAAGGATTCCACCCTGAGCATTGCATGCTCTAGATGTGGACTTCATGGGTGTAGAGTGAGACCGTTGATTACAGGCTAGCCCTGAGGCATGGAACAATGGACACAGAAGGCACGTCTCCAAGGGGAGAGTAGTTATAATCATGGTAGCATAGGACCCATATGAGAGGTATGCTGAATTAGTCGATGTGAATGAGTAGACCTACAGAGAGGTCAGATTGAGCAATGGAGACCCGACATGGGTCCTGAGGAGGCAGGTTGCAGGAGCAACCATGGGAATGCATGCCAACAGGGTCCATTAAGATGCCAAATTAGGAGTGGATCGAACTGCATCAAGGTAGAAACAAGAATGACTGGGCGAAGCTCGCAGCTGATGGGTGAGGTACAAAGTACCAGTAGTGAGGTAGGAACTATGAAGTCAAAATGGATGAGTGGAAGTTCGAGATGAATATACAAGACATGCTGATGGGGGGGAGCCTTGAAGGCTGGCAGGGACTGCAGAATGGGAATGAACAATGTGAGGGGGAGAGATGATGATGGATGGGTGAAGCCCACAGCCTATGGTGATCTGAGAAGCAGGTATGGGAAGAGAGGAGGGTCCAGAATGAATAGATAATATATGATAATGGAGTGGAGTCTTGAAGGCCAGTACAGGTAATGTCAGAAATGATAGTAGGTAGGGTATAGGAAGGATGAGGTTGTAGAATGGCTGGAGGGTGATTCAGAGTAGAGGGAAATATGACTTGAGTGGTCCAAAATGTAGGGCTTGGGTAAGAGAAAGAGACAAATAGAGACGGTGATGATGGGATAGGGAAACATCCCCAAAAGAAAGCACAGGATGAGGAAGGAGAAGAGGCGAGGGTCAAGGGAGCGGTGGAAGGTTGGACTGCAGTAGCCAGGAAGGCCAGAATGCACATGGGGACTGTACACATGATTAGGCAATAGGATTGAACAGACCTACAGATAGGTCAGACTGAGTGAAGGAGACCCGATGTGAGTCTTGAGGAGGCTGATTGTGAGTAGTAATGACAGAAGGTATGAAGCAGCAGTAAAAGACGGGGTGAGGTGATGCTGAGTAAGTGAGAGGAAAGAGAAAGCTGCCCATGCTGCCCAGAGCTAGGATGCCAGCAGTGACAGTGGAGTCCCCCACCATGGGAAAAGCAGAGCAGCCACGAACCAGGCACCCTGAGATCAAGCAGCTATGTAGGAAGGGAGATAAAGCAATGATGAAAACCAGGCACCTGGAGGTGGATGGACAGGACAGCATAGGTAAATGACTGGATGGAAGCCTGCAGCCAAAGCTGAGCCGATGAGAAGGGGAGTAAAATACAGAGCAGGTAACAGTAGGAAAGAGCACAACAGAAAACTGTCAGTGAGGACGGAGACAAAACTTTACAGCCAGAAATGCAGCTGAAAGGGAGCTGTTGTTGTTGATGGTACTCCCTGCAGTAGCAAGGCATCTGTCAAATGATCTCTCCAAACATTGTCAGCCCTGACAGACACAGCATAGGCACTGACAGATGAGTCAAAACACCATGAGTGCAGGGAAAGGAAGTATTGGGAGTCAAATGAATTGGAGGATGACACAGGAATGGGAAACATGAAGAGCCAGGAGCGGGTGGTGTAAGAAGCAACAATACTGTAACACCATGCAGCAGACACAAGTCCAGATAGGCAACAGGGGCCCCAGAGGTGTCTGACACAGAGCAGGAGCATGAATAAGTGCATGGCAAGCAGTGAGTACAACAGAAACAGCAGTGTGATAGATAGTGGGAAACAGTATACAGCCCCATCAGGAAAATGGAGGCTGGCGGTACTGAAATCCAGCAATCCAGGTCGGTGTCTACTGAGTAGGTGAATCTAACATATGTGAGGCAAAGAAAATGCTCAGATGTTCATCTGTCCTGCTGCACCAGAATGGGTCCTAGAGGTAGGGTAGTTGTACAGAACTTGTAGGGTTGGAAGGGGTGGATGCGGCAGATGCTAGGAGGGCCCAAAAGGATAGGATAGAGGAGTGGAAACAAGCAGCAGACAACCAGGGAAAGAAGGAGATAAAAAGAAGGGGGAATAAACAGAAGCAGGAGACAGGACCAGAGGGTGGGGGGGAGAGAGACAGAGCAATACCGGGAGAAAGGAAACAGTCATGGAATGATGCAACTGACGCAGAGCGAGAGGAACACTGAGGAGGCAAGAAACTGGGATGGGAAAGAGTGTCCGGAGACACAAAGGAAATGGGACCAGTCCAGAGGGAATGGAGGCAGTGCCTCCAGCCACAACAAAGAAATGAATCCTGGAACAGTCCAGGAGGAGTGGCCTTTTAAGGCCTGATGGGGGAATGACGTTGTTGTTCCACCCATTGAACCACAGGTATAGTCTTTGCAATTATAAATAGAACATTGATTCTTTGAACTGAGCATGTTCAGAAACTGAACAGTTTTAAGAAATAACTTAAAAACTATTTAACAGCAGGACCTAAAAACCACAAAAGCACATATCTTGGACCAATCTGTATCAAACCTGAAAGTTTCAGGTTTCAAAGCCTCCTATTTTTTTAGTTATTGAGTGGATAAAAATGTTGAAAAATGGAGCCATTGCCTCCCCTGCACGGATCTATATGAAATTTACAGGATCAAGAGACCCTGGCACAGAGGCTACGCTTTCCAAACATCATGTAAATTGGTTGAAAGGGGGGGGCAAAGTTATTAAGCTGCAAACATTTGACTATAACATAGAAGTGCTTACTCAACCTTAATATACAGGCACTATTGTGCCTGTATAATAATATTATAGGGGTGTGGTAGCACCCCTATAGTTAGGTTTGAGTAGGGCTTGCTATGTTAAACCTCAAATTTTTCACTTTAATATCTTCATAACCATTCAATGGATTTGCACAACATTTTGGATACACACTCTTGTGGGGAAGATCTCTTGACTTGCTGAGTTGTTTTTTTTTTTGGTCAGATGTGTGGATGCTGAGATGAGGGTAGCACAAAAAAATGGCTGTTTTTTGCTGTTCATTGCTCATTGCCTTGTGCCCAGACAGTTTGGAATTTTGGTCTGAATCTTTCAGAGTAGAAAGGGCTTGAGTAACAGAAGTACCTTTCACTTCTTCAGTGAAAAAATATTAATCAGTTCCAAAGTTATTAAATTTTAAAGTTCCCATTATTTGGGAATTTGACACTCCTAGATAGCTTCCTGGAGCGAAAAAAGAATTTGGTCAGATGAAAAAGGATTCTTTTTCATTAGTGGCCAATCCTTTTTCATGAGAAAAAAAATTCCTTTTTCATTTTCCACCCTCTTGGTTTACTATTTTCTTCCCCCAAAAATGTAAAAACCCCAAAAATGACATTCTGCATAGGCAGCAAAACATGTATCTTGCTCATTGGGACTTCATCAGGTGGATTCTGCACTTTTGTGCTGGTAAAATGGCCCCAGAATGTGGTCTTTATTTATATTTTATATCCTTTGTCATCACATGCTAAGATCCTTTTTTGTGAGTCCTTTTCCATTCAAATGAAAAAAGGATCATGTCTGATGAAAATGATTTCTTACTGGTGTTTAATGGTGCCACCCCCACCCTCCCATCGTTGTCCCTGTATATTTTTATTTTATATTTATCTTTAAAAAAATGTCCCTGGTGTCTAGCAGAGTCTCCAGGCTGGCTGTTAGCATCAGCTTCTGTCCTATCTTCTCCCAGCCTCAGTGGCTATAATGTACTGCCTCTTTCACACTTGTCACACCAATTCCATGACTGAACATGAATAATCCTTTCCCAATCCCCATTACTTTTCTCTTGCCAGCATGCAGTTGTAACATGCTTGCATGCACTATTTAAACAAGCATTTGTCAATGCTGTCAATGCTGACATGGAACCTTTGTAAAAGAGCCTCGGCTCAAAGGTGTTGTAATCCTAGATTGAAATAAATAAAATAAATAAATGCCAAATGTTTGCTTGCTGGCATTGGCATTGGTAGTGTAGGAGTGAGAAAGATGCATAATAGTAAAGGCAATGAAGTACTTAACTGAAGCCAACCCCACCACCACCCTGCAGAGACTAACAGGCATTGGGGTGTGCCTTTGTGTCATCAGGCATAACGGCCACTCCATTTCACCACAACCTACCCTGCAGACACCGACAAGTGTCATGTTGTGCCTTGGGGTCTTTGCGCCTTATGCTCACCCCATTCCATCAGGAAATATGGTGAGATGGGTGCAGTATAGGAGAATGAGGTGAACTTTGAGGCCAAAGAATCCAAGGCACACCTCGATGCCTCTCACTGGTTGCAGGGTGTGGAGGGGGGGTGGAATGGTATGAGCATTACAGGTGACAATCCCAAGTCACACCCCGGATGCCTATCAGTCTCTACAGGGTGGGGCGTTATGGTCAGAAACCCTAATGCCTCAGGTGTTTGTTGGTATTTTCAACATTTTTTTTGTGACCCCCCACCTTATGAACAGTGTCAATATCAGTTCATTAGCTGAAGGCTGATTTTGTACAGCGACTATGCCATTTGGCACCACAGGTGCGAAAACACATTTCAAACAGGATGTGAAAAATGACAGCTGTACTGTTCATGGGGAGGTATAAAAAATGGCAATGTTGAAAATCTGCTGTGAAAATATAAAAAAACTGGTGAAGTCACGAGTGTGTAGAAACTGCGCAATGCACACCTGTAATGTAATTAGTTTGGGGATGTTTTACAGCAGATTGTCAACACAGGCATTTTGGGACCTCTGTTCATGAACAGTGTCACTGTGATTTTCTTACTCTGTCCCAAACAGTGATTTCCCACAGCGACCACGCATTTCTGCACCGGAAGTGCGAAAATACATTTCGACCATGGTGTGAAAAATGGCAGCTGTACTGTTCATAAGGAGGTGTGGAAAACTGCCAGTGTTGAAAATCTGGACTGAAAATATTACAAATTCATGAACTTATGAGGATGCGTGGAAACTGCACAATGCTCGCTCGTAACACAGTCATTTTATAGACTTTTGTCAGAAAATGTTTAACATAGCCATTTTAAGACCTCTGCTCATGAACAGTGTCACTGTGATTTTCTTAATCTGTCCCGAATATTGATTTTGCAGGTTATTTTTTTGGGGAAGCAGCAGTTGAGCCGACAGGGGATTGGGCGCCCCTGTCGGCCATACCGACTTTTGCCACGCTGGGGTGGGCTTCCAGTGTGACACCTAGAGGTCTGTTTGGGAGGGACAGTGGAGCCGATGGGGGATTGGACACCCCCATCAGTCATACAGTGCATGTGGGTGGAGGGGAGCACATGAGCACACTGGGGTGGGCTCCCAGCATGCTACGTAAGTGAGGAGCCACGACAAACTGTCTATGACAGTTCAGATGCAGTGAAGATGTACATTAGGCAATTTACAAATTGCCTACATGTTACCACCACTGATTGTGGCTGTATTTTCCTCTGAACTGTATACCACTGCATCTGAATGCTGTCATAGACTGCTCAGACAGTCATTGGCGTGGTGCAGCCGTGCCTGCAAAACGGACTAGGGCATTGGAAGTGGGGGAGGCACACCTACGAATTTTCGTATGGTGGCACTATGTTTCTTGCACATGCATGCAAGCAAACATAAAAATGGAACTCATGCAGCTGTCTCTTGGTCTCCGTGAGCTCTCTAGTAGTCTATGCACTATTTTATAGTGAGTACAAGATAATGGGAGAGACAGTGGAGGCAAATTTTGTTTAGGGCAGGCTGCCGCTCTGTGTGTCTGCATGCATGCGTGTGTGTGTGTGTCTGTGAGGATGAGGATGAGGTCAGTGACAGTGCAGTACCTTTCATGATCATTCCTGTTGCATGACTCACACCTCCTCTTCATGTCCACACACAAATGCTGCTGCTGCTCTCCATACTTTTCTCAGTCTCTGCTGCTAGTACTGCCCCACTCTCTCTTTCAGTGCTTCTGCTTCCTAATCCATCCCATCCCACCAGCACCAGCAAGGAGCTTGATGACACACAGAGGGGAGTCAAGTCAGTTACCACTGCACAGCCTGCACTGCCAATGCCATTGAACTTAACGAGGAGGGAAGCAGGAGCAGGTTCCCATGTCAGGGAGGAGGAGAGGGTAAACCTGCAGACTTCTGTCCCACACAGCATGACAGTACCAGGGAGGAGAGAGTAAGTCAGACACATAAGAGAAATGGGAGCAAGTTCCCATGCCAGCGGGGGAGGTAGACCTGCAGAATTCTAATCTGCCCCACCCAGCATGACAGCACCAGGGGAGGAGAGAGAGCGAGTGAGACAAGCAAAGGAAGTGGGAGCAGGTTCCCATGCCTGGAGAGGGAGAGGGTAGATCTGCAGACTTCTGCCCTACACAGCATGACAGCACCAGGAGGGAGAGAGCAAGTTAGACAGGCACCAACACAGTCAATTCAGTCACCCAGGAGTGGTGTCAGTGAGAGACAGGACTAAAGGCATCTGATCCCTGAAATGCACAGTCCACAAGATAACCAGACTGCTTTATTCAGATTGGGGGGGCATATAGTTTCATGGGTGCAGCCTCATACTGTCCAAGGGAGCTGGGAGTTTGGACATGGTTCAGGTCCCCAGTACTATGAGGGAGAGCATGTGGCACAAGGTTCAAAGCCCCAGACAAAACATTCAGAGCCCTAAACCCAAAGGCCTGGCCTTAACAATGTCCCTGAATGGTTCCCCCATCCTTCCACTGCACCCCCCCGATCATTGTCCCCATATTTATCTTGCTTTTATTTTTATTAAAGACATTTTCCCTGGTGTTTAGTGGTATGCCCCACCCTCCAATTGGTGTACCTCCATAAAGTAATGATGTATCTCTGGTGTTTAGTGGCTCCCCCTCTCCATTTTTGTTGTGTGCCTGCAATAAAGAAAATGGTCCCTCGATGTGTTTCTTTTTCCTTAACATGAAAAATGGTCCTTCACCAATTGTACCCCTCCACCCATGCCTCCTACTCAGTGCCCATGACTCTGCACCCCTCCAACCACCCACACACCCTCACTCACCTGAGCAGGTCCCACAGTAAAGATCCAGCTGATAGGGGAGACGTGTCCTGCTGCTGAAACCACCTACTGCAATATGACAAAGTAAGCAAAGTGTGGTTCAATGTATTTCTAATGGGTTTTCAACTTTGGTGCATAAGGATAAAATTACACTGTCTCAAAAAGTACGAATGCATGGGGGGCCCTGCCAACAGGAAAATAAGGATATGATTATACTATCTCAAAAAGAAAGGAAATTCTTTGTAAAAAAACTGTGTTAACGTAACATTTAGGGTTCAGGCTAAAGTGACAAAAAGTAGGGAAATGTGGCTTTAGGATTTCCAACCCTAAACCCCCAAACCCACCCCTAAAGCAAATCAGGGGCAGAGCCTTCGTAGGGCTTGTCAACCCAAATGCTCACCTCTTTCTATACACTCCAGAAACATATACACCTAATGCAGTGTTTCCATATCTATGGGGATTCCCATATTTTATGGGGGTTTTAAACTGAAAATGGGCTACGGGGAGGAAATAACTAATTTAACAAATCCACAGGGTTGTTGCCAGTGCTAAGGGGAGACAACAGTGAGGCAGTGAGGAACACTTAAACTGCCCTCCAGGACTCTCACCAAGAGCGAGAAATCTTGATTGGTGCCTCCGACCCCACACGCTGTGATCACAAACTCCTGGAGACTGCTGGGAGCTGTGATCTAGCTCTGGGATGCGGCCTTGATTGGCTGATATGATTAGACCCACGCGCACCCCCATGGCTTGACTACCAGACAAGACTTTACCTTAGTGCCCCTCCCGATAGGCTAGCTGGTGAACCCTCTCCCTATAAATCCTGCCCACTGTACCCAGGCAGGTAAGAAGTTTAATTGTGAGAGAGAGGGTTGTTGTTCGAATTTCGAGAGGATCACCAGCGGTGATAACCTCATAGTCTTCAGGTGAAGCTACCTCTGGCTGCAAGCTGCAACACTGGACTTAAGATTTGCAAGAAAGTGACTAGTGCTCACAACAGAGGGAGGTGAACTTTATAATTTACAATTGTCTTTGGTTTAAAGCAGATTCCTTAGGAAAGTTAATATTCTTCAGGTGGAGGATACTTCTAACTGAAGGGTGAAATAAGCAACTTAGAATTATCAGAAAAGGCAGTCTTTCAATCAACAGAGGGAGGTGGAGTTTGCTTTACTTGTGTTACAAGTGTTAAGGTTTTCAGTGCAGGAAGAGTTTAAACCCACATAGGCTAAATACTGTTTTCTGTGTCTGCCCTTCTGCACAGCTGCCGTGTTTTGGGGCTGACTGTTTTCAGAGCACAAGTCACCAGGCTCTTTTGGGGCTGGGGAGGTTTACCTGTTTCTGACTTGGATGTTTGGATTTTTCTCTGTTTGATTAGCAGGGTATTTTCTCCGTCAAATTGGTTTGAAGCAGTATTACAAATTGTCGTGTATGGCATCTTGCTGACAGGAAGGCACTCATCGCATCGGTAGGTCAGAGCGTTTAGCTGATTGTTTCGTGAGGGCACAGTTTAGGCCCAACTTCCCACCCTCACCCCACCCACCCCTGGAAATAGTTCATTTATACCTGGGGTTCTGACATCATTCCTCAAGAGGGCAAGGTACACATCACTGTCATATCCTGTCTAGCACTGCGCTGACAATATAAGCATACACATTATATAAATACATATATTTCTATATAACACACCAATCACACACACACACACACAAAAAAAAACTAAACAAGGTAGACAGTTATGTGGGGAGTAGTACAATGTAATGGCTGTGGGGCAGCAGTCTTCCGGGAGTCTTTCTGGAGGCTGAGATGCTGCCCTGTTTGCAGACAACTATCTGCCCTGAGGGAGGAAGTTGCCCATCTTCAGGCCGCACTGGACAGTGGCAAGGGAACCTCCCCATCCAGGGAGCACCACAGCCACCACCACTACCTCAGAGGTTGTGAAGAAAGCACAGCAGTTGGACCACAGTGGGCTCAGGGAGGGTAAGGGTGGGAACAGAGGCACACCCAGTCAGTTGTTACACTCACAATCCATACACCATTCTGGGGGAGCTAGTTCCCCTATGGATGCACCATGAGAGGAGACTAAGGAGGGTGCAGACAACTGTCACAAGGGAGGCCCTCAGGAAGGAGGCAGAGGGCACCACAGGAAAGAAAGCAGCTCCTGGTGGGGACTCCAATTATTAGGGATAGAACTGTGGGGAGCAGGAAACTGAAGTAAGGTGCCTGCCTGGTGCCATGGCTTGAGGGACAGAAGCGATCCTTAGGATCGCAAGAACAGTTGCACGGAGTCTGAGCTGGACATCATTGTCCACCTAGGGACAAATGACTTGGCTCATCATGAGATTAGAGCAGTGCAAAAGGACTTTGTAGAGTTGGGGAGGGCTTAAGACAAGTAGCACACACAGTATCCTTCTCAGAGGTGCTGCCTGTCAGTGGCATGAGTGAGGCGAGGTACTTTGCACCATGCAGTTTAACAAATGGTTAAAAAATGGTGTGAGTACAGGGTTTGGCTTCATTGGGGACTGGGGTTCCACCTGGAGGACACCAGCCTATACTGGCAGGATGCTCTGCATCTGTCCAGGAAGGGAACAAGTCTTTTGGGCAATCGGTTTAAATGCTTCATTGGTAAGCCTTTAAACTAGTCAAGGGGGGAGGCGCTGATAAGCAGAAGGAAAATCCCAGCCTCCCCCTACAAAACAGGGTACTAAATGAGAAAAAGACCAAGGTAGAAAGGTCAGTGGGGGTTGCCGCTACAGAAGGTAAAGCCATCAAAAAATGGAGAGCAATGAGTACCAATGCCCATAGTCTGGGTAACAAGCTTCCTGAATTAGTGGCCTTGATAGAGGAGGAAGAGCTGGATATTGTGGCAGTCACAGAAACATGGTACACACAGAACCATGACTGGGACGTAAACATACCAGGATACACTATCTACAGGAGGGACAGGGAGGTTAAAAGAGGAGGAGGAGTAGCTCTCTACATAACAGAAGAAATCAAAGCAACAGAACAAAAGGGTAAACAGGGAGGAGGAGAAGAAGCACTGTGGGTCAATTTGGAGGCAGGCAATGGCACCACAATCCGCACAGGGGTTGTATACAGACCCCCCTCTCAGGGGGAGGAAGTGGACAAGGAAATGATAGAAAGTATACTTAGAATGGCAGATAAAGGGGAGATATTGCTGATGGGTGATCTGAATATGCCAGATGTTAACTGGAGTGCAGTTGCAGCAGCCACTTCTAAGAGTGGGGTTATTCTGAATGCCCTACAGGGGGCATGTCTTAGACAACTAGTATTGGAGCCCACTCGAGCGGGAGCAAACTTAGACCTGGTTCTCTCAAATGGAGATGAAGAGAGGATCACAGATGTAGAAGTGGGTAGCCATCTGGGAACTAGCGACCATCGAACAGTATGGTTCACAATAAACACAGCAATAGAGTCAAGCCATACAAAGACAAAGGTACTGGATTTTAGGAGGGCTGACTTTGCCAAAATGGGTGAGTGCCTAAGGAATGCACTAGCAAATGGGCAGGAAGGAGGGGTGGAAGACCAATGGGGAATAATAAAAACTGCCATCACAGAGGTAACAAGCCTTTGTGTAAAGCAAATAAACAAAACGAAACAAGGTAAGAAACCACTATGGTTCTCAAAGGAAGTGGCAGTGAAGGTTCAAGAGAAAAAGAAAGCATTCAGGAAGTACAAGGAATCACAGAAGGAACAGGACAGAGAACTGTATCAGTTAAAGCAAAAGGAAGCTGGAAAGGCAGTCATAACAGCAAAGGCCCAAACCGAGGAAAAGACAGCCAACTCAGTTAAGAAGGGGGATAAAACCTTTTATAGGTACATCAGGGAGCAAAGGAAGACCAAGGGAGGGATAGTGAGGCTTAATAAAGGAGAGGGAGGGTGGGCAGAGGGTGACTGTGAAAAGGCAGAGATACTAAACAAATATTTTTGCTCAGTATTTACAAAGGAAGAGGGGGAGGTACCTAAAACAAACAGTAGAAACACTCTGGATACAGAAGTTGATACCAGCCCATTTACAGAAGAAAGAGTTCTGAAAGAGCTTAAAACTGAAGGTGGACAAAGCAATGGGGCCTGATGGGATTCATCCCAGAATTCTAAAAGAACTAAGGATAGAACTAGTGACACCACTGACTACCTCTTTAACAAATCATGGGAGGATGGGGTGGTACCCGAGGACTGGAGGAGGGCAGATGTGATTCCCCTTCACAAAAGTGGGAGCAAGGCAGAAGCAGGAAACTACAGACCTGTTAGTTTAACCTCAGTGGTAGGGAAAATGATGGAATCACTTCTGAAGGAAAGAATTGTTGCGTATCTAGAGGCCAGAGGGGCACAGGACCCAAGGCAGCATGGATTCACAGCGGGAAGGTCATGCCAGACAAATCTGATAGATTTCTTTGACTGGGTGACCAAAGTAGTAGATCAGGGAGGGGCTGTGGACATGGCCTACCTAGACTTTAGCAAGGCATTTGACGTAGTCCCACACAAAAGATTAATATACAAGTTAGCCAGCCTGGGAGTGGTCCCAAGATGACAGCCTGGGTAAAGAATTGGCTGGAGAATAGGACACAGAGTAATAGTAAATGGGTACACTCTAGAAAAAGGGGGTTAGCAGTGGGTACCACAGGGTTCAGTATTAGGACCGGTCCTCTTCAATGTCTTTATGCGATATTGCAGAGGGACTGGAAGGAAAAGTATGTCTCTTTGCAGATGACACAAAGATCTGCAACAGAGTTGATGCACAAGGTGGGGTGGAAAGGATGAGAAGGGACTGAAGGTTAGAGGAATGGTCAAATGTATGGCAGCTTAGATTCAATGCTAAGAAGTGCAAGGTAATGCACCTGGGAAACAAAAACCCAGGGGAAGAGTACACAATGGGGGGTGAGATACTAACAACAACAAAAATGGAAAGGGACCTGGGGGTAGTCATATCAGATGACCTAAAGGTGGGCAAGCAATGTGAGAGGGCAGCAAGGAGGGCTGGGGGGATACTGGGATGCACAGGGAGAGGCATCACCAGCAGAAAACAAGAAGTTATTATCCCTCTGTACAGACAGCTGGTGAGACCACATCTGGAGTACTGTGTGCAGTTCTGGAGACCCAATCTCCGCAAGGACATAGACAGGATGGAAGCTGTCCGGAGGAGGGCAATTAAAATGGTGCAGGGTCTGCACCGGAAGACATATGAAGTGAGACTTAAGGAGCTTAATATGTATAGCCTCGAGGAAAGGAGGGAGAGGGGGGACATGATAGAAACTTTCAAGTACCTCAAGGGAATCAACAAAGTCCAAGAGGGTAGCATCTTTCAAAAAAAGAGGTGTGCAAGAACAAGGGGGCACAATTTGAAGATAGAAGGGGGTGGCTCAGAGGTAATTTAAGGAAGTATTTTTTCACAGAGAGGGTTGTGGATGCATGGAACAGCCTTCCAGAGGAGGTTGTGGAGTCAAAAACAGTGGTGGAATTCAAGCATGCATGGGACAGTCATAAGGCAATTCTAGGGGGTGGGAGTAGGAAGAAGTAGGCTGCTGGTTAACTAGGATCTGCAGCTTATCCATCAGGTAGGGAAATGGGCAGACTGGGTGGGCCAAGCGGTCCTTATCTGCTGTCAAATTCTATGTTTCTATGTTTCTATGTTTGGATTTGTGAGCATGAGTCAGCACTAGCAGCAGCAAGCAAGCAAGCCTGGACTGAGAATTCACTGCAACTGGAAAGTCAGCGGGACCAACCAAGTTTTTTCAGTGGTGTCGTGGTTCTCTTTTTCCAGCATCTGCAGCAGGGAGGAGCGGTAGAGGTTTTCCAGTCGTGGGCGCGGTGCACTAGGAGTTTGACCACCATTTCTTCTGAAGCAGGTAAGCAGCAAGCTAGAGATCTGTCCAGTGCTGTTAGTCAGGGTGTCAGGAAGGATCCAGTGTGGAATTACGCTGTATAAACGTACTTTGGAAGCTGTTAAGGAATTTATTTTTAAATGGAACCCCTCTAGGCAGTATTTGGTATGTGACTGATAGAGTTGCTTGTTTCAGAGGCTCATAGTGCTAAGCAGTGCAGTCGATTGTATAATTTACTTTAGTTTTTATGTTTGGCTTTAAAAAGTGAAATTAGTTAAGTTCTAAACTTAAAACCATGGTTTCAGTCCTTCTTATACAATTATGGTATGTGTAGAGACCCAGCAGAGCTAATACTCATTAACCACAAAGCTGGACCCCAGCTCTACTACCCTCGAGGCGGAGGACCAGCTCTGTGAGAAATTTAGATTCACCGTTTGGAACTGTCTGACTACCTCATATAATGCTGCAGGATTGTTTCTTTGGATTGTATGTCTGGACAGGTTGGACTCTATCTTGAACTGGGTGAAACTTTTCTAGTAATTCATTTGTTGTTTAACCTGTTGTTTGATGCTGCAATAATAGTAACTGTTGTTGTTGTTGTAAGAAAAACAAACAAACACATACAGTGATTATCAAGTTATGTGCAAAAGATTGTCCAGTCCCCTGTGACTGTTGGGACTTTGATTTGTGGACTCTGAGCACTTCAGAGACTGTTTGGCATTTTATTGGCTTGGGTTTTATTTGAAGGGGGTTCAGGGGTGGGGAAGGGTAGTGAGTGTGTGGCCAGAGAGTGTTGGGGGTGTGCGTGTGAGGTGGACAGAGAATATTAACTGTAGTGTGTATGTGTGTGTGTGTGTGTGTATATATATATATATATATATATATATATATATATATATATACACACGCTAGGAATGTATGAAGTGAGCTTGTCTGTTTTGATGAGTTCATTTAATTATATACTTAGCTGATATTAATTGTCCTGCAGCATTTTATATTTAGTACTTCCTCACAGTTTTATTGCTGTTAAATTGTTGGGGGCCGGGTGGTTGGCAAAACTATGTGAAGTCCCCTTTCATGGCAATAGTAAATGGATTAGATGGGGGTGTAGTTTAGGGTCCCCATGTCCCTGGCGTGCTTTTTCCCCTGTTAGTTGGTGTTACCCCCAGGAGGTCAGGGGAAGAGAATGCACAAATCTCCACTGTACTGTGCTGTGGTGTAGCAGGCTGCCCCATTCACGAGGGTGTGAATGGTTTTAAGGGGGGAAGAGTATAAGCACCCCCTGTTGGGGATGCTTACTGAAAAAACCTTCCCACCTTTTCTTCCTTTTCAAGGGTCTAGGCCCTGACCTGCCTGCTTTGCAGGAGGAGCCTGCACCCTGCTGGGGATTTAAGGATTGTTGGCACCATTTCAGGGGGAGGCCGGCAGAGTGGATGATCGGGGAACTGAGGTGGCATTTATCCTGGCCTGGTTGGGGGTCTCGGCAGCCATTATTGGATGTCCTCTTGGGGAGAGCTGGTGACCAGTAGATGGAGGGTATTGTAGCAGTAAGCTGGAACTGGGTTGGTTTTGGGAGCCATGGCCCAGGGAAGAATGCATGATCCACCTTTGTGCACCATGGCACTGGGGTGGGGAGGCCTGGATCCAGTGGAAGTGAATTGGGTGGTGGG
The DNA here is from genome assembly GCA_016271365.2 of Neoceratodus forsteri. NCBI lineage: Eukaryota > Metazoa > Chordata > Ceratodontiformes > Ceratodontidae > Neoceratodus > Neoceratodus forsteri. The sequence continues at coordinate 789,420,463 of CM028132.1, forward strand.
ACAGTACAGTGGTGGCAACCAGCATTGTGGGGAATGCTATGGTGGCAGCCTGCCTCCCTTTTACTGTGTGGCACTCCACCCAGGAGTGTGATGGCCTGCGGGGAGTGAGAAAGTATGGTCAGTGGGTCTGCCAGATTGCCTGTGCCATGGATGTGTAAGGATGTCAGGAGCCCAGCTACCAAGGCCCTATTGTGCAGGAAGAATGAATAGGGCAAAGCGGGGAACTTGACTAGCCAACATCTGTAGATTGGGCAGCATGAGAAGGTGGAGCCTTGGATAGCATGTGAGGCCTTGGGATTAATTGTGTAGGCCTGGTGAAAGTGCTGCTTTAGGTCAGTTTTAATTCTTAAAGTAAATAAGAACACTTAAAGGAGCCAGAACATGTGCTGTAGTGATTTTATTGAGCACTATAGTGATGCCAGTTGCAAAAATAAATTGGCTTGATCATACAGGAAAATCTACAGGAATTTCACCAAGGTTTTACAGGTAAAATACAGGAAAAATGAGGGTCTGCTACAGGAAAATGTTTTGGCCGATCATACAAACATGCGAACATATGAAATTTGCCAGCAGATAAAGGCCTAGAGGTCTATCAAGTCTGCTCGAATGTGCAGCTAGCACCCCTTATTCTGCAGCTGCCCCTCCCTTCTACCCTTCCCCTCCATTGACCCTCCCCCTTGTCCTGTCCCATCCCCTTTTGAAGCAGTCCACTGTTCTACTGGATACCACTTCTGCAGATAATGCATTCCACCTAGCTACCACCCTCTCTGTAAAAAAGTGTCTCCTCATCTCCCTCCTGAACCTTCCTCCCTCCAGCCTTATATCGTGGCCCTGGGTGTCCCTTCCCTCCCTTACTTTGAACAGCCCCTCTGTACCTGTCTTGTTTATTCCTTTCATGTACTTAAAGGTTTCAATCATGTCCCCCCGTCCCTCCTCTCCTCCAGCGAGTACATGTTCAACTCCCTCAGCCTTCTCTCATATGAGAAGTCCCCCAGTCTCTTGATCATCTTTGTCACCCTTCACTGCACCCCCTCCAGTAACTTAATGCCCCTTTTCAGATATGGGCATCAGTACTGCATGCAATACTCCAGGTGTGGTCTAACTAATGACCTATACAGTGGCTGAATCACCTCCTCCCTCCTTAAGGATATACCCCTTGCCAAGCAACCCAGCATTTTGTTGGCCTTTGCAGTTGCCTTCCTACATTGTGCTGAGTTGTTCATTGACTCTGTAATGAACACCCCCAGATCCTTCTCCTCCTCTATCTGATCAGGGAGCACTGCTAATGTGGTGAGCTTTAAGGTTGACAACCCCTAGGAATACTCTGCCCCTAATTTGCTTTAGGGATGGGTTTGGGGTTGTAGGGTTGGAAATCCTAAAGCAACATTTTCCTACTTTTGTCGCATTAGCCTGAACCCTAAATGCTGCAATAACTTTGTTTTCTTCAAAGAATTTATATCTGCCTATCTATATACATATATATATATATATATAGTGAGGGAGAGAGAGTGATTTGATACATGGTTGTGCCCATTTGCCCATTGAAAAAGACATAATTTATTTCCCCATATGTGATGGAAGCCATGTAGGGTGTTATGATCCTAACTAGCTGCCTATTGGGATTTATGACCCCAGCTAACTGCCTATTAGGATTTATTACCTCAACTAGCTACCAATTAGGGTACTATGACCTCAACAAGCTGCCAATTAAGGTATTATAACTTAAATTGGTTACCAATTAAGGTATTATGATTTAAATATGCTGCCAGTTAGAGTATTATGACCTCAAGTAGCAAATTACTGTACACTGAATTAAAGTATCATGAACACCTGAAGAATACATTAATAACCAATACAGACTCACCAAGCAGTGTTGTCCCTCAGAACTAACACTAACACATACCACTACACTATGGAAACACTTAGGACACAGCAAAAAGTGTCCAACCTTATGTAGTATACACAATAAAAGATGGCAAAGTTCTATGTGAGGAAATAATATAATCTTGGGGTTCAACAAGCTCATAAAGGCCACTCACCCTTCGAGCTCATGGCTTTATGGCTTGTTCAGCCCCTCAATGGTAGTGTATTATTTCCTCATATACAACACTTTGCCATCATTACTATGTATACCAACCCTAAAACCCCACCCCATCCCTGAAGCAAAACAGGGGTGCAATCTTCCTTGGGGTTGTCAACCCTAAAGCTCACCCCATTCCATACACTCCAGAAACATGCACACCTCATGGGGTGACCTTCAGGGTTGACATCCCCAAGGAAGACTGCACCCCTAATTTGCTTCAGGGTTGGGGGTGGGGTAGGGTTTTAGGGTTGGAAACCCTAAAGCCACATTTCCCTACTTTTGTTGCTTTAGCCTGAACCCTAAATGTTGCACTAATGCAGTTTTTTTTTGCAAAGAATTACTTTACTTTTTGAAATAGTATAATTGTATCCTCAATTGTCTGTGGAAGCACAGGGCCCTCTGGGCCCTGCACTCCCATCCCTCCTTAGATGCATACATACTACATATGTTGCTGTGGATTGCATTTGTAGTAAAACAGGAACACAACTGTCAGCATAACCTTCTTCAAATGGTAAAAAAATGAAAGTCCCAGCTCCCAGGTACAACAGGCAAGTGCACATGTAACAGATTAATCTGTATGCAGAGCAGAAATACAGGCACTCTCCCATTCCCAGACCTGTAATTGTACCAGCACCTTGCAAGCTGTAAATCTATCTTGTAGTTTTATTCTAGGTATCTCATTTTTTTATCATTCTGAAACATATCCATTGTCATCAAGAATTACTGTATGCCTCCTTTTAAATTCCAAAATGTTTAATATATTTGATTTTCCTTTTTTAAAGCACATAATAAGCATTGTACATATCCCAAATGCTTTGAACCAAATTGCAATGCGATTCACCAAAGAAATAATTAGTTGAACTATCAAACCCTATAAGTATAGGTATTCATTCAAAATATTTGTCTGTTGCTTTAAATTTCAGAAGTCCCCAGTACACATGTACTAAAGCAATGTCCCATTCATTTTGATGTCCATAAGTCAAGTATACTTTAAATAGTAAACATCTTTAAATTTTGGAAGTTGACAACGCATAAGCACTGAAACAATGTCCCATTCATTGGTCAAATCCAAATTAAAATTGTAACCTCCCTACAACCAGTAAAACTTCAAGTATAGTACACATTCATTGTCTGAAGAAAAGGTTTTTTCTACAGATACTTCCTGATTACATCTGAAATATAGCTAATGTACAATAAATACTTGTCAGATTTCCGTAAAAACTTAATTTCAGAAAGGATTCTTCACAGAATGCATACACTGTACTAAGTCGTGCAGATTACCGTAACGAGTAACTGTTAGTACCTGATAAACTTCAACTCCTAATGCATAATATAACTGTTATTCAATGTGTATAACATGTAAATATAGAAATAGTGCTGAGTGCTGGGGATATTTTAAGCTAAGGAACATCATTTGAGATAGTGCAGAAAGTATTCAAAGAACTCACTCGGTGGAGATCTCTGCTCATAAAAATCAAAAGCTGTCAAATTAAAGCAGCAATGCACACTGTGAAAAATAAGAAGGAAGAAATGTTTTGCTCCACAAAATCTGTTCTTATACAAGACAGTCTGATCACCATTCCAGCAGCAAAGACTCCAGACTTAGCAGTCTCCATTAACACATTGTTCCCCACTTCCCGATCGTCAGCTCACCAGTAATTGTAATATTGATGCATAACTGCACAACCAGTACACCCTGGTAGTCTAATGGCCCCACCCCTCCACCCAGCAGTGCCAGCCCACCTCGATCCCCACCCATCCCCAGCCAGCAACTGGATCAGCCCACCACTCACCTCTATGGTCAGTCACTGGCTGAGCTCTGTATGAGCACATTCTATTATACATAGTATGCGTTCCATGAATGAGCTGTTGGCTAGGGACAGGTGGGGTGGAACAGGGTGGGTTGGCATTGCTAGGTGGGGGCCATTAGACTACCAGGGTGTATGGGTTGTGCAGTTATGCCACAATATTACAATTATGGTGAGCTGGTGATTGGGATCGGGGCATGGGGGGCATGATTAGCCCTGAGGGGCATTACTAGGGGATTGGGGCATGGAGATCCAATAGCCCTGTGGGGCTTTGTATACAGTATATGGGTGTTCAGGGGCAATGAAGCCCCACTGCCCGGCAGGGCTTTCATTACTGTGTATTGGGGTATCAGGGGCAGGATGGCACTTGCACCCTTCCGAGTCCCGTGCTTCAGGCTTGTGACACCCTGTTCAGGTATGCCCTCTGTTTGACGTACCTGTTGGGTTGGTGCAAGTCATGGACATAGGTGCCATGGACCCTAACTGTTCTGGAATTGAGCACAGGGTCCCCGGCACATTGGCATTTGGCACAAGTCACAATTGTCAGAGACTTGTGCCATGCCTTCTGCAATCAGGCCCCATGATCACTGAAATCAGTGCAGATTTGACAGATTAATAGCAAAATTAGGTCTCTGGTGCATGAAGCTCCCATTTAGCCCATCATGCCAGTCCCCATTTCAATGTATTTCAAAGGGTTTTAACTTTGATGTATAACTTCGTCATTTTTGCATATCGTGACTCCAAATTTTCAACATAGCCTTCTTGGGATCCCACCTCATGACTAATAGTGGTGGAATTATGCAAATCAGGCCCAAAAGATGAGTTAGCAGTTGCTTGGTGAAATCCCATTTTTGGTAAGATTTGACAATTTTCACCACCCTTATTCATAACATAGAAGGCTATGTTGAAAATGTGGGGTCAAAATATATGAAAATGGCAATATTACATGCATACTTTGAAATTGTTCTTTGCTCACTCCTAAGTTTTGTAATTTTAAATATTTTGATGCCAAATTTTTAATATTGCCATTTTTTCACACCTCCTCATGAACGTGATACCTGTAATTTTTCAAATTCTGGCCAAAATGTGTTTTTGCACCTGTGGTGCGAAATGATGTTTCGGTGGCATGAAAAGACATTTCGGCAGGAACTTGAAAATTTTCACCTACCAGGTTCATGAAGTGGGATAATAAGAAGACTATGCTGAAAATATGGTGTACAAATACAGTAAAATGCATAGGTTGTGAGTGAACATTGCAGTTCTTCAGTGTTCACCCATAACTTCATTAATTTTAAATATTTGGACTGCATGGATGCCAAATTTTCAACATAGCCACTTTTCCACACCTCCTCAAAAATATGACACATGTCATTTTTTTAATCCTGGATGAAATGTGTTTTCAGACTGCAGGTGCAAAATCAACATTTTGTTCAATATAATAGAAATGGTACATGTCATGTTTATAAGGTGAATCATAAAATAAGTATCTTGAAAATTTGGGGTCAAAAAATAATATAGAGGATAATGTATGGTCTTTGGTTAATGTCCACACTGTAAACCCTTTGATAGGTTGCCATGACATCATTGTAAACCTCGAGAGCATAGCTCGAGAGGTTTTCAGATGTCATGGTAGCCTTGAGAAGTGTTTACAGTGCGGTTATTAACCAAAGACCATACATTATATGTTATAGTGTATGGGCTACCAAGATTGTGTAATCAACGAATGAATTACTTAAGAGTAGTTCTTACCTTTACGGTCGTAAATCATGCAGGAAGATTCCTCAACAATGTTTATTGTGTGTTCTTCGCAACACTATTCATTGGTACAGCCTAGTGCAAATCAATTAATTTAATACCAACATTTTAAACATTTTTCTCAAAGCGGAACATTGAATGTTGTGAGCATTCTATTTTGTCATACCATTGATATGACATACTCAAGAAGGGTTAACAACAGATTGATGTCATAACAATGGCATAACAAGGTTGTAATCTGCTTGATTTCATTTAGTAGTAAGGGCCCCCCCCATACATTATAATTAAGCAATAAGGCATGACACAGTGTATGTTATTGTGTAATAAAGTCACACCTCAGGTGGTTGAAGCACCAGACCACAGGCACAGTGCATTTTACTATATCCCTGGTGTCTAGTGGATCTCCCCACCTCAGCAGGTAGCTCCTCACCACCATGCACCCCCCCAACACACCCTAACATGCTCATTCATTCAGTTCAGTCAGACAGCCAGCCATGGTGGTGAGTGGAGGGCTATGCTGGCCTCCCACCCATTGTCGGGGTGGGTTGGGGGGTGCGTAGTGGTGGGGATCTACCTGCCAGGGTGGAAAGATCCACTAGACAACAGGGATAGAGTAAAGTGCACTGTGTCATGGGACACAGGTAAGCAATCAGTGGTGGCGGGTTGGGGGGGGGGACTGGCCATCACACTGGGGCTGGCTGCTGTCACTGTTCCTGGAGCCATCATTCACTGGGTGGGATGGGGAACTTGGTGATCACCAGGCCTATTCTAACATTGCATTGCCCATGAGGTTTGGGTCGGTGATGTGTTTACATGCTGACATTACAGGGAGCGATGGTTTACCTGCTTTGATGTGTGCCACAATATTTTTTCCATGATATTGCTGGCCAGATCCCGGGAGACAGACCTTTTGTTCAGATAAACGAGTGGTTTGGATAATCAAGTTTACATTGAAAATAATTGGCATGAAATCAAAACCAAGCATACTCTTAACATATAAATAAAATGCAGTCACTTAACTTAAAATTTGTTTAATTACGAACATACAAACATATAAAATTTGCCAGCAGATAAAGGCCTAGAGGTCTATCAAGTCTACTTGAATGTGCAGCTAGCACCCCTTATTCTGCAGCTGCCCTTCCCTTCCACCCTTCCCCTCCATTGACCCTCCCCCTTGGCCTATCCCAGCTCCTTGTGAAGCAGTCCACTGTTCTACTGGATACCACTTCTGCCGGTAATGCATTCCACCCAGCCACCACCCTCTCTGTAAAAATCTGTCTCGTCATCTCCCTCCTTAACCTTCCTCCCTCCAGTCTCATATCATTGCCCTGGTGCCCCTCCCCTCCCTTACTTTGAACAGCCCCTCTGTACCTGTCTTGTTTATTCCTTTCATGTACTTAAAGGTTTCAATCATGTCCTCCCATCCCTCCTCTCCTCCAGCGAGTACATATTCAGCTCCCTCAGCCTCCTCTCATATGATAAGTCCCTCAGCCCCTAGATCATCTCTGTCACCCTGCGCTGCACCCCCTCCAGTAACTTAATTTCCCTCTTCAGACATGGGTGCCAGTACTGCACACAATACTCCAGGTACAGTCTTACTAATGACCTATACAGTGGCAGAATCACCTCCTCCCTCCTTGAGGATATACTCCTTGCAATACAACCCAGCATTTTGTTGGCCTTTGCAGTTGCCTTTCTACATTGTGCCAAGTTGTTCATTGACCCTGTAATGAGCACCCCAGATCTTTCTCCTCCTCTGTCTGGGCTAGCTGCATTCCCCCAGTTGGTAATTCCTCTTTGGGTTCATCACCCCAAAATGCAGCACCTTGTACTTTTTGGCATTAAAGCCCAGTTGCCAGGTGTCTGACCAGGTTTCCAGCTTTGCCAGATCATCCTGCAACCTCTGCCATTCCCCTAGGTCATCTACACCACTCCCATCTTGGTATCATCAACAAACAGATTGATCTTGCTCTTGATGTTCAATGATATGTCTGCAATGTATATCCCAAACAACACTGGTTCCAACTCCAAGCCCTGTGAAACACTGCTCATCACTACCCATGGGGATGAGAGCTCCCCACCCACCATCACCTTCTGTTACCTTCCCTGAAGCCATTTCCCTACCCGTCTCACCAGCTTTGTACCTGCTCCTGTGCCTTCTAACTTACTTCTCAGCCTCCCATGTGGCACTGAGTCAAATGTATTACTGAAGTCCAGGTACAGGCCCCACTGCATGGCCCCTGTCCAATTACCTAGTTACCAAGTCATAGAACTCCACCAGGTTGGTCTGGCAGGATCTGCCATGAATGAAGCCATGCTGTCTGCTGTCCTGTAGTCCTTTGACCTCCAGGAGTGCCACCAGCCTCTCCTTCAGGATAGTCTCCATCAGCTTACTCACAATGGATGTGAGGCTCACCGGTCTGTAGTTCCCCAGTTCATCCTTGAGGCCACTCTTGTGGAGGGACACCACATGAGCCATCCTCCAATCCCGAGGTGTACACCCCGAGTGTGATGAGACATTAAATAGGTCTGTCAAAGATTCCGCTAGGACCTCTGCCAGCTCCTTCAGTACCCTGGGGTGGATGCCATCTGGGCCTCACCCCTTGTCCACCCTCAGTGCCTTCAAACCCTCCAGAACTCTGCCTTTCATGTTTTCCTCATCAGTCACCCCCTCCTCCCCCCATTTTGGCCATTCCTCTCCCTTGGGTATTACCCCCTCTTCTCCTTAGTAAATACCAAGCAGAAGCAATCATTTCGCTCTTCTGCCTTATCGCACCCTGCTTCCACCCAACGCCCCTCCTTTCTAATCCTTACTATGTGATCCTTACAGTTCCTTTTCTCCCTGATGTACCTAAAGAAGTCCTTCTCCCCTTCTTAATGCCTTGTGCCAGCATGAGCTCTGTAGATGCCTTGGCTCCCCTTAACTGCCCTTGCCACCTCCTTCGATTCCTTCAGGTACTCCTCCCTGTTCTTCCCCCTCTCGGTTTTCTTGTACCTCCTAAAGGCAGCCTTTTTCCTCCTTACCTTTTCCATGACCTCATTGCTCAGCCAGCTCAGTTTTTTAGCCCTAGCCTTCTTGCTCTGGGCCTTGCTGCAGGTTCTGGCTGCTTCTACTATCCCCAGCTTTATGAGCTCCCACCTCTGGTGAGTGCCCATACTAGGCTGAATTCTAGCCAGGTACCCTTTTACCACTTCCCCATCCTCCCAAAGTTGACCCTCCTGATGTCTAGCACTCTTGTGCCAGATTCCACTCCTTCCTTGCCCATATCCAATGTGAGCCATACTGAGTGATGGTCACTCCCTGACAGTGGTTTTTCCACCCTAAGTTCCCTCACAAACTCCCCATTTGCCAGCACAAGGTCAACGGTATTCCCTAACCTGGTTGGTTCACTGACCATTTGCAACAGGAAGCTGTCCTGGAAGGCATCCAGCAGTACCCTTTCCCTTCTATTCCTGGTTGTTGGGATACAAATGCAAATGAAAAAATAAAACTATTCTCATGTGTTCACTCATTTATAATAATAAACAGCAATGGCTTTTTGTTTACCAGCTTCGTTTAATTTCTGAATTGCTTTCTGCTTTAGTTGTTGGAGCAGGAGTGTGTGAAGGTAATCACACTCTGGCTGACTCTTGAGCCAAAGGATGCAGGTAGCAAAATCATTAGCAGTATCTGAGGCAGTTGGAAGAACTGGCAACTGTCATCCGACTAGTCCTCATCGATAGCATTTGCACACTTAGTTTGCTCCTCAGATAAGATTGCAAGAATGTCAGCATCTGTGAGCTCTCCATAGAAACATAGAAACATAGAATTTGATGGCAGATAAGGATCGCTTGGCCCACCTAGTCTGCTCATTTCTCCACCTGATGGATAAGCTGCAGATTCTAGTTAATCAACAGCTTACTTCCTCCTACCCCCCACTAGAATTTCCTTATGTCTGTCCCATGCATTCTTGAATTCTCCCACTGTTCCTGACTCCACAACCTCCTCAGGAAGTCTGTTCCATGCATCCACAAACCTCTCTGTGAAAATATACTTTCTAACATTACCTCTGAGCCGTCCCCCATCTATCTTCAAATTGTGCCCCCTTGTTCTTGCACATCTCTTTTTTTGAAAGATGCTACACTCTTGGACTTTGTTAATTCCCTTGAGATACTTGAAAGTTTCTATCATGTCTCGCTTCTCCCTCCTTTCCTCAAGGGTATACATATTAAGCTGCTTTAGTCTCTCCTCATATGTCTTCTGGTGCAGACCCTGCACCATTTTTGTTGCCCTCCTCTGAACAGCCTCCACTCCATCTATGTCTTTTCGGAGATGGGGTCTCCAGAATTGCATGCAGTACTCCAGATGGGGTCTCACCAGCCGTCTGTACAGAGGGATAACAACTTCCTGTTTTCTACTGTAGATGCCTCTCCCTGCACATCCCAGTATCCCCCCAGCCCTCCTTACTGCCTTCTCACATTGCTTGCCCACCTTTAGGTCATCTGATATAATTACTCCTAGGTCTCTTTCGATTTTTGTTGTTCTAATTTTCTCACCCCCATTGTGTACTCTTCCTCTGGGTTTTTGTCTCCCAGATGCATTACCTTGCACTTCTTTGGACTGAATCTGAGCTGTCATATATTTGACCATTCCTCCAACCTTGCCAAGTCCCTTTTCATCCTTTCCACCCCACCTTGTGTATCAACCCTGTTGCAGATCTTTGTGTCATCTGCAAAGAGACATACTTTTCCTTCCAGGTGCTCTCCAATGTCACTTATAAAGACATTAAAGAGGACCAGTCCCAGTACCAAACCCCGCAGTACCCTGCTAGTCACCCTCCGTTCTTCACTGTGGACTCTGTTTACTATTACCCTTTGCGTCCTGTTGTCCAGCCAATTTTTTATCCAGGCTACCACCTTGGGACCCACTCCAAGGCTGACTAACTTGTATAGTAATCTTTTGTGTCAGACTGTGTCAAATGCCTTGCTAAAATCTAGGTAGGCCATATCCACAGCCCCTCCCTGGTCTACTACTTTGGTCACCCAGTCAAAGAAATCTATTAGGTTCATTTGACATGACCTTCCTGCTGTGAAACCATGCTGCCGTGGGTCCTGTTCCCCACTGGCCTCTAGGTACTCAACAGTTCTTTGCTTCAGAAGAGATTCCATCATTTTCCCCTACCCTTCATCCTCTGCATCAGCCGCAGTCCACTCAGTGAGGTAGTCTTCAGGGATCTGTAGTTGTTTAGCCAATTCTAAAAATCCATCTGCTGCTTTGTCCTTCTGTTCAATGGTAATTGGTGCAACAGTGGGTGCAAGCACTTGAGAGTGACTCCAGCATTTTGAAATTGTCTGCTTGCACCTCTGCCCTCGATTCGGATAAGGGATTGTAACTTTGCCATAGTGTTTGGGGGGTAGAAAAATGCAAGGCTGTGTTAATGGGCAGTACTTGCCCTTTTCATCGGACCAAGCACATGTAGTGCATCTAAAAATAGCAAGAAATATGGGGGACAGATCTCTAGTTTGGTTACTCCGGCGATTCGGATAATCAGAGGTCAGTTAAATGAAGTTGTATAGTGTTCATTGCAAAATACTCTGTTAATGCATCAGTTAGGATTAAAGTGACAAAAGCAGGGAAATGAGACATTAGGGTTGAGCCCCCCTAACCCCCCAACCCACCATCCTCCACAAACCAATGGGAGTTCGGTGGTGCCATGGGGTTGTTGTGCCCAGCCTCACCCCATTCCATGTGTAAACAGGCTGACATAGTACAGCACAGGAGATTGGGGTGAGAGTTAGGCATAACAATCCCATGGCACACCCCGATGCCTGTTGGTGTGTGGAGGATGGGGGTAGGTGGTAGGTTGGGGGGGTTAGGGGCTCAACCCTAACATCTCATTTCCCTATGTTTGTTGCTTCAATCCTAACTGATGCATTAACAACATTTTTTTCAATGAATTTCCTTACTTTTTGAGAAAGTGTAATGTAACTGGTAACTGGTATGTGCTGGTGGGAGCGCGGCCCTCCGAGTCCATGCTCCCTTCACGCTGCCACTTTTTGCTTAACAATATGTGTCTGTGAAAGCATGGGCCCACTGGGCCCTGCACTTCTGCTTATGCATAACAATGGAGCCATACAATAGCCCTATAGGGCTGAAAAGGAATCCTTGTAACACTAATTTGCCAAAATCTCAGTAACCGAAGCAGCTATGAAAAAATTCCACTGCAGTTGTAACCATGACTTTGAAACCTCCATGTGTGCTTAGAGCTGCCTGGAGCAAAAAATCCATATCTCACATTTATTTTTGAGATATGGGCACCAAAAGGTGTTGTGGGCGCCACAATGTTATCCTATGGGAAAAATCTCAACTTCGTTATGGAATATCTATGAAACTGATTTAATGTTCTGCACCTAAACAGCATAATTCATATCTCTGGGACACCCCTTTATACCCTTTAAATTTTATGCTAAAAGACCAAACTTTTTATTTGCAGTGCACTGGGAAAGTTTTAAAATTCCTAGATCATGAGGTGGCAAAATCCCCATTTGCGAAGTCAATCCCCATTCACAAGCTGTCAGAATCATTGTTTATGAGAAATCTTTGTTCATCAGATTTTGGCCATCTGGTTTGGAAGTTGCGATCAAGGATTTTGTCAGCTCGTGAAAGGGGCTGGCTCGTAAAATGGAATTCTGACAGCTCGCGAACAAGGATTTTGTCACTTCATGAACAAGGATTTAAAAAAACAATCCCCTTTTGTGAGCTGTCAAAATCCCCTTTCGTGAGTTGATACCCTTTCACGAGGTGTCAAAATCCCCATTCACAAGCCAATCCTTGTTCGCGATAATGGCCATCTGGTCTGGAAATCACGATCAAGGATTTTGTCAGCTCGCGAAAGGGGATTTTGACAGCTCGTGAAAGGAGATTTTAACAGCTTATGAAAAGGGATTAAAAAACTAGTCCCCTTTTTCGAGCTGTCAAAATCCCCTTTCATGAGCTAATTCCCTTTCACAAGCTGACAAAATCCCCATTTGGGAGTTGATCCATGTTCGCGAGATAAGGCCATCTGGACCCTGAGTTGTGATCAAGGATTTTGTTAATTCATGAAAGGGGATTGGCTCACAAAAGGGAATTTGGTCATCTTGTGAATTAAGATCAGAAGTGAGGCACGAATAAAGAATGTTAACATATAAAATGTCTGTCTTTGACCAAAACGAAGGAAACCAAAGGCATGGGTTTGTAGAGGGCATCATTCTGAACAAAATCCTTGCTTAATTCACAAGTGAAGACATCCATGGGGCAAGCTACAACATTTTGTTTCTGGGGAAAAATGAAAACAAGATGGTGGCTTGTAAAAGGGGAGCTTTTCCTCACCAATGGGGATTTCTACTCTGAAAATTTCAGACCAAAATTCAAAATGGTGTGGCCACAGGGCAATGGGCAAAAATCAGCAAAAATGGGGAAAGAAAAGTGGAAAACACATGTTTTGGCACTTCGTTGCTCGAAAGCTGCAAGTCCAATCACAACGCAGCCTGGCAAATCAAGATATCTGACATACAAAACCACATATTCCAAATTTCATGCAAATCTGTTCAACGGTTGCAAAGTTATTAAAGTGTAAAATATGAGTGTTAACATTAAAATTGCCTACTCAACCTTAACTATAGGGGAACAATCGTCCCCTTATAATATAAATTAATTGTAAAATCTCCATTAATAGGTGTGCAGCTATTAATGTTCAAAGTTAGGGGTTAACATTAAACAGCCTACACAACCCTAACTATAGTGGCACTACCACACCATTATAATATATAGACATATAATACATGGATGGGGAATTTTACCCATACAAATGTCCATTGTCTGTGTCCCTGTATACTTGTAAATAAATTATCAATTAACACTACATATACCTACACTAATCAAACAAATAAAAGTACAGATCTACACTACATTAAACCCTAAGGGACAATACTAATAACACAATTAATGCTTCATTAGGAAGCTAGTCAAATCAATGAACAAGCTGCACAGAAACTTGGAAAAAAAGACCCTTCCACAAAACCCTCCCAAACCCATAAATCCCCCAAACTCCTACTTGTACTAACTTGCTGCAAGAGGCCTTCGGGTGCAATAACAGGATCTCAAATGTGATTGTTGTAGTATATTCTACAAACAATGGGTAAAGGTGGTACACTTAGTCATATACCCATCTCGAGGGCAAATTAGGGCAATAAAGTCAGTTGCCGTTTGGGTTCATGGCTTAATGGCCTTAATTTGCCCCCTTAATGTACTTACATCTTTATATTCCACCCTTAATCATAATTTAGTTCATATACATAATCATATACAGTATTAAACCAAGTCTTCAAGCTTTAGTTATACAGGGGCCAGAGTGGCTTGCCATTTAAAAAATAATATTTCTAATTAATCCCTGGTGGCCTAGTGGATAGATTCTTTTAAATAATAAAGTTGAGCTGTGACTTGGCAGGAGGGTTACTGAGCTGATAGTGAAGAGGGGCAATTTTTTTTTCTTTAAAGCTGGGACACAGTGAGAGATTTGCTAAGCTGGAAGGGAAGGTTTTAATTTTATGTTATAATCAGAGCCAAGTGGAAGGGCTGCTGAGATGAAAGAAGGGAGTGAATTTTTTTTATATATATTTGAAAGTTGAGACCAGAAAAGGAATGTTGCTACTGAAAGTGGAAAGATGAGGGTTTTATGTAAAAGTTGAAAACAGGCTAGGAGGATTGCTGATCTAGGAGCAGGGAAAGAAGTTTATTTTTTATTTTACAGTTGAGATCAAGCGGGGCAGTTGCTGTGTTGGGGGGAGGGAGGAGGCTATTAATTTTGTCCAGGTATGAGCCACATATCTGCATCACAGGTAGACTGACATGTCAACCAATGAACCAAAGCCTCACACACACATATTGACATCGCAACATATGAATCAGAGTGGTGCTCAGGATAAAAATATATCACTAGTGGGGTCTTACAAATGTCTGTGCTAGGACCATTGCTGCTCAACATTATCATTATGACTTGATGGACCAATGGTCTTTTCTGCAGTCTTTCTCAATGTTTCAATTAAAAATCTCAAGCAGAGAAACAGCAGTTTGTTAGTTTGCTGATGACACCAAACCAGCCAAAATATCAGTACAATGAAAGGGGGTAACAAGATGCATGATGACTTGTGTAAGCTTCTTAAGAGGGATCAGTACTGGAAATGAAGTTTAACATAGGGGAGTCTAGGGCGCTGATGCTTGAGGCATAAACTATGTATTATATTATTTATTTAAATTTTGATAACCAGGAAAGGCACACTGAGCTGAGGATCATTTCCAGATGTGATCCAGGAGGAGGGGAAAAGTGGAGTTACATACAATAAAGAGCAGTTAAAGGACCTCACTGGAAATGAGCTTGTCTCAGTTTGAGCTATCCTATTCAATTCTGAATAAAAGTTAAAAATGAATAATGAACAAGCGTCCAAAGTGCAACAAACAAAAATATAAATTTCAGAGGCAGTAAAGACCAAATATTGAGTGTTATGACAGAGCCATGAGTGGTAACATACAGTACATGGCTGCAATGAACAATGTGTGCTGGAGAGCAACAAAAATGGTGCACCAACGTATTGAAGAGAAGGCAGGGAGTCAATGGCATGGTAGGTGCAGGTAGGTGAATAAATAAGAGGTAGACAGGGTAATAGGGGAGGCTGTGAGGAGAGAGTGGAAAAGGATTCACAAGAGAGGGTGACAGGTACAGGGGTGGGCAGGAGTAGACCTCTTCATGCATCTAAAGTAAGGAGGGAAGGGGAAAGATGAAGGGGAGAGGGGAGTCAGTTCCAGATGGATGGGAGGTGGTAGGAGAAGGCAGCTTGCCCAGTATATGAGGGAGGATGAGGAATGGTGAAATTCCATGAGTCTCTGGTGTGAAGACAGTAAGAAGAGGAGAGGGTGAAGGAGAGGAGTTAAGAAATGTAACAGGAAAGGGAACCAAACCAGAATTTGACAATAAAGGAGGTACAGCGGAACAGGTGATGTTGAGGTAAAGGGAGGATGGCAAGGGATGAATAAAGAGAGCAATTGTTAGTGTGAAGTGGGGAGTTGGTGGCAAAGCAACAGAAGGCATTGCAGAGGTTTGCAGTCTGGCTAGGGAAGAGGTGGGAGTAGTGTTATAGAACACATCTGCATAGTTGAACACAAGGAGGATCATTTTAGTAACCAACTCCCAGCAGACCTGGGGGGAGAAGCAGTCCTTATTATGGTATAAGGCACCAAGCTCGGGGTGAAGTTTGGTGTGGATGGCATCAATATGGGTAGAGAAATTGAGCTTGCTATCAAGCCAGATCCCAATGTGCAGAAGACAGCGGAAGGCAAAAGCCTTGCTGATTTCTGGCTGGTACCAAAGGTCACGGATATGGTCTTCTTTGTGTTTACCTTGAGCTGGTTAACCTGGAACTGGGGCAGAACATTGTGGAAGTCATGCTGGAGTGGGGCCTCCACAGCTGAGGTTGAGGGGCCAGAAGTGTAGATGACTGTGTCATCTGTATACATGTGGGTGTGCAAAATGACACATGGGTGGTCTTTCAGGAAGATAGAAAAAAGAATTGGGCCTAGGATGGAGCCCTGTGGGATCCCTGGTATGAATGTGGAGGACAGAACACCTATCTGAAGAGCCTGTTGATGGTTCATAAGGTACAAACAGAACCAGGCCACAGCATATTCAGACAGGCCTGCCAAGTTTAGCTTGTCCAGTAGGAGTGCGTGAGACACAGAATCAAAAACATGGCTAAATCAATAAAGATGGCTGCAATGATATGTTCCCGATCTATTCCAGTAAGGATTGCATCAGTTATAGGCAGCAGCAGCAATGACATGGTGGAATAATTCTTCCTAAAACTAGACTGGAACAGAAAGAGAAGATTTGAGGAGGTTAGGTAGTCAGCAAGCCTAGAGTAGATGAGAGATTCTTGTGGTTTAGCAAGAGAGGAGAGGAGTGATATAGGCCTGTAGTTGTCTGGGGTGGAGGGGTCGCCCCCTTTGTGAAGAGTGAGAACCGTAGCAATTTTCCAGGCCTGAGGGATGGCACTGAAAGAAAAGGGTAGGTTCAGAAGGTGAGAGAGAGGGAAGGCAATGGCTGGAGCAGAGAGTCACTGGAGTTTGGGGTTCAGGCCATCAGGGCTTGAGTGATGTAAGGGCTAGGTAGACTTCCTGGTAGGAGACAGGAGAGAAGAGGAAGCCTTCAGGTGATTGAGGTGGGGATGAGACAGTAGTATCTGGAGGAGGGTGACAAGGTAGAGCAGAGGTAGTGAAGAATTTATTAAAAAGGGCAGCTACAGAGGGGGGGTCGGAGATCTGTGAGTCATCAACCAGAAAGGTGGGAGGAGTGGACTGGGCTAGGGGATCGAATTGGGTGTGGATAACCTTTCAAAATTTTGAGGGAGAGAAGACATTTGATTGGAAGTTAACCTTGATATAGTGGGCCTTAGAGGTGAAAACAGACTTTGTACAGGTGTTCCTGAGTGACCTGTAATACTAAAGGTCAGCCAGGGGATAGGAAGATTTAAAGTGTGTCCATGCAAGGTCCTGAGACTTGCACAAGTCAGTAAGATCAGCTGTGACCCACACATGGTGGGAGCATTTAAACCTGGCCTTTCTGAGGAGTCCATGGATGTTCCAGGTCTTGATGAAAATAGCAGAAAAGAGAGACAGGGATGAATCAATGTCATGGACTGAGTACATGAGGGACCAATCAGAGACTGCAAGGTCTTTTAGGAGAGCATCAGTGTCTTTTGACCTGAGAGGCCTAAACTAAATGTAATTGGAGGCAGACTGAGGGAGACACACTTGCCTGACACTATAGGTTAAGCAGTGGCTGCTGAAGGTGTCCAGTAGAATGCCTGCAGCTATAATACAGTGGAGGTGGAAAGAGAGCACCCAGTCCAGTAGGGAATGCTTACAGGAGTGCAGACTGAGTCAGGTGGGTTCAGTAGTTAGTTAGGTGAGGTTCAGGGACTCAGTCTTGTGAAGAGTAGGTTTGGAAGCAGGGCAGAGCCAATCTAAGTTGAAGTCCCCAAGGAGAATAAGCTTACTGGAAGCAGCATGAGAAAATAGATGAGAGTGATATAGCTACCCTTTTGTGGCAAGGAGCTGGTTGGTACTGAGAAGGAGAAAGGGATCATATTTAGATGCTAAATTCAGGCTTGGGAAGCACTGTGCAGCAGAAGTTAAGTAATCTAATAGGAATGTTCAGCTATATCAAAAGGGGTGTAGCCAACCAGTCACTTGCGATATTCTTCCATTGTACAAGGTACTGATTAGGCCTCATTTACAGAATTATACTGATTTCTGTTCATCAGGACAAGAAAGACACTGAAATGATAGAGAAGGTGCAGTACTGAGCCATTTCATTAATAGGAATGGAGGGTCAGAGCTATGAGGAGATACAGGCTACTCTAAACTGGTTTAATTTGGGGAAAAAGGGTTGAATTGGCTCTGACCTTTCAATATGTAGAATTCTTAAAGGGCTAAATTTATGGTTGACCACACAGGGTTCTTCTTGCTGGTGGGGCATAATAGAACTAGAGGCATTTACTGAAGTTTAAGGGGTAGAACAAAGGGGGGGCAGAAGAATGCACTATTGCACATGGAGGGTGGTAAATGTGTGACAACAGTTTGCCATAGAAGGTGTTGGTTGCAGCTACAATACAGGCTTTTAAGATTGAACTTGATGGGTTTCTGTCACAAAAAGATTTAAAGGGCTGTGCCACTTAAGACAAAGGCAGAAGATCCTAAATAATTAAAACAATAATATGCTTGGGAGGAAGAGGCTAGTTAGTGGCCTTGAATTCCAAGAGGCTTCTGCCACTGGTATTTCTCCTCCACTCAGCTCTGCAGGTATCTTTTTAAAAAATTTTTATCAAAAACATATTCTATGTTCTTTAATCAAACTCAAGAAATAGTCATTACCATGAAGGTAAGAGGACTAGACAAGATGGGCCCTTAATTTCATCTGTATTCAGTTACTGTATAACTGTGTAACGCCTTTACCACAGCACCCTCTAGCCAAGAGTATAACAAATATGCTTCAAATCAGTATTGTTACAGAAGCCACAGGTATAGGGGATAGAAGAAGATCATGGAGAATATGTGCAGCCTTCCTGAATGGATATACCCCATTTACCAGTATAAATCACATGAATCAAGCCCAATTAGAGGGCTCACGCATCAGTGCCCTTGGCCAGCATACTGTAGAGAAGGCCTGCCTAGTATGGGAGAGCTGCTGGATAAAGTCAGACTTTGACTAATCAAAATAGTCTACTAGAAAGAGCAAACTTGAGGAATGTTCCAAATAAACAAAGTTCAAACTTACAGTACCTTTACTTATTGATTACTGCGTATATAAAGATATGTAATAACTGCAATGTTCTACACACCCATTAAACAAGAATTATGTGTGAACTGAACAATACATGCTGGGCAGTGGAAATGGAAACAATGTTACAAATTTGGGAAATTGGCACTAATGATAGGCAAAATGAAATGAATTGGAATGATGAACATTTGAGAGAAAGCATTCCACAGTTGTATAAAAAAAATTCACAAACTAAAACTAGGTATACATTATCAGAAAGATAAAATGTTCTGAGAAGGCATAAAACTATTTTATTACTATGGTAAGCTTTGCAGAATATTTACATTAAAATCTGCATCAGCAGATATAAAATAACCAAATCAAAGTACCAATGGTACTAAATGTGCCAAATAAGGTCGCAATTGTGAAATAATTCTGTATTAAAATACAATATACAGTGCGCTTGCCAGGATTCAACCACTGAGCCATTGCCTGCTAAACAAACACACATTTGTTTTGCCACTTAGCTATAGGAAAGTAAGCTGTAATTCCTATGGTGTAGCGGTATGTCACAACCTGCAAAACAGGTGACTGCGGATCTAATCCCATCAGATGATATTCCTTCACAAATTGTTATTTAGCCAAAGTTACTTCTCAGATAATTCACTATTCCAACTTCACATCACCATGAATCACCACTCATGTGAGTTTATTTTTTTATTTTAGTCTTTGGTAACTGGGTAAGGCCCACTAGGCACAAGTGCCTGTTTTCAGGGGTGACCTGTGAGCACTGAGTGGTTAAGTGACTTGCTCAGAGTCACACAGTATGCAAATGGAGGTTGTAAGAATCAAACTCAGGTCTGGTCTGCTGGATGTACCAAGCTCTTTCACACCTTGTTCCTCTAACCTCTAGGCTATACTGCCAGCCAGTTTCCATTGTACAAAAAAGGGAAACAAATGTATATGTCTCTGCCAGGATGTTAACCACTGATCCTTTGCCTTGTAAGCAAACAGACATTCAGTGTGCTACTGAGCTGCAAGTAAGTGAATTGTAGCTCCTATGGTGTAGAGGTATCTTACATCCTGTAAAACTGAGGACTGGGGATCCAATCTCAGCAGGCAATTTTAATTCATAAATTGATGTTCTTAACTAAATTTACTTCTCATAAATTTACTATTCACATCTACACCACCATGAATTGCCACTCAAATGAGTTTCATTTTACCAAAAACAAATTCCATCAGGATTTGAACTGCTGATCCATTGCCTACTAAGCAAACACACATTAAGTGTGCCACTGAGCTGCTAGTAAGGGAAATGTAGCTCCTGTGATGTAGAGTTTATGTCCCATCCTGTAAAACAGAGGACTGGGAATCTAATCAGAGCAGTCAATTTACCATCACAAACTGTTGTTCTCAGCTAAATCTACTTCTCATATAATTTACTATTCCAACACCACACTACCATAAATCACCACACAAGTGAGTTTTCATCTTACAAAACAAATTAGAAAAACAGTGCTGAAGTCCCTGCCAGGACTGAATCACTGATGCTTTGCCTGCTAAGCAAAAACAAATGCAGTGTGCCACTGAGCTGCAAGTCAGTGAGCTGCAGTTCCTATGATATAGCAGTAATATCATAACCTGCAAAACAGGTGGCTGGGGATCTAATCCCAGCAGGCAATTTACCTTCACAAATCATTGTTCTTAGTTAAACTTACTTCTCATATAATTTACTATTCCAACTCCACACCACCATGAGTCTTCACTCAAGTGAGTTTCCATCTAACAAAAAAACTGAAACAAATATATAAGTACCTGACATGATTTGAACCACAGATCCTTGCCTGCTAAACGAACCCATATCTGGTGTGCCATGGAGCTTCAGGTAAGTGAATTGTGTTTTCTCTGGTGTAGAGGTTTTTTCACAACCTGCAAAACAGGTGACTGGGAATTGAATTCCAGCAGGCAATTTACCTTCACAAACTGCTGTACTTAGCTGACTGTACTTACATAATTTACTATTCCAACTCTACACCATCATGAATCACTGATCAAGTGTATTTCCACCTTACAAAAAAAGTTGAAAAAATGTTTATATTCCTTCCAGGATTCAGACTGTGACAACCTGAATTTAGACCACTGATCCTTTGCCTGAAAAGCAAACACACATTCAGTGTCTCAATGAGCTGCAGTAAATGAGCTGCATTTCCTATGGTGTAGAAGTTACATCACAATCTGCAAAACAGGTCACTGGGGATTTATCCCAGCAGAATATTTACCTTCACAAATTGTTCTTGGCTAAATTCACTTGTCATCTAATTTACAATTCCAATTCTACACTACCATGAATCCCTACTCAAGCGAGTTTCTGTCTTACCAAACAAAAAGTACCTGCTTGGATTTGACCTACTGATTCTTTGTCTGTTAAGCAAACACACATTCAATAAACCACTGAGCTACAGGTAAGTGAGTTGCATTCCTATGGTGGAGAGGTTGTGTCACAACCTGCAAAATAAGTGACTCATAATGTACTCATACCTAGACAAGCCTCAGCTGGGACCAATTTAATTGACTACAATGTACTGTAGAACTAAGTTCAATTATCTAAAAGTCTGCAATTTAGCTCTGATGAAGTTCTTAACTACAGCAGCTATGGCATCTAACAATTTCTCTTATACAACACAAATTGTAGCAAGAAAGAAAAAAATGTGCAATACAGGGGATCAAACCCAGGTTTGTGTAGGTCTGAAACCCTACTCCAAGCCTTAAAAGCCCTATCACTGCCATCATCAATGACATTTTGCAACTTAATAACATGCACTGACTATAACCTTCAATTTGACTAAATGCATAAAAGAGTACACATGACCACAATAGATGCTAATAATTATGCACCTTACAAAAATGTAAATACATCAAAATTGAGAGATCATTCTTAACCAGCAGATCAAACCCCATTAGCATTTTGTGAATCCAGTCTGATGAATTCTATAGGCCATAGGAATAACAGTTAGTAGATGCTTACATATAATATGCATAATAAACAGTTGGCCAAAAGAGTGAAAAATATTCAAATCAGAATGAGGCCCCAAAACAGGATAAAAAGTGATATATTTCCATATTTTTTAATTTGGTGCTAGAATAGAGTGATGATATTGAATATTACACAGTTTAAAGCACATTTCCATTTCATGGGCAACCAGTGCAATACACATTAGTATTAGCTTTACAAAATTATAGGCCCATCTCACTACTCCCAGTGGTGGCAAAGCTGCTGGAGAAAATAGTTGCAAAGCAGATATGGGTCTTCTTTGAAGAAGGCAATAAACAGGATACATTCCAGTATGGTTTCCACAGAAACCATAGGATGCTGTCATCCATGTCAAATGTTTTGGATGATGTCAACAATACCTCAGAGCTTGGCAAAGTTGCTGAGGCTATATTTGTTGACCTCTTCAAGGCCTTTGACATGGTGGGCCATAAGACTCTACCGGGGAAACTGAGGGAAGTTGGACTGGGGGAAAAGGATATGACTTGGTTCAACTGTTACCTAGCCAGAAGAACACAGAAGATTGTAGTGAAAGGGAGATAGTCAGGATACATGACTATGAAAAAGGGAGTTCCCCAGTGGTCAGTCCTGGGCCCATTACTATTTACCTTGTACTTGAGGTGTTTAGCGGAAAGCATGAGAGGTGTAGACTACCAGCTGTATGCAGATATAGGGTGGTCTACACTTCTGATGCATCAATGAAGGCAGTACAAGTACACCTGCAACAAGCCTTTGGTGGCCTCCAATCATTCTTCATTCAAGTTTCCTTGAAACTGGATGAAAATAAAACTAATGGATGTTGCTGGGAATAGTTCAAAAATTAAATAAATTAGATAAAAATGTGTTAATCATTTGTTCTAATGAGGGAAACTGAATAGAGCAAGTGAAGGAGTACAAATACCTAGGATTTGGGGTAGATACCCAGGGGTCAAGTAACTTGCATGTTGGAAAGCTCAGAAACAGAATAAGCAAGTGTTTGAGAGCTTTATGCCAGATTGGGGGGGGGGTGGGGCTTGGATCCTGAGGCAAGATTATACATGGTACAAACACAAATATTCTCCATTTTCAATTACGTTGACCTTACTTTTGAGTTCTGCACAAGTTAGAAATATTGTTTATTAGGCTGGCACATTTTGTCTCAAATAGTTCTTACGATACTCGTTGTGTTTTATACAAAAAAAATTAAGCTGCCCCTTACTGAAAGAGGCAAACTGCATAACATTCTTTTTTCATTGAAATGTTTAAAGGATAAAGTACCAGATTACTTAACAGAGAGGTTAGTACATAGGGAAAAACAAACTTCACTGAGAAGTGCATGCCCCTTGAAGCTGTCATCCCCTCGGATGATGACTGCAAGAGCCAGGTACGTCTTTAGTTACTGCCTCAGGCATGGAATTCCTTTCCAGAGTTTTTTTTAGAATTTGAGGATAAAAGATCCCAACTCACAAACAAATAAAAACATGGTTTATGTCCCAACCTCAAATGTGCATTAAATAAAGAGAAGGTATAGCATAACTCCAACCACAGTATAATTATTGAAGTTTCTCCCGAATGCTATTACTGGATTAAAACTGTTGTATGAAGTAATTTTACACATGACCAGGGTTGTAATATTTATTACTTAGTAGACATTTGCTACTGTTTATTAAAGTGAATTTGTACTGTATTATACTTTTTGTTAGGATGTAACAGTGGTATGTATGTAAGTAGGGGCATCATTGCAAATAAGCCATGGTTCAATAACTTATCCCTAATAAAAACTTGAACTTGAAAAAACATGAACTTGAACAGACTTGACCTTGAACTAATTTAAGCTTAGAAACAGACATACTGCAAGACAAACTAAGACTAATGGTCCATACAGGTAAATGCTTAGCTTTATGACAGTCAAACCACGCTATCTCAAACTTTCAAATAGCTTTTTCTCCCCAGTCAGCTCTGCCCTGGAGGGCTCTCAGACCTGTCCCTGCCGCCTCCACCTGGCATCTTCCACCCCAACCGACCACCCCATGATGGTGGTCACATGGCAATACAGGAGCATGGGTAGGCAGGCAGGCAGGGCTTCACCAGTCCGGAGCCTTCCCTTTTCTATTTTCTGTCCCAATTCCCCATGCAGGGGCATGTGCATGGAGGTGTGCGAATGCCCCAGAGTCCCACAGCCTTCCCTTCCACTGCCCCCCCTAGACCCATACTACCACCTGACATCCACCTGGAAGCAGTCATTCTGTGAAGCATGCAGGTCCTCTCCCTTCCCCCAGTAAAGGAGAGCAGCTCAATCTTTTCCCTTTCTGACTGACCCCCAGCAACCCGCGGTCGCGAGCGAACATGCACCGCCAGTGTGGCAGGAGGTAAGGTGCCAGCACCTCAGCCCTCCACACCACTGGCCAGCCACTATCTCTAACTTTGACTGAAAATTGTCCCTTCCCCCTTCCTTATCCAAATCTTATACCCAATGTGTCCTGCTCCAGGAAAAAAATATTTACAGCCTGATTTTATAAGTATCCACACCCCTGCTTCTAAAGCCTCCTATGTCAGACTAGTCTCTTAATCTGTGAGCTGTTTGCATCTTTGCTTTACTCTGCAACCTCCTGGGTCATGCCTGAAAATAAGCATTGCAATTGTCAAGTATGCTCAGCTGGTCCATAAAAAAACGAAGTAAAATAAATTCTACAAACTCATCAACCTTTGAATAAGAAATGTTGTATTGAAGTTTCCCCTCATCCCAACAAATCCCATATTTAGTTTGTGCCCCCTGTTCTACTGTCTGATACTGAAAACATTTCCCCAGTCCCCTGTATTGGTCCACTCTAAAATATTAAGAACTTCTATCCTGTCCCCTTTACCATTTTCTTCTCTGGTGTAAACATACCATAAAAATGCAGAAACATAGAAACTGTTGGCAGAAAAAGACTTCCTGGCCCACCTAGTCTGCCCTATGATCGCTACCTATTGTGTTACTGTAGACACTAATTGATCTCTGGCCTTCCTCCCTCCCCCCAGCCCTGTTACCAAGGTCCCCTTGTGCCTATCCCATGCATGTTTGAAGCCTGTTACCATTTTGGTACCCACCACCTCTGCTGGAAGGCTGTTCCAGGTGTCCACCACCCTTTCCGTAAAGAAGTATTTTCTCAAATCCCTTCTTAAACTTCCCCGTCCAGCTTCATATCGTGCCCCCTTGACCTCGAGCATCTCTTTCTGTGCAAAATGCCACTTTCCTGTACCTAACTGATACCCTTGCGGTGTTTGAATGTTTCTATCATGTCTCCCCTTCCCCTCCTTTCCACCAGAGAGTGCTGTATGTATTTAACTCACTGAGTCTTTCCATGCACCATTTTGGTTGCCCTTCTCTGTACTGCTTCCACCTGGTCTATGTCATTCCTGGGATGGGGCCTCCAAAATTAGACACAGTACTCCAGGTGGGGCCTCACCATTGATCTACACAAGAGTATCACTGTCTCCGTTTTTCTGCTGGTAATACCTCTCCCAATACATCCCAGCATTCTACAAGCCATTACCACTGCTTCATCACACTGCTTTGCTACCTTCAGGTCATCAGATATTATGACCCCCATTTTCCTTTCCTGTTTCGTGGTTGTTAACGCCTCCCTAATGATATTTATTGTCCTAGGGTTTCTCTGTCTTGTGTGTATAATATTGCACTTTTCTGGTATTAAAGCTCAGTTGCCAAACTCTTGACCAGCCTTCCAGCTTTTTCAGATCTTCCTTCATTTTTTACACTTCCCCCAGTGTATCTACTCTGTTGTAGATTTTTGTGTCATCTGTAAACAAGCATACCTTTCTTACCAGTCCCTCTGTAATTTTGCTAATAAAGATATTGAAGAGGACCAGTCCCAGTGCCGACCCTTGAAGTACCCCCCCAAAGGTTACCTTACCTACTTCGGAGTGAACTCCATTTACCACCACCCTCTAAGTTCTGTTATTTATCCAATTTCATACCCATGTAACTATCTTTGGACCCACTCCCAGGCTGTCCAACTTGCTTACCAGTCTTCTGTGTAGAATGGTGTCAAAGGCCTTACTGAAATCCAGGTAGGCTACATCCACTGCTCCTACCTGATCCGCCTCCCTGGTTGCCCACATAAAGAACTCTATCAGGTTTGTTTGACAGGATTTCCCCCCTGTGAACCCATGCTGCCTTGGATCCTGAAAGTCACTAGTTTTAAGGTATTCCACTATCCTTTCCTTGGGTAGTGTTTCCATAACCTTGCCCACCACAGAAGTCAGGCTGACAGGTCTGTAGTTTCCTGCCTCCTCCCTATTACCACTTTCATAACGTGGAACCACATCTGCCCTCCTCCAGTCTTCCAGAACTTGCCCTATCTCCAGTGATAGATTGAACAGGGCTGTCAGAGGCCCAGGCAGTTCCTCCCATAGTTCCTTTGGTACCCCAAGGTGAAACCCATCTGGCCCCATTGCCTTGTCTACCTTTAGTTTTGCTAGTTCCCTAAAGACTCTTTCCTCTGTAATAGAGCTAGTGTCTGCCTCCCTTCTCTCTTAATGCCTTGTTCCCTAATCTGTGACCTGTACTCTACCCCTTCCTTTGTGAAAACTGAACAAAAGTACTTATTCAATATGCCTTTCTTCTTCTGGTCATCTTCCACACTTCCTCTCCTTCCTCTTTTAGTCTTACTATCCCTGCTGTGCTTTTTCTCTTTTTGCTAATGTACCTAAAGAATGTTTCAGCCCCCTTTTTCGCTGACTTGGCCATTTTTTCGTCCGTTAATGCTTTTGCTCTTCTAACTGCCTTCCCTGTCTCCCTTTGTTTTTCCTGATAACTCTCCCTATCCTCTTCCTTCTGTGTCAACTTGTACCTTATGAATGCTTGCATCTTTTCCTTTACATTGTCTGCTACTTCTTTGTAAAACCAAAGCAGTCTCATTTTTCTTGCTCTTTTCTAACCTGTCTGACACAGAGGTTAGTTGGCTTCTCAATGGCCCACCTTATTTTTGCCCACTTTTCCTCTACCCCACCCATTATCCCGGTAGCACCACATAATAATGTGTATTATTGAGCTCTTCAATATGAGTGACTCAATAATATCGATCATATGTAGATCGAGTAGAGAAAAAGAACTCTGAATTCCTATAGCAAGTGTAGCACTGAGGGATACGTGCTACACTCACGAGAAAGAGGATAAAGGAAATAATTTGGCCAAGCCCTTCCAAGCTGGCCATGTGGTACAGTGGCTTGAGCCACTGCTCCTGGAGCCTGTGGTGCCAGGTTCAGATTCCAGTGCAGGCAATATTTTTTTTGCTTCCATGGGGAATTTCTATATTTTCTAAGTCCATTCCTCCTCAAGTTGAGAATCTTTATTTTGAGGGTGTGGAAGGGGGACGAAGCCCCTCACATAAAACCAA
The DNA here is from genome assembly GCA_016271365.2 of Neoceratodus forsteri. Lineage (NCBI taxonomy): Eukaryota > Metazoa > Chordata > Ceratodontiformes > Ceratodontidae > Neoceratodus > Neoceratodus forsteri. The sequence goes on from CM028132.1 coordinate 789,447,870, forward strand.
GAACTAGTGCATATGTTTAGAGGACCGTCGCTGTTTGCGGTGGTCTCTCTAATGGGAAGTCACCCTTTTGATGTGGGCGATTCTTTTCTTGCCCTAATGAGCGGCACCATAAGACTCTTCCATATCACGTAAAACCATTGTCCCTATTCCTGCTAGGACTTCCTTAAGGCACTCTCCAATTTTCTTAAAATCAGCCTTTCTGAAGTCCAGGACCCTCATTGTAGTGTGGCTAGATTCTGGCCTGGTTCTTGCCTCTGTGTTAGAGTATCTATATCAGAGGAGGAGAAGGACCCAGGAGTGATGATCATTAGTGACCTGAAGCACTCCACACACTGCAAGAAAGCAGCAGCAAAGGCAAACAAGATGCCAGGATGCATATCTAGTGGGATCAGTAGTAGGAGAGAGGAGGTTATACTGCCCTTGTATAGGTCACTGGTAAAGCCGCATCTAGAGAATGGAGTTCAGTACTGGTGCCCACACCTCAAAAAGGACACTAACCTGCTGGAGAAGGTCCAGAGGAGGGCTACAAAGATGATAGCTGGTCAGCAGGGTAAGGCATACGAGGAGAGGTTGAGAGCACTTAACATGTACTTTCCGGAAGACAGGGGAGAGAGAGAGAGAGAGAGAAGGGACATGATTGGGGCCTTCAAGTACTTAAAAGGGATAAATAAGGTTGATAAGGAGAGTCTCTTTAAGCTGAGTGGCAACCATAACACAAGGGGGCACAGTCTTAAGTTGGAGGGTGGGAGGTTTAGAAGGAAGGTCAGGAAGCACTTCTTCACAGAGATGGTGATGGCCACTTGGAATGCACTGCCAGAAGAGGTAATCTCATTGAAGACAGTGGGCAGCTTTAAGAGAGGCTGGGACAGGTATAGGGGAAGGGTAAGGGTCATGGGTATGGAGGATGGGAGGAGTGGAGAGAGGGGGCAGGGACAGTAGCTCAAGCTGTGGACCCTGAAATACAAGCAGACTTGGCAGACCAAATGGCCTTCTTCTGCTGGCTTCTTTGTATGTTCATATGTTATGTTGAACCACACCGTCCAGTGGTCACTGGTCCCCAAGTGGCATCCCACTGTGATGTCAGCAACAGTGTCCCTGTTTGACAGAACAAGGTCCAGTATCATTCTCTCACAAGTGGGTTCCTTAACCAGTTGCCTAAGGAATGCCCCTTCCAGGGAGTCCAGGATTTTCCTACTCCTACCTGTTGCTGCAGCAGCAAGGCTCCAATCCATGTATGGCATATTAAAGTCCACCACCAGCAATACCTTGCCCTCGTTAGCCATCCCTTGGATTTCTCCTATCATGTCCTTATCTCCCTCTTCCCCATGCACTGAAGGTCTGTAGATCACCCCTGTTCAAATCGTGACTCCCCTCCCAGTCTGCAGGGTGACCCACAGTATCTCCACTTCTCTCTGTACCCCCTGTACTTCCATTGCCTTTATGTTCTCCCTCATGTAAAGAGCCACTTCCTCCCTTCTGACCTACCCTATCCCTCCTGAATAGAGCATACCCTGGAATGGCTAAATCCCAGTCTTGGTTTTCATTACACCAGGTATCTGTAACTGCTGCTATGTCCAGGCCTCTTGCTGCCATGGTGGCCTCTGAGTCTGCCTCTTGTTGCCCAGACTTCGAGCATTTGCACACACGGCTCTCTAATTTGTACTTCCATCTCCCCTCAGCTTGCCCTTTTGTACTCTTCCATTTCCTTCATTTTTTTCTTCCCTCTTTTCCCTTCCCCCTTCTTCTCAGTTATCTATTTGTGTTTGTTCCTTTTGATACTCCACACCCTCATGATACTCACTGCTGACCCTGTATGCATGTATGGGGGGACAGGCTATGTCTTCTGCTTGATTCCACCTCCCCCAGCTAGTTTAAATGCTTACTGATGTAGCATTTAAACTGTTCACTGAGGGTCTCAGTTCCCCTCATGGAGGGATGGAGGCCATCATCCCATCCAGCTCTCCCTCCCTGCCTGCCCTGCAATCCCTAGGATCCTCCTTCCATCCCTATGAACTGTGGCTCCAGGAAGGCACCTTACCACCCTCTCATGATCCCCACTTGTCCCCAACTGTACCCTCCTTACTATTCAGTCCCCCACAGGATTCGCTTCCTCCTCCTCCTCTGGGGTCCTCTGCTACCCCGCTTGGGTTCTCCACCATGGAGGACATCCACAGCAATCTCAGCAACTACTTTAGATGCCTCTGTAGGACAGTCCTGCCCTGCCAGTGCAGTGAAGAAGTTCCATAGTGGTATGGGATTAGGGATGTTCCTACGCTCCACCACCCCAACTCTCCACAAGCCCACCATTGTCCAGCCACTCCTCTTTCCTGGCACCCTTTGAGGCAGAAGAAGCAGAATTGGTGGTCCCTGAGTGGGGTAGTAGATCCTTCTGACCCAAGCCATCTCAGCTTTGAGTCTGGCAACCTCCTCCCTCAGCCCAGAGAGCTCACTGAAGATGGGGTAGCACAGCAGTCTCCAAAAGTTGTCTCTGAAGACTGCCGCCCCATAGCCACTGCACTGCATCACTCCCTTCATAGCTGCTTCTTGCTTCTATACCTTACCTGCTACCCCTAAAATTTTTTTTTGTTTTTCGCCTTTTCTCTCCCCTTCTCACAATGTGATATTACTCAGATACAATGTTTACTTTTCCACTCAGTTACCACTCCCTGATACTATGGTCAAACCTTCACCTTTAAGTTAATGCCTCCCAGAATCACTAATTTCCCACACTCCCTTTAGAGCTACCTATCCCTTTCTCTCTCTCCCCGCTTGAGGATACTTTTAACATAAATTCCCAACTCGGCTGTAAGAGCCCCAATGTAATGCTTAAATTCCCTTCTACCTGCTTACAGCTCTCAGGTGCACCAATTTCACACTCCCCCTTTGAGCAGCTTCTTTGCCCTCCACCTGTGCTGTCAGTCAGTTGTTGATTTTGCTGCCTATATAGCTATTGGGAGGGTGGGGGTAGGAGGGAGGGCCAAAATTCAAACTGTGGCCAGCCCTCTGCTGTGATCTGTGAGTCCATTCAACCTCCAGTCTCCACTCCCCATTTGTTCAGCAGTTCTGAAATATAATCACTGTGGTAGTCAAAAAGTCTCTAAAAGCAATCCTGCACTGAAAAAAATAGAAAACACAGTCCCCGATCTACCCTGCAAGGCAATCAAGCAGTGAGATGCAGCAAACAACACAAGCAATCAGTATCCATACACACAATCCCCATTCTACCCTGCAATGAAATTAAACTGTGCAATGCAATATAATAAAATAAATCACTCAGTTGAAGAGCACACAGTCCCTCAGTAACCCTGTCATGGAATCAGGTAGTGAAAAGCAGTAAAATAACTATCAGCTCTGTCCCTCTAACACCGTGGTCAAAGGGAGCACTCCTAAACACTTCAGACATGATTGATGGCTTAACCCATCTAACCCTCTTATCAAATTGTAGCCCATTGTTGTCCCACCTTTGTCTAGGCAATATATTCAAATAGTTTCAGTAATGATATTTTTTTTTAATTTTGCTATGACTGAAAGAATCAAAAACAGTTTTAGAAAATTGTGGTTAACAAACAGCCATAATCACATAAGTAAAGAAACACAAAAGCTAAGTTACACCCTCTCATATTGCCACCATTTGGCACTTTAGAAGTTAATGCTATTAGACAACTTTTTTTCATTAAAAATGCTTCATAAAATGTCAGTTAAGTAGTTCTAGCGGTTATGTTTATTATACTCCATTTATTATACCTACAGTATGGTACAGTTGTGCTTCAGTTTTATCAAAAAAATTACCATTGGGTTTTTACAGATTATTGGATATTGAGCAGGAAATGACCAACTTTGCCAGTTACTATGCAGGAATTGGATCAGCTGTCCTGATACTTGGATACTTTCAAGTAAGCATTTATTTTCTGCAACATATCCAACATGCATTGTACCTTTTAAAGAAAACTTTGTAAAGAAAATGTGATAGGTAATTACACACTGCAATATTTGAATCATTCTTTTCATGAGTATCAGAGCTCTGTAAAATGAGTACTGTTTTCTACATGAACTTTCCATTGGGAAAATCCTAAAACATTTGGAAAATTCATGGGCATTTTTTATAGCAAAAGCTATTGAATATTTGCAAAACTAATTTAATACATATGAAATTTTAATGTAGTAAAGTATGTTTTGCTTCTGGCAAGCAATCAGTGAAATCAAATATGCAGTTTGCATTGACTGTACCATTTTGTTATGTTCTGGCAATAATGAAAATGATTAAGATAAATCTGTAGGACTCCAAAGCTGGGGGAAGTGAAAACTAGTCATTGTGCAGCTGATGAAAAATGTTGCATATAGTCCTTTGTATTAAAAATGTTTTAAAAAATGTAATATAAAATATAACATTATTGAAAAGTGTTTTGCCATAAAGTAGATTCAAACTGGTTTTGGAATTCATGAATCTCCTCTAAGAGTAACTCATACTATAATGATAATAAATGATACAGTCACAAGGATGGTTGAGGACAGATGAAGACAAGAATTCGTCCAGTCTGCCCTGTTTTACCTGCTCAGTCTTATTTTACTTATTTTACAGTTTTCAGCCAGGAAAGACATGTTAAACTGAGGCTCATTTCCAGCTGCATCCTGGGAGTACAGGGACGTTAAGTGACTTGCTCATGGTCACGTAGTATGCAAGTGGTGGCTGTAGGGTTCAAACACAGTTTTCTAGGTTTGCATCTTCAGTGCTCTTAACCACTACATTATACTTTCATTTATTTATTTATTTATTGAAAGTTTCAGACAATAACTTTGAGCATGTGCTCATTTACAAAGTTCCACATCAGTGACAAGGTTACAATAAAGATAAAGCACAGATGAGAACAAGCAAATTCCAGAGGAACATTGTTAATGCAGTCAAGATACAGACACTACTGGTACTCCATTCAGATTACAAAGTTATACAGTGAAAAGCAGATTCCTAATAGCAGGCTGCATGCAGAGTAAGTTAGGGTCATCATAGGGTGCACATTCAGCTAGGTAATTAACAGTTACCACTGCATTGAACTGCTAGTGCAGATCGAAGGGGCCTTTTGAATTGTTGAATCTTAAAGAGATTTGACAGGGATTCTAGCAACTTGTTTAACCATCTTGCTGCCCTGACTACAAAGGAGCGCTTAACCAGCTGAGTTCTATGGAGTGGAACTTGCGTTCCTGGCAATGCTCCTTGTTTTGAATTGGATGGCAACTGATTTAAAGCAGTTTTTCAGGGCAGGGGTACTGTATAAGTAGAGAAACAACAAAAGCTGCTGCACTAGGAAATGCCGTGCAGTGGTCTGGTAGAAACGAAAGGCTGAGTACAATGAAAGACCCGCACCTCTGCTGAGGCTGAGAATGTATTTCTCATAAACAAGGTACAGTACCAATCAATAAGTAACTCACCAACTCCAGATTTGTCTCCTTTGTGCATAAATTCCTTTATTTGTGCAAACTGCAAAACAGGAGAACAATAAAAATCCAAAGCGTGAGGAGCGAGACACCAAACACACGTCGCAACCCAATTCCAGCTTCCTGGTTACCTCACTTGGGTTACCTGACATGTTTCACTCAATAGGAGCTTTCTCAAAGGTGTACAGAGCATACAGGTACAAAGGTTTAAATACAGAAGCCATTTAAAGTGATACACATATAGTAAGCCACAAAACACCATAAAAGACTTCATAACAGAAGTCACCTTAATAAAAACCATGTGAAAAACACAAAATGCCTAAAATAAATAAGGTATTGAACATTTCATTACTCATTAACAGGATTTCTACTGGTAATTTTATTCTCCAGTCCTTGTAAACATATTATAAGTTACACCTTAATGGTGAAAACATAATACATGCTTCAAGAATTAATCCAAACCTGGTTTGAACAGTAGGAAGAAAAGATCACTCAAAGTTTAAGATAAACTCAGCAGCACGTGATGATGCTGGTGCAAATCTGTATAGAGAAAGAAAAAAGATAGAAAATATTATTAGAAAATAGGGTCATAGGTTCATAGGTTAATGTGAGCTTGGGGGACTAGCCCATAATGAACTCGCCATCCTTAGCCTGGATGGAAATCATATTTTCTATCTCCCATGAAAAGATCAAGCTTTTTTTGAACAACTGGAAGGTACTACTATATACCACTTCGAATGGTAGTGAATTCCAGATCGGCACTATTCTCTGAGTAAAGAAATGGTTCCTACTTGTTGTCCTATTAGTGATGGATTTTAATTTTAATTTATGAGATCTAGTATTACACATCTTACTCTGCCATTCTAAACATATTGATTCAGAATAGGTTTTGTCTCTTGAAGCTTTATAAATTAAACATAAATCCCCCCTTAAAGATCGATATTCCAGGGAGTATAATTTAAATTTTTTTAATCTATTATTATACGATAATGTTCTACAGTTATGGACATATCTCGTAAAACTCTGCTGTACCTTTTCAACTAATACCTTAACCTTTATCAAAGTTGGAGCACAAAATGAAGAGCAATAGTCAAGATTTGTTCTGACTACGCTACAAAAAATAGGAATTAAAACTTCTGGTTCCCTTGATTTAATATTTTTTAAGAGGCAAGTAATTAATCTCTGACATTTTTGAGTGATTTTATTGATATGCTCTGAGAATTTTAGTTTGTTTGTAATATAAACTCCTAAATCCTTTTCAGAGGTTACCTTGCTCAGAATGATGTTGTCCAAAGAATAGTTAATAAACCTATTGTTTTTACCAAAATGCATTACTTTACATTTTGAAATATTAATTTATGTTCCTTTGCCCAATTGGATAAGTTATTCAAATTATCTTGTAGTATAGAGGCAGATGAATTATTCACTATACACCCTAATTTGGCATCATCAGCATATTTATTCAACCACACCCCATTTGTAGTTTTCATGCTTGAAATTAGAATATTAAACAAAACTGGGCCCAAAACTGACCCCTGTGGTACTCCACTAGTAACCATGCTCCAGGTTGACGTAAAAACCCCTAATATTTACTTGTTGCCTTCTGTTTGTCAACCATGCTGTAATCCAACTAACTATATTTACATGCAAACCAATATTCATAAGACATTCTATTAAAATTTTATGGGAAACTGAATCAAATGCTTTTTCATAGTCCAAAAAGACCACATCCACAGGAAGTCCTGAGTCCAGTGCTGCACTAATAGGTTCAAAAAAGTTGATCAAGTTGTTTTGACATGATCTACCTGTAACAAAGCCGTACTGTGTTATGTCCAGCAATCCATTTCTAGCCATGTAAGTGTTTATTTTATACATTATGAGTTTTTCCATGACCTTTCCTATACAGGATGTCAAACTAATGGGTCTATAATGCTCCACATTCTGTTTTGCCCCCCCCCCCCATGAATGGGGATAACCAAGGCTTCTTTCCATTCATCCATAACATCACCAGTTTTAATTGATTTATTGAACAATAGAGTCAGAGCGCCAACCACTTCATATGAAATTTTCATTAAGAAAAGAAAGGGGATGCTGTCTGTTCCTGCTGAAGGTGAAGATTTAAATGAGTTTATGGCCAAAAAAACTTCAGGAACTGTCATTTCTAAAGATTTTGCAGAATTATAATCCTTATCAATTACTGTCTCCTTGGTTTTGTATATGCTAGTAAAGTATCTATTGAATTCATTTGCCATACTCTGTTCATCAGATATTAAATTATCATCAGTCAATAATGGACCAACTTTGGATGAGTTATTCCTCATAGAGCCGATATAATTGAAAAACTGTTTTTTATTATCTTTATTTATTGTTGCTAATTTATACCCCATATCTTTTTTTGCCTTTCTGATTGTTAGTTTTGTTTTATTTGCATTTTGTTTGAATCTTTTCCAATTATTTTCTGTTTTATGCTTTTTGTATTTGTCAAAGGCCCTTTTTTTTAACCTCACAAGTTTTTTGATCTGATGTGAAAACCAAGGAGGGAGCCTTTTATGATTTTGATATTTCTTACGTACTGGTACCCATTTATCAACACAGTACATCAGTTTTTCTTTAATTGTATACCATATTTGCTTAGCATGTAGTTCATTCAGCTCTTGTTGCCAATTCCATTAATTTAAATATGTCTTTATTTCATTATAGTTAGCCTTCGAGTAGTTTCTCATTTTAGTTATACCTTTAATGGCCACCTCATAATAGTTTATTGTCCATAGTACCATGCAATGGTCACTATCGGCCAAAGGTGCCAAAATTATAGGAATTTCTGCCTGGTCATAGATGTTAGTAAGTATTAGGTCAAGAATATTTTCCTTCCTTCCTTGTAGTTGTTCCAGACCCATGGATATAACTGTTTCCAGGAATTTAGTTTCTTGGTAACTTGAGCTAGATAATGTATCCCAGCTGATACCCGGATAATTAAAATCCCCCATTAATATAATGTTATCAAGGTGGTTCATTTTATGTAAATAGTCCAAAAAGGAATTATTACTTTCCTTATCTAAAGATGGTGGACGATAGCAGAGTCCCAGAGTTAAAGATTTCTGTTCAAGTGTTAAATTAACCCAAACACATTCAATACTTTTTGGGGTTGGTATATCAGTGTACACTTTGTGACAGGTTATTCCTTCTTTGACATACACTGCTACCCTTCCCCCTCTGGTATGATCATGATTCTTAGTAAACAATGTGTATCCCTGAATATTTTGCCCCCACTGTTCTTTAGTGAACTAAGTCTCGGTCACCCCACAGATGTCTATGTTCCTGGTTGTTAACGTTAAACTGAGCTCATCCATTTTATTAGCTAGGCTTCTAGCATTTAGTAACAAAATATTAAGTTTTGAATGCTGTACTATATTATTTTGCTCTAAACATTTTTTAGGAGGAGTTATTTTCACTTTTTTGGTACCAGTTTGAGGGTGTACTAAGGAGATAGCATCAGTGTCGTTATACCTGTCCTTCCCACCCCCCTTTATAATTTTAAAAAGGAAGCAATCTCTTCATTTATTGCTTTCTCTAATAGTTCAGAGCCTCTTTTATTCAAATGAAGGCCATCTCTTAAGTAAAATTGCCAGTTATTATCAAACTGTTCCCAGTGTGTCAAGCACTTTAGATTCTGTTTTAAATACCATCCCCTTAACCAGTTGTTTACTTTTTTAATCTTAGCTTCCATATGAATATCGGCCCTAGGTGCAGGTAGTATTTCTGAAAATACAATGTGTGCCCCTTTATCAATTAATATATTTGTTAGCCCTACAAAGGCTTCCTTAATCTGTTGTATATTTTGATGTTTAATGTTATTGATACCTGCATGTATTATTACCATGGGTTCTTCTACACTGTTTTGTAATATCTGTTTGGACATCTCTGCAATATCCTGCAATTTGGCCCCTCGAAAGCAAGATAAAGTACGGGTTGCCTTGTTTATGTCACATATTTGCCTGTCTAATTTGGAAATCATTGAATCACCCAGTACAAAGACTTCTTTAGAGTTGTTTAGCTCCATACACTCATTCATAGTTGGTTTTTCGACCTGAACACACTCATTAATTACAGCAGAACAAGCTGTGATATGATTTCCCAAAAAGTTATTATTATTGATTAGCTGAGCAGTAGTCCCCAAGTAGTTGCCAGTACTGCTTCTGTGATATGAATCCACAGTTATTATCTATCCTTACAGAGTTCTCAGTGATATTGGTAGCTTCATTCAAATCAATGAGAGGATCAAAACTATTAAAAATAGAGATACTAAAACATCCAGATTTTCTACCTTTTTTAGCAGATTTTAGATATTGTGCTGTGAACCACTCCTCTTCATTGTCCAGTACCTCTGTGTCATGCCTGTGCCTTTTTCTTAAAGTTATGTCAGGTACACTATTTACTTTTGTAGGCCTACCCTGTCTACTACAGCCAGAATTAGAAGTATCTGGTAGTTGGTAATATCATGATGAATACAGTATATACAAAATAAAACAATAATTTTTTCAAAAATGGTTTAACTTCAATTCTTCTGTTTAAATCCTTTTCTTCCATTGCCTCAAAGGCAAAAATCCAGTATTGCTTCCTTTTTAAAAGTCATAACTGTTTTTTTAATTCCCAGGTATGTAAAGACGTGTTCAGTTTTATTTCTTGTTTTAAAAACATGCATTGCCAGGGAATTAGTTAAATCTTCTCCCTCAATTGCCCTTTCATGTTCACCAATTCTTAATTTAAACATACTTTTCATTTTACCAACTTAGAAGCACCCGCATTTGCAGTTAATCAGGTATACCAAACCTTGTGTGCTGCACGTGACAAAACCTCTTACTGGTGTGCTTCCATTGGTAAGCAGTTCTTTATAAAATTTCATAGTCATCACTTCTTGGCAGAATTTACAATTGCCACATTTATTGCAACTGTCATCTATTTTAGGGAGCCACATATGAGGTTCATTTTTAGAAGGTTGTAGGGAATGCACAAAACTGTCTTTTATGTTTTTTTCTGTCCTGTAAACCATTCTTGGACCTCTTTCATCCAGGTGTTTTAAGCCTGGATCCTGTTTTGCTATGTACCAATGCTTCCTAATGATATCAGCAATTTGCTTGGATTGGGGATTATAAGTACTTACAAATGTAAGTTGTTGGTCTATCTTGATGTTTTTAGCTTTTTCCCACTAGCAGGGAATTTCTTGAAATTTTATCAACTATATCTTTGTCTCATACAATAAATTATGTGAATATCCTCTTTCCTTTAATCTTGACATTAGTTCTCTTGCTCTAGTTTGATACAAATCATCTGACCCACAATTTCTTTAGGTCCTCATATATTGTCCTTTAGGAATTGCCCTAATCACATGTCTGGGATGATTACTGCCAGCTAACAATAAAGTATTCCCATCAGTGGGCTTACGATATAAGTCAGTTACAAGACCACCCTGTTCATCTTTTTTAATCAAATCCAAGAAAGAAATCTCATTCTTATTTACTGTCATGCTAAACCTAAGGTCCTTACAATTTTGCTCCATATATTCGATGAACAAGGTTAACTCACTCAAAGTACCCTTCCAAACAACCAAAATGTCATCAATAAAACACCTCCATAGATCTGTTCTGTGGAGGAATGGATTTTTATAAGAACAGATGGCTTCATTTTCCCATTTTGCCATAAACAAATTTGCATAATTAGGGGTAAAGCTTGCCCCCATGGCAGTCCCTTTCTTATGTAAATAAAAATCTTGGCCAAAGAAAAAAGTATTACATGTCAATACAAATTCTGCCAACTGTAACAGGATCTCAGTACGTGGCTCTAAAATTTCTCTAGTATCCAAAAAATATTCTAAAGCTTCAAGCACTTCTTTATGGGGAATGTTAGCATATAAAGCAGTCACATCAAAAGTAATCAAATACCAGTCTTCTTGAAAAGCTATATCCTCTATTACCCTTTAAATATCACCAGTATCTTTAATATAATTGGGTATTTGTTTAACTAAATCATTTAGATGGAAATCAGCATACTTGGCAAGAGGCTCTGTTAAAGAATTATTCCCTGAGAAAATTGGTCTCCTGGGGGGATCCTGTAAATTTTTGTGTGTATTTTAGGGAGACAATAAAAAGTCTGACATACAGGGAAATCAATGGTTAAAAACTAAATCACATTAATAGGTACCCAGTTCCTTTCCTTAATAAAGTCAAGGTAGCTATCTATTATTTTTTTATACTGAAGAGTGGGATCACAATTAAGTTTTATATAAAACTGTTCTTGACTTAGCTGTTTCTGTATCTCAGCTTCATATTTTTGTGTATCCACTACTACAATCGCCCCTCCCTTGTCTGCCTACTTTATGGTGATGTCTTCATTTTCACCAAGTTTCTTAAGGGCACATTCCTCCTGTTTGCTAAGATTATGGAAAAAATTCCTATTGTATTCATCAGACAGTTTGTCAATATAATTTTCACAACTCTTATGAAATACTTGTAATGCAGAAGACACAGGATGGCAAAACTCAGATTGTGATCGAAAAACACCACATGTTTGCGTGTAGATATTCTGACCTGAATTTGGACCCATATTCTGTTCTTTCCTAGAAAAGAAAGACTTTAGACTCATGTTGTGGCCCAACTTATACAGATAAATTATAGATCAGTTATGCTGTATAAGGCCCTTCAGTGCTTTCTTGGCTAGCAGACAGGTGTGAAACTTTATTCTGCTATGTAGGGAAAGCCAATTGGTTAATGATTAGAGGGTGCAACTATGGGTCAGTTTATCAACCCCTGGCATAAGGCGACATTCCTTATTGTAAATCACCTTAACCCTGTTTCATAGTGTGTCACAGGCAGCTGTATACACAGGCAAACCATAGTCAGCTAGGAATAACACAGAGCTGGGCATTATCAAACACATGGCATCAGCAGTAAGGTTCTTTCATTTTTTGAAGAGGGCACCCAGCCTCCTGTTTACTGAGGACACCTTTTCTAGATTATAAACTTTGTCGTTAAGGATGTCAATGGGGGGGTCTTCCTCTTCAGGTGTGGGTGAGTAAAGAGCATATTTTTTGTTTTGTTTTCTACAGTATAGTTGAGGACCAAATTTGTTCTTTGAGAACCAGTTTTCTAAGGCCTCAAAGTTGCACTGTAGTTTAGTGGTGATGTTACCAAGGCCACTGTTTTTGGAGTAGATAACACAGCCATCTGCATATAGAAGAACATTAGCTGACTGATAGGCATCAGGCAGGTGAGTAATGTAGAGGCCAAAGCAGAGTGGACCCAGTATGGAACCCTGTGGAACACCGATAGATACTCTCTGAAAATCAGACAAGGAGCCATTAATTTTTCCTGTGTGTGTGCGTTCCAAGAGATAGCCTTGGAACCAGGCTACTGAATCCCAGGATAGTCCAAAGCCATGGAGTTTACTAAGCAGAAGCTTATGGCTGACCAGATCAAAGGTCTTAGGATGGTATATACAGCTCCATCCATGTTACTGTTGTCAAGGGCCTAATGCAAGTAGTTGGTATATTCTACCAGTGTTGTATTGGTGCTGTAGAGTTTTCTAAAACCTTGTTGCTGGGCACATTGTATTTTAGATTTATCGAGGTATTTGACCAGTTTGTCTGACACCATACTTTCCAGGGCCTTAGACTGGGGGAGAGAATTGAGATAGGGCTATAGCGGGATAGACTGGAACAGTCATCACTTTTAAATACCGGTGCAACCAGAGCAGACTTCCACTTCTCAGGGAACTGGGGAGTAGCACAGAAAGAAACTGAACATTTTGGTAATAGGGTAGGAGAGTGCCTCCAGAGCTAAGGCTATGAGCTACATGTCAAGTGTGTTCCCCACCCTGGGTTTGCCAAGAACTTTATGGATACATTTAAGGGTGTCATTGACTGATACAGTCCTAAAGTAGAATTTACAGTGCCTTAAATCCAGGTCCACCAGGTTAGTTTCAGTACCACTGCCACCACAGGGGGTCTGGGCTGGCTCTGTGAGGATGATAGAGCTTGGTTCTCTGAAGGCATCATTGAATTTATGAACAATCTTTTTAGGTTCCAAAACGTCTTTCCTGTCAACCAGAAACATTTTCAGAGGCATTTTCTCACTCTTACCTAGGAATTCCAAAGCATTCTCCCAGAATCTTTTTCTATTACTCCAGTTCTGGGTTTGCTATGCCTTATAGTTCTCTGAGCTGGCTAGGCAAATCCTTCTAGTGCAGTTGTTGCAGGCTTATTCATATTTTTGGATGTGTACTGGGAACATCCTGACTAGTGCCCACAGACAGTCTCTGTCTTTGATTAGGGTTAGAAGTTTGGGGGTGATCCAGCCAGATTGTGTTCCCCTTATCTTGCATTTTTGAGGGGTGAATACTTGTCACAGACTTTCAAAAACACTGTGATTAAAAAAAATTAAAGGGCTGAATCAGTATCAGATATGGCATCCAGGAAGCTCCGATCGATTAGGGACCCTTGGGATTTAAGATCTGGAACCTTGCATATGTTTAGAGAATGACTTGTGATGAATCTGTGGGGTGGGACCTGGGCTATTTGACTACCCGCACACATTGCACTAGCAAGTGATCATTAAGGGTGTCAGCAAGACTTTAACTGCTTTTACCCTGCCAGGGGAGGTTACCAGAAGCCAGTCAATTAGTGACATGGTACAATTTGTATAATTGGTTCTGAATTATTCTTTGACCATTTGGGATTGAAATAGGCTGGCAATATTGTTCACGTGTCTTGTGCTGCTCTTGGCAACCCAGTTGATATTGAAATCACCAGTGACTATGCATTCCCAGTTTTGGTTGATTTGTCTAAAGGAAGAAGTGAAGCACTTGAGGCCAGACTGGTGTTCACTAGATGGGATATAAACTGACAGGAGGATGAGAAATGTGTTACCTTGCCCCAGCAGTACTTTAATAGCCAGGTACTCACAGTCCCTAGACAATTCTTTGATTTCTAATTTGGAGTTTTGTATCTGAGATAGATTTATTTATTGAATTTTGTTGACACGGTAGGCCCACTGGGACTAGAAGTCCCTTTTTAGGGGTGACTGGGGGAAGGGGGGATACAGATAGTAAGCAACTGAAATTGAACCAGATTAAGCTGTTGGTGGTATTTTTAGTGAATGGGGAAAATTTGGCCAGGACACTGGGGAAATTCCCTACTCTTTTCGATAAGTGCCATGGGATCGTTAACCTACCAGGTCATAATGTTGCATGCTTAATAGAGTATGACATTATGGCTAAACGGCTACAGTGCAGTCCATAACCGCTACTGGTGTAATACCGTGTATACTGCTGTACGTGGTATTTCACCAGTAGTGCTCTCCCAGGCAGAGGATATGACCTCTGCTGGGAGTGGGTTCCGCTGAACAGCTGCCGTGCCTCACAGGACTGAGCCACAGCAGCAGGAACTCACTTTTGAGCACTCCCCAAGTTGGGTCCCCACCCCCTTTAAAAAAGACATATGCCTCATGGCAGAAATCACGCTGTATTGGCAGTGCAATTTTGCCATGAGACATAATGTCTTGCAACATTATGACCCCATGCTGATCATTAACATCCACCTGAACTACCACCAATCCAGGCAGATGGGACCTCAGTTTAATATCTCATGCAGAAGATGGCACCTCAGAAGTGCAGCACCCACCTCATGCTGCCCTACAGTGTCAGTATTGGGATATTAACCCTAGTGCCGGATGTGGGAACTGAACCCATAGCCCTCTGATCTCCCAGCCTCAGAGGCGAGTGTGCTACCTATTGAGCCACTGACACTGACAATAATGACAAATACAAAGATGAGACAACTCCTGTCTCACTTGCCTACTCTATCCTATGTAAAGATTTTGAACCCTAGTAGGGAGATGGCCTTCTCAGGTATTTTGGGATTAAGCCAAGTTTCAGTAAGGGATATGATATCCCATTGGACTGCTTCTGTTCAGGCTTCAAGCTAGGTGAGTTTAGTTAAGAGGCCATCATACGTGGACCAGGTCTCCCATATATTATTTTAACACTCCCAGAGCACCTTACAAATGTATGCTTGTTTCTAATTACACTCCTGTAGCTATCCCTTTGGGGTCTGAATCCAGAGTTTCTACTGGAATTAATTACATATTTATGCAGTTTGTTTTTATTTACCATAACCATTTCTTTAAAGAAATACATCTGCACAGTATGTCTGTCTTGAACTCCCTCCTCCAAGTTTAAAGGGGACAGGAAATGTGTGCTATTTGGCAGCAGTTCGTAATGTTCTTAGCAAGAGAAATTAAACACTTGCCTCAAAATGAGCCACATTTAACTTTACCTTTAATAAACACTGATGTGAAACTGTGTTTTCAATTGTTTTCTTTTCATGGACAACATTCTGCAGTTTTCTCTTCATTGAACCAGTAATTTGGAGTTTTTACTACGTCATAGTTTGTGCACAGAATGTTAAACATGAGCTATTGTCCTATCAGAACCATGCTTAGAGTTCTTTGTACAAATCGTGACATAGTTAAAACTCCCTCCTCCAAATCACTGGTTCCATGAAAAGAACCATAACAGAATGCTGCCAATAAAAACAAAACAATGCAAAATACAGTTTTTCACATCACTTTTTAGTCAGGTACGGTTACATATGGATCATTTAGGCTAATGGATATCAACTCTGTAAATGGGGACATTATAAACAGTTGACAATTAGAAATTATTTCTGTCCTTTTTAAGGTTGTGACCCCAGGTGGTCATCTGCACTTTAATCTTAAAAAATTTGTGATGTCTATCTTGCGATGTCCTTGTATGTATTTGTAAGTCTCTGTCATGTCCCCCTCTCCCTCTGGTTCGCCAGTGAGTTACAGCTCAGGCTCTCCTGCCTCTCTGGCTATGTCTTACCCTGATGACCATGAATCATTTTATCTTGCCCTCAGTTGGATATTATGCAGCCTTTCCCAGACTTTTTCAGGTGAGGGTTCTGAAGCTGTACACTTTACTTCAGATGTAGCCTAACCATTGACCTGTTTAGTGAAAACATTACCAATTTGTTTCAGTTAATGAAGCCCTGTCTAAAACATCCTATCCTATTTGCCTTTCAATACACTTTTGGAGATGAAGATTTCCCCACTGCTGGTTATTATTTTATCCAAACCCCTTTCTTCTATCAAGGGTTTTCTTTGTGTCCCCATTACTTCAGTTTTCTATATATGGATTCTTGTTGACAAATGCATGTTTGTATCATTTGGCACTGAACTATATGTGCCATGTCCCTGACCACTGTTCACTTTTTCACATTTCTCTTCATGTTGTTCATCCTCTAATCAATGTCTATCCTTTTGGTGAGGTTGTGTAATCTGCAAATAGATTTACCTTCAATCCCACTCCTATGTCACTTATAAACTGTACCTGTACCAGCACTGACCCACGGGGAATCCCACTTGTAATCTCCCTGCATTTGAGAATCTGCCATTTAGGACAACTGTCTGGATCCTGTAAAACAACCTATTACCAGTCAACCTAGTTAGTTATTTCCAGTTCCAAATTTCCTTTTTTGTGGCGTTTGTCCTAGGTGAAACACTGAATTGAAGGCTTGACTAAAATCAAAATATAGGCTGTCTACTGCCTGGTTCCTACCATCTGCATCACTGTATAAAAGAAGTTAATCAGACTGGTTGGATATAACCTCCACTTTATGAACTCATGCTGATTCTGTCCATGAACTATTTTCTTTCAGGAAGACAACTACCTGCAATTTTATGATGGACGCCAACAACGTCCTCAATAGCAACGTCAATATGTTACATGATATTATAATACATTCAATTATATTTGTATTGTGATGCAATAGCACCACTATAGTTAAGGTTGAGTTAGTGTTTGTGTTTGAGTTATTTTTGAGAGCTTAAGTTATAACATAACCATCCTAAGACCTAGGCCTTTGACAATCAGCATGCACCCATTTAGTCTTACAGGCTAATCACATGCCAGGTCTCAAACTCATAGGTATAGTAGTTTTGGTGCTATTGAGTGCTGAATGTACATAAAAAATATCCCAAACAGAAAAAAGCAATACAATGTTTTAAAACCTGAAACTTTAAAATGTATTAGATATTGCCCCACAATAGGTCTTTTCTGGGACTAGAACTGAAAATAAGGCCAAATTAAAAAGTTACAACTAATTTTCTATTGTGGGTGGGTGATGCATAGACAAACAAAAACATTCAAATAAACTAGCTTTTTTCATTCATGATTGGCTACACATGAAGTAAGTCATGAATAAAAAAGTCTTCTTTTTTCATATAGAGCTTCCTGGTCACCCACCAGTATAATTTCCCACACAGGCTGCCCAATCCCTGTGTCAGACCCTCTTTCCCCATGTTTCCTGACACCTAGTACCCAATCTCAGTACTGTTGTTTTTTAATAGTTTTTTTCTTCAGCCAACAGGTGTCAAACCCTTGTAGCCTGCTATCCTCCCCACCTCTGATTCTGATGCCAGGTCCCCAGTATCTAAGCCTCCTGATTCCAGCACCCCCAACCCTGGTGTCAGACTTCAAATCATGCTTAAATTCCTTTTTTGATCATTTGTGCAATAACTCCACCCACCCTCTTCACTTCCACCCAACCCATGCTTAAAATAAGCCCCTTGCCTACCCCCACCCCTGTTACTTATGACAATCTCCCCCACAAGCCACCCAAGTACATACAGTAATTATTTTGCAAAGTGACCTACAGTTAGTGATTGGCACAGCCCTCCCTCCACCTTTGGCCATTGCCATCTTCTAGTTTGTTGGGCTTAGAGACCTACAAAAAAATTACTAAATAAAGTAAGTACAAAAATACACACACTGCATCTGCACAGAGACTTGAGGTCTTTAGCAAAAAAAGAGTTGAATTTGTTCTTTTGAGACCATATTTCAGGACAGAATTCAAAAAGGACCATTGGGTAGTCATGGGGGAAGATAACCACCCTGTCCCTCAAATTTGTGGAAACATTTGAAAAAAAAATTAACAAGAGATTGAATAAACACCCCAAAAAATGATGTCTCCAAAAAGCAACAATGCACATAATGGGACTTAGTTTTTGTGTACTGCTTTCTTTTTTATCACCTATATCCTCTAAATTGTTTTACATTTTAGGCCAAATTTTAGGGGGAGGCTAGTTACCATCCTGCCTCATGACCACTGAAGTGACAACTTCCAGACCTGCCAGACAGGTCTTCCGATTCAGCTTTCACAAACTACAGATTGAATGCCACTCCGTTTGAGTTTGCTGCTGGCGAAGGGCCTATGGGGTCTAGTGCAAAGCAAACCAACAACTCCAGAATCATGCCCCATGGGTCTGCTACTTCATGTAGGGCCCACTGGGCCCTGCTCAAAGCAAACTTTAGGTCTGGCCCCATGCCCAACAGATCTACTGCTTTCCACTGGGCCAGCAGGGTGCTGCATAAAGCAAGCTACAAGTGTAGCTCAGTGTCGGATGGGTCTAATGCTTCACATAGGGTCCACACAAACCTGCATAAAGCAAGCTAGAAGTTAAGTGCTCTTCCTAATGGGTCTGCTGCCTCCCATAGGGTCTGCAGGTCTTTGCCCAAAGCAGGCTAAATGTCTTGCTTCATTTTGAATAGGTCAACCAGATTCACAAAATTCCTGACACCATCTTAAATGAACACATATGAACACATAGCAGATTTTATCTACAGTGCTAAAAAGGCCAAAGGAGATGAAGATGAACCTGCCATAATAAGGAGTATTATACAGAGTGCAGGCAAACATTTATCTACCAGAAACTGTCAATATTCTATCTTGAATGGGCTTGAGAAAAAGTTTTCCTGAAACCAAAAACCCTAATAACTAAACAAAAGCACTTAAAGAAATTGTGGTATTAACCAAATAATATGAAAAAATAAAAAGATGTTTTGCACTATTGCATAGTGCTGTGTAACTATTGTTTTATTGTCTAGTGTAACTACAGTTTTATTATCTTAGTATATATGCAGTTAATATCTGTAGCATATTATTGTAATTATTGTATATACAATTTTCTCTGCATTTATCCCTTTCCTCCTCCCCCCCAGGACACATCTGGAAATGAGCTATTTGTATGCTCAGTACATCTTTCCTGGTGAAACTCTTTTAAATAAATAAATAAAGTATGAGTTACAAGGTGACAATTCAGTAGCGGGGTTTAAGGAACATCACAATCCACTCAATCTTCAGCCTCATGAATTATTGTGTTCCACAAACCCCTCAACTGAATTATCACCTTGTAATTCACACTTCCCCATTGTTTATTCTATATGTATTTAATACTATAATGAGATCCAGCAACTCATACTTAAGCAATAAGGTATGACAGAGTGTGCCCCATCGCTGAATAACATCACACCTAGGGTGGGTCGAAGCACAAGGCTGAAGGCCAAGTGCTTCCACCGCCCTAGGTGTGATGTTATGGATGGCACACACCCTGGACTGCCTTATTGTGATTATAATATGGCTATAAAAAATCTGAAAAGACTAATGATTAATCAATAAACATTAGAAACACATCAGAAGTTATAACTTTATTATAATTAATTTAGACATAAAATAGAGATAAAATGGTCCCTCCCTTCAAGAGCTTTACTGCATCCCTCCATATTGCTTACACTGTCTTTTTTTATAGCTGATTTTATTATTTTGAACTTACCAATATATCTTCTCCCACTCAGACTAAGACCCACACCTCCGCACCTCCATCCCAGGATACTCCTGCTCTCTCACCTGGCTAAGCCAAACCCCCTGCTCTGAACCCCCGGAGGTGGGGCTGCCAACTCCTTTGGTGCTCTATCTGGAAATCTGGAAACCAGAGTGAGGAGAGGAGCTGGAGGTCAGGCATGCTGGATCTGGCGTTGAGCATGGGATGTCATCCATGGGCCCTGCCTTCACTTACCCAGGTGCCAGAGCTCCATTTTTCCTGTTTTCAGTCCCCCGGAGATGTGGACATGCACTGACACCCAGCGCATGACAGGCACACTCCTGCACTTGCTCACAGGGCATCCGCTGCAACCTCCACTCTGCAATGGTGCTCCTGCAAGTTGCAAAACCCCCAGTCTCCAGTGGGAGTCACCGTGTCATGGGAGACACAACCCTCCCACCCCCAGGAGAGGAGAGCAGTCCTCTGGATGCTTAGTCATCTCCTGCCCCTGCCGACCCCTGACAACCCGAGCTCATTCCCAAACCCAGGTCACCAGCATGGCATGAGGTGTGGGATCCAGCATCTCAACCCTCAGTGCCACTGGGCTGGCCTGAACACATTACTATTGACAGTCCCATTTAGTGTCCTATAGAGATCAATTGTGCTGTGGCAGAGGCATCCAGATGGTTATTTTCTGTGATTCCATGTTTTTTGTTTGTTTTTTTTAACAGGAGTGAAGACTGTCCTAACAAACAGAAAAAAAAAATTAAAACAAAAAGACATGACAGGGTGGATATGCACTGTGATAGGATACTGGCACACCTCGGGTGTATCATGAGGCATGAGGCATCGCCGAGTGCCTTCACTTCAATCACCCGAGAAGTGCTGTTATCCCACCATAATGTACACCCTAGAGTGTCCTACTGTGATTATAAAATGGGTCCAAGATGGGTTTTTTTTTGGGGGGGGGGGTTGAAGAAATACAGAAAATAAAAAAAAAAAACATTTTCATGGCTTTTTTGAAACAGTCCCAGCACATCCTAGCACTGATATGCCATCTCAGGTTTAAATATTAGGTACAGCAAAATTCATGTATTTTTAATTAACTCTTAAACCCTCTGTTTCCCCCAACCCATCCCCTTTTAACCATTCCCCCACATTTCTTTTTTCTTCTTTATAATGTTCTCTCCCTTTTCTCTGTCTTGTTTATTCAAACAACATGAAGTCTTGCTATATTATGACAATTGCAGTATGACCGCAGGTTAGAACTGCTCCGGAGGTGAAATAGTTAACTTTCCATGCAGGCGTGGAACTTAGAGCTCGAGCTCGGTTGAAAACTCTGTCTGTTGTGCTTCAAACGCAAACTGTCAGATTCTTTACTCCGCCTCACTGAACAGTCGCTCCGGAGATTTCTCCTTCTGCTCGGTTCATTTTGTCGGTTTAAAAGTATTATTTTTCTGTTTTTAGCCAAAATTAAACCACAACCGGTCGGTTCAAGCTCTGTCTGTGGTAATGTAAGTAATAGATAGGTTTTACATTTATTTTTTCTGTGTGGAACTTATAATTTGTTATCGGTTCGGTTTGAACCGATCAGGTTGTATTTAAAATCTACTAGTCCTTTTTTAGAGTGCGGTTCCTGGTTCTTATCGGTTCTAAAAAAAACGGATTTCATTACTTTTTTTCCATGACCCGTGACACGCTTGGGAACTGATAAGGGTGTCTTGCTTGGTGGATTGCCATAAACGGGCAAGTTGGTTAGGCTGGCATTATGTCTGAGAAACCCAAAAGAAAAACCGGACCCACTGGGTTTCAACACTGTAGTGTTTGTGGGGAAGCTTTTGCTAAGGCTGACCCACACACCACATGTGTCTATTGTCTGGGGTTTGACCACCTCAATTCAGACTGCCAGATTTGTCACAATTTCCCTGCTGCCACCATAGATAAGAGAGTTGGTAGGCTCAGGGAAAGGGAGGCCAAAAAGTCCGCTGACCCGAATGGCCAGCCCGGTTCGGTGCCAACCGAACCAGAGGGAGTGCCCTCTGACCAGGGCGATACTTCCTTGGGCAAACGAAGAGCCGGTTCTGAGGAGCCAGTTCCAGCAAAAAGGACTAGAAAGTCAGCTAGTGTAGAGCCAAAAGTTCTCTCCCCAACTGCTGAGGAAATAGCTAAAGCAATTCAAATTGTCCAGTCTCTCTCACCGGTTCCGACCGAACCGACACCTTCAGGTAAGCGCTCGGTTCGGCCGGTTCCACCGGTTCAAGATTATGATTTTGAGGATTTTTATGAACCGGGGGAGGGGGAAGAGGAATATGAGGAGAGTGAATATGGTTTTGAAGGTCTGGATGTGCCCATTGATCCGGACATCTCTCCAGATAGACCCCTAGGGGTTTCTCCTCCAAGGCTTTCTGAGTCCCCTTCTCATTTCATGTTTTATAAAAGTTGCTGAAACTCTCCAGCTCCTGTTGAGGAAGCTGTTGATGACCAAGAGGAGCCAGACTATGTAGAAATGATGGATATTCCAGAGTCTAGGAGACTGTCTATTCCTTTGCATAAATCTTTTCGGAAACAGACAGTAAAGTTTTAAAACTCCTCACACTATACCTTCTGTGGATAAAAGGATGGACAAGAGGTATACCTTATCAGGCTCCGACACTGATTTCCTCACTCAACAATGCAGCCATGTGGGGTAGTGCAGGCTGCAGCCTGTGACAAGGCTAATTCCCTAGCTTCACACCCCCCTGAGAAGGACTCCAGGAAGATTGATGCTATGGCAAAGAAACAGTACATGGCAGCATCTTTGGGACTCAGACAAGCAAATTATATGGCTTATGCTGCTAGGTACCAGAAATCCAGATGGGATACTGTGCTGGCCCTAGCGAAACAAGTTCCTGACCAGCTTGCCAGGGAGCTGGAACAGGTGGCTATGGATGGTATTGAGGCATCTAAGGTGCAATTTCATGCTGCAGTGGACTCTAATGATGTTTCATCAAGAGTCATGGCTACATCTGTGGCACTTCGCAGGATGGCTTGGCTCAGATGTACTACCCTGTCTCAGGATACCCAGTCTAAGGCCATGGATTTTCCTGTTGTGGGAAATTCTCTATTTGGGGAGCAAACAGAGAATTACATGAAGAAAATGGATGAATATAGGACCACCTATAGGAGTGCACAGGCCAAGGAAAGGCAGGCCACTCCTCAAAAGCAGCTTCCTAGAGGCAGGGTCAGGCCTTTTCATAGGCCTTTTTACCGAGCCCAAGCTTCCTCCTCCACCTATGCTCAGAGGGGGTTCTTTAGAGGGAGAGGCAGATGGGATTCAAGCAGGTCTGCTTCCACCCCTCAGCCCAAAGCCCCTGCCAAGCAGGCACCCTGATGGGATTGCCAGGGCCGATTCTCCTCTACCTGTAGGGGGCAGGCTGGCTTACTTTGTCCAGGACTGGAAGTCTTTAACATCAGACAAGTGGGTCCTGGAAGTAGTAAGCCAGGGACTGGTTCTCAGCTTCAAAAATTCCAAAGCTGAGAACCAGATCTTTTCCACCTGCAACCCATCAGAGGCACTCGCCCAAGAGGCAGAGGTCTCTACGCTCCTGGCTCTCAGAGCTGTGGAAAGGGTTCCTCCTCACACCAGGGCAAAGGTTTGTACTCCAGGTACTTCCTTACCCCAAAAAAGACAGGAGAATGGCAGCCCATCCTGGATCTCAGATATTTAAACAAGCACCTTTTAAAGCCAAAGTTCAAAATGGTGACTCTGGGAATTATCCTACCCTCTCTAAGGCCAGAGGACTGGCTAGCTTCCCTGGACCTCAAGGATACCTACTTCCATATTCCCATCAGAAGCTCCCATTGAAAGTACCTCAGGTTCGAGCTGCCCTCAGGCCACTACAAGTTCAGAGCAATGCCCTTCGGCCTCACTTCTGCCCCAAGGGTATTCACCAAATGCCTGGCTGTAGCAGTTGCCTACCTAAGAAGGCAAAAGATTGCCATCTTTCCTTACCTGGACGATTGGCTCTTAGTAGGCCAGTCCCCAGACCAGGTCAATTTACACCTTCAGATAACGCAGCAACTGCTTACCTCTCTAGGTTTCCTTCTGAATCTCTCAAAGTCAGTTCTAGAGCCGGTCCAGCTTCTTACGTTCATAGGTGCAGAACTGAACACACAGGAAGCCAGGGCCTTCCTCCCCCTGGACAGGGCAAAGACCCTAGTCTCCCTGGCCTCCTCATTTACCCTGCAGGTCTCCCGGCCAGTAAGGCATTTTCTGCAGCTCCTAGGACACATGGCTGCTTCCACAGCAGTTGTGCAAGGAGCAAGATTTCAGATGAGGGACATCCAGTTCCATTTGAGAGCTTTTTGGTCTCAAAGAAAGAATCCTCTTACCAAGCTGATCCCAGTAACTCGAACCTTGATCCAAGCCCTACAGTGGTGGCCGGATCAATGCAACCTGAGACAAGGGGTTCCTTTTGTCACTCAGTCTCATTTTCTAATCCTTACTACAGATACGTCCCTCTTGGGCTGGGGAGCTTCAATGGCCGACCTCACCACCCAGGGTCTGTGGTCTCCCCAGGAACCTCTGCTCCACATCAACCTGTTGGAGCTCAGAGCAGTTTTTCTAGCACTTCAAGCTTTTTCCAAATCTGTTCAGAACAAGAGCATTCAGGTCAGAACAGACAACACCACTACAATGTGGTACATCAACAAGCAAGGGGGCACTCGGTCTATGGCCTTGTGCACCGAAGCGATGAAGTTGTGGTCTCTGGCTTACTCCCTGAACACCTCCCTTACAGCAGTTCACCTCCCAGGCAAGGACAATGTCCTGGCAGATGCTCTCAGCAGGATTTCCCAGGGCCACCACGAATGGTCACTGGATCCCCTGGTCTTGGGAGTAGTATTTGCCAGATGGGGCACCCCGCAGATAGATCTTTTTGTAGCGCCAGACAATCACCAACTTCCTCTTTTTTGCTGCAGGCCCCCCGTGTTGGGCTCACTCCCACTGGATGCCTTAGCCCTCAGTTGGGAGGGGAAGTTTCTCTATGCCTTCCCTCCCTTTCCTCTCCTGTTCAAAGTGCTAGTCAAAATCAGATCCCAATCATGCAAAGTCATTCTGATAGCTCCGGATTGGGCCAGACAGCCCTGGTATCCACTCCTGCTGTCCTTAGCAGTCCATCCTCCCCTGTCCCTTCCTAGGAATCACAATCTGTTAACCTGTGCCCAGGGAAGGGTCTGGTACCCGAATCTCAAATCTCTCAATCTCAAGGCTTGGTTCTTGAAGAGTTAGAGTTTGCTGATTTACACCTTTCCCAAGGTGTAATGGATATATTGAAGGCTGCAAGGAAGCCTTCCACCAGGGCTACTTACAATTCCAAATGGAAAAGGTTTTCCATATGGTGCTCGGAAAAGCATATTTCCCAGTCTCTGCTGATCTACCACAGTCCTGGATTATATGGTCCACCTGAACTCTTGGGGCTGAGACCAGCTACCCTGAAGGTGCACTTGGCAGCTGTGTCTGCTTTTATTTCAGCAGGTAGATCCTCTTCCCTTTCAGCTCATCCTGTGTTTTCCAAGTTTTTTAAGGGGTTGTTTCACACCAACCCTCCATTCAGGGATCCTGCCCCTGTCTGGGATCTTAATGTTTGCATTGCTCAGCTTATGCAACCCCCCTTTGAGCCCTTGTCTTCAGCTGAGCTCAAGTACTTGACTTGGAAAACTGTGTTTTTGGTAGCCATCACCTCTGCCAGACACATAAGTGAATTACAAGCGTTGTCAGTGGAGCAGGAGTTTATCTCTTTTCACAGAGATAAGGTGGTCCTTCGGACTAACAGAAAGTTCCTGCCTAAGGTGGTTTCAGATTTCCACCTTAATCAATCTATTTCACTTCCAGTGTACTTCACTGACCACTCCTCCTCTGGGGAGAGGATGCTGCACAGCCTAGATGTGAAGAGAGCCCTTAGTTACTACATAGAGCGTACCAAAGGTCATAGGTTTGACTCCCTTCAACTAGAAACATAGAAACATAGAAACATAGAATTTGACGGCAGATAAGGACCGCTTGGCCCACCCAGTCTGCCCATTTCCCTACCTACTGAATAAGCTGCAGATCCTAGTTAACCAGCAGCCTACTTCTTTCTACCCCACCCCCAGAATTGCCTTATGACTATCCCATGCATGCTTGAATTCCACCACTGATTTTGACTCCACAACCTCCTCCGGAAGGCCATTCCATGCATCCACAACCCTCTCTGTGAAAAAATACTTCCTTAAATTACCTCTGAGCCGCCCCCTCTATCTTCAAATTGTGCCCTCTTGTTCTTGCACACCTCTTTTTTTGAAAGATGCTACCCTCTTGGACTTTGTTGATTCCCTTGAGGTACTTGAAAGTTTCTATCATGTCCCCACTCTCCCTCCTTTCCTCGAGGCTATACATATTAAGCTCCTTAAGTCTCTCTTCATATGTCCTCCGGTGCAGACCCTGCACCATTTTAGTTGCCCTCCTCTGGACAGCTTCCATCCTGTCTATGTCTTTGCGGAGATTGGGTCTCACCTATGGCAAAGTTGGTAAAGGGAAGCCAGCCACTAAAAGATCCATTGCCAGGTGGATTGTCTCTTGTATCCAATTCTGCTATGAGAAGTTAGGTAAAGTTCTCCCCTCAGGCCTGAGGCCTCACTCTACCAGAGGTACAGCTGCTTCTTTGGCTGCTGCCAGAGACATTCCTATTCTAGAAATATGTCAAGCAGCTACCTGGAAAACAGTTCACACTTTTACCAAGCATTACTCCCTGGACATCCAGGCTAGGAGTGATGCTCGGTTTGGCACAGCCGTGCTTCAGAGCCTATTTCCTAGGTAGGTTCTGTCCCTCCTCCATGGGGGTACTGCTGTGTAGTCTGCAATTGTCATAATATAGCAAGACTTCATGTTGTTTGAAGAAAAAATTACTCACCTTAGTAATGTTGTTTCTTCTAATGGAGTCTTGCTATATTATGACTTCCATCCTGCCTGCCCTCTCAGAACCTCTGTTTTGGGGATGTGGGTGGGCAGTACAGGGTTAGCACTTTTTGATGCCCACCTTGTTGTTTTTCACCTACCTTTTGGGTGAATTGGTGTTGTGTTTTTGCATTTTGGATCTCTGACTTGAGTCTTTGTTTTAGGCCAGAAATGAGTGTTTATGTTAGTAGCCAGTTGGCTAGTGTGGGTTTAGCTTCCACACAGAACCTTAGTGAGTTTTAGCTCGTAAAAGATCTGACAGTTTGCGTTTGAAGCACAACAGACAGAGTTTTCAACCAAGCTCGCACTCTAAGTTCCATGCCTGCATGGAAAGTTAACTATTTCACCTCCGGAGCAGTTCTAACCTGCGGTCATACTGCAATTGTCATAATATAGCAAGACTCCATTAGAAGAAACAACATTACTAAGGTGAGTAATTTTTTCTTTTCTGTCTTGCCAATATTCTGGAGATGGAATGTTTACTACAGATAGAATGCAAGAATTCAAACCTCTGCTCAGTTCTGCTGGCAGAATGTTTACTCCCACTAGTACACAACAGAAGGCCTCAGATGGAACCAGGGCCTTTGTTTTATCTGTAACAGCTTAAACAACAAACATTTCACTAGTAAGCAGGTAAGGATAGGAGAGGGATTTTTCATGGTCAGTAAAGAAACATCATAGATTACAATTTTAAGTACTGTAGTACTTAATTTTTTAAGTTATGTGTGTGTGTAACAAGAGTATTATGATGGTAAATAACGTTTAATTCTTATGTTTATAAATTTAATACAGTTTAATTTTTAGGGCCTAACTGAAGGTTTTTAGTGAGTAAAGGTGACAGCCACATTTGGGATGGCAGTCAGGATTGGCTGATACTATTGATTTTATTGTGAAGGGGCTATTGGACCTTCTTCGAGTACTGTTGTCATGGAATATCAGCACTGGGTTCCGAGCTCCTCAGCCAGTCAGATTACCGGATTTTTTATAGCCATGTAATGAATGGTAGAACGCTGCTAACCTTAGGAAATCATTTCCTAAGGTTGTTAACCCATCATCCGTCCATTCCATTGTTGTTAACCTATCAATGCTACATCACATAAAGAGGTTAACAACATTGAATGAAGCCACGTGGTGATCTGTGAAGCCGCACGCTTAGGCATCAAGTTTTAAACCACACTTCACAGCTGTGAAATAGCCATCAGCACACACGGGAGTAAAGAATCAAAGTAAAACTAATTCAGAAATACCATGGCAGCAGCAATATTTTCAAAACCAGTCACTCAGGACTGCAAACCTTTCTCGGCTTCTGCGTTTGACACTGTCATGGTAAGGTTGGGAAAACTTCTTTTTCCGATGCAACTTGAAATGTTACTGGCATATTTACAGAACTACAATACCACCGCAGTGATGTCCATATACTATAAAAGACAATGTATGGGCATCAATGGTCAACCACACTATGCTATCATCTTGTGGTTCCCATGGTAACCACTGTTAACAAATAGGGTTACCATGGGAACCACTCGACAATGGCATAGTGTGGTTAACCATTGATGCCCATACATTATCCTCTATATTATACTGAGAAATGCATTTTTGTTAAATTTATAAAGCTCATTTTGGCCTCATAAGAGCCAGTAGTAATCCTGAAAGTGTAATGAAGCTACAGTAAGTGTTTTTCTTTATCTGCCAGATTACTAATCTAGAGTCCAGAATACACTGCTGTTTCCAAGCAAGACTTAATCATTTAATGTTTTCTAACGAAGCTGTATTGATAATGTGCAAAATGTTATTTAATAAGGCTATGCAATTTATTATCACTTTTAGATATGTTTTTGGGTAACAGCTGCAGCTCGCCAGGTTCAGAAAATCCGAAAAGCCTATTTTCGTAAAGTGATGAGAATGGAGATCGGTTGGTTTGACTGCAATTCTGTTGGAGAACTTAATTCTCGAATGTCAGAGTAAGTATCCTTAGCCCACAGATTCTGATCTGTGTTTACACTGATTATGAGCAAGACATGCTTGATATAGGCACTCATATGGCCATGCTTCAGTTCTCCACATACAAATAGTTCAGTGCTTCTTTCAAATCGTGATAATTGTTCTCAAAAACTGCATCACTACACCAACTCCTTAATGTAGAACACAATTTGCCAAGACCAATATGGCTGCTATAGTCATTATTATTAGTATGTTTATTCATTCAACAATGAAAAGGAAAAAAACATTAAGCTAAATCTCATATTCAGTATTGACCATACAATTGCTTCAGATAATTAAGAGAAGAAGTACTGTACACAATGCTGATTATGCAGTTGTGATGATAAAATATTTTTCAAAATAGTTTATTGGCAAAAGAAGTGGGGGGGTACAGGTGGTATAAACAGACTATATACATTCCACAGACATCTACTGTATAACTTACACAAAGAGCTACAGTAGCAGCAGTACATAATAATAAAAAAAAAAAATTAAGTAGTTAAGGATGTTCCTAGTGTTTCAGCAACCCCTTGGCAAATTCATATTTTTTTTTGTCCAGTACATGATGGCTATCTAAACATGTAAAATCCACAGCAAAAAAACATTGGTTGCCATGCTTACTTTTAAGTTACATGATGCGACTTAATCCCTCAGTGGTCAGGTTGTTTTGTGTTGTTATAATGACAGTGTTTTAGGACTCAACATGAGTATTCAAGAAAGTTAAATAAGGACACATCTTTTCTCATGATATTTGCTTACTTCTTCCACAAATGCAAAAATAAAGAGTAAACTACCAATACTATGACACCTCCTTGAACCAACATTCCCAAAATGAGAGAAATATTTGTATTTTTTTTATACATAAAACTATTTCAATCCCATGACGTTTTTATTCAACTTTTTTGATAGATGTAGAATATGGTTGTGAATATAGCAAAGGAAAGAAATATAGGGGTTTCTTAAGCAATAAGGTATGACCAGAGGTTAGATTAACAGTCTGTTAATCACCCCCTTGTGGCTATAGCACGAGGCGGCTTAGTGCCATATTGCCACAAAGGGGTGATTAACTGACTGTTAATCTAACTCTGGTCATACCTTATTGCTATTATTACAAGTTCATGTGGTATTTAATTCGTTTACATTTATTTATTTACGTTTAATTTAGAAATCTATGTTGGTTCAATGTAAAATAGTCCTTCCGCGGGTAATTAGAGTAATTCATAACTCAGAACGTGTGGTGGCAGTCAATACATTGCTGGTGGTGTTTCTTAGAACAATTGCTAGTAAGTGTGGGCAGTCGGTAGAAAGATTTGCTATTTTTTTTTTAAATTGAGTATTTATTTTGTAAAAAAAATAGCTGTTTTTTATGACAATTACCAACCCGTGGTCTGTAACCCTCGATTCGCTTATGTAAGCTGATAAAATGTAAAACGGAATCTTATTGTTGTATGGTGCCAGTTATGTTTTGTGTTATGGTAACTTTGTTTGGTGTTCAGCACGCTTTGATTATTTTCACGCTTGTAATTCATTTCAACGGTTGAAATCTTTTTTTTTTTTTCCCCGTGGAGCTCTTTAAAGTGAGCATGCGCAGCAGTGCCCGAACTGATGTGAGTTTGACTGGCGGCCTACCTTGAATATTTCTTTTTCACATCTACTGCTCATTTGGGATTAGTGCAGGTTGTGTATTATTTCTGGACACTATTTAGCCTAAATTTGGTCCAAGTACTTGCTTTTTTTATGTTAATACTGAGCACTTGTCATGGAGCACATACTATTTGTAACATCGCTTTCTTTTACGGGGTTGCTTTTTAACGACTATTTGTGCATTAATCGTTTTTGTGTGCTTTGCATTCAGAGTATTTAAATATGTGTTTCTTTGGTCAGTTTTTTCAGGATGGCATGTAAGCAGGCAGCCAGTTGATTGCAAATGTGAAATGCTGAGTTGTACGGAGAGACGTGGCGCCTGACGCTCGTTCTGTTACGATTCTTCTGATGATTTACTTTACTCACACTGGTCACTAGCTGGTGGATGTGTTATTACCTTTTGCACTTTTACAAACACGGTTGTGGGGCTGACATTTTGAACTGATTACAGCCCGCATGTAGGCAGCCATTTAATACTATGTATTTTTCATCAGTTGCTGGGACTTTTTCGCCATTTTTATGTTAACTACACTTTGTGATATGGCTGTACATGGTAGGTTAACGTGAGTTAATGTTGACCTGTTGGAATTCTGCCAACCAATCAGAAGTATTCATATAATCTTGCCTTATAATAATGTGTCTTCTTTTGTTTATACCTGCTTTTAAAGTTGCAGTTTCAGAGGTGGTTGGGTCAGGACACAAATAATTGAAAAATCTCTATAAAAATAAAACTTGCCAAAATTATATTCAGACAATTCAAAAGTACATACAGAATGACAAGAACTTTAACATGAAAGAATCGGAGTTACCAAAGACAGACAGACATGTACATAAAGCACCTTGAATGATGTTAATGGCTGCAATTATGAGTGATAATCTCCTCACTGACAACCTGTATACATTCTTAGCCGGACATGATATACTAGGATAAATCATTATTCTAATAATGCATTCATATATGTAAAAATGTAAGGGTGCCAATAAGCAGCTGTGAAAACTATTTTCGGTGCATCAGAAAAATGGGATTTTGAAGCAGCAAGTGATGTGGTGACATAATGTGGCTCACTGTCGAAGTCGATCTTAATGAATCTTAATGATAGCATTTGTTTAGCTTATACAGCTCTTTCTCAGTGTACAGATGGATAGGTGAGTAAACAAACTATATAGATTACAGCAAAGAAATACTGCAGGTATATAACACATATTCAACAAATACAAGCGAGTATATACAGTACATAGGTGAATTCCTAGCACTAATACGTAGGTGATTGCCTAGCGCTTGTAACAAAAAGATAAATAGATTTACAACCATTTACAATAAGGTACCAGAATACAGCAGATGTAAACTATGTAAGCAATAGTTGCAATGAAAGTGCAGTGTGTGCACTCTTGCAAAAGTAACTGGAGCCAAAGAAGGTAGTCACATATGAGTGGTCAAAGGTAGAGGGAGGGGTGGGGAGTCCTGGGGGCTGGAGATGGGAAGAGTAGGG
Organism: Neoceratodus forsteri; assembly: GCA_016271365.2. NCBI lineage: Eukaryota > Metazoa > Chordata > Ceratodontiformes > Ceratodontidae > Neoceratodus > Neoceratodus forsteri. The sequence continues at coordinate 789,480,059 of CM028132.1, forward strand.
GTTCAAGGAGGAGGAGAGGGCAGGCTTAAGGGTGTATAACATCTTGGTCACTGATTCAAACCCCAAAAAAAGTCAGAATAGGAAGGTAGCCTTCCCCAGCAGTTAAATAAGAGGCAAAAGGTCTTCTTTTTGAGTCCCACCACAGTCAAAGATTCATTGTGGACCCTGAACATGTCACTAGTCCTCTGTTCCTCTTGACCTCCCAGCTATTAAACTGGGTAAAATAAAGACCCCACTGGACATGTAATGTTGCATCACAGTTGTGCTATCATTGGCAGAGGAAAATAATAGACAAGTTTGATAAGGGCAAGTTTGTTAATAATTAGCCAATGTGAATTGAGTTCTTGTGGTCTAATTTCTGTTTCTATTGGACAGGTATCTATATCAAAATGGTTTACTGTGATGATAGCATGGAGGGAATAGTGCAGACAAAAATCACGAAAGCAAAACCATGGGCACCACACACATGTGGCACAAGCTGCACACACTCACTATGACACACCCACCCACCCACAAAACCTCCACAGAGGATGCCAGCCGGTGGAGGGGGAAAGTTAAGAGGCATGAGCACAGTAGACGCACAGACTCACTGGGACACACCTGCCCACAAAAACTCCATGGGGGGTGCCTGCCGGTGGGGCAGGAAACTTAGGAGGGACAAGCACAGCAGATGCATAGAAATACCAGGACACACCTGCCCACAAAAACTCTGCGGAGGGTTGCCAGCCAGTGAGGTGGGAAATTTAGGGGGTATGAGCACAGGAAAATAAAGTTTTCTGCAGGGGTCTTCTCCCCCACACCCCCCTAAAATATTTATATATAACCAACCCCAAGGTTGGCAAAAAGGGGGGGAGTGAAAGTCCAGGGAGGCCCCACCACCACCCACAAAAATATTCAAGGGCAGCCGTGGATCCAGGTTGGCCACACATCAGCCTGTAACCATAGCCACCACACCACAGCTGCAGGTTATGCAGGGGGAACACACTTGCATTCCTGTAGTTGTCCACTTGCGTGGCAACAACTACAGGACTAGCACTGTCATGTCTTGCACTGCAATCCCAGCCAATCTCCACACTTTTTTTGTCTGCACTATTCTTCCCTCATTATCTTAACCGGATACCTATCAAAACTACCCCAAAGAAGCAAGGAACATGGTTTCTTGTCACAAGCCCAACTCCCACCTTGGGCTGGTTGAGTCTAGGGAGCACTGTGGAGGGAGGGATTTCACACTGCAGGTGGAGGTGTTGAGTACTTTGCTACACAACACATTCTGCAATGCAATGAAGGGCAGGTTTGAGCAAGTTAGGCAAACATATAGGGTTCAATTTTCAAAGGTCAAAGAATGACACAAGGTGCTTGTACCAGCAAAGAATGATACAAGGAACAAGCTGCATCAAAACTTGTGGCAATTCCGATTTTCTAATACTGCTTGCATGAAAAGTAGAACTGCTTGTTCCAAAGTGGCTTACATCAGTCTTGAGTCAAAAAACTGTGTGTACCCTGTCGCATCAGGACTTGCATCAAAAAAATTACACACCATCCCCTTTTTCTGGATTTTCAAAAGGTGGAAGTAGTTGACACTGCACTGAAGATAGCATGCACCTGTTAGACCAGCCAGAGCTGGTCTAACTGACACTGGCACATATAAAGGAGAGGGCAAATCCTGCAGAGGTTTGGTTATAGAACTCATATTTCCCTGCAGGACTACTTTAGAGCATTTTTAGGGTTTAACATGCCACAGTCTTGGCCATTTCATCTGCTATGCTGTTTGACTCCGCTTGAATCATTCTTAACCCATGCATCATCTTTGTGATGCAGCTTGAGTCATTTCTTGACCCATGCATCATCTTTTTGATGCAGGTTGCATTATTCTCGCTCCATACATCAATCCTCTTTTTGACTCTACTTGAGTCATTCTTACCCCCTGCATTGTTTTTTTGGCTCAACTTGAGTCATTCTCATCCCATGCATTTTTGACTCATCTTGAATCATTCTCTCCTCAATCATGTTTTTCATGAAGCAGACCTCTTGTGTCATTTTGGGGGACTTTGTCATAGAGAATGCTTTTCTTGCAAAATACAACACACAGTATTTGGTGCAAATTAGATTTGATGCACCTTGCATTGGTCTAAGGGCCTTTTGAAAATCCAGCCCATGATGCCAAATATAGAAAGCTCTGTTCCACTAATGTAGTGTGTGCTGGATTTAAGATAAATAAGAATACTATAAAGAGCAAAAATTGGCTTGGCACAGCATTGAAATGCAATAACAAATAGTTTATTTCATGTATTACAATATACTGCTCTATAGCAAAACATCAGGATGCTAGCGCTTGTGCATTATCAGGGGGAATAAACTGTTTTGTCATTGCATTTCAATGGTGTGTAGTGCCAGTTTTGCTCTTTTCAATTAACCATATGATGTACACCAGTCCACCTGTCCCATATGTAGGCCAGCAGTAAGTGTGACCGTGACAAACAGAGATGGGTGATGCGGGCTTATGGGGAGAACATTGGGGTTGCCATTTGCCATGCTGGATGATACAACACAACTCATCATAGCCTTTGGCCTCACAGTAGCCCCTTGAACCCCCCTCCTCCATATGCTGGATTGTGGTATTGAGGTAAATGCCCACTCTGGGAGTGTGTGTAGGAATTTGCTAGGATATTGTGAGGGGCAGTAAAACCTGTTGGGTGACAACAGACCTTCTATGCAGTGTCAAAACAGGTGTCAAATCAGTGGATAACACATGGGTAATAACTCCTAGGGAGATAAAAGAGAATAATACTTCCTCCAGTTGATGAATTCGCTGGGCTTCTCACAGGTGATTACTTCTTCGACCCATAGGCATGGTCATTCCTTTGAACTAGTCTTCCTTCTGGGTTTGGAGACCTCTGATTTGGTGGTGGAGCCAGTCAGCTGGTCAGACCATCACACCATAAGGTTCAATTTCCAGGCCCCCCCGTATTGGCCTACCCCTATGGAGATGGTCTGGGAGTTTGTCCCCTGATGGCTTACTGGTGGTGCAGGACCTATCGGGGCTTCTGAGAAATAGTGGTGACCCAGATACCTTAGTCCAGGGTTATAATGACACTGTGACTGGGGCTATGGATTGTCTCACTCCTGTCTGTGTTCGTAACTTACTCAGTGCCCTCGGTCCCCTTGGTTTGATGGGACCTTGAGAGAGCTGAGGAAAGTGGGATGAAGGCTGGAGCGTCGCTGATGAAAATCGGGCCTGGATGCCGACAGACTTAGATTGTTAGCCCATTATAAGGACTATCAATCAGCTATCTCCCATAAGAAGGCAGAGTTCCTGTCCAGGAAGATTTCTGCGGCACAGAATTGACCGGCTCAGTTCTTCTGAACTGTAAACAGACTGTGCAGTCCAGTCTGTCTGCAGTTTCAGAGAACATTGTCACAAGGGAAGTGCGACGAATTTGCTCGCTTTTTTGCCAATAAGGTTGCTGACATAAGGTCTGAGATTCGCATGGGACACCCCAATGGGGCAGGCGGTGATCAGTGGGAGGTGGCAGCTCCTCAGTCTGTCTGGTCTGACTCCGGCCGGCCAGCGATCGGGAATGTCATGAAGATTATCCAGTCTTTGTGGCCGACCTGCTGTGATTTGGACCCCGGCCCAATGCGCCTCCTTGTGGAGTGTGTTGAGACCATCAGCCCAGTCCTTGCTGAGATAGTCTGGTGTTCACTAGAATCCAGGATGTTTCCGGACACCCTGAAGGAGGCAGTAGAGGTACCCCTTCTTAAGAAACCATCTCTCGACCCAGACTGTCTTGCTAACTACAGACCCATCTCTAACCTTCCCTTTGTGGGTAAGGTTATTGAGAAGCTGGTCGTGCTGCAGCTGGAGGATCATTTGACCACCCACAACATCTACGATCCTCTCCAGTCCAGTTTCCAAAAACAGCATTGTACCGAGATGGCCCTTGATCAGGTTCTCAATGATCTTCTAACAGCAAGAGATCAGAGGAGCCATTCCATCTTGGTTCTTCTTGATCTCTCAATGGCATTTGACACTGTGGACCATGGGGTGTTGGTCGGGGGTGCCTGCGGTCAATCTGTGGACTGTTTGGTACAATTCTCAGATGGTTTAATTCTTTCCTCACTGGCAGGTTTCAGTGAGTTGTCTGTGGGGTTTACTCCTCTGACAAGGTCTCCCTGCCATGTGGGGTACCGCAGGGCTCTGTACTGTCCCCCATGTTGTTCACAGTGTATATACAGGGTCCCGTGTTTTCTGCGACTCTGCGGTTGAAGCAATGGCCACAGAAATCAGGGCTGACCACAGAAATCAGTACTGGCCGCAGAAATCAGGAAAACCAGCCATATGGCCGCAGAAATGCTAACTATGCTGTGCAATGACACAAGGCAAGGACATAGCTACTGATATGTTAAGTATGCCATGGCATTCATACTCATTAGAAGGGGCAACAAACAGATGCCACCCGCTACAAAGCTGAAAAGCTGGTGGCTACATGGCATCTTGACTCATGCTGGCTTTTGTTACATAACTCCATCCAGCCAGTATTGTGGGGGGGGGGAGACTGATGTAAGAGTAGCAGAGCTTGATTATGGCCACTGCAGTTATGATTTGCAGCTGTGTAGGTGTGGCTAGCTCAGCCATGTAAATTTTTTATTGTGAGGCTGCTCACTGTGCATGCTGTATCCCTGGAAGATTAGTTTGAAAGGGAAAACTGGAGGGCAAGCAATAATCAAGAAGAGAGAAAATTTAGTGGTGCCCTTTAGGTGGAATTGATCCTGGTGTGGTGGTAGGTATCGAAGGAGGAGCTGATTGCAGAAACATGTGGCTGGCAACAGACTGAGCAGAGGATTTGGTCCCCACTGATGGACATCAATCACAGTTTTGATTTGTGGGCTGCAGAGCTGTACCTGCAAGTGTGAGAGTAATTTCTTGGCAGATTTGAACCTGCAGCCTAAGTGGTGGCATCAAGCTCAATTCTTAAGGAGGGTCATGTTGCCCGGCTGCAGTAGAGTTGGAGACCAGGGTTTACTAGAACTGGAGCAAGCAGCTATGGAAAAAAAAATCAGAATGGAGAGTTGTATTGCCGCTATACACAAGTAAAATGAGGGTCACTGACTGAAGAACACCACCACCCCTGAGTTGCTGGGTGAAAAGAACATGCTAACCAAGGTTACTCCAGCTTAATAAGAATGACTTGCTTGCATTTTTAGTGCATTCCCCAAAAGAAAAATCAGGAGTCAGCAAATCCTACAGACACTGCTAGTTACACCTTCCATCACTATTATAGGAAGACAACACCCACCCCCCAACACACATATTTGCACACTGCACTCAACATGTTTGTTGAAAGACAGTTGGGGTATTCCTAGTTTAAAAAAAATTATAATCTAAATGAACGTTGACCAAAATCAGAAAAAAATAAAAATGTCTTTCAATTTGGAGTCTCTCTTTATGTCTGCTAGCTGTAAATATAAACTAGAAGAAATCCAAGCAGGTTTTGCCTTGTGTGTAGTTTTAGCTGAGTGTTTATGTCCTCCTCCAATTATAACCTAGGAGAACAGCAAAAGCAATCAATTTCCAGAAGAACAGATGCGCCTTCAAATTCGGGGTGGAAGGGAAATGTCATTAAAAAAAGAACACTGATGCCCATGGCTGCACCAGGTTTGGGTTACTGCAGTTTAATATTTGTGAGAAGAAGACTACATACTGTTAAATGCCCTGCTGTTCCACTTTCAGTGTAGCGGAATGGTTGCACGAAGGCAGTCAGAGGGTAAACTAAGACTTAATCCCCTTGAAGGTATGCTGTTTAACCACAATTTATCTGCTGCAGAATCAGTAGTTGTTCTGCTGCAGAAAGTATGCGGTCCTGCCGCAGAATGTAGGTCCACTTTGCTGCAGTAAACATGGGGCCCTCTGTATATGTTGCCATTGGGAGACATTGTAAGGTGGTATGGGCTGAGTTTTCACTGTTATGGAGATGATACTCAGCTCTACCTGTCCTTTGTGCCAGATCGAGGGGGAGCTGTCTCGAGTTTTAATGACTGCCTTTCCAAGACTGAGGACAGGATGAGTGCCGGCTGGCTGAGGTTGAATCCGGATAAGACTAAGGTTTAAACATCAGGTGTCATCCGTTGTCAAGACTGCTTTTTACCATCTAAGGAATGTAGCCCGGATCAAGCACATAGTTCCGTCCGATGACCTACCAGTTTTGGTTCACGCCTTTGTAACCTCTCGCCTTGATTACTGTAATGCCTTGTACCTAAGGCTATCAGGGGTTCATATCCACCACTTGCAACTGGTGTAGAACACAACAGCCAGGCTGTTAACTGGGCTACCTCATAGCTGTCATGTCATGCCGGTGCTGAGCAATATGCATTGGCTGCCTATTCAGTGGCAGATCACCTTTAAGGTCGGTTTACTGACCTACAAGGCCCTACACAGACAGGGACTAAGTTGTCTGCAAGATCTTCTTCATCCCTATTGCCCCTCCTGGCTGCTTTGCTCCACCAACGAGGGATTGCTACAGATTCCCAGGGTTCGTCTAAAGTCATCTGGGGCCCGTGCATTTGAATTTGCTGCCCCATCCCTGTGGAATTCTGTACCTCATCGGATTCAACAGTGCCTGACAGTGGAGAGCTTTAAATCTACATTAAAAACGTATTTATTTACTTTGGCGTTCCCTGATTTTATTTGATCTGCTGCAGATGTTTTTATATGTGTAGTTGTTTTTATGTATTTTATGGCTATGTAATAGTGCTATGGTTTTGGAATAGTGCTATTTTATAAATAAATGATGACTTGATTGATTGATTGATTGATTGAATAAAAATAAAAATGGCCCTAACAAAACTGGTACTCTTTTTAGCAGTTTTAATGAGATATGAATGACTGAGTTGTCCTGAAGTTTGAGCTACCCTCTGATCTACTAGAGCTAGCCCCTCAAGCAAGTTTGAGGCAGATTAGTATAGCAGAGTGATTAATGTTAAAGTGCTTTCAAGCGGGTATATTTCATGAGTGCCTTACTACAAAATCTACAATAATTGAAATAAAAACATCAAAACACCTTTCCTATCATATGACACAACATGTGCAAATTGAATGTACCTTTCAATTTTGAAAGCATTACTAACTAATCATAACTAATCTCGTTCTTCACAGTGACATTAATAAAATCAATGATGCCATTGCTGACCAAGTTGGAATCTTTATTCAGCGTTTCACTACATTCGTTTCTGGATTCCTGCTGGGCTTTGTCAGTGGTTGGAAACTTACTCTAGTTATTATTGCTGTCAGTCCTCTTATTGGGATAGGAGCAGCCCTCATGGCATTGGTAAGTGCATTTTTGCATCTTGCTACAATAGAAATATAAATTAAAGTGAATACATTACTGACAATGTGATCATTCCAGTGTATTCAGAAGAGTTGCAGCAGTACTTAAAACAAACTAGTGAATGAAAACTCAGATGAACTACAGAAGTCATTTGTATGATAAAATGGTAGATAGGTTGTTTTTTTGTAAAAAAAATATTTGCCATAGGTTATTCTAGTGCCTCTATAAGATCAGAGTTGATTTGGAGAACTGCATGATTTGTTCACAAAAGATGTTTGCCCTTGAAGCTAACAACACATTTGGTTTAGTTTTTAATCTGACAAGCTCCCCCCCCCCCCTTCTCCAGCCTGGCCCTCCTTCATACCAGCTCCCCCAGTCTCATCACTTGGCTTCTCATCAGCTTACCTTCCTGCTCCATCTTTCATGTGTCTTACCATTTTGGCAGGAGGTAACGGGCTAGGCATCTCTCTTTGTGGACCAAGTTCCAGATTGGAGAGGAGCCACATTGCCAGTGCAGGGCTTGCGGGGAGCCAGTACTTATCCTGCCTGATCGGGTCTTTTTCCACCTTTCTGGTTCCATCCCTCAAGATGTAGGCAGAAATGGTACTCATGCTCACACATGCGACCATGCTTAGCATGGCACCAGCCTGCATCCCTCCTCACCATGCCTTTCTGACTACACTGCCACCTGTGGTCACCCAGGTGGCAGTAGAGCAGTGGAGCTGGCAACCCTCCCTCCCTCCCTCCCTGGAGGTGGGGAGCATCCTCTGGGATGTTTTATCCACCTCTCCCCAGCCAGTCCCCAATGACCCACATTCATTCCCAAAGTCAGGTCACTGGCATAATGAGCATTAGCACTACAGCTGTGCTGATGGGCTGGCACCAAGTTTTTTTTTCAGTGTGTTTGCTACTTTGGAGAACAGAATTTGTTTCTCACTGTGTTTTTCTTCTGTAGGAGTTCAAAATGCATCAAGGAAAAGATTAGGTAAAATTAGGGAAAAATGTACTAAAATGATGATGTAAATTTGAAAAGAGCTTTTCATTCCATTCTGGTTTTTTTTTTATTATAACTGGCTATCCATTGAGCACAATTGTCATGTCATAAGGCATCCACTGTCAAATTAATTCAGAAACACAGAAATAATGACAGAGTATAAATTGTACACTACTGAAAAAACAAATATGAATCTAATAAAAAAAGCTTATAAGACACATACAGGCTTCAATAAAAATGTCTCTATACAAAAAAAATGATTAGCTTTTTCAGGTTGCCAATAACTGAACATTTATCAATATGTTCAGGACAGAGTTCCAATATTTGGCAGCTCAAAAAGCTAATTATCTCCAGTGATTATGGGCCTTATTCACTAAGGTGCAGAGTGGCTATGTGCCTCACAACTCTGGCGCATAGCCACTCCACACCTGCCTGCACCCACTGCATCCCCTCCATGTGATTTAGGAAAAAATAGGCCCCCCCTCACGCACCCGATCCTCTTGCAGCTCCGCACTAGTACGGGGGGCAGTGCGGGGGGTGTGCCAGCACTCCATGCAGTTACCAAGGTGCAGAGTGCTGTGCACGGGGCATGGATCGCTACACCAAATCAGGGCAGCTGTACACTCAGTACATGCCCCCAGGTAGTGGCCACCAGCCACTGCAGTAATGGTAGGGATTTGTGGTCCCCACAAAATGCATGCCCCTGCTGTCTGGGCACTCCTGGGTTGTCAGGGGGTGATGAACCAGGATGTAAAAATGACTGTAAGATATAGTCCAAATAGTCCATCAAAGTTAATATATTTATTGTTATTTCACTTCACACCAGTATACTGTAGGCAACAGTTTCGTGGCTGAACACATCACTTCCTCAGGCCATTCGTATCTGACAGTGTTGATAATAAATATAAAACACAAATATGATCACTAAATTTGTTATATATTAGCACAAATATCTTTTCTTATTCATTAAAATACTTTGCCATTATTAATCAACAATACTCAATGTAAATAAGGTACAAATATTTCCACTGAATTCTCTAACTACTAGATTAAAGTATTTTAAATGTAATAATTAATTAAATTAACATACCTATTATTATAGGTATTAACCATATATAATTCTTCCCCTTCTGTGAAGCATGTTTTGAATTGACACTTCCTTATAAACTTAAAACCTGTTCCCCAATGAATGGAATTCAATCCTAATTAAAACAAAATAATCCCAATTAAATTAAATGTTTAAATCATAGTTAAGTACTAATTCATTATATCGTGTTAATCATTGTTTCTTACTTCAAGTGTGATTCACTTCAATCAATAAATGGGATAGTGTTCGTCTTTTTATAAGCTTTTAAATGCCTCCATTCCTTGCTTGTCCTATGGGGAAAAGTGTGTGGTTATATTAAAAGAGCTCATGTTTTAAATGATCAGTCTGAAATTTACCACTACTCATATTAGCGGTAGAGAAGTGTACCTTATTAGCTAAGCAGAGCTAAAATGAAGCTCCAAAGCTCAAGAGCCTAATCAGCTGTTATTGCTTCAAGCTTTCTTATATCTCAATTTTAACTGCAAGGAAGAAAAAAAACATAAAGTCGGCTTACTTAGCATCTAGTTTCTCACATGACTAATCATTTGTTTCAAATGTTTAAGCCAAAAAGGGTTTTGAGAATATACTTTTACCTTGCTAGATGCTCCTTCAAACGGAGCTCTGAATTTTAAACAAATCGTTTGGCTCTATGCATTCAAGCTTTTAAATTCCTCTAATTATCGTGTAACAGTGAAGGTAAAACATATACATAAAGTCATTCACTTCACGTGATTCACTGTTATATAAAAGAACGAGCTAACCATTTGGAAATTCAGTTCTTAAAAGATTTTAAATCAGAGCTTTACCTTGCTTCACGGTACTGAATAGATGGCCACCTCCCGCAAGGAGCCGAGCAGTCTAAACTGGGGGTTTAAATGTAGTTCAAAAAGCCCGCGAAAACGACAGGGGGTGTTACATCATTCATATAATCAAACCAACCCACTTTAGGTTTGATCACTGATGGAAAAGTGAATGAGTTGCATGATTAACCCAGTAGCTAAGTGAGTAAAGTTAGTGGGCTCACTTAATACTGTGTGGGAGTCAGCTGGTCGCCCCCTGTCCTCAGCTAATAGCCGAAAATGAAATTCTTTTATCAATGATAGATTTTGATTGCTATTTACACCTTAGGCTTATAAGTTTAATTGATTTGTTGTTCCAATATATAAACTTACTAAATCCGATTCTTATGTACTAATTATTAATTTGTAGTGTTATTCTGAAAATAATTTTTAACTGACTGAATTCTCTAAAGTGATATCTGTCCGATTGCTAGTTTTTGATATATTATTTTTGTTCAAAATACTATGTGATTCAACAATTAGTTTAAATTAGAGAGGTGGTACATAACATTCTTATAGCTAAACCATAGCCCACAATGAGTTTAGCCATTGTTGGAAAATGAATGAACTACATGATATATCTTGTAACTGAGTGCAAAATACAAGTGGGTTCACTCAGTACCAGTAAGTGTCAACGCTTCGTTCCCTGTACTTGGCTTATTGCCGTTAACAGAATACTTTCTCAGTATTAACACGTAAAAATGTCTATTTCAACCTACAATTTCTGTAATATAAAATAAATGTTGAAATCTGCTCTTTTTTTGGACCTTTCCATTATGCATTTTATCTATGTTAGTACCTTGTATTACTTCAAAGACTATTAATTCATAAATAATATAGGCTGCCTCCCTCATCTTGCATTCTTTATTGTTAAGCTTATTACTAACAGAATCCAATATGGATTTGAACCTAAAAGAAGGTTTTGATGAAAAATCTTAATATTTAAATTCGATTATTTATTTAATCAAAAACAAATTAAACTCTCACCAGAACCACTGGGGCCATCTATGAATATTACTTAATTATCAATAAGTCATGGTAACATCTCCTCATAAATTTGATTTGATGGGAGAATACAGTATGTCAAGATAAAGGGCACAAATGTTCCCAGAGAACAAATTACAGTGTTTTTAGTTTGGATTGATCTTTCAGTTGAGAACAGGTTAAACTCCCACCAGAACCACTGGAGCCATCTAATAAATAATATTTTGCTATCAAAAAATGTACTTACAGTTTCTTATACATTCCATAAATGAATGTGATATGCCAGAGTGAAAAATGCAGACATTCCCAAGAACACTCTTATTGAATACTGAATTAATTCCAATATAAATTCCAATTGCATGATTCATTCATACCAATTCTTGGATTTAAACTATCCATAGTATACATCCAGTAAACTTCTTTTTTCAACAATAAATTGTCCCATGCACTTTCAGGTCCTTGTGGTTTACTGACTTTCTCAAGTCCTTAAAATCTTAATGAAGCTGGTGAATGTCCTTCAATGTTGAAATGCTTTGCCACTGAAGATTTTTCATCTTTGGTTCTGATGTCACTTTTATGTTCTCCAATCCTCGTTCTTAGTTCCCATTTTGTTTTCCCAACATAAAGTTTATCACTTGGATATTGTATTATATAAATAACATGATGTGACCTACATGTAATGTGTTGTTTAATTATGTATTTTTTATTAGTGTGTGGGTGTTCAAAAAATGTTTTTAACAATAAAGCTTAACAATAAAGAATGCAAGATGAGGGAGGCAGCCTACATTATTTATGAATTAATAATGTTTGAATTAATACAAGGTACTAACATAGATAAAATGCACAATGGAAAGGTCCAAAAAAAGAACAGATTTCAACATTTATTTTATATTACAGAAATTCTAAGTTGAAATAGACATTTTTACATGTTAATACAGAGAAAGTATTCTGTTAACAGCAATAAGCCGAGTACAGGGAACAAAACGTTGACACTTACTGGTACTGAGTGAACCCACTTGCATTTTGCACTCAATTACAAGATACAGTATGTCATGTAGTTCATTTGTTTTCCAACTTTGGCTAAACGTATAGTGGGCTATGGTTTAGCTATAAGAATGTTAAGTACTGCCTCTCTAATTTAAACTTATTGTTGAATCACATAGTATTTTGAACAAAAATAATATATCAAAAACTGGCAATTGGACAGATATCACTTTAGAGAATTCAGTTAATTAAAAATGATTTTCAGAATAACACTACAAATTAATAATTAGCATATAAGAATCAGATTTAGTAAGTTTATATATTGGAACAACAAATCAATTAAACTTATAAGCCTAAGGCGTAAATAGCAATCAAAATCTATCATTGATAAAAGAATTTCATTTTGACTATTGCTGAGGACAGAGGTGACCCAGCTGACTCCCACACAGTACTAAGTGAGCCCACTAACTTTACCCACTTAGCTACTGGGTTAGTCATGCAACTCATTCACTTTTCCATCAGTGATCATACCTAAAGTGGGTTGGTTTGGTTATATGAATGACGTAACACCACCTGTCATTTTTGTGGGCTTTTTGAACTGCATTTAAACCCCCAGTTTAGACCGCTCGGCTCTTTTCGGGAGGTGGCCGTCTATTCAGTAGCGTGGAGCAAGGTAAAGCTCTGATTTAAAATCTTTTAAGAACTGAATTTCCAAATGGTTAGCTCATTCTTTTATATAACAGAACGTGAAGTAAATGACTTTATGTATATTTTTTACCTTCACAGTTACACGATAATTAGGGGAATTTGAAAGCTTGAATGCATAGAGCCAAACAATTTGTTTAAAATTCAGAGCTCCATTTGAAGGAGCATCTAGCAAGGTAAAACTACGTTCTCAAAACCCTTTTTGGCTTAAACTTTTGAAACAAATGATTAGTCATGTGAGAAACTAGATGCTAAGTAAACCGACTTTATGTTTTTCTTTCTCTCTTACAGTTAAAATTGAGATATAAGAAAGCTTGAAGCAATAACAGCTGATTAGGCTCTTGAGCTTTGGAGCTTTGTTTAAAGGAATAGCACATACGCTCAGTTAGCTCCACTTAGCTAATAAGGTACACTTCTCTACCACTAATATGAGTAGTGGTAAATTTCAGACTGATCATTTAAAACATGAGCTCTTTTAATATAACCATACACTTTTCCCCATAGGACAAGCAAGGAATGGAGGCATTTAAAAGCTTATAAAAAGACGAACGCTATCTCATTTACTGATTGAAGTGAATCACACTTGAAGTGAGAAACAATGATTAACACGATATAATGAATTAATATTTAACTATGATTTAAACATTTAATTTAATTGGGATTATTTTGTTTTAATTAGGATTGAATTCCATTCATTGGGGAACAGGTTTTAAGTTTATAAGGAAGCGTCAATTCAAAACATGTTTCACAGAAGGGGAAGAATTATATATGGTTAATACCTGTAATAATAGGTATGTTAATTTAATTAATTATTATATTTAAAAGACTTTAATCTCATAGTTAGAGAATTCAGTGGAAATATGTGTACCTTATTTACATTGAGTATTGTTGATTAATAACCGCAAAGTATTTTAATGAACAAGAAAAGATATTTGTGTTAATATATAACAAATTTAGTGATCATATTTGTGTTTTATATTTAGCATCAACACTGTCAGATATGAATGGCCTGAGGAAGTGATGTGTTCAGCCACGAAACTGTTGCCTACAGTATATTGGTGTGAAGTGAAGAAACAATAAATATACTAACTTTGATGGACTATTTGGACTATATCTTACAGTCATTTTTACATTTTGGAGTTTGATTAGCCACAGTAAGATAGTCCAGATCTACACATTTATATTAGGGCATCCTGTATCAATATTTTAAGTAGGTGATGAACCAGGAACATACCCCCTGGTGTGGTCAACGCACTGTGCGCTGGCCACCAACATGGTGCCCCACCAGTGCAAGTGATCCATCAGCGGGACCTGGGATGGGCAGCTGATTAGTTGCATGCCCGGGTCCTCCACTCTGCACCTAACTGCCCCAGGGATCCTGCACACCTGGGAGGCAGGGCAATCTAAGAGGGCTGCATGGGGACTGGCGTTGGTGACTACAGCTCACACACAAAAACCCGATGGGTGCGGAGCTGCGTGACCAGACTACACACCTCTTGTGCATTTTTTTGTGAATAGCCCCCTATGTTTGCAAAAATCCAGTACATTAATAAGAACATAAGAACATAAGAAAAGTGATAGCAGAAAAGGACCTTTTGGTCCATCTAGTCTGCCCTTTTTCTTGCTACCCCCCACCCAGCTAATTCTTTCTTGTCAGGTTTCCATAGCACCTATCTCATGCTAACTTGAACTCCCTGACTGTCTTAGACTCCACCTCTTCTTGTGGCAGACTATTCCAGAGGTCCACAACCTGTTCCATGAAGAAGAACTTTCTAGTGTTGCTTTTGAACCTACCTCCCTTTAGCCGCATGCAGTGCCCTCTGATGCGGAGCAGTCTCATATGAGTGAAAAAGGTCTTCTTTGTGCACTGAGTTTATAACCATAAAAAGTATTTAAAAATTAATATGGTTGCATGTGCTGAAAAGAATTTATCATAAAAGTATTCATTAATGAACTTTCAGTTTGTTGCCAAACTCACCAGCCGAGAGCTACAGGCTTATGCTACAGCTGGGGCTGTAGCAGATGAAGTGTTGTCATCTATCAGAACTGTCGCTGCTTTTGGAGGGGAGAACAAAGAAGTGAAAAGGTCAGTTAAATTACAGTCAAGTCATGCTAATTTTTCACAATAGCATCATACTTAAAACAGTGTGACTAAGCAGAAATAAATCATGCATAGTAAGTCTTAGTTGCAAACGCAACTGTAAAAAGCAAAGCTCACTTTTAAAGTAAGCCATCTAAGTGGTCTGCTTTTCTGTGTCAGTGCATTTGCTCTCCTTTCTGTTAAGGAAAGTGCAATGGTAAGCTCGTCAATAATTGTCAATGTCTTTTCACAGATATGACAAAAACTTGATATCTGCCCAGCGCTGGGGTATCAGGAAAGGAATGATAATGGGCTTCTTCACGGGATACATGTGGTTTATAATCTTCCTGTGCTATGCCTTGGCATTCTGGTATGGCTCCAGCCTAGTCATTGACGAAGATGAATACTCACCTGGCAACCTTTTACAGGTACTGCACACTTTGTGATGACATCATCTTATTGTAATCATAACATGCCTGTAATTGAGCTGGGGCTCCACTATTTTGCTGAATTTGTGAGAAACCAGTCTTATGCATTATGTCTCATCTTGTTTCTCCCCAGATCTATATGTGCCTGATTCATATTTTTATCACTAAAGCATCCATTCCCTTTATTGACTATTCTTTTTTCAGACTCTATGATGCCAGTTCAATAAATAGTTTGTTGACTGACATTACAGCGATGGATTTAGGTCGACTGCAATTGCAGTCGTCATAAATCCATCCAAAAATACTTTGTTTTCTTTGGGGTCTCTGCCCCCACACCCCCTGTACTTAATATAATCAACTCCGAGTAAGAGTTGATTTGGGGTGGGAGTGCAAGACCCTGAGAAAGCAGTGCTGGGGTCCCATGGTGACAGTGCAGTGACCTGTCGCTGTGTCACTGTACTGTCATTCACGGTAAAGGTGTCTATGTTCAGTCGACATTCCTTTTTTCAGGGTATCTTGATGCTAGCAACTAGTTTTTAAATTGGGTAGAACTGTACAATCTAAAGAAAGTTCAGCAGCTGTGAATTCTCTGGTTTGAGATGGCATTGCATTTTAGCCTAGTTGTTTGTTTACATACAGTATGAAAATACTGTAGGAAAGGCTAGACAACAAAAATAAAATAGCTAAAAAAACATGGGCCTACCATGTTCAAGTGTAATACTGCTCTATGGAGATTACCCAAAGAAGATCACAGGAAATGCTACCTGAAAAAATAGGCTATGGACCCATCACGTTCATCTCCTGCCATCTAGACAGCTGCTTCATTCAGTATCATTAGAAATACCTGTATCTATTGCTAAATGAGAAGTACGACCAATACGTTTCGGACTTTGGCATACAGAGCAGAATACTGCTGGTGGTAGAAATCTTTGGGAACAAGGCATACTAGTTCTGATATTTGTCATGCTTTTCTTGACCCCAGCTGGGAAAGCATAGAATACATGGGTAGCATTATATCATTTGACAAATATACAGTGCTGCCCACCTGGATATTGCACTTTGGAATAAAATTCTCAATATCCTGCATGACAAATCAAAATGTGCCACTGAATTGCATTGCATTCCTGCATGATTCTGCAAGATATCACAGGCAGAAATAGTTATAAGAGCACTTCATCTTAATGGGCAGCACTGTACCTCAATTTGTTAAACAAGCAATCTATTACATTCTGCAGACTCTTCTTTAAAATTGTTCAGCTGTTTTAAAATAGTCATCAGTACTATTCAACTAGGAAAAAAAATCCTACCTTGTTTCAACAGTAATGAAGACATGCCATTCTTAAATTATTTGATGATGTATTTAATTCATTTAAAGAATGCTAAAACCATTTTTATTTTCCATTTTAAAATTAGGGCCACACTGATGATGGCAACCCCCAGCAGATTATAAAATGATGCCCCGCTATCTTTCTTCAGATGTGCAGAAAGCATTAACCATGTAGATGCAACCCCACCCTGTCAGCACTGAAGTAGTATTGCTGCTTATGATGCTGATGCCCAGATTCATTAATGAGCACAGAACAATAGATGGTCAGCAAGGAGGAGGAGGAGGAGGAGGAGAATTGAGCATCCTAAGGAGTGCTTACCTTCTCTGGAGTGAGACAGAGTTGTAGCTTCTGCTGCTCTACCCCATTTGAGTGACCTCAGGTTGTAGAGCAGTCACAGTTCTCAATGGGAAGAAGGCTGCCCACTGGATCCTGTGTGCACTGGCATGGATTTGCTTTTACATTTCTGAGCCCTTACTATTTGATCCCAGAGGTCAGTTAGAACCAGAAACATGCACAATGTAGTGGCCACTCTTGTACCTTACTAAGCTGACTCTCCACCACCTCTTATATCTGTGTTCTCCTGCAGGGAGTCATGGGTACAGAAGACTCCCTACCAGACCCACTGTGGAGAGGTAAGCCTATAGATAGAGGAGTTGGATAAGGAAATACGATAGGATGGATGGGCAGGGAGATTGCCTAGCAAAGAAATTGCTGCTGCAGGAAAAGGAAGCATAAACAGATACATGCCTCTCAAGTGTCCCTGATTTTCAGGGACGTCCCTGATTTTGCCTCAAAATTTTCTTCTGTCCCTCGCAAAATTTGTGTTTTTGTGACAGAACAGTGGGGATTAAAAGCAGAAAATAATGTCAAACATTAAAGTAACATACTTCTTCTTCTTCAGAAAATGCATCTTAACACAAATCCCTTGATTCTGTCAGCCTTCTGAGTGAACAGCACCAGTTTTTAAGATGTGTCCCTGCTTTGGGGTCTTTGTCCCTGATTTTTTTTAAGCCTTGTCTCTGATTCATGAGGCAAGAGGTTGAGAGGTATGAACAGATAATAAAATAACATACGGATGTATCAGGATGATGTTAACACATTCTTCTCATGGTCAGTCTCCACAGTGGAAGAGGAGAGGGATGGACTACATCAAAACAGCAGGAATGCTGTGGGGAGGGAGGTAAACACAAGTCCATTCTCAGAGGAGAGAGTCCTATAAGGACTTGAGAATCTGAAAGTGGACAAAGCTATGGGTCCGGATAGCATACACTCAAGGGTATTAAAGGATCTCATGGGAGCACTAGCTGCACCTCTGAAAGCCCTGTTCAACAATTCACTGGAAACAGGATTGGTTCTAGAGGACTGGAGGAGGGCAGATGTAGTCCTACTTCATAAAAACATCATCAGGGAAGAAGCTCTCAACTATAGACTGGTCAGTCTGACATCAGTGGTGGAGAAGCTGATTGTGACACGCTTAAAGGAAAAGCTTGTGGAGCACCTTGAGATCACTGGGTTACAGGACCTGAGGCAGCATGAATTCATTGATGGGGGGCACGTCAGATGAGCCTGATCGATTTCTTTGATTGGATGACCAGGGAAATAGATCAGGGTGAGGTGGTGGACATGGCCTGCTTAGATTTTAGCAAGGCCTTTGACACTGTACCACATAGGAGCTTCACAAGGAAACTGGGCTGTTTAGGGGTGGATCATAAGGTGGTAAACTGGGTACAAAATTGCTTGATGAATAGGTGACAGAGGATAGTGGTAAATGGCACTCACTCAAGGGAGGACAGAGTGACCAATGGGGCACCTCAGTGCTCTGTACTTGGATTAGTTCACTTTAATGTCTTTATAATTGACATTCTTACAAGTCTTTTTTCTTCTCTAGTGTTTAATGGCACCACCCCGGCCAATCACTGGCCCTTAGTTTTGCATCTTTCCTAGAGTCTAGTGGCACTCCACCACCCTCCAATCACCATCTCACTCTGTAGTAAAGAAAACAGTCCCTCAAATTCTTTTTTTTCACACCTGTAAAATGGAGAACAGGCCATAGCCAATCTGATTCCTCACCCTGACCTCCCACTGAGCACCCACCACTCCACACGCTCCACACCCCCACACACATAGAAACATAGAAACATAGAAGTTGACGGCAGATAAGGACCGCAAGGCCCATTCAGTCTGCCCATTTCTTTTTCTACCTTATAAATGTGCCATCGGCCTTTGCTCTGTCAGTGGCCTATCTATTCATAGTCATTTGTATTGCTCCCTTATGCCTATCCCATGCCTGTTTGAAGCCCTGCACTGTATTCACAGCCGCCACTTCTTGTGGTAAGCCATTCCATGCATCCACCACCCTTTCAGTGAAAAAGAATTTCCTCACATTCCCCCTTAATCGGCCTCCCTCTAATCTCATGCTGTGTCCTCTTGTCCTGCTATTTTTCTTATATTTAAACATGTTAGACTCTTTCACCTTGTTTATTCCCTTAAGGTGTTTGAATGCCTCGATCATATCCACCTCTCTCCCTCCTTCGCTCAAGGGGTATACATATTGAGCTCCGTTAATCTGTCCTCATATGTCTTCTGATGCAGTCCCTGCACCATTTTGGTTAGCGTTCTCTGGACTGCCTCAATTTGGTTAATATCCTTGTGAAGGTGTGGCCTCCAATACTGCCGCAGTACTCCAGATGGGGCCTAACCAGTGTCTTGTACAGAGGGATTATTACCTCCTCTTACGACTTGTGATACCCCTACTAATACACCCTAACACCCCCTAGCCTTACCTACTGCTTTAGAGGTCTGCTTGGATGATTTTAGGTCATCAGTGATGATGATGCCCAAGTCTCTTTCTTCCTTTGTGACTGCTAGCAACTCCTCCCAGCCTATAGGTGGCTTCAGGGTTCTCTTCCCTATGTGCATGATTTTGCACTTCTTTGCATTAAATCCCAGTTGCCACTCTTCTGACCATTCTGCTAATTTATCCAGATCTCTTCTCATTCTGCCCACCCATCTGGATCATCTACTCTGTTGCAGATCTTGGTGTCATCTGCAAACAGACAAGCCTTACCCTCTAGTCCATCTGCAAGGTCACTAATGAAGATGTTGAAGAGGACTGGCCCCAGGAGTGATCCCTGAGGTACCCCACTTGTGACTTGCATCTCTTCTGACCGTATACCATTTACCACCACTCTCTGTTTTCTGCAAGTCAACCAGTTTGCCACCCAGTTGATCAACTTCTGACCCACCCCGAGCCTACCCAGCTTATTTATCAATCTTCTATGTGGAACAGTGTCAAAAGCTTTGCTGAAGTCAAGGTAGGCGACATCAACTGCTCCTTGGTCCACCACTTTGGTTACCCAGTCAAAGAAATCTATGAGATTTGTTTGACAGGACCTTCCTTTTGTAAACCCATGCTGTCTTGGATCCTGTGCCCTTATGGATTCCAGGTGTTGCACTATCCTTTCCTTAAGGAGTGCCTCCATAATCTTGCCCACTACTGAGGTAGACCGGCGGTCTGTAGTTCCCCGCCTCCTCCCTGCTACCACTCTTGTGGGCGTGATCACATGAGCCCTTCTCCAGTCTTCTGGGACCTCTCCTGTGCTCAGAGACTCACTAAACAATTCTGCTAATGGCTCTGCTAGTTCCTCCTTTAGCTCCTTAAGTACTCTGGGATGTATGCCATCAGGTCCCATTGCCTTATCCACCCTGAGCTTAGCAAGCTCTTGTAGGACCCTTTCTTTTGTGAAGGAGTAGTGTCACCTCCTCCCCTGTGTACATGATGCTGAGTTGTGGGCCCTGCCCTACCTTCTCTTCAGTAAATACTGAGCAAAAGTATCTATTTAGGATAGATGCCTTTACAGGGTCCTCCTCCCTACATGCTCCCTTTTCTCCATTAAGCTTAGCAATACCCCCTCTGGACTTTCTCCTTTCACTAATGCATCTATAGAAAGTCTTGTCACCTTCTTTTACAGTTCGTGCTAGCGTTTCCTCAGTTTGGGACTTTGCCTGCCTTACTGCCTTACCTGCTTCCCTTAGGGCAGTTTGGTATGCTTCCTATCTTCATCCGCTGTGTTCCCTTATATTTCCTGAGAGCCAGCCTTTTGCTCTGACCTTTTCTGCTACTGTATTTGAGAACCAAAGTGGTTTCCTTCTTCTTTTTGCACTTCCTTTCTGTCTAACACAATGGGATGTTGCTTCAAGTATTGCATCCTTAATGCTTGCCCACTTTACCTGTACCCCCTCACCTGTGTTTCTTTTTGCCAGGGCTAGCTTAACTCTGTTGGCCATCTTATCAAAGTCAGCTCCTCTGAAGTCCCATATTTTGCCTTGGAATGGGATGATTTAGATGTAGTAGCCAAATTGAACCATACTATGTGATGGTCACTGGCCCCAGGTGACCTTCTACCTGAGATCTGTGATCCCTTCTTTGTTAGTCAGTACTAGATCTAGGATAGCCCTGTCTCTTGTGGGTTGCTGTACCAGTTGTTTGAGGCCCCCCTGCAGGAATCCACTATGAGTCTAGTTCTGGCAGATGTTCCTGCTGGTATTGACCAATCTGTATCCGGCATGTTGAAGTCTCCATTATCAGAACCTCCCCTTTAGCTGTCATGTTTTGTATATCTTCTAACAGTAATGTGTCTAAGTCCTAACTCTGGTCTGGGGGCCTGTAGACAACCCCAGTTCTTATGGCTGTCCCATTTCCTGTTTCCAGGGTGACCCACAGTTCTTCTGGCTCCTTATGTGTATTCTGAATTTCTGTAGCTTTGATATTTTCACACACCCTCACTCACCTGAACAAGTCTCAGGGTGAAGATCCACTCTCCAATCAAAGACACGTCTTGCTGCTGTAATCACTGACTGCAATATGAGAAACTAAGATAAGTGTGATTCAATGTATTTCAGTGAGGTTTTCAACTTATTTTGAGCCCAGATTTTCAACAAGGCCTTTTGGGGACCCCACATCATGAACAATGGCAGTGGAATTATGCAAATCTGGCCCAAAAGGTGATATTGTGGTCGATTGGCTTGAATTTGAAAATTTTCATTGATCTTGCTCCTGAGGTGAGGTAATAAGAAGGCTATGTTGTAAATTTGGGGTCAAAATATGTAAAAATCGCAAAGTTATGGGCATAAATTGACATTTTACTACACCCGTTCATAACTTCGGTAATTTTAAATATTTTGATCCCAGATATTCAACATAGCCATTTTTTATACCACATCATGAATATGACAGCTGTCATTTTTCAAATCCCAGCAAAATTGTGTTTTTGCATTTGTGGTGCGGAATTTATTTATTTGTTTGAAACGTTTTACCAGGAAAGACATACTGAGCTAAAAATAGCTAGTTTCCAGATGTGTCCTGGGGGGAAGGGGGGGGAAGTATAATAGATGTTTTACTACAAAATAAAATTTCATACAGAGATCAAAAAACAGCAAAACAGCTATGTACATTAGAAGAGCATGTGAGCTAGACAAACGCATACAAAAATTAATATTGATACCACAGGCTAAGGCGGGAGGCATGTCCCTTAGGAACAGAGAGATAAATAATTATATTAGTGAGGGCAGTATGGGATAGTGTGCAGAGGGGTGGAGCACAGAGGAGGAGGAGTGGAAAACTAGTGAGGAAGGGTATAGGAAAGGGAGAAGAGGGAGTATAGAAGAAAGGGAGAGGCAACCCTTCATCCTTCTGAGGTGTAAATCCCACAAGGGCCAGGCACGACTAGGTGCACACCCAGCCTGTGTGCTGGTTTCCTGGCTTGTAAAGGAGAAGAGTAGGAGTAGGGAAGGGCAACAAGCAGGAAAAAGGTAGTATGGTACCGAGAGAGAGGCAAACCTTTGTCCCTCTGGGATCCAGACCCCACAAGGCCCAGACACAGCTGGGTGCACACCCAGCACATCTCCTCATTTCATGGCCTGCAAAGGAGAAGAGTAGGACTGGGGAGGGGGGAGGACTAGGAAAACCAGGCAGGAGAGAGAAAGTAGAGTAGCAGTGGATAAATTAGTGGAGGCCAGCTGCAGTTACAGGTAGGGGAGGTGAAGTTAAGCAGTAGGGAGGCTAGAGAGTGAGACGAGGAGGCAGAGCAGATGGATGGGGGGAGGGAGAGAGTTACAGAGTTTAGGGAATTGATATGAGAAAGCAGCCTGGCCAGCTAAGGAGGTCCTGGGGGGGAGAGCAAGGGAGTGAAAGCTGGAGCTGCATAGGGCATAAGACTTTGGTGGGGCTAGGAGAGGATAGAGGACAGATAAGGAGATGAGAAGATAAGGAACCAAGCCAGAATTTGCCTATAAAAGAGAAGCAGTAGGCTAGGCATCTGGCTTCAAGAGAGGAAAAGGAGAGGAGAAGTGCAGAGAGTGCAGTGGTGAGTGTGAGGTGGACAATCCAGAGCAAAACAACTGAAGAAGCAGTGCTGTAGACTATCAACATAGTTGAATATAGGGGAGGATCATTTGCTGAACAATAGCTCTGCAGGCCAGCAGAGGGGATGCAGCCACAGTTGCTGTACAGCCCTCCTAATTTGGGGTGTAATTTTTGTGAATGGCATCCACATGTTCGGAAAAGTCAAGGTGGCTGTCAAGCCAGATCCTGAGGTACTTGAAGGATGGTACATCTTCAATGGTGGACCCATCCAGGATGCAAAAAGAGGAGAAACCAGCAATCCTAGACAGCTTTTGCCTTGTGCCAAAGGTCATGGAGACTTTTTTTTTTCACTGGTAAGAGCCAGCTGATTAGAGTAGAACCAGAGCTGAATGTTGTCAAAGTCCAGCTGCAGTCTGGTCTTCAGATCAGTGTGGGAGGGGCCAGAGGTAACTAGGACTGTGTCGTCAACATACATGTGAATGGATGCTGAGCTGCAAGCAGCAGAGAGGTCATTTAGGAAGCCTAAAAAGACTATTGGTCCGAGTGTGGAACACTGGGGGACTCTGGTGGTGATTGGGAGAAGGGATATGACGTTACCAACTTTAAATGATTGGGTCCTACCCCCTAGGTAGTAATGGAACCAATTAGTGGCAGGGATGGAGAGCACTGCTGCAGCAAATTTATTGAGGAGAAAGTGGTGATCCGCAGTGTCAAAAACTTTGGCCAGATCGACAAAGATGGCTGAGGCAAGATGGCCCTGCTCCCTGTGAGAATGGAGTTGGTCAGCTGGAGGAAGGAGGAATTGGTAGAGTGGGATTTTCAGAACCCAGACTGGTAAGGGGTGAAGAAAGGGGAGGAGTCAAGGAAGGGTGAGAGTTGAGATAGTACCAGATGCTCTTGGAGTTTGGACAGGGTTGAGAGTAGGGAGACAGTGTCAATAGTTGCCAGGGTTGGAGGGGTCACCACCTTTGGGTGGTGAAATAATGGTGGTGTGTTTTCATGTATTGGGGACACAGGCAAGAGACTAGGAGAGAGATTTAGGAGAGAGGATATGGAGAGAGCGATGGCAGGGGCAGAAAGATGGAGGAGTTTAGGGTCCATCAGGGCTCTTACTCTTGTGCAGTCTAAGGGCTAGTAGAGCCTTAATGGTGACAGTGGGTGAGATAGAAGTGAAGGGGAAGGGAGGTAAAGAAGAGCGGGTATTGGGTGGGAGGAGGCAGAGGTGACGGGGGGAAGGAGGTGAGAAGGGAGGAGGTACAAGAGGTGAAGAAATCATTGAACTCATTGGCCACTGGTGGTATCACTCACCTTGAGGACTGGGATGGTAGACTGGGCCCTGGGGAGAATAAGGTGTGGACAACCTTCCAGAACTTAAAGAGATTGTTGATGTTGTTCTAAAATGTAGAGGAAAATACTCAGTTTTAGCTAACCTTGTGGCTCTGGTGCATGCATTACACAGGGCACAGTATTTGGAGAAGCCCTGGGAGGAGCCTGAGGACTTGTGTGCCCTCCATGCTTAATCCTGTGCATGCAGACAGGCTAGACATTCTGCTGAGATCCAGAGGAGGTGGTAGCCTCTGACCTTGGTTTTCCTAAGGGAAGCATGTTGATCCCAGATGGACAAGAATTTGGATTTGAAGAAGCACAGGGCAGAATTGATGGTACTGGAGGTTGGGATGGGTGAGCAGTCGGTAGCAGCCAATTCATCATGGAGGCTGACAGGTCCAAGTACCTAAAGGATCAGATCAGAAGGACCTTGTGAAGGGCTTTGGGATGGTGAATTTGCAAAAGCAGTGGTCATGTGGTGGTCATTAAGGGCATCTGGGACAATGCCAGCAGCAATAATGTGGTGGTGAGGTGTGGGGAGTGCCCAATCCAGCAGGGTGTGCTTGAGTGATTTGTGGTTGAGACGGGTGGGGTCTTGATCAGTAGAGTGAGATTTACGGATGTGGTGTCATGGTGAATTTTAGAGTGTGGAGGGGAAAGTCAGTTCAAATTAAAGTCCCCTAGGATGAGCAGTTCAGCTGAAGAAGCATGGGTGGAGATGGTGGTAAGGAGGTCTGTGACAGAGTAGGGGGAGGCCTAGGCAGCAGTACACTCCAGCTAAAAAAAGGGGGAAGGAGAAAGGGAGGGAACGTTTTAGGATTACAAGTTTGTAGGCAGAGGGGAGAGATACACAGAGTATAAGGGTGAATTGGATGGTGGAGGAAATATAAATGGCAATAACCCCACCCCTACTGGGATGCCTAGCAAGGGAGTATCCCGGGATGGAGAAGGTGCTGTCCAGAATGACATTTCAATGCCACGGAATTACGTTTTGATGGGAATTTGAACATTCTCAGTATGGGGTTCATGAGGTGGAGTAATAACAAGGCAATACTGGCAATTTGATTGCTGTTTGGAAGTAATAAAAGCAAAGGGCCCAGCATTTGCTTGTGCTCCCACAGGCAAATGTATTATCTAAAAAATTAAGGAAATTCTTTGCAAAAAGCTGCGATAGTGCATCCAGTTGGGGTAACTTATGCCCAAAAAGTAGGAAAATGTGGCATTAGGGTTTCCATCCCTAACACCCCACCCCAACCCCCAGGCAGCAAAAGGAATAAGCATTAGGATCAAGGGGTTTCCAGAGTCTTGGCGAATCAGTGGTGGGGTCTTCCTTTGGGGTTGTCAACCCTAATGCTCACCCCTCCCAGTCAGCCCCTAGCCTCCAATCCAAAACACAAGCTACAGCTCCATGCCACTGCCTCATAATGATACACTCTTCAAAGGTAGAGAACTATGTCTTGCCACAGGTTGCCAACACAATTTGTTGTACATTTCTTCATGTAAGGCCCTGTGGGCCCTGGGTAAAGAAAGCAGATCATATGTGACATTGTTTGTTCACAGAATGGGGTGGTATTAGGGTTGACAAACCCCATGGAACATTTCACTGATTTACCAAGAATCCGGAAACCCAAAGCCCTAATTTTTTTTTTCCTTTTACTGGTTGGGAGTGGGGGTGGGGTGTTAGTGTTGGAAATCCTAATGCCACATTTCCCTACATTTGTGGCATTAAGTTACCCTAACTAGGAGGCCAGCCTGGGGATGCTGAGGGATGAAGCATCTGCCTTACCTCGTGCCATGACGGTGACCCAAGTTCGGAAGTGAGCTCAGGGAGTCGAGGGGCAAATGGAGAGGAGAAGATTGAGCGTCCAGAGGATGTCTCTCCTCTCCTGGGAGGGGGGCATTAATCTATGGCATTGGTGGCTCCTAGTGGAGACTGAGAGCACAACAGCTGAGGGATCATGGATCAGGGAAGGTGTCAGTGGATGTCCTGCGTGTGGGTGCAGGAGCATGCTTGTCATGTGCTGGATGTCATTGCATATCTGCACTGGGCAGAAGGACATGAAAAAGGAAAACCCCAGTGCTCAGGAGGACAACAAAGGACCTTGAGGGATTGGCCCACATGCCCAATACTGGACCCAGCTCGACCAGCTCTCCCAGATTCTCCCTCCTCTCCCAAGCTGTAGCTGTCTGGATTTCAGATAGAGCACTAGGTAGGAGTTGGTGGCCCACCTCAGGAGTACAGAAGCCGACGGGTAGGCCAGGGCTCAGTGGGGTTGGAGTGGAGAATCCAGCACCTGATTTCCTGGTTAGAGGGGCCTCAGGTAGGGCAGTAGGAGACAATCAAGGAGGTCACATCCAAGGGAGGTCATGACAGCCGGCAACCAGAGGGAAAAAGAGTTAAAAAAAAAAGTTACCCTAACTGGTGCATCAACACAAGTTTTTTGCAAAAAATATGTGATCCTGCTTTGCACCTACATGGTAGTATGTTTACCCCATTGCTGTAATTTTTCTTTGCACTCATTTCATACTGATTGTATAGACTGACTTGGGTATGCCGTCGCTATGGTAACAGTTTTATTGCGACCAACACTACAGCGACAACAGCGCCAGGTCGCTGTAGTGTCAGAGCGGGACCCCGGCACTACTTTCTGGGGGTACAGCACCCCCTCCCCGAAGCAACTCTGAGTCAGAGTTGATTAATTTAGTAGCAGAGGGTGCAGGGAGAGGAGCCCTTACAAGGGAGGTTTGGGGGACAATGCTCCCTTAAGAAAACATAGTCTGAAGTAACTCCCTTTATGCTGACCACAAATGTGGTTGACATAAAGGAGTTGCTGCAACGTCGGTCGATAACGAAATTGTTGACCAACTGTCATAGATCCGACTGACTTGTGCTACTGCTCTGTACCATTGTTGTACACTGTGTTCCCCTTCTCCCCTCCCCTGGGAATGATCTGTTCCCAGCTCAGTATGCCTTTCCTGGTAAATCTTTTGAAATAAATAAATAAATATGCAGATACAGACTCTCACAGATGAATGCATATAAATATACATAGAAAAAATGAGAGGGTGAAAAGTTTTTCTTGTTCACAAAGATGTTCAGCATATTAAATTCAGCTCACCATTAATGTCCTCTGAGTTATGTAGTTCCCTCTCCAGTTCACCATATATTTCCTCCTTAATGTCCAAAGGCCTCCTCAGGGTCTCCCGTGAAGGTAGCACACCAAAATCTATAAAATATAGTTTGACATTGTATTTAGTGTAGATGTGTTATCCAAACTCCGCACTGCCATGTCTCACAACTCAGGTGACTTTAGATGTCAAAATAAAGTGTTAAAATAAAAAATGTAGTTCATTGCAGCATTTTCCCATGTACAAATATTTTATCTAAGAATTAAAACACATCTCTGCCAACTTACCAGTATATTTTTGTGCCACAATGGGTCTCAAGAAATTAAATTAAAAATGAAAATAAAATATCAGAAACGTTAGTCTTTGCCTTGATTTTACTCATGATTCCTGCTCACAAATTCTGCGAAATATCCGCTGTACTACATAGCTCTACACCAGTCAATTGCAGTTGCTGTGGTGTGCAAATTAAGTCACACACCTAGGTAGAAGGCATTCTAAGGAACCAAGGTTAAAATCCATTTCAGATGTATTGAAAAATCAGCAATTCACCTACAATAATGTTCCCCAGGGAGAACTTTGGCTGGAGATTAGTGCCACTTGGTAGACATGGGACAAAACCTGCAAACTGGCAAAAGAAAGTCACTGCTATGCAGTTCACTAGCTCTGACCATGTGATAGGGTGTTAGTAACCAGGGAGACCTGGCTTAAATGTTTACAGAAACCTAATAATTGTATTATTAGTACAGTGAAGCCCACTAGAATATAATGCAGTGTCACAGATTCTTGCATGAAAACGGGGATCAACTGCCGTTGAATCTCCACTGTTTCCTTCAGTAATTGTGCAGAATTTTGCAGTATTCTGTGTTGCTTTCTGGCAGACTTAGAGAGTTCAGGTTCCGGGAGGAACTTTAATATTATTTTTGCAACTTTTTTCAGTTCAAAAATCACCAGAGTAGGAATGAATGGTAGTACTGGACTTGAGTCTAAAGAAAAAAGTATTTAGTTATGTGATAAAATATGTGCAAGGTAGAGAATATTGCCTTTAACTATTTTTTTATTTTTTATTTTCAACAATTTACTACAGTATTTTATTTTCCAGTCTAATTTTACTATAATGATGATTCATGATAGAATGCAGTTGAATTAGTTAGTAGACTTACAGAAAATAAACTTAATTATCTTTTGGAAACTTAATGAACTATATTTCCTAATTAAAAAAAAACTTAATTATGAACTGACTAGAAAGACTACATAAATCTGATTAGCTGAGACCCCTTCTTACCCATGATTAAAGAGTAACTGAGACCTCAAATAAAACTTTGCAAAACATAATAATTAGGTTCACTTCTATTTGCATTCCATATATATTCTATATGTTTCTCCTCCCCATTTTTTATTACTGAGTAAATATGCATGACATGGTTTTCATCCCTTAGAGTTCCTTTACAGTTCATCTGCCTCTATAGCTTACTCCCTAATTCAAGTCATAATCCTCTGTTGTGACATCATGATGTGTTGCCATGAGAGTAACTGTGATGTCGCATGCAGTGCATTATGACCTTTGGTTGGGAGAAAGCAACAGAAATAGATGATCTACTCAGGAACAAAGATTTTGTTTTAATGCAAATGGCCTTTTTAATAAATAATGGGGAAGAGGAAGACAGAACTAGCGTGAAACACAAGTTTAACTGTGTCTAAATATTATGGTTTGTTAAAGTTGTCCTGAAGGTGACAGCTGCTCTTTAAAACCCACCACATAATCATAGGTAAGAAAAGGTGCTAGCCAACATGTATTTTATCTAATGAAATCCATGCATCCCACTATCCACAGTTTGCCCACACACCAAATGGTTGCCCAGGCTTCATTTCCTGTTGGTAACTGCTACTATTAACTGCAACTCCATTTTTTTTCCTCCCCATCCTTAAATAATATCATAATATTTAATCCAATGGTTTCAGTTTTTAGACACACATTTATCCCAAACCCTGTTCTAACTGCTCATTATGAAACTAAAAAATAAATCCCACTCTGGCACCATTAAATAGCTCTGCTCACTTGTTTGTAACACACCAGCTTTAACAATCACAAGGCAAACATGTCCCACTTTCCTGTTTGTCCAGCTATTTCTTTTCTGCTTGGCAACTCTCCAGTCACTTACTGCGGCTTTACTCCATCCTTTGGGACCAGTGGCATGACCAGAAACTCCAGGCTAAAACTTCCAGCTGCCCTGTGTTTTTTCTCAATCTTTTAAACACTCCTTCCTGCTC
Organism: Neoceratodus forsteri; assembly: GCA_016271365.2. Taxonomy (NCBI): domain Eukaryota; kingdom Metazoa; phylum Chordata; order Ceratodontiformes; family Ceratodontidae; genus Neoceratodus; species Neoceratodus forsteri. Next base: position 789,509,900 of record CM028132.1, read on the forward strand.
TGTGCAACAATTGATATTCAAACACAATGATGTTCCTGCCATCATGGATAACCCCACTGCTGTGTGTGTGGGAAGGACAACTTAAACATATGTATACCAGCCAGCACTAATGAAATACAAAGATAATACTACACTAGCTATCAACTCCTATTACAGCAGTGCCCCCTGCTGACCACAACTTTTTGTCAGCTACCACTAATGAAATACATGCAAAGACCACACTACACTAGCTATCAGCTGCTACCACAACAGTGTCCCCAGCTGACCACAACGTTCAAAGAACTATTTTGTTAAACTGTACTTCTACTGTACCCCCCAAAAATAATTTTCACACATTGTAAATGTTTTGTGCTTATTTTGTATCCAGAGAAACCTTATTCTAGTTCATAATACCAATAATGCACTCCGGAGTGTGGTATATCACGGGATATTATCACTTCTTGGGTGCATAAGACACTAGGCCTCATGCCTCACAGCGCAGCCAAGGGGTGATGGTGTCTCATGGTATACCACACTCTGGCATATATTATTCCTTAGTTACAGTATGTATGCAGTGAGGCTCAGAATCCACTAACCTGTTTGATTCACAACATTAACACAGAAACATTGAATTTGTTGGCAGAAAAGGTCCGCTTGGCCCACTCAGTCTGCCCAACTGTTCCCTGCCTATTTTATATCTGCAGACCCCATCTCATCTTCGGTGACCCCCCCCCCGCCACCTCACGTCTAGTAAGAGACATGTTTCTTCAATGAATGTTGCTGCCAAGGCAGCCCTGCCTCCAAGGCAGATTTAGCTCAGAGTTAAACATTTATGGATAGGGGTGCTTCATAGGCTGTGCATTAACCTCTACAGTTAAAAAGCTGAGCTTTAGTGTTGTACTGACTTGGTGGTGTAGTGGAAAGGTCTACAGCATGCTAAGCCAAAAACTGTGAGTTTGAATCCAGACAATATCCCTCAGTTTTCTATTTTCTGAATTTCACTGGAGTGGTGATCCATGCAGGCATGGAGTTAGAAAAATACATATATAGTGTAGAAAAAGGACTTAAATGTGAAAAAAAAAACAAGTGTAAAGGTAAAGTACTGCCTTGGAGGCAGGACTGCCTTGAAGGCAACATTCATTTAAGAAATGTATCCCTTGCCTTCCATTCCCTTAGGTTTATCCCATGCATGCTGCCATTCCAGTCTGCACAACTTCGCATGGCAATCAGTTCCAGGCATCTGCCATCCTTTTAGTAAAGAAATATTTCCTCACATTTCTCCTGACCAGTCCCCCAGTTTCATTGCATGCCCTCTATTACTGGCACTCAACCTTTTGAAAAGGCTCCCCTTCTGCACCATGTTCACCCCTATGAAGTACTTGTAGGTCTCAGTCAAGTCACCTCGGTACCGGGTAAGTAAGCCATATGAATTATGGCATAGTCAAAACTGCACAACAGACACAGCATGGATGAATATAGTGATAGGGCACAAAACACCGCAAGGAGGAAATGTTGCAAGCGCAGTTTTGTACCCTGCCGCTCATTGCTGGAAGTCAGTGATGCAGAGGATAAGACCTCTGCTGAAGGGGGTCTGCTGAGCAGCTGCTGTGGCTCAGAGGGATGAGCCACCAGCAGTGCAGGGAAGTGGTGCGTCTGTGGACCAGGGCTCAAATCCTGGCCCCAGACCACTGGTGCTGTCTGTTGTTTTTTTATTTAACAGTTAGTGCGATGTTTTGTTCCCTCGCCCATGTATCTCCCCATCCCCATGTTGACCCCCCTTGGAGTTGATTATATAAATGGGGGGGTTCGGGGGTAACAGCCCTCCATAATGGGGGGTGCAGTGGTGGAGCCCCCTAGAAAAAATAAAGATTTCATGTGCCATTTTCACCGATGTGTGCATTCGGCTTTATTGGGGTGTGCTTGCAAGGTACCCGCTATATTGGCAGTGTGGTACATTGCTGCTCTGTTTTTGTTTTCGGCATCATGACCCCGTGCCAGTCATCTCTCTTCCAGAATGTACATGTTGAGATCCCTCAGCCTCTATTAACAGAGTTAACTTTGAAAACCTTGTGCCATTCCTTTTGCCTCCTCTGGACTGCCTTCACTCTGTCTATGTCCTTTCTGAGGTATGGTCTCTAAAACTGGACACTGTACTTCAGATAGGGGTATACCAGAAAGGGATACAGCAGCAGCACCACATCCCTTCTGCAGGATATACACTGCTGTATGCACTACAGCATTCCATTAACCCCACCCACTGCATTTTTTTCCACCACCTCCTGAATGTCCACTCAATTGCGCACTTTAATGTCATCTGCAAAAAGGTATACCTTCCCCTCCAGTTCTTCTGCAATGTCCCCTATAAAGACATTGAAAAGGACTGGTCCCGGAAACAAAACCTGTAGTACACCACTGGTCACTTTCCCATCCTTGGAGTGAGTGTCTGCTGTTATCCACCATCTGTCTCTCCTGAATAAACAGTAGCCCAAAATGGCCATATCCCAACTGTTGCGCTCGGTGCACCATGATTCAGCTATGGACAATAGATTCGAGTTAGCCGCCACCATGATAGCCTCTAAGTCTGGGATTTTGTATCCATAGCTCCTGGCATTAGCACACATGGCTCTCTGCAACTTCTGACCACTACCCTCGCTGATACCCTGTGTCTTCCTCCCTTTATTACCTGTGCTGTTACCTAAAGCCCTTCTGACTCCCTCTTCTCTTTCTGCTTTCTCCATTCTTGTTTCCCTTCAATCCACTTCCTTCCCCAACCTGAGCTGTATTCCCCTTTTCCTTTATCTTGTCCAAGTCCCTGCCTATGTACACTATGGTCCTCGAGGTGTTTTTACACCTTGGACCTGCTCTTCTTTTCATTTTACTATCTGAAAGGAACAGATGTTGCCTCTCTCAGTTTTTACAACTCCCCCATGGCAAGTTTAAATGCTCATCAAAGTAGCATCTTAACCTCCCACCTACGGCGGTGGTCTCTTTCCTAGGAGACTGCAGATTAACTCCCTTATAGAGGCCTGTATCCTACCAGGTTGGTCCCCAGTCTCCGATGTAGCCAAAAACTCCTCCATGCACCATGGCTTCAACCAGTCATTACAGGTCCTGGTATGGAGTGCTTTTGCCTGACCCCTGTCATATACAGGTAGCACCTCAGAAAAAAAAACACTGTGCTTGCTTTCTGTTTGAGACCCTTCCCCCAGCTCCCTGAAAGTTCTCTGTACTATCCCTACACTCTACCTTGCTAGGTCATTTGTTCCAAGATGGATGATGATGATGATGATGATGATCAGCTCCCTCCGAGTTCCCGCTGACCTAGCAATCAGCAGGATCCCCCTCTCCTCGCTTCCAAGCCATGGGACTCCTGGGGGCCTCTGCCTTCCTCCTTGGGGTCTGTGATGGGATGCACAGGGTGAGGAAGTGCTTTTATGCTGTAACGAGCAACTTCTAGCTCTTTACCTATTCTTTACCCATGCCATTATCAGCCTGTAGTACACTTTTAAAAACTAGTCCCTCTGTCCAGAGACTGTATACATTCATTAATAGTACATAATACATGACAGGGTGAGGGATAGCAGTGACTGCAAGCTCAATGACAGTCATGTCTTTAATAGCAATTAATTAACGGGAGACTGGGAAATGATGTCATCAAATGAGCGACAATTTTACAATGTCTGCGACAATTTTCCTATGTCTGCTGTACTGCTGCACTAGTCGACAGATCGGGTAAAACAAATGCAGCTATGAAATTGTAACACTGTTTGTATGGACTTATGCTTAAAGCGGTTCTTTAAGTAACCATTAGTTTTGTTGGTGTTTGTTCTGGGGACTTCTATTGTCATTTGCTCACAATACATGTAGTTTTTTTGTATTTTGTAGTTTGCTGTGCTATTCTGTGTGTGTGGTTCCCCTCTCCTCTTCCCAATACCCTCCAAAATCATTTTTGAGCCACAATTTTACAATGTCTGCTAACACAAAACCATGGACATCTGGTTCGGTAAAGATGCAGCGCTGAAATTATGTGATGAAAATTGACATGACATTATTATCCACTGCCACTTGTCCACTCCGACTTGTCGGCGACAAAATTAACGGAGACGAGTTGTCCGTGAACCCTCCAGAAGGGGTGCAGAAAATGAAGATGGACCTGGAGAAGCTTAAAAGATGGTCAGAGATGTGGCAACTGAGGTGCAATGCAACGAAGTCTAAAATAAAGCACCTGGGCAGAGGAAACCCTTGGGAGAGCTACAGGTTGGGGGGGAGGAGCTGACTGTCACCAAAGAGGAAAGGGACCTAGGTGTTATCATCTCTGATGACCTTAAGGTATCAAAGCAGTGCACAAAGGTGGCGGGGAGGGCCAGTGATATGCTGGAGTGCATAGGCAGGGGTATCACTAGCAGGAGGTGGGAGGTGGTGATGCCATTGTATAAAACATTAGTAAGGCCTCACCTGGAGCACTGCATGCAGTTCTGGAGAACACACTTGTGCAAGGATATAGATAAGGTGAAGACTATCCAGAGAAGGGCAACAAAGATGGTGCACAGCTTGCACCACAAAACATATGAGGATAGACTAAGGGACCTCAATATGTACTCACTGAAGGAGAGGAAACAGCAGAGGGACATGATTGAAACTTTCAAGTACCTCAAGGGCATAAACAAGGTGCAAGTGGGGGACCTTTTCCAATGTAGAAAAAGTACTAGAACAAGGGGGCACAATATGAAATTGGAAGGGGGTAGATTAAGAGATAATGTGAGGACATTTTTCTACAGAGAAAGGGTACTCAACACTTGGAATAGTCTTCCACAGGAGGAAGTGGGGGCAAGCACAGTGGAGGGGTTTAAGCATGCCATGGACAGGCACATGGGAAGCTTGAGAGGGAAGGGAGTGAAGAAAAGCCATTGATCACATAGGGTCAGTGGCCACATAAAATGTATATGGCCTATGGGCAGACTGGATGGGCCTAGAGGTCCTTATCTGCTGACAGTTTCTATGTTCTATGTTTCTACGTGTGGAGCCCCCATGCAGGAGCTGTGGGCCATGCTGGGAACACTACTGCCACCATCACAGGGCATCCAAATATATTCCTGAGGTGACTTGGCAGTGGATGCCCTGCTCTGCACTGCAAGTGGGTCCATGGGCTATGGACAGCCCATGTTAGTCCTCCATGGGTTGTCATAGCCCCAGTGCCAGTGACAACCTGAGTGCCATACATACAGTATGCTACCAAGGCTGGGAGTAGGTGGAGAATGGGCCATATGCACCCAGGTGTATGCTGTACAGCTGGGTGGAGAGGGGCACACAGGTGCAATGGCAGCCCTGAGTCAACCTCTAGCTTATTTAAAAATGCACAACCCACCATCAACACTAGAAGTGCTACCAAAAGGAGGCTTCTGGTACCCTTAAAGCACACCACGCTTGCTCAGAGATCCCTTTCCTTCCGGGGCCCCAAGTGGATCAATGACCTACTTACCACCCTAATTGAATGTGGTAAGATCAGCCAGTTCAAATCTGGGCTCTACTCCCACCTAGGCAGTGAGAATATCTATTGTTTATTTATTTATTTTTTCAAGTCTCGGATTACAACCTTTGAGCTTGAAGCTCATTTGCAAAGGTTCCAGGTCAGAAGGGTCCAATACAGTAAATGTTAAAAAACATAGTCATTGCAAAATGTAAAAACAAAAACAAGGCATTGCGTCAGCATGTGGTCTAAAAGCAAAACAAAATGGTTATATTAAATGCATGCTGAAAATAGAAAATAGAGTTAAAAATCTACGTTTTGATCTTGAGTCTTCTTCAGGGAATATCTAAAAGAGAAAGAAACAGTTAGTGTAGAGGGGAGGTAAAATAAGGGATATTTGTATACATATATATATATATATATAAAGAAAAAAGGGGAGGCTTAGGGAGCAGGCGTGATAAATGATAAGATTAAGAGAGAATCTGTGAAACAAAAAGGTTATGATGGGAATAGGAGTGAAAGAGCTAGAGAAGTACCCAGGTGAGGACTAATTAACAGGGCCTAGTAAGAAGGCTGAAAGGTGACAAATGTGGGGGAAGGAGACAGAGATGGAGATTTATGGTGAAAATGAAAAAGAAATTAAATGTGTACAGATACAAACAGACTTTAGTGAAAACAGTCATTGCAAGAAACCTACAGTAATAATAATAAGAAACATCAGTGGCCAAGTAAGTGAGTAAAAAACAGTTGAGGTTACCTGAACAATATGCAATGTGTGGTGTAATTTGAAAAGAAACAATAGGGCATAGGTAAGTTACACTAAGTGGTGTTGTGATATATTCAGTGGAGGCAGTAGTAAGGAAAGGAGGAGAGAAGAGTGAGGAAGACAGTAGAAGTATTCAAGGCAGGGATCAAGAATAACCAGGATTCCCTTTGTCTGTGAAGGAGATGGAGGAGTGAGTGGAAGGGAGTTTAGTCAAGGCAATGAAGGAGGGGAGGGGCAGAGAGGAGAGAGGAAGGGAGGTGGAGTGAAATGTGGTATAAATAGGTGGTAGGAGTAAGGGGAGGGGTGGTGCTGGGAGGTGGAATAGGGGAGGGAGGGGAGAGGTGGCAGTGAGAGAATGAGAGGGAGAGGAGGGTGGAAGTGGAGAGGTAGAGGACAGTTAGGGTAATAAAGGAAAGGAAGATCAGTAGACAGAGGGATTAGTTATAAAGTGCAGGAGGGATAAATTCATGGCCTAAGCCACATACTTTTTATTGGGAGCAAGAGCAAGTCAACTGACTGGTGTGTGTTTTGGTTTGAATGGTCCTAATTTGGGTTCAGCTAGGAAGTCACCCAGGAGTGAGTTAAGCCACTTTCGAGCACAGTATCCAAAGGACCACTGCCCTTTGGTCATGCGGCAGAAGAAGACTTTGAATTGAGTGTTGTGCTATCCTCTAGTCTGCCTGGCAGTGGCTAGTGGGCACAGCATGGACTGGACTCTGGGGGGAGGGGGTTAGGCTAGGGGTGGCTTTCTTGGCCTGGAGACAGAGTTGGTACTGAATACAGTTGTCAAGGTTTAGCCATCCTGTTAGTGTGTATAGGTCACATGTGTGGGTTAGGAGTAGGACACCCAGGAGTAGCTGGCAGGACTTGTTACGGTTGAGGGTGATTCTTTTTAGGGTAAATTCAGATGCTGAACTGTAGATGACGAGACCATAATCTATCTCAGACAGTACTGAACTAGTTATGGCAAGTTTAAGGGCATTCATTGTGAAGCAGTGTCTGTGCCTATACAGCTGTCCAATTTTCCTGTTGACGATCTTAGAGACATGGTCGACATGTACTGAGTAGGATAAGGTGCTGTCCAGAATGATCCTGAGGTACTTGAAGTTGGGCACCATCTCAAAGATTTAATTTTGTTTGTTGCGGATGGATAGGATGGCTGATTTATCTTTGTTCTGTGAGGAAGCGAAAAGCATTGTTTTTGTTTTCTTATAGTTGAGTAGCAACTGTGCATTGGTGAACCAGTCTTCAACTAGTTTGAAGTTACTCTGAAGACTTCATTCCAGGGAGTCAAGGTCAGAATGACTGGAGTAAAGGACGGCATCGTCTGCATATCACAGGATATTGTCTTTGCATACATTGGGGAGATTGTTTAAGAAAGGACTAAACAGCAGAGGGCCCAAATTGACCCTTGGGGGACACCAGTGCTAGCCTTCTGCCAGTCAGAGAGGGTTTCACCATTTTTTTTTAATTCAATATGCTTTATTCATTTTTCCCAATTTCCATTATACACAGTGGGTTGTATGGCATAGACATTGTCACACAAGAACCAGGAACATGACATATTAGCCTTATGGTTACATCGGCTCAAATAACCATTGGGTTTCACCAATTTTAATCTGCTGTACCCGACCAGTGAGATAGCTGTGGAACCAGTTCAGGGGGGTAGCTGACATGGTGGATACATTTTGTTGAGTTAGTAGGAGGTCATGATTAACAGTATCAAAGGCCTTAGTGAGGTCAATAAAGGTAGCCCCCACTAAGTGTCCCCGATCAAAAGAGTAATGTATAAATCCTGTAAACTCGACAAGAGCTGTTGTTGTGCTATGTAGCTTCCAAAAACTGTGTTGTTCCTTACACTGAAGTTGATACTTATCAAGGTGGTCAGTTAGCTAATCATAGACTATGCATTCTAAAACTTTAGAGATTGGTGGCAGGATTGAAATTGGTTGGTAGTTAGTGTGGCTGATCTGATCGCTCCTCTTGAAAACTGGCGTTACTACTGCAGCTTTTCAGAGTTTGGGGAATTGACCAAAGATAAGGGGGAGGTTCGGGATTCTTGTTACGGGGGTCAGGACAACATCAAAGGTGTGGGTTAATAGCTTCAAATCTAAGTCATCACTGCTGTGTCTGGATTTGCAAAGTACTTGCAGCAAGTACTTTTTGGCCTCGGAGGCTTTGATTGTCATGAGATAGAACAGTGGGGCAGGGGCGGCCTTGATAGGGGTAGAGATAACTGATGGATTACTAAGGTGTTTATTGATAGGGTTGAGAAGGTTGGCGGGGGAGCATCTCACTGAGGTCAGTGAAGGCCTTGTTGAAGGTGTTAGCAATGTTTTTGGGTCCTGAGTAATATTACCATTTATGTTAAGCAGGGCAGGAAGAGATCGATTAGGTCCTCCTGTTAGGGACTTGATATTTGCCCAAAACTTGCAGCTATCACCCTAGGAATTGTCCAGTTCTGCCCTAAAGAAGCGTGCTTTCACCTGATGGACAGCCCGAGTACACTGATTTCGGGCTGCTCGGTATTTTTGGAGGTCAGACTGTGCTCCTGTACTTTTAACTATGAGCCATAAGTTGTCCCTGGTGTACATGAGACTGATGAGAGAGGGAGATATCCATGACTTGTGGGACCCGCTGATCAGTCTTTTGGTGAGGGGGGAGAAGATATCGCAGGCCACGTTGAAAGTCTTAATGAAATAGTCTAATGCTGCATCAACATCAACTATTGAGTAGATGTGGGACCAATCATTTGGCAGAGGTGTTCTTTTAGGGGACCCAGGAGACCTTTTCGTAAGACACGGGTAGTCACTTTTTCTACAGGGAGTTTTGGAGGTTTGTTGACCGGGTGCAGAGGATGGGGGGAGTGGTCGCTTATGGAGTCAGGGAGAATGGTCATGTGGGTGATCCATTCAGTGCAATTTGTTAACAGCCAGTCCAATAGCGTACTGGATCCGGAGCGGTAGTTGGTACTGCTGGGGTTTCAACTAGTTGGGTGATATTTAAGGAAGTGATGGTATCTCTGTAAGGGGCAGCATCAGGGGACAGACAATTTATACTGAGGTCACCCACCACAACTATCTCTGAGTTTAGGTGTTGGTTAAAGAGGTATTCAAGGAGCACATTAAAGCCTGCAGCCTGTTCCTTGGTTGGGATATAGGTGGAGATTATTGTTATGCCCTTTCCCTGGGTTCCAAGGATAATTTTGACAGGAAGAATTTGGACATTGCTGCCTGATTTAATAGGTGGGAGTGCCTGGACCGGCAGGTGATCTTTGATATACATGACACTGTCCCCTCAACGTTTGCCGATTCTGTAAAGTCTGACGGAGTTATGGCCATTTAGTTGGATGTCAGTGTCAGTTTTTCTCTGGGTGAGTCAGGCCTCTACCATGGATAGGACGTCTGGGTTGTGTTGGGTTACCCACACCTGTAGCAGGTCAAATTTGGCTGTCAAGCTACAGATATGATAGACGCAATAGTGAGATAACTTTGCTTAGCAGTTGCACCAGAACTCGCATCTTTAGGGTCAGGGTTGGGGTGTATATTCCCAGATAGGAGTAGGAGTAGCCTGATCATCCAAATAGCCTGCAGTCTAAGTTGTATCATAGCCTGAGAACAAGTCCTGCAGATGCTGGTTCTCTTGGGGTAGCGACTAGTTAGTAGAAGTAGGTAGATGAGTGGGAGAGGGAGGGGGTATTACATTGCTGTAGTTTTTGGAAGTATGGGTTACAGTGGCAGTCTACAAGTAGAGGGGATGCCATGGTTGATGTTGATTTTCAGTAGTTTGCACTAAAATTTGTTGATAGGCTCTCATGGGCCCAGTGGGTGCGGTGTAGTAAAGAGGGAAGCATCAAAGAGGAAAACAGGGTTAGAAAAACAGGGAGGTGCATTAGGGTCTGCATTCTTTGCTATCACTGGGGTGAGAGGTTGTTGATTCAGGGGGATCTGGGAGATGAGATTGTCCTTTATGGCTCTAATGGACAGAGTTAGGGTGTTAGCTCCTCAGAGAGAGATTGTCTCCAGCAATGGAGGTGCTGCCAAATAGAGCAGACCAAGAAGGTGACTCATCCCCTTTAAGGACAGGATTGAGCCCATACCTTTAAGGCATAGACAGTGTCTTAACAGGAGAGAGGAGAAGGGAGGTGGGGTGAAGTGGGGGAGGAAGAGTATTTAATAGAGGCCGGGGTTGGGGTGGGCAGGAGTCACAAAATAGTTAGCAGGAATTAAAAAGCGCAACAGTTTAAAGCAATAAAAAGATGCCTCTGCATTTTGGCAATTGAAAAAGCTGCTGACAGATACTGTCCAGTTAGGTACAGGTCAAGAGTGGAATCAGCCAATAGCAATCAAGCTCTAGGCTGAGATGGGCCCATCGGAAAGGTGGCCAAGGTTCCCCTGTGGTTAGCGTACCTGTGGCGAGCTGGGTGGGCCAGCTGTAGAGGAGGTGCACTGGCTGGGATTCGCACTGGCGTCTCAACCCATTCAGGAAAGGATTTCTGGAAGAGAGAGAGAGAGAGAGCACAGGAAATCAGTGGCAGATAAAGGCTGAATGCAGGTTTGGCTAAATTGGTGAGCGGTCCTAGGAAGGAGAATGACAAAAGATCAGAGTAGGGAGTCAGAAAAAAAGGCATGAGCAGGAAGGCAAGGGCTGAGGGTGGGGTGGTCAGGGCTGGCACCAATGAAGCCTTCGGGAACAAAGAAGGATGGCAAGAAGAAAGAGAGCTTAATAGAATGGAAGATTAAGCTGTCTAGCGAGGGTACAAGGTTGGTTGGAGGCAGGGAATGGAGTCAAGAGGTGCAGAGAGAGAAGTGGTTGGGGGCAGGAGGTGAGGTCAGAGGGAGGGGTGCTGGAAATAGCAAAGACTAGGAGCAGGCAAACAGCATAGGGAAGGAAGATAAAGGAGTTAGCAGGGGAGGCAGAATTTAGAGCAGTGTACAGATGAAATCAGCATAAACAGTACTTAATTCAAATGCAAGATAGACAAATTCCCCAGGTTTTAACAGTGCAATAAAATAAAGTTCAACAAGCATTAAGTAGCATAAATCAGTTAAATATTAAGCAATAATCAAAATAGATAGCAGGGACTGACAAGTGCAACAGTTAAAAGCAATAAAAAGGCACCTCTGCGTTTTGGCTATTGAAAAAGCCACCGAGAGATACTGTCCAGTTAGGAACAGGCCAAGAGTGGAGTCAGCCAATAGCGATCAAGCTCTAGGCTGAGATGGGCCAATCAGAAAGGCTGCCTTCAATCCAAGGTTCCCCGATGGTTAGCATACCAGTGGCAAGCTGGGCAGGCTGTAGAGAAGGTGTGTAGGCTTGGATTTGCGCTGCCGCCTCACCCAGTTCAGAGAAGTATTTCTGTGGTGAGCTGGGTAGGTGGGCTGTAGAGGAGGTGTGCCAGCTTGGATTTGAGCTGGTGCATCAGCCCGTTCAGGGCAGGATTTCTGTGGAGAGCTGGGCAGGCAGGCTGTAGAGGAAGTATGCTGGCTTGGATTTGTGCCGCCGCCTCTGCCCCTTCAGGACAGGATTTCAGTGGTGAGCTGGGTAACAGGGCTGCTGAGGAGGTGCACCAGCTTGGATTCCAGACAGTGCCTTGGCCTGTTCAGGGCAGGATTTCTGTGGTGAGCTGGGTGGCTGGGCTGTAGAGGAGGTGCGCTGGCTTGAATTCACACCGGTGCCTCAGCCCGTTCAGGGCAGGATTTTTGTGGTAAGCTGAGCAGGCTGGCTGTAGAAGAAGTGTGCCAGCTTGGATTCACACCAGCACCTTGGCCCGTTCAGGACAGGATTTCTGTGGTAAGCTGGGCGGGCGGTGGGCAGGCTATAGAAGAGGTGCCCTGGCTTGGATTCGCACTGGTGCCTCGGCTCATTCAGGACAGGATTTCTGGAAGAGAGATTGTTATTGGTCTGTTTAGTCCAAGCCTTGTCCCAGATCAAACCATTGCTATTCTCTGTTCCTTTCTCCTCTGCCAATCCCTCCCTCCCTCTCCCCCACCCTTAGCTTGCCCTCCTCCTCTGGCTTGTCTTCCCTCCCTCTCCCAACTCCCCTCCTGCTTACTCTTCCTACACCCCTTAATCACTCCCTTCCCCTCTCTGTTACTCCCATGACAAAGCCAACTTTTATTTTCAGTAGCCTGGGATCTTCCTGTCCCATGACTGTATTCTGCCCTTACTCAGCGCTGAACCACACTCTCCCAGTATTGTTGTAGTCGCACTTCCTTTATGATACCATGTAACCTATTTGTTGTCTTAGTATTCTAACTGTATTTGCTGTTCATGTTCACCTGTGCTTCCCTGTAACCTTTGTCATGTTATGTATTTGACTGACTTGGAACCTTTGTAAATGAGCCCTCGGTTCAAAGGTATTAATCTGAATCTGAAATAAACAAATAAAATAAATACACCCTCTCCACTGGCCATGCTTATGGCCAAGGCAGTTCTTAGGATCAGATGGTTGTCTGCCCCATTCCTGACTTGGCCTGGCATGGAGATGGTCTCATGGCTGAGAATTGGGCATGGAGTGGGCCCACTGCTATGGCTCTGGATGCTGTGGGGTGCCCAAAAGCTGTGCATCCTGTGCATAGAGGGGCCTCCACAGCTGTCCATGGCCCTCTGCAGGTGTGGAATGGTTGCATGCCTTATGTTGACTTGAGCCCTAATGCACTTCAGGGATTAGGTTACCTTTGTTAATCTAACACTAGGGGCATTAGGCATTCATCCATGCCTCATGTCTCATGTCCCCCCAGGGTTAGATTAACAGATGATAACCCACTCCCTGATCATGCCTTAATGATGAATTATGATCATCAATTTTTGTAGAAAGGACATGTTCATGTATGTAAAGTGTCTTAGAGAAGAAAACTGCATTCACACCCTAAGATGCACAAATCAAATTCTTGATTTATTAGTACATATCTCAAATGATCATGAAAATAATAATCCTGCCATTACATGTTAACACATAACATAGTGAATAATGTCAAATGTATGGCAGCTTAGATTCAACACAAAGAAGTGCAAAGTAATGCACCTGGGAAACAAAAACCCAGAGGAAGAGTACACAGTGGGGGGTGAGATACTGACAACAACAACAATGGAAAGGGACCTTGAGGTAGTCATATCAGATGAGTTAAAGGTGGGCCAGAAATGTGAGAAGGCAGTAAGGAGGGCTGGGAGGATACTGGGATGCTTAGGGAGAGGCATCACCAGTAGAAAACAGGAAGTTGTTATCCCTCTGTACTGACAGTTGGTAAGACCACATCTGGAGTACTGTGTACAGTTCTGGAGACCCCATCTCCCCAAAAACATAGACAGGGTGGAGGCTGTCCAGAGGAGGGCAACCAAAATGGTGCAGGGTCTGCACCAGAAGATATATGAAGAAAGACTAAAGGAGCTTAAGATGTATAGCCTCAAGGAAAGGAGGGAGAGGAGGACAAGACTGAAACTTTTAAGTACCTCAGTGGACTCAACAAAGTCCAAGAGGGTAGCATCTTTCAGAAAAAGAGATGTGTTAGAACAAGGGGGCACAATTTGAAGCTAGAGTGGGGATGGCTCAGAGGTAATGTGAGGAAGTATTTCTTCACAGAGAAAGTTGTAGATGCATGGAACAGCCTTCCTCAGGAGGTCATAGAGTCAAAAATAGTGGGGGAATTAAAGAATGCATGGGACAGACATAAGGCAATTCTAGTGGGGTGTAGGAGGAAGTAGGCTATTGGTTAACTAGGATCTGCAGCTTATCCGTTAGGTAGGGAAATGGGCAGACTGGGTGGGCCAAGCGGTCCTTACCTGCCAGCAGATTCCATGTTTCTATAGTAACTTAGTATTATATAGAAACATATAATTTGTTGGCAGAAAAGGACAGCTTGGCCCACCCAATCTGCTCAGATCATCCCTGCCAGGTCCATCTCCACGGATGAAAACTGGTCTTTGGTGACCCTACTTCCTCCTTAACTATTTATTAATATTCCTCTATGTCTATCCACACATGCTTGAAGCCCCCTACTGTTTTTGTCTTCACCAATTCTGCTGGCAGCTTTTTCCAGGCATCCACCACTCTTTCAGTGATGTAGTACTTCTTCACATCCCACTTATACTCCCCACTCCAGCTTAATCACGCCTTCTGGTCCTGGTGCTCTTTCTTATTTGATATACTCCCCTCCTGAACCATGTTCACCTCTGTGAGGTACTCATAGGTCTCTATTATGTCCTGTCTGGTTTTACTCTCTTCCTATATATATAGGAATTTTGATGCAATCCCTGCACCATGTTAGTTGCCCTCCTCTGGACTGCCTCCACCCAGTCTATGTCCTAGTTGAGGTGCGGCCTCCAGAAATGGACACAACCCTCCAGATGTGGTCTCACAAATAGGTGATACAGTGGCAACACCACCTCCCTCCTTCTGCTGGAGATACCTGTCCATCTGCATCCCAACATCCCACTGGCCTTACCTACTGCTTTGTTATACTGCCCTGCCACTTTGAGGTCATCAGACATGATAACCACAAGGTCCCGTTCCTGCTTAATGACTTTCAGTACCCCCAATCCTATACTTATCTCCAGGTTTCCTATGACAAAGGTGCATGGTTTTGTACTTTGTCATTGAACTCTAACTTGTCATGCTCTTGACTACTCCTCAAGTTTCCTAAGGTCCCTATGCATTCTCTCTACCCCCTCCTGAGTGTCTACCTATTTACAGATTTTGGTGTCATCTGCAAAAAAAAGCACACCTTCCCTTCCAGTTCTTCCAGTTCTTCCGCAGTGCCACTTATGAAGACATTGAAGAAGACCGGTCCAAGTCCTGAGGCTTGCAAAACCCCGCTGGCCACTCTTCCCTGATTAGAGTGAGTACTGCTAACCATCGCCCTCTGTCTTCTATCCATTAACCAGTTCCTTGCCCAATTCACCACTTTGGATCCCACAGTTAGGCTGCTCAATTTCCTTTTCAGACTCCTGGGGGGGCGCAATGTAGAATGCCTTGCTAAAGTCCAGATAGGCCACATCCACTGCCCTCCCCTGATCTATTTCCTGGTCACCCAGTCAAAGAAATCAATCAGATGTCTCTGTCTTGCACCACCAACCCCCCTTCATTTCCTTCCACTGATGTGACCAGTCTAGAGTTCCTAGCCTCCTCCCTGCTGCTGCTCATAGGGAATGGGACCAAATCTGCTCTCCTCCAGTCCTCTGGAAGCATGCCTGTTTCCAGTGAGCTGTTGAATAATGCCATCAGTGGGGCAGTTAGCACCTTCTTGACATTTTTTTAGAACCATTGGGTGTATCTAGTTCAGTCCCATAGCCTTGCCCACTTTCAAAGCTGCAAGTTACTTGAGGGCTCTTTCCTCTGAAAATATACTTGTGTCCTTCTCCCTAATTTGTTTCTGCTTCTCTCTGGTGGTTCATCACCTCAGTTGGGAAGACTAAGCAGAAGCACCTGTTCAGGTTGTCTGCTTTTCCTTGATGTGTTTCTGTATAGTCTCCCCCTGTTGTCCACCTTATCATCACAATCCCCCCTTTGCTTTCCTCTTCTCACTTATGTACCTAAAGAAAGTCTTATCCCCTTTAGCTACCCTTTCCTCTGTCTGTGCCTTTGCTCCCCTCACTGCCTTTCCTGCTTCCCTCTGTTTTCCTTGGTATACCTCCCTGTTTTCCACCCTGTGTGTTTCCTTATACCTCCTGAAAGCCACCCTTTTTTCCCCTCTCTACCATGGCCACTTCCCTAGAGCACCATAACAGTCTCTTTTTCCTTCTACTTTTGCACACTTTCTTCATGCAGAAGTTGTTTGTCTCTACTTCTCCCTGACAACCCCTCCTATGAACCAGTTTCTGAGGCAATCTCCCAATTCTTTAAAATCCAACGTCCTAAAATTCTGGAGATTCATCTTCATGTGGTTTGCATCTGTTCCCTGTTAATGTTAAACCACACTGTACAGAGACCACTAGTACCCAGGGGACTACCCACTGTGACATCTGCAATGCCATTCCAATTTGTAAACATAAGTTCCAGCACTGCCCCCATCTGTGGTGGATTCCTTGACTAGCTGCCCAAGAAAAGCCCCTTGTAGGGAACCAAAGATGGCCTTGCTCCTTGCTGAAGCTGCAGTTGGAAGGCTTCAATTCACATTTGGCAGACTGAGGTCTCCAACTTGCAGCTCCTACCCTTTACTTGCCATCCTGATGATGGCTTCCCCAAATGCCTTATCCAACTGCTCTCCCTGTGCTGGAAGCCCCTATACCACCCCTGTATAGATAATGGCCCCAGTACTGTACAGTACCTGTCTCTAGGATGACCAAGGTCAGAAATCTGTTTTTGGCTGGAATCAAACCTCCAAGTCCCTTTTATGAAGCCAAGACAAGTCCAGTGCACCACTTGAGCCTGTCATTGTGATGACAAAAGGGACTTCTTGTCCACCCCCTTGCTGCATGGCAGTGATTATTCACAATTTGAGGTTGAATAAAGAAAGTTTGCATTTACTGTGCAGTCAGCCAGGATGCAGTTCAATAAAATACATTTAGAAAATTCATCCATGACAAAAGGGCTTAATTGCCATTGAATTGCATTGTTTCCTGCAGCACAGTGCAGCACTCTGCAGAAAGGTATCAAGTTAACATAACTCAGATGGAACAGTGTAGCACAAAACCGCACAGTCAAAATAGCTTATGTGAAAACAGCAATGGGGAAAGTGTACTGTGGACAAAACAGCACTGTTCCTGAGGCTGTTTTCAGCTTCTAGATGTCAGATGGCCAGCATACTATCACCATGGCTCGATGCATAGAGCTCCGGACTGCGTACTCTAAATCCCCCCTTCCCCAAACTGTTATGCCTCTCAACTTATCCTGTCTCCTCTTCCTGCTCCCACCCAACTTGCGTCCACCACCTACTTCCTCCTCAGACTCTGCTCACCCACCCAAATTATGCCCACTCCCCCACATGCGTCCCCTTCTGAGTTGACTATATAATGGTTGGGGGTGTGGAGCGTAGCCCACCCACAGAAAAAGTACTTTTATGGCTCCTGTTGTCAGTGCGATTCACTGCCAGTGCAGTTTCCTACTCTGCTATTCCAGTCACGCTATTATAACCTAGACTCCTGCAGAAATACTGCAGGGTTCTGATTACCTCCTGGCTGGTTCCACTGCAGCACTTTTCATACACACTGTATCCCAAACTGAAAGGAGAGAGGGTTGGTTCACTCAAAAGGTGGTCAGTCATTGGAATAGTTTGACTCAGGCAGTAGTTACTAGAGAAAATCTGAATATCTCTACATACAGGTTGGACAAATTCTTAAAAGAGGGAGGGTTTGGAGGTCTTTGTCGCTAAAGAATTACTGGACAGGACAGATAGGCTTTAAGCGTCATCCTTTCTGTATTACCTATGTTGCTATGTTCCTAAAGTGCTTTACAAGCACTGAGAAACTGTTATTGAAGTGACTGTGAATGTGTAGCCATTTCACACATCAACAACTACACAACCTCAGACAATTGCATGAATTGGTTTTATGGAAAGGGGAATGTTGGCCAGGACACTGGGGAAATTCCCCTACTCTTCCTGCAGGGGGCATGACTTCATATGAGCAGAGTGAGTGCTTCAGAATGGAGGTTAGAAGTGATGGAGCAGTAGACAGAGAGAATAAGCTCTACGATTCATCGGGGGAGAAACAGGGGGCGGCTGGGATGCACCTTCTGGATGGCCAGCACATCGTCCCTCATGTCTCTCCACAAAGGTCGGTTGAGCCTGGTGCAAATGGCACCACAGTGGGGGATTGTAACATGGCTAACCCCCACCAACTGGAAGGCCAGAACCGGGGCTGGAGTGATGCATCATGAAGCACAAAAGACCCAGGGAATCACACAAATAGAATTACATTTCAAAGCTATGGAACAAGCTTAACCACTAGGGAAATGAAATATTGAAGAGGAAAGAAAGCGAAAACGTACTTCACCAATTTCATCTGCTACAATGCCGCAGAATGCAAAGGTGTTCATTTTTTCTGGAAATGCAGCAAATCTGGATGCAAAGCAGCACGTCCTACAGAACCAAGGGTCACAGGTTCCAAAAAAGGATATAGAATGGTCACCAGGGAAACCTTTGTCCAAGGCTGGTTGGCTACATACAGACAGGGGGGAATGGATCCATGACCCCGCAGTACCCCTTCCAGGTGGTTCCATGAGTGACACCCATGCCTCTACATCCTGCCAAAACCCCTCTCCTACTGCCACCATTCTCGAGGGTGGGGCACCAGTCTAGACCAATGTTCCTCAAAATGACACTCCAGAGGCAGAGATCATGTCAGGTAACATTTCTTATTCTCCTATGAAAAATGTTATGACTAATGAGTTTTACGATGCCCAGTCAGGGCCCACTGATACAGGGGACAATGCTAACACTCATGTTCCTAATGATAACATTTTGGAGTGGGGGAGACTCACAGTACTAGTAAGGACACCAATACTAGTGGGCTCACAGCCCCTCCCCAGCCTACTTACGTTAGTTTATTGAGGAAACCAATTGAACTTGCTAAATGGCGAAGGGCCATATGACTGCTTTTTCTGGGCAGGCAAGAGGATATGCCTGAAGGGTTTTATCTGGGGAAGACATTACTGAAACAATCAATGGGTTTTTATCTGCAGAAGTATATGTCCTTATTCATTCCCCAGGAGAAAGCATGTAGAATGTAAGCTTTCAT
Organism: Neoceratodus forsteri; assembly: GCA_016271365.2. Classification (NCBI taxonomy): domain Eukaryota; kingdom Metazoa; phylum Chordata; order Ceratodontiformes; family Ceratodontidae; genus Neoceratodus; species Neoceratodus forsteri. Next base: position 789,528,787 of record CM028132.1, read on the forward strand.
ACCTCAGCTATCCTGGACAGGTTTGGGGTCAAATACAGTACTTTGAAGACTAATCCAGCTTGGGCAGACTTTGAGGCCATACCTTTGACCAAACAGACTTTCAAAGTCATTACTGTTCTTTTTCATAATGAAAGGGTGAACACTGCTGACATTATTTATTGGTTGGAGAAAAAGTGTAAACTACAAGGGAACCCTGAACCAATACTGGACACTGAAGGCTTTTGGAATGGGAGATGGCGTATTAAAATCAACCTATTTCAGGATGATTCCGATTTACAACACTTACCAAATTGTTTTTATTTAGGGAGGGCTAAGAGTTTTCTTTTTTTACCCTGGCCAGCCACGCCATTGTTATAAATGTGGATCACCTAGGCATTTAAACAGAACATGTAGTCAAGTGTGCACAGCGTGGGGAGGTAGGTCACTTCACCTACCATTGTAGAAATGCAGCTAAATGTAGCATTTGTGAAGAAACACACTCTTTCACAGACAGCACATGGGCAGCACATAATACCTCTGATGCTGATTTTGTGGTGCAAGATTTTTACATTAACACTGCTCAAAGGTCGAACAGACAAGTCCCCCGGACCCCCACATCCAGTCATATGAAATCGCCACCCACGGAGCTTTCGGGGCCTACACATTCTGCAACCATAGCTTTTCTGGTCCCTGCACCAGTAGATGCCCATACACCTCCTACTCCAGTGGTGCCCTCTGAACAGGCTACCACAAGTTCCACATCCATGTTACCCCCCCCCAAGGGTTATGGAAGACCCTTATCAGATTGTCACCAGAAAGGGAGGCAAAAAACAAACTACCCCTGCTCCACACACACCACAGGTTACCCCTGTTCAGACATATAATCAATACACTGTCGTAGTAGAAGATGACAAGGAGAGGGAGACAGAGTCAGATTCAACATCTGTACATTCCTCTCAGGTGGATGGGAGCTCAGACAGGGAACTTCCTATGGAAGAGAGTGCACCAAGAGTGCTTAGAAAGCACATGGGCACTACGGCTCATGTTAAAAAAAAGAACGATATCTTTCATAAATGAATGCCCTATTACTGTACATAATCTGGCTCTTGCCTCATTAAATGCCAACAGCATTAACACAGAAAGGAACCGTGCCCTCAATTACACACAATTTGAGCACTCTATTTTTGATATTATATACTTTCAAGATACCAGATTACATACCAACATGGAAATTCTTGAGGCCAGTCAAGCTTGGGTATGGGGTACTGCCTATTGGTCCAGCGGCATGGAAATGTGCAGTGAGATAGGGATTTGTATCAATAACCAGACTGCATAGGTGGTTTGTGAAGTTGACATTGTCTTAGGACGTGCTTTATTGTTGGATGTGTCTATTGCTAATATGAATTTCAGGTGTATTAATGTATATGATTCACAAACTAAGGCCACGAGAACAGACTTATTTCAAATTTTATTACCTTATTTGTTTACTTCATATTTCATTTTGTTGGGTGGGGATTTTAATTGTAGCCGCTATAAAAAAGATAGGGGTTCAAAGACATCCACATTTTTTTGTGATGTTTCTTGTCTGAATAATCTTGTCACACAGACGGGTCTGAAAGATGCCTTTGAGTTGGGACAGCAAGTTCCCCTAAAAACATTTTTCTGGGATACTATAGCAACTAGAATTGATTATTGGTTTATATCAGAAAATCTGGAGATGAAAACTGCCAGAGTTCATTCAGTGGCTTCTTCAGATCATGCCCTCATCTCTGTAGAGACAGCAAACTTTGATAAGATGGGACGAGATCCTGGGTACTGGCATGTGAATATGAGCCTCTTGGCAGACCCCTTAGTTGAACTAGGTTTTAAGGACCTCTTATTGGCTAGACAGTCTGTGTTTTTCCTGTATGACTCTCCCTTAGAGTGGTGGGAAGACACAAAAATATACATAAAACAACATTTTCAGCAAATCAGAAAATTAAAAGGGAAAACTAAAACAGACTTATAAAAACAATACAGAACTGATTTAAATACACTTCTATCTTTACAGGAAAGCTCCAATGTAGATCTGTCAAACAAAATTACAGAACTTAAGCATAAGATGTCAGATTTACAATATAACAGGATGAAATTTTTTGAACTAGAGCAAAAAATTTGGTATTCAAGGTAAACAGGATTTTGTAAACCCCTTCCAATTTTGCCAAAAACAAAACCATGAGAAATCGATATCCTCTCTCATTTCTGAGCTGGGTACCCAACTTACAAATAAAACAGCTATTTTAACTGAAATACAACAACACATAACAAAAATATTTTCAGACCATCCTGCTTGTCTAGTGGCTAGGGCCACATGGTTGTCTTTATGCCAGTTAACCACTATTTCCGCTGAACATCAATCAGCTCTGACTTACCCAATTGCCTTTCTGGAATTACAAGGGGTGGTGGCCACTTCAAAATTGGGATCTGCCCCAGGTAAAGATGGAATTCCATATGAACTGTACAAATACATTCTACTTCATCTGGCTAATGAAATGGTGGCATTATTTAATGCCATGTTATCTTCAGAATCTATCTCTGATAGCATGCGGGTGGGCCTCATGGTACTACTCTACAAGTCAGGTGACAGGACCTCATTAAATAATTGGCGTCCAATAACATTATTGAATGTAGATTTTAAAATATTCTCAGAAATTCTTAGTGATAGGCTGGCCTTGGCAGCAGCTTCCTTCCTATATCCAGCTCAGACTTGTGCCATTCCAGGGAGGTTCATACAGGACAATCTTATACTTATCAGAGAAATATTACACAAAGGCCAGGAGGGGGAACTCTCTGGTTTCCTGGTATCATTGGATCAGACAAAAACGTTTGATTTTGTATCACATAGCTATTTATGGGAATGTCTACTTGCTTATGGGATTCCAGTACAATTCGTACATTGGATACAGGCATGGTTATTATAAAGCTACTATAATTCTGTATTGTAATGGATAGTTGGGGGCAGAATGTACGATTGCCAGGGGGGTTTGACAAGGCTGCCCTTTGAGCCCCTTACTCTATGTTATAATCCTGGATCCCCCATTAAGGAAAATTAATTTATCTTCTTCTATTTGTGGTTTTTTCTTTTCTGGTACAGATACAGAAATTCGCACAGTGGCTTATGCAGATTATATATGTCTTCTCTAGCAGATACAGAGTCCTGCTACCAGGCAGGGGCTTTACTTGCTGAATTCACAGAAACTACATGTGCACAAGTTAATTATGGGAAAATCAAATGCCTACTAATTGGTCATACAGGTTACACCGCCGACACTATATTACATGTCCCTATAGTTAAAGAACCCTGTAAAATTTCAGGTATTTTGTTTGGGGAGGGCGATATGGCCCTTACAAACTGGCAACTACTGTTAGATATTGCTCAAGAAAAAGTGGAACTCTGGAATAGATGGAGGATGTCAAAACTCAAGAGTTTACATGGTTAGTGCTTACTTGCTTGCATCCTTTCTGCATCTTAGCAGCATTTTTCTTTTCCCAAAACAATTGGAAACCAGAATGTATGCTTGTTTTTTTAAATGTGTTTGGGTAGCTGTCTGAACCCCATTAAGAGGGGGATTTTTTTTGGACAGATCACAAGGTGGACTTAAAATGATTAACCCCATCCCCTTTTTTTTCCTCTATGTATCTAACCTTTAACCTCAAACCTCTTCTACTTAGTAAGGATAAGCTTTGGATCCCATGGGTAATGAATTATTTAGAACCCCTCTTGCAGGGATGGCCCCTACATGGCCCTATCTATAGACAACGGTCACTTGTGGGGTTACCGGTCCCTTTTTTAGATTGTTTTGGAAAACTAAAACTTTGGATGCGGTCTAAAAATCAAGTCATGACCCTTCCTAGAAAAAACATATATGAATATATTATGTTAAAATGGTTTACGGCACAGCCCTCTTTTTTCAGATAGGCCACAACATGACAAAACACTGATAGGACAAATGCCTAAATCCCCCGGATTCGAAAACAAATGTGGGATGTGACCTGGCTTTCCCTGCATGGTAACTTAAATGCAAAGGGGAACCTGAAGCACAAAGGGATGGAGGAGAGGTATTGCCCCAGATCTTCTTGTATTTTACAAGTCAAAATGATGCAACATCTATGTTTTGATTGCCCATATATCAAAGAATTTTGGAAGCTTTTGACTCTAAATTGGCCATTCTCCCCATTCTCCAGCATTTTTCCAGACATTTTGTGGCTAGGGATATTACCACCACCATGGTCTAGGTATGAGAGACACATTATTTGGGTGATTCTGGCATGTTGTAAATTCTATATCTGGCATGACTTTGCAACAGATGGTAATTTATGAAACCCAGTTGTTTTATATGATAGAGAACGATATCAGGAAAATTAAACTTCAGGAAGTGTCTTTATTTTCTACCCAGGTACATCACTAGAAGTGGGGAGCAATCTCCTAGATTCCTTAAAAAACTAAAAGTTTGGGCTCATTTAGAATTGTGTTATAGAAGGTATGACAGAAATACTTAATTCTTCATAATTTTGCTTTAATTCTTTTTCTCTTGTTCCAGTGTTTGATTTCTACAGCATTTTTTTACAATAGGGGATAGGATACATTAACACCTTTTATAAAATGGACCTAAAAAATCCACAATGCAAATTGGCTGAAACCTAGTTTCAGCCGTGTCCTTATCAGCATGTATTGTGCCAGCCGGCACTACCCTTCATTCCCCAGCCCAACAACAGCACAGAATCAATGAGCTGTGCCAGCTGAAAACAGAAACAAAGCCTGGCACAGCTCACAGCGCGACATCCCATCGCTCTGACCCAGCTCCGGTCTCGGTGCCAGCTGCAGCCCTCCCCTCCCCGCAAGAAATATCTCTCACTTAGCACTGTTTAAAACTCCTTACCATCACACTGTTACTGTCACTTGCCACTCATTTAAAATATTAAAATTATCACCTTTTTTTCTCATTCTCTTACAGTCGCCTATCATCCAGTGAGCGCTGAGCACGTGCTGCCATGACACCCTTTTAAATGATACCTGAAAAAAAACGCTTCACCATCTTTACCATCACCTCTTGTCTACTCGACTACAAGCAAACGTTCATTGTAAACCATCCGATCGAAAGTTATTTTACCATTTCCCACAATGTTGTAAAATGCAAGCTCCTCGCTATGGCAGCCTCCAGGAGACGCACTCGCTACCGGAAAACCCAATGTTATGCAGAAAATGACAGCATGCTCTCAGTCTTTCCACAGAAAGTACAAAAATAGTACAATTAAATAAAATAGCCTGTGTTCGTGATTGTACTGTCTGTGTGTAGATGTCGGTGGGGGAGGGGGTGGGGAACGGAGCAGCTCCACTGCCCTCACAAACAGTTCAGGCCACTTGCTTCCTCGTCCCACAAACAGCCTTTGCAAAGCAGAAGCTTCCCAAACATAAACAAAACAATAACCATAAATTGTGTTTCACAGCTGAGCATAAACTGTGTTTGTAGCAATCCTAGCCACACAACATGACAAATATATATAAAGCCCCTCTAGTGCAAATGATTAACAGTACTTTTACAGGGGGACTGTTTTTTACTATTTCTTGTATTAAAACCTTTATTTTTTACATATTTCTAACTTTTTTTATTCTTTTTTTCTATTTTATAATTAGTTGGGGGCCCATTTTATAAGCGCAATAAGACACTTAGAGGTGTAGGTTATCTCCTGATAAAAGCATGCCCAGGTGCATAAGGTGTCAACGCACCTGGGCATGCTGTTATCAGGAGATAACCCACACCTCGTCTTGTCTTATTGCTTGCATATTCATGTTTTTTGAGTTCCTTTGAATAGATAGAATGTGTTATACTCTGTACTTTATTTCATAAACATAATAGGACATATGATGGTAATACTTTTTTTACCATTTTAGGCTTTTGATTTGTATGTTTATTTTATGTGCCTTTAAACATGTATTGTAATATTATTTTGAAAGTTGTAATAAATAATTTCCATACTCTTTCAGTGGGGAGGGGGACTATATCCATATTTACTACTCAGTTTTGGGGTTACAAACAGGCAATTTTGTTTTGATGTATGATGAAATACTTATTTATGTTTTCTTTTTCTTTTATTATGATTTTGTGAGAAACAACACTAATTTGTATGTATTTTGCTTTCAAGTTATAATAAAAAAATTCCCCTACTCTTGGGTAGGAGGAGCTGATGTCCTGCTACTGGATGGCAGAATCCAGTCGAACGTCGGAGGAGGAGGTTGTGTGGCAGGCTGAGGTTTGATCGTCAACCTCAGTCTGTGTCTTGCCAGAGGATGAAGATTTGGTGACAGGGAAACCCAGTGAGGTTATTATAATGAAAGTGGATGCGAGGATGGAGACTTAGTTGCCAGCTACGACTGCACAGCACAAGACAGCTGAACCCATGAATTCAGTTGGTGAGACTTCTGATAAGTCAAATACCACAGCAACTCTTCATAGTGCTGCATTTGCGGAGAATTCGATTGACTAATTGGCCAAGTTTGAGGCCGCAGACCTCCATCAGTCCACTGACAAGCAGCTGACTGATAGTGACATGGCATTTCCAGAACACCAGCTGAATCCCTCCTGACAGCACCCAGCTGCGGTGGTACCTGTATCGCAGCACCTTGCGGCTGCTTTTGGTTTACCTCACCCGATGGAGCTCCAAGGGGGAAAAATTGGTCAGCCGATGTGGCATTACAAAATTCTAGTTGGATGTAAACCACTGATAGTCACTGGGTCCCAGACCCGAATTGGACCTTGGATTTGCAGGACTCTTTCTCATCTCTGGGGCCCCCTTCATCCTCGCAGGACAGCATCCCTTTGGATATTAATTATCAGGCTGGTGCAACACTAAGATCAAAAGACAGACAGATACCAGTACCACAAAATAAGATCAAAAACAGCCTATAAGATAACTTGCAGAGAGATTACTCAGGTTCTGACTCTGAAACCCTGCAGTTTGATACTGGACATGAGTCTCCCCCTCAGGGGAGAGGACCAAACAGAAACAGAGGTCCTACCTTCTCAGAACTTTTCAGTAACAGAAACTCTCAGGTGCCTAGGAAAAATGTTGCAAGGCTAAGGTATGGGAGGGCCTAGAAGTCCACACCAACAGAGTTTAAGTGGTTAGGATGTTACTTAAAAATTCAATGGCACTTCAAGCATCTAATACTTATGCTTTGATTCATGTATCAGTGGAGGATGTTTTCGATGTGAATTTTAAAACCTTTTTATTATTAGAGAAATTCTGGGGAATGCATGATAAACTTAGATCTTTCACCTTATGGGCACCCTTTTTATCTATCCCCCTAAGAAACCCCTTCTTAAAACTGTCACAGTCAGGTTTAGAAATGAGGGAGTGAGTGTATATGATATTCAGTACTGGCTAGCCAAAAAATGCACAGTATTATTGTAGATTCAGAAGGAATTTGGACAGGAGGATGGAGGTTTATGGTGAAACTCACACAGAGGGACAATGATGTTATGAACATACCCAACAGCTTTTATCTGGGGAAAAATAGGGGTGTCTGTTTCTATCCTGGCCAGCTGATGCTTATTATAAATGTGGGTGCAGGACGCATCTAAGTAGTTCTTGTGTCAAGCTTAGATGTGCAGTATGCAATGCGTTTGGGCACATCAGCATGGGTTGAAGGAACTTAGTTCGATGTAGTTTGTGTGAAGAAGCAGGACATACTTATCATCAATGTCCTTGAGCTGGGCAAAACCGCTCAAACAACATCAACCAAGAAGACATGGTTCCGAAAGCTCAGAAAACTAGACAAAAGGCCCAGGAGGACCAGTACTTTACTAACACACACTCAGAAAATAGCGATGCTCCTGCTCAGGCAGAACAAAGTTCCAGTAGTAAGGAACCACCAAGGCAGGCTACTTATAATCATGCCCATTCCATGGACACTGCTCAGCCAGTGCCTGTTTCTCCTTCTACTACACGTAATGAAGGGATCATTCTCCTTCCTGCTAGTTGCCCCCCCAGTGGCTCACACAATTGTAACACCCTCTATGGAAATCTCTGGGGAACAGGCCTTGCCACAGGAAGAGTCTTCCTTCCAACAAAAATTAAATAAATAAATAAATAAACATGGGCTCCACTGGTGATTTTCATGTTCCAAAAAGAGTAACCAGGGCCTCAACTAAACAGATCACACACTCTTTTTTTTTTTATCATATCAGATTATTTTTTTTGCACCTCCACCTGGCTGACCCAATCTGACTGACCCCCCCCAGCCCCATCCCCTGGAATGACCAGGGCTTACCTTATGCCCAGCCTGGAAGCAGTGCCTGTGGGGAGTCAGTCACCATCATGCCACCGATGATGTTTTCTTCTCCTTGGTTTTCTCTCAGGGGCCCCGGGAGTGGGTATGCATGTGTGTGGAGGCATGCATTAGTCCCATGGCCCCGGTAACAGCACTTTTCCTCCCACCCCATTGGCCTAGTGCCAGGCTCCTCTCCTGGCCCATGCTGTCCCCAGCCTCCATCAGGTGGCAGCCATCAGCCGAGAGGAGCCATCCCACCTCCCTAGAGATGAGAGCATGCCAGTTGGCAGCTCCATCCAGCTCCACTCTCCCCCCGTTGCAGACCTCTGATGGCCCTGGCTCACTCCCGAACCCAGGTCACCAGCGTGACGTAAAGTTAGGCATCCAGTGCCTTAGGCCTCAGTGCCACCAGGCCGGCTCTTTTTTTTAACCTTATTTTTATCCTCCTTACTTGTACCGATGCTCCACTCATTCAGAGCCCCTCAAGCCTTCACAATGTCCCCTTGGTGTCCCTAGGAGTCTGCTCCCAGAGTGACCACCCACTCAAAGGTACCTAGGTACCCCAGTATAACCCCAGGGCAGAGCAAGGGAAGGAGTCCCCTAACCTTCCCCCGAACAATGATGGAGTGGGCAGAATACAGCGGAGTCTGTTCTGGTGAGTGCTGATGACATGGTCCGGCGGTGGAGGAGTCATCACCTAGGAGTGACAGACTCCATTTTCCTGCTTTTTTCCTGGTAAGCCCATACCCAGTAGTCGTCAGCACGCTAGGAGAGCCAATTGGGAGGCATGTGCCGAGACACAACTCCTCCCCAAGGCTCTCGGCTGGTGCTGCCCCTCCCAATGTGTGTCTTGACCTGTATCACCAATCCCGGGTTCACCCAGGAAATGATGATAGAGCAGCAGAACAGACCTGCAACCCTCCCCTGAGAAAAACTTTGTTTAGTTAATAGCTTCCACTTGCATACTGTGTGACCCTGAGCAAGTCACTTTTAACCTCCTTGTGCTCCCAGGTCACTCCTGTAAAAAAGCTTTCAGCTTAGTGTGCTATGCCTGGTTAAACAACTAAATAAAAAAAAAAAAAATAGTTATGCCCCACAAATCAAAACACAAAAGGTTGAACTTTTAAAGAAGATCCAACCCTTTCTATATACCTCCAGGCTGGTTATCTGGGAAGAAGATTTCAACTGTGGGTTGCACCAATCAGACAGAGGTGCAACAACTAATAAAGGATTCTGTGACTCTACTGCTTTTAAAGACATACTCACTACAACAAAGTTGATAGATGAATATAGAACAGTATATCCTACAGGGGGGAATACATACATTAGAGGCATATATGCCACTAGAATAGACTTTTTTTATATCTCAAGCCCTCAAAGTACATAATGCCCAGACTAAAGATGTGACTTTTTCAGACCATAGGGCAGTGCAGGCAGTTAGCACATGGGGTGACACACCTACATGTTTTAAAGGCCCATGGAGGCTAAATGCAGAACTATTACAGAAAGAAGAAATCCAAATGGAGTGGTGCAGGCTTTGGACTGCCCACAACTCAGTCATGTGTACAGTATGTATGACTCAGTATCAGAATGGTGGGAAGATTCTAAACAGAACTTTAGGTCTTTATTCCAAACACAAGCAGGGAAGCATACATTGACACACTATTCAGAATATCTCGATTTAAGGAAACAATTACACCTCTTGATTTCCAAAGCAAAAACACTGAAAGTAAATTATAGCCAGAAGATAAGCAACATAAAGAAGGAGATGTTTAAACAGCAATATAATAGAGCTAAATCCTTGCAACAGGAAATGAGATTTGGCACCCAAAGCAAGTCACACATTTTTGACCCATTTAAAGAATGTAAGAAACAGATCACAGAATCATTTCTGAGCTAGAGGATGGTACTGGGCAAAAGCACACTGATAAAAGGAGATTATGAATGTTGTACATAATTTTGTGGAAACCACATTTATCATGCCACCTATTATCCAACAGGAGGCCCACTACTTTTGAGGATTTGTCCATACCAGAACTTTCAAAGACACATATAACTGATTTAACAACAGCAATTACAGCTGATAAGTTTAAATAACAAATAGTGCTTTAGGGAACAATACAGCGCTAGGGACAGACGGCATGACCACTGAATTTTATAAAAAATTTGGTGATGAACTCATTCCAGCACTTATGTCTCTGTACAATGAAGTATTGACTACTAAAATTTAACAGCATCTATGACAGTTGCATATTTAATTTTTATATTTAAGAAAGGAAATTGAAGCAATTGGGCTAACTGGAGACCAATCAGTCTGTTAAATACTGATTACAAAATTTTAGGGAAAATCTTAACTAACAGACTTGCTAAAGTATCTAAAGGGTTGATCAGTGAAGAACAGACATGCTCTGTGCCAGGTAGGAGTATTCAGGACAACTTAATAACACTACGAGAATTGTTTGACACATGCCAACAGGGTGCAGAAGAAGGGATCCTTCTGAGTTTAGATCAGGAAAAAGCATTTGATGTGGTTTCTCATGATTATCTCTTTCACACATTGCAAAAATTCTGTCTCCCAACTGAATTTTTTGTTTGGATTCAATGCATGTTTACTGCAGCTAAGGCAATACTAGTCATCAATGGATGGCAAAGGAGACCAATAACGCTACAGAGAGGGGTACAGCAAGGTTGCCTCATCAGCCTATTGCTTTATGTATATTGTATCGACCCTTTAATTAGGAATATTCAAAAAGATATACACACGGAAGTTATCCCACTGACACAGATAGGTTTGAACATAAAGGCTTTGGCCTATGCAGATGACGTGGTCATTATAGTAAAAGAAGGTAGAGAAGTAAGTAAGGTAAGGGACCAGTTAGACATGTTCTGTTCTGTATCTGGATCCAGAATAAACTTTAACAAAAGCACAGGTGTTCCATTAGGACATAGTACTCCCTCTACAGCATCTTATTATGCAATATACAGATTACAAGAGACATGACTCCAATGCCAGGTACTGTATACAATTTGGAGCCAGAAATCTGGCTCAAATTAATTGGGAACTGTGCATACAGAAAGCTGAGGCTGCGACAGCACAGTGGAAATATAAACAGGTATCTAAATTGAAAAGAGTTATGTTGATCAAAACACTGTTGCTTCCTGTCTTTCTATAGGTTAGCTATTTGTTTCCACCTCCTGCACAGTTGGAAACAAAACTCTGTAGTATATTTTTCCAGACCTTATGAGACAGTTGCCTTAACCTCATAAAAAGTGAAACAACATATAGATCAATTCAGGAGGGGAGCCTTGGGGTGCTGAGCCCCATAGCATTTTATTATAGTACCTTTTTGTTTTATAATGTCTTGTTGCTAGGAACCCAAGGGAATAAGCCATGGGCTAAAGTGATGTCAGAAAGGGCAAATGTTTGTAAGCAAGCATGACTTCAAAATAAATGCCGACTATTGACAACAACTCAGATAATACCAGGTTACGTGAAACTATGCTTCAAAAACTTATACGGTGAAAAATACCCTACTTACCAGCAAAAGCACACACTAGACAAGAGATATACAGTATAAAGCCATATTAGGAGTCATATGTCATGCAGACCTGATTCTTCTTCTATGTCCCACAATGCATAATAAACCTGCTCCTTCACAATTACATAATACTAGAATTCCTTGGTATACATGGGATGTGCTATGGCTTAGTGTTCATGGCAGATTAAATGTTAAAAATAATAATAAACATAAACCTATATCTGAGCGCTATTGACCCAGACCAGACTGCAATCAGATCTTGGAAACGCAGGAACATTTATTTTTAGAATGTCCATATGTCTTAACTTTTGGGCATTCTTGAACTCCAAATGGCACACCAACTGTTTTCTAGCCTAATGTATGCAATTGTAATTCTTGGTGTTTTCCCATAGTTATGGAAAATATTTCATAGTGATACCTTACAGATTATTTTTGCTGTTTTGAAATATTATATTTGGTAGGCCCACTGTAAGTGGGTATTGCAGCAACAATGCCTTACCCCAGCAATAAATTTCTGAAATGTTCATATTTCTTTGCTTAATGCATATGTTGAAGATGCTAAAACATTTTCTACACCTCAATTAATGGCATTGTGGAAGTCGTGTCATAATATATTACATACTTAACAAGGTTACAGCCTATTAGCTGTACATATGTGTCGTTAGGCTGATGGCATGCTGACCTTTTCTTCCTTTCCATATTAAATATTGAAATATTGTATCGATTCTCTGGGAAATACCAGATGGACACTTATGTGAATGTATGTACATTGGTATGTTTTGATTTGTATTTTACTACCCTTCATCCCCCAATAAAATTTCCCTACTCTTGCAAAAAATGCCTTGGGTTCCTTTTCTTCCACCTGGACACCCACCAGGACAGCCCCTGAGATGGACAGAAGGGACTTCGGTTTAATTTTTCATCTGAAGGATGGCACACCCTGACAGTCCAGCTTCCTCCTAATACTGCAGTCAGGTGCCAGTTTTTATGGTAAAATCCCATTCCCAGTGTGGGACTAGAATGAATGATCTTCTGGTCCAGACGTAGATGTGCTGCCAATTGAGACACACTGATGTCAGTCAAGCTTAGATGGAATATTACATCAGCTAATGCTTTGTAACCACCATTGCCTTTTATCCCTCAGAATTTATCTAAGCCTGCTTTCAATGCCTGGAAAGTGCTAGTTTTCACAGCCTCACCGGGTAGGCTACTCCACATATTATCTCCCTTAGTGTGAAGAAATGTTTTCTAATGTTTCGCCTTTTTGGGCTCCCCTGTCAGTTTGACATTTTGCCATGAAGTTCTGTTTGCCTTCACCAGTTCAAGCATCTGTGCATACTCCCCCATGTCTACTCCATTTAATATTTAAGAACATGATTATGTCCCCTCTCAGTCTCTTCTTTTTAGGCTAAATAAGGGTGCCATTACAGTAGGACCAAAACTGTTTCTGCATAGTGACTAAGTAACTATATCAGTGTTACTCAGTTATGCTGATTAACATGCCTTTGTATAGGGAAATCTGCATATCCCAGTGTTACATACACTGTTGGAACACTGATATATTTACTTATCCAAACTGATGCAAGGAAAGAGTGGTCTCACTTGGGAGTGGGTTTGTAAATGGAGACTCAAATGCTGTGGTTGCATCAGGAACACTACCTCTGGAAGAAGTGGCCATGTTACATGTTGGTACATAATCTGTTTGAGATTTAAATCAAAAATTGGATTGAAATCTCAAGATGAGAGTGCTGCTTTTCTTCTTTTTTGACTCAACTTCTTATGTCTGATCAGGCACCTCTGAATTTTTCATTTTTCAGTATCATCCTACACAAAGGCTGGTCACCCAGATTCTCTTTTTGACAGTCGCTGCTTTTGAAAAAATGGACTTAGGGTACTATACTGTCAATTGTGGAGATACCTATTGCAAGAGTACCTCCAAATCTGCAGAGTCATATAGGTTAGGCATGTTTTAAAATGTTGAAACAAACTGGATGAGCACATCAATGTTCCTCCATGATGCAAGCCTAAAATGGTGCCAAATACCATTCATATTAATAGCAGTAGAGCAAGAGCGAGCCAGATCTATTACTGTTTTCCTATAGTATAATGTTTGTTTTGAGTCTAAGTTTCTCCATTTATGGACTGCATTGAAGTCTAAAACATAAGCTAATTATCAATTAGTATGATGACATCCACAAATGTGAAAAACTGCTTGAAAATGCTTTTAAACCTAACTTGCCTTACTTTGTTTAATGCCAGTTTTTTATTGATGGTTTTGTTTCTAATGTTGCTTTGCTTTATGTCCACTACCTGTATTTCTGTAATCTGATGCCTGTGTTGTAATATTATGTTTGTATTGGTTGTGCACCCATTAAAGTGTTTCTTTCACTGTAATTCTCCCAGGTCACTCCTGAAAAAAAAATCCTGTAGGCCCTGGTATGAATGTGCTGCTCACCACAGTTTTTCAATTCTTATAATTTATTGTTGCACAAGCCAGTAGGTCAAGGTACTGTATAGGTTTGCATCCAACATTTTACCTTTCTATGCACTGCTTATTCAGGAAAATACATTTGACCCCTACTATGTAAATTTATTTATTTATTTATTTAATTTTGGTAACCAGGTAGGCCCACTGAGACCAGTATTAGTCCCTTTTCAGGGGCGACCCGGGATTAATTACACATACCACAACAAGATATATCATTTACATTAGATCCATCAACACACAGTTATTTACATTTCATGAGAGGTGGTGAATATTTTATGAACAAACTACATAGAGCAAATATTGTTTGTTCTCTTATAAACATTAGGTATGGTCAACTATCACATTCAAAAATCATGCAAACAACAGGATCATAGATTGAAATTCAACGATTGCAAGTGCATTGGTTTAATTCCAGCAAGTGTGTTTTTAGTCCCATTTTGAAGCCCCCTAGTGATTCACATTCTTGGAGTTTAGATGGAAGCATGTTCCAAATGAGAGGAATGAGGGACGAGAAGGCCCTGGACCCTTGGGAGGACTGCATCCATGGAACCATGAGGAGCTGTCTGCTTGAGGACCTCAATGTCCTGCTATTCATTTTAGATTGTAGTAACTCTGCCAGACTAGGCAGAGCAGTAGTCAGCCTGAGTTTGTAGGCTAAGCATAATGATGGATATTGTAGTCTACCTTCCAAGGTGGGCCAGTTTAGGGCTTGCAGGACATGACAGTGGTGTTCTCTTTGGGGTGCCCCTACAACAAATTGCCAAACCTGTTGTACAGGGTCCTAAGTTTATTCAACTCAGTGTTTTTAACAGAGAGGAGCATAGAGTAGTTTGGGTAGCAGGGTACCAAGGGCAATCTTGGCACGTGACCCCAGGGTAAGGTAGGGACTGAGTTAGTACAAGAGACCAATCTTTAGGTTCAGTGTTTTAGATAGCTGATCTATATGGGTCTTGTAGGTGAATTATTGGTCTATGGTGAGACCTAGGTATGTTAGTGAATCTACTACCTCAACCCCTGCCCCGGACAATAGAGAGAGATTTAGTGTATTCGATCTGTTAGGTCCAAGGCTTTTAGGCCCAAACAGCATCAGTTTTGTTTGTTTTTGCTGTTCAGTGCAAGTTTGTTTCTGGGCAGCCATACCTCCAGGTTCCGTAGGTCTTTGGATAGCATTCTGTTTAGTTCATCAGGATCCTCAGTTGACCTGTAGATAACTATATCATCTGCATAAAGGATGACCTTTGCATCTATGCAGAAGGTTGGCAGTTTGTTAATAAATAGGGAGAACAGCAGTGGTCCCAGGATAAATCCCTGAGGGACACCATATCTTATTCCTATCTTGTCAGATATGGTACCCTGCCATCTAACTAATTGGGACCTATGCAGGAGATAATCATTAAACCATTGCATTGCCAGAGAGTCAAGACAAATCTGTTTCAGTTTGGCCAGGAGTAGTTGGTGATCTACCAGATCGAATGCTTTGGTGAGATCAATAAGAATCGCACTGGTGAGCAATCCCTTATCAAGGGCAGAAAATATTTTAGTGGTAAGGTTAAGCAGGACAGTGTCCATTCCATGGTTCTTTCTGAAGCCATGTTGGACTGCGGTGAAGACATTATGTCTCTCCACATAATCCATGACCTGAGAATACACCACTCTCTCAAGCACTTTACATAGTGTCAAGAGTAAGGATATTGGGTGGTAGTTTTCCACGGACTCTCTGGCTCCACCTTTATGGATTGGTGTAACCAGGGTCACTTACCAAAGGGAGGGGACTTTTCCCTCAATGAGCAATTGGTTGATTAGCCGTGAGATTGGGGTAGCAATATCTGAGGCCACAATATTAATAAGCTTGGGTTCCATTTCATCGTAACCCACTGTTCCATGGGTTTTAATCCCCTGTAGTAGTTTCCGTACTTTGGAATTGGAAACTAATTTGAAGTGGAAGTCTGCAATGCTGGGACTGCTTTTATTGGGAACTTGTGGTATGGTTGTGCCAGGGCAGGGGGGTCTTGAAATTTTCTAGTTCTGTAAATAACTCGTTGAATGCTTTGGCAGCCTTGACTGGGGTTGTGTGTTGGGTACCTTTTGCTATAATATCCCCCCCCCTTCTAGTTTGTTATTGCCCTTGATAAGGGCATTCATTTGAGCCCAGAATTTGTTGGGGTTTGATAGATTCTTATCTTGGATGTGTCTGAGGTGTTTCCTTTTGGCTTTTTTTAGCTCTGTTTACAACTGTTCCTGAGTTCCTATACTTCTGCCAGTCGATGATTTGATCTGAGGATTTAAATGTTCCCCAAGTCCTGTCTCTGTATCTCATGAGTTTCTTCAGGTCTTGTGTGAGTCACCAGGCAACCTGTCCTTTGACTCTAATCTTTTTTCTTGGGGCATATTTGTTAGCAACAGACAAGAAGTTATTGTTGAATAACTCAACAGCAGTGTCCAGGTTAGGTGCTAGTTTTATTTGCTGCCAATTGACCTCAGTAAGGCTTTTTAGAAAGGAACTTGGATCAAAGTTAGAGTAGTCCCTAGTCCAGAAAATACAGGGTGGAGGTATAGGGACGCCATTCTTCCATACCCCAAACATGGGTGAGTGATCACTCAGAGAGTCTGCAAAGGTGCCGCCCATTTTGAATTTATCCGAGTTTGTGGCCAGGATCCAGTCCAGAGTGGTATGTTTGCCAGTTTTAGTATTTAGTCTAGTTGGTTCCTGAATTATTTGGGTGAATTCCGCATCTTGTAATGAGCTTTTTATTTCATCCCTGATATGGTTCCCCCAGTGAATATTGAAATCCCCTAGAATTATTTTTTCCCCTTGGGTAGGGTGGCATAGAAACATAGAATTTGACGGCAGATAAGGACCACTTGGCCCACCTAGTCTGCCCATTTTCCTACCTAACAGATAAGCTGCAGATCCTAGTTAACCAACAGCTTACTTCCTCCTGCCCTCACTAGGACTGCCTATGTCTGTCCCATGCATTCTTGAATTCCCCATTGTTCTTGACTCCACGACCTCCTCAGGGAGGCTGTTCCATGCATCTACAACCCTCTGTGAAAAATACTCTCACATTACCTCTGAGCTGTCCTCCCTCTATCTTCAAATTGTGTCCCCTTGTTCTTGCACATCTCTTTTCCTGAAAGATGCCACCCTCTTGGATTTTGTTGATTCCCTTGAGGTACTTGAAAGTTTCTATCATGTCCCCTCTCTCCCTCCTTTCCTCAAGGGTATACATATTAAGCTCCTTTAGTCTTTCTTCATATGTCTTCTGATGCAGATCCTGCACCATTTTGGTTGCCCACCTCTGGACAGCCTCCACTCTGTCTATGTCTTTGCGGAGATGGGGTCTCCAGAACTGCACACAGTACTCCAGATGGGGTCTCACCAACTGTCTGTACAGAGGGATAACAACTTCCTGTTTTCTACTATTGATGCCTCTCCCTCTACATCCCAGTATCCCCCCAGCCTTCCTTATTGCATTCTCACATTGCTTGCCCACTTTTAGGTCATCTGATATAATTACCCCAGATCCCTTTCCATTTTTACTGTTGTCAGTATCTCACCCCCAATGTGTACTCTTCCCCTGGGTTTTTGTTTCCCAGGTGCATTACCTTGCACTTCTTTGCACTGAATTTGAGCTACCATACATTTGACCATTCCTCCAACTTTGCCAAGTCCCTTCTCATCCTTTCCACTCCATCTGGTGTATCAACCCTGTTGCAGATCTTTGTGTCATCTGCAAAGAGACATACTTTTCCTTCCAGTTCCTCTGCAATGTCACTTATAAAGACATTAAAAAGGACCAGTCCCAGTACTGAACCCTGTGGTACCCCACTAGTAACCCTCCTTTCTTCACTGTGGATTCCATTAACTACTACTCTTTGCATCCTGCTGTCTAGCCAATTTTTTATCCAGGCTACCACCTTGGGACTCACTCCAAGGCTGGCTAACTTGTGTATTAATCTTTTGTGTGGGACTGTATCAAATGCCTTGCTAAAATCTAGGTAAGCCATGTCCACAGCCCCTTCCTGGTCTACTACTTTGGTTGCCCAGTCATAGGAATCTATTAGATTTGTCTGACATGACCTTCCCATCGTGAATCCATGCTGTCTTGGGTCCTGGGCCCCACTGGCCTCTAGATACTTATAGGCAATAGTGTTTAGTAGAGATTTCAGTGATTCAGTGGCTAATTTGGGAGGGCTGTATACAGCCCCAACTATCAGTGGCCTGGTACCTCCTAGTAGTAATTTTATAAATAGAGCTTTGCAGTCTGATTGGGTAGAGACTATTATCAGAATAGGTGAGGCATTTAGGATGGATTTTACATAGATCAAAATCCCTCCTCCTTTCTTTTTAATTCTATCTTTTCTAAAGGACCGATACCCAATTAGATCAACCTCTTGATCAATTATATGGGGTTTAAGCCACATCTCTGTAACAGCAATGACATCTGGTGCATAAAGGCTCACCCAGGCCTGCAACTCATGTATTTTGGGCCTAATACTATTGATATTTATATGCATCAGCTTTAACCCTTTGTAGCTATCCCATACGTGTGTATTAGAGGTGGTTACCCAGATATTGGCTACTGTTGGGCCAGGGTTTTCCTCAACGTCTCCTGCTAGCAATAGTTTTAGCAAGTGGAGCAAGCTGGCTAGAGCTTGAGGCATTGTGGGGTATTTTCTGCAATGTAGGGCATTGATATATGCTGTTAGTTGATACAGGTTACCATGTCTCCTGAGACCTTGGAGATATATTAAGGGGTCACAGAGTGTATACAAGGGAGTTTCCAAAGGCCTCTTCCAGTGCAGCCTTTCTCTGTCATGCCCAAGGTCCTGGCTTATCTGATTAAATACAGGATCAGAGCCAAGGACAATCAGGATATATAGAGTCATATATGTTATTCCCTGCTTCATTTTGTGACTTCTAAATTCTGCTTTGCCTTATCTGACTTATATAAGTACACTTTAAAGAGTTATTAGAACAGGCTGCCGATCATGCATGCACTAATCTGGGATATTTCTGTGGGGGTTAAATTCAATCAGGAATGGTCCTTTATTTTCCCCAGTGTGAATTCTGGCATTAAATTAAAAGAATGTTCCCATAACTAGTGTGCTTTACTGTATTTTAGCATCACAATCAGCTAAAGACTGTAATTCCTATGTAGAAGTGGCAGGGGGCACCTCTGGTGGTGAAAGGAGATAACCTGCAAATGGGAATGTTGGCTGTTAGAAATAACCATGACTGGTCATCTGAACAGACATGTGATAAACCAGCCCCTATATATCTGAGTGCTTACCAAGGGTGGTGATGGAGGTGGTAGGGAGCTGCAGTGAAGCAGCAGCGGGGTCATTCAAATGTACACCATGGGGACAAAAAATCAACTGCCTTCCTCATACCTTTACTGGGGGATTTCTTTCCAGCAGCTCAGGGAGGGCTTTGGTACAGCCCTCGCGGCCCATGGACCTGCAGCTGTGGAGAGAGGAAAAGACAGAACGCAGGTTAAATTGAGATCAGATCAGGTATGTAAGGGGAGGTACTGGGGGAGGGACTGTCCTAAGTAAAGTGCAACCAGAGCTAGGAGCTACCGAGTTAGAAGCTGCTCAGCCTGCCTAAACTTTAAACTGAATTTCTTTCTTGTAGCTCAGTTACCCCAAATTAGTTTACGTGAAGAAAGTCTGAATTTGTTTAGCCACCCCGGGCATTTCACTCTGGTTTGGGACAACTAAGCATAACAGACCCCAAATAAATTCTTACTTCTAAATAAATTCAGTTGGGCTATGTTACAGCATTAAACAGAAAAAAGCAAAAAATTCCAGGCAGATAGAGACAGTATATAAACCAGTATTTGAACGAATTGGTATCTCTTCCTGGGCTCCGAAATGACTAAGTCTGCTGTTGGCACCAAAAATAATCAAACGTACACCATGGGGACAAAAAATCGGCTGCCTTCCTCGTACCTTTACTGGGGGATTTCTTTCCAGCAGCTTGGGGAGGGCTTCGGTACAGCCCTCATGACCCATGGACATGCAGCTTTACTGGGGGATTTCTTTCCAGCAGCTCGGGGAGGGCTTCAGTACAGCCCTCGTGACCCATGGACCTGCAGCTTTACTGGGGGATTTCTTTCCAGCAGCTCGGGGAGGGCTTCAGTATAGCCCTTGTGACCCATGGACCTGCAGCTGTGGAGAGAGGAATAATTAAAATAAATTAGTTTTGTTTTTTCTTTAAATTATAGATTTTATAAAACTTTTTATAAAAATTAAAATATATTCACCCATTTTGTCTCTGTCCTTGTGTCTGCTTCATGTGTATGAAACTCTATTTTAATAAAGCTTATTCAGTTTCAAAAATATATTCACCTATTATTGTTATATTTTCCTTTTCAATTAGCTCTATCTGTACTTCATTCTTGTGTGCTGGTTGCTATATGTATATATAAACAAATATTCAGTATTTAAATTAATTAATATTCTATATATCACTTCACTGATTGTTTATAAAACTCGATTAACCTCTAAGAGTTTCACTGTTCTGAGCTCTTTATGTTTTTAATCTTAACTGGTATAGGCCTCAGTTCTACAAAAATTAAAATGAAAAAGTTTCAATAGCTGGTCCCAAGCCACTCTTTATATACATGTTTTCAAATGCCTCTTACTTTACTCACTTTTGTCTGGTGTCCAACCTTCTGTTAGTACTGCTTGGAGTGGATGTTTCTGTAATAAATTGGAACCCCAGTATTTATTCATTCTCCTCAACTAGTACTGATTCTTATGAAATGTGCTCAGATTTCTTAGCTCTTTCTGAGTTATATGAAAAAATCACTCACCCTGCTCAAAGCTTGTCTTCTATCATGGTGGCCAGCATGCTGCAAGTGTTAGGGTCTTCTTTTTAAATGTCTAAACTCATGCATAATCGAGCATGGGTCATGGGGCTTCACACACATTATGTATCAGAGAGGGGATCTGATGACACAGTGCATTGTTGCATTTGGTCTGAACAACCACTCCCTTACACTTTTAAATGTAGACACTTTCAGTGCTCAGTATAAAGCACCAACATATATCTAACAGGATTCATTGGTCTGAAGAACATTCAGTTCAGATCCATGACCACGGTTCAAAAACAAAGCTGTCAACCGACGTTACAGTGACAATCTCAGTTGTGGTTGGCATAAAGCCATCCAAAGAAAGTTACTTTTCTTTCGGGGAGTTTCACCTCAGAACACGCTATGCAGGAGGCAAGTCCACCGTACCCCCGTAGTAAATATAGTCAACTCTGAGTCAGAGTGGATTTGGGGAGGGGGTGCAAGACCCCAAGAAAGCAATGCTGGGTCCCACAGCAACATAACAGTGGCAACAGTGAATTGTCACTGTAAACAAATCCCTTCCCTTTGGGGGCATTGGTGCCAGCTCCAAACCTCAAAACCTTAGTGATGGGATTGTGTCTTGTTTGCCTTTAAAATGTTTCACTATGAAAGAATTGTTTGTCATCACACTGAACAGCACTTTTTTGCTCTAATACCCTTTTCGCTAGTTATTGTGTGATCATACCTCTCATATATCAGATTGCAAGGGCACATAATCATGTACTGTATACCAGGTGAGTGGACTACCATGTTATAAAGTAATTCATTTTAATAACTTTATCTTTTGCCACATTTTAAACTCTTTCAATTTGTAAGAGTGAAAGCAATGACTACACCTCCCATATGGATGGCTACCCATCACCTTATTTTTTAGCTAGTCAAGTCTGTCTGTCTGGTTCAGGTTTGCAGGCATTGAATGGCACAGTCTGCCTCTCAAGTTTCTGTTTTTTAAGCCATAATCAGCCTTTTTTCTTTAAATGCTAGCTCCCTCTGATAGATGATATCTGGAACATGCCAATGTTTCCATACTATGTGCTTGATTTTTAATTGTTATTCTGAGAAAGTAGTTGCTAAACTTATTCTGTCCTTGCATTTCTTTGTTCTTTTCCCCTTTCTCATGAATATATTCTCTTGGAATTGTAACCAAGGCATCTTTTGCTCTTGTTGGTATTTCCTGATTGTACACCCTTATTAAAAATATTGATTCCATTTTTTCAGCAAATTCTTAAAGTATTCTTTGCTAGTATTGTTTAATCGAAGGCACTGTCCCTTCATATATTTAAATTATGAATTTAGGCTGTAAGCTAGTTGCTTCCAATAATGTATTTTTATGTTTCCTTTCTACACAGGACAGCCGGTCAAAGCCCCTAAGCAATATGAGCATGGCAAAAACCACAAAGAGAAAAGAGCATGCATGACTACAGCTACAGGGAAAGTATAGTGCTGGACATAACAGTGCTGTAACTGTAGCTGTATTCAATCTTGCAAACTACTCTAAATCTGTGGTTGTTGGGTGGTGAGCTGCACTGTCCTCATGACCCAGCAGTTAGAATCACAGGTGCTGAGAGGCAGTGCACTGTAAAGGTAACTGGGGGTCTAGTCTGGGGCCTACAGTGTGCATGTGTACATTTTTTACATTGCTGTACAGTATATCTGTATGTTTTTGTTTTTTGGGGGGGTTGTCTCGGGATGGTTTCAATGTTGTGCCCATCCCTTGCTTGTCCCCCACCAGCTTTCAAGTGAAATGAAAAATCTACCCCATCCCAACATTCTCTCACCTCTCCCTAGTTTGCTCCCTCACCAACTTTCATGTGAAATGGAAAATCCACACCCATCCCAATGTTCTCCCCCTCCCCAAGTTTACCCCCCTGGAGATGATTATATATATTAGGGGGATGCAGGGGGCAAAGACCCCTACATGGCGGTTATGGGGGTATAGCCCCCCTCATAAATCATGACATAGGTAGTATTGTGGGATGTGCTCTTAGTTTTTCTTCACTTATATTTCTTGATGCTGTGTTTTCTGACACTATTTTGTCTGTGCTGTGTTGAGCTACACTGTTATAGTTTACTGGTTTTCATCTAGAACCCTATAACAGGGTTGCTATAAACTGCTCCCATTTTTGTGTAATCATGAGATCCAAGAATGTGATCTATTTCCTGCTCCAGCTTGCTGTGAATTTCCAAAAATGTGTATATTTATGTAAGTAATTCAAGAATTTCTTCAGTCTTTCTTAATTGCTGCATCATATAAACATATATTGTTAATAGACATCCTCCAAACACAGATATCTTGTGAAGGGGACTGTTGTACTACAGTACAGCATCAAATATTTGTCTGAGTTCAAAAAGAACCATTATTATATTAGCATACAATGAGATGATAGGGGAACCTATCACAGTTCTTCTCTGTTGAAAATAGAATTTAGTCTCAAAAGCAAAACAATTCTTTTTTTCACTATAAAAGATTGCAGACATCTTCAGTTTTATGTGGTGGTAACATGTTCTAGTTCTACTAAAATAAGAGTGTTGTATAAATGTTTTAATTTAGTTTTTTTTTCCTAAAAAAAAGATGATCACATTTTTTTAGAAATAGCATTGTTGATCTTGCAAGGCTTAGGATCAGGAAAATAAAATAAACTCATGGCTAACATTTTAATTAAATCAAAACTAATTTTAACTAAATCAAACTACTTCTTCATGCTGACGATATTATATTATTTTCTAGTTCAGCTTCTGTCCCAGAAATAAATGACTCATTAAATAATGACTTTCAAGCATTAGGTAAATGGTTATATCAGCATCGACTGGCACTATATACTAAAAATCACAATGTATTTTGTTTGATTCTAAACCCAAATTGAAAAGGACTCCACCACTACAAATATTTGATCTTGGTGGAGAAATGCTGCAACAAGTCTCAGAAGTTAAGTATTTGAGACTATTATTAGATCCTAATCATATATTTTCAGCCCATATTAAAAGAGTAGATAAGGTTGTAAACCAAAGACTCAATGCTTTATACAGAGTTGGGGATTGTTTAACCAGGGAATCTAGGGAGGCAATATCTCAAAGTGTTTTATTATCTTCTTTGCATTATCATTTGTTTCTCTTTACTAATGTAACTGCTTTCGATTTGGATTTAGTTAATAAAATGTATAATTCAATTTGCAGATTTATTACAGCAAAGCCATATAAAACCCATCATTGTGTACTTTATGATGATTTAGGGTGGTTACCACCTGAACTGAATTTTCAATTTAATTTAGACTGTTGACTTAATAGCACACTTAGGCTTGAACATAAGTCTGCCTTATTCACTCTTGTTGAATTTAGGGATGAAAGTAGAATACTTCATTCCTCTTCCCTTTCTTGTTTTGCCCTGCCCAGACTTGCATCTTGTATGGGTGAGTGGACTTTTTCAGTCACCAGTCCTAAATTGTGGAATTCTCTGCCCCAGTATTGCAGAATTACTACTAGTCAGTTCATTTTTAAGAAATGCTTTTTCAGCTACTTGCAGTCCCAAGCTACTTGTAAATGTTTTTAAAATGCTGTATTTGTTATTACATTTATTGTATGTGTGTTTTGTTGTATTATATTTTGTACCATGCTTATTAGCCTCTTTGTGAAGCTTTGGGTCATTCCTGAAAACAGGCTTTGGCCCAGTGTACTTACCCAGTAAATAAAGTGATTGATTGGTTAATTGATTGATTGACACAGCACAGGTGGCACACAGAAAAGATTTATCAGGGTATACTAACATTTGTATTCATTTTAACTGAAACTAACTTTTTTTGGAAAGTATTTTTCATTGCACTGCTGCTTTAAGTACTTCAAATCAAATCAAATCAAATCAACTTTATTTATATAGCACCTTTCAGAGCCAAGGCATTGTACATAAAAACATATACATAATATAGATTAAAACAGCATTAAGATATATCAACCATATTTAAATAAAAGCTAGACTAAATAAATATGTCTTTAAACCAACTTTAAAACTGTTGATGGTTGGGCATTCTCTCAACCAATGAGGTAGAGAATTCCACAGGGTTGGTGCTGAAAAAGCAAAAGCATGGGATCCTGATGTCTTCAATCAAACCCTGGGAATCTCCAGCAATCCCTTGTTGGCAGAACAGAGAGGACAGAGGGGGCAATAGGGAATCAGGAGATCTTTCATGTAACCGGGTCCCTAATCATGTAGGGCTTTAAAGGTTAGTAAACCAACTTTGAAGGTGATCTACCACCAAACAGGCAGCCAGTGCCGTTTGCGGAGCACAGGTGTAATATGACTGGTTCTAGACATCCCAGTCAAAAGCCTGGCTGCCACATTCTGCACCAGTTGCAGGCGGTGGATATCAACCCCAGGTAGCCCTAGGTAAAGGGAATTGCAGTAATCAAGATGGGTAGTGACAAAGGTATGGACCAATGCTGGAAGATCACCCAAAGGAACCAGGTGTTTCACCCGGGTGATATTCCTAAGATGGTAAAAAGAGGATTTGACAAAGCTGACACCTGAGATTTTAGGGTCAGTCCATCATCAAATATAACGCCCAGATTACGCACCTGATCGGAGGTAGGGAGTGGCATACCACCAAGTAACAAACCTGAAGGTTGTCCAGCTCCCAAACCTGCCCCCGGACTACCAATACTTCAGTCTTATCCAGATTCAGTCTCAGCCAGCTGGAACTCATCCAAAGTCTGATCTCAGCAGGGCAGTTGTTTAGCATGGATAGTGCATCATCCTGGCCGGGGAGAAAGGACCGATACAGCTGGGTATCATCTGCATAGCAGTGAAAACCCAGACTGTATCACCTGATGATTTCTCACAATGGCAGCATGTACACTGAAAACAACATGGGAACTAAAATGGAGACCTGCGGTACCCCACAAGGCAGAGAGGGCGCACCAGAGGAATAAATTCCAGTGGCAACTCTCTGAAACCTGTCTGGGAGGTAAGAATGAAACAATTTGAGGACTGTACCAGACAGCCCACAACAAACCCGCAGGCGCTCCAACAGCACACCATGGTCTACAGTGTCAAATGCAGCAGAGAGATCAAGAAGGACCAGAATGGTACATGCCGTTCGATCTCTAGCCATTAGGAGGTCACTCAATACCTGGACAAGGGCAGTCTCCATGCTATGCTTCTTCCTAAAACCAGACTGGAGAGTATCATTGTGAGTTATAAGATGATCGTTCAGTTGCAGCGCAACCGCCTTTTCAATAACCTTACCAACAAATGGCAGGTTAGAGATAGGCCGGTAGTTAGCTAGACAATCTGGATCCAAGGAGGGTTTTTTAAGGAGTGGTCGAATGACTGTCTCCTTGAGGGCGTCAGGAAAGACCCCCCTCTCCAAAGACTTCCAGACAATGTCAGCAAGGATTGGGCAGATAACTTCTATGCATCCTATTAAGAGAGGTGTGGGCCTGGATCCAAACTACAACTAGATGGTCACAATGTCTGGACAATCTTCACAATGTCACTGAACTCCAGCCGGTGAAAATCTGACCAGACAGACTGAGTACATGCCACTTCCCGTCGACCACTGCAATCCCCCACAGGAGAGGTCGGACCAATGCCAGACCTGATGCTGGCAAACTTATCTGCAAAGAACTGAGCAAACTCCTCACATCTTAGCTGAGAAAAAGCTTCTCTGGGCTGGAGACAGATTGGATTGCACAATCTGTCCACAATCCAGAAAAGCTGAGCCAGTCTGTTCTGTGCAGCAGAAATCTCCTTGGACAGGAACTCTGCCTTCTTACGGGTGATTTCTGATTGATAGCCATCATAATGTGCCATCAACCTAAGCCTGTCAGCATCCTTGCTGGACTTCTGCCAGGCTCTCTCCAACCTTCGGCCAATTCACCTTAACTCCTTCAAGGAGCCATCAAACCGAGGGCTCCTTGGACGAAAGGTGAGAGGCCAAACACAAACAGGAGCAATTTTGTCCAGAGCATCTCCCACAGCTTTATTATAGGCTAGTACAAGATCATCTGGACTCATGCATTCACACAACAAACCTGATAGATCCAGTACCACCATTAGGTCACTGGGGTTAATACCTCTTAAAGGGCGGTACCAAACCATCTCCGTAGGGGCAGACCTATTGGGGGGGCCCTGAAGCTGAACCTTATGGTGTGATTGTCAGACCAGCTGACTGGCTCCACCCCCAAATCAGTGATCTCCATACCCAAAAGAAAGATCAGATTCAATGACCCCTACATGGGTCGAGGAGGTAATTTCCTGTGTTAGGCCCAGCATCGTCATCAGCTGGAGGAGATTTTGACCAAAATGCGAAAGTTCATTGTTGACCCGGGCATTGAAGTCCCCCAGAACTACCAGTCTGGGGCAACTCAATACCATATCGACGATGAAGTCTGCTATCTCCTGCAGGAATTCTCCACCGCCACCTGGTGGACGGTAAACGAGGTGAATCCCACAACCTACACCCTCTCCTAGGATATATTCAAAGGATCTGGTACTTCCTAAAGGCACATCCACAAGGCCTAGCTCAGTCTTAAACATAATGGCCACACCCCCGCCCCTACGATCCAATCTTGTACGATGTATCACCAAGAACCCGGCTGGAACTGCCAAGGCCAATATAGGGCCTGGATTTTCATCCAGCCAGGTCTCAGTGATGCAAGCCAGATTAGTTGGTCCAACAAGATCAGCTATAATAGCTGTCTTGTTTTTAATAGATCTGGCATTGCACAACACTGCCAAGGTGGGATGAGTTGTTGAGGAAGACCTCGGCACCCCTCCATTAACATCGGAACCCTTGGGTATGGGGACAAGACAAGAATAACCCATAACCTGACCCCATTTCACCCCAGGGCATCTTCTGAACCCCAAAACCCCAATCTGCCCACCCCTTCCTGTCCCCTAACAGGCCCAGCTCTCCACCTTCGCCTACTCTTCCTGAGAATGCCCAACACACGACAGTTAAAATAGGTGTCGGATGACAATGGGGGGCATTCAAAGGGGCATAATTCCCTGAGCCTGGTGGGGGAATAATGCCCAACCGTCACTGAACCTCCCCAACACACTATAAACAAATAAACAGGAGAGGAAAAAACAGAAATAATAAACAAAATAAACCTATAAATATCAAATAACCAAAAATAATAAATTACTCCTTCACTCTCTCTCACAGAGGAGGGAGTCAAACAAAAAACAAAACACTATTACATATTAAAGAAAAAATAAAATAAAATCCTAACCCAAAATATAACCCCAAAATAACAATAAAACAATTTTGATAACTGCAACAAGTTTGATCATCTAATTTTTGTCCAATAAAACACAGTGTCCAATATCTTCAAAGATTTTTACTAAGTCTCATTTGAAAATTTTTTAAAACAGAAAATAATAATAAATCCAAACTAAGAAAATGTGGCACTCTCACTACCACAACAAAGGATAATAAATCCAAGCTGAAAAATTATGACACTCTCACTACCTCAGTGACTGCAATTAAATTGTATATGAATCTCTGGTTCTTATGAAGCTCTCTCACTGCTTCCAATAAAATGCAGTTACAGCACCTGAAGATGTTGAAACACTGAGCAGAATAGAATGGAACAGCAAACCCTTGTAGGTCAGATCGAGGAATGATAACACGGAAATTTCTGGCCAGAAAAGAGAGCCCAGAGACAAGAGACACCCCACTTAGCCCACCAAAGCCACTGAGTAAAACTAGGGGGCCATAAGGAGCAGAGGAGGATGATTATCCACCTGCTGTCCGACTGGTAGCTTCAACCCCCACAGGGAATCTCAAGAGTCAGGTACCCAAATTTCACTGCAAGCCAGCTCAGAATTGGCGAGTTCCAATCTAGATTCAGCTCCTCACACTCCCTCAAAATGAATACGGAGTCAAACTCAGACTGCAGTCAGCAAAACAGCACCAACACAGCAATCCAGGAAAACTGCAGTCAGCGTCTAGCATCCAAAAGACTGCCAGCCAACTCCAGGGATCCGAGTCCACAGTAAGCAACCACCGCCAAAGGATGAGTAAAGGCAGCCAGATCCAGATACGAACCCAGGAACTCCAAAAGTCTGACAGGCACCCAAAAAGCACTTAATACAAGTGCAAGTTTTTAAAGCAGCATATATAGAAAATATAACAAATTTATGGCGAATTTAGAGACAGCGATGGCAAAGCTGCTCCAAAATGTAAATCCACCAAATGCCTCCAGGGATCCAAGTCCACAGTAAGCAACCACCACCAGAGGACAAGGAAAGGCCGCCAGATCCAGATACGAACCTGGGAACTCCAAAAATCTGACAGGCATCCAAAAAACACTTAATAAAAGTGCAAGTGTTTAAAGCACCATATATAAGAAATATAACAAATTTATGGTGAATTTAGAGGCAGTGACGGTAAAGCTGCTCCAGGACGTAAATCCGCCGAAGGTCACCGAAAACAGCAGAACGCCAATATCGCTGTAACATCAGATACCTAATGGATAAATCAATGGATGACAATCACAAAAAGTCTCAAAATGATCCTAAATTAATTGCAGTAATCAAACAAAAAATAAAACAACACTACAATAAACTTTAAAACTTTAAAATGCAAAAATAGAGGAGCTTAACACAGTGGCAGACCCAGCATGGTCGCCATCTTAGCAGCTTCCCCTCCTAGACCCACTCTGCTGGTATAGATGTATAGTGGTTCTTTGCATTACATTAATGTTTTCCCTTCCCTTCTTTCTACTTTTAGATTCTCCAAAACATTAATTGTGTCTAAGTTGGAAGGAAATTGCATAATCCACAACAATGGATGTGATTCAGACAGGACCAGAACTAGTTCTGAAACTAGTCATAATACTGTAAATTAAATAAATGAATATAAGAATATGGAGAAATTGCACTGGTAGGGTTAGAAAGCTAGAACAATTTAAATATGAAATGCAAATTACAATAAACGACACAAGGCTTTGTGAGGACGTTAAAGAGAAAAGATATCATAGTAATAAGATAGGAGTGACTATAACATTTGATGAGAATAAAAAAATAGAACAATGACTAGGAACAAAAAGTTAATTTTGAGTTACTATGAAACAATGAACAAGGGTTGCTGCGGTGTCCTGATTAATGTAGGAATGGATCTTAGCAATTATATGTACATGATGAAAAGCTGAGCTAAAAATACTATTGATATGAGTCTCCAGTTGAAATATCAATTGGTAATAAGATGTCCATGCTGGCAATCTGGTTAGTTTTCCTATAAATGTAAGCACAGGGCCCTTCCACAGCTAGATACATATAGGCATCTATGGAGGGATGGGAGTGCAAGGTCCCCCTCAAGCAAATAAGGATACAATTATTCTATCTCAGGCAAATAAGGATACAATTACTGTATCTCAAAAACTATGCATGGGTGAGAGTGCAGGGCAAATAAGGCTACAATTACGCTATCTCAAAAAGTAAGCAAATTCACTACAAAAAAACGACATTAATGCATCAGTTAGGGTTGAAGATAAAGTGACAAATTTAGGGAAATATGATGTTAGGGTTTCCAACCCTAAAACATCTGCCCCACCCCTGAAGTGAATGAAGGGTGGGGTTTTCCTTGGGGCCGCCAACCCTAATTATCACCCCATTGTATGCACTTATGAAAAACACACACACCTGTCTCTATCATATCTTAGCTTTTCTGTTAGTGCAATGAGGTAAGTGTTATGGTTGACATCTCAAGAAAGACCCCATCCCTCACTCACTTCAGGGGTGGGGCATGTGTTTTAGGGTTGGACACCCAACATCATATTTCCTACATTTGTCTTTTTATCTTCAACCCTAACTGATGCATTAATGTAATATATATATATATATATATATATATATATATATATATATATATATAGATACATGATGGGCAGGAGTAGAATATGGAAAATATTCTCACTTCTGCAGAATGAGCTCTGGGTATTTCATGAGTGTCAAAGGCACGAGTGAAATGTACAGTGCTCATGATGCAGGAGTGAGAATATTTTCCATATTCCATCATCTGCCCATCATGTGTGCTATTTATACCATGGAGGTGAGACTAATTTCAGTGAGAGAGGTATGTTTGTTGTTACAAGGTTCATGTCACTTTAAATGATGCTGGTGCTTTGGTTGTGTGTGTGTGTGTGTGTGTGTGTGTGTGTGTGTGTGTGTGTGTGTGTGTGAAGTTTTATGAATGGGTTGTTGTAGTGAGCTGTTGTTGGTTGGGGTGTGTGTGTGTGTGTCTTGATTGGGTGTGCTGTGTTTTGGTAATTGGTTGCCTGAGGGAGGTTCTGTTCTGTGACAAGCTGGATATTTGCAATATACTGGTTATTTGTTGTTCATTTTGTAGGTTAATATGTGGCAATGCAGGATTCAGTGATGTACTTAACTTAAGTTTTGAAATGCAGCACAAGAGATTTGGAGATTGTTACATTTAGAAGGAGTGTTACAGCTGACTGTCATTATCTATCTTAATTGTGTTAATTTCAGTGTATGGCCTGTTTTAGAACTCAGCAAATTACAGGGGTGTTTCTTAATGTTTTCAGATGCAGGTGAGTGATGTCAGCAGAGTAGGTATAAATGGTATTTGTTGTTCATTTTGTAGATCAATATGTGGCAATGCAGGATTCAGTAATGTACTAAGCTTGGGTTCTGAAATGCAGTAGAAGAGATTTGGAGATTGTTACAGTTAGAAGGAGTGCTGCAGCTGACTGTCATTATCTATCTTAATTGTGTTAATTTCAGTGTAGGGCCTGTTTTAGAACTCAGCAAATTACAGGGGTGTTTCTTAGTGTTTTCAGATGCAGGTGAGTGTTGTCAGCAGAGTAGGTATAAATGGTATTTATTTCAACTCTGCTGATGTCATCAGGATTTATTTCACTCCAATGAAAATGACATGGTTTATTTCACTGGAATTGATCTCACCCCCATGGTATAAATAAAAAAAAATATATATATATATATATATATATATATATATATATATATATATACATGTATACACTTACATAGTAGGCTCACCAGGATGAAACCAAATTCTGCAGCACCTTGCAGCACTCTGCAGCATGCTGCAGCAGAGTTACTATGGAAAATAATGTAATTTCAATGACAATTAGTCCCTTTTGTCATACAGGAAACTGTGTTATTCACTTCATCCTGGCAGTATCACATTTTCCTGCATGACAAAAGGGATTAAGTCCCATTGAAATTACATTGTTTACTGTAGTACCTATACTGCAGTATACTGCAGAGTGCTGTAAATGGGTTTCATCCTGGTGAACGTCACTGTATATATACTCACTCTATGTTAAAAAGGACTGCTCCCAAAACCACTCATTTGGACAGCCCACTTATGACATCTCTTACTTCTGAATGCTCTCCCTTTACTACTATCCTCTGGGTCCTCCCACAAAGTCAGTTTCTTGACCACACAATAATTTTGTCTCCCTCTCCCAAATCACCTACTTTCTTAACCAACCATTCATGTAGGGCAGATTCAAAGGCCTTTTATTTATTTTATTTATTTATTTTTATTTATTTCCATTTTCCAAGAAGGTGGATAGGATCAAACGGATCTGTTTTCATCCATGCCTGGGTAAAAGGGTACAACATGAGGAGTGTCACAGTGCCTACAAAATTACATAATGAGTACAAAACTATAAAATCATTAAAATAAATAATTATGTACATATATTTACAAAAGTATCTATGTGTGCCAAAGCAAACATTACAAGAGAAAGTCAGATGTAATCTAGGTTAACTAGCCTTTACACAACAGCATGTGGTGGATGCCTGTAAACTGTTTATCAAATTTCGTTTAAAGATAGGATACTTTACTGATACATCAATGCCCTGTTGAACTAGTTTATTTAAAACCTTAGGACCATAAGCAAGTGAAATAATTTTCTGCTGTTCCAGTTTGTGTACATTTTTCTCTAAACCATAATAATGAACCATTCTACAGTGATGGACTTTTGGTACATGGAATCAAATTTGTTTCGTAAACATTACGGTACATTTGTTACAAACACTTTTTGAACAAAGCTTGCAACTTTTTGAAATATTTTATCCTGTGGCACTAGAACTTGTGCAAGTGCATATAAATCACACTGATAAGTATACTTGGAAATATTAGTAACAAATCTACAAATGTTATTGAAAGAAACTGTGTACTTAGAAAAAGTACTTTTGGAAGCTTAATATAACAGGATTGAATTGTATTCCAATGCAGGGTGCAGTACTTGCTTTGCTATAGTATTTTTAGCCTCAATTGTTAAGTTATTTTGGTTTCTATAAAGAAACCCTGGCTTACTATTCACTTTTTTAGTTGCATTGTGTACATGTTCTTGCATAGTCAATGTCTGAGCAAGGACTATGCCTACATAATTGAAAGTTTTTACAACACTCAACGGTTCCCTATCAGTCTTGCTGAAGTCTAGATACAGGACATCCACAGCCTGATCCTTATCCACAGCCCATCACCCAACTGAAGAATTTGATCAGGTTCATCTGGCATGACCTCCCACTGGTAAATCCATGCCGCCTGGTGTCCTGCAGTTCATTTACCTACCTGCCTACCACCATCTCTATTATTATTGATTCTAATACTTTCCTTACTGTAGTTCTCAGGCTGACCTGCCTATCCTTTCCTAGTGTGTATCACTTCCCACCATTGTGCAGGGGACCCACACCTGCTGTTCTCTAATCCACCAACAACTCCAACTCAGGAGCAGTTGAAGAGATCACCCTGTAGCCCTGCGAGGATCTGCCACATTTTCTTCAACATCCTTGGATGCAAGCCATTTGCACCCATTGATTTACTGTAGCCACCATCAGTGTCTGTCGGCCCTTTAACAACCTCTTCTCCATGATGGGATCCATGGTGACATTTACTAATGATCCCCTATATTGACATTAGTGCTACATTCCAGTAGCTGGCCCTTGTCTTCCACCATGAACGCTGAATACAAATATTCATCCACTAAGTTTGCCTTCCCCTTCTCATCCTCCTTCCATATTCCTTCTTCCTGAACCTGACCACCCCTTTGCTGTTTTTGTGCTGCTCAAATATGTATCAAAAGAATACTTTGTCCCCTCTTTAACCCCTCCAATAACCTCAGTTCTGCATCTGATTTTTCATCTCACACTGTTCTGTAGGTCATCTTCAGTATTTCTTGATATTCCCTCCTGCCCTTTTCCAACTGACTAGTTTTGCACTTCATAAAGCCCTTCTTTTTTTCCTTCACTGTCTCAGCCACACCCTTGGGAAATCAGAGTGGTTTCCTCTTCCTTTTGCCCTTCACCACCATCTTTGTTCAGAGACATGTCACCTCCAGTACTCCTTCTCTGGCAAGTTCCATTTGCAGCCTGCTCCAACTGCAGCTTTCACACCCTGCAGTTGTTCTCTTCCCATTCTCTCAGTCTCCCCAAATCTGCCCTCCTGAAGTCTAGAACCTTTGTTATGGAGCTTTCTCCATCTGCCTGCAGCATGACCTCAACCTACATACTCCTTTAATCACTTTATCCCAGTGGTTCCTCCACTATGACATTCCCCACACAGTCTCTGTTTCTTAGGCACAGATCCAGTACAGCCCCTTCTCTAGTGGTTTCATGACCTTCTGGATTAGAAATGCTTCCAGCATTTTGCCTACCACTGCATGGCTCCATGAGGTCTCTGTTATTGGGATACTCCAGTCGATGTGTGGTATGTTGTTATCCCCCAATATCAGCACCTCCCAAGTTCCACCACCACTTTTATCTCTCTTTCAGCTCTCTGTCAGCTGCTTCATTTTGTGATGGGGGCCTATACAATACCCCAACCCTGATCACCCTCTTTTTCCTGCAAGACCTCCACCCAGACTGCTTCAGGCCACATACCCCTCCCTACTGCCTGCATTTCTGAGACTTTGATGCCATCCCTACTGAACAGTGCCACCCATCTCCCTCTCCTCTTTATCCTTTCCCTCCTGATCATAATGTATCCTGGTAGGCTTAACTGCCACTCATGGTTCTGTGTTTCCCATGTTTCATTTGCAGTAACTATAGCCAGTTGTGGTATGCCCCCTTACGGCGACACCAACACCGCAAACTATGCTCCTATTGGCAAAGTCAACTCTTTGCTGACAGATCGCTGTGTTGGTGTGCCCAAGACAGGGGCATGCTGTCTCCTGGTCCTGCACCCCCACCCTGACTTAACTCCAACTGGAGCTAAGAATCCTTTAGTCAGAAGGTGCGAGGGGCACTATCCCCCACATGGGTGGTTTGGAGGGCAAAGCCACCCGATGAAAGCAGGACCAGGAGTCTGTCAAGCAATCATGATGACCTCGATTTGCGGTCAACCAGATTCCTGATGCTGTAATGCTGGCCCACATCAGAGATGTCGAACTGACATGGTAGAGCCGCCAGTTGTGCCTCAGTTGCCATTGACTGATATTTAATTGTGCCCATTTTCTTTCTAAACACTGGTCCTCCTCCCTCCCTCTGTACCTATTCTCTTTCCATTCTTCTACTCACTCTGCTCTATAAACTCTTGCACCTTCTCTATTCCTCACTCCAAATCTGCCATTGGCCAAAGCGCTTTCTACTCTTGTCTCCCCTCCATCTGGAATAACCTTTTATGCCTGCTTCTTTTTTCCTCTTCATGCCACTCCCTTAAACAGCAACTTAAATTCAATGTTGCCCCCTCCTGTTCCTGATTGGACCTGGGCTAGATTGTTTTGACTCTTCTCCTTTTTACATATGTAGTCTTTCCAATGAGCCATGTGTTGTATCAGTTCTGACCCAGCTTATGCTTAGTGCTCTGATGTTGCATTGCTGCTGTTCGAATATGTTGCCCATTTTATTCCTTGATACCCTAGATGTTGTTTATTATTTCAGTTTAATGATATGTTATTGCACTAATCTGCATCATTTATTTTGTTTTTTCTATACATTATCTTATACCTTTCAGTATTTTTAATGTGTTGTCCTAATGGTCTGCATCATTCTTTCATTCATGATTGTATTTATTGCAATTTTTTTTCCCATTTAATTTTTGTTGTATATATTTTACCCTGTATCACACCACCTGGGTCGCACCTGAAAATTAATCTTGCCTCAGTGTGCCTTTCTCTGGTACCAATTTAAAAAAAAAAATTGTTCATCAGACACCTGCATTAGCACACATCACCTTCCATACCTCCAGTTTCTTCCTTATTTCTTCATGGAAAGGGTAGTGAATAGATGGAACAATTTGCCAAGAATGGTGGTAAATGCCAAGATGGTGACAGGTTACAAAAGTGCGTGGGACAGCTTTAAGGGGTTAGTGAAAACTAAGGCAAGGAAGGGGTGGAGAGTGGGGATAATGAGGCTTCAGCACCTTTCTATACTTCTATAATACTTGTGGAAGACCTTAATGCTGGGTGAGAAGTATGGAAAAAGTGAAGGCATACAATTTGCAGGGAGATTTACCTAAATTGTTTTAAAGAAACAAAAGTTCACAAACTAAGCTGGTTTAATAATGTTAAATCAATTAAAAGGGTTTAATTTAGTAATAGCAAATGGGACTATTGACATGGACACAGCTGCAGAGTTCATACATCTTAATATTAGAAGTCACCCAGTCATATATTATATATATTGGTGCAATAGAAGAGTGGGGAAAAACTTATTAAATGGACAGTAAAGGCTGGAGAGTGAACATACTTACATAACTATTTCTTTCTAAATTTTACAAACAGAATTTTGCTTAAGTCAGTATCTGGAGTCTATGGTGGGTATAAACATAATGAATGGAGGTACTGTATAGAAATAGTTCTTTACAGAAAATTAAAGTGAATTCAAGAAAGAGCTAGGAGTAACAATTAGAAATCTCCATCACTTTGAACAACTATAACAACTAAAACATGGCTTTCAAGTTAGAATGAATTTTAGATGTAAAATTTATTTAGGCATGACTATTTAGGAAACTGAAAAAAAAGATACATGAAAGAACAAGAATATTGTCGCCATTGTAACCATAAACAGAACAGAGAATGGTATGACCAAGAATGTATAGGAATATAGAAAGTGACATCAGAAAAAGCCATCCCTCCCACCTACCTCTGCTCCATCCCCCTTACTATGGCCATGGACCTGTCCCACCCTACCTTGAATTCCCTGCCCCCAGCTGATTTATCTTGTACAACCCTCTCGGGCAGGCTATTCCACTTATCCACCACTCTTTCGGTGAAAAAGTGCATGTGGACATCTTCCTTGAACCTACCTCATGTCAGTTGCAATGAATTCCTCCTCATTCCATTTTTTTGCTTAAGGTTAAGATGCCACTGAGTCCCACCCTGTTCATCCCTTTCAGGTACAGTACTTATTGGTTTCTATTATGTCCCCCCTCTCCCTCATGGTCTGTAGTGTGTAAATGTCAAGGTCCTGTGACCTCTTCTCATGTGCCTCTTCCTCCACCCCTGAATCCTTTTAGTTGCCCTTCTCTGCTCTACCTCCACTCATTTGCAGTCCATGCAGAGGGGTGGATTCCAGAACCTTGCACAGTGCTCCAGGTGTAGTCACATGAGTAATCTGTATTGTGGGAGGATCTGATCCCAACTTCTGCTGCTGATTCCCCTCCCAGTCTACCACAGCATCTTGTTCACCTTGACTACAGCCTCGCTGGAATGTGCTGCAGATTTCAGATTATCCAAGATTATAACCCCCGGTCCCTCTCCTTGGCATTGCTTTCCAGTACCACCCCACCCCTCTAAGTATTTTGTTACCAGTTTCTTTTTCCCAATGTGTATTACTCTACATTTTTTTTGCATGGATGTTTAGTTGCCAGATCTTGGACCACTTCACCAGTCTGTCACTGTGTCCTTCTTCAGTACCTTAATCCCCTTTTTATCAGTGTCCACCACTGTGCAAATCTTTGTGTTGTCTACTAAGAGGCAGATCATAACCTGTTGGTTCACCTGCGTGTCACAACTGAATATTTTGAAGAGGACTTGACCCAGGACTGACCTGTATGGCACCCCACTTGTCTCTTCACGCTCTGAAAATCTACCATTTATGACAACCCCTGAGTGCTCCCTCTCATCCAGATCTCTACTTAAGTGTCTGTCTCTTCTTTACCCCATGGTCCTCAAATTTTGACCAGTCTCCTGAGTGACAGTGAGTCAAAGGCCTTGGTTAAGTCCAGATACAGTATGTCAACTGCCTTTCTTTATCAACCACCTTAGTCACCAAGTCAAATACTACTATGCAGAGAAGAGGAGAGATTAATGTTTAGTACTATTATTAGTAACTTAACTAACATACTACTGTAAAAACAAAATAACTAAATAGGCAAAGGAAAACCTGGAGGAATCACACAAAAAGGAAGATGAGGGAACTGATACAAAAATAATAGAAACAACTGGTCACAGCTGTAGAAATCAGAGTTATACTGCAGCTGGTTTCTGCCCTCTGGTTAGATATAGGGAAAAAATGATACAGTATACAGAAACAGGAACAAACATAGCCAAGAATGTGGTAAAATCATTGTAAGGAAATAGACACTTAATGGCTCAAAAGGTTCCATGGAACAGGTCCAACAATGAAGCACTTGGATGACCTAATCATCACAGAAGGGGTATCTCTGACAACACTGGTTCTTTAGAACCAGGTAAAGATCACAGTAAAGACAGAATTCTCCCTGAGGTATTCTTGGCAAACATGGGATGCCGGACCCCTACCAATGTTCAGTATGAACCACTGAAATTACTTGATTAAGGCCGATTTGCCTTCTGGTGTCAGATATGGGGGTACCAAGGGCTTCTTGGACGTACAAACCCAATGTCCCACATAATCAGCTGACATTTCAGTGTTAAGCCACTACTTCATCAGAGCTAATGTAGTAGTAACTTAACACTACAAAACGTCAGCTGATTGTGTAAGTGTGCACATTGGGTGTGCATATCCATGAAGCCATTGGTAACTATGTGGCTGGGACCTTAAGTTAAAACAGATCCGAGTGCTGCAACAAATAAAAGGCTTGCTGTTTGAAGGTAAGAAGCCTCTCTGGATTGTGTATCACCATTCAAAATTTGAGGACAGTATTTGAGTACCAGTCTAGAAATAAGAGAATTCAACTCCTATGTAATTATGTAATTCAGAAGAAATGTATAAAGGATTTGGGCTTGCTAGCTCTGGTCAATTTACTGGTGAGTACATTAGGCTAGAGAATTGCTTAGTTTAAGATTTAATGTTCTAGGTTTCCTGCTAGTGGACTTTGATGTTTTTTAATGCCTTGCATGGCCTTCACACTTGAAGGATGCTGTTTATTTGGCCTGTTTCTCTCTGTGTTTGGTTTAAGTGAAGGCTATTAATCTGCAGCTCTACAGCGTATCAGCTATATGACATGTCATGGGTGTGAATGTTGAAGGGAACATGGGCAATGAAAATAAAATGCTGTAATCAGCCCTGCTACTGCAATGAAAACAAAATGTTATAATCAGTCCTGCTACTGAATTTCTTAGGAGAATAATTTATTATTCCCAGGATTTACTAGACATATTTTCACTTTTTTAGGGCATTAATTTTATGTGATCAAATTGGAATGCATTGAATGAATACAGTAGCTGTTTATTGTTTTTAATTGTTATCTTAGCTGATTTTATGCCATTATGCAACAGTTCAATAGCAATTATATGGCAAGTTTTATTGATTTATTTAGATTTACTTATGTTCCAAAGTTTCACCATGAAAAACATACTGAGCTGAGTACAGTTCATTTCCAGATAATCCTGGGGAGAAGGGAAAGAGGAGGCAAAACTGGTGTAGAAAAACAATTGACTAGTAACACAGGTACAACATTTTATATAGTCTAACAGGAAGTGCAGGGTGTACAAGAAACATGATCATAAAGTGCAGTTGTGCGATTTGCTCTTAGCAGGAAGGTATTTACCTATTTATTGGGTTTTGTTAATCAGGTAGGCTCACTGAGACTTATGTGCCTTTTTCAGGAAAGACCTGGGATTACATACACTACAAAAACAAATGAGGCATAGTTACAAGGTACAGGGCATCACTGTATGAGACAACAAAGCAATGATTGTAACAATGGTAGTAACAGAGTCATACATTCAGACCAGAGAGACAAAATGCAATGCAAATTCTGAATGTACAACACATCTCACTGGACAAGATGTGATGAGGCTCACAGAATACATATAGTAGCAAAGAACAACATCAGGTACTAGGTCTCAATGGGAGGAAGGTACAACTGTTTTAAGGGGGGCACCCTTTAAGCTGCCTTTTGAAAGACTGGAACAATGTACTCTCTTGAATGTGGAGAGGAAGCTCATTCCAGAGCTGGGGGGCTTTATGTAAGAAAGAGCATTGGCTTGCAGCAGTTAGAGTCTGGTACCTTCAGTAGAGGAAGAGAGAAGGAGCGTATGGACCTCTTCTAGGGCTTTTGGATCAATACAAAGTAGTAGTAGTATTAGTAGGGATATCACAAGTCATAAGTGGGAGGTAATACTCCCTCTTTACAAGACACTGGTTAGACCCCATCTGGAATACTGCATGCAGTACTGGAGGCCACATCTTCACAATGACATTAAGCATATTGAGGCAGTCCAGAGAAGGGCAACCAAAATGGTGCAGAGACTGCATCAGAAAACATATGAGGACAGATTAGTAGAGCTAATATGTTTGCCCTAGAGCAAAGGAGGGAGAGAGGTGATATGATCGAAACATTCAAACACCTTAAGGGCATCAACAAGGTGAAAGAGTCTAACATGTTTATCAACTCTAAAAGCATAACACACAAAACCCAAAATAATTAGCAGGGACATCAGTCTCTAAAGAAATAAAATGTATTTACATGCTAGGAGGCATGAGCCTGACGTCCTTTCGGATAATGTATCCTTTTTCACCTTAAAGGCATTAACAAGGTGAAAAAGTCTAACATGTTTCAATATAATAAAAATAGCAGGACGAGAGGACACAGCATGAAATTAGAGGGAGGCCAATTAAGGGGTAATGTGAGGAAGTTATTTTTCACAGAAAGGGTGGTGGATGCATGGAACAGCCTACCTCAGGAAGTGGTGGATATGAATACAGTGCAAGGCTTCAAACAGGCATGGGATAGGCATAATACAGATGAGTATGAATAGCTAGGCCATTGACAGAGCAAAGGCCGATGGCACATTCATAAGGTAGAGAAAGAAATGGGAAGACTGGATGGGCCTTGCGGTCCTTATCTGCCATCAACTTCTAAGTTTCTATGTAAGTTCCTGGTCAAGCAAAAAAACAAGGTACTTAACAGCATCCATGATCTCTAACCCAGTTCTCTTAGAGGTTGAGATCTGCAGAAACTCATTACAGTCCAAACCTAATTTTCTGGACATAGATAGCATGACCTTTGTTTGTTTGTTTAGTGTTTTTTTGCATTAAAAACAAGGGAGTTAGAGGAGAACCATGTTTAAAGTACCATAAAGTCCTTGTTAAGCCCATATTTGATGTTGTTGGGGTCAAGGCCAGTTCTGTATATTACTCCATCACCTGTATAAAGAAGCACTTTTGCTTTACCACAATTGAGGGGGAGTTCATTGATGAATAAAAAGAAAAGAATGGGCAACAGGATATAGCCCTGTGGTACCCAATCAGAGATCTCGTGCTGGGAGGAAACACAGGCTCTCTACTTGACTGATTGATAATGGCCTATAAGGTAACTTTTGAATCAACTGCATGAGAGGTGGTCAAAATCCAGATTCATTAATTTAGACAGATGCAGTTCATGATTCACCAGGTCAAAGGCCTTGGGTAAATGAATGAATACTGTATCTTTAGGTTTGCAGCCATCTGTGGCCTGAAGGACATCCATGGTAAGAAGTTCTAATGCTATTTCAGTACCACAATGCTTACAGAAGTTATAATTATAATCTTGTATAATAGTAAGGGATTTATTGTATAAATATTTTACCATTGAATTATTCTGGAGCATGAAGTGGCATTCCTGGTACCTATTAGACAGGTATTTCTTGATGTTTTTCATACTAATATGATCCAGTTAATCTAGAGCAGACTGCGTCTAATAACTGTTAAATATTTTTCATTGTACTTTTGGTAGACTCTGGTATATCATATATGTCATATTATTTGAAAATATTATTATGTATTTTAAACTGAGTATTTAAAAGAGTGAAGTGGTGAAAGCTGATTGCCTAATAAATATTGATTAATTGATTGTTTGATTGAAAATTGAGCCATTATGATGGATTCAGTTGTATCCACTGTCAGCAAACTTAAATGACTTCAAAACCTATGTACTTTGCCCTGCTATACTTTCTACCCTTTG
The DNA here is from genome assembly GCA_016271365.2 of Neoceratodus forsteri. Taxonomy (NCBI): domain Eukaryota; kingdom Metazoa; phylum Chordata; order Ceratodontiformes; family Ceratodontidae; genus Neoceratodus; species Neoceratodus forsteri. The sequence continues at coordinate 789,571,266 of CM028132.1, forward strand.
GAATATTACTGAATAGCAGGGACTATTTTGAAAAACAAATAAGCTAGTGCTTCTAGTTAAATTACAATATTTATCATACAAGATAAGAGCACAGAGTCCATTCTTTAAAAGAAAAATATTTGTCTTCAAAACATAAATTGTGAAAGTCTTTCTAAAATCCAATAGCTTACCTTCCTAAAATGCATATTGTCATAAAAATACACAACGTATATACATTTCACTCTCATTTTGTGTTTGTGTGTCTATATGTATATATGTAAATATATATATATATAGACACACACACACACTATATATATATATATATATATATATATATATACATACAAACTAATTAAATAAAGGCATCAACAGTATGTGTTTGACTGTTACTGTTCTTATTTGGTCTTGCCTCACTGTGTAACAATGGATTAAAGTAAATTATTGAATGTCCTTCATTTTTCAGGTTTTCTTTGGAGTTCTTGTAGCTGCTTTAAACTTGGGACAAGCTTCTCCTTGTCTAGAAGCTTTTGCCACTGGTCGAGGAGCTGCAGCAAACATATTTGCAACAATAGACAAAGTAAGGAACACTGCTGAAACCAACATGTTTTATCTGTAATGTGCTGTACTTAATAGCAAAATAGTTAAGCAAAAACAGAATGACCTAGTCACACTTCAGTGATTTGTAAAAACTCTAGCCTCATTACATGAAGAATGAGGGGTTACATTTTCAAGAGTGTCTGCAAATCAGTAAAATATTCAAGATCTAATTTAATTGGGTTAATGTTCATAAAATGCACATTGCCATGGTCTACCAATGATCCATAATGAACAGCATATCAACTCGTAAACTTCAAAGGATTTTCAGATTAGCAGAGATTGACTGGAATTAACATATTATTTTGCTTCTAACAGCTAATTGCAAAGTGATTTAAAATAGCCTTCGTTTCACTTGACAGAGTATTATTGTTCCTGTACTGATCAACAGCAACTTTTGCTAAGCAATTTAAAATGCATATATTGCTGTTTAAGCACAATCAATTCCCAGTATCAATTTTGGTGTAACATTTAAGGAAACTCCTTGGAAAGTTTATACCATACAAACAAATTCATTGTACTGATTTCTCCTTTATCTGTCAGTGAAAGATTGACTGATCATTATGAGGGAAGCTAGAAGTGGTTACACCTCATGATGAAAACTAATTCTGAAACAAAGCACTGGGGATTGTGTGAGCACTTTCTAGCACTTTGACATACATTCACAAAACCTTTACTGAATTTTATAGCTCTGTATTTACCTTTATTTTGGTTAAACAACTGCAATATTGCTTTGTTTGTCCTCCAGGAGTACAACCTCTTGTAGCTTTCCTGGGTTTCCTGATTCAGGCTTGCACTGATCCATTTCTGAGCATGTGCACCTTTGTGAATGATTGTCAGGGGCCATCAGCTTCACTTCAGGTCATTAGCTATCCTAGCTTATCCTTAACTGTTTGATAAAACACCACTGTGTTGATTCATCTCACCTAAAATATTCAAACCAACAGAAATGGGTCTGTTTTATTTTCTAACATAAATTCAAAATACAATAGAAATGCTTTTTATTTTAAATAAATTTCCACATTGCATTAATTGCCAAATGGAATAATTTATTTACATGTATGTTTAATAATTCTATGAAATAAATTAAATATCAGGCTTTTCAAAAATGTCAAAAAAGAAGGGGGATTCTAAATAGAGTTTTTGTGTTCCACATTTACACCACTGCTTACCAACCTAACTCTGGACATTATTATATTATACAGAAAAAATACCCATCAGATGGAAACATAGAAACAGAATGCGTCAGCAGACAAGGAACACTTCACCCACCCAGTCTGCATGTTTTTCCATACCTACAGTGTCACTGTAGACCATACCTGGCCACTGACTTATTCTCCCTCCCCCCATTTCTTTCCACTAATATTTCCTTATGCCTATTTCATGCATTCTTGAACCCTTCAACTGTTTTTGCCCCCACTACCTCGGTTCCATGTAATAACGGTGATCGCAAAACTGCAAAACCACAATCACCGTTAGGGCGAGTGTACATCGCCGAAAACCAAAATGGCAATATACACTGCCAGCAAGACAAGTAGGGGATATAGTTTTACGTTATTTATGCGAGGGCTGTGCCCCCTGCACCCCTTAAAACTCTGGGGAGGTGCCTGTTCAGGAGGGGGAGAAAATTACAAAAGCAAAAAGATTACTTGCACAAAAGCACAAAATATTGTGCTCCTCCCCAGCCCCGAATCCTACATCCTCCCCACTGTAGCCAGCCACCCTCACCACCACATCACACAGCCAGCTCAGCAGCCTCTCGGTGCACAATCTTCCACATACCTTTCCTCCCCTTTGATTCCCATCCTATGGTTCCGGTCACCTTGCTCTTTGCCTGTCGTTACCATTTCAGGGTAGCTCACATTCCAGGTGTTGAGACTGAGTCACTTATATTTGAGTCGCTCAGTCTCAGTCACCATATTAATGGTATACCCACTACCTGAGTTGGTAGGCTTCTCCAGGAATCCACCACTCTTTCTATAAAGAAGCATTTCCTTACATCTCTTCTGAATCTACCCCCCCCAACTTCACAGCATGGCCTTGTGTTCTTGTGCATTTGTTTCAGAAAAATACTTTCCTCCTGTACCTTATTTACCCACTTGAGGTATTTAAAGGTCTCTATCATATCTCCCTACCTCCTTTCCTCCAGGATGTATATACTGAGTTCCCCTTAGCCTCTCCTCATGGGGCTTTTGATGCAGACCCCACACCATTTTAGATTATATATTTTAGTTCCTCTGGACTGCCTCCACTCTGTCTATGTCCTTCTGGAGACATGGTCTCCAAAACGGTGCACAGTATTCTAGGCGAGATCTTTCCAGTGAGCTATACAAAAACATCACCACCTCCTTCCTTCTGCTGGTAATACCTCTCTGTATGCATGCCAGCATCCCACTGGTCCTACCAACTGCCTTGTAGCACTGCCTGGTCACCTTTAGATCATGAGAGATTATTATCTCCAGGTCTCTCTCCTTCTTGGTGGTCATCAATAACATTCCTGCCAGTTTGTACTCTGCACTTGTGTTTTGTGCCCCAAGTGTATTATTTTGCACTTTTTCACACTGAAACCCAGCTGCCGTACTCTTGACCACTCCTCAGATTTTATCAGGGTTCTGCTCTTTCTTTCCACACCCCCCCAAGAATGTCAATCCTAGTGTAGATGTTGGTGTCATCCACAAAGAGACATACCTTACCCTTTAGCTCATTTGCAATATCACCTATAAAGACATTAAAGATGACCAGTCCCAGCACTGATCCCTGAGGCACCCCACTGGTCACATTCCCCTCCTCAGAGTGAATTCTGTTAACCACCACCCTCTGTCGCGTAACCCCTAACCAATTTCTTAACCAGTTTTCTACTATTGGTCCTACTCCTAAGCTACCCAGATTGTTTAATAGTCTCTTATGTGGAATGGTGTTGAATTCCTTATTGGAATCTATGTAGGTCACATCCTCCACTCCACATTGATTTAAGTCCTTGGTCATGTAAAGAAATTTATCAGATTTGTTTGACACAGCCTCCCACCTGTGAATCCATGCTGTCTCAGGTCTTTTAACCCATTATATTCAAAATATTCCAATTGCCTCTCCTTCAGCAATGACTCCATTAACTTTCTCACCACTGATGCCAGCCTGAATGGTCCATAGTTGCCAGTATCCTCCCCCGTTGCCTCCTTTGTGAAGTGGGACTATGTCTCCCTCCTCCAGTCTTCTGGAACCACTCCTGTTTCCAATGAGCTGTTAAATGGGACTGTCAAAGGTGCAGCCAGTACTTCCTTCAGCTACCTTAATACCCTAGGATGTACCCCGTCTTGTCCAACTGCTTTGTCTACTTTCAGATTAGAGAGTCCCTTTCAGACTCTCTCCTCTTTCCAAGGACTAGTGTCTACCTCCCTCCCTCCCTTCAGAGTGCCTGTTACTTTTTTGTGGCTCCTCACCTTCTTCCACTGTGAATACTGAACAAAAGTATTTGTTCAGGATGTCTGCCTTCCACAGTCTCCTCTGCATTGCCTCCATCCCTTTTAACCTTACAATCCCTCCCTGGTCTTCCTCTTTTCACTTACATATCTAAAAAATGCCTTGTCCCCTTTCATTACTGCTTGGGCTACTCTCTCTTTAGTTTGTGCCTTCATGCTCCTTACTGCTTTCCCTGCTGCTCATTGTTTCTCCTCATATACCTTCCTATCCTACTGCCTCTTCATCTGCTTATATCTTCTTAATGCCACCCTCTTAGCCTTTACCTTTTAAACCACCTCTTTTGAGAACCATAGCAGTCTCTTTTTCCTCCTACTTTTACTCACCTGTTTGATGCAGAGGTTTGTTGCCTTTACTATGCCCCTTTAAGTTTTGCCCAATGTCCCTCCACCCCACACAGGTCATCCCCCTTGCCAGGTCATCCCTGAGGCATTCACCCATCTTTATAAAATCTGCCCTCCTGAAGTCCAGCACCCTTGCCCTTATGTGGTTTGAATCAACAGCCAACCTTATATTGAACCACAGTGTAATGTGATCACTGGTCTTCAGGTGGCCTCCCACCTTGATATCTGCAACACTATCCCTGTTAGTGAGTACTAGATCCAGTAATGTCCCATCATGAGTGGGTTATCTGACTAGTTGCCTCAGGAACACCCCCTTCAGGGAGTCCAGGAAGTCCCTGCTGATAGATGAAGCCTCAGATAGAAGGCGCCAGTCTATATTCGGCAGACTTACATCCCCCACTAGAAGCATGTCCCCCTTTCCTGCCATCTTGCTAATGGCTTCCACCAATACCCTATCTATCTCCTCCCCCTTTTCTATTGGTCTGTACATAACAGTAGTGTAAATAGTGGCTCCATTTCCCTCTCCAGGGTGACCACAGTACCTCGGTCCATCCCTATACTCCCTATATCTCTGTTGCTTTTATGCTTTACTTCACATAAAGCACCAACCCTCCTCCTTTTCTTCCCTTAAAGGTATGGGAAGGTATGCTAATCCCTGCATTCTGATTGGATAACACTTAGAAGCACTCTTTACTGTCAACATTATGTAACTCTGTGTACCAACTAATTGAAATATTGCTCTTCTTTCAAAAAATGTTCCTTTTATAACTTTATATGGCCTACATGACGAGTCTTAAGTTTTTAGGCAATCCAAATATTTTTAAAGTTACAGAATGTGGTTGATAAGGCACACTTTTGTAGATCTTGGGGTAGACTTTCAAATGATGTGGGAACTAAGTCCCACACCACAGCCCCAGCTGCAGGATAAACTCTCCTCACCTGCGATGATTTGTTTTTCCGGCCAGCACAGCTGTGGAATGTTACTCCTTGTCCCACCAGGTATAACCTTTCCCCAGAGCTGCATCAAAAAAAAAATGTCCGGAAGCTGCCATAAATCATGAAGCCAGTCGCAAACCAGCTCCACTTTTGAAAATACTGCAGCTGTTGGAAAAACTGCATCTCTGCAAGTGGCAACCCACTTGTGCTGGTTTTTTTGCAACTGCATGATTTTCAAGTGATCTCACAGTTCAGGTACTTATCTTTATATTAAAAACATCAACTTTAAATGAGTGAATTTTTTTTATAGTTCGTATTTTTTTTCTGTACAATAGCTATATTTGTTATAATGGTCAGGTTTTACTCAGTAATAACTGCATAAACATTGAGGCTGCAAATATGTATATCAATAACATAACAGACAAGAAATCATCACTAATAGGGCTGTTAATTCCATTGAGGGATTCTAGTGACATCATAAATCACAACAGCGAAACTTCAGTGTTTTATAACGTCAGTATACTGCAGAGATGAAATGAAATGCTTTGTTGCTGACAGAAACCTAGAAACACAGACATTGACAACAGATAAGTATCAAGGGTTCATCTAGTCGATGGTTCCCTAGCAGTTATTTTTTTTTGTAATATATGTGTAAGGCCCCAGACCCCTGCCTTTTTGCAGAATGACAGGTGGCATGCTGTTGAAGCTAACAGCAGTACCTGGTGGGGACTGGGTTCGGGGAGGACTAGGTTACTCCGCACAGGGGGCCTAGATTTGGCTACTCTGCACAGGGGCACCCAAGTAAATCCGAACACAGGAAGCAATAACTGTAATGTCCAAAGCCAGGAATGGGATTCTAAAGTGTGGCTTTTATTCACATCCAAACTGAACAAACAAAGCATAGACGGACCCCCACAGGTCTACATTCCTGGTAATGCAGATTAGAGACACAGAACACTTCTTCACTATTCCAGCCTTCAGGCTCTGAACCCACCAGGCACACAGCCCAGACTTGCACTCAGCTTTGGGTACACAGCCCGACTTGTACACTACTTGGGTTTTTTCCATGGCCCGGCTCCCCCGCCGATCACTTGATCATGGTCCATATGGGAATGAACCAGTTTTCCTGTTGGTGGCTCCCCAAACCACCTTAGAGCCTTTGACTCCTTAACGGAAATGTTCCTTCCAATCCCACGTCTGGGTACTTCCCTCATCACTGGCCAAGTGCATGAGGCAAAGTAGAAATCCACAGAGCAAATCCGTAGAGGTGGACCTGGTTACTAAAGATGGGGAGGTCTCCTACCTCCAGCTCCCATAATCCATACCCGGCCATTTCTCTGGACACTAAACAACTCTCTTGTAAGCTTGGAAATGTAGAGTACTGGGTAGATGTATATCACATCTCCTCTACATGTCTTGACTTTCCCCTTGTGCAGGACTTGAACATACTTTTACTTTTGGCTAAGCCTATTACTCTAGGCCTCCCACTACTTCAGTAGTCCAATCCCCACTTTAATACAGTTCAGGATGAAACATGGGCCCTTTAGAAAGAGCAGAACTCACCTTTTGGTTGCAAGTGCCCCACAGGCAAATCTTGAAATCTTCTTGTACCCCACACGCTTGGGAAAAACAAGGCAGCTTCTTCTCTAGCAGTAGCCAGGGGGTTCTCCCTGGAATAGCAGGCAAACCTTCCACCCCCATCCCCTGAGCGATGGGGCACAGAGACCTGAATCAGCGGTCTCCACCACTTTAAATAACAGTTTAATGTGTCCCTCTTTAGGTGGAAACACTCACCTTTCCCTAAAAGTAGCTCTATTTCAGAGCTGGGGCTCCAAGAGCCTGTGCACAGAACTGCTGTGCTCTTCTCACAACAATCTCCAACTAAAGATTGACTACTACTCACTGTTCAAAACTCCCAACATTCTAATCTAACTCCCTTCTGCAGATTCCAATGTGGCTCATGCAGCTGTGATAGTTCTTTGGTGATGTCATCCCTCAGTCTCAGCTGAGACTGAGAACAGAGTGAGACAGTGTGAAATCCATTTAACTGGAGTTTCACAAGCTGCCTTCCCTGCCCACCACTAGGTCTTACTGGGATTCTAGTAACCCCGGGTAACGGGGGGGGTTACACTCGCCCTTGACCAGGAAAATGACTGCCTGAAGTCATTGTTTACCCAGTTTAGGTCATCCCACCCTATGTGCTACCTGCAGAGGGGGGCGATCAGGCCCCCTCCTACCATGTGCGAGCACAGGCAGGCAACACTAAGGGCCTATAGTCCTTTAGCTGACATATCAGTCTCTACTCTACCCACTTACTATGGACACCTAGTGGCTCTGGTAGAACTGTCCAGAGCATAGCCCTGATAGATCAGCACTGCAGTCCCTAGGGCCCTTCAGGACCACAGCCTGTCTATCGCCCCTAGCCCTCTAGGGAAAATCTGTCTGCCTCTAACTTAACACCCAAAACAAAAACAACCCGGGGACCTCTCCGACCTTGGGAACCCTGCAACCACACACCAAAAAGCTAATACCATACCATTACATTACATTACTGCCTCCCTACCCCCACAACCACACCTGTGGAAGGAAAGGGTTAATAAGTAACAACAACAATAACAACCACAGTACTTTAAATTACTACACACTAAAGTACTAGCGAGGAACTCCGATGAGCCCCTCCTCCTCTTCTTGTCTTCTCTTCTATCTTCTTCAGGAACACCTGCAAGAAAAGAAAGACAACATACACTCTTAATCTGCATACACAGTCTATCTAAACCCCTACCATCAAAACACTAGAGAATCCCCAAAATATTTTTTTTTTAGAAAAGGTAGAAAAACAGTATATACATTAGAAAACAGTAGAAAAACAATGACATTATTTACAATACACATTTGGGGGATGGAGTGCCCTAAAAGTCCCAACTAGTGACCACAGTGCCCGAAGACTAGTCCATTAAAGAGTCTCTCCTGGGCCAGAGCCTGGTGAAGCACAGTTCTAGCAGACCAAAGTCCCGAAGGGGAGTGTCTTTGAGGACAGTTCACACATTCTGGAGTCTGCTAGTGTAGGGTGTGTACTGCAATGTCATAAGGATAGAAAAGTTTGGACTTACCAGCCCCTTGTAGAAGGAGTAAGATACATCAACTTGCTCCTCTGCCGAAGACTCTCCCTGGCAGCATTTCTTCCGATACAGCTGGGCGGACATCTTCCGGGAACTACAGGAGGGCACATCTGGGAACTGCTGGGGTGATGTCATCTCTGGAGATGGAACCTTAGAACAGGAGCAAAAAGGAAAACAGCTGGTCTGATGTCATTCGATTACCAGGCGATGGATCAGGATACAGCCAGGCTGATGTCCTCTCTGGATCTGAAGTCATCTGGTGGACCAGTCAATGGATTCTGGAAAGGCCAGTACACTGTAGAACTGATGAATGTGGGGCACCTGAGTCCTGGATGTCCATACTGGCGGATCAATAAAGGCACTGCAAAGGATGGTGTGGCAGTATTGACTACCACTGCTTGGCTTTCCATCTGGCAGGCATGGCCATGGGCACATTTGCTGGGATGTCCTTGCATTGAGGTCAATAGTACCGGGGGTCAGAAGCTTGAATTATTACCCCATCTGGGCGCACATAATTTACACTGTAGAAAGTTTCACGTCCCTCTCCATCCACTATTCGCACAGTGTCCATAAACAGTGTCCTGCCTCTCTTCCACTGGGTATATTTCTCATGAAACAGTCTGTTCTTGGTGTGCTTGTTTGCACCAGGATGCACACATTTCATTGCTTTGGCCCAGATCCAGGATTTCCTGCTGTTCTCAATCTCCTCCCAGACTTTCCGAGGAAAGGTAGGAAAGGACATTCCATGGATTTCATTCCCCTTCCTACGAATCAGTCTCTCCTCTTTACTAGCTTTGGTCAACCTGTGACCACTGGCCTGGCTTGGGGGTGGCCAGTCCTGGTTCTGCCAGCTACATATCCTCATTGAGATGAAAAACGGATCCCTGACTTCTTCCTCTTGTACAGCCAAGGCAGTGGCATCACCACTCTCTTCCATGCATTCTTCCGAGACAAGAGCTTGAGGCTATGTACCCGATCCTTTTTCACAAGGCCACATAGGTTCACCCTCCTCTTCTTCCTCACTGAGAATCTGTGCCCAGGAGTGAGCAGTCGTCCTCACTCCTAAGACTATCCACTCATCACTAGGCATGGAGGTCGACACCTCCCATTCAAAGGCCTCCCTCATCTCATCTTCTCCTATGAGACTTGAGCTAGGCGCCCCCCCCTCCAGGGGTCTACTGATGCTTTGTCTGAATTATCCTTCTGCGATTCAGCATCCAAAACATCAGCATCTGGTTCTGTCTCTAAATCTGCACCCCCTAGCTTTGTGCCACACTCTCCCGAGGGGGCCCATACCTCTCAACCTCTTACCTGATAAATCAGGGACAAAGCTTAAAAAAATCAGGGACAGAAACCCAAAATCAGGGACACATCTTAAAAATTGGTAATACTCACTCAGAAAGCTGTTAGGAATAAGGGAATTAGTGTAAGAAGCATTTTCTGATGAAGAACTAGTCTGTAACTTTAATGTTTAACATTACTTAATGCTTACAATCCCCACTGTTCAGTCACAAAAACTGAAATTTTTCGCGGGACAGAGGAAAATTTTGAGGCAAAATCAAGCACATCCCTGAAAATCAGGGACAGTTGAGAGGTATGGAGGGGCCTTCTTCAACAGGCTCCACCTGGTGCTGTGTGCTGCCAACTACAGATTCCAGAACCTTTGTCCATGTGGGAGCCAAACGAATCTGGGGCACTTTATACAAGCCATATTTTTCTAGGCACCCAGAACAGTAAGGTATCATGAAGACGTCCCTTCCAGCATTTAAGCATATTTGACACACTTGCACTGGATATCCAGGAATCGCCACATGAGAAGGCAGTTGTCCTCCACAATAACACCTTTCAATGTCCCTTAATCTATTTACTGCTGCTGTTACTGCAGCCCAGGCATGATCCGGGTAGAAAGCTGATCCTGAGGCCATAACTACAGGGAAAACAAACAAATGCTCACTGTTACTGAAAGTCCCACTTTACTGAACACTCTCTTTACTTTTAAAAAATGGCTACTCTGCTGCTGTGTTTACTTTACTACCCCACCCTGTAATGACGGCGGCAGCACTCCAGCGCATCAACATTCAGAAATTGGGTCAAGCCACTGCGCATCCAATTTACACACACTACTGATAACTTTTGCTCAAACTGCACAAACTTGTACTGTTCTTTTTCTAACACATTTATATGATTTGCCATGGACTTTTCACTTGCTGGAAACATTTCTTTAACTCACAGTCCCTCAAAGCCTCAGAATTTCCAAGCACCGGATTGCCTGTAAACTAGTGCTGCACATTTGGCTACAACTCACAGTCTCTCTCTCTGGTTTTGAAACTTTAAACTGATGCTGAATTCATAACTGTGCTCACAGTCAATGGCCTAGCAGACTTGCATTTGCTGGTAAAACTTGACACAGTCGTTATTTGCAAAGCGACTACACTGCTGCACGCATATTCAGCTGGCTTTTGGCAGAAAATCACTGTTTGAGCAACTATTACTGTTGGTACTTACTGTTATCAGTAGCTGTTTGCTGCAATGGAAAACCGGCCTGCAGCCAGTCTTGGAGGCCTCAAAAAGAAAACGGGTGGGCAGTCCTGCCGATCGTCTCCCCGATCACCACACTCGCAATTCAGTCGATCGAGATGCGGATTTATCTCAATTTTAAACAGCAAAGGCTATTTTTACAAGTTTTACAGTGCTTTTTAATCACCGCGACGCTCCTCCACTAAGCCAGTACACGCATTCCACTCACACTCCCTCTCGAATGCTGGGCAGTCACTGTAGAGCTGGCTGAGGGGCGAGACTGACTGCAGCTTCGCCAATCACAAGACGCCATGCAAATGAGCCGCTTCTTCCTCGCGAGTGCTCTTCTCTTCACAGCGATCATCGAGCAGGCAAATTTAAACTGCAGAAACCACTTTTTTTTTCTTCAACTGACTCCACGGTGGGAGCCCATTTCAGCCATTTATCATGGCCATTCACACAGCAAGTTTCTCAGTTCACTCAAAAGCATTTCCAATGTCCAGGGCACAATTTTCCTGTTGCTACCCCTAGTCTTCCACACTTTTCTTTATCACTACAGTTCTTTTAAAAAGCATTTCCAACGTCCAGGGCACAATTTTCCTGTTGCTACCCCTAGTCTTCCACACTTTTCTTTTATCACAACAGTTCTTTTAAAAAGCAAACAAAAACGCTGTAAGCATTTGATGCAGGACAAGGGCATACTCTTTTAGCTTTACTGCTCCTTGGTAAACAGTTGGCATTTTAACAGCAGCATAAGAACCACAGCACACAGCGACACACTGGTTAAATTGCTTCAGCTTTTTGGGCTACCCACTGCCAGATAGCCAAAATGCTAGCCCGTTGCCTGAACACCCTTCCTCCCAAAATTAAAATCTAAAGCAGTGCCTCCATTTTGTAAGGTCCCAGACCCCTGCCTTTTTGCAAAATGATAGGTGGCATGCTGTTGAAGCTGACAGCAGTACCTGGTGGGGACTGGGTTAGTGGAGGACTAGGTTACTCCACACAGGGGGCCTAGGTTTGGCTACTCTGCACAGGGGCACCCAAGTAAATCCGAACACAGGAAGCAATAACTGTAATGTCCAAAACCAGGAATGGGATTCTAAAGTGTGGCTTTTATTCACATCCAAACTGAACAAATAAAGCATAGATGGACCCCCATGGGGCTACATTCCTGGTAATGTAGATTAGAGACACAGAACACTTCTTCACTATTCCAGCCCTCAGGCTCTGAACCCACCAGGCACACAGCCCGAACTTGCATGCAGCTTTGGGTACACAGCCTGACTTGTACACTACTTGGGTTTTTTCCATGGCCCGGCTCCCCCGCCGGCCACTTGATCATGGTCCATATGGGAATGAACCAGTTTTCCTGTTGGTGGCTCTCCAAACCACCTTAGAGCCTTCAACTCCTTAAGGGACATTTTCCTTCCAGTCCCACATCTGGGTACTTCCCTCATCACTGGCCAAGTGCATGAGGCAAAGTAGAAATCCACAGAGCAAATCCGTAGAGGTGGACCTGGTTACTAAAGATGGGGGTCTCCCACCTCCAGCTCCCATAATCCATACCCGGCCATTTCTCTGGACACTAAACAACTCTTTTGAAAGCTTGGCAATGTAGATTACTGGGTAGGCATATATCACATCTCCTCTATCTGTCTTGACTTTCCCCTTGTGCTGGACTTGAACATATTTTTACTTTTGGCTAAGCCTATTACTCTAGGCCTCCCTCTACTTCAGTAGTCCAATCCCCACTTTAACACAGTTCAGGATGAAACATGGGCCCTTTAGAAAGAGCAGAACTCACCCTTTGGTTGCAGGTGCCCCACAGGTGAATCTTGAAATCTTCTTGTATCCCACACACTTGGAAAAAACAAGGCAGCTTCTTCTTTAGTAGTAGCCAGAGGGTTGCCCCTGGAATAGTAGGCAAACCTTCCACCCCCATCCCCTGAGGGATGGGGCACAGAGACCCGAATCAGCGGTCTCCACCACTTTAAAGAACAGTTTAATGTGCCCCCTCTTTAGGCAGAAACACACACCTTTCCCTAAAAGTAGCTCTATTTCAGAGCTGAGACTCCAAGATCCTGGGCACAGAACTGCTGTGCTCCTCTCACAACAATCTCCAACTACAGACTGATTACTACTGACTGTTCAAAACTCCCAACATTCTAATCTAACTGCCTTCTGTAGATTCCAATGTGGCTCATGCAGCTGCGATAGTTCTATGGTGATGTCATCCCTCGGTCTCAGCTGAGACTGAGAACAGAGTGAGACAGTGTGAAATCCATTTAACTGGAGTTTCACAAGCTGCCTTCCCTGCCTACCACTAGGTCGTACTGGGATTCTAATAACCCTGGGTAACAGGGGGGGTTACATATGGAAATCTATGAACATTCCATCTCATAGTACCATTACTCTGATGTTAGAATTTTGTTGCATTACTTTCTGATGTCAGAATAGTGGTGTTATGAGTTGTTCATGGCATTGACTCCTTGTGGGGAAACAATGATCACCCATGCAGTTTATTACTATCTTGTAAACTCAAACCACTATACTTTTATCTGCTTATCTTCACCAAGCCTTAATGAAATGATTGTACTGCTACTCACCAGCTCAGCCACACTTAGGACATCATTCACTAACTGAGTCTTGATATTACAGATGTCAGGGTTGATCCAACTGGTTAGTCAAATCATAATGCCATCTTTCAGTACTGTCCTAAAAGTAATCTTAAGCCTAAGAAGCTCTTGGTGGTGCTGGATGTTTTTAGTGTAGTAATATTGTATGGGAGTGGTGTAGAGGTGGCTATAGACAGTTACAACTTAGTTGTCTCAGAGGTGTTATACGGCCATGCACCAGACCATGTCTACTCACTGACCCCCCCAATGTACAGTAGCTCACCTTGGTATAATGATGATCTGAGTTGTCTGAAGGCAATGGGTAGTGGTTAGAGCATTCTTGGATGAGATCTTGCTTGAAAGATGACAGACCAGCTCTAATGATCCATTATCAGGCGTATCAGAGGGCAGTCACCCTGATAAAGTCAGAGTTCCTGATATGAGTAATTGCCTTCAGTAAGAACAAACTGGCTCAGCTCTTCCACACTGTAGACATATTAATGCATCTGCCCTGACTGCAGTCCAGGGAGAGAAGTTTCAGCAGTTAGGAGTGGGAAATTCGGCCATTTCTCTTTGGACAAAGTGTCATCCCTTTGGTTGGGATCATTATAAGTGGCCTGCAAGAGGGCAGCAGGATCAATTATTTGCAGTACAGTACCCTCCACAGTATTGAATGGAGTTACAGCTAGTATCTGATGATGATGTACTTAAGGTATTTAGCAGACACTGCACAACCCCTTGTTCTTTTGACCAAGGCCCAACCAGACTGGTGTTGCACTGTCTGAAGGTCCTGAGTCCGATCATTGCCAGGACTGTGTGGTGGTGGTCCCTTGAGAAGCAATGTTTTCCTTCCACCCAGAGGGCAGTGGCAAAACCCTTTCTTAAGAAACCATCACTTGACCCTAATATACTGACAAATTATAGGCTTGTTTTAAATATTTGAGCTAGGTAATTGAAGAAGTAGTTGTAGCACTGCTTGAGGCTCATTTTAACATGTAAATCATTTACAAATTATTCCCATCTTGTTTCAGGACTTGGTATAGTACCAATACCATGATTCTCAGTATTAAATGACCTGTTTCTAGCAACAGACACTGGGAAATTCTCCATGTATTTTTCTCGCTGTCTCATCAGATTTTAATATGTTTGATCATGGGGTTTTGACTGATTCAAAATCTGGAAAACAAGTTGCTGCGCAATCAGAACCTGGAGGTGTTCGCATACACAGGGTGCCAAACTCTTAGTTCAAAGATACAAAATTCCAAAATTCCAAAGCTGTATGCGCTCTTAAAGGAGAAACTGAAGACTGTTCAATTCAACCAATTAGTTGATTTAATAACACCACTGTGGAAGCCCCTAGCACCTCGGCAATGTGCCTTCAAAGGGGGCTTGTTACAATCTGGCAAGAGCATTGCTAGGTTTAAATAACACTCCAGAAAGTGACATCATACATTAGTACACCAATCATTAGAGCACTTTCAAATTTTAAATAAATAGTTAACCCTATTAGAACCAATGAACAATCAACCACAAAAAGTTCCTAAAAAACATTCAAGCAATCTAATCACTTTAAGAAATCATTACTGGAAAACATGTTTACATAGTTCACATTGCAACTTTGGATTACTTATGGAGCTGTCAGCATGACATTTAAGTTAGGACTCCTTGTATAAAATAGGTGAGTGCACAACTGAAATATTCCATTTGGTTAATATTGCTGTTGGGTTCACCTAATACTATAGGGATACATCAATAAATGCTTTATATCTAAGTAAAATCAGTAATGCATCTCTAACCAATGCCCAATTAATGTTATATCTCACATAGTCCTTACTAGTGCTGGAAAAAAGAAGAAGAAGCTCACCAAAAAGATGCTTCATGGCCCACTTGTACCAGAAACAGTGTGTCCATAGGAAGTCCTATAGAATTCAACAGAAAAAATAACCTATATTATCTTATAGTTATTGTAGATAATAAAAATAATATATATAACTTACAGCATTATATACACTGGAAATAGCCAATAATGAACCAAACCATACAACTTTGGAATTTTGGTTTTGATTGATTGCCTGTGGCAATTTATAAAACTGTAGGTCAACCAATAAGTGATCTGAGTCCTTCCCAGTTGGCAGATCATAGCAGTATTGTTTGATACTTTTTCTTTTATCAAAGTTGGGGTAAGGGCATGGTGATAATATTCTCCCAGTTCCTATTGCTGCCTTGAAAGGGTGAGGATAGAGTGAGGAAAATTAGGGAGTTCAAAACATGACTAAAGATAGGTATGGATAAGTGTGATTTTTCTTTTACATAGACTGGGGAATATTCCAGGAGGAGTATTGGTTGTTTGCTAGGGATGGTAGGCATTTGGGCAATGATGCCACTGGTGTAATGGAGCAAAAGTTAGATGTAAGAACCAACAGGTTTTTAAACTAGGCAGGGGTTAGCTGTACTTACAGGCAGGTTTCAAATCACATGCGTGCATGGGCACACACACACACACACACACACATACACACACACACACACTGCAATGGCTCTCTCCCTACACACATGAGCAATGTCTCTTGCACAAAGACAGACACAGAAGCCAAATTAAGAGCCTGCTTAAAAATACAGGGTGTGGAAGAAAGGGGAGGAAGAGAAGGGGCAACAATCACAGGGGGAAGGAGACACCTAGCTAGTAGGAATCAGGTTTTTTTATTAATAATGTGAGTCTCAGGAACAAAATGAACAACCTACAGGCAGTAGCAGCAGAAGCCACTCCAGAATCAATGGCAGTTACAGAAACATGAGCAGTGCATAACCATGACTGACACTGAACCATCCCTGGATATGCCTTATTCAGAAAGGATAGAGGTAAGGACTGAGAAAGGGTAGAACTTTACATAAATAATACAAATATAAGAGCCACAGATGCCAAGGACCTAGGAGGGCATGGGGGATAGAAACAGTATGAGTGTAGCTGGTAGTTAAAATTGGGAAGAATCTAAGA
This sequence comes from Neoceratodus forsteri, assembly GCA_016271365.2. Classification (NCBI taxonomy): domain Eukaryota; kingdom Metazoa; phylum Chordata; order Ceratodontiformes; family Ceratodontidae; genus Neoceratodus; species Neoceratodus forsteri. The sequence goes on from CM028132.1 coordinate 789,587,842, forward strand.
GTGGGAGTAGCCTCGAGGCCACTAAGCCAGGCTGAGGAGGGGGACATGGGGCTAGGGAAGTAAATCAAAATAGCTACAAGGGAACATGGTACTAATGGACAATATTAATCTCCAGGATGTTGATTAAGAAACCTTATCACCTAGGAGTGCAAGAAGTCCAGCCCTCATAGATTAACTACAAGAGGTGGTCCATGTACAATGGGTGAAAGAACCCTGTGGAGGTGCCATCCTTGATCTGGTTCTGTGAAATGTGGACATGCTTCTCCTTGGCCCTGGATGACCAGAAGACAGTCTAGGTCGAGGTCTTAGATTTCAAGAGGGCAGATTTTAATAGAATTGGGGACACTTTGAAACAGACTGAAGGGGTGGAAAGAGTTGAGCAATTAGAGAAAATATGGCAAATGTTTAAGGGTAGTCTTTTGGAGGGTACTACAATTTGTCTGAAGCAGATATGTAAAAACAAAAAACACAAGAAGGCACTCTGGTTCTCTAATGATTTGACAGTTGCAGTCAAGGCACAGAGGGCTGCACTGAAAAAGTACAAGGGTGCTCAATCTGAGGGTAATTGAGAGGCATACTTAGTGAAAATGAAGGTGGCAAGCAGAGGCATAAGTAGTGCAAAAGCAGGGATGAAAATGATGGTAGCTGAGGGGACAAAGGAAACTGAAAAGGCCTTTTCTAAATGTACCAGAGAGAAGAGGAATATCAAGGAGGGTGTTACAAGGTAAAAAACTGGGAAATGTACAGTGAAGCTAACCAGGATCAAGTCCAACTCAGCAGAATTCTGCAGTACAGTTACTGCAGGGAACAATGCAGTCTCAATGGGAGTTAATCCCTTTTGTCGTGCAGGGAAACTGTGACACTGTGCTTGATCCTAGCAGACTTCACTGTATGTGTAGAGGAGGATGGAAAGAAAGCTGACATCCTCAATAAGTATTCTTGCTCAGTATTTCTGGTACAGGTGGAGTCCCACTCCCGAACTGCAGTCAGCAGGGCAGGCTACGGGAGGGAGACACTGAGAACTGAATTTGAAACTAGTGCTGGAACATCAGGTACTTATGGGACTAAGAGCACATAGGATGAGTAAGTCTCCAGGGACCAATGGGTTACACAATAGAGTACTGAGGGAATTGAGGGCAGGAACTTGCATGGCTCTTGATGTTCCTTTTCAGCTTACTACCTAGGGACCGGGGCTAGCCCCAGTTGATTAGAGTAGGGTGGATGTGATCCTCCTGTATAAGAGTGGGAGAAGGGATGACTCAGAAAACTATATACCAGGAAGTTTGACATCTACATTGGGTAAACTAATGCCGGCCACCATCAAGGAGAATCTGGTGAAATTCCTTGAAGCGAATGGGCTCCAAGATAGAGGCAGAATGTCTTCATGTATGGAAGATATGGCAAGACTAACCTAATTGAGTTCTTTGGCTTTATAACAAGAGCAATGCCCAAGGCCAGGCAGTCAATGTGATGTATCTAGATTTCAGTTAGGTCTTTGACTTGGTCAAGTTGGTGGGGTCTAGGGGTTGGGCCAGACCAGTGGCACTGAGGGTTGAGGTGCTGGACACCACACCTCGTACTATGCCAGTGACTCGAGTTCAGAAGCAAGCTCGGGAACCAGGGGTCAGCAAGGGAGGGTAGAGGATTGAGCACTCACTGGGCTGTTCTCCTCCCTGGGGGGAAGGCTGGGGATCACCCACATGCCAACGGCTCCTGGTGGAGATCGGAGGTGCAGCAGCATGCAGGGCAGCACATACTTAGCATGTCTAACACTTGGCAGGTTGCTGTGTGTCATTGCATCAGGACATGTACCATGCATGTGAGGAGGGGAGTGAGCACCAGAACATGGAAAAGCCCAGTCTGTGGGGTAGGCGATGGCACCTGCCCCCATGCCTATGGCTGGGTCCATCCTGCCAGGCCTTTCAGGTTTCTCCGCCTGGGTCCTCACCCACAGCCAGAAACTGACTGTAAAGAGTACCCAAGAAGAGGGGTAGCCCCACCACAGAGAGGTTAAGCTGGGGGAGCTGACTGTGGGATGAGGAGAAGAGAGGAGGCACAGGTCAGAGGACTTCAGGCAGGGCAGGAACAGGCAGGATACCTGAGAGAGGCCCCGCAGACCATGACCGGAGGGAAAAATAATAAAAAAAAAAAAAAAACATGGGGGTAGTAAATCAGCTAGGTGGAGGGATCCAAAGGATGATTTCAAATGGGAAACATTCAGAGGTCAGGGAGGTCATAAGTAGAGTACCACTAGATTCCATGCTAAGAGCAGTAATGATTAATGTGTTCATCTGTAACATAGGGAAAGGGGACAAGGGAGAAGGTAGCCTCTTTGGGGATGACACTAACCCCTGTGACAGGGTACACTCCACAAAGTAGGTCACTGACATGAAGAGAAATCTAGATAAGTCAGAGTGGTAGTGCAAAGCTTTGCAACTGTTTAATACAAAGAACTTCAAAGTTATTCACATACTGTAGGCAAGAGTTGCCCAAAGATGGGTTATTGGCTACAAACTGAAAAACTCTGTCTGATCACTGAGGAAAGGGATTTGGGGATCATTGTTAGCAATATAGTCATGTCAATGACCCAGTGCACCAGAGCACTCACGGAAGGTGAACAGGATGCTTGGAAGAAGAATAGGGAGAGGGGTAGCCTGTTGCAGAACAGAGGGACTGTTTCCACTCTATCAATCAGTTTTGAGACCACAACTTGAGTACTGTGTACAGTTCTAGATAGGGCAGCCATAAAGGGGAAAAAGACCACATAGAAGCTGTCCAGAAATGGGCTACTAAAATGATACCCATCAGCAAGGAAAATCATTCAATGAGTGGTTAGGAAGATTGAACATGTACTCATTGGAAGTCAGAATGCAAAGTAGGGACATCACAGAAATCTTTAAGTATCTGAAAGGGATAAACAGGGTTGAGTGTCGTGATATGTTTAAGCATAGCCTAGGCTCAGCAACTAGGGAACATGAGTTTAAAATGACAAAGGGTAGATTCAAGAAAGAGACAAGAAAGTATTTCTTCACAGAAACAGTGGTGGATAGATGAAATAGTTTGCCAAAGGAGGTGGTAAATGTCAAGATGCTGATAGGTTTCAAGATAGCATGGGACAGTTGTAAGGCGATGGAGAAAACTAAGACAATGAAAGGGGGTGTAGAGTTGGGGGGGAGATAAACTATATTCAGCCTATGCAGGACTAAGGGTTGGTTGGTGCTACTCAGGTAGGGAACTGAGCAGACAAGATGAACTATGATCATTTTCCTCCAACACCATTCTATGTTTCTATATATTGTTCCTGTACTCTTATCCTGCCATACAGGTAAGGTTTCCCTGAGAGCAGTCCTAATGAGATGTTACTAACATATCACAAGGACAATGGTGGGAGTTTTTAAATATATTGTTGTTGGTTTATTAAAGATTTTCATCAGGAAAGCAGGAGGAGCTGACAACAGCTCTTTTCCAAATGTGTTCTGAGGGAAGGGGTACAGGTAGTGTAATGTGCAGTACTTTGCATTGCAATTAAGTAAGCAAAAAGTAAGCTGAAAACTGTCAATTACTGAAACATGATGTATAAAAGGTGAAAGTGCAAAAGCAGTTTAAAAAGAGTATAAAAAAACAGAACAGGCCCATATAGGCCAAATGCAAGGGAACAACATGTCTTGCACAATGCAATTACAAGTTTGTCAACTAGGCAAAGGTCGCTACAACCAACAATTTAAGCAACACATGCATGAATGCTAAATGGTAGTGGCAGGAAGAAATAAATTAGGCCAGGGAGTAGAAAAGGGGCTATAGGAATCAGTTAAAAGAGGGAACTAGGGGAAGTGGTGAGAAGTTACTGAGTCACTATTAAGTTACTTAGAAGAAACTGCCATAACATGGAAATTCAGTACACTCACCTTAGACGTAACATTGGCAAGATGCATTCTGCTGGCTTAATGGGATATGCACTGGGGTTTACAGTGAGAATGCTACAACTTCAAATTCTACACAGTTTACCTCAGTCCTTCGTCTTTCTGATGTACAGTAGTTATCTGTGCACCAGAAAGTGTGGGAAATGCAGGATTTCTCCAAGTAAGCAGGCTTATCTAAATGAAACTATGATGATAAAAGGAGAGAGAATGGAAACAGAATAGTCAGACCTCTAGACATTTTATAGAAAAGCAGAACTTTTTTTTAATTTCATGGGATCCACAGCTTCATCTTAAAGGTATTTCTCTTTTATTTCAGACACCAGAGATTGATTGCATGTCAGAAGATGGATATAAACTGGATAAAGTAAAGGGTGACATTGAGTTTCATAATGTCACCTTTAATTATCCCTCCAGACCAGAAGTCAAGGTCTGTATCAGCAATCTCTAAAAAAAGCTTGAAATTAGTTATTGGTAAATGGTCAGAAACAATGGACTCAGTATTTCTCTGTAGGCAGAGCTGCTCCTTTATCTTGGTTAACTATCATTTTAAGCTGGCCCGTGTCAGAGAGGGCTGAGGTACTGTAATGCACTTCATCTCTCCCACGCCAGTGATCCGAGTTCAGGAACAAGCTCAGGTTGCCAAGAGTCAGCTGGGGGGGGGGAGGAGCTGGGAGGATCAAGGGGCCATCTGGCAGCTTTCCTCTCCCAGATTGGGGCAGTAAGCCATCCCAGCTCTTGGCTGCCACCTGATGGAAGCCCAGTGACAGCACTAATGCTCTGGGGGCTGTTGCTATGCTGGGTGGTGGAGCAGGGGGATGTTCAAGAGTGCATGTGCCCTCTGTGTTTGCCCTGTCCCCCGGGAGAAAGACTAGGAGGAGAATGTACGGGAGACCGGAATCATGAAGCCGTGTCTGAGGTGCCACAGGCCTGCTCTGCCACTTTGGATGAAGCAAGAGAGACAACATGAAGAGAGGTAAGCAGGCTGGCTGACAGCACCTGGGACAGAAATTTTATGGAAAAAGGAAAAAAATCTATCACTTTGAAGGTATCCTCTCTCTAGTTCAGTCCCCATAGCAGATTTTTCAAAATTCCTTGTGTGTACTGTGTTGTAGGCTACTTACTTGAGGTGGCACACAGCAGCCAGCCACCATACATGACTGATTGTGAAATGGATATCCATTTTAGAATGTTTTGTGCAGTGAGGACATTGTTTATCATGAATGTAATCTGAATCTCATGTTCACAGTGCAACTGCAGCTACAGATCCAGATTTTTATCTGTCATGTATTTAATGTCAGTTCGGTGCCTTCTTAGAAAAACCCATTTGTACTAGGACAAGTTTAACTTCAGAATTTGATGAATAAAATAACCTTTCTTTTATCAGTTTCAGAGTATTTCACACTTCCCATGCTGTCTTTATCAGATTTCCCTGCAGACCTCAGATAAAAAGACAGCTGAACATGCATAATTAGCATAGTCAGATATCCAGGAATTAGGTGGCTCTGGAGCCAGCATGTACACAGCAGAACAGCAATCAAGCAATTGGGCAACCAAGCACACATTGCTATTTATGCCTGCTACCCCCCACCCCCCACCCCACAAATCTTACACCTGTTGGTAGCAATTAGGGCAGAACTGCTGCTAGAAAAATAAGACCCCAAATAATTGTCTGGTTCTAGAATTTAAAATCAAAAGAACCTTTCCATGACAAATTGTTCTAAAAGTTTGATCTGGAACTCATTGAGTAGCAGGCAATTGATATTTCATTTATTCAGTTTTTGTTGACCAGGAAAGGAGAGCTAGACAATACTGCCTAACTGCAGCCTTATGGAAGGTGCTAATCAACTGGGGTATGAAAGCAAATGAACTGAAACTGAACCAGATTAAGCTGTTGGTGCTATTTTGTATGCTTTTTTTCCTCTTTTTGGTAACTGGGTAAGGCCGACTAGACACAATGTCTGTTTTTTAGGGGCGATCAGGGAGCTCAGGGGTGGTTAAGTGACTTACTCAGGGTTACACAGTATGCATGTGGAGGACATAGGAATCAAACCCAGGTCTCCTGGCCATACCATGTTCATTTACAGCTTATTACTGCTATACTGCCTCATAATATTTCAGTGACATATACCAGTGTAAGTAAATCACAAAGCACAGAAAGAGGTTTGAAAAGTAAGAACCCTTTAGAAATTAGATGTATCCCCTGCTTAGCTGGTTTGACCAGTAGGTGGTAGCGATAATCTTTTTCAAGTTTCAACAGCCTTTAATTTAACTGAAGAAAAAACAGTATAACCCTTTAGAATGTTCGGGGTTGTACTTAGATCTACATCTGTTAAAACCGGGATGGTTTTCCTATTTCTGATAGCAATATTCAATGGTGTGTGCATACCGTACAGTCCAGATGGCTCTAACAGTTTGTCAATTTTTTTTTGGGGGGGGGGGGTTCTTTACTAAAAGCAATCAAAACATAGGATACCAGTTTATTAGAAAGCCAATCTAAATTTACTGATAGCTGTCTGCAACAGAACAGAGCTCATCTGACACTAGTCAGATCCCATCAGATCTCTGGCGTTAAGCAGGGCCAAGCCTTGTCTGTATTTGTTCTGCAGGGAGACCTCAGCCCTTCATTAACAACAGCCATACCAATGCACCAGCATGGTGTGTAGCAGACTGTGATGGAGGCAATGTGCAAAAACTCCCTATAAACATCAACCCCATCATAACCCTACAGCATCACAGATTTTATTAAGGGCTAGGAGGGGATCCGAACCAAACACCTCTTACTTCTCAGTGCTCTGCATGTTCTATTTGTTGGCTGTTCTCCTGGGGTTGGGGACATGTTGGAGGGAGAGTGTTAGCAACCAACAGTTGAACTCAATAAAGAAGGAGAGTGAGCAAGGGGAGAAAGACAGCTTTGTTTTTTGGTTTTGAGACAGCCCGAGAACACTGTAAGGATATGGAAACCTGAATGCAAGCTCTTTTTTATTCTTTTGCTGAAATAAATAGGGGTTCTACCTGTCAATTTTTCTACCTGATAATCCAGTTTTCAGGGTCCCTATCAGGTGATCCAAGTTTGCTCAGTGATGGTCAGGTTTTTAAGCCATTGTGAGTGCTCACAAACTTTTGAAACAGATTTTTCCATATCATTCATTGTTTTAGCTGCATGTCCAGGTTACAAACGTGTTCTGTTGTCAATATAGCCCTTTCTTTGTAAAAGCAGTCAACCTGGGAGGGATAAAGTATGGCCGATAAGACCATTAACAGATACTCAACTGAATCTTTCCCACTTTGCAGCCTAAAGCAGCACAGCAGCAAAGCTGGGCAAAAGTCTGACATTATCAGTGCACAGCACTGAGAGCTGCACACGCGAGCAGACTTAATAGGCCATTAGGCTTCAAAATAGTACAGACATGAAAAGGAACTGGATCCACAAAAAAATAGATAAGAACACATTATCAGAAAAAATTCATTATATATAATTGTGTATTATTTAAAGTATTTCCCTTGTCTCCCCCACCCCAGTCATATCAGTAAATGAGAGTTCCTTTATCTCTGTATGTTTACCTGATAAAACAATTTCAATAACTAGCTGAATTAATTAACAGCTAATTGTTGAACTGCTGCTTTAAATGTTGTCTTTTAGTGTTCAATTAAAGTCTTTACTGACATGAGAAATGACTTTGGAGGAAGAGCAATGCATGATCAGGATGAAAAGGGGTTGGGCTAGGGGCAAAATTTTGGGTGTGGTTTGGTGTTCGATTTTTGCCTTTTCCAAAGATGGCAATCTTGGAAGTAAAGTAGTTTTCATTTAAAATAAACTGGTGTCTGGACTTTTCTCTCTGTGAATGTTCCCTGAGAAGCCACCTGGTTCTCTGCCTTGATACAGGGACACTGTGCTGTCAGAGTGTCAGAAGAAAAGTTAAACTAAGGTCCCATATGCCTGTTCTGCTGCTTGTTCTGTTGGCTGAAAATTTCCCAGGTGCCTTGGTGAAATTATTCCCATTCACTAAAACAACCAATAGCTTAATCTGGTTCAACATCGGTTACCCCCACCCCACAGCGAAAGTTCACCAGCGAGGTCCCCCACAGCGACTACAGCACCTAGCCACGGTGGGAGACCCGCTGGAACCCTGCTGTCTGTCGGGGAGTCCTGCACTCAATCAGCTCCTACTGGAGTTGAGAATCATAAGTGGGGGATGCGGCCTCCCAAGGGGGGTTTGGGGCCACACCCAAAGAAACAAAGATAGAATAGGCAAACCGCAGCCGACTGCAGAATGTGGTCGACTCTGCCGGTGTCGTTGACGGGCATTTGACAAGATTTTTGTTAGAACTGCTCAATATCAGTTGGTTTGCATATGTATCCTCTTGCTTCTAACCTGGGGATGAGGCTGAAATAGGAAATACTTTCTAGTCCTCCTTTCCTGTTGACAAAAAAACTAAACTAAATATTATATAAAATGCCATATTTTTTTCTCTTTTTTTCCCCTCCTTTACATGTAATTTAGAACTGTAGCCTATTAACTTTTAGTGTCACTAGCCCTTTGTGGTAACACGTGATATGGGCGACTCAGATTGAGTGACTCAGTAAAAGCACCTGTGTAAATAGCAAGTGGAAGTAAATAGTAAGGTGGAATGAGAATGAATGGGAAAGACACTGAGGGAGTCAATAGCGAGAGAGAATCAGTATAAGTAGGGTAAAGGGTATGTTTGGGAGGTCTGATTCCATCTGGCCTAGTGGTTAGGGTTACAGTCTTGGAAGCTGGTGAATTGGGGTTTGGTTCTAGCATGTGGTTCTTATTTTCTGTGCTGTAGTGGTTTTGTTGTTTGAATTTAGTTTTTTATTTTTTTTTATGTCCGGTTTCCCCAACTTTGTTTCTCCCCCACCCGCAGGTTGCCCCCCCAACGTTCTCTCTCTCTCTGCAGACCACTGTCTCCATAGAGTAGCCCCATCCTATGTTTCCCTGTCTCCCCAGTGTCCACCCCCTCCCTGGAGTCAATTATTTATATATGGGGGTTGCAAATAAATCATATGTTTTCTCCATTTGTTACTGTTATTCAGTCACCGATTGTTCCTGTCACTGTAGTGCTGATCACTGATTTTCCTTTCGGTGATTTGCACTGGCTCATATCACATGGTACCGCCTTTTGTATTTCTAGATTATAAAAAGGGTGCTTAGAATGCTGCACTGTAATTGGTGAAAACAGGTTATTTGGAGTAAAGTTATCAGAGCACAACCTACGGTAAGGGACTCACACTACCAGCAAAGATTTGCCTGCTACTAGAAGGACAACATCCATACAAAATGTACAGTATTTGTTACTCACAGCATTTGCAGTTTGCATATACTCTAAATAGGCAGATAAATGATTAGTTCTCTGAACCACCAGCTGGGTGCAGGTATTATGTACCTGTTTTTGATGTTGGTAATCTGCTATCATTTTCTCTGTTCAAACCATTTAATTGCTCTCAACTGCTGTTGACACGGGTACTGTACTTCATTCCCACACAGAAAGAAAATCCAGTTATCCTAGTAATGTTGTTAATTTATAGATTGGGTACTGAACTGTGCGATGATTTGAGTGATGTGACTGCTAATTAGAGTCCAGAAGGTTTATTATAATCCCTAATTGCCCTCTCTTTTCATCTGTTTATCAGTGTAGTCACTAACCAATGACAAAACAGCATTAACAAAGTTTATTGACATCAGAGTCCAGGTCTGCTGCACTAAATATACAAGTTCAAACTGAAACAGTTAAACAAACAGTGCAAACTATATTTAAGCAGTTATTAAAGTGCTTTTACCTAATTTAATTATGAAACTACAAACATTATGCATTTTCTAAGTAGAATAAGACATGCTATGATGTGCAATCAGTTATAGAGAGTATTTGCAGTTCTTGGGTACTAATGCTCAGTCTTTGGCCCTATGCCAGTACACCAAAGGCATGTGCATATCTCAGAACAGCCACATGCCATGTTCTATATTATCCCTCAGTTACAACATTCCCCTGTATTAGAAACACTAGAGAAAAGACAACATCAGCATTAGAAATGTAGAACATGTCTGCAGAAAAGGACTGCATGGCCCACCCAGTCTGCCCAGATATGCACTGTCTAATCTATCTCCATAGACACTAACTGGTCCCTGGTGACCCTACCCCTTCCCTGCCTGTTTTTTTTTTTCACACACCACTATGCCTATCTCATGCATGCTTAAAGCCCCCAACTGTTTTTGCCTTAACCATTTCTGCTGGCAGTCTGCGCCAGATGTCTGCCACCCTTTCAGTGAAGAAATATTTTCTCTGAGAATTGTAACCCCCAGGTTCATTAATGCCCTGGTCATGGTACTCACACTCTGCTCACCCTGTGAGGGTACTTGTGGTCTCTCTCATGCCACCTCTCACACTCCCTCATTTCCAGGTGTATATGTTCAGATCCCTCATTCTCTCCTCATTCAGCTTCTCATGCAACCCTTTGACCATTTTAGTTACCATCCTCTGGACTGACTCCACTCTGTCTATATCCATTCTGAGTTGCTGCCTCCAAAACTGGACACAGAACTGCAGGGGTGGGGATCTCACCAGTGAGTGATACAGTGGCAACACCACCTCCCTCCTCCTGCTGGACATATCCCTCCCTATGCATCTCAGCATCTCACTAGTCCTACCCACTACTTTGTCACACTGTCCTGCCACTTTTAGGTCATCACATATAATAACTACAGGGCACCTTTCCTGGTTAGTGACTCTTGGTACATCCCTGCATCCTATAGTCAGTGCATGGGTTTCTATGCCCAAGGTGCACGATTTTGTACTTTTTAGCATTCAACCCACACTGCCATGCTCTTGACCATTTCTCTAGTTTTCCAAGATCCCTGTGCATTCTCAACCCCTCTTGAGTGTCCATCCAATTGCAGATTTTGATAACATCTGCAAAAAGGCATACCTTCCCTTCCAGTTCCTCAGCAATTTCACTCATCAAGATTTTATGATGACTGATTGATCCCAGTACTGAGCCCTGTGGCACTTAGCTGGTCATTCTCCCATCTTTAGAGTGAATGCTGTTAACCACACCTTCCGTCTCCTATCCATTAACCAGTCTATAACCCAATTCACCACTTTGGATCCCATCCCTGGGATGCTCAGTTTCTTTATCAGCTTCCTGTGTGGCACAATGTCAAAGGCCTTGCTGTTGTCTGGATAGGCCACATCCACTGCCCTCTCCTGATCTATTTCTCTGGTCAATCACTCTAATAAATCTATCAGATTTGTTTGGCATGACCTCCCTCCATGAACCCATGCTGCCTGTGGTCTTGCAGTCCATTGAATTAAAGATACTCTGACAGTCTTTTGTTTTGCTGGTTTTCCTTTAATTTCCCCACCACTAAAGTATGAATGACTGACCTACAGTTTCTAGTCTCCTCCCTGCTCCCACCCTTATGTAGAGGAACCATCTCGGCTCATCTCCAGTCCTCCGGAATAACGTCTATTTTCAGGGAACTGTTGAATAGGGTTGGCAGTGTGGCAGCTAGCACCTCTCTGAGTACTTTTAGAACCCTTGGGTGTATTGCATCCAGTCCATAGCTTTGTTCACCTTCGGAGCTGCAAGTCCTGTTTGGACTCTTTCATCTGAGAATGGACTTGTGTCCTCACCCCCCCCCCATTCCTGCTACTCCCTGGCAGTCCAGCCCCATCTCACTCCATTGTGAAGACTGAGCAGAAATACCTGCTTAGGAGGTTTGCTTTTCCTTGGTCCTCTTCTCCACAGTCTCGCCCCTCCACCCTTCTAATCCCACTATCCCTCACTTGCCTTCTTTTTCTCACATGTATTTGAAGAAAGTCTTATCAACCTTATTGACTCCTTAGGTGATTCTTTCCACTGTCTGTGCCTTTACTTAGCTCACCACCATGTCTACTTCCCTCTGCTGTACTAGATATATCTTCTTGTCCTATCCCTCTGGGTTTCCTTATACCATCTGAATGTCACACCTTTTTCCTTCCACAGCTTTGCCCCTTACTTAAGGAACCATAACAGTCTTTTTTTTCTTCTGCGTTTATTCTCTTCCTTCACACAGATGTTGGTTAATTTAATTATACCCTTCTTTATTTTTTCACAATATGCCTCCACCCCTCCTTGGCAATACCCCCTCCCCTTCATGGCAGTTTCTGAGGTAGTCTCCCATTTCTTTAAAATCTGCCCTCCTAAAGTCCAGAACCATTATTCTGTTATGGTAAGCCTCTGTTCCTGTCTTAATGTTAAACCACACTGTACGGTGATCACTGGTACCCAGAGGACAGCCCACTGTGATGTCTGCAATGCTGTCCCTGTTTGTAAATGCCAGGACCCCCATTGTCCCATCCATAGTGGGTTCTTTCACTAGATGCCTGAGAAAAGCCCCTTGTATGGAGTCAAGGCTGGCCCAACTCCTTGGCAAAGCTACCGTTGGAAGACACCATTCCACGTCTTGCAGACTGAAGTCACCAACTAGCAGCAGCTCCCTCTTACTCGTCATTCTAATGATGTCTTCCCCAAGTGCCTTATCCAGCTTCTCACCCTGTGCTGGAGTGGTATCCCGTCAAAAGGGCGACTGAGGTTGAGCGACTCAAATATGAGTGACTCAGTCTCAGTGCCTGTGTTGTGGGCTACCCTGAAAGGATAGCAACAAGAAAGTACAGGGCAAGAGAACAGCAAGAGGATACCAGAAGGTATCCATGAGATATGTGGGGGGTGGCAGGAGGGGAAGCTGCCAAGCTGGCCTAGTGGTGCAGTGGGTAGGGTGGCTGGCTCTGGTGGGGAGGGTGCAGGGTTTGGGGTGGAGCACAATATTTGTGTACTTTTCTGTGCCCATTTTCTTTTTCGGCTTCTGTCCTGGTTCTCCCCTCTTCCCGACATGCACCCCCTCTCCAGAGTTAGTTACTTTAGGTAAGGGGTCGTAGGGCTTGCCCCCACATAAATACTTAGAGCTTGGTCTCAGAATGCATACGTCATTCTTATTTTCAGCAATATACATCGCAGCAATGGCGATCAACCTTACGATTGCCATTGTGACATAAAAACCACAGGAGGTCTATGCACTACCCCAGTACAGATAGCAGCCCTGGAGCTTTTCTCTAATGTGACACACAGCAGCTCCAACTCTTCCTTTTCCTCATGGTGCTCCTGTACCTCTGTAGCCCTGATTCCATCCCTCACATATAAAACAACCCCTCCTCCCCACCTCACTGCCCTGTGACTCCTGAACATACAGCAGCCTGGTATGACCATGTCACAGTTGTGGTGCTTAATGCACCATGATTCTGATGACTCTGTTATGGCACTAAATACAGGTCATCCTCCACCATAATGGCCTCAAGGTCAGGAATTTTGTTTCCAAGACTCCTTGCATTGGCGCACATGGCTCTCCACAACTTCCTCAGCCATTGCCAGCTGCCCTTCTTCCCCCTCCCATTCCTGCCTGTGATTCTTCCTGAAGCTACCCCTGCCTTTCCTCTCAGCTTTTTAATTTATTCCACTTTCTGTTACCTGAATTTTTTTACCCCCTATTTCTTCTGTCTTGTCCCCATCACTGCCTCTCTGTACGACTGCCTAGGGGAGTTTTCTCCTCCTGGCTCCTCCATCTTCGCTGCCTCATTATCTGGGTAGGGTAATTGTTATCTCCCTTGGTTTTACTACCTCCCCCCCCACTAGCAAGATTAAATGCTTATCCAAGTAGCATTTAAACCTCCCACCAAGGACTGTGGTACCCTGCCTGGAAGGATGCAGGCTGTCTTCCTTATAAAGGTCCATATCCCAGGCTGCCCACCAGTCCCTGATATAGCCAAAACCCTCCACCATACATCATGCCTTCAACCAGTTGTTAAATGCCCTGGTGTGGAATACCCTTGAATCTCCCTTGCCATACTGAGGTAACACCCAGAAAAAGCCACCATGCATGCCACATGCTTGAGGCCCCTCCCCTACTCCTGAAGTTACTTTGAACTACCCCTACATTATCCCTTGACAGGTCATTCATTCAAAGGTGGACAATGACATCCAGCTACTGCCCAGCTCCTGCTACCCTAGTGATCCTCTGGATACACTCCCCATCCCTCCTAGCTAAAGCACCATCAGGTTCTATGTCATAACTGTGGTCACCAAATAGCGATCGCTGTTTTAGCAAGTGTACATTGTTGAAAAACCAGGATGGCAATGTACACTCCCAGCGATAACATGTGGGTGAAAATAAATGTTTTCCCCGCTTTTACACCGGGGCTTCACCCCTGCACCCCCTAACTAAAGATTCTCAACTCCAGAGGGGTGCATGTCAGGAAGGGGGTGAAACTTGTGAAAAAAAAAAAAAACACTCCCACCCACAAAACATAAAATACTGTGCATCTCCCTAGCCCCGAACCCTGTACCCTCCCCACTATAGCCAGACACCCTCACCACCACATGGCCAGCTCAGCAGCCTTTTGCCACACTACCTCCCACACACCTTCTATCCTGTTCCATTCCCTCTCCTGTCCTTCTGGTCGCCTTGTTCTTCGCCCATCGCTACCCTCTCAGGGTAGCTCACATATCGAGCACTGAACTTGAGTCACTCATTTTCGAGTTGCTCAAGTTCAAGTCATCATTATGACAGGTTACCCACCACTCAGGCACTCTGCCTCCCTATCCTTCCCATCAACTGTTCTCAAATGTATCCTCCTGATAATAACAGTCCTCCCTACCTGCAGTTGCTTCCTCTTGGGCTGGGGGCCTCTCACTCCATTAATAGGGCCTCCACTTCTGAAGCCCCCACCTCCTCCCTTCCCACTGCTACAGGTGCCACCTCTTCACTGCCTTGTCCTGCCATGGTGAAAGAATTCTGCAGTTTTATAGGTGGAGGAGTGTGCAACCTTCCCCCCACTACCACCCTCCTGGAGCCCACCAAGGTCCATCTGCTCTGCCTCAACCTAGGCATCCTCTGGGGGAGCAGCAGCAGACATGGTGGCTCCTGGATGGGACACAAGATCCTCTGTACCCTTGCCAGTTTGGCCCAGAGTCCAGCAACCTCTGCCTGCAACCCAGAGAGGTGATTGCAAATAGGGCAGCACCTCAATCTCCAAAAGGTGTCCCAAAAGACTGCGGACCCACAGCATTGACTGTTTATCTGTAATGTAGCGTCTTCTCAACTTTATAATGGTCAAAATGGGTCTTCTTTGACACCTTAATCACATAAGTTTCCATTCTTATTAGACTGAGTGCAAATTATTGGTCTAACCATAGTAGTTAAAGTTTGTAGTCATGCTGCTAACCACAGTGTGGTGTGGGCTGACCCTTCTGATTCCTGTCTAGAGTGCAAACAAAAATACATAACTTATAATGATGAATATTATTCTGATATACTTGACATAAAGAAAGCAAGAGGGCCTTGATGAACTGTTTAGTCCTTTCCTTTTCTCCAAAATGTCCTTGGTTCATAATACACAGAACTAAACATATGTGAAGTATAAGTGTTCAGTTCAGCAAATATTTGTGTGACCATTTCCAAAGCATTTTCTATAGTAATGCAGTAGCACCACTATAGTTACGTTTGAGATGACACTTAGCATATATATTAAATCACTATTGTAGAGTGTCAATTACTCAGTTGTCCTTGGACAGAATATTAGGAAATTTGGAATGCCTACAGTCAGGGCTAGAATTGCCAAGTCCTGAATATTTGATAAGATTAGGTTTAGCTGTTATCAAGTTATTAAAGTTTCAAGTCACAATATATAGTTTTTAAGACTTTTTTAGTGACCAATAACTGAAAAATAAGCTGAAAGTTGAACCCTGAATCTTTCAGGTTCTGTCGAGTCTGGCCTAAGGGTAACCTTTTTCCTTCTGGTTTAGTAACAATTGTTACCTTTTTAAAAGATTAACAAAACAAAAATACATTCTCATGCATGCTCTTCCATTTTCATAACAATGGGAGATGCTCACAGCACACTTTTATCTCACTGTTACATCCCCCACCCTCATAGCACCCATTTGCTACCCATCACTGGCCATTTACAATAAACTCCCACTCCCCCGCCCTTGTAGTACCCAATCACCCCTCCTCCCCTCCCCTCCTTAGCAAAGTAGACCATAGTTTTCTGCAAAGCTGCAGCAACACAACTTGCATGGAAAAAGATTGCTGAGTCACATGATACCACCTTTCTCCTAAAGCCATGGCCCAGTTAAAACACAATAAACCCCCATTCCTCCACCCCTGAGGCATCCAATCACCCTTCCTCTCTTATGCAGCCCTTGTACTAATAAAACCATACAAGATCTTGTGTTGGGTAGCTGGAACTACTCTCCCACCACCTTTGAACTGAACCTTGACTGATCGCCATCTCATAAATGAATGTGCACGCTCCCTTAATATAGTAAATAGCTTACGAATGAACTGAACTGAGCTGTTTGTTATACTAAGAAACACATATGTTCATTGATAAGACAGTGGCTGACCAAGGGTAAAGGAGAATTGTGCCAGTCTCTGAGCACTGGATCATATATCTTCTTTAGCACAAGGGTGGGATTGGGTGGCAAAGGGTTGGGGTGGGATCGGAGATTATTGCGCTTTAACTGAGCCATGGTAAGAGGGGGAGGGTGTGACTGGGTGACTGATCTTTTTTCACACAAGTTATGATGCTACAAGTTTGCAAAATAAACTCCAGTTTACGCCACTGGGGCAGGGAGAAGGCCCAATTAGGAGCTACAAGGGTGGCGGATGAGGGGATTATTGTAAATGGTCAAGGATGGCAGAGGGCGGTAGGAAATGGTACCTAGAGTGTGGGGGATGGGTTTTCTTTTGGTCTGTTTTTTATTTATTTTTTGCAGCTTATCTGTCAGGTAGGGAAATGGGCAGACTGGGTGGGCCAAGCAGTCCTTATCTGCTGTCAAATTCTATGTTTCTGTGTTTCTATCATGTAGTGGCAGGCATTGTAAATCTGTGAACCGTTTTCCATTCTGCTGACTTTGCCGGACAAAGGCACAAGGCGTCAAACGTAGGGAAATGTTGATGTTAGGGTAGAAAATCCCCTTAGCCTTGGTAAATCTATGGCAAGGCATTCCTTAGGTTTGAATGACTGCAGCCTTAACTTGGCACTAAATAAGGCATGCAGACTTCTCACTGGTGCTGCATGCCTCACCCACACATGTGATGTGTGCGCTCAAACAGGTTGGCTTCAGCTAAGAAGAAGGATACAATATCAAACCTGCCTGCTAGCAAAAAAAGCACTTCTTGGCCTATTGCTCCCTAGAACTGAAAACCTCCCAAGGCCTCACTGCCGCTCAGAGCGTACTCTAAGCTCAGCCTCCCAATCGTTTCATGTTCCAAGATGCTCAAGGAAAGCGCTCATTTGCCTACAGAGCACCACTTTGGTTTAACGCACTTCCCAGAGAAATCTCGACCCTAGCAAAACTAGAACCTTCCAAACATATGCTTTGTCAGCATCTCACAGCTAACAGTTCATGTGACTGCTACACCTAAGATACCTCCACCTCTGGGTACAACCTACCCATATACTCTCACTTCTTCACTTTAACAGTAGTACCTTTCTGACCCTTGCTCACCCTCCTACCCACGACTTTTCCCATCCCCTCCTACCCCTATCTCCCCTACTCTCCCTGTCCACCCCTCTGCCAGAACCCCGCTCACACTATTTTTATCTACTTCAGGTTTTGACTATGCCTTTTGGCTGCCTACCCCATTTTCTTGATCTCTTGTTTACCTCCTCATTCTGCTTTGCTTTGTTCACTGACCAATCTTAGTCTTACTTTCTAGATACAGAGTATGACATTATTGTTTGACTGTGTGTTTGAAACTCTGTATTGCCTCCTTTGTATGTTTGTTCACCGTTCCCTATTGATGTGGAACCTTTGTAAATGAGTCACTCTGTGCTCAGATGTATTGTAATCCAAGACTGAATAAATAAAATGAAAATAAATAAACTCTGGCACTATATGTTAAGGTACAGAAACAATACTCACACACCAATGCTGGGAGAGAGGGTGCTGAAGTTAGGACAATGCCAGTGCTGCACTGTATGATTGTTCAAACCCTGAAGAATGTCAAACCACAGACTGAACAAGGCCCAGGGGACTTTTTCTTTAACATTGCGTTTCCCTTTCTTTGGACTATTTGCACTGAAAGTGATACTGTCAACCTTTTTTTGAATCATATTAGTTTTCATTAAAAACCCACGTTTTATAATTGCTTACCTTTTCTAAAATTCCTTGGTGTTGCTGGTTGCTTTATCTGCCTCCTTGCTCAGTAGAACTGAAATGCAGGCTAATGTGTAAGCAATAAGACATGAGGGGGTGTGCATTAGACATTTCTAATGCATGGCCGAGTGCCTTCATCCTCTGGCTATGCATTAGAAAGATGTAATGCACACCCCCGGAGTGTCTTATTGCACTTATAAAATGGGGCTGTGTGTTTTACATGCAAGTAAAAGCTAAAATCAACTGATTTAGACGTTAAAATAATAAGACCTTTTCTAAATTTTGATGTAAAATAGTCCCTCCGCCTGGGTATTTTTTTATTTTGCCCTGGACAGTTTTGTCCTACTGTGACCACCGTAGTTCTGGTTGGTTGCCATTGTTTTGCTATACCCTGCCCTCCCCCCCACACACACACACACTTAGACACTAACAGATTTAAAAAATTAAAGAAATGCTAATTTATATTTATAAATTGTTTATATAGAGGTGCATATTTTGATTCTCCCTAAATCCTGACTGTGACCAGAAGAGCAAGTGGACTGAAGGTAGTAAAGATATAAACATGACAGTGGAGATGTGAGCTTTTGTCACTGAGTTTACCGCTGATTTTATTTAAAAAAAATGTCAGGTGCTATATGAAGAATTGTCAAGTGTGTGTGTGTTACAAAACAGCACTGCATTTTGATCTGGTGGACAACAGTGTTTTGAGGACAGTAGGGGAAAGTGGAATCAAGATCTTGAGGTCAGGAAACAGTTTCTTTTTTTTAAACAGAGGCTGTCCAACACTTGCAAGTGACTTAGTGGAGCGAGTAAGTTGGTGGGTTGCTGGAAGGGTGAGCGTTTGGCTGCATTCCTGTTTGAGCAGTGAGAGAGCTAACACGCTACGTACACTGAATTGATGGTTCATTTGTATAGAAGCAGCATAGAGCACTGGATGGGAATGAGTGCTGAGTGAGCGGGTGTGTGACAAAGGTTTGCTTGACTGGCCCAGAGTACGTGATTTGACAACTGGTGTGGGGACAGAGGTACAAGATCAGAAAGTTCAAGCCTGAGTAACTGAATTTCAATCTGTGAGTGTAGCAGCAGCCAAGAAATAAAGTGGAGGATCTTTTACCAGACGAGCTAGGCTGCCAGCCTAGTGTAGATTACTAAAAAAACTACTACTAAAATGAATGCTTTGGCTTCCCACAAACTTTTTCTGTGACTTTTTGATAACTGCAAGAACTAGCAGACACAGATGTTGAGTAGCGGCAGAAGCAGCAATTATTATCTGATTTCCTCGCAAAGAGATGTAAAAAATGGCGGCATCTTAAAACATCAATGTTCTAAACAGCACATTGATTTAAGTTGCACTAGATCCAGTTTCAGTGTACTTGTTTTTACCTGTGCATTAGACGGGTCTAATGGCCAGGTAACAGCCAATCAGGACACAGGATTTCCTCTTCCCATTTTATAAGTAGTTATAACCAATCTTGTTTTGTTTCAAATCCAGGATCTATTATTATTGCATACTTCCTGAACATTAGAAACATCCCCAAACAATGGAGCCACATATGACACAATAATTAGGCAACACCCACCCCTACGCTCTTATAAGGCCTGCCACCTAAACTCCTTTCCCAATCTTGCTTCTGTATTAGTCTGGACATGGATTTTGGGGGAGGTGAGGTAAACATAGTAAACGTCATGTCTGCCTAAAATTGCTTGTACATGTAAATGATTTTATGGTTCTCATTGTCTACTTGTCTATGACTGCATCTGTATATGTAACTGATTTGTACTTTTATCACTATAGTTTGGCCTGACGATTTGCATTGTATATTGCTGCTTGCCAACTGTTGTTTCTACTTTGGTCATTCTGTTATTTTGTTATCTGCTCATGCCTTTTGGCCTGCATAGTGCCTAAAAACGGTCCTCTGGATCAGAGCACTTTACCCGGTTAACAAAGTCATAAATAAATAAATCTCCTCTACTCCCATTGCATAACGAGTGGCTAGACTGTGTTGGGGGTGTTTCAAAGTCCAGGAAAGATGCTGTGGGAGCTGACCATGCAATGTAAATGAACATGTTTTTGTGTGGTAACACCAGTATGGTGAGTAGCCTTTTTTTCACTTTTTCAAAGAAAAAAAAATCAGAATCAAACACCCAGCTACATCAGTGGTCTCTACAGAATTTGAACAATAATAACAGGTTTTTGTGTTTGCTTGCACGCATGCGCAAGAAACATGTTGTGGCAGCTAGCTTGAGAAGCAGGTTGTGGAGGTGCGACAGTGTTGTGGCCAATGCCACCACTGCTTTTTGGGGCTCACCTGTGTGTCACCAATGAAGGAGCACACTGGCTATCACAGTAGTCTGCAAGTGTGCCTCCAACTCGAAACGATTTCGCCACTGCAATGAGGGAGCGCCCCCTTATTGCCGGGCATGCCTTGCCTGGTGTAACATTTCAATAAACATGTTGACGGCTGTCACCGTCTGCCTCTCACAGTCCCCAGCAAGCTGACTTCGGGGGTACCCAATCCTCCTATCAGCATGCCCGTCCCCAGTTCATTTGCCAATGGGGGAGCCCAATCTCCATTGGCTTATGTGCCCCTTTGCTGTGTTTTGTCTGCCGAGGGGGGTGCCCAATCCCCCTCGACATCATCCCCTCAAACACAGACACGCTTGCCAATGGGGGGTCCCAATCCCCATTGACTTCAATGCCCTGTCCCCATTCTGCCAAGGGGGGTGCCCAATCCCCCTCGGCATCACCCCTGCAAACACAGACATGCTTGCCGACAGAGTACCCAGTCCTCCTGTCTGCATGTTTAACCCTCCCCATTACGTCGGCATTTTCCTGCCCCCGCCCCACCCCATTGTGTGCCTAACATGACCCCATAAACTCTTGCACCTGTAAAAAAATAAAACAGTCCGTGGTGTTTTTTTATTTATTTTTTTTATAACCTGAAAGACAGAAAACGGTCCTTCGCAGTCGGGTCCCTTCCCCCAACCCGCATCCACCCTCTGTGCACCCCTTCACCCCATACTTACCTCCGTAGTCCAGCACGATGATCTTCTGTGGAGCAGGAACTTGTCTGCACTCTTCAAAGCCGACCACAAAGTGAAGAAATGCCGGTAAGCTGTATACTGGCATCAATGGGGGTGGTGCAACTTAGGTGGCTATCTCGGCCATTTTTGTGACTTTTGGCCCCAAATTTTCAACATGGGATTCTTGGGACCCCACTTCATGAACTCAGTCACCATCATGTCATTATTCAGTTCTGAAAGGTGATTTTGTGGTCACTGCGCAGAATCACTTTCCAGGACCGATTTATGAAATGACAGTGTAACTGTTCATGAGGTGGGCTCCCAAAAAGCCTATGTTGCAAATTTGGTGAAAAAAATTCAAAAAAATGCCTGTTACAAGAATGCATTGCACAGTTCTCACGCATGTTCGTAACTTCGAGAATTTTTAATATTTTCATTCCATATTTTCAACATTGCCATTTTTCCACACCTCCTTGTGAACAGTACAGCTGTCATTTTTCACATCCTGCCTGAAATGTGTTTTCGCACATGTGGCACACAATGGTGCGGTTGCTGCACAAAATCAATGTTCGGGACAGATTAAGAAAATCACAGTAACAGTGTTCATAAGGAAAGGTCCCCAAAAGCCCATGCTGCAAATTTGGTGAACAAATTCTAAAAAAATACTACATTACCAGAGTGTGTTGCGCAGTTTCTACGCACGCTCGTAACTTTGCCAATTTTTTATATTTTTACTCCTGATTTTCAATATTGTCATTTTTGCACACTGCTTTATGAACAGTAAAGCTGTCATTTTACACATCCTACCCAAAACATGTTTTCGCACCTGTGGCACACAAAGGGGCCGGTTGCTGTGCAAAATCAATGTTCGGGACAGATCAAGAAAATCACAGTGCCACTGTTCATGAGTGGAGGTCCCAAAATGCCTATGTTGAAAATGTGGTATAAAAATATCCCCCAAATAATTGCATTACTGGTGTGCATTGCTCAGTTTCTATGCACGGTCGTGACTTCATCAATTGTTTTATATTTTCGCTCCAGATTTTCAACATTACCATTTTTTATACCTCCTCATGAACAGTATAGCTGCCATTTTTCACATCCTACCTGAAATGTGTTTTCGCACCTGTGACACCAAATGGCGCAGTCACTGTGCAAAATCACCTTCCGGCTAATGAATTGATAGTGTCATTGTTCATGCAGTGGGGTCACAAAAATCCCATGTTGAAAACTTGGAGTGAAACTACCAAGAAACACCCAGGGCATTAGGGTTTCTAACCATAACACTCTACCCTGTAGGGATCACTGACAGGCATCAGGGGTGTGACTTGGGATTGTCGACAGTAATGCTCATGCCATTCCATCCCCAACCCCACCCTGCAACCAGTGACAGGCATTGAGGTGTGCCTTGGACTCTTCGGCCCCAAAGTTCACCCCATTCTCCTATACTGCACCCATTTCAGCATATTTCCTTATGGAATGGGGTGAGTATAAAACCTGAACACCCCAAGGCACACCTCGACACTTGTCAGTGTCTGCAGAGTAGGGTGAGGTGAAATGACATGAGCGTTATATGCAATGACCCAAAGGCACACCTCAGTGCCTGTCCTTCTCTGCAGGGTGGGGAAGGGTCTGGCATCAGTTCAATACTTCACTGCCATTCCTGTTCTGCATCTGTCTGACTCCTTCACTTCCAGTGCTAATGCCAGCAAGCAAACATTCAGCATTGACAAATGCTTGTTTAAATATTTTTCAAGTCAAACTACCTCTGGCTGGAAGCTGCAGTACTGAACATAGGATTTGTAAGAAAGCGAGTTGTGCTCACAACAGAGGCAGGTGAACCTTACAATTGCCTTTGGTTTATAGCAGATATTCTGCAAGTGGAGGCTACTTCTAACTGAAAGGTGAAATAAGGAACTTAGAATTATCAGGAAAAGACAGTCTTTCAAGCAACAGAGGGAGGTGGATCTAGCTTTACGTTTGTTACAATTCTTAAGATTTTCAGTGCAGGAAGAGTTTAAAGCACAGATGACTTATTTTGGGGATGACTGCTTTCAGAGCACAAACCACCAGGCTGTTTTGGGGCTGGGGAGGTTTTACCTGTGTCTGACTTGGATGTCTGGATTTTTCTCTGTTTGATTAACAGGGTATTTTCTCTGTCAAATTGTTGTGTAGGGTATCTTCCGGACAGGAAGGCACTCATCACAGCAGTGGGTCAGAGCTCTTAGCTGATTGTTTTGTGAGGGCACAGTTTAGGCCCAACCCCTTCCCACCCTCACCCCACCCACCCCTGGAAATACTTCCTTTATACCTGGGTTTTACATCATTTCCTCAAGAGTGCAAGGTGCATATCACTGTCATATCCTCTCTAGCACACTGCACTGACAATATAAGCATACACATTGTATAATATATATATTTCTATATAACAAACCAATCACACACACAAACACACAAACACACAAAAAAAAAGTAGATAAACATGTGGGGAGTAGTGCAATGTAATGGCTGTGGATCAGCAGTCTTCCGGGAGTCTTTCTGGAGGCTGAGATGCTGCCCTATTTGCAAACAACTCTCTGCCCTGAGGGAGGAAGTAGCCCATCTTCAGGCCACACTGGACAGTAGTAAGGGAACCTTCTCCCAGGCCACACTGGATGGTAGGAAGGGAACCTCCCCCATCCAGGGAGCACCAGAGCCACCACCACTACCTCAGAGGTTGTGAAGAAAGCACAGCAGTTGGACCACAGTGGGTTTAGGAAGGGTGAGGATGGTGGAATAGAGGCACACCCAGTCAGTTGTTCCACCCACAATCCATACGCCATTCTGGGAGCATTGCTCCCTATGGATGCACCCACAGAGGAGACTAAGGAGGCTGAGGACAACTGTCACAGGGAGGCCCACAGGAAGGAGGCAGAGGACACCAAAGGAAAGGAAGCAGCTCTGGTAGGGGACTCAATTATTAGGGATAGAACTGGGGAGCAGGAAAACTGAAGTAAGGTGCCTGCCTGGTGCCATGGCTTGGAGGGAGAGGAAGCGCATCATCAGGATCACGAGAACAGCTGTACGGGAGTCTGAGCTGGATGTCATTGTCCACCTAGGGACAAATGACTTGGCTCAACATGAGATTAGAGCAGTGCAGAAGGACTTTGTAGAATTGGTGAGGGGCCTAAGACAAGTAGCACGCACAGTATCCTTCTCAGAGGTGCTGCCTGTCAATGGCATGAGTGAGGCGAGGGTACTTTGCACCATGCAGTTTAATGAATGGTTGAAAAAATGGTGTGGAGAACAGGGGTTTGGCTTCATTGGGGACTGGGGTTCCACCTGGAGGGACACCAGCCTATACTGGCAGGATGGTCTGCATCTGTCCAGGAAGGAACAAGTCTTTGAGCAATCGGTTTAAATACTTCATTGGCAAGCTTTTAAACTAGTCAAGGGGAGGCACTGATAAGCAGCAGGAAAATCCCAGCCTCTCCTACAAAACAGGGTACTAAATGAGAAAAAGACCAAGGTAGAAAGGTCAGTGGGGGATGCTGCAACAGAAGGTAAAGCCATCAAAAAATGGAAAGCAATGAGTACCAATGCCCGTAGTCTGAGTAACAAGCTTCCTGAATTTGTGGCCTTGATGGAGGAGGAACATCTGATATCATGACAGTCACAGAAACATGGTACACACAAAACCATGACTGGGACATAAACATACCAGGATACACTATCTACAGGAGGGACAGGGAGGGTAAAAGAGGAGGAGTAGTAGCTCTTTACATAAGGGAAGGAATCAAAGCAACAGAACAAAGGGAAAACAGGAGGAGAAGAAGCACTGTGGGTAAATTTGGAGACCGCAATGGAACCACAATCCACACAGGGTTAGATACAGACTCTTCTCAGGGGAGGAAATGGACAAGGAAATGACAGAAAGTATACTTAGAATGGCAGAAAAGGGAGATATTGCTGATGGGTGATCTGAATATGCCAGATGTTAACTGGAGTGCAGTTGCAGCAGCCACTTCAGTGGGGTTATTCTAGATGCCCTACAGGAGGCAGGCATGCCTTGAACAACTAGCATTGGAGCCCACTTGAGAGGAGCAATCTTAGACCTGGTTCTCTCAAATGGAGATGAAGAGAGATCACAGATGTAGAAGTGGGTAGCCATCTGGGAACTAGCGACCATCGAACAGTATGGTTCACAATAAACACAGCAATAGAGTCAAGACATACAAAGGCAAAAGTACTGGACTTTAGGAGGGCTGACTTTGCAAAATGGGTGAGTGCCTAAGGAATGCACTAGCAAATGGGCAGGAAGGAGGTGGAAGAACAATGGGAATAATAAAACTGCCATCACAGAGGTAACAAGCCTTTGTGTGAAGCAAATAAACAAAACTAAACGATGTAAGAAACCACTATGGTTCTCAAAGGAAGTGGCAGTGAAGGTTCAAGAGAAAAGAAAGCATTCAGGAAGTACAAGGAATCACAAAAGGAGCAGGACAGAGAACTGTATCAGTTAAAGCAAAAGGAAGCTGGGAAGGCAGTCAGAACAGCAAAGGCCCAAACCGAGAAAAGACAGCCAACTCAGTTAAGAAGGGGATAAAACCTTTATAGGTACATCAGGAGCAAAGGAAGACCAAGGGAGGGATAGTGAGGCTTAATAAAGGGAGGGAGGGTGGGCAGAGGGTGACTGTGAAAGGCAGAGATACTAAACAAATATTTTGCTCAGTATTTACAAAGGAAGAGGGGAGGTACCTAAACAAACAGTAGAAACACTCTGGATACAGAAGTTGATACCAGCCCATTTACAGAAGAAAGGGTTCTGAAAGAACTCTTAAAACTGAAGGTGGACAAAGCAATGGGGCCTGATGGATTCATCCTAGAATTTAAATGAACTAAGGGTAGAACTAGTGACACCACTGACTACCCTCTTTAACAAATCATGGGAGGATGGGGTGGTACCTGAGGACTGGAGGAGGGCAGATGTGATTCCCTTCACAAAAGTGGGAGCAAGGCAGAAGCAGGAAACTACAGACCTGTTAGTTTAACCTCAGTGGTAGGGAAATGATGGAATCACTTGAAGGAAAGAATTGTCAAGTATCTAGAGGCCAGAGGGCACAGGACCAAGGCAGCATGGATTCACAGCGGAATGTTATGCCAGATGAATCTGATAGATTTTTTTTGACTGGGTGACCAAAGTAGTAGATCAGGGAGGGCTGTGGACATGGCCTCCCTAGACTTTAGCAAGGCATTTGACACAGTCCCACACAAAAGATTAATATACAAGTTAGCCAGCCTGGGAGTGGGTCCCAAGATGACAGTCTGGGTAAAGAATTGGCTGGAGAATAGAACACAGAGAGTAATAGTAAATGGAGTCCACTCTGAAGAAAGAGGGGTTACTAGTGGGGTACCGCAGGGTTCAGTATTAGGACCGGTCCTCTTCAATATCTTTATAAGCGACATTGCAGAGGGACTGGAAGGAAAGTATTTCTCTCTTTGCAGACGACACAAAGATCTGCAACAGAGTTGATGCACAAGGTGGGGTGGAAAGGATGAGAAGGGACTTGGCAAGGTTAGAGGAATGGTCAAATGTATGGCAGCTTAGATTCAATGCTAAGAAGTGCAAGGTAATGCACCTGGGAAACAAAACCCAGGGAAGAGTACACAATGGGGTGTGATACTAACAACAACAAAATGGAAAGGGACCTGGGGTAGTCATATCAGATGACCTAAAGGTGGGCAAGCAATGTGAGAGGGCAGCAAGGAGGGCTGGGAGGATACTGGGATGCATAGGGAGAGGCATCACCAGTAGAAAACAGGAAGTTATTATCCCTCTGTACAGACAGCTGGTCAGACCCCATCTGGAGTACTGCATGCAGTTCTGGAGACCCAATCTCTGCAAAGACATAGACAGGATGGAAGCTGTCCAGAGGAGGGCAACTAAAATGGTGCAGGGTCTGCACCAGAAGACATATGAAGAGAGACTTAAGGAGCTTAATATGTATAGCCTCGAGGAAAGGGGAGAGGGGGACATGATAGAAACTTTCAAGTACCTCAAGGGAATCAACAAAGTCCAAGAGGGTAGCATCTTTCAAAAAGAGGTGTGCAAGAGCAAGGGGCACAATTTGAAAATAGAGGGGCGTCTCAGAGGTAATTTAAGGAAGTATTTTTTCACAGAGAGGGCTGTGGATGACAGAATCGCCTCTCCGGAGGAGGTTGTGCAGTCAAAACAGTGGTGGAATCCAAGCATGCATGGGACAGTCACAAGGCAATTCTAGGGGTTGGGGGCAGGAAGAAGTAGGCTGCTAGTTAACTAGGATCTGCAGCTTATCCATTAGGTAGGGAAATGGGCAGACTGGGTGGGCCAAGCGGTCCTTATCTGCCATCAAATTCTATGTTTCTATGTTAAACTAGGAGCACTTTGAGGCATGGATGTAGGTAGATTTACTCCAAGTACTCCATGGTGTACAATTGTATTTTAAGGGGGCAACAACAAAGCTCTGCACTGATTCCATTGTTCCATTGTTCCATATGCCACACCACGTGGCCAGCTGGACCTTTCTGTGCTTTCATTCTTAGGAGTCAAAACTAGAAGGATAGACCACTGAGATTGTCTTTGCATCTTAGGGACAATACCACATTAAAAACTCAGAGGGTGGTGCTATGTGGGTGTCTGGTGGAGAAATGGCGACTGCATGTATCAGTGCATGGAAGGGGGAAACAAACAGGACTATGGTGTGCAAAAATTGTGTTTATGGTGCCAGATGGGACAACAAACTTGGTCATGGTGTACACATTTTTATTGGTTGACTACACCCCTGTTTAGATGCCATGTGATGGTTGATAGTGTCCCTTTAAACCCTAACTGATGCATTAATGTATTTTATTCAGGGATATGAGTACACATTGGGTTGCTTAACGTGAGTTGAAGTTTTTAAAATCTTGAAAGTCTGTACAAAAATAAATCTAAGGGGCCATATCCAGGACATCAAAATCTGTACAGGCTATGGGATACAGTTAGAAGGGACTTCAGAAAGCATTGGTTCACCCAGACAGTGACTATTGAATAGATTACCAGATGGGGTAAAAGTAGACAGTATACTGTGTTTCAAGACTAAGCTTGACAGATATGTGAAGAAGAAATGCATTTTAGGTTATTGCTGTTACAATTACTGGGAGACAAGTTTAATAGACTGTATGGTCTACATCTCATTACATCGATGTAGCTATGAATAGAGCCTCATACTGTATGATGAACATTATTTCACAGGATACCACAACTGGGATCAAAGTAAAGATATTCACCATTTTAAACTACATGTGTTTAAATGTACATGTCATTTAATTTTTTATAACTGTTTCAGATTTTAGATAACACGAGTATGTTCATTAAAGCTGGAGAGACAACTGCCTTTGTAGGACCCAGTGGAGCCGGAAAAAGCACTGCAGTACAACTCATTCAAAGGTTCTATGACCCTTTTGAAGGCATGGTATGCTCATGTATCTGATTCCTTTCTGTTTGTTGCTGATGAATAAGAACATATCCAGGACAGAAAAGTTCAGTGATAGTCTAGAGTTAGCAACAGTTTTGCCAGAGGTATCAGAGAAGGGATATGATCATGTATTAGCCCAATTCTCTTTTCCATATTCTTGAATGACCTCCCCTCTGTCTGTTCCTCTTCATTCATTCATAGGTACGCTGATGATATAGTACCTTTTGTCATCTGGCTCCTCTTCCCATGACCTTACTTCCCAGCTACAGCTGGATTTAACAATATTCAGCACTGGTTCTTGTCTGACAACTGTCCCTGAATGCCAAAAAAACAGATCTTCATCGGGAGTATCTCAGCCATCAGGTCACACATATGGAACTTCACTGTCAGTGAAGAGGGATCCACATGGGAGATTTTCAACAGTACTACTGGGGCCACCCACACCAACTTTGTCTGCTGACATCACCAAACTTCTAAAGGTGTGAGCAGCCCTACTTCCTCCTCAGTTCCTTTCCATCGTTGACTCTGTTTGCATGGGTCTCTGTGGCAGCTGTGATGCAGTGCTGTGCCATTTTTGCCTTTGACTTGATTTTACTTCATTTTTCAGACTCTTTTTTTTTTACAGGAGGTTCCCCTACCTTGTTTATGTCAAGAGTTATTCCTTCCACTTCTCTTTTCCATCATTGTCACTGTGGAAAGAAGATTTTTTGTACAGAGGAACATACTCTCTGCGTCTGCTGTCTTGGGCCTGACCACAATGTCTCAGACTGTGAACTCTGCCATAAATTCAAGCAGACCACCCTTGGGTAACAAAAAAAAGGCTCTCAAAAATTTTCTGATGGAGCAACAGGTAGCCAGTTCTGGGTAAAAGTCCTTGGGGGTCCCTCCTTCCCAGTCACTGGTGGGTTCACCGAGCTCCCAGCCCTCTAAGGCCTGAGATAAGTCCTCGAGGAAAAGTCACAAAAAAGACCCAGATCAGGACCACTCCCCCCAGATGGTGCTCCTGCTTCCTGATGGTTTCTTCACCTTTCTCTGGGGGTAATCCATTGGATGCAGCTGCACCAATGCCTGATGCTGTCCAGGTCTCAGTTCTTACCAGATCCATACAAACAGCACCACCACCCACCTCTCGGGGCAGCTGGCTATCAACGCTTGGCTCATTGGCCCCCAGTTCATCAACGCTTGGTTCATCAATGACAGCCCTCCTGTCAAGGTCTGATGCCTCCCCAGGCCCTTGGGCACTGGGATCTGGGGGCTCCAAAGGCCCAATGGACAGGTCATTACACCCTATGCCATCAACCCCTCCTCCATCAACACAGCAGTCTACTGTCATTTACCTCAGTGATATCCTGACCAAGTTTACCATGGTCTTGGTCCATCAGCTGGGCACTTATAGACCTGGGTCCCCTGCGCCGTTGATGGCCCCATCATCGTTGATGCCACTTTGGCCTCATTGGGCATTCCCCATGGGCCATCATCAGTCCCTCGTTCGTCAGACCTCAAGGTGGAGCAGGTCAACGTCAAAGAAGAGTACAATCCTGACTTCATTTTGCCTGAGGAAGAGGAAGAACCTCTTTCCTCTGACAGGTCCACTGCCTCCTCAGTGGGTGAGGACTCTGTCAAGAATACTCCCAGATCTCCTCCAGAGGACCCTACTTTCTTCAATATTATGAAGCAGCTGTCCTCAGCCATGGGCTTCCATACTGAGGAGGAGGATGCCACTAGACAGGATCTGGTGGACTTTCTAGAAATCCCTGAATCCCCTCCTAAGATCATTCCTCCTATTCTCCCAGCACTGAGGAATGCCACTACTGCTCCTTGGCACAGACCTGATATGGTACTGGCCATGCCCCGCAGGGCAGATAAGTTATATTGTGCCCCCCACAGCCTTCCTTACTATGCTGTCTGACCCAGGACTGACTCTGTGGTCATCAAGGCAGCCCATGACAGGTCAAAGGTGCCTAAGCACCTCAGTTCTCTCCCCCCCGGCAGGGAATCCAGCAAGACTGACCTTTGGGGTAAAAGGTTATATGCCTTGTGTACCATGGAATTAAGGATTGCTAATTACCTCTCTCATATGGTTAAATACCAGAATACCATCTGGAAGAATGGAAAAGTTGCTGCCCAGGCTCTCCTGGAATGTATCCAGAAACAGGAGGTTCTTAAATACATGCAGAGTGCAGAGGATATCATAAAAGCACCTCCTTAGGGCTCTCTACAATATCTCGGATACTGGTGCCAGGGCTACTGCCACAGGCATTTGCCTTCATGGCACTCCTGGCTGAGGGTCTCAGATTTTGCAGCTGATGTCCAGAAAAAGGTGCTTATTCCCCTTTCAGTGGCTCTAAATTTTTTGGGCCAGATGTTCAGGACATCATCAATGACCTACAGGCATCTGGAAAGGCTATTAAGTTTGTCCACTCACTATATCATACGCAGCCTAGAAGCAGAGAGTGCCCTCCCTTTCACAAGGTGCTCCACAAGTCCGGAGAAGCCTCCCATACCCAGGGGCAAGAGAAAGGCCTCCTCTGCCTTGCCTACCCCCTCCTCCATCGGCACTGCTGCAAAGTGTCCAGGAGGTGAGAGATCAGCCCCAGTAACTGGATCCACCTCTGTTGGACTCCTCGCCAGACCCCCCCTCTTCTGGTCCCCGACCAAGAGGTGGTGATCGGAGGTCGGTTCTCCCTCCATCTCGATCAATGGAGAACCATCACCTCGGATGCCTGGATTCTTCAGATCATAGAGAGGGGTCACACTCTGGAACTCATAAAGATGCCCCCAGAGACTCCTCCAGTACCTTCCACCTTTACCTTAGCCCACCTGTCCATCCTCCAGAAGGAGGTGAAGTCCCTACTATGAAAGTCGGCCTTTGAGGCAGTGCCTGAATGTCAGAGTAGCAGGGAATTTTATTCCAGGTACTACGTGGTACCCAAAAGAACCAGAGATTTAGAGGCCTATTCTAGATCTCAAGGACCTCAGTCTGTATGTCCAGTACAAAAAAATTCTGCACGGTCACCCTGCCAGGCCAGATGCTTCTACTAAAGCAGGGCAGTTGGCTATGCACCCTGGATATGCAGGATGTTTACCTGCACATCTTGGTGTTTCCACTGCACAGGAGATTCCTCCAATTTCTCTTTCAGGGTGAGCACTACCAATTCAAGGCATTGCCTTTTGGTTTATCCTCTGTGCCACAGGTCTTAACAAAGGGCTTAGCAGCAGTAGCTGCAGTTCTCAGAAGGGAGAGATTGTACATTTTCTCCTATCTGGACAACTGATTCCTGAAGGCCCCATCCAAGGAACAGCTCCTTCAGGCTCTGGAAAGAACCCTTCAGCTGTTTTCCTCCCTGATCATCACTGTCAACCTACACAAGTCTGTCCTGACCCCATCACAGAGGCTGAAATATATAGGAGTGGTTCTGGACTCGGAGCAGGGCAAAGCCTTCCTACCTCAAAACAGGGTGGAGTTCCTCATTGCCCAAGCTATCGCTGTCAGACTCAGGCCTCCAGTGCTTCTCCCTCAAAGTGCACCTTCTGGCTATCTTTGCCTTTCATGAGACTGTGGGCAGCCACGGCATGGCTCAATTGCATATATTCCATACTTTTCTCAGGGGTATCCTGCATCTGAAACCTCCAATCCATTCCCCTGTCCCAGCTTGGGATCTGAATTTTGTTTTGGGGAAGTTGACGCTGCCTCCATTTGAGCCAACCGTGACTTGCAAGCTG
This sequence comes from Neoceratodus forsteri, assembly GCA_016271365.2. Taxonomy (NCBI): domain Eukaryota; kingdom Metazoa; phylum Chordata; order Ceratodontiformes; family Ceratodontidae; genus Neoceratodus; species Neoceratodus forsteri. The sequence goes on from CM028132.1 coordinate 789,620,199, forward strand.
TGCTTTCTATCCTGGAAAGCATTATTTTTAGTTGCTATTACCTCTGCTCAAAGGATTTCTGAGCTTCAGGCTCTCTGGAGTGAGAAGCCTTATTTGATTTTTCACAAAGACAGGGTGTCTTTGCACACAAATCCTAAACTTCCCCCTAGGGTGGCATCTGAATTTTCCCCTGAATCAATCTATCCACCTACCTGTTTATTTTCCTGAGCCTGCCAATCCAGGGAAAGCACTGTTCCTTATTTTAGATGTGCATAGAATTTTTAAGTATTATCTGCTCCGAACTAAGGAATGCAGGAAGTCAAAGCAACTTTTTGTTTCTTTTGCCTTAGGAACAGAGGGCATTCAGGTTTCCAAACAACGTTTGTCCAAATTGTTGGTACATTGAATTGTGTTCTGCTACAACAAAAATTGCAAGGAGTTGCCTGGGGCAGTGAAAGCCTACTCTGCAAGGGGCAGGGCTATCTATGTGGCTTGTTTCAAGGGGGTCTCAGTAGCTGACATTTTTGCTGCTGTCTTCTGGAGAACCATCCATACCTTCACTAAGCACTACAGTCTGGACATTGCCTCTAGAGACCATGCAGGTTTTATCAGGGCTGTTCTGCAGGGACTCCTGTCTTATGTTTTTGGGATGGCCTTCCTCCAAGTCTATCAAAGTGCATCTGTAACAGCTTGGGACTTGTTTCATACGTGTGACCTGATGACTGAGATACTCCTGATGAAGATAGAACAGTTATGTTAGAACAGTAGATCTTCAAGGGGATCTCAGCCATCAGGTCTGCTTCCTCCACCACCCCCCTTTTATGGGGTTCTCCTCTCAGAACTGGTTATCTGGTATATCCAGCCTTTTATGTTGGCCTGGGCACACCTCCCTTTCTCTTTCTCTCTTTCTCTCTATCTCTCTCTCTCTCTCTCCTCGGGTGTGTAAAACAACATCATAACACACCTCTGCCTAGCCATTATTCTCTATATAATTACTGCTGACCCCGTTTATCAAACAAATTATGGTACATTTCAAAAGCCGTAATAACCCAAAATTGGGTTATTACAGCATTTCTTAAAACTTTACCTCACCATCAGTGTCACTTGTTTGTAGCGTGCCACGTTATTGGCCCTTGCTCTCTGTGAGCGGGCCAAACAGCTCAAAAATAGTGGCGGCTACTATGTCCCATTAGCAACGACCAGACTACTCCTCCAAGGCATGATACCCGGCTGCAGTAAGATATTTTTTTTTGTTTGTTTGTTTTTTATTATCTGGTTAATCCTGCCTTTTTGGGGAAAACCACTAAAAAGCTATCTGGTTGATATCGCCATTGTCATGCTTCAGTTGGGGCTTCTGTCCAACCAAGCATGATCTTGAAGGAGACTGTTTCCTCATGGTCAGCAGCAGTAGCATTTTTCATAATAAAAAAAAAAAAAAACAGAAAAAATCTCATTATTTCAATGTGTGTGTGTGAGACTGAGGAGCAGAAATGACACTGACTTTGTAAGGAAACAGCCCCCAGTACCAACTTCTTGCACCAGCCATTATGAAAAATAAAGTCTAGGCAGGGATGTGTTCATGATGTTTTTTTTCACACCCTCGGTGACTGATGAGCTCACAGACTTATGGCCAATCATTCACCTCAGGTGTGTAAAAACACATCATAACACACCCCTGCCTAGCCATTATTCTCTATATAATACCAAGCTACCCACCTACCAACATCTTGTTCTTTAACCATCTGAAATATTGCCAGTTTGCCCTTCACACGGATTTGTATGCTGCTAGCCATAATTCTTTGCACTGTGTTTGGATGCGTGTTTGTGGTTGTAACAAAAAAAGCCAATATTGTCATTTTGTTCTCCTTGTATTTTGATATGGGTCCAGATTGCCTCTCTGTTTGCAAACCACACTTTTTTCATCTACCTGTGGCTGTATAAAAGGCTATTTTCCTTCCTGACTTAGTGGCTACTAAGATAGTGCTTGCATCACACTAATTAGTTCTTCAAGGACAAAACACACGTTTGTGGCTGGGTACTCTCATGTTTAGAATAGAAAAGTAAAAATTAACAAATTGGGGCATGTTTTTTTTTTCTTTATCTATATCCTGTTATGGATCTTATATGCTATTCATTCTGTAAACTGCCTCTGGTAAACCACCTAAAACATCTATTAGTGAAAAATGACAGAAAGCAAACCTCACGAATTCTATGCAAGGCAAAAATATTGTATGTGCCTGACTTCAAATCTAAGGCTTAAACACTGTGGCAGTCATAGGTAAACTGTAGATATTACAGTACTATGGTCTCAGTGGTGGTGAATTCATAGGTAAATGATCTGAAAAGAACTGTAATATATTTATATTGCCAACTCATTTTAAAAAGCAAAACAAATGATAATAGGCATGTCTTTCACCTCTGTGAGATAATTATGATTCATTTCAGACACTGTGAGGTCCTTTCCAAAAATAGTAATGAACTACAGTCTCATTAAAGTTAGATGAAATCACATTTCTGCTTTTTCTAGCAATCCATTAACAGGAATGTTTGCTTAATTCTGTAGGTCACTCTGGATGGCCATGATATTCGATCACTTAATATCCAGTGGCTGCGTTCCTTGATTGGCATTGTTGAACAGGAGCCTGTCCTGTTTGCTACCACCATTGCAGAGAACATTAAGTATGGGCGAGAGAATGTAACAATGGAGGACATTATCCATGCAGCAAAAGAGGCCAATGCATACAGCTTTATCATGGACCTGCCACAAGTATGATATCCCTTTTGATACAATGTCATTTTTTTATTTGGGGAAGGTGAAACAGGAAGCAAAACAGCATTGCCCAGTAGTGAGAACAGGCCATTTTAACTGATAGTATGAGTATTAAATAGAGGATTGTGTATGATCAATCATACACAACCGGGTTATTCTTGAATCAAGCCGATTCCCCGGTAACAGTAGACCTTGAGAACGAACCTCGAGAGGTCTCCTGTTAACAGGGAAATGGCGAGATTCAAGAATAATCTGGTATGTGTATGACTGCTCATACACAATCTTTTATAGTGTATGGGCAGTCATGGGTAAGATTCAGATGAAAAAAAAAATGTCCAGAATGAAAGAAATAAAGAGTTTCCTTATCTGCCACTATCCTGCTGTGTGACTTTCCCCTTCACAGATCTCACTGCAGTCAAATCAAGGCTGATTGGTGGATGCAGATGACATTTTTTATTTGTCACTTTGTGGATTTAGTTAGTTTACTGCTGTTTTTTTGGGGGGGAGTGTAATGCTGTGGACCACTGCTGCTGTCTCTGTCGTATACTAACTCAAAACCATGAGGCATCAAGGAAAGCAACAGTAACCACCACTTGAGGACTCTGAGGCGCGAGACAGCATTCCATTTTGTTGTGCTGCACTACTGATGTACTGAGTGCAGCACAACAACCAGTATGATGGAGTGAGTGCAGCACAATAGCCAGTATGATGGAGTGAGTGAAGCACAACAACACTATTGCAGGCATGGATTTTCATGCTGAATAACGTTTCACCATACACTATAATACAATTGTTCCATGTTCTACAATAATTGTGCTCCCCTTTTTATTTTGTATTTTTCCTTCCTTACCCAGCAGGTCAGGCTTTTGCTCTTCCACACGCCCCGATCACACAGATACTTTGGCAGATATGATTATTCCAAAGATATTACATGTCTACCCATCATATACTCTCTCAGATACCCATACAGTGTTGATGCCAGCCATAAGCAGAACTAGCTGGAAGCAGAGTTAACTGGAACTGTCCTAACCAAAAGGAGGAATGGCATGGAACCCAGAGGTCTGGGTGCCACAATTGGGCAGGGGATTATGGTGGCATCACCAGCTTGCATGCCACTGTTAGTTTACCTGTTTTGTGCCCTATATGCCACCCCCACCTCACTGAGGTGCAGATTGAGACAAGTGATCTTTCTGGCTAATCAGAAGTGACCTGGACCATGGCTACCAATCAAACTCTGACTAACATTCATTGGCACAGGACTGGATATATGATGCCATCAAGTCATATCAGCATTTTATTGGGAGTCAAATATTCCTGTCTGAAAGACTCCCTCACTCTGGGTAAACAGAGATCAGTCCTATACTACTGAAGTTGCTATTGGAACCAATATTTGCATCAGTTTCAATTTATTTAATGAAAGGGCAACTCTGCTAGCAAATCTGTTTACATATGTATATTTTGTTCAAACTTTCTAATGTGAATTAAACATAATCCATTATTATAAGCATAGTGTGCTATATGATCTGCCTGGATATGCTTGTCTAGCATATTATGCAAATGCATCTGATCCATTTAGTTGGCTAATGGATTCATATCTTGTGCACTATCCACTCTGGATCTGTAGATGATTCACGCCACATGAATGTTCCAAAACTGAATGGAGTTTACTGCATCTGCTCAGTCCTAGCTGAAACACTGAAAGTCATTGACATCTAGGCCAATCCATTGGCACTGTAGCAAAGCAAACCAAAGCAAACTTTATTTGTTAAATGCTATTCCAATCATAATCATAGCATTATACATAAAACTCTAAAAACAATATGGACTATAAAATAGTTCAGAAGCACTAAATATAGGTGGCCAACTTTCACAGTTCAAATAAATGCCAGCCTTAATAAATATGTTTTTAAGTCAGATTTGAAGGACTCAACAGTCGAGCACTCTCTAATCCAGCAAGATAGAGAGCTCCACAGGGTCAGAGCTGCAAAAGCAAATGATCTAGCTCCTGAAGTTTTTAAACAGACCCTGGGAACCTCTAGCAATCCCTTATCAGTGGAGCAGAGAGGATGGAGGGGCGGTAAGGGCAAAGAAGATCTTGCAAGTACCACGGCCCCTATCCATTTAGGGCCTTATAGATCAATAACCTGACCTTGAAGGTGATCCTCCACCTAACCAGCAGCTAGTGCAGTCTGTGGAGCACAGGTGTGATATGGCAAGATCTCAGTAAGCCTGTCAACAACCTGGCAGCTACATTCTGCATCGGCTGCAGGTGGTGAAGGTCCATAACTGACAGCCCTAGGTGTAGGGTGTTGCAGTAATCTAGGCAGGTGGTGACAAAGATGTGGACCAACATTGGAAGATCTTCAGGCAGGACCAGATGTTTTATCCTTGTGATATTACTCAGATGGTAGAAAGAGGTCTTGAGGATGGCCGACACCTGAGACTTAAGTGTCAGCCCGGTATCAAGCATAATGCCCAGATTTTGCACCTGATCAGAGGTCATCAGCTGGCTGCTCCCCAGGCATAACCTGGATGACTGATCAGCAGACAGCCCCTCTACCTGATGGCCTGGGTCCACAACCAACACTCCAGTCTTATCTGAATTTACCCTCAACCAGTTGGCACTCATCCAGTCCTGAATCTCAGAGAGGCAGTTATTAGAGATTGAGACAGCATCACTCTGCTCGGGCACAAAGGACATGTGCAGCTGAGTATCATCTGCATAGCAGTGAAAACTCAGTCTGTCCCACCTTATAATGTCTCCTAACGGCAGCATGTACAGCACAAACAACATGGGGGAAAGCACAGAGCCCTGTGGTACCCCACATGGCAGGGGGAGAGGGGCCAAGGAGAAAATCCCTGACTCCACTCTCTGAATCCTGCCTGTGAGAAAAGAATGAAACCATCTGAGGACTGTCCCAGACAGACCACAGACCAGCCCCAGGCACTCCAACAGCACATCATGGTCCATGGAGTCAAATGCCATAGAGAGATCAAGATTTAAGTACCTGTACCAACACTGCCTTGGTTCTATGCCTCTTCCTGAAACCAGACTTGAGAGGATCGTAGATATCATGGTTGGTAAGATGATCCTCCAGTTGCAATGCAACTGCCTTCTCGATAACCTTGCCCACAAAAGGCAGGTTAGAGACAGGCCTGTAGTTAGCGAGACAGTCAGGGTCAAGAAAAGATTTCTTCAGAAGGGGTGCACCGCCACCTCCTTCAGAGTGTCCTGGAACACCCCTATCTCCAACGAGCACCTAACTATCTCAGCCAGGACTGGTCCAATAATCTCCACGCACCCCACCAGGAAGCGCGTTGGACCAGGGTCCAAACTACAGTAAGTTGGGTCGCAGACCCTGGATGATCTTCACAATGTCTGTGATCACCACCTGGTCAAAGACAGACCAGACAAACTGGGCACCTGTAACCTCCCACTGATCACCGCATCACCCATTTGAGCAAGCCAAGCAAATCTCCAATCTGATGGTGCCAACCTTGTCTGTGAAAAATCGAGCAAACTCCTCACACTTATTCTGTGAAAAGGCTTCCCAATTCTGGATACAGGCTGGATTGCAGAGCCTGTCCACAGTATGGAAGAACTGAGGTGGTTGATTTCTCACAGCGGCAATCTCCCTGGTCAGGAACTCTGCCTTCTTATGGGAGACGGCTGATTGATAGTCCTTATAATGGAACATCAACTTAAGTTTGTCAACAGCCAGACTGGATTTCTGCCAGCATTGCTCCAGTCTTCTCCCCACTCTCCTCAACTCCCTCAAAGTCCCATCAAACCCAGGGGACTGAGGACGAAGGGTGAGGGGGTGAATACAGACAGGAGCTATGGAATCCAGAGCATCAGTCACCACCTTGTTATAGGTCAGTAGCAGCACCCCTGGATCAGAGCTTACCATCAAACTACCTGATAGGTCCAGCACCGCCAAAAGACCATCATGGATCACATCCCATAAAGGACAGCACCAGACCATCTCCAAAGGGGCAGGTCTATTGGGGGAGCCACGAAACTGAACCCTATAGTGTGGTGATCAGACCACCTGACTAGTTCCACCACCACGTTGGAGATCTCCATCCCCAGTAGGAACACTAGGTCAATGAGTGGCCTCGCCTGTGGGTCACAGAGGTAACCACCTGTTAAAGCCCAATGAAATCATCAGTTGGAGAAAGTCTTAGCTGTAGCTACACTCCATCCTGCCACACTGAGGAATGAATTCCCATATAGGATCTCACTTCAAAGCACTGAGAATGGGGGACGGGGTGCAAGGATGTCATGAAAGTGAGGGCTCATGTCTTAGGAGATAGCATGGACTGCAAGACACTCAAACACCCCCAGTGAGCAGTTTGTGGGGCAGTGTTAGCATTATTTGAGAAGGCAGCCTTCCCAGCTCGAGGAAAATTGTATCTCCAGCAGTGTATAAGAAAAGAGGTATAAGGAGTAAACCAAATTTGCAAGCCCTTCTTGCCAAAAAAAAAATCACTGAATTTCACTAACATATGAAACATGCCAGCAGAAATAGGCCTCACAGTATATCAAGTCTGCTCGAATGTGTAGCTAGCACCCCTATACTGCAGCTGCCCCTCCAACATCCCTACACTGCAGCTGCCCCATGGTCTATCAAGTCTGCTCAAATATGCAGCTAGCACCCCTATACTGCAGCTGCCCCTCAACATCCCTACACTGCAGCTGCCCCACCCCCAAGCACCCCTATACTGCAGCTTCCCAACCCCCCATACTGCAGCTTCCCCATCCCTCAATTTTTCCCCCATTTTGATTCTATTGTGGAATCCGTGCAACAGATCTGTTGATGATATGTGATGCTCCATTACTGTTCAGTCAGTATCACTAATTTCTACTGATTTTAACATTTCTGTTTCCAGGATATGATGTGGATCCACTTATTGTTATTTTCTCCCACATTGTAATGGTTTATATTGTATATTTTAGATATCAAAATTTAGAGATATAAATATTGCCTTTTATACAAAATAAAAGGCTGCTGCTGTTAAGTCCAAAAGGATTGGATTGTTTCTGAATTTGGTTATTGCATCTTCACAGAAGGAATGAATATGTTCAGTGCGCACCAACAGTGTAGCACATACAGTAAATGATTGGCTTGAGAAAGATTTTAATAAGTACAAATCAATATTTGTTTCAGAAATTTAACACTTTGGTTGGAGAAGGTGGAGGCCAAATGAGTGGTGGTCAGAAACAAAGAATAGCCATTGCTCGAGCCTTGGTGCGAAAACCAAGAATCCTGCTATTGGATATGGCTACCTCTGCACTGGACAATGAGAGTGAGGCCATAGTACAGGAAGCACTTGACAAGGTAACATACAAGATGTGGATTTGTCTTAATCATACCAGTTCCAAGTAAAAGCACACCTCTATGTAATGTCAGGGGTCTGTGGTCTCATTCATTCAAACTAAAATAAATGTTTATGCTCAGCACTCACCAAGGCCACTCCAGCAGCAGAAACATAACTCTCCATCTAAGATCATTCTGTTTGAATAAGAAAAACAAAGGATGGACAAAGTTTGCCCTCAAAGATTTGTATAATCTTTAATCGAAAGCCCCAAAAAAGTTGTGTTTTGTTTTCACATAGTCTTCGCCACAAAGTGGTTCATTTGGAAATTTATGCAGTCCTTTAGAGGTGAAACTGCAGTGGTGAAGTGCAGTATGCCTCACAAAGTGTGTGCCAGACAGCAGGTCACATGGGTAATTTCCCGTCCAAATTGATGGTCACACTGTACATGCTGCTGTAGAAGGTTCTCTGCAAAACCTCCATTTCATTTCATTTATTTAAATATCAGATAAGATACATTGGAATGTATGTTCCTTTTTAGGTACAATCTAAGGTCATGGCATGAGTGCAGTACAACAGGTACCTTTTAGAGATAAAAATGACCTCATAGTCAAAAACCAAACAAAATTTATATCAACAAGCAACCATCAATAACAGTAGCGTGAATTAAGGCCCATTAGAATGTTTTAAAACTGCCTGACAAAAAGAGTTATATGTAGTACATTCCTTAATGTAGTGAGGTAATGAATTCCATAGAACTGCTGCATAATAAGGACTATAGGCCAATCTCAATTTTAAATCCCTTGAGTAGTTCTTGAGAAACCGGTGACCACTCAAGTTACTCACTATCTTCAGACTTATGACATCATGTGTCCTAAAAATCATAAGTTTCAAAGGAATCATAGGATAGGAACTACCTCGATCAGGTTCACAAACTCTGTCCTAGGGGGATTTGAGAAAGGTGTCATGACTGGGGCAGTGTTCATGGACTTGACCAGGGCATTCGATCTTATTGATCATCCTTTACTCTGCACGAAATTGGAGGAATTGGGCTTTTCCATAAATGTGGTGGATTGGTTCAGGAACTATTTAACTGATTGATCTCAAATTGATTTTGTGGAGCAGGTTCAGTCCAGTGCTTGTACATTGAGATGTGAGGTCCCACAGAGGAACATTTTGGGACCCCTGTTGTTTTCCCTTTTTAGTAACCATATTCCATCTCTTTGTAATTTTTGTGAAACCCTTTTATATGCAGATGACCTGATTGTTTTCCATTAAGCCAAATCTATTTCCCAGTTAACCACTTGTCTAATGTATGATTTCCAGGAGATATGTAAATGATTTTCAGTAAATTTGCTGGTTTTGAATATTAAAATAAAAAAGTCAGTGCTATTTTGTTCTACACTTATGTCAAATGATAATATAAGTTTGCAGATTCATGATACTTGTGGGACCGCAATTGATCAGGTGTCTGAGTTTAAGTATTTAGGTGTTTTTCTTCATTCTGGATTGACATTTTATTCCCCAAGTTAAAGCGGTTAGCCAAGTTATCAATAAAATTGGGTATTTTGTATAAATTTAGGAGATATTTTTCTTTTGAAACTCATCGGTCAACAGCTATAGGTTCTTTGTTACCCCATTCTGATTACAATTCTAGTCTTTACTATAACTTGGGTGTAAAAGAAAGTAACATTTCGACAGTTGCATACAACAATATTTGTCATTCTGTTTTGGATCTGCCCCATGTACACATCATTGTTTGTTGTATTCACAATTGGGTTGGTTGTCTCCGGGTTGTAAATCTGCTTATTTTTTGGGATGTTGAATTTTTCAGGCTATTCCTGATAACTTTTATTAGCTTCTTTCTGATTTGATTACTATTCATGCCCCAATAACAAATTTAAGATCTTCATCTGGTATTACACGTCATATTCCATTTCATAAATGCAAATCAGGTTGTTGCTCCTTTTCAATTGCAGCTCCACTTTTTTGGAATACACTGCCAGACAGGTTACATTTGGCTATGTCTTTGAGGACTTTTAAATCTAATTTTAAAGAATATTTAATGTCTAAGGATGTTTGTAAATGTTTCTTTGATGTATTGTTCTTTTTTTGTCAAATTTGTACCTTGTTGTTTTGTGTCGGGTCAGGCCTGAAAAAGGACTGCTGTTCAGTGTTCTTATCCAATTAACAAAATTTAAATAAACAAATAACTAAAATAAGTGAAAGTTATTTTCCCTGCAACTGTTCAAAAAAAAAAGGCTGAGACAATAAGGACATATTTGAAGACAGTTATGCAAAAGTAGGAACTTACTTAGCTGAAAAACTATTTCAACTACTAGGAACACCCATTTTCATAAATACAAAATGTGAAAAGGACAGTTTTTAATTGTGCTAGGCAGATAACCGGTTTAAATTCTCCAATATAAGGCAGTGATGAGTTTGAGTTGGTGGTAACAGAGCAAACTTTCCAGTTTTTTGAAACATTGCTTCTTTTTTAATCAAGGTACATGCAGGCACCATATCAATAACGATAGATACATAATTCAATAAATATAAAAGGTTTTGCTGTGTGATAGCCAATCAAGTCTCTTTGGATAAAAATGTCAAATATGATACAATGTAGCAATTTTTGAACAAATGTTTACAGATGTGTTGTCCGTATGTGGAACAAAATTCAAAACTGGGTCTAATACTACTCCAAGACATTTAAATGAGTCAACATGATCTATTAGGCTACAATTTGAGATCAAGACATTAAAGACACACAAATATTTTTTTAATTCTGGGGCAGAACCAGACAACATTGTCTCAGTTTTTGATTTATTTAAAACCAAGTTATTGCAACAGAGCCATTCTTGTGCCTTGGCAAATTCATTAGTCAAAGATGTATTGATTGTATTAACTGAAGAACTGTGAAAAAAAAAAACAGCATCATGTGCATATAAAAATAATTCACAGTCTTGAACAATTGTTCCCATTGGGTCAATGAATAATGGGAAAGGTAGAAGGCCCAGCATGGAGCCCTGACACCCTTGCTTGTGCAGTCAGAGGATGAGATCAGATGGAGCCAGATGTGTCTCTCTGATTGCTCAACCAAATGATCAGACTAGGTTCAAAAATCATAGCTGCTGCAAAAACATCTGCTGAGCTCTGAGTGGTGTGACTTTGTTAACATGATCTACAGAGGTTTAAAGAGAAACCATTTTTAGGACATATTTTGAGAGGTTTTACTCTGCTTATTTGATTCTAAGTGCACCTCAGTTCATACCACCGAGGACGGGGAAAGTAAGCTCCCAATTTTTTTTTTTTATCTGACTACTTTTTAAATGTTTAATATTTGTTTCCAGTGCAGCTTTTTTGTTTTATGGTCAGTTTTGCTGACACTGATTGTGAGTGACCACTGGTCACCATATCTGTGATTTTAGAAGTAAGCTGATTTTTTTAATATAAATTTTCTATGTAAAAAAAACTTTTAGGAGTGTTCCAGATAAAAGTGAAGGGCACCCTGGTAATTAGGCAATGTGTCGTTTTGTTTTAAAAGTACAAATATTACATAAAAATATTTTTGGGGGCTACTCTAGACAACAGTCTGAGTTATGTGTGTAGAAACGGAAAGTAACAGTCCAGAGCAATGGAAAGCAACAGTCCAGGGCACCTCAGTTACTAGGCAAAGCACCTTTTTGTTTCTAAGTATAAATATTATGTAAAAAAAATATTTGGGGGCTGCACCAGACAACAGCCCAACTTATTAATGTATGTGAAGCAAGATAGTATATAATAATAATAATAAACATTATTCTTATGGTGCCTTTCAAATACCAAGGCGCTGAACAAAATTTAAAATACATCATACAGCTCAGTGTCCTAAAATGTAAAACAGCAATAAAACAACTAATACAGTCAGAAGAAAATTAACTACTAAAAGCGTGCATCCACAGATAAGTTTTCAAGGCCTGTTTAAATCCCTCCACTGTTGCGCACTCCTGTAATAGACGGGGTAGAGAATTCCAGAGGATAGGGGCCACAAACATAAATGCCCAGGCCCCTGAAGATTTTAATCACACCCTCAGGATCTTTAGCAACACCTCATTGGCTGAGCAGAGCGATCACCCAGGGCAGTAAGGAACTAGGAGCTCTTTCAAGTAGTCCGGGCCCAGACCATGTAGGGCTTTGAAAGTCAGATGACCGACTTTAAAGGTGATCCACCACTGTACTGGCAACCAGTGCAGTCCATGCAGCACTGGTGAAATATGACTGGACCAAGAGGTTCCTGTCAACAGCCGGGCAGCTGTGTTCTGCACCAGCTGCATGCGGCAGATTTCCACCCCAGGTAGCCCTAGGTAAATGGAGTTGCAGCAGTCCAAGGACGAGGACACAAAGGCATGGACCAGCGTAGGAAGATTGCTGGATGGAACAAGAAGCTTAATCCTGGAGATATTCCTCAGATGATAAAAAGAGGATTTGACAACAGTAGACACCTGTGAATGCAGAGTAAGCCCTTCATCAAAAATTATCCCCAGGTTCCACACCTGTTCAGAGATCAGGAGTGATAAGCCCCCAAGGTATAACCAGAGGGCAAACCAACCCCAAACCCCCTATCCAGCATGCCGGATCCACAACCAGCACTTCAGTCTGATCCGAGTTCAACTTCAGCTAACTCGAATCCATCCACTCCTGGATTTCTGCGAGGCAGTTGTTAAAGACCAAGACAGCTCTATCCTGGTCAGGTGCAAAAGAAAGGTGGAGCAGGGTATCATCAGTATAGCAGTGAAACCTCAGCCTGTATCTTCTTACACTGTCTCTGAGGTGCAACATGTACACTGCGAACATCATGGGGGACAATACTGAACTCTGAGGGACCCCACAAGACAGGGAAACTGGGTCTGAGGAATGAACCCCAGACACCACTCTCTGTGTTCTCCTGGTGAGATAAGATGTAAACCACCTGAGGACTACACCACATAATCCGCAGGTGAACCTCAGATGGTTAAGCAATACCCCATGGTTCACAGTGTCAAATGCTGATGAGAGATCTAGGAGAACCAAGATGGAATGGCTCTTCTGATCTCTAGCCATCAGGAGATCATTGAGCACCCGAATAAGTGCTGTCTCAGTACTATGCCTCTTTCGAAAACTGGACTGGAGGGGTTCATAGATGTCATGGATGGTCAAATGGTTCTCCAGCTGTATAGCCACTACTTTCTCAATCATCTTCCCTAAAAAGGAAAGGTTTGAGATTGGTCTGTAGTTAGCATGGCAGTTGGGGTCCAAAGAAGCTTTCTTCAAGAGAGATGTTACCACCGCCTCCTTCAGGGAGCTAGGAAACTCGCCTGTTTCCAAGGAGCACCCGACTATCTAAGTGAGGACTGGACTGCTGGAATCAATACAACCCAAAATCAGGGAAGTTGATCCAGGATCCAAACTACAGCATGTAGGGCACATACTCTGGACAATCCGCGTGAGATTCATGAATTCTGGTCAGTTGAAGGTACTCCAGGACGGCTGAGGAGAAGCAGCCACACACTGGTCCAGAGCAATACCCATAGAGTGTGCTGGATGGAGTGCTGCCCTGATGTCGGCCACCTTATTTGCAAAGAATCGAGCAAGATCATTGCACTCTGTTTGCGAAAAAGCTTTTCACACTTGCATGCAGGCTGGGTTGCACAGTCTGTCCATAGTGCAAAAAAGCTGAGCTGGTCAATTCTGAGTGACAGCAATCTCCCTGGACAGGAATTCTGCCTTCTTATGGGAGATTGCAGATTAATAGGCTTGATAATGCTCCATCAATTTAAGGTGGTCAGCATCAAGGGAGAATCTCCACCAGCAACACTCTAACCTTCATCCTAGTTGCCGCATCTCCTTCAAGGTCCCATCAAACCATAGGGACCAAGGGCGAAGGGAGAGAGGATGAACACTGACCAGAGTAATGACATCCAGGGCTGCCAATATAGCTGTATTATAGGCTACCTTGAGGGCCTCTGGGTTGCTGTTTGCTACTGGAAGGGACGATAGGTCAAGTACCACTGCTAGGCCTTCAGAGCTGATATCTCGTAAAGGGTGGTACCTGACCATCTCCAGAGGGGCAGGCCTATGAAGGGGGGACACTAAAACTAAACCCCACGGTGTAGTGGTCGGCCCAACCAATTGGTTCCACCCCAAGTCAGAGGCCTCATTCCCCAGGAGGAAGGCTAAGTCAAGGGAGTGACCATGTTTATGGGTAGCTGTGGTAACTATCTGTGTAAGACCCAGCAATGACATTAACTGGAGGAAGTGTTGTCCAAATGGTGAGAATTTGTTATTGATCCAAGCATTGAAGTCACCAAGGACCATCAGTCTGGGTGACTCGAGCGCCATGTCAATGGCAAAGTCCGCCACTTCTTGAAGGAAGGGCTTCTCATCTCCAGGTGGATGGTAGATGAGCGCGATCGTACAACCTATACCTGCTATCACAGTACACTCGAAAGACCCTGTCTCCTCTACTGGTACACTCGCAAGGTTAAGTCCAGTCTTGAAACATACCACCACCCCCATCCCTGCGATCTAATCTCAGGCAGTGGATCACCAAGTACCAGCTGAAGTTAGAGCCTCCAAAATGGGGCCAGAGTTCTCATCCAGCCAGCTCTCGGTGATGCAAGCCAGATCCACTGTTCCTACAAGATCTGCAATAATTACAGTCTTGTTTTTAACGGACCTGACATTGCAGAACAACACCCGAGCTGGATGAACCTCCAGAGCTGCCCGAACCCCCTGCCCACTAATATTGGTAGTGCCCTTGGGTATGGAAACCAAACATGGTGAACCACGGTCTTGGTTCCATTTCGCCCTGGGGTGTCTCCTGGATTTCGCAACCCCGATGTGATGACCCCACTCATTCACCCTCTACTGTTTGTGTCCCTCAGCCTCTCTCCTCCCTTTGCGAGCAATACCCAGCATCCTACAGAGCTGGTATGTTGTAACCTGCAGTGGGGGAGGAAAAAAGGGATGGTGAGGGCAGAGGACGAATAGCGCACGACCATGGGGGCAGGCCTCCAGCACATTCTGGCAGTCACTTTATCAAATCATTCTGACTTAATTACCAAAACAAAATAACCCTGTACACTAAAATTACTTAATAAAACCCTAGTATTGACTACCAGGATAAAGCACTCTTAGCAAAGTTTCTACCAGTGATATCTTATAGGATTCTGCAATAATACTACAGTATGTAATCCAGTGGAAGCTATGGCAATTGTCCCACAGGAAACTGCAACACCTCTATCGCAGGGTCCTGGTGGCACCACTGCATATGATGAAGGGGGCTTGGAGAAAGATGATGGTGGGAAATTTCATGGTGGGGGCCAGCATCAGGATAAGAGGAGAGAAAATCAGATCACAGCACCATAGTATAATAATAAGCATAGCATAATTGCACAAATATCTTTGTTGCACAGTGCTTTTTGGCTAAATCCATTTTACAGCCATCTCACATAAATCACACCTGGCAGCACTCAAAACACATACTGTACTATCAAAAATGTTTGCACTAGTCGGCCTGTCGACGCAGCAGTTGGATTTCCGCTTGCAATTTCGGCAACCTGGGTTCTGGAATGGACTTCGGTCACTGGAGGGCCGGCCGGGGGAGAAGGAAGGAGCATCCACAGACAGCTCACCTTCTCTGGCGGGAGGGTGGGGACATGAACTGGGCACCTGATGGCTCCTAGCAGAGGCCGGGAGCACAGCAGAACATCAGGGTTCTGATCTCTGGGGGAGTGATGGACGTCGGCATTCACCTTGACGTCAGTGGCACATCACTCTCTGGGGAGAAATCCAGGAAATAGCTCCATGGCTAAGCCGGATGATGGTCTCTGGCTGCCCGCTGCAGTCAGCCCTCATGACTGACCTGCCTCAGTGACACCCGGAGCCAATTGCCTAGTGCGCTGGATGATCCCACCGGTGCCTACCCTCTCAGAGGAGGGGGACCCACCCAGCAAAGGGATATGCCAGGCTACCTCCGGGGGGTCGCAATGTGAGGTAAGAGTCAGCTTTGGGGGAGACAGGCAGACAGAAGCACCATAGGAGGCTCGAAGGAGAAGCTGGCTAGGAGGAGCAGAGGAGCAAAAAAAAAAAAAATACTTGCACTAAATCATGTTTTTGAATGGTTTCTGGCTACATTTCTTCACAGCATAATGGTGAACATTCCGCTCCTTCCCTTAACAGTCTAGGGTGACACAGTCACAGGGTTATATCCCTGTATTTTCTGCAGTAATGTAACCATATGATCAACCTTTTGCATTGGCACAGCTATCCCCCCTTTGTAAAATAGTGTTGACTTCACCAGTGAAGCACCTTGCATGGTTTTTCTAAGTGTACTACGTCCCAAATTCAGTAAAGTAGGGTCACTTTGTGAAGTCTCTGTGAAGAGCAAAATTCTTAACTTTGCCACATCTTTGCTGGTAAATGAAAACTTTGCAACATACCTAACAAGCATTTGTCAATGCCGAATTTGCTTGCTTCTATGTGCTGTTTAGGAATTTGGAAGTCATTGGAGTGCAAATATTGAAAATTCGCGAACTTACGAGCGTCTCGTGGGAACTGCGCCAATGCTGCGCTAAATAAAACAGTCATTTAGGAATTTTTCACCAAATTTTCAACATAGCCATTTAAGACCTCTGCTCATGAACAGTGTCACTGTGATTTTCTTAATGTGTCCCATACATTGATTTACGCTTTACCGACTGCTCATTGTATGCTTCCATAAGTGGAAACACATTTTCGGTGAGATGTGAAAAATGACAGCTGTACTGCTCATAAGGAGGTGTGGTAAAATGGCAATTTTGAAAATCTGGAGTGAAAATATTGAATTCACAAACTTACAAGCGTGATTAGGAACTGCGCAACGCACACTCAAAAAACAGTCATTTTTAGGAATTTATCCACCAAATTTTCAACATAGCCATTTTAAGACCTCTGCTCATGAACAGTGTCACTGTGATTTTCTTAATGTGTCCCGTACATTGATTTCGCACACCGACTGCACCATTGTGCGCTACATGGGCAGAAACACATTTTGGGTGAGAAGTGAAAATGACAGCTGTACTGCTCATCACGAAGGTATGGTAAGATGGCAATGTTGAAAATCTGGAGTGAAAATATTGTAATTGCGAACTTACCAGTGCATTAGGAACTTCAACCAAGCACACTAAGTAAAACAGTCATTTTAGGAATTTATCCACCAAATGTTCAAAATAGGCTTTTGAGGCCCACCTTATGAACACTGGCAGTGTCATTTTGTTAATCATTCCAGAAAGGTGATTTCGTGCTGTGGCTCTGAAATCACCCTATGACAAGTAACACCATGACAGTGCAAGAATTCATGAGGAGGGTCCCAAAAACCCATGTTGAAAATTGGTACAAAAATTCAGAAAATGACTGAGATATGCAACAAAGTTGAAAAACCCTACCTATCCCATTATACAGCTTACGGCATTTCTTCAGTTCGCGGTCGGCTTTGAAGAGTGCAGAGCGTGTTCCCGGTCCACGAGATCATCGTGTCAGATTGCGGAGGTAAGTATGGGGTGAGGTGTGTGGGGAGGCCGGGGTGCGCAGTGGGTGGTGCCCGGAGTTGTGGGGGGCAGGGAGACTGCGTGGGACCGTTTGTTCTTCTGAGTTTTTTTAAATGATGGCCGCGGGATGTTTGCCACGCTGGGTGGAGCTCCCAGCAGCATAGCAGGATGGCTGGTGGAGCCGGACAGAGGATTGGGCACCCCGTCGGCCATGGCATCTGTTGCCACGCTGGGGTGGGCTCAGCGTGGCACCCTACTGGGGGAACAGTGAGCCGATGGGGATTGGGCACCCCCATCGGTCAGGCATGGGGAGAGCAGTGGAGCCGACGGGGATTGGGCACCTGCCGGCCATAACATGATTTCTGCCACGCTGGGTGGGCTCCAGCATGGTATCCGGATGATTTGTGGGTGTGGAGCAGACGGGGATTGGGCACCTCCATCTGCCATACAGTGAGGGGAAGGCACATGAGCATGCAGTGTGCGTGGCGGGCCGCTGAGGTGTGGGGGAGAGCTCTGCTCACTCAAGCGGAGCTCTCCCTTTCAACTGTATGCCACTGCATTTTCAGCTTGTCATAGACAGCTGCAGCAGTGATTGGGGAACTGGGGCCGTGCCTGCAAACACACTGACTGCATTGGAAGACGGGCTGACACACCTCCGAAAACTCGGATGATGGCACTATGTTTCTTGCACATGCGTGCAAGCAACACAAAAAGCACAGATATCTTGTTCCAACTATAAACTACTCAGCCAAGACTATTTAGGCTTCTCTCAGGTGTTAGCACTTCCAGATAGCTTCTTTAAAAGAGACTAAGAAATAAAAGAATTGTTCTGTCCAGTTTGCCTGTAATCATCACACCCTGGACAAATCTCCCAAAGTTCTTTAAGGGAGTCCTGATAACATACTGTATACTCAAGTGACAAAAGTAATGTATATAGCCCCTTAATAGTGTAGCTAACATTAATCAGATTAAAATAAGATGAACCCTTGATAAGAGGAATATTTTAGAAAATGTTTCAGCATAAGGAAAGAAATTTAGTTTTGAGTAGCACCTTTCATGTAAATTGTATCATGCATGTGATAAAGAAACATGTATGCAGCACTACTCAGAAGGGCTTAGGTCTGGAAATATTGTGGTAGTAACCACTCCACCCGAGCAAGTGAGAAACTAATCTGTAAAACACTGGGGTCTGTGTTACAGTGGCCAGTCATATGAAGAAGATACACAATACAATTTTTTATTTATATTTAAATGTATTTATTTATTGTTTTTTGGTGATCGGGTAGGCTCACAAGATCTAAACGTTCAATTTCCAGGGGCAACAGAGAATTAGTTACAGTGATAGGCACATACAGTATTCAAACAGCAATGAATATTGTGCAAAAATGAAACAGAGAGGTACATACCAGATTCAGATATCAAGGAAATGTGTGCAATATTCAAGTTGTGCAAAATATTTGTATAAGCTGATACTACAAGAAAGTATATTTTCCACCATGGGTCAACAGTTATTGACAATTTGACACCAGATGTATACTACAAAGGAACACAAGATTTTAGGTAGGTTCCAATCAGTATGGATATTTTTAAACTTAGTTTTACTAGCTAAATAAGGTCAAATTGGAGACCAGTTTCCAATGACAAAGTAGGGTTTTAGCCATCATAAGAGAAAGGAGGTGCTCTTGTGGGCTAGTTTAAGGTGCCAGGAGAGCCACATTCTTTGATAGTAGTGAGAGTGACATTCATTGCCGTGTGTCCATTTCACACAGGGCATTGCAAGAGGTCTGCAGGGTGGGTGAGTGAGTGAGCTAGGTGAGTGAGCAGCCTGTCCTTTCTTCCTGAGTGCATTTTAATTCTGCGCAGAGGAACTACAGCACCTCTTCCTGTTTTTTGCTTTCTTCATGTTACAGGAGACCTAGATGCCCTAGGACCTCTTGCTTTATTTCTGCAATACAGTTTGGAATCCAGTAGCGGGAGAGGAGAGAATGTGGCAAGCATGTAGGGTTCATAGATTGATTCAACCAGCACAGAAATAAATGCTACAGAAATCACAGAGGTTAAAAGACTTGCACAGTATCATGCAGTGAAAACAGGGCCTTTTAGGATTCTGACCTGGCTACAGCTCCAGGCTTTAACCAATAGGACATATTGTCAAACTACTACAGGTTTACAAAAAAACACAGTAGCTCCTGCTCAAAATGAAATGAGAGTGCAGCCTTCCAGAAGTCAAGTATCTGTCTAGCCAGTAGTTATAGCCATGACGTTTGAAGACATACAACTAAATTAACAAAAAATAGCAGTTTCCAAGTTGCAGGTATTTTCATTCAGCGTCATCCATACACACAGGTAGTATCATACTACAGAGTATAATGCTGCCTTCTCCTCATGCCAGAACAGCATCCAATTAGGAAGTAAAAGTGAACAGTGCAGGCAGTTAATAAATACAAATGTTACTAAACAGGATGAATGATGAACTAGCACTGAACAGTTCCCAAATGAGTAACCTGGTCAAGTGGAGTTTGTACTGATATTTCAGAAGGCATCATCAGTGAGAAGGATTTATGATGTCATATCTCTGTAAAAAATAAATAAATGAGCAATACACAGCTTCTAAAACTGTTTACAAACAGGCAGTATCTAGGCAGTCATTTTCTAGTTATTTAATTATCAAACCATTTGATTGTGGTTAAATATCTGAATCGTGTAAATGGGAGCTTTTGCATCCATAAGATTTAGTAACAATGCAGCTGGCCCACCTGTGCAGTGGTAGCGCTACCGCTTGTGATGCCATCGACCCAGGTAGTAGGAAGTAGGAGGGCCAGCCTGGGGGAGAAGGCTTGAGCATCCGCAGGACTGCTCGCCTTATCCGGGAGGGAGTGGGGACTTGGCTTAGCGTTTGACTGTCCTCTGGCAGAAGCCAGAGGTTCAGTAAGCCCAAAGCAGAGAATGAGGGGTTGGGACGTGGTGGACGTTGGTGATGACGCATTGACATTAGGTGTACACTATGTCCAGATCAGGGAAAAACAGTGCCGGAACACCGAGAGGAAGGAGTGCTAGTGCAGACCCTAATGGCTCCTTCCTGCCTGGACTGACAGGGACTCGATGAAACAAGAAGCATCGGGGTGTTTGGGCTCTACCTCATACCCGCCTGGGGGTATAGCCACAGCTCCATGGGGGTCCACCACAGAACCAGGTAAGGAGGCGAAGCAGGGTGGCACTTGAGTGTCTCCCAACAGAGCGAGGTTCCAGTGCAGGGGAGGAGGTAAACATAGAAAGTAAAAAAAAAAAAAGAGTTACTAACAAAAGATCAGGGCAGAAAATTAGGCATACCATTTCTCATGTATACCAACATATAGGATGTGAAAGTAGCTACTATAGGATGCTATGAGGCATAGAAGGGAACTCATTTGGAACATCTGGTGAAATACTAGGTCCAACACTGAATTAAAAGTCTTAGGTGAGCTAGAAAAGGGGGCAGCATTAGGCTTCTAGGCTGATTAGACAGTTAAAAGGATTGAGTTATAAAGAAATACTAAATTAAATGGGGCTGCTTTCCTTAGAAAAGAATATAGTTTCAACGTACAAGTCTATAAATTACTAAAAACGCATGAAAACATTGACAATAGAAAGTAGCTCCAAGTAACATCAGGAAATATTAAATCATATAGTGGGTGAATCATTTGTGTAATGGCTTATCAGAAGTGACTGTAAAAGCAAGTGGTGTACAGTCACTTCTGATAAGCCATTACACAAATGATTCACCTGCTGTATGATCTAGTATTTCCTGATGTTACTTGGTACAGTGTATTCCCTGAGCTGAAGTTAATGCCCCTCATGTTTTCCTTCTGTTACTGTGAACAACTTTCTATTGTCAATGTTTTCATGCCATTTCAATAACTTGGTACATTGTGTTCCCTGAGCTGAAGTTAAGGCTTATCAGAGAATAACAGCAAAAGATTATAACAGTGTTTTGATAAGATGGCCAACAGAGTTAAGCTAGCCCTGGCAAAAAGAAATACAAGTGAGGGGGTACAGGCAAAGTGGGCAAGCATTAAAGATGCAATACTTGAAGCAACATCACATTGTGTTAGTGAGAAAAGGAAGTGCAAAAGAAGAAGGAAACCACTTTGGTTCTCAAACACAGTAGCAGAAAAGGTCAGAGCCAAAAGGCTGACCTTCAGAAATATAAGGGACGCAGCAGGATGAAGATAGGGAGGCTGGCTTCCCTGGGAAGCTGGGAAAGCAGTAAGGCAGGCAAAAGGCCCAAACCGAGGAAACACTAGCACAAACAGTAAAGAAGGTGACAAGACTTTCTATAGATACATTAGTGAAAGGAGAAAGTCCAGAGGGGGTATTGCTAAGATCAAAGGGGATAAGGGAGCGTGTGAGGAGGATGACCATGTAAAAGCATCTATCCTAAATAGATACTTCTGCTCAGTATTTACTGAAGAGAAGGTAGGGCAGGGCCTACAGCTCTGCACCATGGACACAGGGGGAGGGAGGTGTACACTAGTCCCTTCACAAAAGAAAGGGTTCTACAAGAGCTCGATAAGCTCAGGGTGGACAAAGCAATGGGACCTGATGGCATACATCCCAGGGTACTAAAGAAGCTAAGGGTGGAACTAGCAGAGCCATTATCAGAACTGTTTAGTGAGTCTCTGAGTACAGGAGAGGTCCCAGAAGACTGGAGAAGGGATCATGTGACCCCGCTCCACAACAGTGGTAGCAGGGAGGAGGCAGGGAACTACAGACCAGTCAGTCTTACCTCAGTAGTGGCAAGATTATGGAGACACTCCTTAAGGAAAGGATAGTGCAACACCTGGAATCCACAGGATGCAAGACAGCATGGGTTTACAAAAGGAATGTCCTGTCAAACTAATCTCATAGATTTCTTTGACTGGGTAACCAGAGTGGTGGACCAAGGGGGAGCAGTTGATGTTGCCTACCTTGACTTCAGCAAAGCGTTCGATACTCTTCCACATAGAAGATTGATTAATAAGCTGGGTAGGCTCAGGGTGGGTCAGATGTTGGTCAACTGGGTGGCAAACTGATTGACGGGCAGAAAACAGAGAGCGGTGATAAATGGTAAACAGTCAGAAGAGATGCAAGTCACAAGTGGGGTACCTCAGAGATCAGTCCTGTGGCCAGTCCTCTTCAACATCTTTATCAGTGACATTGCAGACTGACTGGAGGGTAAGGTTTGTCTATCTGCAGATGACACCAAGATCTGCAACAGAGTAGATGATCCAGATGGTGTGGGCAGAATGAGATGAGATCTGGATAAACTAGCAAAATGGTCAGAAGAGTGGCAACTGGGGTTTAACTCAAAGAAGTGCAAGATCATGCACATAGGGAAGAGAAACCCTGAAGCCACCTAAAGGCTGGGAGGGGAGTTGCTGGCAGTCACAAGGGAAGAAAGAGACTTGGGCATTATCATCACTGATGACCTGAAATCATCCAAGCAGTAGGTAAGGCTAGAGGGATGTTGGGGTGTATTAGTAGGGTTATCACAAGTTGGAAGAGGGAGGTACTAATCCCTCTTTACAAGACACTGGTTAGGCCCCATCTGGAGTACTGCATGCAGTACTGGAGGCCACACCTTCACAAGGACATTAACCAAATTGAAACAGTCCAGAGAAGGGCAGCCAAAATGGTGCAGGGACTGCATCAGAAAACATATGAGGACAGATTAACTGAACTCAATATGCATACCCTAGAGCAAAGAAGGGAGAGAGGTGATATGATTGAAACATTCAAACACCTTAAGGGCATTAACAAGGTAAAAGAGTCTAACATGTTTCAATATAAGAAAAATATCCGAACAAGAGGACACAGCATGAGATTAGAGGATGGCCGATTAAGGGGTAATGCGAGAAAGTTCTTTTTCACAGAAAGGGTGGTGGATGCACGGAACGGCCTACCTCAGGAAGTGGTGGATATGAATATAGTGCAGGGCTTCAAACAGGCATGGAATAGGCATAAGGGAGCAATACAGATGAGTATGAATAGATAGGCCTTTGACAGAGCAAAGGCCTATGGCACATTAGTAAGGTAGAAAAAGAAATGGGCAGACTGGATGGGCCTTGCAGTCCTTATCTGCCATCAACTTCTATGTTTCTATGTTTCTATGTTAGTGTTAATGTAAAGATAAATTGATCTTCAATATGGCTCCACTGCTAAATGTTCTTTTTTGTTGTTTTTTTTGGGGGGGGTTAAGAAGTAAACATTTCCATGCAAGAAACATGCACTATTGTGCCACTGGTAGAGCTGTTTGGAACAGTTTTTCACATACAAATTTGCAGACTTTGTATATTCTGCATTGTAGAAATTAAGCACAATTTGTTACAGGAGAACAGTCAGCACAAAGGTCTCACACCCAAGTGTGGGCATGTCCCTATGTACACTTTGTGTGCAAAAATATTTTGGTTTATTTACTGTTTACTGTAGTATAGTACATTGTATCAGAGTAATTTTGCTTAATTCTAGGCTGGCATCTTCTGTTACTGCAAATCCTAGAATTCCTTGCAGCTGACATCAGAGCAGTAGGCAACAGTGAGAGATTCAATAGCATGCAGTACATGTTAGAACTTTTATAATCTCTGATCAGATGTTTTCTGGTTCTACTTTTCTGCAGGGGCTAAGTACAGTCCTTTGGAGGATATTGGAGGTAGTATAGCATGGTGGTTAAGGTCACTGAGCTGCAACCTGGAGACCTAGGTTTGAATCCCATGAACCCCCACTTGCATGCTGTGTGACCCTGAGCAAGTCATTTAACTTTCTTGTGCTCCCAGGTCACACCTGAAAATAAGAGGTGTTCAGTCAAAACCATGAGCACAAATATGCACATTCAAAAGCCATGTAGTCATAACAGCAGTGCATGGTTTCAGAGTTGGTATATGTAATCCAGTGCGGTTTTGGACTGCATGGTTTTGGACCAGCTGCACACAACGGTTATTGACCACATGGTTTTTGATGTTGTGGTCTTGACATAGTGCTGAAACAATCTTTGGCTTAGTGTGCCTTTCCTGGTTAAACAATTTCTACTTTCTCTTTTCTTTGCCACTGTACTTAGCCTTGAGAAGACAGCGGGACCAGCAAACAAAATATCAGAGCTTATATCAACTCTAACATGCACTGCAGGGTTTTGAATCTCCCACTGCTGCAGTCCTGTTCTGATATCAACTGTAGGGGATTCTGGGATTTGTAGTAATAGAAGATGTCAGCCTAGACGTAAGCAAAAATAGTGTGATGCAATCTATTATACTACAGTAAACAATAAGTAAACCAAAATACTTTTGCACACAAAGAACAAGTTGAGAGTGGGACCAGCACCACATTTGGTTGTGGGCCCTTTGTGTTGAGTGCTGATTGTCCCCCTTGAAAACCTTACGTGAAATTTATGTTTTCCCTTGAATATTTCATTGTTTGTACAGTATGTGGGAATAAAATGCATATTGTATTTTTTCCACATTATGTGGTGTTTGTTAAACAAGTTTGTGAAATGCCAAACAAAATGTTCTCCACATTATCAGTATTCTGTGCAGTTCAAGAACATGGGCAAAGGCAGAAATTTCATACTGCTCTAGGCACTGGTCTTTGGAAAATAAACTCATGACCCTACTATGTCGTATTTCTGAATCATCATCTCAAGGATAACAATAATAACATCAACTCTTACTTTTCAATTAATGGTCATTTCATGAAAAAGGCCTTTGCCCATGATCTCCCATGTGGCTAACAAAGAAATAAAAGAAAGTGCTGAAAAATGTTTTGTAATTAATTAAATAACTAAATATTTGCAAAATAATCCTTGTTGTCTTATTGTTCATCTATATAAGGCTCGTATGGGTCGGACGACAATCTCTATAGCCCATCGTCTGTCAACAGTCAAAAATGCAGATGTCATTATTGGATTTGAACATGGAAGGGCTGTAGAGAGCGGAACTCATGAGGAACTCCTGGAAAGAAAGGGTGTCTATTTTACTTTGGTGACTCTGCAAAGTCAAGGAGACAAAGCACTCAATCAAAAAGCAAGACAAAGTAAGTTCTAGTAAACAAGCATTGTTTCCCCTCTAGGCAACATATGTGCATCACAAAAATCCCTGGTCCTTTCATTGCAGAATACAGTGTGACTGACTTGTATTGTTTTGTTTGGAACATAGACCAGGGTGGAGGCACATATTGACTGAGGATAACTACTAGCTTAACCCAATAAGCAATTTCTGCTATCTAGGTCAATGGCTAGATGGTTCTCCTAGATTTAATGAGCACATAGGGATCAAGATTCAAAATATCAGTTTAAACCAGGAAACAACTTTCTGTATTAAATAAAGAACTTTTACATGCACTAGGAGAAGAGTCCTCTGTTATTTGCTCATACATGCTAATAGACAGTTCCAGAGCTGTTCATGCACCACCACAATTCCACAGAAGCACAGTAAGGTTCATTGAAATAAACTGTGGTCCACTGATACCAGTGGGCCACAATTAATGTTTATGTTCACATTCTTGCATGACTGCTACTAATTAGTATTTATAGGCTTCAGTCTGTTTTAGGAAGTAGATACAGTAAGTGCTGAAAATATAATTATTTCCAGTGGCTATTCCACCCGTTGTTTCCCAATATCTTTGCTTTACTTTTACTTCCACATTGTCAACGGGATTTCCCCTAGGGAAATGACAACTCACACACCTCTGTATCTTGGGAGCTCAGTTGGCTATCATTTTATTTACATTCATCATGAACATTTCATTCCAGCATTCCATGTGTCATTTCTTTATTTACAATTCATTTTAATCAAAACCAGTCCTTGAACATATTCACATATTCACATGTATGTACATTCTTATCTTTGTGACCAATATCCCATTACCTATAACCCCTGTAATGTCCATACCCTTCTCTTCTTTCATGGCCTTGCATGTGTACCTGAGACCCTTTTGTGTTAGTGACCCAGTCTTTCCATTCCTCCTCCTCTTTCTGGGCTCGGATGTCTAAATCAACCCCTAATTCTGGACCCCTGGGTTGATAACCCTATGAGGTGCCTGACATGGCTGTATGTCAACCCAGCCCATGCTTAGCCTTTACCACCCCATACCCCCCTGTGCCCCCTAAGTCCCCTCCTAGCAACTTATCCCCACCTCTACTCCTTTCTCCATTAGCCCATCTCTAGCCCCATGATAGATTATGGGCTTCCTCCCAAATCTTTTTCCTTCCTTTGCAATTCTTCTATCACCTCCTCTAACTGTAAGTTGAATAAGGTGATGCCTACATCAGAAAGATGTACCCCATTGTGTCTGTAATCCCCAGGGCTTTCGTAAGCAATATCATGGGACACGTACATAACCACCAGTTCCGCTATAAATGCTACCATCTTTCTCTTGAGCCTCTTCTTCGCCCTCTCAATTGCCTTAATATCTCTAGTCTGTCTCCACACCCTTCTCGGAATGACCGCCAACTACCCGACTGCCATCCCTGGCCACCATGCTTTGACTACCTCTATGTTCCTCTTGATGTCATGCAATAACTCTACCCATGGACATTCACCCAAGTCATTACCCCCCTTCCCCCAAATGCAATAACAGGACATCCAGTTTAAGCCAGTTTAGCTTGAGCTCCTCTAGCATTGCATTCCCCTGATCCTCTTCCAGTGGACTCTGATGCCCTCTGCTGCCTGTCGCAGTTGTCTCCCACCAGGCATCTTTGACATTTGCCTCTCTGCCCAGTATATAAAAGAATGCCTCACAATCCATATATTCCTCCTGTGCCCAGCATCTGGGGACAAGACACAGACAATGTTATTCATTCATTTCTGACTATATTTCTTTTAGCAGTTTGACTGCCATCTACCCACCTCTTTAATTTTGGCCACCAACCCCCCCCCACATGGCTACCTCTGAGGCCATGCCTATCCAGACAGAGTGCAATGGAAACCTGCCCACCTCCAATGCCTGTACCACACAGCTGCCCTTGGTCTGACTCTTTATGAACCTAACCATGGCCCCTTGATCCACCTGGTCTGTTTTTGATTTGCACATGTAACCCCTAGATGGTGCTATCCCAGGGGCTACTACCCCTGCCTGATTTGCCACTAACAGGTTGAGGGGCCTGGATCCAATGGCGGGTGCCTCCACCCAGAGGTCAGGGTTTGAAATAGTTAAACTAACTTGGTCACAGCCCTCTGGGACACTGCAACCCCCCTTTCTTCCCACTAGTGGCCCACACAATATATCAGAATTACCTTCACAGTATACACTTACCCCCAGGTCTGGTTCCGCACTGGGACCTCCTGTGAAATGAGATACAGTGCAACAATCACAGTACAGTACTTTAACATAGACAAATACCTCAGGCAGTATAACTTTGTGAAACAAGCAGCTCTGATTTATTTAGGGATATAACAAGGACAGGGGAAATCAGGTTAATTAGCTTATCACTCTAATAATCTACCTATGGCTCTGTGCACAGGCCTATCCCTATCAGTTACTGTCCCTGGGTACCCAAGCCCTAGTGGCTAGTCCAAACCGTGGCAGCTGGTAGGGCCCTTTCACACAGAGAAAGGAGAATTAAACAGTCAGCAGTACAGTAATTCCATTTTGGATTTAATGTGGCAATTCAACAGGGAGCGACCCTGAATTAGTACTCACGACCTCCAAATAAGATAGGGTCCTTCAATGTCAGCAGGGCTCACTTGAGGTACACAAACCTCTTCACACATCCATATAAAAGAAAGCACTATACCAGGCAGGCTGCATCTGTATCCCGATCGCAATTACTGCACAATACCCGGAGACACACAGCAGATTCAGTTCCTGACAGACCGAGTGCAATTTTCAGCAATTCCTCCAGTCTTCTACAGGGTGAGCCTGGTTTCTACTCTTCAGAGATCCTTTGATTCTTTTCAGGACAGATCTAGTCCTAACAAGCTGTTACACGTTGCAGACCGAACTTGGCCTACTTACGCTTTTTGACTAAAACTGCACACTGAAAAAGCACAGGGCTCCTTCCTTCTTCACTGCCAAAGCTCAACTGAAACTCCAACCGACAAAACCGGCACTTCCTTTGAGTTCCTCCCAGTTCTTGACTGGATTGGCTGTCACTCACAATAGACTGCTGCTGTTGGTCCAAAAGGTGCTGAAGTCTAAACTACATCTCCCAGAGTCACTGCCCATACAATCCTCTTGTGGCTGGCTCAGATTATGAGTCCAAGTTCTGATTCGTCCAAGGCACCATTTTAGAGCTAGCTTACCCACACTGATTGGTCCAGTTCAGCAGTTCAAAACCAGAATGGGGAACTAGACAGACACAGTTCTGACTGCAAAGAAAGCAGGTTAGACAAACTGTAATTTCATTATTACTGTAAATGATTTCTGGCAAACAGTTACATCTTTCAGATAGGTTCCTTTGCACTCTAGTGACTGCAAAATGAAGTAATTGGCAGCAGTTCGAGTGGTACTCAAACAGAGAACACAGTCCCCCATACAACTAATTATGTCTGCAAGCAGACAGCTCTTAAAGAGACAGTACCAGAGGTTCTAAAAACACTCACTGATAAATGGCTTAAACGCCAAACACCATTCAGGCTTGGAGCATTCAAGCAAGCTCCTGGAAGTCTTTTGGGAACCCCCATTTGCAGGGGGGTTACACACAGATCAAGCAGTATGCCCCTTTTCTCCCATTGTACATCCCCCAACTCAAGTCCCCAAACTCATCTCTCTTGTTGCTGGCCACTATTTCGCTAACCCTGAAAGCAGACCTCGCAGGCTGATCTGCATATGCTCCTTAAACTATTCAGTAACAGCTCTAACACTTCCCTAACACTAACACGTACCCTGTTATCGGCTTCCTGGTGTCCATTGTCTTCCTCTTAATCCTTTGCCATCCCTGTAGCATCTGCCTAACCACCGGCACTCTGCTGGGCTCACCCCACCCTTGCAAATTACACACCAGTCCTATACCTGCCAAATGTATCCCCATGATGGAATGTGCCATATCTTTATCCCATTTTTGCACCATGAATCTAATGATCTGATTTTCAGTATCCAGCCCAGTTGCCTCCATCTCAGCTTGCTGCCAAAACTCTTGAAACGCCTTCTATGCCCCTTTGTATGCCCTCAGCATATTTGCTGACCAAGAGGTTTGGAACAACAACTGGGCTCTTTCCATCTAATTTCCCACAAGTAAGGTGGGAGCACCATTCTCCTGAGGGCCGCCTTGGGTGCCAACAACCTGAATCTGTGCAACTGAAGATGGGAAAGGCTGTCAGCCACCTCATTATGAACGCCTTTGACATATCTGGCTTTGAATGACAGAGTCAGCTGAAGACCTGCAAGCACCAACTGCCTCTTCACCCTCGTGACTGTGTCCATGGACCCTCTTTTCCTGTTGAGTACCTCCACCACTGCCCTGTTGCCGCATCAGAAAACTATCTTCTGGTTTTTCAGTTGTTCCCCCCCCTCCAAACTGTGACTGCCGCCCAAATCGGAAAGATCTCCAAGAAGGTTATATCCTTCAGCAGATTCTTATCCACCCATTCTGTTGGCCATCTTTCTGACATCCACTCCCCCCTAAAGTACTGTATGCTCCCATATCAGGGCCCCCGTCATGTCTATATATAGTTCCAAATCTGTGTTGAATAACCAGTCCTCTTGCCAAAAGGTGACCCCATTATACTCTTCCAAAAACTGCTCCCAGACTTCCAGATTATGACATGCTCCTTTTGTAATGTTCACCCAGTGGTGTGGTAGTCTGGCCTTCACTGTGGCCCTAGCCAGCCTATGGGTAAAAACTCTCCCTGGGGTCAGTGCCCTGCAAGCGATGTTCAAATGACCTAGGAGCTGCTGTACTAATGCCAGCCTTACCCTCCTCCTATACTTCACCTGGGCTATGTGTTCCTTCAACTTCATGACTTTGTTCAGAGGCAACCTGAATACTCCCTCCTCCACATCAACTTCTATCCCCAAAAACTCTAGCTTATGGGTGGGTCCCTCCTTTTTTTCTACCCCCAGGGTGTGACACATTTCCTGAAAATCCTTCAGCATCTTTTCCACCCCTGCCCTTTCTTGTCCTATCAGCAGAAAATCATCTAGATAACCGCCTTGTGCCCATATCATCCCCAAAGCCCCATTATAACCAGGTACTAAATGCCTCAAAAGTGATGCATGCCACCAAACACCCTGCAGGCATTGCCTTATCAAAATAATATGTCTCCCCAAATTTAAAACCCAAAAGATCCCAATCCTCCCCCCCTTACTGGCAATTGCCAGAAAGTAGCCATGATGTCAGTCTTTGCCAGCCAAGCCCCTTCTACCACTCTGATAATCTCTACCACCTAATCTAAAGTGGCGTGTGATGCCATCCTTTCCTTATCTAAAATTGTGTCATTCACCGACCTCACCTCCGGGTAGGATAGGTGGTGAATCAGCCTAAATTCACTGGGCTTTTCCTTGGGTACAAAACCCAATGGGAACACCCAGAGTTCTGAAAAGGGGGGTACTGAAAATGGGCCTTCAACCCTCCGTGCAGCTATCTCCTTCTTGATCTTCCTCCATACCACTTCCTCGTTCCCTTTAACTGAGCCAAGATTATTACCCTTCATGGCCTTCCTTTCCTCCTCATAATGCAGACTAAAACCCTGTGTGAAACCTGTCCGCAACCTCACCTTGGCCTGACTGTTGGGGTATCCCTCCATCCACTCCATCTGGACACCAAGCCTGACTGAAATGTGGGCTAGCCCAAAGCTCCTTCCACCCTTTGGTGGCCCTGTCTCTCCTGATTTATCGCCCACCTCACCTGGGCCCAAAGGTCCCCCTACTACTATACCCCTTCACCCTTCCCCCTTGGCCTGACAGCCCCCTTCTTGCTCCCAAAACCTCGTTGAAAGGGCTGCCACATACATTGTTGGAAACCAGTCCTGTCTCCATGGATCTACACCTGGAAACTGGGTGCTGACCCACACATTTCAAGCAAACATACTTAAACTTGCAGTTAGCCCAGCTGCAGGTAGCCTTGTTGTAGCCCCAACATGTTTTAATTGGGGTCTCAACCCTGCCTTTGGCCCCCCTCCAAGAACCCCCACTGCGGCTTGTCAATGTCCTGACCCACAAATCTGTATGTGATGCCATCTGTTACTGGAATTTAAATTTTAAATGAGCCATCCATACCCTCCTTTCACCTTATAAGCCTCCCTTATAGATTTTTTTTTTTTTTTAGTCTTTGGTAACCAGGTAAGGGCCACTAGGTACAAGTGCCTGTTTTCAGGGGCAACCTGGGAGCACTGGGCGGTTAAGTGACTTGCTCAGAGTCACACAGTATGCAAGTGGAGGTTGTGGGAATCAGACTCAGGTCTGGGCTGCTGGATGTACCAAGATTGTTCACACCTCGTTCCTCTAACCTCTAGGCTATACTGCCAGCCCAATGCCAGGTATGTAAGCAGTGGTATGGCTAGTTTGGGTTGATTCTGCTGCAGATTGGTTCTATAGTGCGTGAAACTGGCCACCCACACATCGAATGCTTTTCCCTTGTATCCTTTATCCTCTGTGATTTTTCTCACCAGTGCCAATGCCACTGCTATTTTTGATCTCCCTTCAGACTCTCTCTCTTCATACCTTTTCATTTATTGCTTGTCCACTAATGCAAACATGTTCACATACTCTCTCTTCCAAATTTTTTCTTTTATAGATTGCGGTACATGATCTCCCAAAGTCATCCTTGGTATCCCCCATCACTGCCACCTCCCCCCCCCCGCTCCTGTACCCTGCCTATGCCCAGGTGACCATTTTCCCTTCAATTCCTCCAGTGTTTTTTCCATCTCTTCCTAACCTTTTAGCCCCTTTCCTTGATTATACTAACAACATAGTTTTTCAGGCTCCCGTTGACTGTCAAGTCTACCAAAGATTCTTTATCCTTGGGTGTACTGGGTTCCTCTTCCACTGGCTTCCTGGGATGCTTTCCTCCTTTTCCTTTATTTCCCCTGTCCTCCAGTGCCTTCCTTTTGCTGATCCTCTGCTCCTTGTCCTCAGCCTTCCGTGCCTCAACCAGGGGGGCTTGTACGTGCCCCATAAGATCTGCTGCCTGCTTTGTGCGTTTCTCACTGGTGCTTCCCACCTTGTTGGTGCTCCTTCTTAGTGCCATCCTACCAAATCCAAGGGAGTAAGGGTATATAATCATGCATGTCCTGCACCATTGTGGCACGCAATGGCCACTGCTCCTCTTGATCTAATTCATCCTATCCTTTTTTTGCATTCATTATTATAATATTTTATTGGGGGCGCAAAATCAATCCAGCCTGATAACATCGATGCAGCTCCCTAAGCAGTTCTGTATTCTGTTTGCTCGACATTTCTATCTGCCACTGTATTTAATTGTTTGCACATTTGATATTCTTTTGCACTCTCAGTTCCTCCTTTATTTTATTGGAGAGTCATCTGCATCTTATTTATTGGTTTGTTGTTGTCATTACATGTCAGTATTGCTTGTACATTCCTTCTGTTTGTAACCCTTTCCCCCAGGTCACACCTGGAAATGAGTTTTGAGCTCAGTGTGCCTCTCCTGGTTAACAATTTTAAATTAAATAAATAACTGATACAAGAATGATAAAATTAACAAAAGGAAGCAATTGACACTTCAGTAGAAATGTCTGGAGATGGTGATCAGAAACTCGTGCGATGTTTCAGCCACCTTAAAGTTTCCTCTGTCACATAGCCTCACACAAAATGGCCACCCCAAGCACTTCCTCTCAACCACTTTCCAAAGGAAGCCATCGTGTGGCCTGCCAGGACTGCATGGA
Source organism: Neoceratodus forsteri (assembly GCA_016271365.2). Lineage (NCBI taxonomy): Eukaryota > Metazoa > Chordata > Ceratodontiformes > Ceratodontidae > Neoceratodus > Neoceratodus forsteri. The sequence goes on from CM028132.1 coordinate 789,653,600, forward strand.
CACTCTCAAAATGGCCATCAAGTCAGTTTCCATACCCTACACCTCATGACCCGATCTGTGTCCAGCCCTGACATCCACTCCATGCTAGCCTACCGACCGGCATGAAATTAAGCTGCCTGTGACCCCTCCCCTGTAGCAGCCCTCTCACCTACAGCTACAGCTACAGAAACTCCCCCGGGGCTGCCCTGTCCTCGTACTTTCAGGCCCAACATGGCAACACCTCGTGACATCAAAGGCATGACCTGGGTGTTTCAAACAGTGGTCGTCAAGTGCAAGACTGTTTGTCAATACTCAGTTCCTATCTTCTTTCTTCTTTTTTTAATAACCCCATTCCCCAGCAGCCAGCATCTCACTTTGCAGTCCACTCCCCTGAACACCCAAACCAGCTCTTCCAGCAATGAATTGGCTGTATCTCCTAATCCGTCACCTCTCCTCAGGCCGTTCCTTGTATCCCAATCAACTAACCCCAAAACCTTGACCTGCACCTACCTGTCTTGAAAGACCTCGATCTTTTTATATACACAGTATTTGTTTTACTTTTTTCTATTTTTTTTTTCTCCTGTGGCCCAAGAAACTCACTCTATTACCCGGTCCTGCCTGCTGCACAACCTACCACCAAACAAACCTCCAAGCAGAGGAAAAGAGCATCTGCAAACCAATTTGAGCCACTACCATAGCTAACCCACATTCTGCCTCACTCCTTGTCTCCCCCAGCTGATCGTCCTACCCAAAACTCCTAGGCCTCCCAACGTGACTGAGACCAACTTAGCCCAAGGGCAGCAAACAAAACTGCAGGCTTGCCATGCTGTGCCACCACAACCACCAGAGGAAAATGCCTTAATGATGGAGTTTTCTTAGCCAAAATACTAAACCATACACAAAACCATACACAACCACTGCACAAGAAGCATTCATCGAAACCTGACCTTGTAGCTGGGCCTGCCCCATGCTGACCCTAAAGCCAGGCCATCCCCAGTCCTCGCTTACTCTCTGTGTTTTTTTTAGCCCTTTAACACTGGGTAACTTATCCACAACAGCATTCCTTAAATTCCTGACCTTAAAATAAACTACCAGTTAACCAACAAGTACCCAAACAGCTGACAATGCCCATGCAGCCCAGAAAAAACATCACATTTTTAAACTTGCACCTAAAGGCAACCAACTATACCTTCAATTACCACCTGAAACAGTACTTAGACCAGCCAACCTTCACACCAAAAGGATCCTTCTCTGTAGCCAGTTGATATGCTGAAGCTCCAAGAAGCTCTGAATTTTCAACAAAGAAGGGTTCAGCTCAGTGCAGCACCCACTTATGCACCCTCTCTAGTCTCCCCTTGTCAGCCAGCCAGTCCTGTATTCCTCACATCCCTTACCCATAAGCCACCTGTCCCCCCTTACCTCCCCTTCCATCCTTGAACCACCTCTCTCTCACTCCTGTCCCCCCCCCCCCCATATTTCATGTCTGGAAACTCTGACAATCATGTTGTTCTTCAAGGGGGGGGGTACCCCTTTTGTCCATAATTTTATGTCCTTTAATGCTCCCATTGTTTAAATGTCTTTACCCAATACTGTAGTGCTTGTGCAAGATTGTTAACTCATTTCTTATGGATTTCCCAATCTAGCAGAAGCTGTTCTCGGGAAAATGCAAAGAAAGGTTTTGTGTAGCTAACACTAGAAGGTTAAGGAGGTCCCCAGCCATTTTATTGGTCAATGGTGCACACAAGCACCTTTGTTTGCATGTGGGAGCCTTGGGCAAGCATTCTTCAATATGGTAAATGGACGTACATGTCTCTTACCCAAGTAGTTTCTGCTCTGGATATTTGATGCGTGGACTCTATCACAGAAATGTGAATACTGAGTGGTGCTAAACAGATAAATGGCCTGCTTTTCCCTAGAAACCATGAAATGGTTTCTCATTAGCCTATGGTAACTAAAGGGCACAGTTTTCAAAAAGATCCATCCAAGATAGTCAGCCACTATGTTCAAGTCTGGTCTTACAGCATTATAATTTTGCAATACAAATGCTGGAATTGCAGAAAGAAATGATACAGACTGCTTTTGCATAACTACTGTTCCCCCAAACCATGACTTTTTATTGAAAATGGACAAATCTTCCAAAAATAGCATGAGGGCTGCTCGGACGCATTTGGTGGATGCAGACATGGGTGCAATACACCTATGTGTCCACTACCTCTCTCTTGAACATTCCACCCAAAGTCTGTATGACCATGCCTAAATCATGTATGGACCACACTGACTGAAAACTGAAAATAACTGAAGATATGTTCTGCAGTGTTCTAATGGTGTGCATAACTGTGATCTCTACTATTTCTTGGCCTGGCTGAACCTTATGGCACACAGACCTCTACAGTGGAGATGAGATGCACACAACTACCTATCATACCTCTTTTGGTGCCTAAAATGAATCATTTCAGCTTGTGATCTGCTGCCCCCCTAACCTATAAGATCCTGAAAATTAAAATAGACAAGGGCAAACAGGCCCATGCATAGAACATAAGCCTGAATGGTAGTAATCATACTCCTGAGTCCCTGGTTATCATTAAAGATCTCTTCTCTTGGAGTGAATCTACTGACTTACTATTTAGGTATTCTAACTGACTTGTAAATGTAAATGTGAAAGCATCATCTTAGTCCATGTGAGCCTGTTAATCATGTATATGTAGTGTGCAACAAGTTTGCCTGCATTGTATTGTACTTTGTAATATGGCTATATTTCTAATTCAGTAAAGTATCTAAATGACTGGATGAAAGATAACACATGACACAAGTTGGAAACGGCATTAATTCCCAAGTAATGCCCGCTTCAACTTGTAGTACTGCAGGAAACCACAGAAAAATCAGTAGCAGCACATTTAACATTCATAATCCTGTGTTTTCCCACCTGCCTACCAAGTGGACTGTTGATATCACACAAAATAGCTGAATTCATAGCACCATGACAGCCTAGTAAAAAATGTTGAACTCTAAAATCACCTTTGAAGTATGTAGAGCCCTCAGAATCGAAGCGTGGGTGGATGGAAAATTCAGAGAGGAATGGAGTGGTCCTCGCGCCAAGCCGATACAAAACAGTGCTGATAGTGAAACAGGTACACTGTCTGTAAGCACTCCACCACCAAAGACAGTATCTCTAAAAAACAAAGAGAAAAAGAAAAATATTACTAAATGTATTGACCACCACTTGACAGAAATCTGCAGTAGCAGGTATGCAGTATTATCCAATGAACAACTCGATGAACTAGAAAGGAAAAAATCAGAGGCTAACACACACAAAAACACAGGCTGGGCCTGTAATGTGTTCTCGGATTGGTTAACCAGAGTCACCAAACTGCCCAGTAGCACTATTTAAAGAGTATATTTCTAGGTGCCCAGCAAATGCTTCTGCCTTTTATTTGCACCCTCTCAGATTTCCCCAGCATGTTCTTGACAAAAGAGAAATATGGTATCGCAAACAGCCAATGGGTCATAACTCCCTTGGAGATATCATATTACAGATATCAACCGATGCCGAACTGAGTGCCCGCTATACCAACCATTGCATTCGTTGCACAGCTGTACAAATGTTGTCAGAGACTGGTCTTGCTTCTCAAGAAATCATGTCTGTTACGAAACATACTGTAGATGTGAGACCAGCCTCCAGAATTATTGGTTGCCTTCTGCAACAGACTGCAGAAAATGGTCAGAAATGTTATCGCACAGTGGCAACCAACAAAACAGTACCAGTAGCCATACATCCCCAATAGCAACATGAAGTAAAGCAGGAAACATCGAATCAGCAGTGCAATCAGAAAATCTAACTCACAAAGAGATAAATGTGCCATTTGACCCTACATCTAGTAGTGAGAATTCTTCCCCCAACACAAAGCAGCAGATGGAAAGTAACACAACCAGGGCCCAGCAGGAAAAGGAAAACAGGCTATCAAGTCTTGAGTCTTTTAGCAGTGCACCATTCAATGTGATCAGCTTCACTGTGCACGGAGCTATAAATTTCAATTATTACGTAGTCCAGAAATATAAATTTTACAGAACATATAAATGAGATGTAGCACTTTGAAAATACCTTCTGTGGCGACCAATGCAGTGATGTCAAGCAATAGTCCACATTGTTCATCTTGTTGTAGCAGCTGAGTTTAAATTTAAAACAAAAGCCACATTGTTTGCTTTAAAAATAACATTAGTTTTTATTATACAATGGCAAGAAAAAATGCTGAACTCTGATTGGTCAGTGTGGGACTGGACCCGTGATGTTATCCTGGTATAACATCACGGATCTAGTCCCAGCACACACATGAACACATCACACATACAAGCATTAAAAAGAATTACTGTCCACTGCCCAGTACCTGCACTGCCCTATCTACTTATAAAGCCCCCCCATCATTCCTCATGGGTGACATTCAGTTGTTCTAACACTAATAATGCATTCCACACAGCCCCAACAAGTTCACAAGTGAATCCTAATTTATAAAAACAAATACAACAAAAATGAAGCGACGCACTGGACGTACCATGTCTAACTTTTCCTAGCGGGATTCTATGAGCATCTTCTGAGTTCAAAACTGCCGTGCTCGCTCCTGAAACAACAGGCCACATGTGCATCAAGTAGGAAAACAATCCCCCCCATACACTTTATCCCTAGTACTTGTATAGATTTAGTCACTTCAGCTAATTAGTGAATAAAAGCCACTCTGTAAGAGCATCTTCACTGTCAGTGAGTGAGCGTATCTTCAAACAGCCACCACGTGGCTCTCACTCACTCGCTCACTCACTCTTTGAATCACTTTGTTCCTTTTTTTTAACTTTAAATCTTACCAGCTAAAACAAATATTCTCCCTACCACCTTTCTGTGTCCTTTTCTTTCATTTTGAAGGTATCTTCAAGGCAGCAGGCAAGCGGTCAGAACCAGCGGTGAGGCAGGGGTCAATATCACATTCAAGACAGCAGCAGGATGAAAGGCGAGTTGGGGGAACACAAACGTAGAAAAAAAATTAAAACTGAAAACCGTCTGCTGCACAAAATATAAACAACAAGGGTATAGGGCACATCATGAGCAAAGGTTAGCAGCACTGACAACACAATCCTATGGGGAGTACACAGCCACATGAAAACACAGCAGCTCCACCTATTGGCTAAAACAAGAAATATGCACTATTTTTCTGTAAAGTAACCTTACCCATTAAAAATATGACAAAAAAAAAATACTTTAAATGTACTTTTTCAATCTTTTTTTTCCTTTGTTTTACAAATGAGCCATTATATAATAGGAATAATGCACTCCAGGGTGTGTGTCGTGCATTATTCCTTTAGTTAAAAATGCTCAGAAGTAAATGTAAACACTGCAACTTGCAAGGTTTAGCAGTTGCGCTAGCAGTTACTGAGTACTAGTAAATATGCAGAAATCTGTACAAATCAATTCCCAGGATTCAAGGCAGCATTAATGAGAAGTGTGTTGAAATGTGTCAGTGTATAATTCCGATAGTTATAGAAAAATATTTACCACTTGAATATGTATAAAAAATAGTAGAATTTGTTATAATGTTCAAAAACTGTTATATAGTCATGCTTTTCTTTTGCACTGTCAAAATATGAATAAATATTATACCTATGATGTCCTATGCTGAATTACAGTAAAAATGTGAACTCCCCAAACCATTGTTTTTGTGCATCTTTTATAAATCAATCCTATTTATAATAATAACTCTTCAGCACCGCTTGCCATGTTACAAGCACATTAAGCCACTCCGAAGGAGGCTTCTGCTGGGGAATTAATGCATGGTTGTGTGGTTGTAGCCACTCAGATTTCAGCCTCATGCCACAACCCCCAACCATGCATTAATTCACTCAGTATTAATTTCACGGGCTTAATGCTTTTTGTATTGTATTATATTGTATTGTATTGTATTGTACTGTATTGTATTGTATTTGTATTGTATAATAATAGCTGGTGATCCCACTATAATGACTAGATATCCAGTCCTGTCAAAATGCCATAATAACCCGCTGAATTCAGTAATAACTCAATAGCGGGTTAGTATGGCATTTTCTTCCTTGCACTCTCATGTCACTGTTTTTGTGCAAGTACAGCAGCTGCTCAGGACACGATTGCTTGCACAAACACATCCTATAGTTTTTATCTCTATAGAAACTTTACATTAGTTATTATTAAAAAAATGCCTGTGCAAAGCTTGTTTTTATGAGGGTTCTTCACACACACACACACACACACACACACACACACACACACCTGCATAGGCATTACTCCTATGTGTTGTATGATGTATGCAATGTAACATATGCATAATGCTGCTGTTCCTGTGCCCACTTGTAAAGAAAATGCAGTATCTCTAGAGGCACTATCGTTGTGAATGATACAGTGTTTCAAATAAACTAGAAAAAGTTACATTGTCCCTTGATGGAGCATAGTCATATATTTTTCAGCATTTACAGTTCCCACTATGCATCATGTAAGCATTAAGCCATAAAGAAAGAGGCTTCTACTGGGGAATTAATGCATGACTTGGGTGGGGGGGGGAGTTGTGGAATGAGGCTGAAGGCTGACAGCCTACAATCACCCAACCATGCATTAATTCCCCAGTAGAAGCCTCCTTCAGAGTGGTTTAATGTGCTTGTAACATGGCAAGTGCTGCTGAAGAGTCATTATTAGAAATAGGATTGATTTATAAAAGATGCACAGAAACAACGGTTTAGAGAGTTCACTTTTTTACTGTAATTCATCACAGGACGTCATAAGTATTATAACATTTATTCATATTGTGATGGTGCAAAAGAAAGGCATGCCTATATAGCAGTTTTTGAACATTATAACACATTCTACAATTTTTTATAAATTTTCAAGCTGTAAATATTTTTCTACAACTATCACAATTATACACTGATACATTTCAACATGCTTTTCATTAATACCATCTTGAACCCTGGGATTGATTTGCACATTTTTCTACAAATTTATTAGTACTCGGTAACTGCTAGCGTGACTGCTAATCCTTGCAAGTCACAGTTAGAGATGCAGCGAAATTAAATTCCACTGGCAAAGTGAAGGTGAAGTGGCCACTTCGCATTGTCACTCCGCTATGCAGAGTGGGCACATCAAAAGGCTCACTTCACCTTGTAATTATTACTTCGCATCATCATTCTGCCTTAACACGAAATAAGGCAGAGTGACAACAATATTGGCAGCCCCTCACACACGCAGTCACCAGAGTTAATGTGCATTCCCAAAAATGATACTGTCTTGTGTAAAGGTTGTGAACAGTTAAGTCCAGGTGTGACTGCACCAGGGAACGGCCGTGCTTGGGTCAAGAAACTGAAACATGCATGGAGGAAAGACCAGCAACACTGCCTACACAAAAACTGGAACCACTGAAGTATGTAGACTCACCAGGCATATGGATGAAATAATTTGGTTCAGTTCAAATCCTTTATTAAATGAATAAAAATGCCTGCAAAAGTAATCCAAAAGAGCCAAAAGATCCAGCGCTACCCTGATCCAACAAACAGCTTCCTTGTCAAGTGATAGCGCACATACTACATCCCCTGACGCGTTTCGCACAACGTGCTTTCTCAAAGGTACTGTCTTGTGTACAGAAAATTCCCCAGTGCTGATGAAGCGAAATGATAGCACAACAAGAAATGCAAAGTCTCCCAGAATCCATGGTGCACTCAGTCATGCATGCAGTGATCACACACAGTCACCAGAATTAATGTGCATCCCCAAAAATGCTACTGTCTTGTGTCCAGGAAATTCCCCAGTACTGACGAAGTGAAGTGATAGCACAACAAGAAATGCAAAGTCTCCCAGAATTAAAGGCGCACTCAGTCATGCATGCAGTGGTCACACACAGTCACCAGAATTAATGTACATCAACAAAATGCTACTGTCTTATGTCCAGAAAATTCCCCAATGCTGACGAAGTGAAATGATAGCACAACAAGAAATGCAAAGTCTCCCAGAATTAATGGTGCACTCAGTCATGCTTGCAGTGGTCACACACAGTCACCAGAATTAATATGCATCCCCCAAATGCTACTGTCTTGTGTCCAGAAAATTCCCCCAGTGCTGACAAAGTGAAATGAGAGCGTAACAAGAAATGCAAAGTCTGCCAGAATTAATGGTGTACTGCAAAGTGCAAACGCACAGACAGATTAAGATTGCACTGCACACTCAAGAGATGCAGATGCAAAGGCACAACACCACCTAACCAGTGCTCACAAGTCACAAATCCAAATCTGGAAAAGAATACCTTTTGCTGGTTGGGGGGGTAGTGCACGGCAGCAGTCCACTACCAGTAAAGATACCACAAAGCAGTATAAAATTCATGTAGGTGCAGTGGATAGCAGGTTCACACTGCTGCAATTACTCTGTGGCACAATAAAAGGTGTCTGATTTAATGGCACGCATTGCACGCGCATGCACACACACACACACACACACACTACAAGTAATGCATAGCAAATTGAAAACCTTTAGTAATATAACCAAATGTTTAAAACAAACTGAAATTATACACTACTGCACCACAACAATCATCAAAACATGTAAAGAATTACTGAAAATATTACTGTGTGTACACTAACACAGTTATACAAGAAAAATATAACCATAACAGAAAGACTGCCTTTTTCTCCCAGTTAATCTACCTACACCACAGAAGCCCCTCCCCCGAAGCACACTTCATGGTAAACGGACTGACTGTTCTAAATTAACATTCAAAATCCACACACCAACAATAAACTCTTGATGATATGAGCACAGGAGGGTTTCCTACAATCAATGTACTAAATTTTGAACAAAAACAATGGCTCAGAAAGGCTTTTTTCAAAGTTTTTAGAGGATTGGAATCACAGAGCTCTGAGAGGAAACTGTCTCCATCTTCCACTACACCCACACTACACAGAACTGAGACTGTGCAGAGCAATCTAGAGCCCATGTGACCTGCAATCCCATGAAGCACTGCAAAATTCGCCTTGAAGCTCAATTACAAGGCAAAGTGATGCGAAGTACATTGATTTCAATATACTTTGCCTTTTAATTGGTGGAGAAGCAACTTGGGGAAGGCTGAATAACGCGAAGTCATTAGTTTCAATGGACTTCACATTCCTCATTATAACACAAAGTACTCCACTTTGCATTGCGGGCACTTCGCAGATTCCACGTTACTCCACGAATCACTCCGTGGAGCGAATTTCGGCCACTTCGTCCACCACTAGTCGCAGTGTTTACATTTAGTTCTGAGCATTTTTAACTACAAACTAATGTTATTTTAAAGCAAACAATGCGGCTTTTGTTTTAAATTTAAACTCAACTGCTACAACAAGATGAACAACACGAACTATTACTTGACACGACAGCATCTGCCCGCCACAGAAGGTATTTTCAAAGTGTTACATCTCAGTTATATATTCCATAAAATTTATATTTCTGGACTACAGTAATAATTGAAATTTATAGCTCTGTGCACAGTGAAGTTGATCACAGTGATTGATGCACTGCTAATAGATACGAGACTTGGTCACCTGCTTTCCTTTTCCTGCTGGGCCCTGGTTGTGTTACTTTCCATCTGCTGCTTTGTGTTGGGGGAGGAATTCTCACTACGAGATGTAGGACAAATAATGGCACATTTATCTCTTTGTGAGTTAGATTTTCTGATTGCACTGCTGATTCAATGTTTCCTGCTTAACTGCATGTTGCTTTTGGAGATGTATGGCTACCGGTACTGTTTTGCTGGTTGACACTGGGTGATAAAATTTCTGACCATTTTCAGCGGTCTGTTGCAGTAGGCGACCAGTAATTTCTGAAGCTGGTCTTGCATCTATGTCTTGTAACTGACGTGATTTCTTGAGATGCGAGACCAGCCTCTGACAACATTTGAACTGCCTTGCTATGAATGCAATAGTTGGTGTAGCAAGCTCTCAGTTCGGCATCTGATGATAGCAGTGACATAATATCTCCAAAGTAACTATGACCCATCGGCTGTTTGCTATACCATATTTCTTTTTTGTCAAGAACATGCTGGGGAAATCTGAGAGGGTGCAAATAAAAGGCAGAAATGTTTGCTGGGTACCTAGAAATATGCTCTTTAAGTACTGTTACTGGACAGTTTGCTGACTCTGGTTGCGAATACAGTATACCTCTCAATGTTTGCTTATTAGGCTCATTTATGCAGCTGTAATTGTTTTGTGAATTCATTGCAAGACATAGCTATGTATTCAAGACCCTGTTCATCTTTTTCAATTGTAAATAAATCTTGCTTTAGCTGCCTTAGTCCTTCTCTCCCTCTCCTAGCAAGCTCTAACTGCATCTCAAACCATAACCGGCATGCAAGCCCGTATGCTGTCTCAGGATTCAGTTTGGGAGATGTCCTTATTTTATCAAGATCAGGTTTAGATATATGAGGATGGTGGGTTGCTACATCCCTGCCAGCTCACCGATATTGTTTTAATACAGCTACGAAGACATTGATAGCTGCCTGAAACTCGGGATCTGTAGTGATATTCAGTTTTCTATTTACCTCCACACTATTAAAATATCTAGTCAGTCCTGCCCTGATGCCAGTGAAAGAACTTATACTGTACTCGTTCCCACCTTCCACTCTAACTGATCCATAAAAGTTTCTCAGAATGCCAGCTAGTGTGGGAACTGGGGTAGTTGCGATGTCAACAGATAGACTGTTGGCCATTAACCAATCCGAGAACACATTATAGGCCCAGCCTGTGTTTTTTTGTGTGTGCTCCTCTGATTGTTTCCTCGTTGTTCATTGGATAATACTGCATACCTGCTGATTTGTGTCGAGCGGTCGTCAGTACATTTACTTCTTTAGAGATACTGGCTTTGGTGGTGGAGTGCTTTCAGACAGTGTACCTGTTTCACTATCAGCACTGTTTTGTATTGGCTCAGTACAAGGACTACTCCATTCCCTCTCTGAATATTCCATCCATGGAATACATTTTCACTATGGAATACATTTCCCGCACCCCTTGATCAACCAATACGCATCATACTTTTAAGCTGAACCTGAAATCCTGGCTCCTTGCCCATGACACCTGCACATACTTCCACCAGTAGCACCACCACCCTCCTTTTGTCCTAGCCTTTTAACTCTTCCCCCTTCCCTCACCCACCTCTTCCTCCTCTCCATCTCCTTCATTTGGTCTCTGGGCTTGTTGGGGCTCATCTCGGGGGGGGGGGCTTGAGGCTTGGGGTTTGTGATACCCTAGTTTTCCTCAAGATGTGCAACTTACTCCTGCCTGCAGTTATTGTTATTTGCATACCCTACCTGTAGCCTTTGCTATTTTCACCTACCTCCTTTCTTTTGTTTACCATACCTGCTTTGACCTCATTATATTATTAATGCTGTATGTAACTGCTGTGTTATTTGCACTGTACTATGTCTGTACCTGCGCTGTGTATATTGACCATATTGTTTTATTAATTCTGTTGATATTGCTGTTCTATTGCATTGTATTCTACCTGTACCTGTACTGTGATTCTTGTCTGTATTTGTGCCTTCTGGCCCGGGTCATGCCTGTAAATGGCCCTTCAGACCAGTGCACCTACTGGTAAACAAAGTCATAAATAAATAAATAAATAAAATCCACCCACGTGTTGATTCTGAGGGCTCCACATACGTCAAAGGAGATTCTAGATTTCAACATTTTTTACTAGGCTGTTGCAATGCTACAAATTCAGCTATTTTGTGCGATATCAACGCTCCACTGGGTGGCTGGGTGGGAAAACACAGGATTATATATGCCAAATGTTCTGCTACTGATTTTTCTGTGGTTTCCTATAGTACTACAAGTTGGAGCGGGCATTACTTAGGGATTAATGCCATCCCCAACTTCTGTGATGTGTTAGCTTTCATACAGTCATCATTTAGCTGCTTTACTGAATTAAAAATATAGCCATGTTACAAAACAAATTATTCCCTTGTTTCAGTTTTTTTTTTTTGACAGGCACAACAATGTTGATACAAGGTATACTGTTTGATGACATGTACAATGTTGATACACTGTATACTATTTGATGTTTTTTATCCTGGTGGTGTGTTTTTTCTCTGTTATTGTTGATATGTTTTGTGTTTGTCAATCATTATTTTGCAACTGTTTTTTACACATAGATATAATTTTACCTGAAACAGTATTTTTCTAAACATAGTAATAATGTACTTCTAAATTAAAGTTTTCCATTCGTTTTTTACTTTAGTTTTTCCATCAAAAAAAGGCATACATTTTTTGAAAATTCCAACAAAAAATAATTATCAACACAAAAAAGTGTTTCTATATGAATGTAAACCACATAGGGCTACTATGCCTTTACGACTCCTTGTGCATGTGCAAATAATAGATATCTGCCATTGCTAACAGAATCAACTCACATGATATTATCATTGCTAGGACTGGACATGTTATTAAATACACAGAGGTCTGGTTATGGCTGAGTTTTGCTGACTAAACCGAAATGCTTATGTAAATATGGACATTCGTAGAAATTTGCCTTTGTATTACAAGCCAAACATTTTTGTCACCTCTGACCATCACTGGCATGGTGATGGGGTCAAAGGGTGCCTGCAGACCAGTCAAGTGAATATGCTTGCTCAGATAGGCACAAGTGCTCCTGGACTATTGAGGGACTGGATTAATTTAGGTACCTTTGCAGCTGCCAGTACCTCTTGAGTGACAGACCTCCTTGACTGTCTGTGATTGATTGATTTACAGCTTCACTGCCAGTTGGTATTGCTGTTTCCCCTTGTAAAGGAAAGGGGGTTTGTGAGACATCAGTTAATTTGCCAATGAGACTGCAAGTGCTAGCAAGAACACAGACCAGAGAGTGACTGTTGGAACCCTTTTGTGAGACAGGCTGCATGTCTGCCTACATAGAATGTGACTATACAGACTCAAGAAAAAAGATTGTGGGGCTCACTTCACTCAACTGGCGACCAGTTTGGTGCAAGTCAGCTAAATAAACCAAAATAACCCAAGGCAAGCAGTAAAACTGCTAAGCTGCTACTGCACAAACTCAAACACGTATTACTGCAAAAAATCAAAATAGGAGATGCTTACCGTTCACAGATGACTCATTTATTCAGTGCATAAGAATGCACATTTGAGTATGTGCAGCAGCAGCTTAGCAGTTTTACTGCTTGCCCTTGGTTGCATAGAAACTGAAACAGAATTCCTGCATCAGAACGAGAAGTAGTCACTTTCTGAGTACTACACAAAATCAAAGCTAAAATCTGCAGCTAGACAGAGAGAGAGAGAGAGAGAGAGACTTTATTGCTGTATTGCAATCTCACTGAGACTGAGACTGGAATCTATCTCACTGGTACCACTGCCAGATGTTGGTTATTGCCACCCCTGTGGGACAGGATGCCAATATGTGCTGGATGGGCAGAGTCAATGAACAGATGCAGGAGAACTGTCTGTTAAAAAGTGGTCTGTATCTGATCACTGATGCTAGGAGAACCATGACCAGCATAGGAGGGACAACTGAGTTCTGTGACACCCCAACCTGACACCAAATTCTGACCCTAACCACTGATACTAATGAGAGGGAGGGAAAAAAGAAGTCCCAGAGTAAACAAGTCAAAGAGGAAATGTTGCAAACTGTGCCACCTGCACAGCAAGGGAGATCCCCTGGTTCAGATAACTATGAGTAACCTCTGGGCCTGCCCTGAAACACCATATGTAAAATAGTTGGGAACCAGTTAATGGACCAGGATATCCAGTCAGGAGTATAAATACCTCTCTGTGAGGTTTGATAAACACTTTCATGTTTGGGTTTTACTTTGCAAGAGCTTTGCAAACTGTTATGTTCAAGTGCACCACTGCCAACCAGCCTAGAGCAACATAATTGGATCTACTACATTTCTATGGCTTTGTACCCCACCCAGTGAAGCACTGGGAGGTTCCCGGTTAGAGTAAAGGGTTACATTGGTACCAGTGGCAGGTGGGTAGCACCCCCAGTTCAGGTGGGCTAACATCTTAAAGTGGTACTGTGCATGTGTGGTTTGAGAATGGGCTGCATTTTGAGGGCTGAGCCTTGAAGGGCACGTAACACAGATCAGGGAGCACCCATGTTTGGCTGCATCTAAGCAGGCACAGGAAAACAACCCTTATGCTGGGCAGGCTGCACCTAGAAGAGCAAAGTAGACCAACTAGATTACTGTAACCACTACCTACTTGATAACCTCCACACTTTTTCCCATTAAGCACCTGCCACTGACCCTAAATAAAATTCTTGTTCTTTTGTTGGGAGTTCTTTCCTGGGTAGCCTTTGTTTAAAGTTATAAGATCATGTTTTGTGGGGACTATTACTGCATTAGGTTTTCCCCGGGAGGAGTGGTCCAGTGAGGAGGTGGGTAGATAGAAACATAGAAAACATAGACTTCGATGGCAGATAAGGACCACTTGGCACACCCAGTCTGCCCATTTCCCTACCTACTGGATAAGCTGCAGATCCTAGTTAACCAACAGCCTACTTCTTCCTAACCCCCACCAGAATTGCCTTATGTCTATCCCATGCATTCCTGAATTTCCCCACCATTTTTAACCCCCACAACCTCCTCAGGAAGGCCATTCCATGTGTCGACCACCCTATCCATGAAAAAAATACTTACTTATGTTGCCCCTGGGCTGTCCCCCCTCAATCTTCAAATGGTGCCCCTTGTTCTTGCACATCTCTTTTTCTGAAATATGCTACCCTTTTGGACTTTGTTGATTCCCTTGAGGTACTTAAAAGTTTTTATCCTGTCCTCCCTCTCCGTTCTTTCCTCGATGGTATACATATTAAGCTCCTTTAGTCTCTCTTTGTATGGCTTGTGGTGTGGGCCCTGCACCATTTTAGCTGCCCTCCTCTGGACTGCCTCCATCATGTCTGTGTCCTTGCAGAGATTGGGTCTCCAGAACTGCACGCAGTACTCCAGATGGGGTCTCACTAACTGTCTGTACAGAGGGATGACAACTTCCTGTTTTCTACTAATGATGCCTCTCCCTATACATTCCAATATCCCCCCAGCCCTCCTCACTGCCTTCTCACATTTCTTGCTTGCCTTTAGGTCATCTGATATGACTACCCACAGGTCCCTTTCCAGTTTTGTTATTGTTAGTAACCCCCATTGTGTACTCTTCCCCTGGGTTTTTGTTTCCCAGGTGGATTCGACAATGCCTGATGGTGGAGAGCTTTAAGTCTGCATTAAAAACTTATTTATTTACTTTGGTGTTTCCTCAAGTTATCTGATCTACTGCAAATATTTTTATATGTAATGATAAGTGTAGTTGTTTTTATGTACTTCATGGTTATGTACTAGCATTATGGTTTCAGACTAGTGCTATTTATAAATAAAAAATGATTGATTGATTGATGATAGATTACTTTGCACTTCTTTGCATTGAATTTAAGATGCCATATTTTTGACCATTTCTCCAACCTTGCCAGGTTCCTTCTCATCCTTTCCACACACACACACCCATGTATTAACCCTGTTGCATATCTTTGTGTCATCTGCAAAGAGGTATACTTTTCCATCCAGTCCTTCTGCAATGTCACCTATAGACATTAAAAAGGACCGGTCCCAGTACTGAACCCTGTGGTACCCCACTAGTAACCCCCCTTTCTTTAGAGTGGACTCCATTTACTATTACCCTCTGTGTCCTGTTGCCTAGCCAATTCTTTACCCAGGCTACCATCCTGGGACCCACTCTTAGGCTGGCTAACTTGTTTATTAATTTTTTGTGTGGGACTGTGTCAAATGCCTTGCTAAAGTCTAGGTAGGCCACGTCCACAGCCCCTCCCTGATTTATTGCTTTGGTCGCCCAGTCAATGAAATCAATTAGATTCATGTAACATAACCTTCCCACTGTGATTCCATGCTGCCTTGGGTCCTGTGCCCTGCTGGCCTCTAGGTACTCAACAATTCTTTATTTCAGAAGTGATTCCATCATTTTTCCTACCACTAAGGTCAAACTAACTGATCTGTAGTTTCCTGCCTCTGCTTTGCTCCCACTTTTGTAAAGAGGAATCACATCTGCCCTCCTCCAGTCTTCAGGTACCACACCCTCCTCCTATGATTTGTTAAAAAGGGTAGTCAGTGGTGTCACTAGTTTTCCCCTTAGTTCTTTTAGAATTCTGGGGTGAATCCCATCAGATCTCATTGCTTTGTCCACCTTCAGTTTCAGGAGATCTTTCAGAACCCTTTCTTCTGTGAATGGACTGGTATTGCCCCCTTTTGCAGAGTGCTTCGTTGATTGGATTAGGTACCTCCCCCTTCTCTTGTTTTGTGAATATTGAGCAGAAGTATTAATTCAGTATCCCTACTTTTCCACTGTCACCCTCTGCCCACCCACCACCTCCTTTATTAAGCCTCACTCTCCCTCCCTTAGTCTTTTTTCACTCCCTAATGTACCTATAAAATGTTTTATCCCCCTTCTTAACCAAGTTGGCTATCTTTTCCTTGGTTTGGGCATTTGCTATTCTGACTACCTTCCCCTCTTCCTTCTGCTTTAACTGGTACTGTTCTCTGTCCTGCTCCTTTTGTGTTTCTTTATGCTTCCTGAATGCTATGTTTTTCTCCCTAACCTTCCCCGACACCTCTTTTAAGAACCATAGTGTTTTTTCCTTCATTTTGATTTATTTGCTTCACACAAAGGCTTGTTGCCTCTGTGATGGCAGTTTTGATGTTTCCTCATTGTTTCTCCACCCCTCCTTCTTGCCCATTTGCTAGTACTTTTCTGAGGCACTCTCACATTTTGTTAAAGTCAGCCCTCTGAAAGTCCAATACCCTCACATTTGTATGGCTTGACTCTACAGCTGTGTTTATCATGACCCACACTGTTTGGTGGTCACTTGTTCCCAGATGCCTACCCACCTCTAAATCTGAAATCCTCTCTCCATCCCTATTTGAGAGTACCAGCTCTAAGATTGCTCCCTCCCAAGTGGGTTCCAACACTAGCTCTCTGAGGCATTCCCCATGTAGGACATCAAGAATGACCCTGCTCTTGGATGTGGCTGCAGCAAAGGTGCTCCAGTTAACATCTGGTGTATTCAGGTCCCCCCATCCACAATATCTCCCCTTTTTCTGCCATCCCAAGGATGTCTTCTATCATTTCCTTGTCTACTTCTTCCCTGAGATGGGGGTCTGTATACAACCCCGTGTGGATTGTGGTGCCATTTCCTGTCTCCATGGTGACCCACAGTGCCTCCTTTCCTTCTTGTTTATCCTTTAGTTCTGCTGCTTTGATCCCTTCCCTTACTTAGAGATCTACTCTTCTTCCTCTTCTACCCTCCCTGTCTCTCCTGTAGATTGTGTAACCTGTTATGTTGACATCCCAGTCATGGTTCTCTGTGTACCATGTTTCTGTGACTCCCATGATATCCAGGCTTCCCTCTTCCATCAAGGACACTAATTCAGGGAGCTTGTTACGAAGACTACAGGCATTGGTACTCATTGCCTTCCATTTTTTGATGGCCTTACCCCTTTTTGCCCCATCCCTGTTCTTACTGCCTTTGCCATTTTTTTCATTTACCCCTACCCGTCTCCCTATCAACTTCTCTATTTTGGTGTTTACCTCACTAACTACCCTGTTTTGTGTGTGGGGGTTGCTGAGATTTTCCTGCTCCTTTTCAGTGCCTCTCCCTTTAACTAGTTTAAATGCTTGCCAATTAAACATTTAACCCTATCACCTAGGATTCTGGTTCCCCTCCTAGACAGATGCAGACCATCATGCCAGTGTAGGCCTGTATCCCTCCAGGTAGACCCCCAGTCCCCAGTAAAGCCAAAACCCTGAGCTCTGAACTAGTTTTTCAACCACTGATTGAATCCCATGGTACAGAGCACCCTAGCCTCACCCATGCCATAGACAGGCAGCACCTCCGAGAAGGTTACTGTGTGGGCTACTTGTCTAAGGCCCCTCCCCAACTGCACAAACTCCCCCTGCACTGCTCTGATCCCAATCCCTTCCAGGTCATTTGTCCCTAGGTGGACAATAACATCCAGCTCCCTCCCCTGTGCAGCTGCTCCCGTGAGACTGAGGATTCACTCCCTGTCCCTGCAAGCCATGATGCCAGGCAGGAACCTTACCTCCCTCTCCCCTCTCTCTCCCAGTTCTACCCCAGTAAAAACTGAGTCCCCCACCAGGAGTTGTTTACTTCCCCTATGGGGTCCCATGCCACCCTTCTGTGGGTCTTCTTTGTGGAGGTTCCCAGCATCCTCCTTGGTCTCCGCTGTGGGTGCCTCCATAGAGGAACCAATCTGCCAAAATGGCGTATGAATTGTGGAGAGGTACAACTGGAGGGATGCATCTCTGTTCCACCACCCTCACCCTCCCTGAGCCCACCATGGTCCAATCGCGCCTCTTTCTTGGCAACCTCTGAGGCAGCAGCAGCAGCCCTGGTGGTCCCTGGGTGGGAGAGGAGGTTCCCCAAATCCTGGTCGACTCAGCCTGGAGACAAGCATTCTCCTCCTTCAGCCCATAGAAGTGCCTGCAGATGGGACAACACCACATCCTCCAGAATATCTCCCAGAAGACTGCCTCTCCACAGCAACTGCACTGCACCACTCCCATCATGTCTTTTTTGTGGCTCTTCAGCTGTTGTTTTGTATGCTTACTCTTTCCCTCTCTGTTTTCTTTCTTTTTTGTTTGTTTTTTCTCCCTACTTTCCTACTGCCTTAGTGCCCTTACAGTTCCTGCCCTTCCTGTTCTGGGACAGGAAGTTCCTGTATTCCTCAGTAGTCTTCTTACTTGCTGAGAGATAGACCTCCAGCAATTAACCCTTTTTTTCCCTTCTCCTTCTCTCCCTGTCTTTCTCTCCTTCAGTAGTGGCTTACAGCTTCTCTATCCTCCTCTTGTATGTGCCTTTATGAACCTAGTTGCTTGCTACACCCTTTGTAATTCTGCCTATATACCAGCTAGGCTGTTGCTTGTACTGTGCTGCCTAACTGTTCCTGTGTCTTTAAGTGGGTGTGGCCTGGTCTTCCACTGTAAAGATAGAGCACCCGGGGTGGTTGGGGAATGGGGGTAGGTAGGGAGGTTGTTCCTTTGGCACTCAGTGTCTACAAAAAACAATCAACATTATGGTAAAAAAAGACTTTTTTCTGTAACCTACAGGGCAAAACACAGCTCTAGTTTAAGGTAGCTGCTCTCTCTCTCTCTCTCCCTCTCTTAGCTTCTGCAGCAAATAGAGTCCATAGTCAGCTACTGTTTGTAATCCACAGTCCCTCAAGCTTTCTTCAGCTCCTCCCCTTGTCAGACACCTGTGTCACAGAGTTTCAGTAACAGCTATAATCACAAATGACTGCAAATATTCTCCCAGCTAGATGACTTCCCTGGTAAATTAAAGTTAATCTAAGTAAAGACAACCCCAAAAACAGAGAACCAAGACACTGACTTCTATGAACTATTACAAGCCCCTGAATTAAGAATTCAGTTCAATGTACTCAGTAAATCACCTCCTTGCTGTAGGGTAGCTGGTCTCCCTCTCTCAGCTTCTGCAGCAAACCGATACAGCATTCCGTGGGGTTGTACCATACTGACACCACCAGGTCCATTAAAACCTTTCTCTGGGTGGAGGCATACTTCTTTTTTTCTATCTTAGCCTTATATATGAACTCCCAACCATCCCTATTATAGTCTACGGAGCTCCCCCTGCACTCTCGCTATACGTCATAAAACGTGCTAGCATGGGGGTGTCTCCAAACACATAAGTGAAAGGGATCAGGCTTCATGCAGCCAAAATATGATCCCTTCCATCTCATTATACAGGCATCAATCAATTAAAAATCATGCAACACTGGATTTGGCACCAATCAATCAATCACAATTTTTATTTTGCCAGGCAGAACATCACTGAGGCAAGCTCATTTACAAGATGGACCTTGGGCAAAACAATTGGCAACAGGGTTAAGACATAACAGGTTGAGTGAACGTACATAACAATTACTTAGTAATAACAACAACATAACATATAACCATCACATGTAACAAGATACTTCCACCAGAAGGTAGCAATAGGTTCAACAGGAGGTAACGCATTTAAATACAATTGCATAGATACAGATATATGGATATAAGGTAATGAGCTAAAGTTTATACAGTAAACATCATTGGAGGAGTCATAGTAAGCAGGAGTGGCAGTTCCTCTAGCATCAAAGTGCGAAGAAGATTTAGATGTAAGAGTCCTTTGATAAGTACTGTAGGCATGGCCTGGCAAGAGGGGTGGGAAGGGAGGGGAGGGCACCAGTTAAGGATACTTATGTGTATTTTTGGGGGGGGGTTCTGAAAAGTGCAGAAGCAGTGCTCTTTAACACAATTCATTCCTCATGGTTTCTGTAAGTAATGCAACAATTTCTCGGCTGAAAAATTTTAACAGCATTCGTGTCGACATTACTTTTTTTTTCAAATAGACGATTGATTTTTAATTTTGATTTATCTCCAAAATCTCATTTTCTATTGACATACACTTTTTTTTTCATTTTGGTAACTGAGTAGGCCCACTGAAACCAGAGGTCCCTTTTATAGGGCTGACCCGGAATTCGTTACATTCAGCTAGAATCTTGAAAATAAGTGTGACCAGCTCCAGGGTCAGACTAATAGCAGTCTGACTCAAGCATAAGGACAGTAGCTCTATTAGACCACCAGGGAATCAGTTTGATGGATCAGGATTCAGAAGAACAGCCAGAGAACCTGGTAGACAGACTACAGCAAGGTGGTAGCAGTGGTAGTAGTGAGGGAGATGGGCAGGTAACTTGCAAAGTGGGGATTGGGGGAAAGACCAGGCCTGGACCTGTAATGACAGAAAGGGAGACATGCACTTTTTTTTTGCACTTTTGCAAGGGTAGGGTTATTATAAAATGGAATGGAAATGTAATGCTTCTTGATTGGCTAAATATGTTCTGAGACCCATATGTTAATTTCCCAGAAATGTACAGCCTGGATTAAGTTCAGGCAGTGGAATTTGGTATTTGGCTATTTACATGGAGAATCCATGAGCCACTTCACTCATCCTTGATTGCCATCACATCCATGGTTGTATGTATCCTTTACTTACTGAAAACTTTCAACAAGGCCCTAAAAAAAGTAAAACTCCCTTAAATTAAAAAATAGAGAGAATAATGGTTATGTAACTGTGTGTTATGGAATTTTTTTTATATACCCAAGGGGTGTGATGACCCATAAACATCGAGAGTGAAGTTCAAGAGGTTTATGTGATCATCACACCCCAAGGGTGTGTAAAAAAATTCTGATAACACCACCGTTATATAAACTTTATTTTTTATAATTGCTGGTGCTGTCTGTCTCTCCACTACCACACATTCACACACTCACTCACACAGACACACTCACTCACTCACACACACACAGGCACACACTTTTCCCCCATTGACTCAGTGACTGACCTCTTATGTAAGCCATGATCTGTTCAGACATGGAGTTGGTGTCTGCTGATTTGGAGACACGGCGGGAAGCAGGATCAACCAGATAATAAAAAAATAGTGACTATAGTACAGAAAAACGGCTCGTCTATGAGCAAGAATCAGACCTGACATTTTTTAGACAATGCTGAGGCCGCCCCATATGCAGAGAGTGAGCCAGTGAAGAGGCTCAATAAAAACTGTGCACAAGGAGACTGGTGCTGACTTTCAAAAATGCCATAATAATCAGTTATTACGGCATTTCCCGGTTATTACAGCATTTGAAAATCACAGTTCAGCCATATATTAAAGGGGGTCACCAGTAATTATAATTAAATATCCCTTCCTCTCATAATACCTTCCTTACACACATAAACAAATTGCAAAATTGAAATACTATTCACCGTTTTAATTCCTGGTATTCCTTTGGTGCTCATGAGAAATCCCCGTGCTACCCTTACCAGCTTACCTGCATGCCAGGGCAATCTCTGCTGCTTAACCTGCCAAAGATAAAACTAGGACCTCACTTCCATATAAAGCCTTCTGTTGTGTATGAAGGGCTGAACATTCTGCTAGTATAATTCTGCAAACGTTTTAATTCCTGCATCCCATAATAAACAAAATTCCATCTATTGAGATAAAAGCGAATGCATTTGAGCAAAAGGGTGACATGCACTTAGACAACTGAGACATCACAGCATTGAGACATTTTAGTGCAGCTGCCATTCTGATGCCACTCATGTGGTGGTTGGTGTGGGGCCAAGGATGCTTACTGTATGTGGAGGTAGGGGGTGTGGGGCAGAGCCCCCCTCCACATAATGTAGGTTGTTGGTTAACTAGGATCTGCAGCTTATCCTGTAGGTAGAGAAATGGGCAGACTAGGTGGGCCAAGCAGTCCTTATCTGCAGTCAAAGTCTATGTTTCCAAGCCAGCCCGGTGGCGCTGAGGGTTGAGGAGCTGGATGCCACACCTCACGTAGCACTGGCAACCCAGGTTGGGGAGCAAGCTCAGGCTGCCGTGGGTCGGCAGGGGAGAGAGAGGGTTCAGCATCCACAGAACTGTTCTCCTCTCTCGGGGAGGGATCCAGGGGAAGCCCAGCGCAGCAGCGGCCCCTGGTGGAGACCTGAGGCACTGCGATGCTCATGGGCTCACGAGCATGGGGTAGACATCAGCAACTGCCTTCCAGACATGGGTGGGAGCACTCACATTGTGGGCTGGGCAGCAGTGCACATCCAACGTCGAGGGCATAACCAAGAAAATACCCTCCACCTCAGATAGGCGATGGCCCTGTCAGTGCCCTTGCCACACGCCCAATGCTGGTTTCCTGTCACTGCCCCTGTGGTTTCCCCAGATTGCTGCCTCCTCCCGTCCCAGGGAGCTGTGACAAAATTGAAGATGTAGGGGGAACACAGAGGGCGGTAGAGCAAGCAGATGAGTACAGTGGCCTGAGAGAGTTCCGAGATGGAGAGGCCAGAAAAATAGTTGAAAAAAAAAGCCTATGTTTCTATGTAACTTATGAGGTTGCAGTCCATAGGGATCTACTGTGTGTTATGTTATGCTTATTTGCAGGTTTTGTTATGGAGCTGCTTGTTCTTGCCTTTGTAAATAAAGGTACATGGCTGGTATGGAATACTGTTTGACTGCAAAACAGAAAGGGTTATGAAGTAAATCTGCTATACAGACAAATTAATATATGGTGGTTTACAAGGATAAGGGCATGGCCAGCATAGCTGCAGATTTTGACATGCTTGACCCTCCTACAGAACTGTAGTGAGTGCATTGTCTTTTTCTACATGGTATGTAGCTTTGTAGTGTCTTGACTGATTACCAGTTAACAGATACACGTATAGGTAAAAAAGCAGGCCATGCAGACTATGGAACAGATTTTCAAAAGGGTAGTCAGAAAAGCAATGTTGTGCCTCATCAGTGTCTGTCCAGTTACATCGATGTCTGCCTGTGACCCAGCTTTCAAACAATGTATCCATTTCTGATGAAAATAAAATTGTGTGGCAATATGCATAGACAGACACAAATTGAGCCTGCTTTAACATTTTGCCCTAAATTTGGTTGCCAATTAGATGGACAGAGTTGCAGCTATTAGATTAACTGATATATGGTCTAACACTTCCTATGGACAGAGATGCAATTTAGCAATTGAAAATGGCAGTGGGCAAATCTAGGTTTTGCCTCTTTAAAAATCATGTCCTATTTTGCTTCCTACTATATTAAAAAAAAGGTGCTCATGAGAAATCCCCGTGCTACCCTGTGGCTCCTGTGGTGTGGAGATCTAAGACATTAGCAGCTCAGGCAGCATGGTCCGGTAGACCCAGGTTCTGTTTTCGGTCACCAGAAATTTTTCCAGCACACTGTTTCACCCTCCCATAACATTATTTTTTTTTTTTATTTTGAGGTCCGCTACCTCTCGGAGTAGGTTTTTTAAGTTATGGGGGTGCGAGGGCAGAGCCCCCTGCATGGGGGGGGTGCGGTGGGCAAAGCCCCCCGCATTACATCTAAGTGCCTTTCGGGATTTTGAAATTCAGCATCCCGATCTCGGTATTGTAAGGGTTCATGATTCTGAGTTTCTAGATTTCATAGGTATTCCAAAACATTCCACTTTGAATGAAAGAATGAATGAATGAATCAATCAATCAATCAATCAATCAATCAATCAGTCTTTTTATTGTCAATCCTAGAAAGGGCGCTAAAGTTAAAAAATAAGTAGTTATAGTTCACTTTGTATACTTTACAGGAGAATTGAAGCACTTCAGCATTTCCAGTCTATATTAGCTTATTTGTTCTCTTTGTATACATCCCTGGCCTTTTTGTTTTCTGTCTCCTTGACCTTAAAAACCAGCTCTGAATGGTGTCCCCCTATTGTGCCATTATAGGTGCTCATATCAGTGACATGACATCACCAGTTAGAATCAGTCAGTAGTTTTGAAAGGGATAACACATTATAGGGTGTGTAGTTATAAAGAAATAAGCACATCGTGGGTGGTTGTTAGGCATGAGGCATAGCTGAGTGCCGCAACCACATGACAAGTGCATTGTTTCCTTAAGACCACACACCCTATGTATTATTCCACTTGTAAAATGGGCTATTATTTGGTAAATAAAAATTTAATTCAGCTGAGGTGTGTGGTTATTTGTTAAAAAAATGTGTAATTCAGCTGAAGTGTGTGGTTGTTAGACAATGACGGTCAAGTCACATGTTTTGACCAGTGGGGTTACAGGATTTTTGTAGCCCATTTTGTATTCCCACTGATGCCTCTACTGGCATGAGCTGATACATTAATGAAATAGCAGCCCATGCAAGTAGTAATAAGAGCATCAAGAGCCACTGGCAGATTTTAACTGACAATGTCACTAGTTGGAACATTTATAATGGCATAGATAGTGTCGGCTAAATTCAAAGCTAGTCTTAAAGACCAGTGAGATAGAGAACAAAAAGTGAGAAAGAGAGAACGAGAATTACACAAACAGAACAGGTGGTAAGTAAAGCTGAACTCGGAATGCTGCAGCATTTCTGCTCCTCTTCATGGAAGATATGATGTATAAATGTTCTTTTAACATACAATCACAGCCACTGCTGAAAAGTGTTTTGAATATCTTTTATTGCTTTTAGTGGCAGAAAGTGAAGCAATCGAGGATGCTTCCTATGAGAACCTTCAACCACTTAGGAGAGGGAGCTACCGTGCAAGTTTAAGGTATTTGCTACTGCACACGTGCTGCTGTTTTTAATTTCTACAGTCAAATGTAATTTGTAGCATGTTACATATGTTATGCTCACTTGCTACACCTACCTTGCTCCCATAGGAGCCAGGCAATATTGAAGGGCCTGGGCTTGTTAAACTCTTCATGTGGGGGGGGGGGCTCAGAAGAGAAACATGGGGAATAGCATTGTGCCTCCACCCAGAGAAAGAAACAGCAGGCCTGATCACAAGTAGAATACTGTCCCCTGGGATACAGTACCAACCCATTTCTCTACCAGCTGTAGGACACCATCTAAAAAGCAGTCTGTACCAGTACCCACACCTTAATTGCAATTTCAAACACTTTTGTACTAATTAGAGTAGATTACTAATAATACACACACACACACACAGACACAAAGACACACACACCAAATTTTAGAAATTAACAACAGGACGTTATCAGTCCTAGGCAGCAACACAAGTCCTGTGAAGAGAATGGGGGTTAGGCAAAATGAGATTAGCAATGATTTAGGCAATAGCAACAAAATAACTACTTTCAATATTTTTAAAGTGTGTCATCAAGCTATGCAATCTCAGATATCTAGGTCTCTCTGCTGAGATGGTGTAGTAGGATTCCCAACTCCAACACATAAGATTTCTAACAAATCCCACTGTACTGTAAATGTTTTTATTTCAACAAGCCTTAGGGGATTAACAGAGTTTAATTACTGTTATCAGCTGAGAATACAATTTTAGACTGGATCAATTATTTATTATATTTATAATTTTTGTGATGTTAGATGCATTATTTGATCTATTATGATGTTTATGATGTTGTATGCTGTAAGGGTGCCCCGAGCCTTTGGAGAAGGGTGCCTTAAATAAATAAAATCTAGTACTACTACTACTACTGCAAGACCTCACGCTACCCTCAGTGGCACATCACCACAGTTTCAAATAACTTTCAACAATTACACTATTCAAACTGCAGTTCAGTCCTGCTACTTGGTACCCAGGTAAATTGTACACTGTTGCAGGCCTGATGTCGTGGTGCCTGGGACTCTGCATTGGTGCACTTACAGATATGCAAGTGTGATTTTACACCACCTGACTGACTTTTGGCAAAAACTTTTTTTATCCAAACAAGCTGTAATTTGGCAGGGAATCCCCACAAAACTGTGATTTAACCAAGGGAAAATTCAGCAGCAGAGTTTTTTTGTTGTCAAACTAGTACTCACTTGTCCTGTTTCAATGTAAAGCATCCTCAGACACTTCTGGATAGATGATGTCACAGCAGCAGGCAGATGATGGATGTGGGCACAGGCTAGGCCCAGTCACTGTGTTGTAGCTCTATTTTCTCTTAATCAGCACATGGCAGTGTGGCAGGTTCAGAAGAGCCAGGACTGATGATCTACTCTGTCTCATCCCAGTGAGCGCTCACCCAATCAAGGGTACAAGTACCCTAGAGACCAGCTCCTGACCACCTCCTCCCTTGGCACATCACACAGGGTAGAATAGCTTGTTGTCACCTCTGATTTCAGAAGATTCAGTCTCAAATGCAGCAATTCAGCTTTCTCACAGCTTTGCTAGCCTCACGGATTCAGCTCACAAGAGAATCTCTGGCTCTGAGGTCCGGCCAGGCCCTCACCTATCTTCCTCAACACCCCTTTCCTTTTCAACTGCTAGGGAAGGATTGCTCCAGGAACCCCTTTTTGGCTGGGGGATGAGTTCCACTCAGTTATCTCATCTTGCAGTCTCTTATTGACTGTCCAGCTTGTCACACAAGATCTGACCTCCTCAGTGGCTGTGAAAGGGTGCCAGATGCTTGACAGGGTAAAAAATCGACTAGAAGCTCTCAAGGTAGACAAGACACTGGGGCTGGATGGCCTGCACCCACAAGTGCTAAGGGAATTGTCCACAAAATTGGCAGTACCCTTAACCCATCTACTTAATGCATCACTGCAGTCTGGAGTGGTGCCAGTGGATTGGAGAGTCACCCATGTAGTATCACTCAATAAGGAGGGGGGATATGGAGGATCCTGTCAACTACAGGCCGATCAGTCTTATCTCCATCATAGGTAACCTGATGGAGACCACAGTCAAGAAATGTTTGGCGGCTTACCAAGTGGACAACAGACAACAGGACAACAAGCAGCATGGACTTGAGTCAGGGAGGTCATGCCAGACTAACATGATGCTATTTTTTGATAGAGTCACTAAGGTAATTGACAGAAGACAGGCAATAGATTTACTCCACCTCAGCCTCAGCAAGGCTTTCAATTCTGTACCACAC
The DNA here is from genome assembly GCA_016271365.2 of Neoceratodus forsteri. NCBI lineage: Eukaryota > Metazoa > Chordata > Ceratodontiformes > Ceratodontidae > Neoceratodus > Neoceratodus forsteri. The sequence continues at coordinate 789,681,031 of CM028132.1, forward strand.
AGGAAGCCGCTGAAAAAACTGGAGGACTTGGGAGTAGAGTGGGGTTTAGTTACATGGGTAGGAAAATTGGCTAGGGGAGGCAACAAAGGGTAATGGTGAGCAGGCTAAATTGGGAGGCAGGAAGGTCATAAGTGGAGTGCCACAGGGATCAGTGTTGGGGCCTTCTTATTTAACGTGTTCTTGAGTGACATAGGGGGAAGGTATCCTGAGACAGTTGTGTCTCTTTCCAGACAACACAAAGCTGTGCAAAAGAGTAGATCATAAGGGAGTGGTGTTGGGGCTCCAGAAAGGCCAAAAGAAACTAAAGAGAATTTTAAAGGTCTAGCAGTTGAGATTCAATGGCAAGAAGTGCAACATAATACACTTAGGGAGATGGAATGCACTTACAGAATACTGTATGGGAGGGGATAGACTGGCCACTTCAACAGAGGAGAGAGATTTTTGGGTCATTATTACTGACACCCTCAAGCAAGCAAGTCAATGTAACAAAGTATACAGCAGGGCACTGAGGATGCTGGGGTATACAGGGAGGGGTTTTGAAAGTAGGAGATCAAAGTGAGTCTGCTACTGTACAAATCCCTGGTGAAGCCTCACCTGGAGTACTGTGCCCAGTTCTGGAGGCTTCACCTGAGGAAAGATATTAACAGACTAGAGCTGATATAGCAAAGGGTCATCAAGATGATCAAGGGCCGACAGGGCACACACTGTTAGGATAGGCAGGAGACCTTAAATATGTACTCGGCGGAGGCCAGGTGGGAACTGGAGGACATGACTGAAACATATACATTTCTCAGGGGTATAAACAGTGTAAACACTGAGGACCTATTTGTAACAAATAATGATGCAGTCACAAGGGGGCATTACTGGAGGTGGGTGAGGGGCTGTATCCAGTGAGAATAGCTACTGAATACGAGTGACCGTCTAGACGGCGACTCATATTCAGTGCTGGGCTACCCAGGAAGGATAGCAACCCTATGCAAACATGAGGGTAGTACAGAGTGACAGGTAGGGGGGAATAGTGAGGGGAAGGGGAGGAACAGGAAAGGGGTTTTGGGGGACTGGTGTGCCTGCTGCCACCGAGCTAGCTGTGTGGTGTGGTGGTGTGGGTGACTAGCTCAGGTGCAGCAGGTACAAGGTTCGGAACTGGGTGTGGGAAAATGTTGTCACTGCCTGTGGCCATGGCAATTACATTTTTTCTGTTTTGGGGATTTTGCCCCCTCCCCCACATGTACCCCCTGGAGCTGAGAATCCTTATTCAGGTGTGCCTCCCATGAGGGAGGGTAAGGGGGGGCGCAGGCCCCCTGCAAAAACACTTTTTTTGTTTTTCCAGATGTCGGGTCACCTGGTAGTGTACATCACTGATTTGCTTTTCTGTGATATACACACATCATAATAGTGATCACTATTATGACATGGAACCATGAGGGGCAGCTTCAAGAGAAATGTGAGGAAGTTCTATTTCTATGAGAGGGTGGTGGAACCATGGAACAGACTGTTGGTGGAAGTGGTTGGGGCAGTTACCTTTTCCAGGATTAAGCATGGTTGGGACTGGGTAAGTGGACTCATTACCCCCAAGGGGGACAGCAAGGTTCTATGTGATAATGGTGAACACGGAATAGCAATCGACATTAAGGTGAGTGTACATCACCAAAAATGAGTTTTGGAAATGCACACTCATGGCAAATGGGAAGAGGGCACCTGAGATCTATGGGTTTCCTTTTAATGCAGAGCACTGTGCCCCCACACCTCCCTACTAAAGGATACTCAACTCCAGGGGGGTGCATGTTGGGGGGAGTTAAATACTTAAAAAAAAAAAAAGCCACCTGCCGGCAAAAAAGGAACTGCACTGCGCTGGACCTGAACCCTGCACCTCTCAAAAACCACCTTCCCCCCACACTAGTAGACCAGCTCAGCAGCTGCCCACCACACACCCTCCCACATACTTTTCCTCCCCTTCCTCTCCCCCCATGTGCGTGCATGCCCATATACGCACATACAATTCCCATCACCCTACCTTGCCCACCCAGGTATCTGGGCGCTACCCTGCCAGGTAGCCCTGAACACAGGTGCCATAACTTGAGTTGCCATTTTTGTAAGCACTCAATTATGGTAGGCATATTCACTGGATACCGGACAGCAAGTGTCTCAAGAATAGTGGAAGGGTTAACAGTCCACCAGTACAGTATGCAGTAGGTCAATGGGGTGAGGTAATATAGGGCAGACTTGATGGACTTTGGCCTCCTTCTGCCATCAAATTCTATGTTTCTATGACTTGTAGGGACATTGTCAACACACATGGGCTCAATATAAACTGTTTTAGTCGAAATCATTCATTTGGAAACCCAACTAAATACAAGAAGCCCAATATTTGCAATGCTCCCCTTTCTACTTCAAGCAGCTTACCAGAAATGACACAATCAAATATGTTACACACGTGTTAGTGAAAACAGAGATGGGAAGCGACCTTGTTGACATGAAGCTGGTGGCACTTACAGTAAACGAGCTTGTGGATCCACTTACTAAAGTTTTCAATGCCTCACTAAGGTTAGGAGTGTTCCCTGACAAGTGGAAGAAGGCACTTGTCATCCCCATCTTCAAAGCAAGGGATGCCACCAATCTGTTTAAGTTCAGGCCCATCTCCATTCTCCCTCCCCTGTCTAAAGCCCTCAAATGAATTGTCTCTGACCAGCTCACAGATTACCTATTGAATTACAACCTTCTCCGTGTCCAGCAACACAGGTTCCGTAAAGACCATTCCACGAACACTGCCCTGGTTGACTTCACCACCAAAACTTACAATGCCTTTGATGATGGTCTGGCAGTGGGGTCTATTTTTATAGACCTCACAAAGGCATTTGATACTGTCAACCATCAGCTCTTCCTGCAATACCTACTCTCAATAGGCCTGTCCATAGACACGGTTACATGGTTCAACAGCTACCTCTCGGGCAGGACTCAATGCGTCAAAATCAAAGGCACTCTAACTGAGCCAAAAGAGGTGAGTCTTGGAGTCCCATAAGTCTCAATACTGGGGCCACTCCTTTTCAGCCTCTTCATAAACCCCCTGCCCTCAGTTTACCCAGCACACATTGTGCTATATGCTGATGATGCGGTTGTCTCCGTAAGTGGAAAAAATCTACCCCCTATCACCTATGAACTGGAAGCAAATTTTCACAGGCTTGAGGCATGGTTGTCTAATAATAAATTGCTGCTCAACTATAAAAAAACTAAAAGCATGCTTTTTACAGTTCCTCAGAACCGAAAGAAATCTGGGAAACTGCAGGTACAGAGTAGCAAAATGGATATACTGGAGCAGGTTGACACCTTTAGATATCTCAGGGTTAACATGGATAATACCCTCTCATTCACAACTCATGTAGACCATGTAGTCAAAACTGCCAATGCAAAATTAGGAGTTCTCTATCGACACCGTCACTACATGCTCCCTGAGGCCCTAAAGCTGGTCACAAGCAGCACAGTCCCATCGACCGTAGACTATGGCCTTATAATCAACATCGCTGGAAATGACACAGCCCTCAAAAGGGTAAAACCCTTCTTAATAAAGCATGTCAGCTGGTCCTGGGTGCAGATCACTGGACACATACTTGTGACCTCTATAAAGCAACTGGATGGCTACCCCTTCACCTCAGGGATCAATACCTGATCTGCCTTCTGGCAAAGAAAGCTATATTCAGGCTAGCTCCTGAATCCACCTCTTGTCTATTCAAACTAGATCAACCAACTGTCAGTACATGAAGTTCATCGAAGAGGGAGCTGGTGGTACCTTTTAAGTGTACCTCAATAGCCCAGAGATCTCTCTCCTATAGCGGACCCAAGTAGAAAAATGATCTCCCCCCAACCTTGCTGAATGTAGCAAGGTCAGCAAATTCAAAGCTGGTCTCCGAGCACTCCTAGCTGTCGCTTGTGTATGTGAGTGCCCCAACACAACCTAACCCCTATACTAACAACTGAGAGTCCCCTGAATGCTCTAACTCAAGCACTTGGAATGTCGCTAAACATCCCCTCTAACCTCCCACTGCAACATTACTACAGATTTATCTCCCTCCTGCCCTCACCCCTCCACTCCCCTGCCCCCCTTGGTCCCATCCTCTACTTCCTCCTCAACTCCCCTACTCCCCACATATTACTGCCCTCACCTTATCCACCCCACCTGTACCTACCCCAGCTCCTTCACTGCCAACCCAACTCAACCTCTCCTTCCTATTTCTCCCATCCCCTATCCTCACCACTGCCCCTCCACCTCCAATGACAAAGCCCTCTCAGGCTGCCACAAAGCCTTTCTTTCTGGTGGCCCTACCCAAGCACGAGTTCCTGAAATCCTTCTGCTGACCTGTGCACTCAGCATAGGGCAGCTTACTTCTAGGAACAGACTTGAACTGCCTGTCTATATATGTAGGACTGATGGTGAAATTTCATTGTAAATTTCAAGACAATCCGTAACCAAGGTGTAACTTGACAATTAAGCACAATTGTTTTTTATGTAATCTATGTAACCTTGAAATCAAGTTGTCTTTTGTACACCAATGTATTTCTGTGTATATACTGTTTTTGCTGTTTATTCTGTTCTGTACTATGTGTGACTTAAAACCTTTGTAAATGAGCCATTGGCTCAAAGGTGTTAATCCCAAACTGAAATACATTTAAAATATTTGTACATGCACTTTAGTTGATCATGCACATTTTAACACTTTTTTCCTGACAGAAAAATTTCTGCTGAGAATTTCTAGGGATAGGAATACCACTGGACCTTGCTGCTCTGCCAAATTCTGGAACAAAATGTCACTGAGCAAACAAATTGCAAGGGAGTATAGAATGTGTGAATGGTTCTGTATTCTGGATTTGGTGGGCAGGGAAGGGCTGCTACAAGTATGTGTAACAGAAGAATACATATGCAGTAGAATCAACCTGCTTGGAACTATAAAGTTATTTAGGGCTTCATCTAGCACCTCATGAGAATATTTGGTTCCATGCTGCTAACTGCTACCTCAGCAGGACTAGGATTATGCCATTTGCCCCACTCCCAGAATGGATCCCAGGGATGGTGGTTAAAGGTACTGGGTCTCGAGCAGGCACTCAGTGGGGTTCTAAGATTTAACCATATATATGGAGGAAATGTAACAGGGCCAGCATTAACAGTATATAATGCTAAAGTGGAATCAGTATTACTGTACTCAGCAGAGCTATAAGGCAGGATTTTCAAAACTGATCCATCATGAATCCACCCGCCCTATTTTCAAAGCATACTTCTTTTCACTCTGCTAGACATGTGGTCTATGCATCTTTGACCTGTGTCAGATCTTCAGATGTGTATTTTCTTGCCCTTGCATCAATAAATGATGTAAGGAACTGCAAAGCCCACCTTGCATCATTTATTGATGCAAGGTGCCACAATGCATGCATTATTGTTGCAAACCACCCACATCTTTGAAAATGGCTGAAGATTGTGGGGGCACACTTCCTTCAGTGGTGACATAGGTGGATCTCACCCTGCATCTGCATCAGGGGCTTTGGAAAAAAACATTGAGTTTAACTAACATTTCACAATTAGATGTTTTCCAGAACAGATTTCTTCAAAAACTTTTGGAGTTGCCTAATTTATCTCACACTCCAGTGCTGACAGAGCTGAGGCCAAATTTTATAAAATGCAAACAACTGTTACCATAATAGAATTTGTTTTTTGGCTGAAATTAAAGAAAATAAATTTCAAAAGACTTGTGTTTGTCAGATGGGCAAAAGGTAATAAAAAGAGGAATATTGGTGACTGTCAAAAAATACAGATACAATTATGACTAAGATAGGACTGAGATATCTCAAAGATATTGTTGAAAACCAGAAACTTAAAAACTGGAAAATAAATAAATACCAAATTTATGAAAGATTCTTAGATACTGAAATTTAGTCTGATATTGGCTTATGAAGATCTTACAGATCCTTGGCCAGATACTTTAAAGTGAAAATAAATTTCATCAGAGAACAATGCATGACTCTGTTAAAAGAAAACTGAAGCTAGAAGATTGCTATAAACTACTATTGCAAGTTCTCCCTTTTACCCCTGTGGGTAGGGCATGGGCATTTTGGGAAGCAAAGTGTTATGAAGTTATAATTCACTGGTAATGTTTATGCAAAGTGTCCAATGTCACACTTTGCAAAGTTTTAGCATACTGAGCACTTTGCAGGGAAATTCACATTCCGTAGAATAATTTCCACAGAAGATTTATTCTGGGGGAAAATGCACTACGGAACTCAAATTTTGGCCTGTAAAGTGCAAGCTTTGCAAAGTAAATGAACTTTTTGAAGTGCAGAAAACTTTGTGAATTATCTGTGAAGCAAAATTTCTGCACTTTGCACATCTCTGCCGACATATAGAATCTATAAAGAAGAAAGGAAGAGATTATTAGGAACAAATTTGAAAAACTTGTTCTGTGAGCAAATAAATAGAACAATGACAATGTTAGGTCTACTGAAAAAGGAAGACAGTATGACTAGTGTGACTACTAAGACCTTGTGTAATAAATCTGAGTACAAATGGGCTTCATATTATATTCATAATAATGGTTATAAAATGTTATATGAAATGTAAATTGTAATAGCTGAATTATCATATATTGCTTTTTTAAGTGCATTGCTAACAATGTCTTGGCCAATGACATTCATGCAATTGATAATGATTGATACTGTGTCATGCTGTGTTACATTTATTTTCACATAAAAAAATGGTCATATTTCATTTTGCCAAATTTTAGCATCATTCTTTTAAAAATGTTTCATAGAATATTGCTCTATACAACTCATGTTGTGCAAAAAAAATGTTTTGGCCAACTTTACTAAATGTAGAGCCTATGAAAACAAGAAAGATGTAGAATTACTTTTTCTAATTAACCCTTTGAGAACTGAATATGTTTGAACATTCTGAGATTCTGGACATGTATATATACGCCCACAGTCCTCTAATTAAAGAACTTAATAATTTTCATGATGCAATTGTAGTACTTTGCAAATAGGTTATGGTTATAAAAAGTGTCTGAATGTTATTTTTGAGGTCTGAATGAGAACCAAAAATCAGAAAAGTTAGAAACAGTTTTTGTTTTATTATTTTCTTTAAAAAACATCAGACAAAAGACACATGAAAATATTCTATCAATATACTTTTATACTGTAGCAATATACCTTTAAACCTTATGACACTCCCAAACTGTAGTACAGTACTTAAAGATACCCAAGTTTTATTTTCATAAATAGATGCATGACATCTCTGTCAATAGTAATTACATATGTTGGCAATGTTCCAAGCTTTAATTTAAAAATACTGTACATTTCTAAACCTAACAGTTTAGAGAATAACCCATTTCAAAGAAATTTACATTATCTTTAGAGAAGCACTTTGCTAGTGCTAGTTGTTTTAAAAATCAAAAAGAAGAAATGCCTTCCAACACTCTTGTAGCACTGCATTTCCCAGAGAAAACCAGTACACACACCCTTCTTCAACACACACATCCCATCTCTTCCCCCCAGAAAATGAGTAAATGTAGAGCATATTAGTATAAACCAAGTTAATAAGTAAACATATAGTACCCTTACCATACCCACATGTGTGTAGATTCAGCAGTAATCTATTCCCCCTTCTCCCCTAAAACAAGTAAATGCTTCCATCTCCCACCACAGTGCAGTACCCAGTCCCACCCTTCACTCCCTCCATCAACCCCTAAAAATTTTTTTTTCCTGATGGTGACCAACTCAAACCCTCCTCACATCACCATGGCTGACAGCCTTCTGAATGAGTGGAAGCACACACTGAAATACTGTACTACTATCTCATTGTACCCTCTCATTCATTCATTTATCCAAACAGCAGCAAGCCAAGATGATGTGGGGATGGTCTGAGCCAGTCACCATCCAAAAATAAAAATATATATATTTTTGGGGTACTTATGTGTGGGGAATTGGGAATTACATGGGTTATCAGTTGGTAGTATTTACTGTTTTGGGGGGAAGGAGGTGAGGTAATGGGTTACTGCTATATTTGCATAGATGTGAATGGGGGAAGGGTACTTTATTTTTACTTACTAATTATGTATGCATTAATATGCTTTATATTTATTGGTTTTCCAGGGGAAAAGCTGGATGAGATGCTATGTGGGGAGGGACGTGTGTTCTGCTTGTCTGCGGGAGAGAGGGATAGAATGCTATGAAAGTTTGGAAAAGAGATTTCTTCCTTTTTGGTTTTTGTTTCTGTTTTGTTTTTTGCTAGTTAAGTGTTACTTTGTGATAGAAACTCTACTGGGTCAATATGTTGAATACAGAACCACACATGGAATACCGCTTGGAACATATAGCGCAGTGTACTAGCACGACAGGGTACAAAACCCCACAAGGTACATATGTTGCAAGCGGTTTTGTACTCTGTTGTGCATGGGTGGGGAGGAGGATTGACACGGAGGTCAAGACCTCTGCTGGGGAGGTGGTCCGCTGAGCTGCCACCATGGCTCAGTGGGATGAGCTGCGGCAGTGCAGGTGTGCTATGTGTCTGTGGACTGGGGCTTGAATCCTGGTCCCAGACTTTTGTGAAACCGCATTGTGCAGTTTCTTTTTTTTCTCCCCAGCGATGTTTCTCCCCATCTCAGTATTGAATCCCTTCCCGGGATGATTATATTAATGGGGGGATTTGGGGGTGCAGCCCCCATAACAGGAGCTGTGGGTGGTAGAGCCCCCCACAGAAAACAAAGAAGCCCCTAGTTTCTTTAGTTGAAATGTGTTTTGACAGTATGTCTGAGCGGCAGCAATGTATCCGCTGTATTTACAGTGCAGTACATTGCTGCACTGTTATGTCATACAACATTATGACCCTGTGCCGACAGAAACTGTGCACTCCATGGACATTTTCTTTGAAAACTGGGGTATTTGCTGAGATTTCTTTGTAAAGTGTCCACTGCACCCTAGAAACTATGCAGTTAATGGAGGTTTTCTTTTTGAAGAGGCCACTTTATATCACGAAAAAATCTGCAAAGTGTGGGAAACTTAATCAATTTCTATATGAACATGATGGAAGGCAGTTAGCATACAGTGTCATATTTTGTTGCCTAATCAATTAAGTAGTGTGGCAGGGTCAGGGTTCTTCCTAACTAAAATTTATTAATTTAGTTAGTTAGTTCAACAGTTTTAATAGGAAAAATATACTGAGCTAGAACAGTTCATTTCCAGATGACTCTGGGGGTGGGGATGAGGACAGTGCAGCAATAAGTTAAAACAATTAGGATACAAAATGAAATTCATGTTATACAATTAAAAGGTAGTAAAGTGATCAAGTTATGCAGAAAAGAACATCTGAAAAGCTACAGTTCAGTAAAGTGCAGATAGCAGCAAAATGCAAGGTGAATAAGGCACTAATGTATACATCTGGGAAAACTGGTCGAGACCTGGGGGGCTGGAGGAACTGGAATTGGGGAAGGTGAAGCAGGGAGGGAGGAATTGGGATAGAGCAGATTAAAGTCTGACTCAGGATCGGAGGCAACTTCAGGAGTGAGTAGTGAATTCACAGAGAAGAGATTTTAGTGAGTGGGAAGAAGGAGCACTCCAAATAGCAATGGAGAGAGAGCTATAAAGTTTGGGGAAGTAAAAGGAGAAAGCAGCTTCAACAGCAAGGATTTTGCCGGGGAGTGGGAGAGAGTGAAAGAGCAAGGGCCAGAGCTGGGAAGGCAGTAGGAAGTGAAAGGAGGGGTAGTGAGGAGGGAGGAAAGGTACAAGGGGAGGGAGGGAGGCAAGCCAAAAAGTTGGAGATGATAGTGGTGCAATGAGTGAGGCATCTGCCAACAAATGAAGAATAGGAGAGGGAGGAATACAGGGAACAGTGGTGGGTTCCAAGGGGATAGTACAGATAAATATGGCAGAAGGACTGAAACAGGGGATCTAGCCTGAGTAAGGTGGACTTGGAAGCAGCACCATAGACAATGTGATCGTAATAAGGTTGGGAGAATCATCTTTGAGACAGTCTCTCTTCAAATATGAAATGGGACACTCACTTTGTTCCTGTAGAGAGCACCTAGTTTAACTACTTGAGTCAGGTGCTGAGTATGTTTGAATGCATATAGATTCAGGATGTATATATATACTCCTGTAGTACTGTAAGAGTTAGGATGAAGCTTCTGGTAGTTGGAATCTACATAAACTGAGTAATCAAGGTGACAATCCACCCAGACCCTGAAGTATTTAAAGAATACATCCTCAGTCCCAACATCATCAAAGGTATGGAAAGAGATGGAGGGGAGGGCAGGGACTAGCAAATCTCTGCTTGTTGCCAAAAGTCATGGAGAGCACTTTCTTGGCACTGAGTTACAGGTGAGGCACCTGGAACCAGTGCTGGATGTTGCTGAAATCCAGTTGGAGTTAGCCCATGAGGTCAGAGGCAGAGGAACCAGAGGCAACGAGTACTGTGTCTTCTCCACACATGGTGAATGCTTTAAAACTGTGCAGAGAAAGTACTGGTTTACACAGTGGGTAGTGTCAGAATGGAATCAATTCTGTGCAAGTAGTGGAAAGTAAGAATCTGAACATATTTAAATACAGATTAGACCAATACTGTACCTGAGTGTAACATGAATATGTGGATATAATTATTGAGAATTGATGGAAAATCTAGATTGCATATCACCTGCTCTGGCCTGTAGATTCCTGTCTCTACAATTTACATCAAACTGTTGCTTCAGTGAGTTGGTCTGGCATTATGTTTTATGTTTGCTTGCATGCATGCTCAAGAAACATTATGCGGCAGCTTAGGAGAGAAGCGGGTTGTGGAGGCGCAGCACTGTGGCAGCCAACAGAGGCATTGCATTTGGAGGCTTGGCACTGGTGAACCAATGGAGGCACAGTGTGCTGATGACACTGGCTTCCAAAAGTGCCAAAAAGTTGTAACGTTTTCACCACAGCAATCAGGGGCTGCCTCATCATTGCAGCGTCAGGCATTCAGCTGCAATGAGGGAGCAACCCGTCATTGCAGGGCGGTACCTTGCCTAGTGTAATATTGTTTTTGACCACTGCAGCAAATTGCCACCATATTTACAAACAATATTACACAGCCTCCAGTGCTGAGGGGGTGCCCAATCCCCCTCGGCATCATGCACTCCTCCAAAATAACAGTCTTTGTTTGCCAACAGGGGGCCCAATCCCTGTTGGTTTCAGTCCCCCCTTCAACGTTTAATTTTCTGATGGGGGAGCCCTCCCCAAATGCCCTCCCCAAAAAAATTTGTTTTGTGCAGAGGGAGGTGTCCAATCCTCCTCGGCTCTTGCCCCCCTCGGTATGTGCCGACGGGGGTGCCCAATACCCAGTCAGCTACAGCCCCCCCAAAAAAAACACTAGGCTGGCACACTGGGAACCCACCCCAGTGTGCCAAATGTTCCTGTTAAAAAAAAAGTCCTGCAATGTTTTTTTTTTGTTTTTTTTTTAACCTCTAAAACAGAAAACGGTCCCTCGTTGAGTCCGGTGGCCCCTCCCCCAACCTGCGCCCACCCTGCCTCCCCACACACTCCCCTCACCCCATAATTACCTCCAGAGCCCAGCGCGATAATCTTTGGTGGAAAAGGAACACATCTGCACTCTTCAAGACTGACCTCGAAGTGAAGAAATGCCAGTAAGCTGTATAATGGCATACATAGGGTTGTTTTAACTTTGGTGCCTATCTCAGGCATTTGGAGGAATTTTGGCACCAAATTTTCAACATAGGGTTATTGGGACCCCTCCTCATGAATTCAGCCACTGTCATGGCATTCTTACATCCCGAAAGGTGATTTTGCAGTCACTGCGTGGAATCACCTTTTGGGACCGATTAACAAAACAACAGTGCCAGTGTTCATGAGGCAGGCTCTCAAAAAGTCTATGTTGCAAATTTGGTGGAAAAAACCCAAAATTACTGTTTTACTGCCAGCGTACAGTTGCTACGCACACTGTGAACTTCAAATTTGTAATATTTTCACCCAGATTTCAACATTGGCATTTTTCCACACCTCCTTATTAACAGCACAGCTGTCATTTTTCATATCCTGGCCGAAATGTGTTTTTGCACTTCCGGCGTAGAACAGCATGGTTGCTGTGGGAAATCAGTGCTCAGGACACATTAAGGAAATCACAGTGACACTGTTCATGAGCAGAGGTCCTAAAATGTCTAAGTTGAAAATTTGGTGATGAAAGTCCATAAAATGACTGTGTTACGTGTGTGGTTGCAGTTTCCATGCATGCTTGGAAGTGTGAGCATTTTTAATATTTCCGCTACAGATTTTCAACATTGCCATCTCTTCACACCTCCCTATGGATGGTAAAACTGTCATTCTTCACATCCTGCCCCATCTGTGTTTTCGTACATGTGGCGCAGAATGGCACAGTTGCTGTTGGAACTCAAAGTCTGGGACACATTGACAAAATCACACTGCCACTGTCCATGAGAAGAGGTTCCAAATGCTTTCATGAGGTGGGGTCACAAAAAGGCCATGTTGAAAATTGGTAGTGCAAATACCAACAAATGCCCAGGGTGTTAGGGTTTCTAACCATAACGTCCCACCCTGTACAGACTGACAGGCATCGGAGTGTGCCTTTGGATTGCCGACTGTACTGCTCATGCCATCCCACCCCACCCCAGCCAGTGACAGGCATCGAGGTGTACCTTGGACTCTTCGGCCCCAGAGTTCACCCCAATCTTCTATGCTGCACCCATTTCAGCATATGTCCTTGTGACTGTAAAGCCAAACACCCCAAGGCACACCTCAACACGTGTCGGTGTCTGCAGAATAGAGTGAGGTGACATAGCATGAACGTCATGGGCAACGACCCAAACACTCACCCCAATGCCTGTCCATCTCTACAGGATGGAGGTGGGGTTAGCGTGAAGTTCAATACTTCACTGCCATTCCTATTCTGCATCTGTCTAATTCCTGCATTTCCAATGCTAATACCAGCAAGCAAAACATTTGGCATTGACAAATGCTTGTTTCAAGTAGGCAGTGCATTGGTGAATCAGACTGTGTTGTTTTTTGCATCACATATGCAGATCAAGAACAACTTTTATAAAATGGTTGTGTAACTCATCTGGAATCCTGCCACAATGCAATGCAAAACTGAGCTGCAACTCTTTGGCAATAGTTTTTGCAAGGCATTTTTCAGGATCTAAAAACAAGTGTGCAGCTCATGGAGAAATGCTAAAGCAACTCATTGGTATTACAGTCTAATACAAATTGCACAATATGTTTACCTTGCTTACTATGTAAACATCCCAGGTTGTGCCTGAAACTAGACACTCACTTGTCTTGTGTACTTATCCAGTTAACAAAATCTAAATAAATTAATAAACAAGAGGGGCAAGGGTGTAAGGGTGGATGGCCATTTGCCCTTCAGAAGGTAGAAAAGAGATGTGGGGACCCTCATTTTCCATCTTTAACCACTATGGAGTTCACACTAAAGGTTGTTAAGTCCACTTTAGGATATGTTGTGCCCTGAGTGATACATGATATGCCCATATCGATGCATCTTGCAGAATTAGGGCATATTGATATAATACCGTATGGGTTTGTCCAGGGAAGATCATGTCTGACAAGCCTTTTAAATTTTTTGAGCTAGTAAGTGAAGCTTTGGATAATGGGTTATCAGTTGATACGATCTTCCTGGACTTTTAGAAAGCTTTTGACTCTGTATTACACAAAATACTAATTGAACAGATGATACAGTTAAATATCCATCCCCTAATTATAAGCTGGATCAAATTGTGGCTTTCAAATAGAAAACAGAGTCTTTTTAAAAGGTTACTTATCTCCGTGGGGTTTGGTTATGTGGTGTTCCCCAGGGCTCTATCCTAGGTCCCACTCTTTTCAATATATTTATATCCACTATGCCTCCCCTTAATAAAAACTGCTGTATGGGAAAGTATGCAGACAACTGTAAATTAGGAGGTATTGTAACCGATTATAAGTCAGCATTAGAAATCCAAAAAAACCTTTCTCACCTTGAGAATTGGTCCAAAGACAACAAACTATTGTTTAATGAACTAAACTGTAAAGTGATACATCTGGGGGAAAAAACAACCCTTGTTATCATTATAAACTAAATAATGTCATTTTACAAACAACTGAAAATAAAAAGACCTTGGAGTCACCTTTTCCAGTTATCTAACATTTGACATGCACACAAAAAATATTGTGAAAGGGTAATCACATTTTGTGCTGTATCCTAAAAAATATTAAAAGCAGAAGTCCAGAGGTCCTGGCCCCTCTTTATTCTGGCCTTGTAAGACCACATCTAGAATATTGTTCATCTGTATGTGCCCCTGAACTGGTCAGAGGAAAAAAACTAATAGAGAAAGTTCAACAAAATGCTACTAAACAAATTTTTTCAGTGAGTAGTTTGGACAATAGTACAAGATTAATAAAACTGGGCCTTTACTCCATGCAATATAGGAGTAAGGGGAGATTTGTGCTAAACAAATAAAGCAATAAACAATGAGTCAATGCTGGAAACCATTGGTTTAACAAAAAATAACTCAAACAAAATTACCAGAACACATGATATGAAATTAAAAGGAAGCCATAATAAAACCATTAAAAGATGCTATTGATATTCCCAAAGAATCATATAGACATGGAATGCCTTATCAACGACTGTAGTGCAGAGTAAAACAAATAACATTTTTAAGAAAAGATTGGACATACATATGGGAGTTAAAAAAATGTATTTTCCACCAATAACAATGGTGGCGAGTTTATAAAAGGCAGCTCTGCCTACTGAATTCGTAAACTACCTATGATCCTATGATCCATAGCCAGGGGAATGCCCACCACATTTAGCAGTCAGTGCCTTCAGCTTACCCCAAATTAACAGAATCTTTTTTGATTCCCACAGAAAGTTTGAGGTAAGCTTGTTAACTTTAGTAAAGTAGTTTGAACGGATTGACAAGGGGGTTAAGCCTAGGTAGTACAACAGAGCGGGTACATCAATCACTTTAAATGATGCTATTGTTTGTGATGCATTGCATTTTACATGAAAGAAGATGAAGCTAATGGACACCTTTTTGCTCAGAGATTCCATCGTACTAAGCTGACTATTATTATTTTGGGGTAATTTCAAAGGGCTTGACACTTGCACAAGAGGGCAGATTCTAGCAGATACCTGCCCCCCAGCATTATTTCCCTCGCTTGGGATACTCTTGAATTGTCAGTACCTTCAGGTATCTGGGCATCACCCTTGATAATTCTGTCTCCCTTAATGCCCATGTCTCCAGCCTAATAAAAACTCTCAATCGTAAAATAGGTCTCCTATATCGGATCTGCCCCTTTTTTACTTTTGACTCTTGTATAAAGATAGCCTCCTCATCTCTTCTTCCAGTCCTTACCTACAGTGCTCCGCTACTGCTCTCTACCAGTGCTACCAGCCTGTCCCTCCTTTCTCAGGCTTACCACAGGGTGGGAAGGTTTGCCCTGGGTATACCTGTTTGCCATCATCACTGCAATGTACTCTCCTCATTGGGTTGGCTTACCTATGAGTCTAACCTAAGATTCACCATTCTAAACTTCCTGCATAAGCTTGTCCATAGATTTATACCCCCCCCCATGCCTTAGAGAAGCAATCCACCTGAGACAAGCTGCTTGTGCACTTAGATCGGCCTTTCTCCCCCTCCCAAGCCTAATTTACGTCTAGCAGTTGCCCACAAGTCCTTTTTCTTTGTGGCAGCACCTGATTGGAACTCTCTGCCCCATTCTGTTCTGTCCTGTCCTGTTCTACCCTGCCTCAGTTCCAAGCAGAACTACTTACCTATTCTCTGCCTCTATGACCTGCTCCTTCTTCCGTTATTTTCTCTTGTCTACTCCTTACTCCTCTGTTGCTCCCCCAGCTCCCCTATCCTTCTCCTTCCCCTGTCCTCTGCCTAGCCTCTTCCACTGCCTTTTCACAACCCCACCTTCCACTCTCCCCTCTCTCTCATACCACTTTTTTCCTGAGTATTATACACTCTCCTGGCTCACCATCTTACCATGTTTCTGCTAATGTAAATATTGTATCTAGTTATCTGCTGTAAATATTGTATCATACCTGTATTTTACTGTTTGTCAACCTTGTTGTGATGAATATGCTCCTACCATTGCTATCTTGTTACCTCAGGTGTATATATATTATTACACACCTAGTTTGTATTGTAATCCTATGGCTGAATGCTCCGGGTTGACATTGAAAAAGGGACTGTAATTGTCTCAGTGGACTTACCTGGTTACCATAACTCAATAAATAAACTGGAGTATACTAACTCAAACCACTTTCATAAATTTTGGACAATGCTTACCACTTCCAATGTTTGGTGCAGGTACAGTAGCTCTACTCGTGGAATCAATGGTCCTTCCTGAGCCTTTAACAATAGACACAGCAGGGGCGTTACATAGAAACACAGAAACATAGAATCTGTCAGCAGATAATGACCATACGGCCCAACAAGTCTGCCCATTTCCCTACTCACTGCTGCAGCCCCAGATCCTATTTGATGTGCGGCTCTCCTGCTCTGCACATCTCCAGGATACCCTTATGTCTATCCCATGCACTCTTGAACCTCTGCATTGTTTTTGCCCTACCACTTCTTCTGGAATGTTGTTCCATGGCTTCACTACCCTTTCAGTGAAACAGTACTTCCTAACATTACCCCTGAGCCTTCCACCCTTCAGCATCATATCATGTTCTTGTGCAGAGTTTTCTCTGAAATTTGCATTCCACCTGTACTCTGTTTATTCCCGTAAGGTACTTGAAAGTCTCTATATCTCCTCTCTCTCCCTTCTTTCCTTCAGTGAATAGATATTAAGGTCCTTAAGTCTTTCTTCATAGGGCTTCTGGTGCAGTCCATGAACCATCTTTGTTGCCCTTCTCTGGACTGCCTCTGTTTTGTCAATGTCCTTTCAGAGCTGTGGTCTCCAGAACTGGACACAGTACTCCAGCTGAGGCCTCAACAGTGATCTGTACAGTGGCATCACCACCTCCTTCCTCCTGCTTGTTATGCCCCCCCCATGCACCCCAACATTCTGTTTGCTCTCCCCACTACCTTCTCACACTGTTGGGTCACCTTAAGATCATCAGATATGATAACATCCAGGTCTCTCTCTCTCCTGATTTGTGGTGGCCAGAATTTCCCCACCCATCCTGTACTCCTCCTTCTTTGGATTCCTGTGACCCAGGTACATGATCTTGCACTTTTTAGCATTGAAACTCAACTGCCAGACACCTAATCACTTCTCTGATAGGCTTAGGTCCTTTCTAATTTTTTCCACCCCCTCCATTGTGTCCACTCTGTTGCAGATCTTGGTGTCATCTGCAAAGAGGCAACCTTTCCCTCCAGATGCTGTTCTGTATGGAAGTGTTTAACATCAATATCACAAAAACCCTGATATTATCTGCTCATAGCCTCCTCTTCATTACACAAGTCTGAGATCCCTCCACAGTATACAGGATTGCTTTTGTTAGGGAAGATTACCGTAGCTTGACCAGAATCGTAGTACTTTATTTGGAAGCAGGTGGTCAGAAATAACTGGAGGAAGTCAATAAGAAAACAGTCCATACCAAGGTATTTAGGTTTGACTAATGGCCCTAATGCAGATTTAATCCCCTCTATCGAGAGGAGAGTATCAAGTACTGCAGTGATTCCAGAAGGGATTTGGGAAAGAACACTGATAGCCATATGAACTTGAAGTGTGTGTGAGTTTAAATGTTTCTAGACCTCAGCGGGAGCATTATACTTGCTCAAAGCAATTATTGATTTCTCTGGGGACAGTCTGAAATATCTTGGCTAAGTTAACTCAGAAATAGCATGGAACCCCAAAAGAAAAAGTAGTAGCCATCACCAAGAAGCAGTCATAGAAGCCTAGTACATCAGAGGTTTGGATTCTCAAGCAGGAGGAGCCCAGAAGGTGACATAGCCATGGCCAAGATCTTAATAGAAATGGGGTATGGTTCAGAAACTGCAAAGCCCAAAGGAGGAGTGAGTAGCAGGTCATACAGCCTAACAGAGACAACCAATCACAACTGCAGTGGAAAATGGGTAGCCAAATGAGTTCATGCATTTATTTGTAACTTGCTATACAACAAGAAAACTCAATTGCTGATGTGGAATGAAAGTGGCAGATACATGGGGTAGCGAACCAACATTGCAGTATGATAAAATGTGCCTTGTCTACATTTTGCACTTTATTTATAGTGTAAATGTGAATGTGATACAAATACTTGTTTGTCATGCTTTGAAACAGAGGTAACACGATAAGGGCTGCATATGAAATGGAATGGAATACAAAGAAATTAAGGCAAGATTACTGAGAACTAGGTTGTGGTATCTAAAAGGTGCCCAGAGTCTGAACATCCTGAACAGCACCAGGTGCAGATTGATTCAGTTTAAGGGACTGAAACTGAATAATTTAAAAACCTAAGACATTATTTTTGTAAATATATTCTGTATCATAGTTGAACAGAATACCTTAAAAAAGTGGTGTGTTGTGGAAGCCACAAAATGTTGGTTGCATGGCAGAAATTTGGCATGACATCAGTAAAGAATATAGAGTGATGTTTTGTCTAAAAGCAGGAGTAAGACTTAAATTGTTTACTTCTGTTCCAAATATATAATGCCATTAAGAAACTCCTCTGAAGATTAAATATTTATGTTTTGTAAGAGGGCATGCCAGGGCAGTACCATTCCTTTGCAGATGCTCACGAATCCCAAGACATCATCAGATAAACCAGTAGCAGAAATTAGTGTAGCACCATTTATGACATTAAGAAGAAATCTGCATTAGCCACTGTGGGGCACAAAGCCTAGGACAGGTGAGGCGCTAAGAGGCACAGTGATGAGGAGTCGCTGTGAAGCCTAAGTTTGACACAGCTTGTTTTTTAGTTTTTTTTACATTTTTTTTTTCATCTAGCTTTTTACCTAGGGGATAGATGCAGGCAGGCTTCTCAAACCTGTCCCAGCCCCCTCACACCTGGCACCCATCCCCACAATCCACCAAGCCCGAGATCTCCACAGATTACCCCCTGTGGTGGGGTCAGGAAGGAGAGGACTGTTACCCCCCCCCACTCAGTGACTCACATCTAGGTTGGGCTGGGTGAACCAATGATGGCACGGGGCAGAGGTGGGTGAGCAGGGCTTCATATAGCCTGCCCCATCCCTTTTTCAATTTTCTCCTGCTTCCCCTGCCGTGGTGGCACGTAAGCATGTGGAGGCATACATGTACTATGGTACCGCTGCCCCTCAATTCATGTCACTTGAACTGCCAGCGCTACCCCCAGGCCTCCAACTGGGGGCAGCCAAGGGCTGAGTTGGCAAGGATCCCCAACCCAGGAGAGGAGAGCTGTCCAATGGACACTCAGTCTCTCCCCACAGGCTGATTCCCCTCAACACAAGCTCATTCCCTAACACAGGTCACTGGCGTGGTAAGAGGTAAGGCACATAGTGCCTCAGCCCTCTACACCACTGCTCTTTACATTCTAACATTAATTTGAAATCTGATTTACTGCAAAAAGTTATCCAGGTTTATTACTTAGGTTTTTTGTGCATTTTGTGGCTCATATAGTCTCAAATGAGTAGGCTTTGGAGAACACTGCAGTAACTGGGTTTAAAGAAGAAATGGATTCTGAATTCTATGTCAGATTTAAATACTAAGTGGTATGGAAAGGCTTCTTGAAGTGGTGTGGCTTCTGACACCAAATGTAGCTAATCCAGATACCTCTGACACTAACTGTAATGGAGGCTTAGGTGAGGAAACTTGAGCAGTCCAGGAGAAATTGTAAAAATACACAAGTAGTGATTTATTGTTCTAAATATAAAGAAAATAACAAGAAAAAAATAAGAAAATCTACCGACTGGTTTTCGGCAGTCCAAAAACAAAGTCCAATTTCTGAGTTCAGAGTAGAAATCTACAGTCCACCAGCTCTCTGTTAACATTTGGTCTGCAAAAAGACACTGAAGACACCTGATCACCTGCTTTTGTATACTTCAGAACCTTGTCAGGCTCTAACTTCCACCAGAGCATTGTGACCCAGAGCTTCAGAACCTTGTCAGTTTCTAGCTTCCAGAGCATTGTTACCTAGATACAAGCTGTCCTCTTTGCTAATAAACTCAAAGAGCTGTCTCTGTAGTCATTTCAACAGTAATAACTATATCTACTGTAGTTTACAAATCAGGGATTCCAGATTCATGCATATTTTGTTATAACTATATATAATCAAGGTAGACACAGTAAAAAAGGAAAGAGAAAGAACAGCAAGTAAAGACAAGAGTTGACGGTGCAGTCCAATAGAAAAGATAGAGACAGTATGCAGAATCTTTGCTTCAAACTCTTTCTACACATCACAAATAGGACAGCGCCCAACCCTGTCGCATATACCTCCCCCTTTAATAGGGTAGCTGTTTTTCTTTTCAAAACAGGTTTCCAAAACCTTCCCTCATTCTCATCACATTACTGTTGGTTTTCTGAAGTCGTCAAACTCCCATCTATATCACCTGTTACATCTTGCAGTTCAGTGCACATACATATCCTATATATCATTATTTTCTTTCTTCTCTAACCTTTCTGATTTCTCAATTCCAGAACCATACATGACAAAAAATCTGCAGTGACATTCTCTCTTCCAGATTTGTTCAACACTTTGAATTTAAATGACTGTAATGCCAGGTACCACCTAATGATCCTGGGATTTTTATCCTTCATTTGATTCAGCCAACGGAGAGGATTATGATCAGTTATGAGCACAAAGTCAGCTCCTAGCAAATAAAATTGAGGGGACTCCACTGTCCACTTGGCCGCAAGGGCTTTCTTTTCAATGGTGGAGTACCTTTTCTCCTTGTCATGCAAATTCCTGCTGACATATAAAATGGGGTGCTCCTACTCATCTATATTCTGGCTAAGGACTGCACCTAGGCCTACTTCTGATGCATCTGTTTGCAATAGAAATTTGTCTTCAGAGTCTGGGCATTTTAAAACAAGGTGTGAACATAATACAGCCTTGATGCCTTAAAAGCTTCATCACGGGACATCACGTGATGTGTCAGAGCAGATAGACACTAGTTCTCGGCTCTCCTCCTTGGCTCCACTAAAAACAGTTGATTTTACAACAAATCTCAGCTGGAACACGCTCTCCCACTCCTTTCGGGACATTGGATTGTCTGCCGCATCTACTGGCCCACTTTCTCGCGGTAGCATAAACCGTAGTTGCGACTTTTGCTGACGGTTGAATGGAGGCCAATATGCGGCCCTCAGGGCCTGCCCACACCCCACCAAATACGCCGGAAAAAGCAAAGGTGGACAAAAAGCCCAAGACCCAACCGGGTGCCCGCCCTAAGACCTCTACAACTCCTACCCCACTCTCAAAGGAGTGATTTCTGCTGGAATTAGCACAATTGAAGGAAACCCTAATGGGGATTACCTCCCAGTTTACCAGTCTCCAGGCTACCATGGAGGCTCTCACATGCAGGATGGGGATGCTGAAGTTAGGATCAGTTCCTTGGATGACTGGAGACACAGGCAGGAGCAGGACTCAATAACCATATGCCGTAGGCTTGCCAAACTTGAGGAGAAGGTTGAGGATCTTGAGGGGCACAGCAGGAGGAATAATCTTCTCCTCTTGGGGTTACCAGAAGGAGAAGAGGGTCAAAATCCAGTGGTGTTTGTGCAAAACTTTTGTCAAAAGATTGCTGGGCCCTCTCTGAATGGCCCGAGTTACATCATGGAGAGGGCACATAGGGCACTTAGACTGAGGCCCCCCCCCCGAATTCCCCACCTCAGCCACTAATCTTTAAATGACTAAACTACCTGGATAAGGCCCATATTCTGGCCAAACTTCAGGACCTGAAGAATCTTATCTGGGAAGGCCATAAAATCAGAGTTTCACAGGACCTCCCTTGCTCGGTCAGGCTCAAGAGGGCTGATTTTAACCCTTATATTTCTAAACTAATTTCTGCGGGGATCAGATTCAAAATGCTCTACCCTGCCAAATTGCAAATCACTCATCAAGGCACTACTAAATTGTTTGAGTCAGGGGAGCAGGCGAAGATGGAACTGCCAGCCATGTTTCCAGATCTCTTTCAAGCCCCCAAATGATCCTCCTCTTCTTTCTGGGGGAATTCAGTTTTGATGTTTGGATGTACCTATGTGGTCTTGCATAATCCTGTCAGTGAGTGTATTTTGTGTCCGTGGTATCAAGTGTCTGGACTGCCTATTTCACCCCCACCTCTCAGTTGGACAGTGACTAAGCACTCCGGGGGCTCGGACTGAAGAGGAATTCCTAGTTGATTTTTGCTGAAGGCTGACACCCACAAGTATTGGTATATATTACAGCCGTCTATGGATTTAGAGTACCATTACTTTCAAATGTTCATGGAGACGACTAGTACTGTTTGCTTCATACCTGATGGCCACCTTCATCTGGAAAGGGCAGGGTTGAAGTACGGAGTTGCCGGGTGACCTCTTGGGTGGAGTAAGGTAGGTGCTCCACATCTGGTACTGTTTGGGTCAGGGGCTGGGTGGGGTCCCCCTCTTTCTTGTCAGAGACCACTGGATCACAGATGTCTGCAGGTCCTTGCTGATTCTAAGGATCGTATGAGATCCAAGGGGGGGCAACCTCCTCCTCGGCTCTCCTTCTTTGGCCTACATTCCAGGATTTGGGCCATGTTGTAATGGCAGAGATGACTGGGCCTTTCCTTGGCAGAAGCAATGTAGTTTTTGGCAGCGCCTTTGCCCCTCTGCAGCTTGTGATGTTTAGTAGGGCTTGGGGATGGAGGAGGGGTTCCCCCTCCTGTTCCTGAGGAACCCTCCTAGATACACTTACCTCCTTTACAGGTCTAAGTTTATGGAACTATTTGCCATGTTCAGAACAGTAATTAATTGTGGTGGCAGCTCCCAAGTCATAATATCCCTGAGTGGGAGGGCTGTTACCAGGGTGGCCATGGGGGCACTTGCTTTTGGTACTTATTTAAGGTGGGGGCCCTACTGTCTCGGCTGTCTTATGCAGAGTGATTAAGGTGTTCTTAGTGTGATGGGGAGGGCTGACCTAGCTCGGAGGTCTCTGGCTCATGGCTGCCAGCTTGTGGGGTCACGGGCAACCTGCTTAGGATGATTTATAGGTACCTGGGCTTCCTGGTGACCCTTGACTTGCACGCCCATGCCCTGGTAATGTGGTTCAGGGTGGTGTTGGCTAAAATGATACACTATGCCATTCGATGGTCATGAACTCTGCGGGACTGCGTGTCTTGTTCTTTGTGTTATGAGACTTACTTTGGTCTACGGGGGTCTATTTTATTTGGCAACTTGTTTATTAACCAACGTTTTGGTTTTACAAGGTGGGTGTACTTTAATGAGGTGGGGGAGCTGGGGACCAGCACTGGGGATGTGTTTCATCACTTATGTAATAGTAAGTGAGTCTGGCATTTAGGGCTGGGGGCAGTTATCTTGTACATAGTTGATATGATAAGGGGGTTGTGGTTGTTTTGTGGGGTCTGGAGGGTGGGTGATTAGTATCTGGGGCTATGGTCACTGAGTGGGGGGGTGGGGGGTGAATAGGGCATGTTTACTGATTGTGCTCTTGTTCTGCCATCTATTTGAGTTATTAATGTTGCACTGGTATTGTTTTGAGTGGAGGGAGGGCTGGGGATATTGGGGGAGCTGGTGTATGCTGTCTGAATTTCTATTAGTGCCAGGAGGTTTATATAACTTTAGAAAATGGGTTGGGAAAATCCCTAAATCTGATTGGCTTAGGCAACCAGCTACCCGGGCCGGTATCAGGCAACAGAGACCGGAAAACAATGAGACCCAGTCTCTGTTGTCTGATTACATTCCAAATGCTTGTGCCAGTAGAACTTTCAATTAAAAAACACAGCCATCTTTTAAATCTCGGTTAGCAAGAGCCGTTCCATCATCAGCAGAATCCGATGTCTTTCCCATAACTTGATTTCTCGAAGTGACTAATCATCCCCCCCCAACATAAAAAAATATAAATAAAATTATTTTATTGAAAAAACGAGGTTCGGTTTTCCAGCAGCCCATTTCAAACTTTCAACCCCACGGGTCTTCTTTTTTAAAAAGCGCCAGCACAGTCGCGTGCTCAGCACCGTTACCACGTCCCGTAACTTTCTTCCAGACATGCCCTACCTCCTCCATGCTCGCTGCAGAAAAAAAAACTGACTGAACAGCGCAAGTCCTTGCACTATAGGGCACAGGAGTGTCATTAATCAAAGAGTCTCAGTAATCCATTTTTATTTTACACAGCCCAGTTTATTGCTGTACAAGCTGCAGCTGGTGGGGAGAGAGAGAGAGCACTTTTATCATTTCAGGCTCTCTCCATGTAGGCCTAATGCTTGGCTTCAGTGTGAGTTCCAGGAGACAGCTCAGGGACTCTTTCTGGTGGTGGGAAAGAGAGAGAGACTGCAGTATATTAGTTTTCCTTTTGAAACAAGCAGCATCTCTCTCTCTCTCTCTCTCTCTCTCTCTCTGAGTAGACCGCATTAAAGGCTTCAGTGTGAGCTCCGGGACACAGCTACGGACTGTTTGTGTGGGGGCGGGGGAGGCGAGAGAGCCCTTTACAAATTTCAGCGTCTCTCTCCTTGTACAGTATGCTGTAAATTAAGTTATTTTTCCGTGATGGCAACGTGAAATTGTCCTCTTTTCTCCTTGAAAAAAATACAGCCGTACATATAATAGACAATAAAAAATGAAGCAGATGACTTACAATAGCAAAACGCTATTGTGGATCACGCTGATCTAATGAAACGCTATTTAAGCTGAAGTCTCACAAACAAACTTCTGTTGCCAGTGGCGATGGGGGGGGTGGCATGAACAAAAAAAAAAAAAATGGTATAGAAAAGCAAAGGTGCCTCATCTTAACAGGCTGGGGGAGGGGTGCTTTCTAGTCATTCTGATACAGGTGGAGGAACTATTTTATCTCAAAACTTACATTGAACTATTTTATTAACAGTTTTTTATTGACTTTTTTTTTTTTACAGTGCCCATTTTCTAAGCGCAATAATACCCTCCAGGGTGGGCGGTATTGTGCTATACCGGACCTTCCAGGGGCTATAAGGCCCTCCGCCTGTGGCGTCGGGCCTCATTACGCCCCTGGGCGGTCCGCTATAGCACAATACCGCCCACCCTGATGGGTATTATTGCTTACATATTTTTCATTTGGAGACATGGGGACTATCTTTAAATTCCTATCCTGGAAAGTAAAGGGGCCGAATGCTAGACGCAAACGCTATATGCTACTTCGCCATCTCAACAGGTACCATCCTGATGTGTTTTATTTGCAAGAAACCCACTTGAAACAAGAGGATATCTTGTTCCTTCGTAAGGAATGGGTTATTCAGGCCTTCAGGGCCGGCACCAGCAATAAAATGGGGGAGTAGGTATCTTAATTCATAGAACCACCCCTTTTCAGTTGATCAGTGAGATCCATGATCCTGAAGGTTGCATTCTCCTTATACATGGTCGCCTGGGACTCACTGAAGTGGTTTTGGGGTGCGTGTATGGCCCGAACTTGGATTCCACTACCTTTTTCACTAAACTTATGTCTCATATCTCCACCCTTCCAGCCTCCCCTTTGATCCTGGGAGAAGACTGGAACTCAGTTCTGCACAATGAATCTGACAGATCGGAGGGGAGGCATCGTGGTCTTTCCCTGCTCAACGGAGCCTAAGAGAAGTGTTAGATTTGCTTGGATTGGGCAACCCTTGATGAATCTTACATCCTACTGACACAGGCAATATACCTTTTACTCTGCTCCACATAAGTCCCATTCCCATATCGATTATTTCTTGACATTTTTGTCTATTCTTCCAGAGCTATTGGTCTGTGAGATTCTCCCCATGGTTCTCTCTGACCATGCCCCAGTTTACATGGAACACTTCTTGGGGGGATGGAGGCCCGGGACAGATCCTGGAGGTTTAATGCTGGACTTTTACAGCTCACTCATGTGACTCAGTCTCTTGGTCTTTTTATTCAGAACTTTTTTTCAGATAATCTCGGTTCTAACGTTTCCCTGGACATGATTTGGGGCGTGGCAAAATGCGCTGTGTGCAGGGAATGTATAAGGTTGGCGGTTAGAGCAAAGAGAATTAGAGAGGTTTCTACTATCTCTCTACTCAGTCAAATTCGGACTTTAGAACAGGACCTCTCTTCCTCCTCTAGTTCTGTCTCCTGGGCCCAGTTGAACACATTGCGGGCCCAGTATTTTGGGCTGCTAGCTGAACAAGCGGACTTGACCCTACAATGGGTTAAATTTTGCTATTTCGAATCTGGGGAGAAGGCTGGGAAACTTTTGGTCGTAAGGTTACATCAGTTAGATGCCAGAAACATGATCCAGGGCCTGCAGCCCATCTCCTCTGGACCACTGGTTACTAAACCTCGTGAGATAGCAGCTATTTTTAAGCAGTACTATGAATTCCTCTACACGCTGGAGGACACTTATTCCTCTGAAGCTTTTACCATCAATCGGTTTTTAGACTCAGTTTCATTACCCTCGCTTGCCCCAGAGCAACATGCTCTTTTAGGGGCCACAATTTCCGTTTCTGAGATCAAATAGGTGATAGCGCAGCTGCTTAAAGATAAGGCTCCAGGCCCAGATGGCTTTAATGTTTCATTCTATGCAGCCTTTCAGGATATTTTGGCCCCTTTCCTTGCCCAGCTATTTAACAAATTACGTTTCTCTGGTCTATCTGATCAATCCTTCACCCAAGCTTGGATCTTGGTTCTTCCCAAACCCGGTAAATCCCCACTTCTACCTTATTAACTATCGTCCCATATCTTTGCTCAACTCAGATATTAAGATCCTGGCTAAAGTGTTAGCCAATTGAGTACACCAAGTTTGGCAAGGCTTGTTAAGCCATTCACAGGCAGTCTTTGTGGCAGGCAGGGTCTCGTCTGATCATACTCATAAAGTATTGCACCTTATGGCCCTGGCAGAATGCAGTACCATCCCTTCAATGCTGGTCTCCTTAGACACTGAAAAGGCATTCGATCAGGTCTCATGGCCCTTCCTGTTTGCCGTACTGGAGAGATTTGATTTTCCTTCCACCATCTGTGATTGGCTGTGTGTATTATATTCTTCTCCTATGGCCAGAGTTCGCTGTAATGGTGATCTCTCTGACCCATTTCCCCTAGCCCGTGGTACCAGGTAAGGTTGTCCTCTTCCCCCTTTCTTTTCAATCTTTATTTAGAGCCCCTTCTCCATGCCTTAGGAATGTCAGGATGTTCAAGGAATTCATGTAGGACAACTCTCTTTTCTATATCAGCCTATGCCGATGACCTTCTTTTATATCTTGAGTACCCGCAGTCCTCCATCTCTGCTGCTGTCCATATTATAGACCGCTTTTCACAGGTTTTGAGCTTTAACTTAACCTAGAAAAGTCCTGTGTTATGCCCCTCAATTCTCTGGTCCAGAAGTATTGGGTTACAGACCTGGGCTTAGCATGGGAACCTACCGTTCTCACCTACCTTGGTGTTAAGTTGCCTCGTACCCTCTCACATGTCATTAAGTTCAGTCTCTCACTAATCCTCTCCATCATCAAAGCTGACCTAGCACATTGGAAATTTCTCCCTCTCTCCTTATGGGGCCACATCAATATTATCAAAATGAATATTCTTCCATGGCTGCAATACCCTATGAATATGTTAGTCCCCTGTCTTACCAAGCGATGGTTCTCACAGTTACAGTCTGTTCTGTCTGATTTCTTATGGCGGGGAAATCTGCTCACCGTGCATTTGAGAAACTTACCCATTTGAGGGAGTTGGCGGGCCTATGTCTCCCCAACATTTTCTTATACTATTGTGCTCTTCACTCTAGTAAACTTTTCAAGTGGGGTTCTTGTCTAGCCACAGCTTACACACAGAGCTATGTTCCTCTCTGGCTACAATTAGAACAGCAGCTATGCAAATCCCAAGGTCTGGACCTGCGAAGTCTCCTTTACGTCAAACCACTGCAGCTCCCTTCCTCACCTAAGAAGCCTCCTCTCTGGTGGTCTATTAAGGCACTTCATCAAATCTGTTCCTTTTTATCCATGTCCCTATGCAAGAATCTAGAATAACCGGTGTTGGGAAATCCTAATTTCAATATTGCAGGGCATACTGTTCCACCAGCTTTTTGCCCAGATCTCTGGGGGGTTCCTGTCTTGACTCTTTGGATAGGTGATTGTTTAGTTTCAGGGACTGAGCTTTATTCAAAAGGCCTGGGCCCCTTTAAGGAACTTCAGCTGCGAAGAGCACTTGCTGACTTCATGGGCTCACAGCCCAGGCTCCCCTTGTCCCATCTGGTGAAACAACTCCTCCTGGACAGTGCTACGCAACCACATATGATATCCTTATATTACAGATTATTCCAGACTCGTTATGCCCATCGTCCATCAGGTATCTGCTTTTACTGGCAACAAGAGCTCAATCTAACAGTGAGTGCCAAAGGCTGGCAAACAGCCTGGCATAGACTATACAAATATGTAAAGCAAGACCGGTTGAGGTATCTGCAATTCCGAATTTTGCATAACATGTATTTTTCCCCTGCTCGGTTATATTGCATGGGGAAACAAGACACAACTTTGTGCCAGGCCTGTGACAAGGAGGATGGGACACTTAAGCATCTATTTTGGGATTGTGAATGTGTCTCTTCCCTCTGGCTAAACATCAAGAACTCACTTGATCCAGTCCTGGGATTGGAGCCCTATTTTACCTCCCAAATTTGTCTCCTCAGAATTTTCCCAAGGGACATGCTGAAAATTCGCCAAGCGCATATCGCTTTCATCGCTGCTGTGGCCAAACTGGTAATTGCCCATCACCATGCTCTCCTGGTTCAGGAGTGGAATGCAGAATTGTTCCAGGCTCTGGAACTGGAAAAACATATCTTCCATAGGAACGATAGGGCACAGGCCTGTGGTGCACGATGGGGGCCATTACTCACCTTAGTTCCACTCATTATTGCTGGCCAAGTTTCCCCTGGGGTATCAGTGGGTTCTTACCCCTCCTAGGGGAACCCCATATATGACTATCCTAGCTAGTCCCTTGACAGACTCTCTTCCTCATTCTCCCCTAACCTATACATCCTTTTTTATTTTTTTGCTGGTGCTTCTTCTTCATCTCCTCAGTACATGCTCTGGGGGGATGGGTTGGGTTGAGGTTGGCAGGGTAGTTGGGGGGTAGGTCTAGTACTGACATGCAGTTAAGTTTCAGTTATTACTATTTGGGGCCTATTGTCTGGTTTGGTATACCCTTTGGTTTTGAACTGTTTATAGGCTCGCTAGAACCAAGGTGGATAATTTCCTCCAGTCGATTTATTGCTTTTAGTTTAGCCTTTGTTTTTATATGCCAGGAGTTATCCACCAATATGTGTACACATTTTTTGGGGTTGTAGTGTTTGTTGTGTATTTAATTGAAAATGTAATAAAGTATAGTAAATTGAAAAAAAAAGCTTCATCACTCTCTGGGGTCCATTTTACATAATTTGGATAACTTTTCTTTGTACATTCAGTGAGGTGAGTAGCTATTTGGGCAAAGTTGGGGACAAATCTCCAGTAGTAACCAGCCAGCCCTAAAAATGACCTGAATTGTTTCTTCATTTTAGGGACAGGGCTGTTAGCTACAGCTTCTATCTTAGAAATTTCTGGTTGTACCTCTCCATTTTCCAAAATATACACCAAATATTTGGTTTCCTGCATGCCTATTGCACATTTGGTAAGATTAATGGTCAGACTTGCTTTTTTGATGGCTTGGATAACTGGTCGTAAATGATCCATATGGCTTTTCCAGTCTGGACTGTACACTACGACATCATCCATGTAAATTGCACAATAACCTGAGTGTGGGGCTAGGACTATGTCCATGTACCATTGAAATGTGTCAGGGTGCATCATGTAATCCGAATGGGCATAGTGGTGAACTGACAGAATTCAGCAGGCATTGGAAATTCAGTTTTGTCCCTGGATTCTTTTGCTAGGGGAATCTGTCAGTAACCCTTGGTAAGGTCGAGGGTGCTAATGTACTTGGCACTTTCCAATTTGTCCCCCAAGTCATCTATCCTGAGCATAGGATTGCTGTCAAATTCAGACACTTGATTAAGTTTTCTAAAATCAAGCCAGAATTTTACCCCCCCCTTCTTATTTACAGTCACCACTGATGATAACCAAGCACTTCTCAACTCTTCTATGATTTTTTCTATTTCTTTAACTACCTCTGCTCTTAACCTCTCTGGTATCCTATATGCCTTTTGTCTATTTGGGCAAGTATAACCTATCCTTATTACATGCTCAACACTTTTTTCACAGACAAGTACCATAGTAAAGGTACTGATAAATGCCTTTACCAAGTTACGCATTTCTGCAGTTTGCTCTGGGTTAAGGAAACATTTATCTTTACTGCATCAGAAGTTACAATTTGTTTTATTTATTTATTTAGTTTTTGATGACCAGGAAAGGAGGACGAGACAATTCTGCTTATTTTCAGCCTCATCCTAAGGAGGGGGCTACAGATGAATGCCAACTGACATTGAACCAGATTAAGCTGTTGGTGTTATTTTTAGTGAATGGGGGAAATTTGGTCAAGACACTGGGGAAATTCCCCTGCTCTATTCTGATTGCAGTAGCCATAACCCTGGTAGTCTAAGAGTGGTTCTGGCATGTTTAAATTTTGGATTTGGCAAGTAAGATGTAGACTAGTTCTGCAGCAAATTGCTATAACCCCGGAGGAACTGTTAGATGCCATATTAAAAGAACTTCAGAGTATTCAGAATATTGAGAAAAGGAAATTATCTAACACAGAATAGTCTGATTATTTGGGAACTCCAAAATGATTGACTTAACTAGTTTCCATATTTTTTCATTGTTTGTTTATAATCTGTTGTTTTTTCTGCTTGATTTACATTGAACTAAGATCCCATTTTTGCTGTATATATGGTTTTCTTTGTGAAATCAACATGTTTTTTGTAATTATTTATATTTTGAAGACCAAATACAAAAGTCCTCTAGTCTTTCAGTGGGACGGGAAGGGGTTATAGTATGATTCCTGATTTTTTTTTATTTTTTTTCCTTTTTTTGAGTTGTGAAGGGAATATGACAAATATTTATTTGATTCTTTATGATTTTTGTTTATTTGTATATGAATTGGCTGTACAGTAAACATGTTTGTATATATTTGATTCTGAAGATTAAATAAAAAAAGTTCCTCTACTCTTTTAGTGGAGGAAGGGGGGAGAGGGTACAGTTTTTGATTTTTCTATTCATTTTTTTCTTATACATTTTATGTGAAAAGCAAGGAGTATGACTGAAATACTTCTTTGATTTCCTTTATTTTCTGAATTTGTATATTACTTTAATGTGATGCTAACAAGTTTGTAAATATTTGATTTTGATGACTTAATAAAAAATTCCCCATCTCTTTCCGAGAAGTGCATTGGGATTTTTAACATCCACCTGAACCGGCAGATGGGACCTTGGTTTAATGTCTCATCCAAAAGACGGCACCTCAGGAGTAGAGCACCCCCTCATGCTGAACCACAAGGTCAGTATTGGGATTTAACCCAAGTGCTTGGTGGGGGGATAGAACCCACAGTCTTCTGATCTTCTAGCCTCAGGCTAGTGTGCAACCTGCTGAGCCACTGACACTGTGTGCCATAAGCTATGTCTATATCTTCCTTTTCAGTTTCTGGCAATACTAACAAAGCAGCCTGTGTTATTTTTCAACCCATTTTTTAGGAGATTAGCACATTATATTTTAGGATGATTTTTTTCAGTCATGGGTCTCAACCACATAATTAACTCTGCCAGTTTGCCTAAGCACTTTATACTGTCCTTGCCACTTTATTGACAGTTTGTTTTCTGAAGTGGGTAACAATAACAATACCTATTCATCTGGTTCAAAAACTTTTTATTTTACCCCATGATCATAATACACGTTCTGTTGGTTTTGGGCCTCTTCCTGGTTAGTATGCACAATTTCAACATACTTCACTAACTTCAATCTCAGCACACACACACATATATGCTGTAGTATGTTTTTTTTGTGAGGGATTATCTTCCCATGTGTCCTTTAAATAAAAAAAATCATAGGTGGAAAAGGCCAAGAGACTGTTTGCTAAGGCCAAGAGACTGTTGGCTAAATGCTGCTGCCGTGTGTGTGGGTCCCTGCCGGCACTCCAGGCCGGCTCCCCACCACCCCCACCACCACCCTCGATGAGCACCCCCTTTTATAGGCTACGTACATGTGTGCGATTTGACCTATCAGCTCACTCCTTCATTAGCAGGTTATACTAACCCGTTGCTAGTGGCCGCTCGACCACTCCCCAGGTGCCAAAACCATTTTGTTTCATTATGCGGCCTCTGCAACTCACCCTACTGTGCCTACTCTTCCCCCAACCTCCCTCCCACCAGCCATCTACCCAGATTCTCCTGCTTCCCCCACTAAAGGCTACTCATGGTCTACCTCTCCCCCATATCACGCTACGCTCAACTCTGGCCCATCCCCCTCACTCTACTCTAATCAATTGGAATATAGGCACAGCCCTCCTGCCTCCCTCCTTCCATGCTGGACTGTCAGTCCTACACCCATCACCTCCAAAATACTGCTCACCAGCCCCCATCAGCTACTGACCCCCCATAAGGCAAGAAATGTGGCACTCATAGTAAAACACCTAATACCACTACTAGTACTCCTAGCAGGTGACGTGGAATCAAATCCTGGGCCACATACCCCCCCTAACAACCACATCTCCCCTCCTATCCAATTACCACAGTGGCTTAAAATTATGCATCTTAATATATGCAGCCTCCTGAACAAAATCATCCCCCTCCAACCGTACATCCTCTCCCTATGCCCTGATATCCTTATTATCTCTGAAACTTAGCTGAAACCCCATAACTTGGATGCCGAAGTATCCATCTCTGGCTATTCCCTCACTCGCCATGACCATCCAGGCAAAAAGAAGGGTGAGGGCATTGCCATGTTCATCTCTTCCAAGCTACAATTCGCACCAGTCCAACTACCAAACCCAACGCACCACATAGACTCCCTCCTACTCAGATTTTCACTCCCTCATTCCATCCCCTTATATATAGCAGGGTCCTACTGCTCCCCAGACACCCCCCTGAACACCATCATTGAACATCTAGGCACCCTAAAAACACTCGCTGCTGTGGGGGAGAACTATACACACTTGGGGACTTCAACATCAATTGGCTATCTAAAACTAATTCTAAGCTCAAAAACCAGGTGACTGCACTTAACCTCTCCCAGTATATCACTGAACCCACTCGCTTAAACCATAAATCTCTTAACCGCTCTCTCCTCAACTGGGCCCTCACCAAACAACCCCATCGGGTGCAAGAAGCTGGTACCCTGCCCAACTCCCTCAGTGACCACCACATGACTTACATAGTATGGAAACTTTCAAACCTCAGGCACCACGCCCTCAAAAACTACTCACTAGGGCTTACAAATCACTAGACCTTGCTGCACTCCTAAGAGACCTGTCTAACACTGATTGGTCATTTATTCAACATGCTTCCTCCATTGACTCAGCCCTGGAATTTTTCAGATCAAATTTCCTCACCATCTGGGACTGCTAAGCCCCTCTCAGAACAGCCTGCGTTAGGGGCGCCCACCTACCTTGGGTAAATGCCCATATTATTGTCCAACTCCACACCAGGGACATGGCCTGGAAATCTTACAAGGCATCTGGGTCACAGGCAACCCTCCAACACTACTGCACACTCTGGAACACAAGCACTAGGTTAATTCGCCAGGCAAAAGCAAAGTAATTTGAGGCCTCTTTCCATGCAAACCACAATCACCCAGCAAAGTTCTAGAAGTCCTTGAACTCTCTGCTATCTCCCCCCTCCCAGCCACCCACCCCTGCCCTAAAGGTAAATGGCTGCTTGGTAACGGACCATGGTGAGGTGGCCTCTGCTTTCAACTCATTCTTTACTAACTGTGCCTCCTCCCTTCTCTCCACAAACACACACCCCCCTACGAAACCACACCCACCCTCTCAACCCCCACCCAGATCCCACCACTTCTTATTTCACCCGGTTTCCCCAGCTGAAGTCCTAGCTGCCTTATGCTCACTAAACCCTAACAAAGGCAAATGCCCCTCCGGCCTTGACTCCAAGATGCTATACCTATCTGCCCCTGCCATCGCCACCCCACTGGCCTCCCTCTACAACCTCTCCTTGTCTCTCACCAAGATCCCGGCTGCCTGGAAACATGCCACTGTCATCCCTCTCCCTAAAGGTGGTGACCCCTCCTCGCCGGGCAGTTACCGCCCTATCTCCCTCCTCCCAATTCTAGCCAAAGTCCAGGAAAAACTTGTTCTCTCCCAATTATCCGCCTTCCTCGACAACTCCTTTTTCCTCTCACCCTATCAGGGTGGCTTCAGGAAATCGCACTCCACAATCACCTCCTTGCTCAGGTTAACAAATGACATCCTCACGGGCATGGATAATGAGCAAGTCACCTCAGCCATCTTCAATGACCTAGCTAAAGCCTTCGACGTGGTCTCCCATCCACTCCTGTTATCTAAACTCACCCTAGCTGGCCTCTCGGGGGTGGCCACCAGCTGGTTCCACTCTTACCTAGAAGAGAGGCAACAAGCAGTTAGAATTGGCTCACTCACCTCTGACCCACTACCTGTCACAATAGGTGTGCCACAAGGCTCGGTCCTTGGCCCAATACTCTTCTCTATCTTTCTAAATGACCTGCCCTCCATGTGCCCCCTTTCGTCCACTCACATGTATGCTGATGACATTGTAATATATGCTACAGGTCCCTCCCCCACTGTAGTGTCATCCAAACTCCAAGAGGATTTTAATGCAATCCAACTCTGGTTCTGCTCTCACCAACTATCTCTTAACCCAAAGAAAACTGTCTCTCTCACCTTCGGGCCAAGGCAAAGGCTCTCCCGGGCCCACTCATCCCCTGCCTTCCACACCTTAGATGGGACCTTCTTGGAGACCTGCACTTCGTTCAGATACCTCAGGGTCTGGCTCGTCCAGCACCTAGACTTCTCAACCCACATTGAATCTATCCACTAAAAACTGCACCCAAAACTGGGAGCTCTTTACTGGAATAGAGGCTGCATTCCCCTGCCAACCCGGAAAGAAATTGTACAGAAAGTGATACTCCCACTCTTTGATTATGGGGACATAGTTTATAGCTTGGCCCCCAAATCCACCCTCGCCAGGCTGGACCCTCTCTTCCATTCCTTCTGCCATTTTGCCCTGGACTGTCCACCCACAACTCACCACTGTGACCTCTACAGATCCTTAGACCTTCCTTCCTTACAGGACCGGAGAATGGCACATTGTGCTAGAATAACAGCAAAATACTGGTCCCAGTCCCTCCCCCGTACCTTGCTAATACCCTAGCTGCCCAAACCCCTTCATGCTACACCCTCCATAATCTCGACTCTAGGCTCCTCACCCTCCCATGCTTGTCCTCCTTCAACGGTCAGCGTGCATTCAAGTACCGAATGCCTTACCTGTGGAATGCCCTCCCAGCAGTGATTAGACACTCCTCCTCCTCTCTGCAGCTCAACCTCCTCCTCAAACAGCATTTTGCCACCACCTGCTCGTGCAGCTAGCCCCTCAAGGTATTCTGACGGTTTAAATACCCGATTGCAGGTGTGTTTATTAGTTACATGTTACAATGCGATTCCACTGCACTTAAGCATCATTTCATGCCCCAGCTGGATAATTTTCTTCCCCTGCCAAGAGGCAGGTGTATCTTGTACAATGTGTTTCTCTCGACCTTGCATTGCACTTCGGCGTTCAATTGTATGTTGCTCTGTATACTGTATACCCTAAGACACACATGGAATTGAGCGCTGCACCGCTCAGTATGCCTTCCTGGTAAAATGCTTAACTAAATAATATCTAGGGGCCCCCTAGGTTGTCTACCATGCAGCATTTCAAATGGTGAAAAACCTGATGTTGCCTGTGGCACTTTTCAGTAAGCAAAAAGCAAGTATGGTAGATACTGGTTCCACTCTCTTCCTTCACCTTTCACAAACTTTTTAGCATGCATGTTAGGATCTGATTAAAACGCTCAATGAGACTGTCTGTGTGAGGGTAATAAGGGGAGGTTCTTATGGTGGTAACACTGAGTAAGTGGTACAGCTTCTTCAGTAAGGCAGCACCAAAATTATTACCTTGATCAGTAATAATTTCTTTAGGTATGCCCACCCAGCTGAAAATGTTTGCAAGCTCTGCAGCCACTTTTGGGACTGTTACAGTGTGCACAGGCACTGCCTCTGGGAATCTTGTAGCATAGTCACATACTACCAGCAAGTTAGCGTGTTCAGTTGGTAGCACATCCGCCTCTGGACCAGAAGGTTGTGGGTTCTCATCCCACACCAGGATTGGACTTGCACTTACAATGCTGGCATCCGAGTGCAGTATTATGGGGTGCTATACTGCTGGGGTGTGCTGTCCTTCAGATGAGACATTAAACCAAGGTCCCTTCTACCCATCCTGGTGCTGTCCAGGTGGAAGTAAAAGAACCCAGGGCATTCTTCACAAAGAGTAGGGAACATTCCTGGTGTCCTGGCCAACATTCCCCTTCCCATAAACTGGTTCATGCAATTGTCCAGGCTGTGTGTGGATGTTGATCTGCGATATGGCTGCCACTATACATTTAGTCACTTCACCACCAGTCTAGCATTGCTTGTAAAGCATTTTGGAATACAATGTGTATGAAAAGTGCTTTATAAATGCTGATTCTTCTTCTTCTACCAAAATGAATCAGTTACCCCATTTACTTCCATCTAAGGGGCAAATCGCATCCATTTAATCCTCTCAAATGATACATCTATCAAAGGTAGGGCCTGCAGGGGCATCTTTTCTCCTACTTAGCCACTGGGGCTACTTTCTGACATTTGGAACAAGACCTGCAATAAGTAGTACCATCATCATGGATCACATCTCTTAGACACTGGGGCTACTTTCTGACATTCAGAACAAAACCTGCAATACATACTAACATCATCATGGATTCCAGGCCAGTAAAACCTGTACAGCACCCTGGCAAGGGTGTGATCCCTCCTCGAGTGACCAGTTATAGGACTATCGTGCTATCTGTAACAACTCATTTCTATACTTTTTTGGGATGCCCAATTGTTCTACCTTTTCATGTGTCTGAGAATTAACATAAACTTGGTACAGTAGCCCATTACACTTTCTAAACACAGGTCCCACCCCCTTTTTGTTTCACCCCCACCTGCTTAAAGTAGCCTTGGAAAGAAACATCATTAGTTTGTACA
This sequence comes from Neoceratodus forsteri, assembly GCA_016271365.2. Lineage (NCBI taxonomy): Eukaryota > Metazoa > Chordata > Ceratodontiformes > Ceratodontidae > Neoceratodus > Neoceratodus forsteri. The sequence continues at coordinate 789,718,319 of CM028132.1, forward strand.
GAAGCAAACTCACAATCACTTATCTGTCTGTTTTCAGCAATTTTATACATTAACCCTTATTTCCATTAGTCTTTTGTTGCCACTGTTTTTTCTGGCACCTTCTTTTCTGCCAGGATTTCCAGATCTTGGGAGCTGGGCTGAAACAAGTCTTGATCAAAATTACCAAAGGGAAGACTGCCCTCATCAACCAAAAGTTTTTCTTTGCCTGTGCTCTTGTCATCACAGCTGCTGAAACTGCAGGTTTTTCTCCCTCTGTGATTACCTTAGCAAAGCATGGAAAGTAATTTCCAATTATCACAGGTACAGGTAACTAACTTTAGTACCACTCCTGTTTTCATTGTGTGTGACACTCCATTAAGGCTGAGAGTCAGTTGAATTGTGGGATAGTATTGAGTGTCCACATGAATGCAAATGACCCTAGTACCTAGTCCTCTTACACAATTCTTTCCCAAAACAGTAGCATGCACAAGAATCTGTCTGCTTCCCAAATCTATAAGTCCTTTCACAGCCTTATCTCCCACCATGACCTCTGTTAAATAGTTGCCCCAATTTGCTAAGGCCAAATCGTCTTCAATATTACCCTTCTAATTTTTACAGCAGTTTTTTTGCAATATGGCCTGGTTTATTGCAGTTAAAGCAAATAAAGTCTTTAGGTGCAGATTTGTTACCCCAACCCAATCTTATCTGACCTGAAGTTAGACTGGAAAAAATAGGGTCTTACCAGTCCTGGTCTGTTACCTTCCTGCTGTGGTGTCTGTCTGGCCATCTGATAATCATCAGCCAAAGAAACTGCCTTTTCCCTACTTTCTGGTCAGTGCTCTTTTAGGGAAAGGGAAAAGGGAAATTGTTTAACCAGGAAAGGCACACTAAGCCAAAGCTTGTGTCCAGTTGTGACCTGGGAGCACAAGGAAGTTAAGTGACTTGCTCAGGGTCACACAGTATGCAAGTGGGGGCTGTGGGATTCAAACCCAGGTCTCTTGGTTTGCAGCTCAGAGCCCTAAACCTCTGTGCTATACTGCCACTTTTATCGAGAGCTGCACATCTGTAGGTGTGATGTTGATGAACTGTTCCATTATAAATATATTGATAACCTGGGGGACTGATTTGCCCTCTGGTTGGAGCTGTTTAATGAGGAGTTCTTTGAGTCGAGTGTAAGCTTCCCACGGATTGTCAAATGGCTGGTAATTCAAAGACAGAAAGTTCTGCCTGTAGGTCTCTCCTGAGATGTAATCTCTTTCCAATATTTCTCTTTTCCCCTGGTTATAGTCTGCTGACTAAGCAGTGTCCACATTACTGTAGGTGAGTTGGACTTTACCTGTCAGATAAGGTACCAGCCAGATTGACCATTGCTGCTTTGGCCATGGGCATGCACTGGAAACCCTTTCAAACGTAGTCAGGTATGCCTCGATATCACCCGAGGGGCACAGCTTTGTCAGTTTAATGTCTTTCAAGTGACCTGTGTTCTGTTAATCTGTTGGACTTGTACCAGTTAATACACCTTTAATAGCTTGCAAGGCAGCCAACCATAGCTGCATGTCTTCTTTTCTTTGTGCCTCTAAATGTTGGAGCTGTTTTTCTCTCTGCATCTCTGTCTCTTTTTGTTGTATCACCCACCATTTGAAAAACTCAGGCAGACTTTCTGGTTCTGCTGCTGCCTGTTTTCCTCCCATCTCTGGTGCTGGCTGTACCATCTCAGCTTGGACTTGTGTCTGTGTTACCTAGGCTGCTATACATCTGGTGATCACTCCTAGTCTTTCTTTTACTGGATCCATACCTTTCCCCTGTGCTTCCCTGACACCACGTCTGGAACCCATGAACAAACTCTTGGCCTTAAGAGTATGCACTGTGTCAATCCACTTTTTCTTCTGACAACAAATGTGGCTAATTCAGATACCTCTGACACTAACTATAATGGAGGCTTAGGTCAGGAAACATGAGCAGTCCAGGAGAAACTGTAACAATCCACAAGTAGTGATTTATTGTTCTAAATAACAAGGAAATAAAAAAAGAAAATGTACAGACTGGTTTTCAGCATAGGCAGTCCAGAAACAAGGTCCAATTTCTGAGTTCAGAGCTCAAATCTACAGTCCACCAGCTCTCTGTAACATCTGGTCTGTAAAAGACAGTGAAGACACCTGCTCTCCTGCTTTTATACACTTTGGAACCTTGCCAGACTCTAACTTCCACTAGAGCATTGTGACCCAGAGCTTCAGAACCTTGTCAGCTTCTAACTTCCACCAGAGCACTGTGACCCAGAGCTCCAGAACCATGTCAGTTTCTAGCTTCCAGAGCATTGTTACCCAGACACAAGCTGGCCCTTTTTGTTAATAAACTTAAAGAGCTGTCTCTGTAGTCATTTCAACAGTAATAACTATATCTACTGTAGTTTACAAATCAGGGATACCAGTTTCATGCATATTTGTTATAACTATATAAAAGCAAAGTAGAGACAGTAAAAAAGGAAAAAGAAAGAACAGCAAGTAAAGGCAAGAGTTGACGGTGCAGTCCAATAGAAAAGACAAAGATAGTAAGCAGAATCTTTACTTCAGACTCCCTCTACACATCACAAATGGGACAGGGCCCAACCCTGTCACAAGCAGGACTGTATGAATGACAGATGATTGTGGAATCTGCTGTTGAAGGGCTGCTGTTGAAGGGCTTCAGAAAGAATACAGAGAAGGTATTACACAGCCTCCCTCCCCACACCCTCATAAACTGTTTTTCTTGTTATTTTAACTTGTACCTATGTTTTGAGTTATTCTGTAAGTTTTGAATCCAAGCTGTATCGTTTCATTGTGATGTACCTTTGTTTTCTCCTGTTTTACTTTGTTTTGCTATCTATGATGTGGAACCTTTGTAAAAGAGCTTGCACTCAAAGGTCTTTTCCAAATCACTACATAAATAAAAATAAATAAACAGCAGCTGAGAACACATATAGAGACTTTGGAAAACCAGACTCTAGCCTCCCACATTCTTTTTTTGGGACCCCATAAGGGAATAAAGGAACCATCTTCTTTTCTATTTAAAGATTGGTTCACTGAGGTACAGCTTTCAAAGTTGGAGGTGGTGGGATTGACTCTTCAGAGAGCTTATAGAATTACACTTTGAGAAAAAGACCGTGAAAAGAATCTATCATGCACTGTGTTGCTGGTGACTTCAGGGATGACGGCACAAGATCATGTTCTACAGCAACTATGGAAAAAGGGTATGCTATTGTTGGATGGACAGCAAGTTTTATTTTTCCCCAGTGTTAGTTGTGCGACCTAAAAGAGGAAAAAAAAATGTCATATTGATGGGCAAAAATTGATGTGAGATTAAAGTCAGTCACAGCATATTTCCAACAAAATCAAGGATTGTTATTAAAAGGAAATTTACATCTTTACAGACTTATAACAAAAATATTGGTGCTCTTCATGGAGCTGGGAGCACAGCTAAGAAAAACCTGGAGAGACTAAACACAGGGTAGCCTGTACTTGTAAACCAGGTAATCAACAAACGGAATGTTCCAACACTAAGTAACAGTAGTATCTATTCGTTAAGTGCAAAAGTGGTAGATGTTCAAGATACAGCAAAATGGTACCTCAGCATTTCTTCATCATGGACCCCCTGGTGCAGAACCATTGAGGTTTGACATGCTAGGGTACTAGTTTGTTGTATCTTGGACTTCTGCCACTTTTGTGCATTAATAAATTATCTAAAGATACCCTTGCAATAAGAATGACTTCGTGCACATTCTTAAAGTGAGAGAACAGCAAAGTAAATCTAAGCATGCTAATTATGCAAGTGAAATCATGCTTGTTTCACCAAGAGTATCTCCAGGCAATATATTAGCATATGATAGTTCTTTCAATATTGATTTACCATGGAAACTGAATCAGGCACTTTGTACAGAGGTTTTTTGTTAAAGTATCAGCTTTCTACTTCTGATGGTCTCTATGCACGGACATGAAGATTGCCTATGCCCTACATATCTGAAGCTCGTAGGCAACCCTAAGTGGGGCTGCCCCCCTTGCAGCATTCACTGTCAGTGAGCCTGCCAGTTGTGCACCACATCCCTCAGATGCCTGGGCAGCAATGTGCCACTGGTGATCTAGAGGGAGCATTGGGAGCAAGCCTGCACAACAAGGGATGCAGAAAAGTGCAGGGTGCCATGCAATGGGGGTCATGAGGGGACCCTGCCATAGGTGTTATGCACCTGCCAACAGACACCCGCCAGTGGCTGAAGCAACCAGACCACACTGCCATCTCAGCCCATTGAGCTGTCAGGGAAGACAGGGGGCAGCCATTCGGGTGAGTGCATGTACTGTTCCAAATTATGGACTTGTGCATTCCCACACTCTCCCACTCCTGTGGCACAGGGGATCCACTCTGGACCCAAGATGGGCATCCAATTAGATGGCTGCTTTTGTCCAATGTGCTGTAACAGTCCTCACCATGCATCAGTGCACTGGGGGGGCCATAGACAGGTGCCCTGTGGAGACTTGTGATCATGAATACCAAGCACCCTGCACCTGTCCAGGACCGCAAAGCTACACAGGTAGTATAAACCCTATTTATGCATATTACCGGCAGCATTCATGTGTAGATCCCATTTGGAAACTAGAATGATTACTAATATCCAATGTCATGGAGAGAGGCTATCACCAAAATTTGAATAAACCAAACCTAAGCAGTCAGTGGGGGGTGTTTTCTTCCTGGCTGGTGGCTTTGCTCAACATTAGGTTATTCCACACAGAAGCATAGGAAGCATAGCATAGGAAGATGTACAAGTCAAGCAAGACTATTGAACCTTTAATACGCTCTTCATTATCTCAGTGGTAATCACCAGTTATGGCACTTGCTTTCAAGTGCTCATCTAGATTCTTTTAAAATGTGTTTTTGACTGACATGACACCACAGATTCTGTGAAGGCATTCCACATCCCTATCACCCTCTTATTAAACCAGTGACCCTGTCTGATAGTCTTGTATTTTTCTCCTTTCAACTGCATATTGTACTTTCTATCCTTATATATGCAATCTGTTGCTTCCATGCCTAAAAACAATCCTACAAGTCCTTGTTCTGGAATGCCCTAAAGAGAAGGCACATATCTGCCCTTAGTCTTCTTAGTCCAATACTTTACATCTTAAACTCAGATCTCTCCTCATAGCTCCTCCCTTCTATACCCCTCAGCATTTTTGTGGCCCTATTATGTACCCCTTGTAAGATCTCGATGTCTCTCACAGCCTGTGGGACCCACAATGGACCACTGTATTCAACGGGGGGGCCTCAACAGAGACCTAAACAAGGGCAACAAAAACCTCCCTATTTCTACAAGTTATATCCCTTAGGCTACAACCCAGTATTCTATGACCCTTCTTTGCAACCTGTTAATTTTGATTGCTGAAGTTTAAACTGTTGGTGACCCTATCCCCTAGGTCTTGTTCTTTGGTAAATTTCTTGTAGATCTGTGCCATAAAGTTTATACTTGTAGTTTTAGTTCCTGACCTCAAGATGCAAGACTGAGCATTTATCTTTATTAAATGCCAGCTTATATTTAATGGCCTGTATCAAATGTTTTGCTTTTTAAGAATCACTGCCTGGCAAGGAAGGAAGTGGTAAGGCAATCTAGAATATAGAAAGGCCCAAACCGAGGAAAAGATAGGCAACTCAAGTTAAGGGGATAAAACCATTTATAGGTGCATTAGGGAGCAAAGAAAGACTAAGTCAGGGATACTGAGGCTGAACAAAGAGGAAGGTGGTTGGGCAGAGAGCGACAGTGAAAAAGCAGGGATACTGAACAAATACTTCTGCTCAGTATTCACAATGGAAAAGCAGGGGGAAATATCTAATCTGGTCAATAGAAGCACTCTGGATAGGGGGTTAGATATTAGTCCTTTCACAGAAGAAAGGGTTCTGAAAGAACTCTTAAAACTGCAAGTGGATAAAGCAATGGGGCCTGATGGGATTCACCCAGAATTCTAAAAGAACTAAGGAAGAACTAGTAACACCACTGACTACCCTTTTTAATAAATCATGAGAGGATGGTGTGATACCCAAGGACTGGCGGAGGCGGATGTGATTCCTTCACAAAAGTGGGAGCAAGACAGAGGCAGGAAACTACAGACCTGTCAGTTTGACCTCAGTGGTAGGGAAAATGATGGAATCACTCTGAAGGAAGAATTGTTGAGTACCTAGAGGCCAACGGGCACAAGACCCAAGGCAGCATGGATTCACAGCAGGAAGGTCATGTCAGACAAATCTAATTGATTTCTTTGACTGGGTGACCAAAGCAGTAGAGCAGGGAGGGGCTGTGGACATGGCCTACCTAGACTTTAGCAAGGCATTTGACACAGTCCCACACAAAAGATTAATAAACAAATTAACCAGCCTGGGAGTGGGTCCCAGGGTGGTAGCCTGGGTAAAACACTGGTTGGACAACAGGACACAGAGGGTAATAGTAAATGGAGTCCACAGTGAAGAAAGGAGGGTTACTAGTGGGGTATTGCAGGGTTCACTACTGGGACCTGTCCTTTTTAATGTCTTTATAAGTGACATTGCAGAGGGACTGGAAACGAACGTATGTCTCTTTGCAGATGACACAAAGATCTGCAACAGGGTTGATACACAAGGTGGGGTGGAAAGGATGAAAAGGGACTTGGCAAGGTTGGAGGAATGGTCAAATGTATGGCAGCTTAGATTCAATGCAAATAAGTGCAAAGTAATGCACCTGGTAAACAAAAACCCAGGGGAAGAGTACACAATGAGGGGTGAGATACTGACAACAACAAAAATGGAAAGGGACCTGGGGGTAGTCATATCAGACAACCTAAAGGTGGGCCAGCAATGTGAGAAGGCAGTAAGAAGGGCTGGGGGGATACTGGGATGCATTGGGAGAGGCATCACCAGTAGAAAACAGGAAGTTGTTGTCCCTCTGTACAGACAGTTGGTAAGACCACTTCTGGAGTACTGTGTACAGTTCTGGAGACCCCATCTCCGCAAGAGACATAGACAGGATGGAGGCTGTCCAGAAAAGACATCAAAATGATGCAGGTCTGCATCAGAAGACATATGAAGAAAGACTAAAGGAACTAAAGATGTATAGCCTTGAGGAAAGGGGAGGTGGGGGGGGACATGATAGAAACTTTCAAATGCCTCAAGGGAATCAACAATGTCCAAGAGGTAGCATCTTTCAGAAAAGAGATGTAAAACAAAGTACAATCTGAAGATAGAGGGGGATGGCTCTTAGAGGTAATGTGAGGAAGTATTTATTCACAGAGAGGTTGTGGAGACATGGAACAGCCTTCCTGAGGAGGTCATAGAGTCAAAAACAGTGGGGGAATTCAAGAATGTATGGGACAGACATAAGGCAATTCTAGTGTGGGGTAGGAGGAGGTAGGCTGTTGGTTTACTAGGATCTGCAGCTTATCCATTAGGTAGGGAAATGGGCAGACTAGGTGGGCCAAGTGGTCCTTATCTGCCATCAGATTCTATGTTTCTATGGCTTGTTATCCCAACCATACCAATTTTGGTATCATCCATGAACTTGCTCATCCATGCATCCCTAAAGGGCCACATATTTGCAACACAGATATTAACAAGCATTTGTCAATGCTGAATGTTTGCTTGCTGGTATTGTCATTGGTAGTGCAGGAGTGACAGATGTATAATAGGACTGGTAGTGAGGTATTGTAGTAATGCCAACTGCCACTCCCACCTTGCAGACAGTGAGAGGTGCTGGGGTGTGTGCCTTTGTGTCATGGGCTGTAACAGTCATGGCAGAGAGTTTCAGGTGTTCATAGGTGCTGGGAGATAGTAACAACTGAGGGGGCGGATGGTGGGAAGGGCACTTATGAGGGGAAAAAGGGAAGAGTGTGCAGAGTAGGGCTTGCCATATAAAGCATAAGGATGCAGAGGTATGACAAAGATAGTAATGTTAAGAATGTTGTTATACCATATAGACATATTTATTGCAGTATATGGAGAACATACAAACCTAAGAAAGTGTCAGCAGAAACAGATCACCTGGCCTATATAAGTCTGCTTCAGAGTGCAGGTATAGTAAGAAATCAGCTGTCAACCCATTCCCTCCAATACCTGCATGTGAAGCGTGAATAACAGAGTCAGACTGCAGACATTATTGACAGTATTTACTTGGTAAAACCATGTTAAACATTTATATTATAAATTAAGTTAAACATTGTTCCAAGTTGTAAAAAGTAGAACTGTTTACATTAAATGTTTTCCAGCATATGCAGTTCAAGAACCTATGCTATGTTAAATGTATGATTACATTTGTTATACACTTTAGGTTCACAATGTGTATATAAATATATATGTGTTAGAAGACGTCCCTGGTAATATAGCAGTCTTAGCAGAAATGCAGTATCATGCCATATCAATTGATTTAAATAAGCTGTTATGTTAATTGTATTGTTTCTGTTTCTAAAAGAAATACTAAACTCCAAGTGCAAAGTGTAGTAGTATAAGTGCCACTCAATTCAGTTTACTGATGTGCGTCAGTGAATAGGCTCGCCCATGACACAGTCAGACTGCACTCGTTATTGACAGTATTTATTCGCTGAAATGAATCACTTGCACATTTTATCCAAGTAATTTTCAGCCCATAATTAAGGCTTCAAATTTATATTTATTGATCTGTCATCAAAGCGCAAAGTTGCTAGGGTGTACTGTGGCTGTATTACTAACAATGCATAGTGTTTGAATATGCTGAAATTGCTGGACAATTAACTAAATTGCCAAATATACAAATAAATAGTTTACACTGGAGGCAGTATAGCACAGTGGATTAAGGCTCTGAGCTGCAAATCTGAAGACCTGGGTTTGAATCCCACAGCCCCCAATTGCATACTGTGTGACCCTAAGCAATTCACTTAACTTCCCTGTGCTGCCAGGTCGCATCTGTAAACAAGCTTTCAGCTTACTGTGTCTCTTCTGGTTAAACAATTGGGGAAAAAAGCATTTTTGTTTTCTTTTCAATAAATCACATACAATTTAATGTAGAACTGAAGCATAACATTTAAAATGCAAGACGTGCTGAACATTGGATCAAATCACTTTATTCTCGTCCTGTATTACTTCTGGCTGTCTCTTGTTCAGATTTTTTTTTGTCTTTTGCTGTCAAGATCGATAAATATTAATTTGAAGCCTTAATTATAGGCTGCAAATGAATTGGATAAGATTTGCATATGCTCGTTTTATTGAGTAAATAGCGCATGAATAATGAGCACAGTCTGAATCTGTTATGGGCAAACCCATTCAGTGGTGAACATTAGTAAATTGAATTGAGTGACAGGTATACTATGGTACTGTGAATTTGGAGTTTAGTATTTGTTTTAGAATTAGGAACAATAGAATTAACATAGCTGCCTATTTAAATGGATTGATATGGCATGGAACTGCATTTTTGTAAGAGGCTATGTTGAATGGGACGTCTTGTCACAGATATATATTGTTATATACACATTGTGAACCTAAAGTGTATAACAATGCAGTCATACATATAGCAGAGCATAGGTTCTTGAATTGCCTATGCTGTGAATACATTTAATGTGAGCAGTCTTATTTTAGAACTTCGAGCAGTGTTTAAATTTATTTGCAATATAAATGTTTTACATATAAATGGAACATAAGCTTTAATGGCCACTTTGTAGATAAATTTAGTTGCATTTAAGTAGTTAAGGTAGTTGTTAAATTTTAGGATTTTCTAATTATGTTGCACATGCCCTTTGAGTATTGAAGAATGAAGGGGATATGGAATCGTAGCCCCTCAGGAAGCTGCAGTGGTGAGAAATCATTTTTGCGTTATTTAAAGTGCTATGGAAAGTTTTTTTCTGGGTTTCCCCCCCTACCATTTGACCACCCATGAATTTGCTCACCATTAACACAGTTAGCAGTAGTATTTATTAATAACAAGATTAGGTTTGCACTTCTGCATATCAAACACGAGCATCCACGAATAATTGATATTTAAAATGCAGTGGGGAGGCCACATTGCTGAGAAAATGAGAAATATGTTAGACTGTAAAATCAGTGATGTGATTTTTGTGTAGTGTTTAAGGTAGTCCCTGTTGGTGCAATCTGCTGTGGGCAGTCACGATCTGCAAATATGATACTTAAATGTGGGCTCTATATAATGTGTGTCTGGTTTGGTATATGGCAATGAGGTTACCAGAACCGGAATTGAATCCGTTACAGGGAGGTGCTTTCCTAATCGGCAAAGGAAGAAACCATCATGGGAGATGGAAGGATCCCTTTTGCTAGTGGGGTTGGGTCAGGACACTAAGAGGTTCAGTTGCAAACAGTGTAACTCAGACCCCCCCAAAACACACACACACACATCTCCCCCACGTACACACACTCCCCCTTTCGGGCGGGACTCTAGGTCCATCATATATCTTTCATAAGCGGGGAGGAATAAGTACATGCAAACGTGTACTAATTTATGGGGGTTCACTTACAATTTCAGTAAAAACATGTATACAGCAACAACGGTGAGTTGTCATAGTATTCGGCAGTCTTTTCTGTCTTTTAACGTGCGCCCCAACAATGCAACCCCCTCCCCGGCATCCAGGCAGGAGGATGTTTGTCTTTCTCTGTCGGTTTATCTTATCTGCTGAGTTCACATCCATTTTCCATCAAACAGCTCCGCTATCATCAAAGGAAGGGAGGCGGGTTGTGCAAAAAAAAAAACAAAAAAACATCTGCTGCTTGTCAAAAGGCAAAAACACCGAGAGAGGAAAACAAACAGTTAATAAGTTCCCTATGTCTTCACTTTCAAAGCGTAAACATTTTGGATGACTGTGTGAACATGATTTATTATTATGTATCATTTTATTAAATTTTGATATAACTTAACAACATCACATTAGTATTTCATATGGAGCAGTGCTACATACAGGTCTGAATACTGCATACAGTTGCAATCTAGCAGTGCCATCTCTAGCACGCGCACCAGGAGTAAGTAAACCATAGTGTCTTAAAACCCTCAAGGCATGATATGGGGGTAGGGCCATACACAGAGATGTTACTTTCACCCGATGGCGGGTCAAAGGTGCAGTATCAGGGTGGAATGGTTGGTTGTTAAATGAGCCCCTGATAGTTTAAGTAGATACCACAGATATTTTTGTAGAGTCCTTCTGAGTGCCCACAAACTGGGGGGCACATAAGTCCTATTCAGTCAGTTATTTGGTGGTGGACTAACAAAAACTGTAAAATAAAAAGTCAGTTTGGTGTTTTCCTGTACACTGGTTTTCAATGGTGTGTATCCCAGAAATGCTCTTCTGGGCTAAACATTTCACTGCAAGGCGAAGTTGGATTTTATGCAAGAGCTGACACCCCCCCCAAAAAAAAATCCCCCCAACAAATTGTTATAAAAAATGACCCCAAGTCCATCCTTAAGTAACCCTACAGTTGAGCTGGAAATCCGACAGTAACAGTAAAAAATAGTTGGGTTTCGGGGGACAGGAGGTGCTCTATAAATTCACCGGGAAAGGCACGTTACAGCAAAGGATAGGTTAGAAGTGTGTGGCTCTTGTCCGCTTGTGGGAAGCTAAAATAAAACAGAATGCGAGAATGACTGCAGAACACTGGACCCTTAATATGCTATGTAGACGCAGTGTACCACTCCTGATTGCAGCGGGCTTTTCCTTTGAGGTGAAAGCCACTGCAGCCAAAGTGCTGTCATCCACAGCTCACCCATCCATTGGTGCAACCAGGACGTGCCCTCTACAGCAAGCAGTACATTGGGCAGGGCACGCACACACCTCCAAGAGTCTCACTCTCCCAAGATGTTTCTTGCGCATGCGCGCAAGCAAACATAAAAAATTAGTTATTCCCTTTCCTGGTTTCTAGTGGCCCACCAACACCACCACCCTGTCAGGTAGTGCCCCCACCATGCTCACCCCAAACCATTGACTGGAGTGTGCCACCGGCACAGCAAACCACTCACTGCCATGGCCGGAAGCATGCCAGACTGAGTTCAAAGAATGAGTGCATGCTTGTACAAGCATGCACTAATTTCTTGACAATTCCTGGTGATTTACTTGGTCATTCAGGGTGTAGACGATGGTTGTGGTCTGCTCTGGTTGCTGGGGATGCTGTTGGATGATGAAATGGTATTGTGGACCACCATGGTGGCAGCAACGCCATTGCCCACATTGCGCCCCCAAGCAAAATACCAGAGCTGCCTACTCACCCTCTCCACAACCTGAATCAAAGAATAAATCAATGCAAGTTGTGAATGAATGAATGTGAATAAATAGTTTTTTAACATGGATCAGACTTCAGGTTTGGGGGTGGAATTGTGGGGGCCACGACATGACATGGTGGGTGTGTGTGCAACTAATCATCAGGGAAAGGAATAAATACATTTTATAACATGGATTGGACACGGGGATGTGGGGACAGGGTTGAGAAAACTACATGACAGGGTGGGGGACAGATTGTGGAGGCAGTACACAGCAGGAAAGGGAATATTTTTCTTCACATGGAGCAGACTCATGGTTGGGGAAGGGGGTGGGGGTACTACCTTAAAAGGTGTGGGGGGGGAGGGACCACTGGACACCAGGGATAGATCAGCGCTTAGTGTTGGTGGGATTCACCACTTGTGACCTCTACCTGCTTTGGGTTTTTGTACATAAAAACCCACAAAGCAAGGCAAAGTCAACAATGGTGAATAAAGGGTTATTTCTGAAAAGTACACAAAGTGCCATGTGGAGCAAAATAGCCAACTTTGCGGCAATATCGCTGGCATAGTAAAACTTTGCTGCACCTCAACTCTCTCTCTCTATATATATATATATATCTATCAATTGATCTATCAATGAATGTAGCAAACTATCAAAGAATCAATCTATCTGTCTATCTGTCTGTCTGTCTATCTAGCTAACTATCTATGTAGCCTGTACTACGTTGGTGTCATGCTCATGGCTGCAGTGCCTAGACATCTATCAGTATGGTCGAATGGGTGGTAGTCTGTCTATGTATGCATCAATGGACCTATGCCTATCTGTCTCTCTGTCTGTCTAGCTTTCCATCAGACTACATACCTGCCTACCTCCCTAGCAACCTGGGTATATACACATCCATCCATGCATACACCACCCGCCCAATCTATTGGCTGAACTTGTGCTTGCTGTATTGCACCTGTTCATTATCCCTGTGCTTGTGTGTTATTTTATTGGTGTGTTGTATCTGTCTGTCTGTCTATGTATCTGTCCATCTGACTGACTATCTATCTATCTATCTATCTATCTATCTATCTATCTATCTATCTATCTAGGCTGGGCCATACTTTGTTTTCACATTTGGTTATCTCTTTCTCTCGCCCTATGTATGGATGTCTCCATGCTTCAGTCTATGGGTGGTTAAAATGTAGTAGCTATCAATGGTTGCATATGATATACATTGTCCATGTAGACACTCATGAGACAGAGTGATACAAGCGCAATCAGTAATTGATGACTGGTATAATCTTTTCTGGAGTTCGTTGTGCCACCCCAGTGCGTAACAGGCGCAATCCAATGAAAAGAGGGCACTCAAATGTGAATGCAGTGATAAAAGTGATCTGTTTCATGTCCAAACACAGACACATCTTGACTGCTGACAGGTGCAGGGCATCACATTCAAGTGTTATCATGGACTACTGGGTAATTATGAGTTATGAGTGAACAATGCACTAATTATTGCAACCAGCTGAAACGTGATGCCATTCCACAGCATACAACCATGGTCTGTTACAAAAAATTTACTGTGATAGAGCTCAACAACTCCTGGCATATGTGAAGAAGTCAGACCTTTTGTTGGAGATAAATGTATTATTTCTATGGTCAAACCACAAAACCTTGACCGGGCAGTGTCAGAGATAACATCAAAGAACAGTTTTGAAAATGCATTGTCACAGAAATCAAGAAACAAAATAAACAGTATGGGTGTACATAACACTGATATCAGCAACAAGGTTGGCTTTGAAGTACACAGGAATAAGTAAATTATAGGTGCAAATGCAGAAAACAAAAGCAAACTGTCAAGTCTCCATGCAACACAATGGCAAAGAGCCACAGAATGTGATTTCAAACCAGACCAAAGTCCTCATGCAAACAGGCCAACAGTGAAGTCTGGCTGAGTAGTTTGGCAAATCAGTATCCTGCTGGAAATCGTCAAAGACCGGTGATACAGCGGAAAACACAGGAACAAAATAACGACAACAATGTACAGCAGCACATTCCGGTCTGATCAAGCAGGGCACAACCCACATCAAAGGCTAACAGTTCAATTACATTCAAGCAAGTGGTGCCTGGGGCAAAAATGACATGAACAACAACACTACATCATAATCACTGGTCTCTAATTTAAAACTTTGTTTCACTTTTCCCTTTGCCCACAGTTTGAACCGTAACCTAAACCCATGCCCCCACCAACCCCAATGACACATACACAACACACTAAATCACACACTCACACCAAAAAAAGAATTTCTACATTTCAGCATGTCATAGTACATGGCAACATGCCTAACTAGTGTCCCAAAAAATTACTAACATTTTTTAGGGGAGTGGGGTGGGAAAGAAATGCTGCATTTCTGGCCAAGAGAATTCTAATGGGATGAGCAAACGGTGTGCTATTCAGGCTCTGCATGTAGTGGGGCATCCATGGATCAAAAGTTACAATAGCAACACAATAATTGTGTTATACAGGCTGAAGTGCCATTCACGGACCAAAAGACTGTGTCATTTGACAATCCTGTGCATGTGAGGGTCACAGAAGCAAGTTTACATGCACATTAGCGGTGGAATGTAGCTTTCGAAGGAGGAATGTGCACTGTAAATGAGCCAATAGTTGATACAGGCACTCCCGATAAGGGAGGCTAAAGTAATGGTCATACATTGCAATGTGGAGGATGAAAAATAGGGAGATGTACTGTACATAATGCAGTAACCCGACACTTTGCTCGTGCCATCCATTAATAAAGCATAAGTGTAGTAGAATGCCCCTCCCCACCCCAAAATTAACAGATTGAATTCAGGCCAATAAAGGCATGCAACTGATTCACCAGCATGCAAACAGGAATGACATGTTCACTGCATGCAAGCACCGGGACAGTACATAAAAACGGGCTTTCTTCACGTCGTGCATCATGACTCAATACAAACGTTTTAATAGTTACATTACAATGTGATAGATGGGCAATATGCTTTGCGATCCAAACACAGTGCAATCAAAATACAGTGCCAGTAGGACAAGAAAACAATGTTTGACTGTGCTACCACACAAACAAGCCAACCAGCTAACAGATACCTTACATGCATGGTGAACCAATGATGACCAATACAAAAACAAGAGCTGACACCCCCCCCAAAAAAAATCCCCCCAACAAATAGTTATAAAAAATTACCCCAAGTCCATCCTTAAGTAACCCTACAGTTGAGCTGGAAATCCAACAGTAACAGTAAAAAATAATCGGGTTTCGGGGGACAGGAGGCGCTCTATAAATTCACCGGGAAAGGCGGGTTACAGCAAAGGATAGGTTAGAAGTGTGTGGCTCTTGTCAGCTTGCGGGAAGCTAAAATAAAACAGAATGCGAGAATGACCCCAGAACACTGTACCCTTAATATGCTATGTAAATGCAGCGTACCACTCCTGATTGCAGCGGGCTTTTCCTTTGAGGTGAAAGCAGCTGCATGAATACTTGTCATCACGGCTCACCCATCCATTGGGTGCAACGGGGACGTGCTCTCTACAGCAAGCAGTACATTGGGCAGGAGCCACACACACCTCAAGAGTCACACTCTCCCAAGATGTTTCTTGCGCATGCCCGCAAGCAAACATAAAAAGCACTAGTCCCACAACCGACCCCCTGTGGCACACCACTTTTCACTGATTCCCAGCTTGATTCATGACCCCTGATGTAAACCTGTTGTTTCCCATCAGATAACCATGATCTGACCCACATGACCACTCTCTTATTTAAGTCTAGGTTGGATAACACCTCAGCTAATTCATGGTGTGGCACAATATCAAATGCCTTACTGTACTCTAAAAGAAAACATCCACAGGAGCCCTTTAGGGTTAAGTTACGTTAATTATCTGAAAGTGCATTCCATGTTATTGTGGCTTTCTGTTTCTTTACTGTTTTGTACAATGGAATAGCTAACATAACTGTATCCTAAGATCTTAAAGCTCTGTAACTTGAGTTTTGCTCAAAAAGGCTAACATAGGACTATCTGGTGCACAGTGTAAAGTATTTAACACAAAACATGACATCTGAAGTCTGTCTCTTTGCTCCACTGACAACCAGTCCAATTTGTTATACATGCTACAATGATGTTCCCTGTGTTTTGCTGTAAGGGCAAATCTGCATGTAATATTGCACAAACAAATCCTTTGCTTTTTGATTTTAGTCTGATGCCTCCCCCTCCCATACTAAATTCCCATATTCCGATATTGGGATGAGACAAGTTTGTGCTATTGTGCATCTTGTTTCATTTGTCAAAAAATCCCTAACTGCATATAATGCTCCTATCCTCTGAAGCAATTGTTTTGTTACATTGTCTACTGTATAAGTGATGTAAAGTTCAATTGGCTGTTTAGAATGACTCCCAAATATCAAAATTCTGTTACCTTGTCCAATTTAGATCCGTCTACAGTGAAAATCTCAAATAGTTCTATTACTGTTTTGAGTTTGTAATTAGTACAGAATAAAACCATTTGTGTGTTTGCTTTGGTTCCTAACAAGCCTATTTACTTGAAACCATTTTGTTACTTTTTTTCAAATTCACTCTCTAATTTATGTTTTAAATTCTTTAAATCCTTATCTGCAGTATATATTACGTCATCATTTGCATACAACACATGTGTGATTTAGATCAATTTTAAACAGTTCATGAAAGTGTGATGAAAAAGCATAGGCCCCAATATCGAGCCTTAGGACACCCGTAAAGAACATTCCTTTAATTTAATGGAATGCCATTTATATGGAATTGTTTTATCCTGCCAGTTAAAAACTGTGCATACAGTTCAATACAGGGGCCCAAAGCCAATACTGGACAGTTTGCTTTCAGCAGAGGGTGGGCCACCAGATCAAAGGCCTTGTTCAGGTCTACAAATGCCACCCCTGTACCAGACCTTCCTCCATATTCTCCTGTAGGTCATTCATGAACCAGACTAAGGCCATCACCGTGTCACACCCTCCAAAGCAATGCTGTGAAATTGTAAGTTTGTTGTACTTCCTAAATACTCCACAATCTGTGAGTGTAAGGAGGCTTGCCACTAAATGGCAGGCCATTTTGTCCTGGGCCCCAGCCAGAGATAAGGAACCTGGGGAGGGGAAGGGTGAGGGGCAGGAAGGGAGGGGCCTGGGCCCTCACTACAGGGCGATCGACAGGCAAGGAAGCTCTCTGGCTATTGCAAGGGAGAGGCCGAGGGAGAGGTTTAAAACAAAGGCATCTAGGTTACTTAAGGGCATGTGACCAGAATTAGCCCTCTTTTCTTGCTGTAAAATTCCTGCCCACTCCCCTGCAAGACAAGTTTGGATAATGGGTGTAGGCACTAGGATTATGGAGCACATGCATGAGGGTGTCCTGGTGTGGGGGCCCAGCACAAGCCAGTGTGGGCCACAGAGTTTGGCTGGTGGGCCAGGGGGCTAGGTGGAGCCCTGCTGGCACTGGGGGTGAGACAAGTAAGAGATGGGTGGTTATTGGGGTAGGAAGGGGGAAGGTATGGAGGAGCAAGGAAAAATGGTGGGGGCAGATAGGGGGAGGGAGGTACCACGAGCTGGGGACAAAGGAACCCAGGCATGGGAGTAAAGGGGAAGGACATAGAGCTAGGGGTGGATCATGGTGTCCACACCCGGCATTGAAGAGTGGGTCTGGGTAAACTGGTACCCGAAGGTGGTGAGTGGAAAGGGTGGGACGAATCACAGTGTCCGGACCCTGAGAAGCATGATGAACAGGAGGAGAAAAGGATGACGATCTGCAGAAAGAAGAAGGGACTGTTACGTCCAAGAAGGCCATGGGGACTGCTATGTTCAAATTGTAGATATGTAGATATAAATGAGTAGAAGGATGATATTGGAGATGTAATAAAGTAACTGTGCCTACAATATAATAAATATTGCCAGTGAGCATCCAAAAGTCAGAAAGTGGTGGCCTGACTTTATTTCGAGTTCGGGATCCAGGGACAACAGCCTTTTTTGGATCTTCCCAATAAGGAATAGCAATGAAATGGGCCTATAATTATTCATATTTTCTGTTTGACCTCCTCTAAAGATTGGTCATACATATGCCTTTTTCCAAATGTCAGGTACTATATGAATTCTTAGGGATTTATTATATATTATTTGTAAAGGATAGGCAAGTTCTTCAGACCCACATTTTAATACTTTAGACTCAACCAGATCAGGACCTGGCCCTTTGGATTCATCTGATCTTTTTAAACACTTTAGAACACCTTGCTTTGTTATATGTTTAAAGTAAAACATTGAGGAAGTGTCAATTTTTTTTCAGTTTTTATTTGCTGTCGTGTATCCTCATTAAAATGTATTAGATATTTAGACAAATCTGTAAAGTTTTCATTTTCGAGATCTGCTATTTCCTTATTATCAGTTATCTCCCTTTCTTCCTTTAGTAAACTGGTAATACCATTTCTCTTTTTTGGAGCAAATAAATTATTTACACTTTCCCAAAATTTCTTTTTGTAATGAAAGCTTGATTTTTGTTCATTATTATAAAATTCTATTTTAGTCCTTTTTATCTTCTTGTTACATTTATTTCTCAATTGTCTGTACAAGTTTCAATCCCTTTCTAACTTTGCTGTCCTATTACGGGCCCAAGCAATTTCTTTATCTTTAATAAGTCTAATTAGTGTACCATTCATCCACATATTTAGACCCCTTACTCTTTCCTTTTTCATCTGAGCTCTATTATTAATTATTTCATTCAAGTTTTTTTAAAAACAGTTCGACAGCAATATTTACATAATTTAAGTCTTCCAGTATGTTCTGATTAGTTTCTGCTAAATCTTTCTTTAATATAAGATTTTTTTTTATTTGTTAATGCCCTGTTCTCCATTATCCTGCTTTTCCCTTTAGGTCTTTTATTACTTCAAATGTAAAATATGGGTGATGGTCATTTATTGCATTTGATAATACAACTAGAGCCTAATTATTTCTTATATTATTTATGAGCAGCCAGTCCAACAGTGTTAGTACTTTTTTTCTATTGTTTAATAATACTTAGGATACTAGTATTTTGGATTAGGGCAACAGAAGGCCTAGGCCCATGTGGTTGCCCCCCACCTGCTACACAGTGGAAATGACCATTTCATTATTATTAATGAATGTATCTAATTTATGCTTGAATGCCTCCAAATTAGTTGCATTAACTACTTCCTCAGGTAGCTGATTCCATAATCTAATGGCTCTAGGAATATAAGAATGTTTCTTGAGTTCAGTTTTAAAAGTTAATTCTATAAGTTGTTGCTTGTGCCCTCCAAGATTATAGCTGGAGTTCCTATAGTTTACTCCTAGTTTTTAACTCTGTGTTGGTTCTTCCAAAATTCTATATAAAAGTAACATGTCACCCCTTAGGTTTCTTAATTCTAAATTCCAGAGTCCCAAACATAGAAGTTGATGGCAGAAGGAGACCTCTAGTTCCATCTAGTCTGCCCATTTGTTTTAGACCTATTTTGACACTCTGGTTGCCCTTTGCAGTCAGGGCTCCATTGTGTCTATTCCATACATTCTTGAATTCCCCCGTGTTGACCCCCACAACATCTTGGGGCACACTGTTCCAAGTGTCCATCACTCTTTCTGTGAAGAAAAACTTCCTGGTGTTAGTAGAGAACCTCCCTCCATGCAGGCTGAGGTCATGTCCCCTGGTCCTGGAGTTCTTCTTGCAGTGAAAGGTTCCTGTGCCTGTACCTTGTTAATGCCTTTCATATACTTGAATCTTTCAATCTGGTCCCCTCTCTCTCTCTCTCTCTTCTCTGCTCCAGGGTACATATTCAGTTCCTAAGTCTTTCCTCACAGGACATATACTGCAGCGCTGAATCATTTTGTCGCCTTTCTCAGAACTGTTTCCATCCAGTTAATGTCCTTCCTGAGGTTAGTCTTTCAGAATTGGACTCCATATTCCAAGTGAGGCCTGACCAGCAATCTATACAGTGGTAGTGCACCTCTCTTTCCTGCTCTTGATTCTCCTCCCAGTTCAGCCCAGCATTCTGCTGGCCTTCATTGTTGCCTTTTCACACTGTTTACTAACCTTTAAGTCATCTGAGATTATGATTCCCAGATCTCATTCCTGGTTTGAGGCTGCCAGTCTTTTGTCTCCTAGGTAATACTCATTTCTTGGATTTTTCTTTCCTATGTGCATGACCTTCACTTTCTGGCATTGAATCTCAGCTGCCACACTCCAGACCATTCTTCTAGTTTCTCGAGGTCAGTTTCCATCTTACACACTCCTTCTGGGGTGTTCACTCTGCTACATATCTTGGAGTCATTTGTGAAAAGACACACCTTCCCTTCCAGTCCATCAGTGATGTCTGCTATAAAAACATTGAAGAGCACAGGCCCCAGCACTGAGCCCTGGGGCACCCAGCTGGTCACCCTACCTTCCATTGATTGTGCTCCATTAACCTGTATCCTCTGGGTTCTGCCTTGTAACTAGTTTTGTACCCATCTGACTACTTCTGGACCAACTCATGTGTGGTCAAGCTTCTTTACCAGCCTTCTGTGTGGAACCAAGTTGAAGGCCTTATTAAAGTCTAGGTAGACCATATCCACTGCCCACCATCATCCACTATTTTTGTAACATAGTCAAAAACTCAAGCAGACTTGTCTGGTATGACCTACCTGCTGTGAAACCATGCTATTTAGGATATTGCTGACCACTAGTTTTGAGGAATGCTATGGTCCTCTGTTTGATAGTGTCTCCATTGGTTTCCCTACTATAGACGTGAGGCTCACCAGTCTGTAATTACTAGCCTCTTCACAACTACCAGATTTGTGAAGCAGAGCCACTATTGCCTTTTTCCAATCTTCAGGTACTGCACTGCTTTTCAAGGATTTCATGAATAGACGTGCCAGAGGGGCTGCTAATTCTGCCACCAGTTCATTAAGGATTCTGGGGTGCATCTCATCTGGTCCCATGGCTTTATCTGCTTTTAGTTTATTTAGCACCTCCCCTACTTTGGCTTCTGTAAAGGGACTCACTTCTACCCCTGGTCCTGAGGTGTTGTGTTTTTTTCATAGCTGGGCCATCCTCCGGGTCCTCTTTGGTAAAACACAGGCAGAGTATTTGTTGAGTTTTGGCTTTCTCTGGGTCTGCATTTCCTTCCTCAGTAGCAATCATTACTATTCCCCTTTTGTTCTACTACATTCCCTAATGTATCTAAAAATGATTTGTTGCCTCTTTTGCCAATCTTCTATCTTTTTCTCTCTTGGGCTTTTGCCTTTTTAATTTGTTTGACTCTCTAATTTTCCTCTTGTACAACTCCTAGTCTTTCTCAGTTTTGGTTTCCTGGTATATGCTGTCGCCTTCTTTTTCTTTGACTGTGGTAGCACTTCCTCGGAAAACCATTGAGGATTTCTTTTTCTTTTTGCTTTGCTGACCCATCTGGCACATTAATCTGTGGTAGTCTTTATTGCTATCTTGAGTCTCCCCACATGACCTCCACCTCCTCAACCTCTATTTCATTAACTGGCTACTTATGTTGTTACTCATTTTTGGAAGTCAGCCTTTCTGAAATCTAGCTTCTTTATCTTTGAGTGGCTGCTGTCCTGTGTTATGTTTACCTTAAAACACCATGCGATGGACGCTGTTGCCCATATGACATCCTGCTTTGATGTCTTTGATCCTTTCTGAGTTTGTGAGGACAAGATCGAGAATGGCATCTCCCTTGTTGGGTTTTTAACAAGCTGACACAGTCCCGCGTGTTGTAGCAACAATAAGTCCCTACTTCTTGTTGTTGCTGCTGTTAGTGTGCTCCAGTTAATATATGGTAGGTTTAAGTCCCCCACCAGTATTACTTCACCATTATCAGACATTTTGTGGATTTCCTCTATTAGGTCCTTGTCTTCTTTATCACCTTGATTTGGGGGCCTGTACACAATGCCAGTTCTGTAAGGTTTTCCTTGCTCATGTCTACTGTTAGCCACAGTGACTCAAAGTCTCCTGGTTGCCCTTTACTTCTGTGGCTTTTATTTCCTCCTGAATGTAAATGGCTGATGCCCCCCTCTTTTTTTTTGCCATCTATCTTTCCTAAGCAGATTGCAACTGCGAATGGTCAGTCCCATCCATAGGTTTCCGTGAACCACATTTCTGTTACAACCACCCAGTCCAACCTTTCTGTTTCCAAGATGGCAGTTAGTTCGGGAAGTTTGCTCAACCATTGTTCATATGGCAAATCCCTGAGACCTGGCAGAAATTTGGTAAACCTTCTCTGGACCTTTTCCAACATACTCTTATCACCTTTCAAAAATGTGCTCCAAATTTGTTAACAGTAGTCCATGCAAGGCCTAACATAAATGTTTTACATGGGTAATACTACAGCACTAGATCTAGAAGCAAAGGACCTATGTATGCAACTTAACAGATAACCAGTTTTAGTTGCAATATGTTTACAATGTGCTCTTGACTTAAGGTTGTTGTTAATTATCACACCAAGATCTCTTTCAGAGGTCTTGGATCTAATGTTGAAAAGTAGGGGTCCCAAGACAGAGCCCTGGGGCACTCCACTAACCATATCCCCCCTCACCAGATAGCACACCATTGACTCTTACAACCTGCTTCCTATCAGTTAGCCAGCTCTGGATCCATTTCACTAGGAATAGGTCTATTTTCCAAATCAATCAGCTTGTTTACCAGGATATTGTGAGATAGCGTATACGAGAATACGAACATACAAAATTGCCAGCAGAAACAGGCCTCCCGGTCTATTGAGTCTGCTTGAGTGTGCAGCTAGCACCTCAACTCGCAGCTGCTCCTCTTGCCCCTTCTTCCCAGTATCCTTCCCTTCCCCTGTCCCAATCCTCTTGAAACTGCCCACCATCTCACAGGACACTATCTTGTCTGGTAAGGTGTTCCATTTGTCCACCACTCTTTCAGTGAAAAAATGTCTCCTCATCTCCAGCCTGAATCTTCCCCCTCCAACCTCAGTCCATACCCTCTTGTCCCTCCCCTTCTCATCTAGAAAATCCCATCTGTGTTGGTCTTGTGTATCCCTTCAGATACTTAAAGGTCTCAATCATATTCCCCATCTCCTCCTCTCCACCAGTGATTGCAAATTCAGTTCTCCCAGCCTGACCTCATAGGGCTTGCTCTCTAATCCCTGGATCATCTTTGTGGCTCTGCACTGCACCCCATCCAACAATCTGATATCCTTCTTCAGCAATGGGTGCCACTACTGCACATGATACTCAGGTGGGGCCTGACCAATGACCTATACAGGGGCAGGATAACTTCCCTCCTTCTGGAGGAGATCCCTCTTGCAATACATCCTAGCATTTTGTTGACTTTTGCTGCTGCCTTCTCGCACTGAGCAGAGTTGTTCATGCTCACATAATGATCACTCCTAGGTCCTTCTCCTCTGTGGAGCTCCCCAACTGCACCCCATTCAAGTGATAACCGCTCCCCCCCCCCGGTTCCTGGCTCTGAAGTGCAGAATCTTGCACTTTCTGGCATTGAACCCCAACTGCCATGTTTCCGCCCACTCCTGCAGCTTAGTCAGTTCTTCCTGCAACCCCTTCCACCCCTCCGCATCATCAACCACAGCTCCCTTCTTGGTATCATCTGTGAATGTGGTATCATATCAAACGCTTTCCTGAAATCCAGGAACAGGACATCAACCCCTTTACCCTGGTCCAGGTTATAGCTGACAAATTCATAAAAACAAGACAGATTAGTGGTGCATGACCTATTACTAGTGAATCCATGCTGCCTTTTGTCTACTAGCCCCCTATTCTTTAGGTCCTTAATTAATTCATCCCTAATTATGCTTTTCATTATTTTACCAATGATGAATGTTAAACTTATGTGCCTGTAACTTATGGGCCTATAATTACATGGGTTATTTTTAGTACCCTTCTTGTCAATCGGTATTACAATGGCATAACACCAGTCAGCAGGTACACAGGCATTTAGTAAAGATCTTTTTTCCAATGTCTGCTATCCAGAGTGCAAGTTCCAATGCTAGTTCTTTCAAGAGTCTTGAATGAAGGCCATCAGGTCCTGCTGAATTGTTGACATTAAGATTTAACAGCTTTCTATAAACTGTATTCACTGTTACTAAGTCATTCATATTGACAGTGGGGTTTGGGGGCTCTGGGACATTGCTAGGTTGGTCTGGGAAATTATATACAGAGCAGAAGTAATGATTAAATTCAGTGGACATTTCCTAGGGATTATTATATGTGACTTTATTGATAATTAGTGGGCAAACAGATCTATCAGCTACTCTCCTTTCATTGATATAGGAGTAGAATGCTTTATGATTATGCTTGCTACTGTCCAATCTAAACACTGTTGCTGCTCTGGACCTTTTGATTTTGTATTCAAGTTGCTTAAGAACACTTCTATATTTGCTAGTGATAGCAGGGGCAGGGTTCCTTTTTATTCTAACAAAAGCTTCTCTTTTTTTAACAATCAGACTCCTTATCTTGTTGTTAAACCTTAAAGGTTTTTTCCCTTTGTTATTGTATACTTTATATGTTGGTACACATGCGTCCTCTAATGATGAAATATTAATCAACTTTGCCCATGCATCATCTGCATTTAAGTTCCTTGCTTTTGTGTCACAATTGATTTTGCTCAACCTGTCCTTCATTGCCTGAAAATTTGCTTTAACATATAATTCTTGTAAGTCATTATCCCCTTGTTTCAGTGTGGCTCAGTTGGTAGCACATCCGCCTCTGGACCAGAAGGTCATGGGTTCTCGTCCCAACACCGGGATTGGACTTGCACCTAAAAATTGTTGGCATCCGAGTGCAGTATTGGGGGGCAGCTGTACTGTTGGGTGTGTCAGTCCTTCGGATGAGCGTTAAACTGAGGTCCCTTCTGCCCATCCTGGTGTTGTCCTGGTGGGATTCAGGTGGAAGTAAAAGAACCCAGGGCACTCTTCATAAAGAGTAGGAACATTCCCGGTGTCCTGGCCAACATTCCTTTACCATAAACCGTTCATGCAATTATCCAGGTTGTGTAAGGGATGATGGCGATATGGCCGCCACCACACATTCAGTCACTTCACTACCAGTCTAGCATTGCTTGTAAAGCGCTTTGGATGTATGAAAGCGCTATATAAATGCTGATTCTTCTTCTTCTTCTTGTTTATACGCTTTGATTTCTTGATTAGAAGGTAACAGCATTGTGATCACTATTGGAAAGTGATGCATTTACCTCCACAGAAGTAATAACAATGATTAACATTGGTAAGTAACACATCAACACGCTCTCTTCCCTAGTTGGATAGTGATTAAGATGGTGGATATTGGAAGCTACTAACATTTCCACAACTTTGTTCTCCATGGTACCCCTAGTATCTACCCCATTCCAATCTATCAAAGGAAGATTAAGATCTCCCATAACCGCAACATCATTATTGTTAGCTACCTCTCCTATGTGGGTCAGAAAATCTATGGTAACCTGCACTAACAGTCTGGGGCCTACAAGAACACAGCTGTACTTAGCTTTTTTGCATTCAAACCAGTTATATCTACCCAAAGCATTTCTATGGAATTGTCCAATTCTGGTGGTGTTATACCTAATGTACACTCAATATCATCCTTAACGTATAAAGCTATTCCACCTCCCCATCACCTATCTCTAGCTTTGTTAAATAGCAGGTACCCGGGTAGGGCCTTACTCCAGTCACGTTGCTTGTTTCACCATGTCTCAGGAAGACCAATGATATCTGCTTCCATGCTAGAACTTAAACAGAATAGTTCAGCTAATTTGCCTTGCTTTAAACTCCTGGTGTTAAGATATAACATCTTGACTGGTTTATTGATCCACTTTACCTTAGTCCTGTTACTGCATGTGGTGGTTAAATGACCCTTAGCCCCTGTTGACCCATCTCCACCAGCCCAACTAGTTTAAATATCTGAATATTTCATTCCTGATTTTTGTACCTAATAAGCTACTGCCCTCAACACTTAAATAAATGCAGACCATCTCTGCAACACCTGTCTGTTCTATTAATAAAATTGTCCCAGTGTTTAATGAAATGGACCTTCCTCTCCTTGTCCATTTCTTTAACCCTCAGTTGACCTGAGATATCCTACTCCTGCCTATAAGCAGATGCTCAGGAACAAGCAAGATTTCTGAGAAAGCAACCTCAGAACCTTTACTTATTAATTTGTTTGCCAATTTGTTAAAATCTTGTTCAAACACTGTCAGTGATTTAGTTCCAAGACCATTAATTCCCACTTGTATTATTGTTAATAGGTTCCCCCGCTCCCTTAAGAACAATATCCACTATAAATGTTAAATCCTGGGCTTTTGCTTCTGAAAAGGAACTGACCATTATATTCTCTTTGTCATTTCCACAAATATAGCAGTTGGTAAATTTAATTATTGAATCTCCCATAACAATGACTTGCCTCGTCATATTATGAATGGTTTGAGGGATCGTGAAACTAACACCACCATCTGTTCCTGAAGCTTTCTCATTCTCAGAAAGAACGGCATATCTATTTGATACCAGAACTGGATGTGTGACTACCTCAGTAGGCTATAGAATCAGTAAGTCCTGAGTTTGAACATGGTGTTTACACACCTGAAGTATTTGAAGTTGGAGGACACAAACAGTGGTAGCACTGTTCTTACTAGTAATAGTGTGATTTGCTTCCATAGTATCTGGGACGCTTTCTGTGGATATTCCTGTAAATGCTTTTAGTGGACTCCTTCCCCTTTTTTCCTTTTACCATTAGTCACCACTGCCCAGTCCTCCACCTCAATTTCCAATTCACCCTTATCAGATTCCCTCTTGGTACCCATCTCCAAGTGTTCCTGGTTGGCATTATGGGCTGTGGTTTTGTTTAAACTTCAATTTAGCCAACATTTCCTCCTGACTCCTTTCAAGAGTCTCTAACTTTGTACAGAATCTGTTCATTTCATTTATAAGTTATGTGTAATGAATGCACTTTTCACAAACACAATGTTTGAATGTAGTTTTCCCCTCTGTGATTTTGTACATGTTGCAACCACTGCATTTAATCCCCAGTTCACCATCTAATGTTAATATTTTAGAAGTCATAATCAGTCGGATTATGTACCAAAATAAATAGTTTAACAACTAGCCAGCTACTGAACCTTGAACTTAATTACTTACCACTAGCATTTGTCCAAATTGTCTAATTATGGTGTGCATACTGATGTCTTTACCCTAGTCCACAGCTTCCATGGCTGAAACATGTGCTCATCACCACCACGCTTGCCCGCTCGAGCTAGCGCCCTGCTAATCTTGTCCATTCATTTATCAATTGAGTTAAATTACTTTTGTAGCAATTTCTTATATTTATTAACTTTACATCCTAGCCAATTTAGATTCAAACTGACCATCAATATTAATTCCTTACTTTTCTAATTCTCTGATAATTATATTAACTCCTCTAAATCTTGAATGTTTGATTTTGGTGGATTATAGACACAACCTACTAACAACTTTTTTGTATTTCTAAGTACTGATTCAAAAAATAAGTTCTCACATCCTGAGGACATTTCATCTGTTGGTACTTCTTTGGCTGTTAGTAATTCCTTAATATAAATGATTATGCCTCCCTTTTTTATTCTATCCTTTCTAATGATGTTATATCCTTCAGTGTGTATTGAAATTATTATTTCAGTTTTTGGTTTCAGCCAGGATTCAGTGATCGTTATGATATCTAGATCACACGGAGATCCAGGCCTCCAGTTCATGCTTTTTGGAAGCAAACTACAAATATTTAAATCTATTATTTTTAACCCATGGATTTTATGCCAGTTTGCTATTTCTGAATAATCTTCTGGACCTGGATTCTCTTCAATGTCCCCAGACCGCCTACAATCTCCTTAATCTTAGGCTGAAAAATGGTGATCTATCACCCTAGACTCTTTCTACAGTATACTCCCAATCTTTGTAATTCCCATTTTTAATATCCCTAGGCTTAGTAAACCTATATTTTGCTCATCTGTTTCTGAAACCAGGTATATATTTAGTTATCATATGTTCAATTTCCTTCTACCCATGTAAACCTCTGAATTGAGTTTCAGATGAGCAGAATACAAAAATATACAAAACAGTTGCAAAATTCCTTACTAGACATTCCTAAATGATTTATATATGCAATGTAATAAAATTATATACAATTAGTAATTTAAGTAATTTTATTTTGTTAGGCCCAGTTTTCCACAATAAGTACACAGGGAAACTACAAACAAGTTGGCCTTACTGCCAGTTAGACCATTATAGCAATTAGCCAACCTGCTTTCTCAAACTAAGTTGTATTTAACAATTTTAAATCCACTTGTAAGTTAAGTTTCTCAATAAATGTCCGTTATACTATAATAAAAAAACATAGCCCTCTCCAAATGGACTAATAATTCCATAATTCACACAATAATAATATATTAATGAAGGCAGTGTAATTTTCAATACAAAAATGTATCAAACTTTATTCCTTTGGTACTTGAAATTTCCTCAGACCACCCTGCTAAAGCACAATACTATTTAGTTTCAAAGTAGCTAAACATCACTAAGCCACTCAAAGCCAGGTAACTCACTGGATAGCATGAACTCCACCTTTTCCCTGGAGCCCTTGTGGAAGATGGAACAAACATGCAGACTTGAAAGTTTCAATCATATCTGTTTCTTTTGAAATGGTGTTCTCTTCCAAAATCAGTGGGCCTACCCTTTGATTTGAGCTTGAAACTATTAGCATACTTAAAAGCTTTTTTGATATTCCTTAGATTGCACCACAATTTTAATCCCATTACTACCCTGCTCTGCTTTATATTGTTTTGCATTGCTTAACCATAATATTGTATTTGACCCAGTCTGACTTGCTTCCACTCATCTTGACCTTTCAGAAACTTTTTCTTCATCCTGGGTCCTTCTTGATTTTGTTAGTGAATCAATGAGAAATATGACTCTTTTTATATTTCTCCTTTGTTGAGACATGGAATCAACCAATCCCTTGATTTTCCTTTCTTTCCTTGCTCATGTAGCATCAGTGTCCAGTCCCTGAGCTCAGATTCCCAGTTTCACTTATTAATAACTCTTCTCATTTCATTAAAATTAGCCATTGTACAGTAACACCTCACTATAACGAACCTAGTTATACCAAATTCTCAGTTATAACGAATGACTCGTGTGGTTCCTGACTGGGCCTCCAACTTTCTGAACTACACAAACTCCTCATCTCCCCATCTCTGCAGTTTAATTAACAATCAACAATCTCGTCACCCATCTCTCCTCTCCCCGCACAGTTCAGTAGTGCCTGGTGATTGATGCTGCTGTAGAATCCTTCCGTCCCCAATCCCCAGCTCACCACTTACCTCACCTTGATGTTTTCTCTCTCTCTCTACACTGGCTCTTGCTGTCCTTTGCTCACCCTCAATCACCAACATTATTAAAGGTACAGTACTGTGAAAATAATGCTGTGCATTGGGAGCATGGAAGGCATCTGTGGATGGGGAGCATGAGTGTGAGCAAGTGAAACATCAGTGCAAGCAGCAGTAAATGGAGGCAGGGCATCCAGAAAGGTAACAGAACTGCCGCGAGTTTCACTTTTGTTTTTAAAAGGGCCCGGAGTAACCCTCGCTGAGCTGTCATAAGGTTATGTGCAGTTGGGGGGCATGGAAGGCAGTTGGGGGTACAAGAGTGTGAGTGGGATGTCAGTGCAAGCAGTAGAAACGGAGACAGGACAGTCAGAAAAGATCACAGAGCTGCCACAGTTTAACTTTTTCTTTTTAAAACAGTCTAGACAACAGTTGTGCAGGTAGAAGGAAGCCACATGTAATACTGGCCAAAGTAGCCATAGGGCTTGGTGACAAAATATGTGTTGGGGAAGGTACAAAGAGCAGTGAGCCTCTTACTGTTCATCTGCCTATTTAAAACAGTGTGTATTGATGTAATGAATGAGTTGCTACAATGAATAGCCATTATGACTCCCAAATTGTTTGTTATAGTGAGTGGTTACTGTATAGCATCTTATTGTTAGTTTTCTGACTTATGTGGCTTTGAGTGTGTCTTATCTACCCCAGGTACTCCCAGCTGTGAATTAGAAATACTCCTGACTTAAAACAACTCTCTCCCTCATAATCAGGAATGGATTATCTTGGGGATTTCAACATAAATTGGCAGTCAGGCCACTCTGATGAGGGCAGAGAGGCTATTGCAGGGCTAGGCATGCACCAGATTATTTTGCTACCACCTGTACAAACTATAAAACTGAGTATGAATCTGTCCTGGATTGCATTATTGTCACCAACCCCAATCATGTTGTAGCATCTAGTGTTCTTCCAGCTTCCTTAGTGATCACAGTGCTATATTTTGTAAATGGTCAGCAAAGAGTTTAAAAAGGAACCTAAGTATATTTTTACTAGACAATTACCAAAAGCGGAATACTGAGGAATTTTTTTAAAGCCATTTCTGTCACAGACTGGTCTTTTACTGGTAGCATCGAGATGATTGACGATGCCTTGGACTCTTTATAAGGACCTTCCTAAGCATCTGTGACTTTTTATCCCTTAAAAAGATTTTGGTCAAAGGCCAAAACACTGAATGGTCACATCAGATCTCCTAAATTTAATCCAGAACAGCCACAGAGCTTTGGCAAAATATAGAAAATGTTATCTTTCAAACCTACATCGTGTATAAAACACTTCAAAACAAATGTAAAACATCAGTCCATGCAACCAAAATAAACTTCCTTTGAGACAAACAATAAAGTGAGTGGAAACTCTAAAATCACTTGGAGAACTTTGAATGATTTAGTGGGAAGGGGTAAAAAGGATGAACAAATTACCCTTACCAAGGAGGGTAGACTCATTAGTGAGCCTTGAGAGGTTGCCAATCTCTTTAATTCTTATTTTGGTGACCTTGACAGGTATCAACCTAAAGATTCTAAGTCCAGTGAGTTTAGTTCAGATGGTACCTCAGAGTCCCCTCCCAATCCCTCTGAATCTTATACATCCTGACCCAAATTCTATTTTGATTTCTTCTCACCAACTGAGATAACTGAATATATAAAATAGGAATGACCTCAGGCCCAGTCTGGACCTAGATGCCATAGACTATCATATTCTAAAACTTGTCTGTGAACCCATTGCTCTTCCTTTAAAGGGACACTGTCAACCATTTTTTCATCACAGTGAGCCCTATGCACAGTGCCAATGTGCCAGCGTAAACCAGTTGCATTGGCATCATGCACATGAATGCTGAGGACTGCTGGCAGTGTGGCATTTACAACATGGGTATGCAGGGGTTATGTGTCCAATCCCCCGGCCCTCAGACAGCAATGCGCTGGGGGCAGAGGAGCATTCCGGGGGCATGCCAGTACTACACGATATGCATGAACCTGCATAGTGCTGGCCACAGAGGTGTGGAGCGGGCGCAGGTTATGGCAGGGGGGATCCTGCTGTAATTTACTGTGTGCCCCCACAGACACAGGCCACCAGTCACCAGGGGACTGTGACAGGGCTCACCGTGCTGCCCCTAACCACTGGGCAGCTGGGGATGGCAGGGGTAGCTGGAAGGGTGACTGCCAGTCACTGGACGAGAGCAGCAGCACTGGGACAGGGCGGTGCCGCATGGGTTCAGTTGCCTGCAATCAGCATGCACAGCCCCAGAGCCACACCTCCCTTAGTGAGGGATCCACTAGAAGGCCAAGGGGGGCATCCCATTGGATGCCTGCCTGGACAATGACTCCTCCCCTAACTGCCCTGCGGAGTCTTGTGCATCAGGAGATGGCACCGCAGACAGATGGCCGGTGGTTGTGCGTGTCAATATGGGTGCACCTGTCTGTGGGTGCACAGCTGTGCAGGTGGGGTATGCAGTATTTTTTGCATACCTGCACCTGAATAGTGCATAGCACCCAGTATTTCTAGATGAGAACCACATTTTATAATTGCTTATCTTCTCTAAAAATCAAGGATGTTGCTGTTTGTTTTATTTGCTTCCTTTCTTAGTAGAACTGAAATGCATGGTAATGGTGTAATATAAACAACCTTGTTTTGTTTCAAATCCTTGATCAACTCTTATTGCATACGTAATGAGCATTATGAACACCCCAAAACAGTGTAGCCACCATGATGCAATAGTCTGCTCTCTCCCACTGCATCATGAGTGGCTAAATTGTGTGTGGGTGATCCCAAGTCCAGGAAAGATGCAGTGGAAGTTGATACAAGGAATGTAAATAAACATGTTTTACACAGATACACAGAAATGTGACAGCAGAGAAAGGCACCACGGCCCATCTAGTCTGCCCAACACCCTACCTCCCCCCTTCTGTTATGCTTCCACCCTCTTTTCCCAACCCCTTAAATCTATCCCATGCCCTCTTGAACCCCTCCACCATTTTCAGCTGCCACTACCTCCTCCGGCAGCTTGTTCCAGGCTTCCACCACCCTCTCTGTGAAAAACTGTCCCCTGATATTACCTCTGTATTGACCACCTTCCAGTTAGAGGCTATGTCCCCTCGTGTTCACTCCCCTCTTCAATTTGAACAAGCTGTTACCCTCTACTTTATTTATTATTTATTCCCTTCAGATACTTAAAGGTCTCAATCATGTCCCCCCTCTCCCTCCTAGTTTCCAGAGGATACAAATTCAGCCCTCTCAAACTTCTCTCATAGGGTGCATCCTGCATCCCTCGTACCATTTTGGTTGCCCTTCTTTGCACCCTCTCCATCAGCTCAACATCTCTTCATAGGTGAGGCCTCCAGAACTGCACTCCATACTCCAGATGTGGCCTAACCATGGTTCTGTATAATGGCATTAGCACCTCCCCCCTTCCTGCTATTAAAACCCCTCACAATGCAGACCAACATTCCATTTGCCTTTCCCACCGCTGTGCTACATTGGTTGCCCACCTTGAGGTCACACGATACCATAATCCCCAGGTCCCTTTCTGTTTCCTTCTCCTTAATCACAACCCCCCCCCCAAGGGAGTAAGTTTCCCTCCTATTCTTCCTCCCCAGGTGCATCAGCAAGCACTTTTGTGTATTAAACTTCAGTTTCCAGGTGTCAGACCAACTCTCCAGCCTCTCCAGGTCCCGCCTCATGGCTTGCACACCACTAGGTGAATTCAACCTATTGCAGACCTTTGTATCATCTGCGAACAGGCACACCCATCCCTCCAGACCCTCTGCTAGGTCACTAACATAGATGTTAAAGAGTATTGGTCCTAGCACTGACCCCTGTGGCACCCCACTGGTCATGGCCCGTTCCCTGGAATGTGTCCCATTTACCACCACCGTCTGACTCCTTCCCTTCAACCAGTTTTCCACCCACCTGGTAGATCCTGTTGTCCACCCTAGTCTGTCCAGCTTATATACCATTCCACCATGCGGAACGGTGTCGAATACCTTATTGAAATCCAGATAGGCCATGTCCACTGCTCCTCCTTGGTCCACTATCTGTGTCACCCATCGAAAAACTCTATCAGGTTAGTCTGACAGGACCTTCCCTTGGTGAAGCCTTACTGCCTGTCATCCTGCATGCCATTCATCTCCAAGTATTCTATCAACCTGATCTTAAGTAGTGTTTCCATTACCTTTCCCACCACCGAGGTAAGACTAATAGGATGGTAGTTTTTGACCTCATCCTTCCACCCCCCTTATGTAGTGCGACCAACTCTTCCCTCTTCCAGTCTGTTGGCACCACCCCTGTGACCAAGGACAAGTTAAACGGTGTCGCTAGATGCAGCGCCAGTTCATCCTTCACCTCCTTGAGAACCCTTGGGTGTATTCCATCAGGCCCCATTGCCTTGTCTACCCTATGTCTACCCAGCTCTTCCCTTACTCCTTCAGCAGTGAATTCTGCCACAGCCACCTGCCTGTGGCAGTCACCTTCCCCACTCCATCCTGGTCCCCTATCCTCCCTTTCCTCCGTGAAGATTGAAGCGAAATAGCTGTTTAATGCCTCTGCTTTTTCAAAGTCCCCATCCAGTATTGTTCCACTTTCCCCCCTTATCCTTCCAATCCCATGCTGTGCCCTCCTCCTTTCTCCAACGTACCTAAAGAAGGTTTTGTTCCCCCTCCTTGCCTGCTTTGCTATCCTTTCCTCAGTGGCCTCCTTAGCCCTCCTTATCTTTTGCCCAACCTCCTTTCTTTTTTCCCTGTAGGTTTCCCTGTCCTCATCCTTTTGTGTCCTCCTGTACCTCTTGAATGCTCTAGTCTTCTCCTTGACCCCTAATACCACCTCTGTAGTGAACCATAGAGGTCTTTTCTGTCTTCTTTTCTTTCTTACCCTTCTTATACATGAGTCCATGGCTTTAAATACCCCTCTCTTGATGGCTGCCCATAATTCCTCCACCCCCTGCATATCCCCTATCCTCAAACATTTCTTCCCCAGCTACCTTCCTCATTCCATGAAAGTCAGCCTTTCTGAAGTCCATTACCTTGGTTCTTGTCCTAACCCTCCCTGCCCGCTCTCACCCTGAACCTGACAGCCCTGTGGTCACTGGTGCCAAGCTCTTCCCCCACCTCCACCTCCTCCTCACTGTCCCCATTTGTGAGGACCACATCCAACAGGTTTACACCCCAATGGGCTCACTGACCCTTTGTTGCAGGAATATGCCCTGAAGAGCCTCTAAGATGCCCCTGCTCCTTGTGGAGATTGCTGTCTGGGCCTCCCAGTTGATGTCCGGAAGGTTTAAGTCCCCAACTAGTACAATTTCCCCTTTCCATGCCATCCTCGCTACTGATTCTACAAAGTGTCTATCCCCTTCCTCTCCTGCATAGGAGGCCTATAGACTACCCCAACACGCAGGTTTTCCCCCTGTCCCCTGTCTAGGGTGACCCACATTATCTCTGTTCCCCTCCCTCATCCTGCCCTCCCATGCCTCAATCCCTTCCCTGATATATAATGCCACCCCTCCCCTTCCCTCCCGATCTTTTCTAAATAACTGATACCCTGGGATCACCGCTCTCCCAGGCATAGTGCTCATTCCACCAAGTCTCACTCACTGCTACAATGTCTAGGTTCTCCTCCATCATGGTGGTCTCCAGTTCTCCCATTTTGTACCCAGGATCCTGGCATTTGCAACTAAAGCCCTCCAACATGTAGCCCCATCCCATCCTTCCCTACTGCTAAGTTTTCCTTGATGAGTGTTGTGACTTGGGGGCTGATAGCCTCTCTGCTCTGCCTCACGTAAGGCTGGCCCTGTCCTCAGTCACCCCCCCCCATTTAGTTTAAATTGAACTTCCTTGCCATGAAGTCCCCCAGTTTACTCTTTAGTACAGCTGCCCCTGAAGAGCTCAGGTGTAGCCTGTCTTGGGCATATAGCCCTTCCTCCTCCCATGTAGAGCCCCAGTCACCTATCCAGCCGAACTCCATCTGACTGCATCAACCTTGTAGCCAATTGTTGAATGCCCTTATCTTCTCCTTTCTGGGTGTGTTCACTCTTGGTACTGGCAACACCTCAGAGAAAGAAATGGAAGGAAAAACAGTGTTGCTCCTACAGAACCTAGCAAGTTCCTCGAATCTTGCCTGTACCTCCATCAGACTGTTCCCTTCCAAGTCATTTGTGCCCAGGTGAAACATCAGATGTGTCCTTTCATCCTGCTGCTTACCCCAGGAAGGAATATGATACCTCACCTCCAGCACCATCATCCCTGGCATGCACTGTACCCATACTGCATTGTTTTTTGCTCCCTTCCTTCCCCATTTTAGCCCCTTAATTATTGAGTCCCCCAAGAGTGCCACTCTACTGCCCCCTGCTTCCTGGGTGTCCTTGGTCTCTAGTTTTGTGCCTGGGTTTGGCTCCTTTGGACTCATCCTCATGTTCCATCCTGACTTGGTTTCTGCCCTGCTCATCTTTTTTCCCCATCACCTAGCCTCATCCTGATTTTTATCCACCCAGCATCTGTACCCTCTTCATCTTCGCCTTTAGCCTTTCATCAGACTCCCTCCTCCTGTACCTCTTCATCCCTTTGTACTTCCATCTGGCTTCCTTCATCCCTGCAGACCCTCCTGCATCACTGCTTGAGCATGATTCAATTTCACCTGACCTCCCCCTCTAACTGCTCCTGGCCTTCCTTGTCTGCATCACTGTGCGAGATTGTGCCAACTGTGCTGATCCCCTCCAACTGTTCCTGTCCTGCCCATCTTTACACAAGGTTTTGAGCACCGTACCCCACTTGGAGAAGTCTTCCTCCTTACCACCTGCCCTATCTACATATTTTCCCTCTCCTGCACCCTGCCCGGCGCATTCCCCAGCCTCCTACTGCAGCTCCTACCCTGCAGGGCTTCCTCCAGTTCATTTTCAGCCTCC
This sequence comes from Neoceratodus forsteri, assembly GCA_016271365.2. Classification (NCBI taxonomy): domain Eukaryota; kingdom Metazoa; phylum Chordata; order Ceratodontiformes; family Ceratodontidae; genus Neoceratodus; species Neoceratodus forsteri. The sequence goes on from CM028132.1 coordinate 789,754,784, forward strand.
CAGGAGCTCAACTCCAGCTCTTCCAGTGCTTTGTTCCTGCCCCTTTTCTTATGCCACAGTTCCCCTAGTGCCACCTTTTGGTGTGTCCCTAATGTGCCCGTCCCCTCCTACACCCCTTCTCCTGCATGCGATGTGCTTGCCCCCTCCTTCCCCCCTTCCACTGCACCTGAGATCTTTCCTCCCACGTCCCCCAGCCGCTCTGCACCCCCCTTCTCTGATGGCCCCTGCCGGACCCCTTCCTCTCCAATGTCCTCGACTAGAATACCTAGGAGGGCAAAACTATTTGTTACTTCCACCCTCTGGCCCATTTCACCTATGCCTGCGTTGTCCTTCATACTGGGCATCTGTCTGCCTTTTCCTGAGCCTACTGTCTTCCATTCTTCTTGATCCCTGACTGACCCCTTTTCTCTAGCTACAGGCATCATTTTTGTGCCTCTAGACTTCCAGCTGTCAGTTCCCACTGACTCCTTTCCTCCTGTCTCGGGCATCCCTGTCCCAAATCTGGTCTTGCTTTTGTCTGTTGCCACCTCTGGTCTAGCCCCTCTGGATCCCTTCCATTCTCTCCCTCCCAAGCCCTTGACTTCCGGAACAGTGTTCTGATCCTCCAGTGAATCCACTCAGCCCTTCCCACTCCTTCCTTGGCTTATACCGTCCCTGTCTCTCTACACCCTTTCCCCAGCTTCCCACCCCATTTAACCCCCACCTTAGCCCCGCCACGTCCTCTCTCAGCTGAGTGAACTGCTTACACATCATACAACCCCCCATCTTCCAAGCCCAATTTAGGATCATAGCCATTCCACAGCCACTGCACCCCACCACCCTGCCAAAGATCCCCCTCCTTTGGTCACCCTTCCCTCTGTGCTGCCCTACCATTTCTTCCGTGATACTTAGATACAGTCCTAAAATCACCCTTGTGTATTTTTTTGAGCCCCCGACCCTCACCCCCTCCTCAGCCCCAACCCAGTCAAGACTTTTTAGAAATAATAAAGCATGTGCAGACCATAGGCATCAAGAATTAATAAGCATAGCCACCGCGTTCAAGTCCAAGTCACCAAGTTCAAGTCCAAATCCCCAGCACATCCAGTGTCAGTAGTCTAAGATCAAGTTCCCAGCACCTCCAGTGTCAGTAGTCTCGACCAATTAATTTCACCTCAAATCAAGTCCAAATCCTCAGCACCTCCAGCGTCAGTAGTCCAAGATCAAGTTCCCTGCATCTCCAGTGTCAGTAGTGTCAACACAGTTCATTTCACCTCAATTTCAGCTCTTTTGTGAAAGATTTGTTAGTGTCTGTGTCAATTTCCCATATCCACCGAGGGTTGAAGTCCAAGTCCACTGTGGAGAAATGCAGGACCCAGTTCCTTTGCTACAAACCAGCTCCTCACCAGTGATTTCCTTAGCTCAGGATGCTCCTTGCTCCTCTTTTAGTCCTTCTATCAGTCTGACTGGCTATTTTTAAAGCCTACCACCTTGGCGCCTCTCTCCTGATTGGCCTGATCCTACACTGCTGTCTGTGGTTGGCCGGCCGCCCTGCTTCAGTCGCCAGACTGCGACCTGTGCCCTTGCTAGTTCAGCTCCAAACAGCTCAGCTCTTCTTCCTCTGATCACCAACCTTGACCCTGCTGCCGACTGCAGCCACAGCTCCACGCAGCTCTCCACTTTCCTTCTTCTGGTCACTGACAGCGACCCGCTCCCCTGCTGCTGGCACAGCTAACAAACACAGGAATGCACAGTTCAATTTCTTTCTGTGCCACCTGGGCTATTGGTACAACTTATGACCGAGGTCACCCAGGGTCACAGCTAGGCAGGGATTGACAAGAGGCTTTGGCTATGCAAGATCTTGTAGGCATGCACTCCCCAGTCCCATTACATTGATAGCCTGGGGCACACCTACTCAAGTACCAGTGCAGGATGTGAAATTATTTTGTCCTTGTGCTTCCTTTGTTATTTAAAGAGGTTGTTTAAAAACCCACAAATAGATCCCTTAGGTGCAAGCCAGACAAAAATGTGGATTGGAGCAGAACCCAGAGTCACTGGAGTTTGTCAGATCTAGTTGCTTGACTTCTGTTTTGCTTGGGATAGTTTCCAAAAAGCTGATTTTAAACTGAAAATGCAAACACCTTGTGGTGATGCTTTGCAGAAATCCAGTCCAGGAGACCTTCACAGATGTAGTGAGCAAGAATGATATAGTTACTCCAAGCCAAAATTCTTGTAAATCCCCAAAAATTAAGCTACAAACTTAGACAAACACAAACAGCCACCCACACAGACCCAGGAGGTGGAGGTGTGGTAACACTGGTATGGTGCATAGTCTTTTTTCATTATTAAAAAGAAAGATAGAATCAGAATTAAACATACAGCTACATCAGTAATCTTTACAGACTATGATCAATCATAAAATGTGTTTTTTAAACTAGGGACACTTTGAGGCCTAAGGGGGTTGACAGTGTCCGTTTAACTAATATTTTCAACTATTTTTTGTGTACAGCGGTCTTTACCGGTAAATGGAAAAGTGCCATCATTAAACCCCTTCCACAAATCTGGTTCCAAAAATTATCATTGCAATTTTAGGCCAGTTTCTCTCTTCGTCTTTCTCCAAAATAATTGAAAAATCATGTTTGGATCAGACCATGGAATATCTGGAAAATATAATATAGTGACAGAGTCACGGCATGGTTTCAGGGCTTGCCATAATACAGAGACTGTCCTAGTGAAGTTCACAAACTTTATTGATAAGGTTAATGATGAAGGTCTCTTTATTGGCTCGGTATTTGTGAACCTCACCAAGGCATTCGAACTAGTGGACCATGATGTATTCTTTAATACACTATCCCACTTAAATTTCTCGGAAGAAGTACTTAACTGGATCAGTAATAACTTATGTGATAGGACACATAAAACAATGATTGGAGGACTATACTCAGATGTATGTCCCATTAAATATGGAGTCCCACAAGGTTCTGTCTTAGGCCCTTTACTGTTTACACTTGTTGTCAAGTCCCTACCAGACGTATGTAGGCATACAGAGCTTATTCTTTATGCTGATGATGCAGTTCTTTTTGTAAAGATAACAGTCTCTCAGTTATCCTTGCCAAACTTCAGCATGACTTCAGCAAGCTACATTCTTGGTTCTCCTCACAAAGATTAGTCCTTAATGCCAAAAAAGCCAAGTCAGTGGTGTTTTCTCAGGTGTTAGAAAAGCCGTTGACTTTAATTTCACTCTCAGAGATAATGATGGCAACCTGTTTGAGAGTCACTGAATTCAAATATCTAGGTATTTATCTTGGTTGTTATTTAACTTTTGAATATCATATCAGTAAGCTGATTAAAAAAGTACACCAAAGGCTCAACATGCTATATTGTGTGAAACAATTTCTGATACCCAAAACTAGAGCCCTAGTAGCAAACAGTTTTCTGCTGTCCTTAATAGACTATGGGTCATTGATTTACTCCTCTTCTCCATCTTAAAACATTTTTGGTAGGTTAATGGCAACATTTCACAACATTATTCAGTTTGCAACTGGACTCCCTAGAAGGCCCCCTCATTGCGACCTCCACAAGGCAGTAAATTGGCTTTCCTTAGAGCAGGGGTTTTCAACCTTTTTTTCTGCATGGACCCCAAGAGTAAATGACAGTAGTAGCAGGGACACCCTACCTTCAACATACGAACATATGAACATACGACAAAGCCAGCAGAAGAAGGCCATTTGGTCTATCAAGTCTGCTCGTGTTACAGGGTCCACAGCTTGAGCTACTGTCCCTGCCCCCTCTTCCCACTCCTCCTATCCTCCCCACTCATGACCCTTACCCTCCCCCTATTCCTGTCCCAGCCTCTCTTAAAGCTGCCAACTATCTTCAATGAGATTACCTCTTCTGGCAGCACATTCCAAGTGTCCACCACCCTCTCTGTGAAGAAGTGCTTCCTGACCTCCCTCCTAAACCTCCCACCCTCCAGCTTAAGACTGCACACCCTCATGTTATGGTTACCACTCAGCTTAAAGAGACTCTCCTTGTCAACCTTATTTATCCCTTTCAAGTACTTGAAGGTCCCGATCATGTCCCCTCTCTCTCTCTCTCTCTCCTGTCTTCCAGAGAGTACATGTTCAGTGCCCTCAACCTCTTCTCGTATGCCTTACCCTGCTGACCAGCTGTCATATTTGTAGCCATCCTCTGGACCTTCTCCAGCAGGTTAATGTTCTTTTTGAGGTGTGGGCACCAGTACTGAACTCCATACTCTAGATGCAGCCATACCAGTGATCTGTACAAGGGCAGTATAACCTCCTGTCTCCTACTACTGATTCCCCTAGATATGCATCTCAGCCTCTCATTTGCCTTTGCTGCTGCTTTCTTGCACTGCTTGGAGTACTTCAGGTCACTAGTGATCATCACTCCCAGGTCCTGCTCCTCCTCTGATGCAGATACTCAGACTCCACCCAGGTAGTACTCTGTCCTAGGATTCTTAGCTCCAGTATGCATAATTTTGCATTTCTTTGCATCGAAGCTAAGCTGCCAGATCCTGGACCACCTCCCTAACTTTTCCAGATCTTCCTGTAGGTCCTGTATCCCTTCAGCTGAGTCCACTCTCCCACAGAGCTTGGTGTCATCTGCGAATAGGCACATTTTGCCCTTATTGCCATCTCCAATGTCATTGATGAAGGCACTGAACAACATCGACCCCAGCACCAAGCCCTGCAGGACCCCACTAGTTACCTGTCTTGTGCCAGATAAATCTCGCCCCACAACCACCCTCTAGGTTCTGTCCTTTAGCCAGTTTTCCACCTATCTGGCCATCTTTTCACACCCGAGATCCAACAACTTCCTGATCAACCTTTTATGGGGCACAGAGTCAAAGGACTTGCTGAAATCAAGACAGAGGATGTCTACCACTTGGCCCCTGTCTACTGTCTTAGTGACACAGTCAAAGAAGTCAGTCAAATTTGCTTGACATGATCTCCCCACCATGAACCTATGCTGCCTCACATCCTGGAAACCATACTTCTCTAGACATTCCACCAACCTTTCCTTTAGTATGTTCTCCATGAGCTTGCCCAAAATAAAGTCAGACTGACTGGTCTGTAATTCCCTAGGTCATCCTTGGGACCGCTTTTGTGGAGTGGCACTACATGTGCTGCTCTCCAGTCCTGTGGTACTATGCCTGTCTCTAGTGAACTATTAAATAGGTCTGCCAGTGGCCCTGACAGCTCCTGAGCCAGTTCTTTTAGTACCCTTGGATGTACTCCGTCCGGGCCTGGTGATGTGTTTACCTTCAATGCCAACAGCCCCTCACTCACTCTATCCTCTTCTATCACTACATCTGCGTTCCCCTCCCCCCACTCCTCTTTTCCCTCCTGAAGGCACTGGTCCATCTTTTTCCTTGGTGAAGATGGAACAGAAGTATTCATTTAGTGTCTCTGCTTTTTCCCCCATTATCCTCCACCCACTCCACCCCTTTCTTAAGCCTAACAATCCCTTCTTTCTTGTCCCTTTTCTCACTTATGTAGCAAAAGAAAGCCTTCTCCCCTTCTTAATTCCTTCAGCTATCTGCAGCTCCTTCTGTGCCTTTGCTCACCTGACTTTCTTACTTGCCTCACTAGCCAACCTTAGGTAATTTTCCCTATCCACCTCTCTCTTGGTCTTCCTGAATTTTCTGTAGGCTAACCTCTTTTCCCTTACTGCCTGGGCAACCCCAGAACTTAACCAGCTGGGCACTCTGGCCCCTTGTGTTCTTACCCCTGAGCCTAATGCACATCTGTGGCTACCAATTATTCCTTCCTTAATGATGGACAAAGTGCAGGGGGAGGAGGTAGAGATTAAGTTTCTTATCCAAATGGTGATGGGGGTATGGAGTTTGAGCACAGAAGTTCTGTCCAGAGACCAGATTTGAATCCCATATTCACTATGTGACCCTAAGGAAATGGAGGTGTGGGAGGTGTTAAAGCAGAAGTACTAGTTAATAAAAAATGTTCTTTTTGTGGCTTTAAAAATGGGATGCCAAAGCATAACATTTTGGAGTTTTCAGTGTATCCTTCCACAACTACAAATCACTATGCCATTTAAATGAAATACTCTCTTATTTCTGTTGAGTAGACTAGTTGCAACACTATTTTTTCAGCTCGTTTGTCTCTCCCTTGTCTCTCACATGCCTGCTTTAAGTGACCTGACAGTTAGTACATATCTGATTATATGAGATTTTTGTTGATCTGTACCTCCCTTATATTCAGATAATCCCTTCATAGCTTTTTTAGGCTGAGGACCTTGTGTTTAAGAATCACATTTCTGTAGTTCTGTGCTATAATATGCTACTAGTCAGGGCACCTCCTTCTCATTACTGACATTCCAAAGTTGAAGTCAATGAAGCACAAAGCAGAGAAGGATCTATACTCAATTACCTAATAAAACCATTACTTCAATGAGATTTCTTTTTAATTCTTGTACTTTGCTTTGTGAAGCTAAATAGTTTCTTGTGTGAATGGTCATTTCTGGTGTGAGTGGCAGGGTGATACCTGTTATAAATGTGTGGAGAGGGAGCAACAGAGAGAGAGAGAGAAGGGAGGAGGGAGAGAGACAGCTAGCATTTTGCTTTTTCATAAGGGTAACTCATTGTTAACCTAACAAAACAGAGCACATGCCAGGTTGCAAGTGATTTACCAAAAATGAATACAGTGGTACAGAAAAAAAAGGTCACAGATTATAAGGAGAATCCTTGGCTATGTCATTATGTGTGTAGATAATGTATGGATTATTAAAAATAAAATGAAATCCAATACTGTAGCTAACTCAGCATTGGTATACAGCTGTATACCATCATAATGCAGTACCCTCATGCAATATGTATTAATCATAGATTACTGCTCAAAGTTTTGGGAAGCTTTAAATATTATTGTTACTAATAGAAAGACAATTGTATTTATTCAAAGGATGGCAACAAGAAAGGGTTTGGAACATAAGACATATAAGGAATATTTGAAACTCCTAAGACTACATTATTTATGTCTTTATTTATTTATAAAAGTTTCACCAGGAATAGCATACAGAGCTACAATAGTTTGTTTCCTGATGACCCCTGGGAGAAAAGGGAAAAGGGAATAAAATTTGGAATACAAGATCCAAATAAAAAATATACTTACAGCTAAGCCAGTACATACTACCAATTAAATTTAAAGCTATACCAAACATTTTTGTGGGATAAGCAGGCAGCACTTGCCATCCAGAATATAATATATATACATATATGTATTATACATATACACATATATGTTTTAAGCTTATACACACACACTTACATTTATACTCATTTACAAATCATATATATATATATATACACAAAGCATTTCAACACAGATACATTGTTTTAGCACTTGGGGTAGTAAGTAGCAGTGTCAGTGGCTCAGCAGGTTGCACATTCACCTTTGAGGCTGGAAGATCAGAAGGCTGCAGGTTCTATCCCGCACCAGGCACTTGGGTTAAATCACAATACTGACTCTGAGTCAGGGCTCCCAGATCTACTGGGATTCTTGTATTTTCAGGGATTTGGAGTCATCTACTGGGAAATTCTTCCCATACACTTGCATTGCAGGAAAAGAGATCAATTCTGCTTCCATTGGAAATAATGTAGAATACAGGAAAACACAGGAAAATTACATTGGAGTTACAAGGAAAATGCCAAATCAGTCTGGGAGCAAAACACTGTAGTGCAGCATGAGGGGGTGTTGCACTCCTGAGGTGCCATCTTTCGGATGAGACATTAAGCCAAGGCCCTGTCTGCCTGTTCTGATGGTTGTTCAGGTAGATGTTAAAGATGATATGGCACTTCTCGAAAAGGTAGGGATTTAGTGAGGGAAAAGAAAATCATAAAGACAAGCTTCACCAAATCATTATGTACAAATTTCAAAAATAAATGGAAATCCAATAAAGTCTTGGTATAAATCCAAACAGAAAAAGAAGAAGAAAAATCTAAAATAAACATCATTAGTTACATGCATGTGTCTGTTTAAACACCCTACATAATCTTTAAGAAAATAAAGGAAACAAGAAGCTGATTTGTTACAAAATAAAGGGAACCATATTGCACTTAGCATAATCCTTCTTGGTATTGTCATATTCAAACACATTAATAAAAAGAGATATAGAGGGACTCAAATTTAAGTGATGGGGCATCAGTATCTGCTATCCATTGTAAATTTCTCCAAGCTGTGTTTAACCATATTATATTCATGGTATTCCTTTCTAAATCATAAGTCTTTCTGATGTCAGAGATAATTTTGGCCGCTAATTCAAAATAATCAATATCTTTCTGATGGAGTATATACACATCTTGCAGTCCACATATGCCATTTGATAACTGATAATATGATATGCCAGATGCGTTTGTGCCATTTATGCCATTGTCTTGGGTGCTCCCCATACATTAAGGTTTCATAAGTCATTGATGCAAATTCTGGGATATTCCATCTTCCTGCTATAAACCTCCAGAACTGCACAATATAAGAACAAGAAATAAACAAATGTGCCATAGTTTCTACCTTTTGTATACAGCGGAGCCTACTACACATTCTCACAGCCAGAAGTTTGTGTTTTGATTTGCTTTAATATTTAATTTTTCATGGCAGCTTCCCCAATGAATATCCCATACATGTGGTAGAATTCTATTATCCATTAGGTAGTCCTTTAATGATGACATTAAGGTCTGTGGACAATTTGGAAAAGGCAATGGATCTGTAAAATTGTACTTATGATGTGTTTGTAAAGTTTTCTCCTATGTCCAGTGAGTATCATTACACTTGTGATTTGCCAGGTTTTTAACTTTAAAAACATATTTCTAATATAATGTGCTGTCTGACTAACTGGGTCTAATTCTGCCAGTGTCCCTGTATCCCATCTCTGCAACCATGGTTGGCATGATATAAAAAAGAAGGTGTTCTAGTACTTCCCTGTATGAAACACTAACGGTTTTAAATTAGTCATAAAAAAACTGAAAATTAAAAAACAAGGGTATTAATCATACTCAAGCCTCCTTCCTTTATCGGTAAGTAAAGTATGTTCCTTTTGATGGGATTCAATCTAGCTCCCCAAATAGTTTGAAAAAGTATGCTAAATGGGGTTGTCTCCAATAATTTGTGTGGGGGGGGGCATACAACTGAGATATAAAAACAATAGTATCAAGTATGTCTTCACTAAAACAATTCTCTTTCATACTAGTTTTCTGTTGATTTCAGTTTTCTACCAATGTCTTCCCTTGTTCTAATTTTGGTATCCAGTTTAATGTGTCCATCTGACCTTTGTCAAATAGAATACCCAGAGTTTTAACCAACCCATCTACTATGGTAATCCCAGCTATTTCCTGAGTACCCACTGCCTTTCTCCCAATCTGTTTCCCCACATTTATGTCTATTTAAGGCTGCTCCTGAGAACACCTCCATGGTATTCATATATCTGTATTGCCTGATCTACAGGCTCCTGTCAGTTACCATAAGACATAAGTCACCGATATGCCATTGTCCTAAAGGGCAATTCTCCTGTTGGATGTTCTAAGGATCATACTAAGGGGTTGAGTTGATTGCTCTAAGCAATGGGTCTATACTAAAGATATAAAGCAGGGGCTTAAATGTCACCCCTGCTGAACTTCTTGCTTTACTGAAAACATTGGGCACATCCAGCCATTGACTATTGGGACCACAATAGCTATTTTATATAAACATTGTATCCATTTAATAAATTAGAGGGGGATACCATATGCTTCTAGCACAAACCACAAATATTTGTGATGAATTGAATCAAATGTTTGTCTCTGATCTAGGGCACAAACCACTCCATTCAGATGTTGTTTAGACCCCATAGAAAAGATTTCTTGTAGCAGTATCAGACTATCCATAATGGATCAATCTTAACTGAGCAAGATTGTGCAGTGGAGATCAATAATTGAACTGCTAGAGACAGCCTAGTATCTAAAATTTTGTTAGCAGCTTAAAATCTCAATTTAATAAGTTTATGGGCCTCCAGTTATCCAGGTGTCTTTTATCACCTTTTTCATGGATATACATAATCATTTCTTTTGACATTTCTAATGGGATGTTTTATTCTTGTAATATAAATGTGAACACTTCAGCTAATTCGGTCATTATACTATCCCCTATAATTTTATAAACCTCATTCATCAAGACATCTAGGCCAGGGGCTTTCTCATTTTAAAGATTTCAAGGCCAAGGCAATGTCAGATGGTGAGATTTCCTGTGATAGTGTCTGGGCAATCTGCTCAGGACACTGGGGATGAATAAATGAGTCACAAAATATGTGTCTCTGACTGTCAACTCTATGTTTATCTTGGAAAAGAGCTGCTGTATGTTGTGTTACCACATTCATCAAGCCTGAAATCATGTTATGAAGTGTTCCATGTTGATCTATTAGTTGTGAATAATGTCTTTGAGAAACCAGAGAAGTACAGTTATTGTATGGGCAAATAATGGCCATTTCCCTTGAGTGCCAAATTGATATTTTTGAAAACTCACCACTTGGTGGGCATGAAACTGGGACATTGCTTATTTTGCCCTTTTATCTGATCACCATAATCTAAACCTGTCAATAGACTTGATAAATTAATTTCTGTAATTGCTGTCTGTGACACATATAAGTAGTACTCTAAATCATGGTTGTTGTTGCTCTTGTTTCATAACCAAGGCGGAGATCTCTTTGGTACCTTTCCACCATGTTAATGGGGTGTCATACATAACATAAATGGATTTTATAGTTTCAATAAATTGAGTAACATGCTGAAGGAATAGGGCTTGTTTTAACAGGGATGAGCGGAATTTCAGTATACCTGGACCATACTAACATGGGTCCCTAGTAGTAATAGTTAAGTGTAAAATATTGTGATCTGAAAATTCTACCATGGTTACAGTTATATTATTCACTGTCATATGATGTGCTATGAAGAGGAAATCAATTCTCTTGGCTAAATGGCCTCTATGAAAGGTAAGATCTGAATGTCGATGGGTACTATAATAAGCATCTTTTAGTGATTCTACCTTAATCATGTTTGTTAAATAAGACATGTAACAATATATTTTTGTAGTTTTTACTTGTTTGCTTCTATCAACCAGGGAGAGGCCACAATTAAAATCCCCACCAAATATAATTTTCTGGTATGTGAATAAGTTTGGATGTACTAGACCAAACAATTTGATTCACTCTGCTTTTGACTGGGGCATATAAATATTAATTAGTCAACACAACTGATTCTCAATTTGAATGTCTAAGATCATTACTCGGCCTGGCAGTAAGTCTACTATTTTAATTAAATGCAGTTCTAAACCATTAAACAAAATACCTACCCCAGAATATGTATTTAAACCTCTGGACCAATAAGAAGAGCCCACATACCAATCCTTAATGACCTTAGATATTTCAGGCTATGTATGGATACTGGTATCCTGTAAGAAATATATTATGGCTCCTCTATGAATTAAGTTAGAAAATACCACATCTCGTTTCATCTTTGATTTAATGCTATTCACATTTATCGTGAGTACTGTACAGATAGTGAGTTAAGATGTAGAGTTGTGGGAAGCAGAGTAACTAAAAGGAGTTTATTTTAGAATACAATCAGGGTGACTGTTTTTCTTCCCTTTGAGACCTTTACCCTTTTCTTTGGTTGTCTCCTTACCTTTAAGACTGTGGGGTGGGGGTCACCCTCATTTTCTGTTGATATTCCTCCAAGTCCATACCTTAGTCAGGTAGATAGGAACCCAGGAAAGACTCATCCGATTCCTCCCTGAGTCCTCAGCCTGGTTCTTCAAGATTTCATATTTATTTCCAAGGGACCTGGGCAATTTTAGAAACTTTTGTAAGAGGTGGTTTCCTACAATTCCCCCATCTAAGTACTATTTGTTCATCATCAACCAGTACAGGTTGAGGTGGTGGAGGCATTTCTGTATCACCATCCAGTGGGGTCCACAACAGTAGCTGGCTGTTGGGATTCTGGAGGGGGTTCAGTGTTGACAGTGTCCAACACCTCTACTGGGAGTCAGGTATTGAACTTTGTAACTGCTCAGGGTGCTCTGAGTCAACTATAGAGTTGGGGTAGGAACCTCAACCTGGATTGAGTTATAGGGTCCCTCACTGCATTGAGATGCTGTGGTTCTACACTGTTATATAGCACTAGAAGCTTTTCCCTTTGTGCTAAAGCAATTACTAATCTCTGCTCAGACTCATCATCTCAGTCTGTCTGATTATGAGCAGCTTTCAGGCAGGCTGAATATGAGTGCCCTAGCTCACTGCACAGATTACAGATCTGCGTGTTTTGGCAATGCCCACTAGTATGTCCCAACCCATTACACAAAATACATTTCAGTTTGTAGCACAAACTGCTAAAGTGCCAGGTAGACCCACACCTGTGCAGGCCCTGGGCTGATCTGCAATTAAAAAGCACTCCCTGGTTTGCCCTAGAAAAACTGTCTGGCAAATGTTGGAGGCCTCTATCAGTTGAGTGAAGCACCACTCTGATCCTCCAACTGCTGGTCCATATTTGCTATGAATCAAAAATTGCTTCTGGGGATCCTTGGACTGTGCGTCGTTGTTTTAACAAAAACATTAGGCCCATCACACTGACCCCTGCATTCCTGAGCAGAACTGTCACAGTGCAAAAAGCAGGTTTAGTCAGTAGTACAGCATCAAAGGGGGTCCACGCAGGAGTTGATTTCAAATGGTGGTATTTGTACCAGAACTTTTCTACTCCTGAGCTAAGCTTGAAGCTTATATCAAAAGAGGTCTCTCCTGAGACATGAATAACAGCACAAATGTCAGTAGCTAAGAACCAAATTGACCCTTTTAGAAGGGTGTGGGTCACATGTACCCTGTCTGAAAATGTTTCCAGGCCCCTTTGTAGTGGAGGTATATTGCACTGTGCAGCTTTGCCAGATAAATTGGGGTGCGAAATAATGCAGCATATGGTCGAAGTCTGGTTTGGTCAGTCAGGGGGGTATCTTCCGCATGTGCAGGGAAAGGAGTTTGTGGAGCTGGCAGGTTTGAAGCAGTGTGCTGAACCTGGCCATATGTATCAGGAATTGATGCAACCAGTGTCTGTAATGGCCCCTGAGGCAGAAGATTACTCATTTGCAATACTGGTAAGGTCGGGTTTTGTGTGAGTTGGAGTTTTGGTGGCAGTTCTAAAGGGGACTCTGTCCCTTTACTCATGGCATCCATTTCAGAATCTGAATGTTGTACAGTTTAGTTTGCATGAAGGGATGTTTGTACTGACATACCGCTTGTGAGCTGTGTGATTGATGTTGGCATCCTTATTGGAGTCATTCCTGAGATCCACCTCCCAGTGGTGTTGTCCTTGGCCCATCCAGCATCTCTCAGCCTGGTCTTGATATCACCAAAAGCCTGCAGTATGTTTCTCCACAGTCAGATCAAAGCTTCAGTGTTGGCCAGCTTTAGAACAAGCTGTAGATGGCATTCAGATGGAGCCCAGTCTTTCTCCATGCTTCATCAAAACAAACAGCTTTGAGTCCAAGTTCATAGATGAGAAGTTGTAATGTTTCTTGGATTCCAGAAGTGCTCCAGCAGGAGCAGTTTCATCAAGCGCACTCAAGCTCCAAGCCATTTTCCAGTTATTACTTGGTATTACTTGGTATGAAAGAACAGAAGAAGGCCAGAGCCCATCGAGACTGTTCCCCACACTATGTGGTACATTGTTTATCTATTATCCCTCAACCAGACATCTAATTTGTTTTTAAAGACAGTGGCACTAGTTGCCTCTACCAATTCTTGTGGCAAGGTGTTCCATACAATGGATGCTCTTATTGGAAAAAAGTTTCCCCTTTTGCTGGTTTTATAAGTTTTTACTTCAAGCTGTTTATTATGCAGTCTTGGAACATGTCTCTTTTGGAAGTGTTAGACCACATTTTCTATTAGATCTGGTGAATTTATTAAATTAAAACCATAAGCATATCATCTCTTAATCTTCTAGCTTGAAGAGAGAAGACCAGTAGCTTTTAATCTGTTCTGATAATCCAAGTTTGTTAATCTTGGAATCATTCTAGTTACTCTCCTTTGAACCTGTTCAAGAATTGCTATGTCTTTTTTTTGGTTTGGATTCAGAAAGGGGAGCCATAGTCTAGATACGGTCTAATGTATGCCCTATACAATGGAATAAGGCATTGTTCAGTCACGATTAACAAAAGTGTGTTTTATTTGCCTCAAAAGTCTGTTGGTCATGCAAGCAGTTCTAACACAGTGATCATTTGATGTAAGTTTATTATTAACATATATCCTAAATATTTTTCACAATTTGATGAGTGAAGTGGTAGTCCATTTATATAATATGTCAGTTTGGGATTATTTACACGAAATGCACTACTAAACATTTGTCTTGATTAAACTGCAAATTATTTTCATTTGCCCAAAGTGTTAATTTTTCCAAATCCTTCTTGAATGCAGAAATATTTTCATGATTATTAACCTTGCCCCCAATTTGGTATCATCTGCAAATTTAACCATGAAGTTATTTGGCCCTGTTTGTAAATCACTGATAAAGAGATTCCAAGACCGACCCCTGTGGTACACCACTTGTCACACTACCAGAATCAGACAAGATATCATTAATTCTGACTCTCTGAGAATGATTTGTCAACCAGTTTAAAGTCCAGTTGACAATATCAGGTGACAAACCTAGATTGTGCATTTTAATAATGAGTTTTCATGTGAGACTTTATCAAAGCTCTACTAAAGTCCAAAAGAATTACATCAGTAGGAATACCCACATCTAGTAGGTTCTGTGCATATGGACTGTCCCAGTCTCTCCACAGCTTCCTGAGCCGAGTCTCCTGTCCTGCTTCCCATGTGAGAAAAAATTGCCTCAGTAAGTTCTTTTTTCTTTTGTAGAAATTTCCATTCTTCCTCCCTTAGCTATGCTTTCAGCAGAGCTTCTGTTGGTAATTCTGCAGTACTTTTGGGAGTTCCATATGCTGAAATCCCTTTGTTCCTGTGTTCGAACTATTTTCAACAACTTCCACTGTGGAACAAGTTGTTTGGGTTCACTGATGCCTCTTGGCATTGTAGAATAATTTGGCCTCTTGCAATTCAGAGGCAGGAGAGGAGACCTTCTCCCCAGCCTCAAATATGTCCATGCTCTCGGGCTCCTTCTCCAGACTGGCCATTTTGGAAACAGTCAGTGGTTCCCCCTACAGGAAGAGTAGGGGAATTTTTTATTGACAGAACATGAAATTAAGATTCAACCAAACAGTGTTACATCACACGAAATAATAAAAACAGGAATGAAACAAAAATGTGTATTACATCATACATTAAAACAAAAAGTAATCAAAACAGGTTGCCCCCACCTGAAATCATACAAAAGATCAACTTAATTGAGTATTTAACATCCTACTCCCAACAAAAACAGTTTGTATATAACCTCAAAACAAAAAAAATAAGGACCCCCATCCCCTCTTATGAAAAGAGATGGGGATTTTTTATTAAAACAAAAACATAATGAAAGAAGCAAAATTTATACATACACACAATGTTTCCATAATACATGAAAACCCAGATTGTTACTGTACATAGTATAGAAACAGGTCTGCTATTAACCCCATATACCCTTCACCAATACCCTTCTCCTTACTCTTGTGTTCTTAGTCTATTTACATACTTATACAGAGAGGAAAGAAAAAAATATTTTTTATTTTTTTTACTTAGGTAATACGTGCATCACTATTCGTGATCCATGGAAGATCTTTCCATA
The DNA here is from genome assembly GCA_016271365.2 of Neoceratodus forsteri. Lineage (NCBI taxonomy): Eukaryota > Metazoa > Chordata > Ceratodontiformes > Ceratodontidae > Neoceratodus > Neoceratodus forsteri. Next base: position 789,770,526 of record CM028132.1, read on the forward strand.
ATTCTAATTATTGTCTCTTAGGCAAAGTTTTCCCCTCTTTCTGATATAAGATCAATAACTCTTGTGTGATTTTATTCAATAGTTCCACATGGCTACCTTCTTTCTGTTGTAAAACAAAGTTGCACCTCATTAACCATATATGCCATTTTAATATGGCCATTAATACCTATAAGGGTACCTTTATGACAAGTTTTCCAATCAATATTAAATGTCCAATACATAATGTTCTCATAAGTTAATGTACTAAAAACTTTTGTTCCCACTGTACATGTAAAAAGGACCAAAATCCCTTAATAAAAGAACAGGAAAATAATAAATGGTCTATGGTTTCCTCTATTTGGATGCATTTTAATCTAGAGCAGATTATTTCTTGCTGGGGTTTGTGTTTCTGGTTGGATTTCAAGTTTACCTTCTTATGGCAAAGCCAACCAGTGCATGTCCATATATGTTATGGAATAGGTTTATTGTTCAATAATGTAGTTAAGTTTTCTTTATGTAGTACTGGACATTTTTCAAATACCGTTTCCACCGTACATGTTGTTTCAAGTAGAAGGAAATACAATTGTTTCCTAGTACAATCCAGCACCTGTCTTTGTGTGATCCTCCATTGTTTAATTCTAAGAAATGTACATCTAATGTACTTCGGTGTTTCCACTGATTTTCTAAAAATTGTAAATGTTTGTAGTTCCAATGCTTGTAACCAAGATTTACACTTGGATGATAGAAAGGTCTCCCATCCCATATTAATTTCCTCAACAATGGTCTTATATTAGAATAAAGGAAAAAACTATTAAAGAAAAATATTGGGTTAGGCATATTTAAACCCTCTGATTTGAAAAACAAATAACATACATTCCTCTTTACAGGGTTCAATCTACTCCCCCAACAGGCTTGAAAGAATATATCAAGAATCAATGTCTCTAATGTTTTAGGAGGTGGAAAAATATAACTAATAAAAAGAAACAGCAGCACTAAATATGTTTTTATTAGGTATATCTTTTTCTTTTTGCTCAGTTTCCAGGAGTTCCATTTTGCTATTTTCCATTTGCCCACATTCATTTTTTCTTCCTAGTTTACTAGGTCCATCTCTATATCCCCAAATAATATCCCCAGAATTTTAATGGGTTCCAGTGTTATTTCTATTCTGTCAATATGCCTTTTCAGTTTATGTGTGTAATCTAAACATTGTCCTATACATTTAGCATAATTCAAAGATGCTCCTGATACCATGCCAAAGAGTCACTAATCTCTACTACTTTTAAAGTGAGTCTGCATTCTGAACTATAATCATCATGTCATCCATATAGCTAAGGCTCTGTATAGAAATATTTGTGCCTAAGGACACATTGTGTATTCCAGCTGAGTTATTGATTTTCCTTAACAGGATAGCTATAAAAAAACATATAATATTGACTAAGTGGGCATCCTTGTCTGACGTCCCTTTTAATTGGAATCATTGGGCCCTTCCATCTGTAGACTAAAGGCCATATTGTTGCAGTTTTATACAAACATTCCAACCAGTTAATCAAATCAGTAGGGATCCTGTAACAACCCAATGCTTTACATAAAAAGTTGTGGTTTATTTGATCAAATGCTTTATGTTGATCCAACGAGATGAAATCACCCTCTGCATTTCCCATCTTTCTTTGATCCACAAGTTCTCTGAGTAAGATTATATGACTCTGTACTGTCTGTCCTGGTATTGCACATGATTGGGCTTTTGATATTAATTTTGTAGTTACCCTAGTGAGTCTGTTAGCTAATATTTTTGTTTAAATTTTAAAGTCAGAATTTAACAGTGAGATTGGTCTCCAATTATTTAAGTTCAATCTATCCCCTTTTTTAAAAATATAGGTTAAATTTCTCATGTTCATGGACAGAGGTATATGTTTAGTTTTTAACACTGCATTAAAAACAAGTAGTAATTCTTACATCCAACTTGGATCCATGATTTTATATACCTTGTTGGGCAAACCATCTGGACCCAGAGTTTATCCCTATTAATGTGGATATTGCTGCTGTAATTCTGCCACTTGTATAGGCTTTACTAAATCCTGTTTTTCTACCTCCTCTAATAAGGGTATTTCTGAATTATCCAGAAAGTTTCCCTCCTCTTCTTGTTTGGTAGGAAGCTGAGCATATAGTGTCCTGGTGTATTCTGACACTATTTCTAGAATTTTATGTGGCTCTGTATGTTCCTTTCCCTGTTCATCTTTAATCTTCTGAATATTTTTGCTTGTGCTTGTGATTGACAATATTCATATGGACAAAATTATTTCCATTTCCTCTTTAGTACAAAACTTGTGTTGGTATTGTAAATTAGTTGCTTTTTATTATGAAAATCTTTCACGTTCCTTTTATTGTTGCAATCTGTGATGTTAAATTTTGTCCCTTTTCATAAGCAATAGTTAGTAATTGCTGCAGCATTTTCCTATGTTGTAGGTATGTGAATATGCTGTTCTGTTTCTATGTCTGCAGATATGCTTACATCATTTTTGTAAGTCATTTTTAGTGTCTTCCCACCATAAAATGGGGTCCTCAAAAAGGAAAATTACTGACTTTCTTGCCTGTATAAAATCTTTAAAGGTCTGCTGTAAATCTACGTCAGATAGTACTGATGTATTCAGCCTCCATGACCCTGGCTCTTTCTGCCATCCCTCTTGTGTCCCTATGGTTATTGAAACTACTTTATGGTCTGAAAATTATGTGGCCAACACTGCAGCATTATTTATCATTATTGAATTGGTCACAAAGATATAATCTATTCTAGGCCCCAGGTTTCCTTTCTGAAATGTAGGTGTTTCTGTGTTGCTTTGTTGTCCTGCTGCATCCTTAAGTTTATTTCTGTGAATGATTTGTACAAGAAGGTTCGAATCACAATACTGTTTGGTCATTTTTGCTTTCAATGGACAGTTGAAGTCACCTGCAAATATTACTGTATGTGTAGTTTGTAAATAAGGTTGAACTAAGTTAAAGAATTTGCATCTTTCAGCTTTTGATTGTGGTGCATAAATATGTATTAGCCTGTAAGGGACGTTTTGTAATAGTACATCAGTAATCAAAATTCTGCCTGATATTGTGTCATATGGTTTCAAGATTTGTACTTCTGGATATTTAAACATGATTCCTAAACCTGTGCAAGTTTCTTGCCCTAAAAACCAGTAAGAGGGACCTAAGTACCAGGATTTTGTAGTTTCTCTTACCTCACCTAAGGAGTGTAATCTAGTATCTTGGAGAAATATTATCCCAAATGTAAACCAGTGAGAAAGGAGAGAACCAATTTCCTCTCATCTAATCTTTTTATACTGTTTATGTTAACAGTATGAAAGGAAAAGGGTTCTAACAATGGAACGGTTATTTAGTTCTGCCCTTCCTGCTGTACTTATCCATGTTTTTCAATTTTACTCCTGCTTTCCGTTTTTGTGGTCCCCTCGGTTTTTCTTGCACTTCAGTGTCCATAGTGTCTTCAGGCACTGAAGAGTCTGTGGAGGAAAGGTCTGAATCATCTTCTGTTTGCAATACATCAAACATGTTTGATGTATAAACCGTAACATTACTATTTGCACTTTCTCCATACTTTCCTTCTTTGATTGTCTAGTAGTTCTCTCTCTCTCTCTCTCTCTCTCTCTGATGTTGCTCCCTGGGAGGGAAGGCATCTCTTTATCTGAAGGCCCAGCTTCCTGAACTATCACTTCCTGCCTGGCAGGACTAGGCACACTTTCCCTAATACCTATTCCATACTGCTCCACAGTCTGTACCTCAATTACTTCAGGAACTAGGGTGGGGGGGGGGCTTCCTTGATCAGAGCGTCTGGGTTTTGTCTTTCTCATGAAGGCTGCAAGTGTGTTTTCCAAGACTTATTTTTTTGTGCCATAGCCACCATCAATCTTTGCTCCTCCCCATCTGCTTGGTCAGGGATGTTATGTGATGCTTTTTTGCAGTTCTGAAAAGTGCATCCATTCTCCCTGCACAGGTTACACTGACTTTCATTCAGGCAGTCAGTTCCTACATGTCCCAGCTCCCCAAATACTGTGCATCTTAACTCATCACAAACACTACTCAGGTGTTCCAAGGAGCCACATTTGTAGCACATCTTTGGCTGCCCAGCATAGAATAAGATTCCTCTGTCTCTCCCTAAATAAAAGGAATTTGGCAAGTGGTTAACCCCTGTATCTGATGTTTTTAACATAAGTTTAACTTTTCAGCCTCCCGTCCAAATGTTCTCTGCATCTAAAATGACCTCTGGATCATAAATTACTGTACATCACTCTTTTAGCCAAAACAATAGATCATGAACACTAACCCCCTCATTTCTGAATAGTACAGTAATTACTTTGTGCGCTGGCCTGATTAAGGGGGTTGCAATAAAGGGGGACCATAGAGAAGACTTTTTCAATGCATTATATTTTACCCAAAATCTTTCCAGACTATTTGCTGTTTTAAAACTAACATCAAATACTGTCTCTCCCAATATATGTATCAATGCATAAATTTCAGTTGAAAAGAATTTCATCAAGTCTTTTAGAAGTACTCTTGGAACAAAAAGTCTGTCTGGTTGTTCTGACATTCCTCCTATGTAAGTCAAATGCACCCGTTGTGCCTTTGGCCAGAAAATTGGTGTTTTAAAAAGTGAAGCAAATGTTTTGGGGTTTCCTTGTTAATTATATTCAAAGGCCTTTCTGGTGCATTTTAGTTACTGTGGGCATCCCCTTGAACTTGCTTATATGACACATTTCCTGAAAAGTGCAACTTTGGATTTTGCATTAAAGTCAATTCTGGTAGCAGTTCTAGATCAATAAGTTCAGCATTTACATTATTATTTATCTGTGCAGCTGGTTCTGCAAAGTATTTTAATCGGTGAGCCTCCTGAAACCCATTGACCTGTTGTGGAGTCCTGTTGCCAACCTGCATTCTCCAAAGCATTTTTAACTGCTTAAAGTTGTTGTTTGCCTAATTCAGCTGGTTGTTTCTCAGAGTGACTTAGGCCACAGATATCTGTTCCTGTTTGTGCCATTCCGGACATGATTTCTGACAAATTGTTCTCCAACATCGCTGTCGACTTAGGTATGAAGCCTCCTGCATGCTCTGCCTGTTCTACGATAGAGGCCCAGCTTTCCGGTTTCCCCTTTAATGCTACTGCATCATCAATAGCCAGCTAAGCATGTTTGACAGATGGGCCTTGGCTATCAGATCTTTGGGTTCTTATTTTAGTTTCTAGCTGTGCTTTTTTCTGGAAATAGGAGCGCTCCTCCAATTCGAATTGCTGCATTAAAGCTTGTTCCTCCACTGAAATAATATCAGGTACATTTTCTGTCTATTTCTTTTCCTGCTTCACTTAGCAATGATTCACTATCACTCAATAAATCAGGTATGTTGACCATATTTATAAGTTCATCAGTATGAAATTTAATTGTACCTGTTTTCAGTATTTCTGTAGCACTCTTTCCAGTTTCCAACATCATTTTTTAATTCTCTGCAGTAGCTTCCATGTCCATAAGTTCTTCCTCCACACCAACCAGCTCCCTGTCCACCTCCGGCACATGCAAAGAGAATGTAGGCCTTGAAATCAGGCTTCCTCCTTGCAGCACAACCTGCTCCCCTGCCACATCATCACTTCCTCTTCCTCGTGTGTCCAGCTGTGAAATGGATCTCTCCATCCCATCTGCAGGAAGTGACAGCACCCCTGTAGGCAGAGTAGGGGAATTTACCTGGTGTCCTGGACAGATTCCCTCATTTACTAAAACACAGTACAATCTTGATCTAATGAACCCCCATTATCCATAAATCCCTATCTAAGGACTGGTAGCATGTTTCCCCAGTGAATACTCTCTGAATATTTGAATCCCAGTTTCACAGGTTTCTTATTATCCTAACTAATTTCAAGTCTCCCAAGCAGTCTGGATAATCAAGATTGTACTGTACCACTACAGCTTAATCTGGTTCAACTTCAGTTGGTTACCATCTATATCTCCCCGGCTCCTTCTGTCACCCCTGAAAAGGGACTTCTAGTCTCAGTGGGCCTATCCAGTTAACAAAATTCAATAAATAAATAAGTGAGAAACCTTGTCAGAATAGGGGATTGGGAGTGGGAGATGGTTGGAGATTAGCTGAGCCTTCACCCTCCAGGATGCACCACCCCACAAGGATTGGCAGAAGATAACGGGGAGCAGTGAGGGATAAAATAAGGAACAGAATACTGGCACAGAAGAGGTGGATATGGCTAACTTGAGGAAAGGGTGGGGAGGATTGGGGACAAAGGGGGATGGGAGGAGGTGGCATGAAATTGTGAAAGGAAGAATTAAAGAGGAGTGAAGAGGAAGGGAGGCAAGCCTTACCCCCAGGAGTGGAACATCAAGGGTATGAACACTACTTGATGTAAACCCAGCTAGCACTATAGGCTATTGGCATGCCTTGGGAGGGTAGAAGAGGGTAGAGTGGTGGAAATAGAACAGAAGAGAGGACAGGGAGGGGTAATGAAGGAGAAGTGGGTCAGGTGCAAATGCAGGATGGGGAAATATAGTGTCAAAGAAGATAGTATTACGAATGAGTTGACAAGGTAGAATGGTTATCTAATGGGAGGGAGTTCCAAATGTTTGGAATGTGATAAGAGAAGGCAGCTCTCCCTGAAGTGGAAGTATGGACAGAGAGGGTGAGGAAGGGATTTGTGGAGGGAGTAGGTGGGGGTAAATACCCTGCACAACAGGCGTATTGGGGGGAATGTCTTGATGATGTACAAAATCATTAACAAGGAGGATCTAATGGAAGAATTAAATGTTACATTTTAGAGGATCTAATAGAAGAATTAAATTAAAAATTTTAGAATCGAATAAAAAGTAAGAGGACACGAACAACAAATTAGGCCAAACAATTTTAAAACAAGCAAACGTAAGATTATACACAAAGAACATTAGACATTTGCAGTAATCTGCCTCCTGAAGTGATAAATAGCAGTCAGATTTTTACAGCTGCATGGGTCAAGCTCCAGAGACATTATGCCATCATCAGATTTGTATAAAAGCACTGTGGAAGCACGTGACCAGACTGCTGTCTGGTGTACTGCCACAGTCCTCTGGCATAGTTTCCAATGATTCTGTTTATGCAGCCCTTCCCCACCGCGGGCTGCATTAATACCCCCCCTTCCCAGTGCACTACTTTTCCTTTCTGCAATTGCAGAAGTGATGTCCCCCATGTGCAACATGTCAGCACTGACTTAAACTGTGCATGCGTCAGTATCATGCATATGTAGTTATGTCAGCGCCACCATGTTGCACGTGGCTGACTCAGAGGCAAACTGCACATGCATGAGTATCATGCATGTACAATACTATAATCACTACAGTATTAGTTACAGCTGACTCCGGTGCAGCGAGAGCACTGCTTATTTTTTTCAACGCTCTTGCCGCTCCTAAAAGTTCTCCACAGCTGTGTCATCTCTGACCAGTGTTTGTTACAGTAGTTATGTCAAATGAGCCCCACAACTGACAAAACGTGAATTGTTTGCTTTTAATTATTTTTATATTCATTAATTTTTTTCTGACAGTTTAGCACAGATCCTTGCCAGGAGCATCATACTGGATTCAGAGGGAAATGGGGTGCTACCATTCTCTCATTGGTTGTTTTGTCTGATGTAACTGGAATGCAACACCCCTTCCATTGCCTGCTGAGTGTTTATAGGACAAGCAATGTAAATAAAGGGTGAAAACAGGAAGTGGTATGGGGGCTGCCATATTTTCTGTAGGTCCACACAACATTATAAATGTATTCCAAATCAAGAGAATCAATTATCAGAAAGCAATAATAAACAGCAAAAGTTAAATCTGAAAGTTTAAACAACTAGGCAGTGCAACAATCTGAGAAGTGATGAACATTTCTTGGTTAACTAGTACTGCTGCTTTAAGAGTGGAAAGTTGTGAATAAAAGATCCAGATCTGAATCCCACAGGGACAATACAGTATGGCCACCGGGAGGCTGTAGGTGCTAGTCTGGATAGCCCTGCAGGTCAGGAGTATTCTCCTTTTGTGTAATTTGGTGGAACAAGTCTGGGTAATGTCTTTCTACATGGGTTAAATACATTTTAAGACATCTTTTATATCTGTAACTGAATGAAGGAGAGAGAAAATGTGGTGAAAGATGCTGCTCTGCACACTGCTGATACATACTATGTACTACAAGTGAAACACAGTTCAAGTTAAAACAAATAACCTGTTTTGACTGGACTCTTTTCTTTACAACTGCTTACATCCAAGTGCTTATTTTACGAAAAGGATCATGAACTCTGCTAGGGCTGCTATGGCAGAGCAAGAGAAGACTGTTCAAAACACAGAGACACAATTAAACATTGTTTCTACAGTTTCATATTTAACATTTTTTTTGCTCATTCCAAGGACCCTCTATGCCTTGATCAGGGACCCCCAGGGGGTCTAGGACCCCTGGTTGAAAAACCATGCATTAGAGGAGAAGATTCATAGTAAAGTTCAGATTTTATTTTTACAAAATTCTCTAGGGTCATTTGCCAAATAGTATTGTTTCCATTTTTCAGAGTCTGGTTAATGCACAGACTACTAGATTTATCTCAGGTTACTCTTTTTCAATTCCAATTTGTCACACTACTCAAGGACAACATTTTCTTTCATATAGGAGTGTCAGACTCTTTAATAGTCTGCCATTTTCTTTGTTTCTGTGTCTGACATTAACAGAATTTAAAAACAATTTAAAGTGTCACCTTTTTGACATAAATGTTTATAAATGCTCCTGTCTCTTTGTCCTTACCATTGTTATGTGTCATCTATGATCGTACTATTTATTCAAATGTTCTGTTTCTCATTAAAAGCTTGAAAATGGGCAATTTGCTCACATGTCTTTCCAATATAAAAAAAAATAAATGAAATAACATTTTTGATAGCAAATATGGCCTTATTATGGTCACTGCCACCAAGTGGTTCTTCAACCACACAGTTTATAATGTCCTTTTCCACACTGGTCAGCACCAGAGCTAGGAGTTTACCTTCCCTAGTGCCATGGATTACATGCCAGTCTATGTTAACCATTACAGGGCCATGGACTGATATATCAGTCCATAACTCCAATACATTCTATTCTGTCAGCAGTCTAAAGGTTAAACTCATTTATATTTTATGAACTCCCTCTCAAGCGAGGCCCAACTTGTTTGTCAATCAATCCTGGTATGTTAAAGTTCCACACAGATATAAATTAGCACCTGTGACAAACATTTTAATTTTTTAAAACAGGCAGATCTTCTACTAAGTTGCTCTGCAACAAGGGTGGCTTGTATACTACTCCAAAGAAGAATTTTATAATTCCCTTTGATGTAATTTTAACCCAAATCATCTCTATTTCATCATCAGCTTCATTGTTAATCACAACAGCAACTATTTCTTCTTTAATATATAGGGCTATCCCTCCACCTCTCCTATATTTCCGTTAGTTCCTAAAAGGTTATATCTTTTAATATCTTTGCCCCAGTTATTGTCTTCTTCATGTCAAACTTCTGTGACTGCACATAAATCGATGTTGTCAGATAGTACAATAGTTTCTGGTTCTTTACTCTTATTCCCAAGAGTTCTGGCATTAACCACCAGACATTTCCAACCATTGCCTAATCCCAGTCAGTGCCCCTTATTGGTGTCCTCACATTTACAGTGCTTTTCGTTACTATTTATATTGCCTCCTCCCTCCTCCTCAGCACTTGTTAGTTTACATGGTGGTTGACGTTAACTGACATTTTCTGTTGCCCAAGATATTAGCAGCTTTTGGATTAAAATGTAAGCCATCTCTGGCATAAAAGGATACATCATTAGCAAATTCCCCATTACACGAAACAGAATTCTTCTTTCCTATACCATCTTTTTGAGCCAGTTATTAGCATAACAAATGCCCCTGTTTTTAGTAGCTCCAGCTCTTTGATATGGGTGACATGGGTTCACTTTTTAATTTTTCAAAATTGTCCCCAGCTGCTCCAAATTGCTCTCAATGTCCTTCGTTTGACTCTTACTCATATCATCACTTCTAGTGTATTGCCACTATCATTTTGCTTTTCCCCATTAATAGTAATTCTGTATTATTCTAAAAATACCCCACTGATATTATATGAATGGTGTGATCCAGCTGCTTCATTTAGTCAGCTTCCTTAGATAACTTGTAATTGTTTTGGAATTTCTTTCTTTTTTTTATGTATTTACACTTTTTTATTTTTATGCAACTATATCTTCCATGAATTATCTAGTTGCCAGTTGGTAATTTCATTGAACCACACAGTAGTTGGAGTTTCCAGATCTTTGGGAGAGAAGTCTTTGGCTGTTATCAAAACAGATTAGTCCAATAAAATCAGTGCATACTACTCGGCTCCAGGGCATTTGTGTAGGTAGGCACAATGGAGACAAACAGCTGAGCCAAAGCAGCACATAATCAATCAATCAATCAATCTGTATTTAACCAGGTGGAACATCATTGAGAAAAACTCATTTACAAGATGGGCCTGGACAGTTTCATATATGAATACATATAAGCTACTCTTGACAGTATAAGGGTACTTTATAAGCTGTCTGCTCTGATTTTATGAGCTAAAGCATATTTTAGGACCTCTTATGCACTTTAATGAAACTTGTGTTACTTTGAAGTGTTGGGACATTTTTTTTTTTTTTTGCTTATGGCCTGGCTTAAAAATGCCAGCTTCACTGGGTTGGATCACTAGAACATTTTAGATCCTGTGGATACTGGTCACAGGACTATTTATCCAGAATTATCATCTGGAGTTGAATGAGGAAGAGGTGGAAAGTAGAAGTTTTGACCTGAATATACTGTATACTTTTTTGATTTTGACTAAGTTTTTCAGGCAATTTACTGATGAGCATTTTTCATTCTGGCATGATTTTTTAGCCCCATTGTTAATTTTATTTAATAATGTAATTTTAGGAAGGCGCTCTTTTAAAAAAAAAACATAAAATCTTTATTAAAAAAATGTTAAGAAGAAGAAGTACAAATAACAAAGTCTCAATAAAACAGATAATAAAGAAGACACCACTTGCTAGGGAACAATGAAAAAAATGGACTGTTAAATACAATAAATCCCTAAGCTTGGTAGGCTCAAAAATACATTTCAATCAATAAATAAATAGACAAGGCATTGAAGTCAAATTAATAGTATACAGTACCACTCAAATAATACATTATGGAACAAAATCAGGTCTCCAGTTCATAGTATATACAACCCAACTGTGCCAACAGATTTCAAGCTCTTAATACTGAAGTGACTCTTTTTGTTCATTATAGTTGCTGATGTACTAACTTGCCTACTAGCTTCAGTTGTTTTAGAATGTTGTGCTTTGGGGTCCGTAGTTTCAGAATATGCAGCAATACATTATGTTTGTTGAAAAGAGAGAATAAAAGTGTTGACTTTCTTTTTCAGGCTGCTGTGGAGTGACTGTGGACTTTATTTCACTTTAATGTAGCTATGATACATGACACATATAGAGGAGACCTACTCTGCTTCTACAGATTGTTGGATGATAAGGATCTAATGACTGATGTGGGTCTTAGATATAAGCATTGTCCGCATGACTTGAGAGGGTATGGGCAGTAACTACTGGAAAGCACCCCCAGAACTGATTAAAGGAAGTGTGCTTTTATACTTAGATCCATCAGAATGTGAAACCATCTCCCTGGGGATGTAGTACAATCAACAAACTTCTTAGACTTTTAAAAGAGGCTAGATTATTTTCTACATGGCTGTGGCCTGGTAGCTACAACCACTGAGCAGTAGGGACAGTTATTATGGGCTTTAGCCTTCTACTCTCCTAAATCCACAGTATAAACCACAGTACAGTATACCAATGTATATCTCTCATGAGAGATTGGGTTGCATTTGGGATGTTTTTGGATATTAGGTACTGTACATATTGCTTTTGCTATGCTGCTCCTGGGATCATGATCATAAGGCAGCATACTTGATTAATTTAATAGTTTGCATTATGCTTCTTTTTAACCTGCTTCTTATGTAACATGATTTGAGCAGCATTTCTATCCTTTGCATTATGAAACATTGCTTCCTTCTAATTTATTTGTGAGTTGTTTCCAGAAGTGAGAAATAATGTTATGGTTGTCTATTAAAGCTAATAAACTATATGTTTAAAACAAGTGTTAGCCAGTGCCAATTGTTCAATTGCTTGTGTTTGCTGTTTGCATGTTGAGCACAGATAGTGAAGCAGTTAAAATGAGCAAACTAAAGCATTAGTTATAATTGTGAAATTATCATGACTGGGAAATGAAGAGGTTCACTAATAATATTGTGATTGGGCAAGGACTTCAAATGGAAAAAAGAGGATAAAAGCAAAAAGTGGGTAAAACTTGAGAAGAAATTCAGTATTAAGATGCTGTGATAGATGAAGAAGATATACCCTTGTTTATGTATGATGTAATGACCAAAACTACTTTAATTTTAGTGTTCACAACATACATAAACAGAGTAATGCACCTAACTAATCATTGAGTATAGGAACATGTTAGAAAATCTGATTTACTTGCTTTTTACTGCAGTATTAAAATACATTAATTCCATGATTTGCAAGTACTGCATTATAAGTATACAAATTATATGGGTTATGCAACATCTCTATCATTCCCTGAGAAACAAAACAGTAAACAGCAGTACATATGAATGAAGTAAAAGTAGCACATATGTGGAACAAAAAGAAGGGCAAGGTTTCAAGCAGGAATTAGGAACTGCACAAGAAAACTCTCTACCTTGCATTTTCTGGCATTGTGATTGTAGTACCATCATTTCACCGGAGTCACAGGGGTTGCTAAGTCCCATTTTAGCAGCATCACAGGGGTTGTAAAGCTCCTCACTAACCAAATTGCATATAAATAAATTTGATAGAAACCTTGTTTTAGTGGTTCCTGGGGGTTTTAGTGTACACTGCAGTGGTTGCAAAGAAATCATAGGGTTCTTGACTACAACTCCTGGCTACCCTTAAATGGCACCCCTGTTTGATTGCACAAGGATTTCAAAGGAAAAAGGAAGAGAAAAGTGCAGAGTATGTAGAATTAAGGAGGAGATTCAGTATTCTGAAACTGTGTTTGGTGAAGGAGGCACGAGACCCCAAAAGCCCTCTCACAGTTCAGACTAAACAATATGTCTGTATGCTTTGTAAGTGAATATAGAAAGTAAATACAGTGATAATGTTCACTGAAGCTCAGAGTGTTGCTGAGCTCACAAACAACTGAATCACAAAATGTACAGACTGGCAACAGGCGCGCGCCAGCTAAAGAAAGTAAGCAAAGCTAGACTTGTTGTGTGGCATCTTTCTATGATTCTCAAGGATGTGGGAGTGAGAGTTTGCTTGCTGCACCTCCCCATAAATCTGATGGATAATATGTACATTGTTGTCTTTAACATCTATATACAGTAGCAGTTATTTGAGACTGTCTAGCAGAAGTTAAATTCTGAGTTGCCAAATGCTCCACAAAGGTAAGAAGTTGTCTCCTTGTATCATGAACTTTTATTATGTTTTAGAGCTTCTGTCCGACAACGTTCAAGGTCGCAGCTGTCCAGCCTGATACCAGACCCTACACTATCAATTGCAGGAGACTGTACACCAGGATTACGTCGTCCATCAAGATTCTCATTAAATGAAGATAAAAAAAAGGTTAGTTGAACCATATAAAACCCATTCAGATGCATATGATTTCTTGGGTATTTATTAATTTTTGTATTTATTTAGAAATTTTGGCCAGGCAATGTACATTGAGCTTGAGTGCATTTCCAGGTTTGATCTGGGGTAAAGGATGCATGGGATAACATTTACAGAAATACAAGTACACCTTACAATATTTTGTAACATGGCTAAAAGCAGTAACCACATAAACAAGAAATCCATTGGCTAAAACTAGTCACATGTGAAAGATTCAACACAGCATTATTTAACAAATAATGCCGTGTGAAGTACTTCACCTAACCACCACCCAAAAAAGCACTGTTTGTAAAACAGATACCTAACATACTCTCATGGCAAGTCTGTATACCAAACAGAGGAAGCACGTCCAAGGAGGTCAGCAAATATACAAATTGCAAACACTTCAATGCCGAACAGAAAAGCGCAGCATATGAGGTCCTCTTAAGCAGCTATAGAAGGAATAACCATGCAGAATTGCCTAATTATTTTTATTTGATTTAAAGGACCCATTATAGCACTGTATACAAAAGATATGTTAGGCAACATCACTAGATAAATAATGATTTATTCAGTTTCTAAAAAGTACAATAAAACTCTCTCTTAAAAACAAACTGCATTGAAATAATTTACTCAACAATAATATCTATATTTACTATATGACAATATATCCCATAACCATGTTACAAGTGTATTAAGCCACTCTGAAGGTGGCATATAATGGGAATTATGGCTGGGCAGTTGTAAGCACTCAGCCTTTGGCCTCGACGCCTGCACGTCCCAACCATGCATTAATTCCCATTAGTTGCCACCTTAGTTGTGGCTTAATGCTACATGATTTAGGTAACATACAAAATGCAAATAAGGTAATATATAGAGGCACAAGTTAGACAATGAGAGACTCATAAATTTGGTAATATACTGTACTGCAATACAAATACAAAAAACAGTAGTCTAAGAAGTGCTGCTGGTGCTAAAAAAGTATAATAGTACAACATGTAAAACAGTGGTAGTGCAAACATCAGGGTGTATAGCTCTGACAGCCACAAACAGAAACCAGGAAAGACATGCTAGAGATGGGAACAGACATACAGAAAATTCAGATGAGGGTGCCAATGTAATTAGCAGGGATGGGAGATGTCAAGCATAGGACATTAGGAGAGAAGAGGGAACTAGGCATAGAAACAGGAATGAACATGAACTCACGGAGCAAGTGTTTTTCTGGGAGAAAAGAACAGCAAATAGGAAGGAGGTTATTCCAAACTGGGGAAGTCTTAATAGAAAGAATGGCTGCTCATCACAGGTTTTTAAAAGATGAGTTTCAGATTGGGTGAATTCGAGCTCCTGAGCAAGTAGGTAGATGAGGAGAAGGGAGGGGAGGGGAAGGAAGGAGGAAGGATAGGTAGTAGGGTATCTGAGAGAAGTAGAATTTAGATACAAGGGTGGCAAGACTAAAAAGACATCTGCCTTCAAGGGAGGCAATGGATAATTCATAATAGAGGAAGTAGTGCCGAGTGTGGCAAAGGCAGGTTAATGCATAGTGACAGAAAGAGTAGAAGGGGTCCAGTCAAGTCAGGGTGCTCTTAGGAAATGCACTGTAGACCACATCTCCCTAATCACAGAGTGGGAGGATCATGTTGAGATCAATCTAATAAAAGGAACAGGCATGGAGAGGAGTAGAGGACTGGGACTGGGTATAATCTACAGTATAGTGTGGAGAAATCAATGTGTTGATCTAACCAGACACCAAAGCATGTGAAGCTTTGAAGAAGGATACTCCCAAAACAAAGAGCCATCTAGTGTCCTTAAGACTTACAGATCGTAAATCCTGTCCAACCTCAGCTTGCTACCAGAGGTCATGGAGACTGTTTTCTTAACGGTCAGCATTAGTTTTTGTAAATAAGATCAGGAGGTATGTACACCAACTCAGAATAAATTAAATTAGTGTATTTTAAAACTTTGAAGAACATGAGGAGTTTGCTCCATGTCCTTCAAAGTTCCAAAATAAACTAATTTTGTTTATTCTGAGTTGTTGTGCACCCTCCTGTTCTTACTTACAGACAGTCTCACTTTAGGAGCAGCACCTTTGGAGCAAGGGGTGCATCTCATTCCTGTTTCTCTAAGCCAAGTTTTTTCAACTAAAACAAGCATTTGATATTAAAGTCCTGTTGAAGATGTGTTTTGAGTGCAGAAACTGTGGATCCCCTGAGGAGGCTCAGTCTGACATTTTGCAGAAAAGCAGAGCTTTTGGGAAATCATTCAGGGGGTGGAAAACAATATGGGGTCCAGAACAGATCCCTGTGGGACTCTTGAGCTAATCAAGAGAAGTGGAGAAAGGGAATGGCCAATGAGGACTAAGTAATTCCTGTCAGACAAGTGAAGATGAACCACATAACCAAGTGTTCAGACAAGCATTCCAGGGTCAGGATCTTACAAGTATAGACTGATAGGTTGAGAAGGAAGACAACTGGGACAGAATTAACTGGGGCAGCAAGATGGGGGAGTTTGGTGTCTAGACCATCATGGCCATTGCTCATGATGAGAACAATTGAGAGAAAGGCAGTTAGAGTGTTCACTAGAGAGGTAGGGGAGAAAGAGATAAATAGGGAGGGACAGTTGCAGAGGGGATGATGGGGAGACAGGGGAGAGGAGGAGAGGTGCTATAACTATACTGGTGATACAGCAGTGTGGAATAAGCTGAAAAACAAAGGAAAAACTGAATATTACCCATTGACATAAGCCATCATGGAAATTAAAGATAAAATCTAGAAGTATTAGTGGAACTGTGACAGCAAACAAAAGAAGAACATTAAATACTTAGCTCAGTTGGCTCAGTCAAGAGTTTTTAACAAGTGGAATGTATGTCTTCTTACCAATCCTGTATTTAGTTATTTTGCTTTTTTGCTATTCCTCATTTTCCTTGTCCTTCCCCACCTGACAATCAGGGCTGCAATGGTTGCAATGTTACATTGTTAGGATGGTGGGAAAGCAGATACTTTCACGGCTGTGTCAATGGTATTCTTAGACCAGCAAAGAGTGGAAGAGCGAATGCTGGATATCCTCAGTTTTTCTCCTTCAAAACCAAGTCCCAAAGCTCTGCAACACTCCTGGCCCTCAGCTGACCCACTGTGGAAATTTGGGGGTTATATGTGTACCTTGATCTCCCAGTTGGCAGCTGAGACAATTGGTCTGGAGCAGCTTTAGTATTTTAAAAACAGACAAATAACAGCACTTGGGGCACACGTAAAAAACATTCTTCAAAGTGTGAGACTGATACTTAGAAAATAGAAGGGTAACTGCTTGCCTAGTTTCTAAAACTGCAGCCACTACCATGCCACCCATCCCTACAACTAAAGATTACAATCTCAGCTGCTCTCCTCTATACCCTGTAATGATAATTGGCAGGGACATGTAGTGACAAAGAGAAGGATGGGACTCTGATCTCACATGGTAGGTACAGGGATGAATCTGAATCAAGAAGGAGCTAGCAGGCATAGGTATCTAAGAGTGACATCGCCAGTACACGCAAACAGCAGATATCACCATCTGGCTGGCCAGGTTAAGTGTTCAAGAGGGAACTGGGTCTGGAAGAGGCCACTGGGGCACCAGGAAACCCCAGCTGCTAAAGAGGAGGAAGGAAAAGGCTGGATGAGTGGCAGAAAGGTAGCAGTCATTTGGAATATCAAAAAAAAAAAAAATTAGGGCAGTTGGTGATGTGGAAGGGGCATCGTAATGTCAGGATGGTAGCTTGGGTGATGTGGTTTACCTGCCTGGAGTGCAAGACAAATGAGTGCTATTCTGGTCTAAGCAATGCACCTGGGGGAGGGAAGCTGACGGTTTTCATCCATGTTAACACAAATGATATAAGGAGTGCAAGTCCCAAGAACATAAAGAGTTCATACACGGTACAAGGAATATTTCTGAAGGGAAATGTATTCAGAGGGATCTCTTCTGAGGTCTTTCTGGTCTTGTAAAGTAGAGGGGAGAAGCAGCAGACCATTAAGCAGACAACATTTGGCATATACAAAAAGAAGTTTATATTTTTCCTTTCCCTTTTCTTACTGTGGTGCCATAGTAACTAATTCATATTTTGTTTTAATTTAATTTTCATAAATGTATTGAGTTCTTGACATGTTACACTCATGCCAGAGGTGTCATCTGTGACTATTTGGGAAATTCTCCTTTAAATTATTTTCACAATGACACTAACTAGAGCTGACATGGGTGATGCCATCTCATTTAACCCAATCACTTGAGCTGATCACTTTAATCAGAGTCACTGTTGGATAGGATGATTTTATACAGCTGAAAATGTGAATATATTAAGGGTTTGAATTGGTACTCAGGCCATGCCTCCTGAGGAAGGGATACCATGACCTGAAGCACTGAGGCAGAGCATACACATGTGTGGGGCTGCAACTGAGCACTTTTGGCACTTTTGTGCGTGCAATAGTGAGCTTACTGTTTGTAAGTACTATGTTTTTAAAAAACATGTCTCAGTAAAAGAATTTGAACTGAATCTACTGCTGTTTGGAGTGCTGGTTTCTTATTGACATGC
The DNA here is from genome assembly GCA_016271365.2 of Neoceratodus forsteri. Lineage (NCBI taxonomy): Eukaryota > Metazoa > Chordata > Ceratodontiformes > Ceratodontidae > Neoceratodus > Neoceratodus forsteri. Next base: position 789,788,772 of record CM028132.1, read on the forward strand.
TTCATTTATTATTTTCCAGCACCCACTCTTGTCCTGAGTGCTGTTTTATTTTGGTGCAACATTTGGCATAGGGTCTGATGCAAGAGTGTCTGCATTTTCAGTCAACTGAAGGGCTTTCTGGGCAGAGGCAACTGTACCTCCAGGATGGGCTGCACCACCACGAGGCATGGAGCACTATCCAGGAGATAGTACATGGCAGTTGGGAGGATTTAAACTAGATGATAGGTCAAAGGGACTGTTGCAGGGGATCCCTAAGGGAAGGGCAGCAAGCTGAGGAGCACCAGGAGAGAGATCCCCAGAGTGAGTGAGGATACAAGGGACAACGTTCCTCACCTGCATACAGGCCCTGGCCAAGAATGCATCTGCCAAAATGGGTGAGCTCAAGGGCCTGACTCACTTTAAAGGCTAGGACATTCTGTCATTGAAAAAGACCTGACAGGGAAATAACTAGGACACCAGATTAGAGGTCAGGTTATTCTGAAGAGATAGACATGAAATGAAAGGGATGGATAATTTTGTAAGAGAATGGATCACTGTGGAGGACAAAGAGGAGGACATTAGGGGCAAACAGTGCCACAGAATCCATGTGGGTTGAGCTAAGGGAAGGAGGCAATGAACTTCCTCGAGGGTGTGCTACAGGCTCACCCAAACAGTTCACTGCAGCATGATGCCCAGCAGGTTGGGGGAATTTATGAGCAGCCAAATCAGATGCAGTGTTAATCCTGGAGAACTTCAGTCTCCAGGCATAGATTGTTTCTTGAGAAGGCTAATGTCAGGGCCTAAACTGTGTTCCTGTCCACCTTCAAGGATTGCTTCCTACAACTACATGTCCAACAAGGGACTAGGTTTGAAGTCACCCCAACCACCTTCTCAGCAGAAGAGATGTGGTCATCTACAGTGTAAACAACTAGGAATTGGTGGGGAGGCAGTGACCACAAACAGGTAACATTCTTCCTAATGACAGGCCATCTATCTGGCCTGGGTCCTACTAAGCGGTCCCTAGGATCAGTATACTTACCCGGTTACCAAATACATTAATAAAAATAAATAAATAGTCTTCCTCTGCCACCTGGACTAAGAACTTCAGAAGGCAAATATTGCCAAGGTGAAAGAACTGGTAGTCTAGGGTCTGGAGCAGCTGGGTACGACTGGTAAAGCAGAACACATGCAGTGTTTGTTGAAGAAGTTGTATGAAGTAGTCACAGAAGTCTGCATCACTGTGAGTAGTGAGGGAAAAGGGTCAAAAAGTACTCCCAGCTCAATGTGGAATTAAAGAGCTCCTGACACTGTTATGTCAACTTTGAAAAAAAATTAATATGTCCACACTATTCAGCTTATATTTAATATTTTTTTCTGTAATTGTCCCCTTAGTTCTTTATTACTAAGGACTTTTGCAAGTAAATAGGATCGCTGTTCTACATGGTCTGGTTGCTTGCCTACACCTGACATCACCGTTCTGTTTATGACATCACTATCACTTGATGTAGAGATCATTATGATGTCATAAACAGAACTATGATGTCTGGTGTAAACAACAGAAAAAGCAGAATAAAGTCTAAGAGTAGTAATCCTCTTTCATACAAATATCCTGAAAAATAAAAAAAGGAAGAATTATAGAAAATATATCAAATGTAGACTGAACTGTGTATAAATCTTATATTTTTTCAAGTTTTTCTAATGGTGTCAGGGGTTCTTTAAGGCAATTATCCTGAACAGAAGGAAATTAATGGCCACTAGAAAGAGACAGGTCACCTCCAGGCCAGCGAGGAATAAAGAGAAGCATCGGAGTACTGTAAGATTAGAAACAAGGATCAAGAAGGGTCTGCAAGTTAGGATAGCAGTAAAAGTTGCAAACAGCAAAGTCTTCTTCCAGTGCATGAATAGAAGAATGAAGGTAAAAAGTGAATTGGGCTCCTGAAAATAGGGGAAAGGTGCAGGGACCTGTGATAGAACCATGTACAATGGCTGAGATGCAGAATAAATGCTTTAGTGTTCACCAATCTAGTGGGTGCTCACCTAAGGTTCATGACATCAGGGGTATTATGTAGCATGTGGACATCACCCCAACCTTGAAGCATTGAAACAAAAAACAGGCCAGACTGCTAGCACAGTGGTAGCACTACTGCTCGTGATGTTGATGGCCCAGGTTCAGGAATCAGCCTGGATCATCAGAGGGCCAACAGGGAAAGGAGGATTGAGCATCCCACAGGATGTTCTCTTCCTCCAGAGTGGGAGAGGGGATCTCCAGTGACGATGACCACCACCTGCCAGGGGAAGGAGGATTGAGCATCCCACAGGATGCTCTCTTCCTCCAGAGTGGGAGAGGGGATCCCTTCCAATGGTGACCACCACCTGGGTGACCACAGGTGGTGGTACAGGCAGGAGTGCAAGCTAGGGTTTGGGGAATGGCTGACTGGCTTAACAGACATGCATGCCTTGCATGTGTACAGTTGTCAGGCAGCATCCCAGGGCAAGAAGAAAATCTCAGAAAACTGCAGCTGTGCCCTATGACAGCTCTTAACAGCCACAGATTCCACACCCCACCAACCTAGGCTCATACTAGGAGCATCAATAAAGCCTATCCGAGGAAACTGGTCCAGCCCAAGGACCTCCACAGTGGGGAGGGGATACCATGAGGCTACCATTCTGGCCCATGTCATCCTGGAAGATGAGGATGGGACAGGCTTAGACTGCCCAGAGCTCCGAGAAGGACTGCAGCTGATTGGCAGATAAATAGAAAGTTAAAAAAATAAACATAAAACAAGAATTTGACAGCAGGAGACTGACTGTCCATCAAGTCCACCCTTACTATATTAACTCAACCCACTGACCTACTGCCCTGGTGGGCTGCATCCCTCCACCTCTCAAACACTTGTTGCCCTTTTGGAGACCATAAGTCCCCTTGACCTCCCTCAAATGTGTTTAAACCATTAAGGATAACTGCCTCCATAACTTCCACCAGCAGTCTGTTCCATGGTTCCACCATCCTCTTAGTGAAATAGAACTTCGTAATTTTCTCCTGAATCCCCCACCCCACCAATCTACAGTCATGCTCCTAGTGACTGCTTCCTTGTTTCTTACAAATACTGAAGGTCCTCACTGTTTACCTTGATTATACCCTGACAAATGTGTATGTTTCCAGTCTCATGCAAATGGAGGGCAGAGTGGGGGAATGGTATTTTAGGGGTTAAGGAGGAATGGGAGGAGGTGCAGTTCCCTCTGTAAACACAAGAGAACTGCACTATTGAGTAGACAAGACAGACCATAAGGCCTTTATCTGGTTGCATGTTTGTTTGTCTGTCTGTTTGTTTGTTTGTTTGCATGTATGTATTTTGTATGTGCCCCGTCTCCCACCTGACCTCCAGCAAATAAAGAGAGTAGAACTCTAAGTAGATCTAGAGAACCCCAAAGCTATATTGTTTATGTATCAAAATTGGTCAAAACATATCAGAATACATGACTGGCATGAGAAAGGAAAATGGGAGGGCAGTAAACTATGCAAAAATAACTTCCTATTATCTTTAAAGGGACAGGAAATTGTGCTAATTGGCAGCTGTTTATAAAGTTTGTATTTTCAGAAATGATATACATCCCCCAAATTATCCATATTTAACTGTAACTGAATAAAAAGTGATACAAAAACTGTCTTTTTCATTGTTTAATTTTTATTGTCAGCTTTGTGTTACAGTTCTCTTCTTTGAACCAGAAATTTGGAGTTTTTACTATGTCATGGGTTGTGTACAAAATGCTAATTATGAGTTGTTGGCCTATCATAACTATGATTAGAGTTCTGTGCACAAACTGTGACATAGTTTTTTTTTTTGTTTTCTTTTTGTCAATTCTTTTTCCCTCCGGTCACCACCAACTGGGGCTTCTTCAGTTGACCTGCCTTAGCTCCTCCAGCCTGAGATCCTCCCATCTGCACCTGTGTGACTCAACTCACCCGTGACACACCGATGGAGGCATTTCCCCAGAATACACCCACCCCAGCAGAGGAGAGCTGTCCTCCCGATGTTCAAGCCTCTCCTTCCCCAGCGACCCCGATGACCCAAGCTCACTCCCGGACCCGGGTCACCCCAGTGGTATGGGTGTGGTGTCCAGAGCCTCAACCCTTAGCACCACCAGGCCCGTCCACCAGCACATCAGGACACCAATTTTAGGGTGCCTCTCACATGAAGGATGCGAGGGGCGCAGCCCCCTGCAAAAACAGGGGTCGGTGAAAACCCAACTTGGCACCCTGATGACTGAGCACACTAACGCTGGCGCTCTGAATGGGTGGAACCTCTTTATTCAGGTACAGTTAAATAAGGATGATTGTAGGGGAATGCATATCATTTCTGAGAATAAGAACTTTATAAACAGCTGCCAATTAGAAATTATTTCCTGTCACCTTTAAGTTCACTGATGACACTAAGCTGGGCAGAGTAATGGACACCTTTGAGGATGGAGACAGGTTTCAGGAGATTTAAAAAGCTGAGTGATATGTTGGACTCTTGGAGTCTCAGATTCAGTGTTGCCAAATGTAAGATGTAACTCCTGTGGTAAAACATAAAACAGGGGTAGGGCCTATGCACTGCAGTAGAGAATGAATAGGGCCAGTGGTCATATAGAGAAGAGGCTGAAGTGCGTCAAGCACTGCGTGATCACTGACAAGAGGGCAGGAAAAATGTTGGCATGCATCAATATGGGAGTGACCAGTATAGCAGGGAAGCAATCCTGTCCCTTTACAAGGCTCTGGTCAGGCCTCACCTGGAGTACTGCATGCATTTCTGGACTCCTAATTACAAAACTTACACTGATGCAGTCAAGGGGGTGAACGGTAACACCATTAAAATAATCAAGAGTATAAAGCAGGAAAGCTGTGAAGAGAGAGATGGGAGGCCCTTAATATGTTTACACAAAGGAAAAGGAGGCTGAGGGGGACATAATCTTAGTTTCATACTGAAGGGTATTGACAGGATCAAACAGACTGAAATGTTTGATCTGGTGTGTGTCTGCAGGAAGTGGGGACATGCCCTGAAACCACAGGATGTAAATTCAGGGGGTTCAAAAGAAATATTAGGATTCACTTCTTCCAGGGAGGTACATACTGGAGTAGCCCACCAGCGCACACAGCAGATATGAAGACAGTATAGACCTTCAAGGTAAACCTAGAGATGCTTATGCTTGCCAAGGGAAATATAGCTAGGGTAGTAGGGTGAGTAGGGCATTCCTATAAATTAGTACATGTTTGCCCAGCATAGTTAGTAATCCCTGCTTTTGGAACGAGATGGGGGACTGACTTGATGGACCTAGAGTCTGCTCCAACCTTTTAAGTTCTGCTATCTCACTATAGCCTCTCCTGCTCTCTTCTGGATTGAAAACCACATTGCAATACATTTTGTACTGTATGAAAGCTGCTATTTAAAACTGAATTCCTTTCCTAAATAGGTTATTAGAATGAATGAATGAATGAATGAATGAAGAGTCAGAATATTTAGAACATAAGAGCATAAGAAAGAACATCAGATGGAAGCTAACATTTGCCCATCAAGACTCTGCTACTTCTCAGTAGTAATAGTGTCTTTTAGATTAATCTCTGTCATTTCTCTGACCAGATCATTTGGAGTTCTACTAACTTTAAAAAGCAACAATCCCACTTCCACCACCACCAACACCACAAATTCACCTGTAAATAACTAGCCTTACATTTAAAGGGGAACAGACACACTGCAACATTCCCAATTCATATTGGCTTGCTCCCTGTTCTCTGTGCATGGAAGCATGTACAGTAGATGTTGATGGCTGGAAAGGCCCAACGGCCCATCTAGTCTGCCCAGCCCTACCAATGGTTGGATGTGATGGATAAGTGATCTAGTGATCACTTGCTCCATCATTCTGTCTTTTACCTCCCCTTTAACCCTTATATGTCCCATATACTTGTCTCACCCATAATTGAATCCTTCTAATGACTTAGCACAAAAAGCTTTCCTTGGCAGCTTATACCAATAACTTACCACCTCTCTCAGTGAGAACTATTTCCTGGTGCCCTGTTTGAATCTGACAAGCTTCTAGCACTGATACCACTAATGGCATGGACTGCTACATTAATAAAAATGGTGCCGATCTGCAATGTGCTCCATCTGCTTCAAAGTAGCATCCCATGCAACTAGCAGTATCAGTATAGAAGTCACTGACTGATTCTAACTAATGATGTCACTAACTGGAGTATCAATACTGGTGCAGTAGAAAGGCTGTACACAGAGCTGGATTTCAACATAAAGCAACAAAAGAGACATGTAAGAAAGAGAATGGGGAAGTAAATATGAATTTGGAAATCTGCTCTGTATCTGTTTCCCTTGAAAGATCAACTGACTCCCTTGGATCAGGCAACTGACAGCAAGGAGTTGCCTGCCTAAGGACCTAAATGAGGTATAGTTAAAAATGTTGGTAATGGCACTACAAAGATATTTAAAGAACTACCAGCAGAGGTGAAGCTCCGACCACTGCACAGATCAGGACTTCACCTCTCCGATCCCTCCCTGCAAGTACCATATGAAACTAACAGTTTAAGTACCCGAGCACTCATAAAAATATCACAACCCTTCAGTGCAGCCAGCATTTTAATTATGGCACTCCTCAACCCCGATCTAGCTGGTAATACTGTAAGTAAGAAAATGACAATGCACTGCCCGTCCCTGAATAGTGCCCATATGTATGGAACTTTTACAATATCTCTGTCTCTTATGCCCAGTGTATTTTACGAGAATTTGCCTAAATCCATGGGTATGCCACCATACCCATAGGATTAAACAAGTCTGTAAAAATGAGGAGTCTCATAATTAAAATGCAGGCTGCACCAGAGGTTGTGATATTTTATGAGTGCTCAGGTACTTAAACTATTAATTTCATATGGTACTTGCAGGGGGAGATAGGAGAGGTGAAGCCTCAATATGTGCAATGGTTGGGGCTTCACCTCTGCCCATAGGACTCCTCTAATTTACCAATACTAACATCTCTCCTCCATGTTTTAAGAGTGCTGCAGAGCATCTGCTGCAGACTTGCACCTAAAAATAGCATTTTGATGACACGAAGTAGAGAAGAGGCTGCTGAGCTTAGCGTGACTAGAAGCAGTGACAACTTTTAAATGCATAGAAACATAGAATTTGCCAGCAGAAAAGGACTGTTTGGCCCACTCAGTCTGCCCAGATCTTACCTACTTAGTCCTTCTCCACAGACACTTAACTGGTATGCAGCAACTCTACCTTCTCCCTTACTATTTAGTAATATTCCTCTGTCTACCCCGCACATGCTTGAAGCGCACCATTGTTTTCACTTCCACTACTTTTGCTGACGGTGTGTTCCAGATGTCTACCACCCTTTCAGTGAAGTAGTACTTTCTCACATCCCTCTTAAAACACCTCACCTCAAGCTTAATTGCACGCCTCCTGGTTCAGGTGCTCTTTTTCATTTGAAAGAGACTCCCCTGCTACACCCTGTTCACACCTTTGAGTTACTTGTAGATCTCTATCATGTCTCCTCTCACTCTCCACTCTTCCATTGTGTACCTGTTGAGATCTCTCAGTCTCTCCTTGCAGGGCTTTTGGTGCAACCCCCTGCATCATTTAAGTTGCCCTACTCTGGACTGCCTCTACCTTGCCTATGTATTTTCTGAGGTATGGCCTCCAGAACTGGACACCATACTCTAGGTAAGGTCTCAGCAGTGAGCAACACAGTGGCAACACCACCTCCCTTCTCCATCTGGGTATACCCCTTCTTGTGCAACCCAGCATCCCACTAATCTTACCCACCAATTTCTCACAATGCCCTGCCAATTTGAGGTTATCAGTTATGATAACCCAAAGGTCCCTTTCCTGCTTAGTGACTGTTAGTACCTCCAACAGCTCAGTTCCTAGATTCATATGCCCTAGGTGCATGATTTTGCACTTTTGGGCAGTGAACTCCAACTTCCATAATCTTGACCAGACCTTGAGTTTGCCAAACTCCCAGCACATTCTGTTCCTCCCCCTAAGTGTCCATCCAATTACAGATTTTAGTATCATACAATGTTGCACATATTAAGGGGTAGTATATCTAATAGATAACCCACTCTTAGGTGTCCGGTCGCGCTCTGATATACATATGCCCTGGTGTGCATTGTTACAGCCTCGTGCATCAACCACCCAAGGTGTGAATATATCAGAGTGTGACAGCACACCCAAGAGTGGGTTATCTATCTTATAAAATGGAAAAATTGTTTTGGAGGGGGTAAAAGTGCAGGTGTGCAGTCACGCTCTGATGTCGCATGGTCATGTGATGTGTTTCAACCAACTACCAGATATTGTTTTTCTTACCCATTTTATATATATATATATATATATAGATATATATATATATATATATATAGATATATATCAGTATATAATATATATCAGTAGTACAACTATAGTTAGGGTTGGCCAGCCACTTCTATGTTAAACCCAAAGTTTTGCACTTTAATAACTTTGCCACCATATGGCGGATTTGCCTGAAATTGTGCATGCGTCATGGGACACCATAGATCTCTGGATCTGGCAAGTTGCGTTATGGTTGGGTGAGCAGTTGTGGAGCTGCCAAGCTGCAGAGCACAAAACAATGTGCAAAAACAGGGGGTTTGCACTTTTTTTGCTTGGGGCTACAGCCCAAACAATTTGTCTGTCTGGTCTGAAATCTTCTGGGAAGATACAGTCTTAATCATTGATGCGTCTCTTGAATATTCGGTGAACAAATATTAAACCGTTCAAAAGTTATTAAAATTTTAATTTTCCCATTATAGACAATGGAAAAAAAATATACGTGCCTCTCAAAAGCACCCATTACTGTCATGAAAACACATTTTACTGTTGCAAATCCACTCAGTAGTGTCGTGCTGCCACCATCTTGTTTCAGTTTGTGATGAAGAGAAACATCTGTAATTCAAATTCTACAGCCCCTACAGTAAACATTGAAGTTGTGTTTACCTAAACGGGGCATGAGGAACACGATGGTGCCATCAGTTTTCTCTAGGGCCCCTAGAAATACATTTTTCAAAAATGGGTTCCCTATAGTGTCACAAATCATGACAGTACATTTGCAGCACTTTCGCAAATCATGACACTGTTGCATCTGTACTGTCGCAATTTGCGACACTATTGCACCAAAAAGTACCATTTCTTTGCCACACCACTGCATTTAACAGGTTAGGGCTTTTTGGCTGAAATGTGCACAGTGGCAAGCCCTGGCGCCACAGATGTGCCTTTTAGTGGTTTGGCAAAAAAATTAAAATGGTTTCAAAGTTACAGCACTCCAAAGTTGAGAAATTTCCCATAGGCTAACACTGTAGCACCCATTGCATTTTTTCAGTACCCGTATCTCTAAAATGATTTGCAATACTGATTTTTCGGCACCCGCAGCTTAGTCCACCTTTATCCCACAAGGAGGTTTCGAAGTTAAGATTACAACTTCAGTGGGATTTTTTTCATAGTTGCTATGGTTACTGAGATATTACCAAATAAGTGTTACAAGTGTTCTTTTTCAGTACCATAGGGCTGCTCTATGGCTCCGTTCTTATGTGTAAGTGGAAGCACTGACCCAGAGGGCCCATGCTCCCACAAACACATACCAGTTACCAGTTGCATTAGACTTTCTCAAAAGGAAGGAAACTCATTGCAAGAAACTTCATTAATGCATCAGTTAGGGTTGACAGCACAGTGACAAAAGTATGGAAATGTGATGTTAGGGTTACCACCCCTACCACCACACCCCCACAACCCCTCCACCCTCCACACACCAACAGATGACGGGTGGGCCATGGGGTCATCAGGCATAACTCTCACCCCATTTTCCTATATTGTAGCATGTCAGCTTGTTTACACATGGAATGAGGTAAGAGTTGGGCCTGATGACCCCATGGCACCCTCTGACATCTGTTGGTTCTGGAGGGTGGAGGGGTGGGGTGGCAGGGGTGGTAACCCTAACATCATATTTCCATACTTTTGTCACTGTGCTAGTAACCCTAACTGATGCATTAACAAAGTTTTTTGCAATGACTATATATATATATATATATATATATATATATATATATATATATATATATATATATATAGTGTTATGGTGGTAGTGCCACTATAGTTGAGGTTGCATGGCCACTTCTATGCTAAACCCACAATTTTGCAGTTTAATTTGACTGATTTGCCTGAAATTTTGCATGCTCCGTCTGGTACCATAGGTCTCCAGATCCAGTCGGTGGTACGGCTGCAGAGCTGCAGAGTGCAAAAGAATGTGAAATTTACCACTTTTATGCAAATTCTTTGCTCGTGCTTAAGTCTTAAATGATTTGGGGGTCTAGTCTGAAATTGTTAGGGTATATGGGGTCTGGGTCACTGATGTGTATTTTGAAGGTTTGGTGAAAAATATTAATTCGTTCAAAAGTTATTAAATTTTAAAGTTTCCCATTATAACCTATGGGAAAAAATATATTTACACCTCAAAAGTGTTTTTGACTTTCAGAAAGGCACTTTTGACTTTCTTAAATGGTTTTTTTTTTGCCATTGCAAATCCACCATCTTGTTTTCAGTTAGTGACACAGAAAAAAACACTGTCATTCAGAAAATATTGCCCTTTGGTAAACACCAACAGTTACATTTACCTAATCAGGGATCGAGGAACATGATCCTGACTTTAGTTTTTAAAAATAATGCTCAGAAATATGTTTTTTCAGTTTTTCTGTTAGAAGTGTCACAAATTTGCAATAGTACGTTTGCGAAACTTTCACAAATTTGCAAAAGTTTCACAGCACTAGTTTTGCAAATTTTGTGAAACTTTCTCAAATTTGTGAAAGTACTTTCAAAAAATTGATGTTTCTTTGCCACTCCAACAGTTAGGACTTTTGGGCTTGCTCCACAGATGTGCCTTTTGATGGTTTGGTGATACAATTTACATTGGTTCCATAGTTATAATATTCTGAAGTTTATAAATTTTCCATAGGATAACATTGTGGCCATCATGGTACCTTTCGGTGCCTATATCTTGAAAATGGTTTGATATATGGATTTTTTTCTAAACCCAGCTTAGTACTAAGCAGATGTGAAGATTGCCAGGCTATGATTACAACTACAGTGGAATTTTTTCCAGTGTTTCTATTGTTACTGAGATATTGCACCATTTGCAGCAAAAAGCTTACTTGGAATGTCTCTAAGTCTGCTCTGTGTCTCCATTCTTGTGGGTAGATGAGTGTGCATGGCCTTATATCTCTACAGTTATGGATACAGACCCTGCACTCCAACAAATGGAAACCATTATGGAGTAATGGCAGCATGATGAGAGAGCAGGGCCCAGAGGACCCAGCACTCCCACAGGGAGATGAGGGTTAATTACAATGTCTCTACAGTTATAGTTACATAGGAGGGCCCTGTGTTCCCACATGGAGATCAGAGGCAATTACAATATGCATGCATGGGAGCACAGGGCCCTCTGGGCCCTGTGGTCCCTCAACACATTACAGAGATTATACTTTCTCAAAAAGAAGAGAAATTCATTGCAGAAAACTCCATTAATGCATCAGTTAGGGTTTCTATTACAGTGCCAAAAGTCAGGAAATATGGTGTTAGGGTTACCGACCCTACCATCCTACCCTCCACACTCCAACAGGTGTTGGGGTGTGCCGTGGGGTCGTTGGGCCTAACTCTCTCCCCCTTCTCCTATTCTATGCCATCTCACCTTCTTTACACATGGAATGGAGTGAGAGTTAGGGCTGACAACCCCAAGGCACATCCCGATGCCTGTTGGTTTGTGGAGGGTGGGGGTGGGGTGGTAAAGTTGGCTACCCTAACACCAAATATCAGACTTTTGTCACTGTGATGGAAATGCTAACTAATGCATTAATATAGTATATATATATATATATATATATATATATATATATATATATATATATATATATATATATCACATCACGGGGTCAATATGCTGCAACCACAACATCTGCATAGTCAAAATCACTAAAACATAGTTAACACCATGAAAAACACAGGTGCTACATAAATGCCATGGAAACAGTAGTAAAACTTAGCTTTTTGGGTTTTTTGGGGGGGGCTTTGCCACTCATTCCACTCAACCTTAATATAGTCAACTCCACAGGGGGTTGGATTGTGGGGACAGGGAGAACCTTGGGAGGGGGAAAAATTTGTCTCTAAAAAAAATGTTTTTGCAATATTGGGAGACAGGAACAGGACCTTGGGTCTCAGGTCACCAGTGCTTCAGGTGCTAGTGCCTTAGCCACTCCACCACGGGAACAGCTCAACCTAGCACCATGCTTCAAGCCACCTCAGCCCTCCTTCCTCTCCCTGCTACCCCTGTCACTGTCAGTGGAATAGCAGTTATTGCAGTGCCATTTATGCACGCACTATTTAGGCAACACTATGTTGACTGGGAACATAAATATATACATACATATATCTATATATATATATATATATATATATATATATATATATATATAGATATATATGTATGTATGTGTGTGTGTGTGTGTGTGTGTGTGTGTGTGTGTGTGTGTGTGTGTGTGTGTGTGTGTGTGTGTGTGTGTGTATATATATATTTATACAATGGGGTGAGAGCTATTCCAGTGCAATAAATTGAGATATTCTCACTGCAGTGAAATAAATGCTCACTGCGGTGAGATAAAATGCTGATGACATCAGTGGAGTGAGATATATCCTGCTGCGGTGAGATAAATGCTGATGACATCAGTGGAGTGAATATATTCTGCTGATGTGACTCACTCATTCACTCAAGCTAGCATTCCAGATGAAAGTGCTTCAAAAATCAGTTTGTGTGTCTCACTGAAGCCTGCAAATCACTCAGTTAGCATTGCAAAACACTTACCTGTATCCCAAAGTTTCCAACACTCCTATGCCATTTCTGTGCTAATCTCAGCATAAAAGCAACCTGAATTCAAATGGAAACATTTACAAAGCAGTTTCTTTCTCTCTGCAAGCTGCAACTAACATATAGTATAGAAAAACACTTACCTGTGTTCCAAACTCCTAACCCATTTCTGTGGTAAACTCAGCTTCAAAAACTCCTAAATTCAAATGAAACTCATTTACAAAGCAGTTTCTTTCTCACTGCAAGCTGCAACTAACACATATAGCATTGAAAACACACTTACCTGTGTTCCAAAGTTTCAAAACTCTAACCTCATTTCTGTTGTAAACTCAGCTTCAAAAAACCTAAATTCAAATGAAACTCATTTACAAAGCAGTTTCTTCTCACTGCAAGCTGCAACTAACACATATAGCATGAAAAACACACTTACCTGTGTTCCAAAGTTTCCAAACTTCTAACTCATTTCTGTGGTAAACTCAGCTTCAAATGAAACTCATTTACAAAGCAGTTTCTTTCTCACGGCAAGCTACAAATAACACAAATAGCATAACCAACCACTTACCTGTGTTCCAAAGTGGTCAACACTCTTAGCCCATTTCTGTGTTGCCTTCAACATAAAAAGCAACCTGACTTCAAATGAAACTAAAGCAGTTTCTTTCTCACTGCAAGCTGCAACTAACACAATTAGCACAGCCAAACACAATCACCTGTGTTCCAGTGCTTCTAACAATCATAGCCCATTAAGAAACACTCCCACACTCTCAGACCACAGACAAGCACTGCTTTCAGTATAACCTAGACCTTGGAGTAATGAGCTCTGAACAAGCTGAATACAGTCAGCAGACCAGACCTAGTTTGATTCTCACAGCTCCACTTGCATACTGTGTAAATCTGAACAAATCACTTAACTTCCCAGTACTCCTAAAAAACACCTGCCTACTAAAAATTAGTTACTAAAGACTAAAACTCAAAAAAAAAGAAAAGCCACATAGATACAGGGGAAAAGATACAGCAAAACATCACCCTTCATACGCTCTCACCCCATTTGTATAATACACACATGATGTGCAGATCAGACATGGGAAATATTTCACTCCTGCAGAGTGAGCTGTGCATTTTCACTCGTGGCCTTCGGCACTGTGAGAATACAGAGCTCACTCCTGCAAGAGTGAGAATATTTCCATATCTCACTACTGCCCATCATGTATCCCCTATTTATATATATATATATATATATATATATATATATATATACTACAGCAAGGTCGTGCCTGTATATTAGGGTTGAGTAAGCACTTTAATGTTAAACCCCAATTTTTGCAGCTTAATAACCATGCCCTCATTCAACTGATTTATATGAAATTTGGAAAACACTGCATTTGTGTCAGGATCTCCTGATCCTGAAAACTTTATGTACATCGGTTCAGTGGGGATAAAGTTACAGAGGTGCAAAAAAACATAAAAATCAGCTGGCCCTCCCACGCAGAGGCAGGACGTCCATTTGAGGTGTTGGCATTTCGGGTTCTATGACTCAGGAGTCGGAGGGCCGATCAGGGGGAGAAGGATTGAGCATCCTAGGGACTGCTCTCCTTCTCTGGGAGGAGGGGGAAGAGTGTCCAGTAGTGCTTTTCGAGCCCCTAGCAGAGGCCAGGGGTACCACTATAGCCAGCTCTGTTATCTAGATGGGGCAGATGCTGGAAGTCATTGCCCATCCCCACCCCCCAGGAATCCCACCTTTGCAAAAACAAAGCCTGCCCCCTGGCATGACACCTTGCTCTGCCACTGTATCCACAGTGTCTAACATCTGCCGGGTGGGTCCTGCTCCCATGGCCATGACCCAGGGGTAAGCCATGGCTTGCCTACAGTGTCTATGGGGGGAGCCCACCTGGGACCCCACCCAGGGGGGTAAGCCTGGGCATGGGAGGATTGCAGGCATGGCAAGTCTGACCTCTGAATGGAGGATCGGTGGGCTGGGCAAAAAAAAAAAAAGTAAAAATCACCATTTTTAAGACTTCTTTTTACTCCCTAATAACTGAAAAAGTATGAGGATTTTAACCTGAAATGTTCAGGTTTGATAGAGTTTGTCCTAAGGTTCGTGATTTTGTGTTTTGCTATGTATTGAAGTCAAGTAGTTTTAAATAATTTGTAAAAGATTTTTCATCGTTGGGCATGCGCAGTGTTAAAAATGAGTGTTCTATGGATAGCTGAATTTTTGTGGAACTGTGATGTCCTGTTGTTATATTTCGTTATATGTGTCATATCATATACTGTGATGTTTCATATAGTAGAAAGTTGTTTCCCTCTTTGAAAGCCATATGGCAATAGTTGTAAATCTCATTCTTCCCCTATAATATAAAGTGTGGATTTTTTAGTCAACCACCTCCCTGGTGGCCTAGTGCCCCTCAGCCTGAGCCCCTTTTTTTTTTACAAAAAAACCATCCCTGGTGGTCTAGTGGACCTCTCCCCCCAGCCCTGCTCCCCTTTTGTACTTAAAAAAATGTCCCTGGTGGTCTAGTGGAAACCCCCCCCCAGCCCTGTTCCCCTTTTATTAAAAATACATCCTTGCTGTTATAGTGGACCCCCTCCCAATCCCTGATCTGCCCAAAAAATGTACAAATATCATTCCCTGGTGGTCTAGTAAAGTCCCCACCACCCTGGCAGGCAGTGCCCCACCACTCCGCCCTCCCCCATCCCATCCAAGAGTCAGCACCCAGTTTAGCCCTCCAATCTCCACCACAGTCGGTCGCTGACATAGCTACCAAGGAGTGTGTATTGTATACAGTACACATTCATTGATTGACTGCTGGCATGTACTGTACACAGTATGCAGTCCTTCACAGCTCAGTTGGCATCCGACTAAGGTGGAGAGAGGGGGCTGTGCTGGGCACTGGCTGTTGCATGAGATGGGGGAGTGGGGTGGTGGGGCACTGCCTTCAGGGTTGGGAGTCCACTAGACCTCCACAGAAACATATCTGTACGTTTTATGGGATCAGATCAGATGCAGTTGATTTGGTCTTCATCGACCTTATGAAGGCCTTTGACTCTGTTAATCACAACCTCCTCCTAAGCTGTCTTCTATACACAGATCTATCCCATGAGATGGTAAATTGGTTTGGCAGCTACCTCACCAACAGGATACAAGTTAAAATAGGTGATACCCTAGCTGCAGCTAATGAGGAGACCCTTGGGGTCCCACAAGGGTCAATCCTTGCCCCTCTACTCTTTAGCCTTTTCATCAACTCCGCCCCTACAGCATGCTCAGCAAGCACAGTTCTCTATGCTGATGATGCAGTAATATCAGTTGGTGGTAAAAACCTCCATTCCATCACAACAGATCTCCAAAGCAGCTTCCTTAAACTTGAATCATGGTTCTCAGAAAACAAATTACTGTTAAACATCAAAAAAACTAAGAGTATGCTCTTCACCACTTCCCAAAGCAAAAAAGAAATACCTGCTACTGCTGATACATAACCAAAAGGGTGAGTTTCTAGACCAAGCCACCAAGTTCAAATATCTCGGCATCACATTTGATGACACCCTCACCTTCTCAAGCCACATAGACTCTGCTATCAAGACCGCAAATGCAAAGCTGGGCGTGCTTTACCATCATAGACACTCAATGACTCCTGATTGTCTCAAACTAGCCACCAGTAATTCAATACTGTCTATTATAGACTAAGGATTGCCTATTTATGGGATGGGCACAGAAACAGCCCTAAATAGGACCAGCACGCTCCTCAATAAAGCCTGCCACCTCACTCTGGGGGTTGCCTTTGACACCCATACCTGTATGCTCTACAGAGACACTGGGTGGCTCCCACTCAGCCTTTGAGGGCAATATCAGACCTGCCTACTTCTAAAAAAGGTGCTGCTGGGTCTGTCATCTTCCACACTGGGAGGCCACTTTAGGCTGGCTGTCCCTATGAAATCCACCTGAAATACAGCCACTGACAGGATGATGGTTCCCTTCAAAAGGACAAAACATGCCTAAAACTCCATCCTGTATCATGGACCGAAGTGGTACAATGAACTACCCACTGACCTCTCTGAGACACCCAAGATTAGTACTTTCAAAACTGGGCTCAGAACCTTCCTTGGCTCAAAAATGACCTGTACCTGCTGGTGCTAATGTGGTAACAACTCAGCCGACAGTCTCCCAGTACCGACCCCTTTCCTCAATTATCACTCCACTGAGTATCACCTTCCCTGGGACCCCCCCCTTACCTTATCCCTTATAAATAATGATGTCTCCTCATGGCTTAACACTCCTCCCCCCACTGCGATGCCACCTTTTGGCTGACCCCCAACCCCCCTTCTCTTCCTTGAATCAAGCTTGTGTAATTAAGTACTAAATTGATGTGTAATACCTCAAACTTGTTCTATTACTGGTTGTGTATATTATTGAATGTTCCTTTTACTGTTAACCCTGTATTTTATACTGTCATGTCTATTTTTAATAACTGACATGGAACCTTCAAAAATGAGTCCTTGACTCAAAAGTATTAATCCCAAACTGAAATAAATAAAATAAATAAAGATCGAGGATAGGGAGAGGGGTATGCTAGACCACCAGGGATGTGTTTTTAATTTTTTTTGTGAAAAGAGGATCGGGGTTTGGGAGCCTCTAGACCACCAGGGACATGGTTGATCTATTAAAACGGTGTTCGGGCTGGGGGGCCACTAGCTACCAGGAATGTCTATTTTTCGTTTGTTTGTTTTGTTTAATAACATTGGGATTGGGGCAAGACAAAACACGATAACGCTATACAAATCTGTTGTCCTATTTTGTTATGTTTGTCCTATGGTATTTGGTCATATTTTCATATTGCATTGTCCTGTTTCTTATTGCACCAATCCCCATTTTATTAAACAAACAAAAAAACACATTCCTGGTAGCTAGAGGCGCCCACCCCAGCTCCAATCCTCATTTTAATAGAACAGCCACATCTCAAGTGATCTAGCGGTTCCCCACCCAAGCCCTAATCCCCTTTTTATAAAAAAAAAAGTCCCTTTTCATCTAGCAGACAGTCTCCCCCACCCAAGTCCCTTTTTATTAAAAGCAACATCTTCCTGGTGGTCTAGTGGACCCCCAACCCTGGCAGGCAGTGCCTCACCAATCTACCCTCCCCCATCCCATCCCATCCCAGAACCAGCACCCGGCACAGCTCTCTGCTTTCCACTACAGATGGATATCAACTCAGATGTCAAGGAGTACATATTTTATACAGTGCACACTCATTGGATGACAGCTCACTCGTACTGTATACAGTATGCTGTCCTTCACAGCTCAGTTGGTACCCAGCCATGGTGGAGAGCAGAGGCCTATGCCAGTCATCGACTCTGGGATGGGACAGGAGAACAGTAGCAGGGTGGTGGGGCACTCACGTCAGGTGGGTTAGTGGGGTCCACCAGACCACCCGCCAAAAATATCTGTTGATTTAGGGCAGATCAGGGATAGGGAAGGGGTCCTGCTAGACCACCAGAGATTTTTATTTTTAATAAAAGGAATTGGGGCTGGGTGGGCTGCTGGACCACCAATGATGTGATTGTTCTATTAAAACAGGGATCAGGGCTGGGAGGGCTGCTAGCTACCCGAAACATGTTTTTTTTTTTTATAAAAGGGGATTGGGGCTTTGGGGGCACATAATTGTTTTACTGGACTTAAGGTCAGAAAGTGCACGCAGTACAGTGGGGAATATCACCCCTATTCTCCTAAATCTAATGCTGTGTGACTCTGATTGTTGCTTACCAACTACCAGACTGCTGCCTATGGGTAGGCTCTCGCCACTGCACTGATTACTGTGTGCATTGCCACAATACTGGGCTGCCTGTAAGGTGAGAACAATTCCATAGCCTGTAACTTGCAAATATATATATATAGGCTATGTAGAGATATAGATATAGATATTGCTATGCTCATTATTTCACCCCTTTCCCCACATGTCCATCCCTACCTCTAAATTGCTCTATCAAAACACTCTGATGGGCTCCCCTTCTACTATCCTTCCTCCCTTCCCACCCCCAACCCTCTCACTCTAGGACTGTCCTCACTCTTAATCTATTCTAACATCACCCCCGGATGGCCTCCTTTTCTAACCTACCCTTACACCGATGAAATTCCATGGGTTGAAAATCTGTCACCTACTGCTATCCAACTTCTTGTGACCTATTGCACCCAACCTCCCTCCATGCTACTACCCTCCTCCCTCTTGGGCTGTGCAACCCCCCCCCCCAAGCATTATCTAGCACTTCAGTATAACTCTCTGTATATTTATTAATTTATTTATTTAGTTGTTAGATTTCAGAAGTACCTTTGAGCCAGTGGTTCATTTACAGGGGTTCCCTGTCATAGAAACAATACAAAAGTAAAACAGAATACGATCAATTTACAGGGCTTACAATACAATCAGTATGCAGGGCATACATTCAAAACAGCAAATGCAATGAAACACAAAACAATGGTTACAAAAGGTGCAAACTTAGGGGGAAGAGATAATAGCAAGACTTGTTTAATGCAGTTCTGTTGTCTAAGTGCAAGGTGGGGAAGGCATGTGGCTGCCTTATTAAAAGTGCAAAGTGCACGGAAGGGCAGGGTGATGAGATGCTTACCGGGATGAGGCCATCCTATGGTGAAAAGAGGGGGAGAGGAGGGGAAACACGAATGAAGGAGACCTTGAAGGTGGCTGGGGTGGGCTATAGGTTAGGCATTTATCAATAGGCTAAGCATTTAGCAATGGGGGAGAAAAATATAGGCATTTAGCAATAGGAGGGAGTAAGATATAGGTAGATGAAAGGGGCGGGATATAAGGGGTAGACCAAGGAGCAGAGGGAGAGGAGGATAAATGGGAAAAATATTGGGGGCAGCAGTAGAGGGAAGGGCAGTTATACCGAGCATGCATCCCCCTGTACAGGGGAGGGAAAGGAAAGGAAAGTAGAACTAGAGAAACAGAATGAGACCTGGGAAGAAAGAATAGTGCTCAGGAAGTAGGGATGGGGTGGTGGGGCGAATAGAGGGGACCTGGTTAAAAGAATTGGTACGGGAAGAGACAAGAAGGGGTTATAATTAAGCTGAATGTGAGGTTTGGAAGCTTAAGGAGGTGGTAAAGATGGATAAATTAGGTCCTACAGTCACAACCACTAGTGGTTGTGAGTAGTTCACATAGTTTTGTTTCAGACAGTCCTAGCTTAACTTCCTTTTGTACATCTTCCCCAAGGGAGTTAAGCCAGGAGGGAGTATGGCATTCAAATGGCCTCTGGCCTTGCGAGGTGCAGCAGAAGGGAACTTTTACTGAGTGATTGCTCACACACCTGGTACATCTGATAGGGTTGGGCAGGCTTAGAAGGTTTCAAACTCCCATAGGACTGGAGTCCTGGGGCAGACTTCTTAGCCAGAAGGCAAACTTGATATTGTATTCTGCTGTCTAAGTTAAGCCAGACAGACTGTGCATACAGTTCACATGAGTGGGTCAACCGGTTTGCATCTAGCACAAGCTGACAAGCCTTGTTAAAAATGGTCTTAATACGTCTGAGAGCCATAGGGGTTGTAGCTCCATAGACAAGTAGGCCATAATCAATTATTGACAGCACTGAGCTAGCTACCGCAATTTTTTTTAAACTGAATATACTTCATTGATTTTTTAAGAGTATACAATAAATACAGATCCCAGTAATTAACAAACAACAAATATAAACAAACATCATAATATGTACACTTACAAGACACTTATCAAAAATCCTCAACCCTCCCCTCTCCCCCATCCCTCCACAGAGGCATATTACATACACATAAAAAGGCAATCCATTCGGAATAAATATCTGATTAAAGGGCATAGAAACATCTGGAAATGTTGACAATAGAAGTAAAAAAAAAAAATCTAAAAAGGAAGTAAGTAAAATTATTTTTAAAGCGCTTTTCAAAACCAAAGCGTTGTACAGATAAAATAATTAAAATACATACATATAACATACAACAACAAATAACAATATGATTACAATAAAATCACTCTCCATATGCCTGTTTAAATAAATAAGTTTTTAATTCTAACTTAAAACTCTCAACGGTCAGACAGCCTCGTATCCGACGAGTTAGAGAATTCCACAGAGTAGGGGCAGCATAAGAAAATGCCCGAGCTCCAGAGGTTTTAACGGACCCTGGGAACCTCTAGCAATCCCTCGTCAGCAGGCGGAGTGAGCGAGAGGGACAGTAGGGAACAAGGAGATCTTGAAGATACCACGGTCCCTGTTCGTGGAGGGCTTTATAGGTCAGTAACCCGACCTTAAAGGTGATCCGCCACTGAACCGGCAGCCAGTGCTGTTCGCACAGCACAGGCGTAATTGACTTCTCATAGATGTCCCAGTCAAAAGCCTGGCTGCTGCTTCTGCACCAGCTGCAGCGGCAGATATCAACCCTGGTAGCCCTAGGTATAGGGCATTGCAGTAATCAGGGCGAGAGGTAACAAAGGCATGGACCAATACCGGAAGGTCAGCCGGAGGAACCAGGTGTTTCACCCGAGCAATATTCCTAAGATGATAAAAGGAAGATTTGACAATGGATGACACATGAAACTTCAGGGTCAAACCATCGTCAATAATAATGCCCAGGTTATGCACCCGGTCTGAGGTTGGGAGCTGGGCACGGTCGATCCATATGCCCGAAGGAAGCCCAGCCCTACAACCCACCTCAAGGCAACCTGGGTCCACCACCAACACCTCAGTCTTATCCGGGTTTAACCTTAGCCAGCTGGCACTCATCCAATCCTTGATCTCGGATAGACAACTGTTAAGTATAGATACTGCATCTTCCTGTCCGGGACTAAAGACAAATACAGCTGGTATCATCTGCATAGCAGTGAAGACAAGCTGTGACTGCTAATAATCTCCCAATGGCAGCATATAGACAGCGAACAACATGGGTGCTAAAATGGAGCCCTACGGAACCCCACAGGGCAGAGAAGGCATCAGAGGAATAAATTCCAGTGATAACCCTCTGTCTCCGCCCCATGAGAAAAGATTGAAACCACTGCAGAACTGTACCAGACAGTCCATAGTAGAACCGCAGGCATTCTAAAAGCACATCATGGTCCACAGTGTCGAATGCTGCAGAGAGATCAAGAAGGACTAGAATAGTACCGCCTTTGATCTCTCGCTATCAGGAGATCATTTAGAACCCGGACAAGGGCAGTCTCAGTACTATGTCTTTCCTAAATCCGATTGGAAGTATCATAGACATTGTGATTTGTGATATGGTCATCCAGTTGCAGTGCAACCACATTTTCAATAACCTTACCCAAAAAGGGTAGGTTAGAGACAGGTCTGTAGTTAGCTGGACAGTTCGGGTTCAATGAAGGTTTTTTTAGGAGTGGTCGAACGACTGCTTCCTTTAGGGGATCAGGAAAGATCCCCTGCTCCAGAGATTTCCAAACAATTTCAGCAATGGTCGGACAGATAGTATCTACGCAATCTAATAATAGAGGCGTAGGGCCCGGATCCAAACTACAGCTGGTTGGACGTACAGTCTGGACAATCCTCACAATATCCATGAACTCCGGCCTACCAAAGTCAAACCAGGCAACACAGGTGTTTGTTTTCCCCTGTCGATCACTGCAAACCCTTGAAGAATGAGCCTGGCCGATATCCAACCTAATGCTGGCAACCTTATCAGCGAAAAACCGAGCAAGCTCATCACACTTTATTTGTGAAAAAGTGCAAAGAGGGTGAAAATGGTCAGTAAGACCCAAACAACATAAACGCCCCTAACACTATGCCATGTAGGGAGAGGGAGAGCCTATGAGGGCACCACTGCCAGGGGCAATCCTTTAATCTACTCATGCTCCTGTGAGTCATGCCCCTTGTTCCCAAGAGAGTTAAAACCTGGTGACCTATTCATGGGAGGGGAGGGTAGAGCATAAAGTATGTAATTTACCCCACTTTCTATTGTAACCCTGCAGGCTGCCATGAAGGTTGGTGGTCATCTTTTCGAGCTGTAAATTAAGTAATAGTTCATTAAGCCATTTGGAGTAGGAGATTTCCAACTGGTCTTTCCAGTGGCAGAGAATAACTTTTTTCACCAAGAGTGAAATTATGGCTAGCCATGGAGTGATCCCCAGTGAGGCAGATCTCCGGGGTGGAGTAATCCTCCAGACCCAGGAGAGGCTCCATCTTTTGCTTTATCTTCACCCAAAGAGAGGCAACCTTTGGGAAATCCCACATCACATGCATAAGGGTCCTATCTTCCTGTCCACATCTGGTACACAGCAGGGAGAGGATTAACCCAATTTTTGCTAGGCAAACAAGAGTAAAATATATATTGTGCAAAATGTAAAATTGAGTGAGATGTTGTTTATCATTGATAATAAAACAGTATAGATCGGACCAAATCCAGTGCCAATCAAAATTGGAATCAGGAAATAGGGAAGACCAATATGTAGAGTGGCCTGAGGCCTCAGAGAAGATTTTGGAATATATAGTAGAGGCTATCAGAAAACCGAGCGTGGTTGCCCAGCTTGAGTCTGGAGCATTTGAAGGCGCTCCCCTTGGTTATGGGACCAGGTTGTTGAGCCAAACCATTGGACCAAAATGTGTCAAAGTTGGTAGATTTTAAAGATTAGAGCAGTGGGTACACCCAGGACCACCAGTAACTCCTGACTGTTGATGCTATATCCCTCCAAAAGAAAGTCGCACACTCTTTTCCCTTCCAGAGAGGGTACATCTCTGGGATTCAGCATTTGACCTCCCAGCCTAAAATTAGGGTTAGAACATATCTTTTGGGTGGTGTCTCTCTTATTAATGTAATGAAGTGTTCTGCATAACTGTGCATGGATCTTAACTGACGTAAATATAATTGAATTCTGGAGTGCCTTTGGGAGCTGCTAGGGGTAAATGAAGTATAAACTATCTGGGTTTAGGCAAGTTTCATGAATCAGATCCCTCTCTATTTGGAGCCACAAGGAAACATATGAAGTGGTCATTGAGACATCAGCAAGACTGGACCATTTAGTGTATTGGGCAATATGGCAAAATAGTAAATAAGAAAACTGGGCAGCCTAAGTCCTCCCATCCGCTTAGAAGCCCCTAATTGGATATAGGCCCTACATGGGGATTTATCTTTCCATAAGAAGGAGGTAATAAGGCCATGTACCTTTTTAAACCATTTAAAGGGAAGGGAGACATTCAGCATGTTCAAAGGATAGAACAGCCTGGGGAGGATATTCATTTTAATGATACTGATTCTGCCTTGAAGGGAAAAAGGAAGGGAAGCCCCTCTGTGCAAGTCTAGATGCATGTTATTAATTAAATCATCTAGATTAAGTTTAATCGTGGAGCTAGTGGTTTGTGAGAGAAGGATATCCAAATATTTGAGCTTGGAAGTATACCCTAAACCAAGGTGGGTATAGTTCACTGCTACTACCATGTAGTTTAAAGGCATTATCATAGTTTTATCTACATTAAATTTGGAATTAGAGAATCTGCCAAGCTCATGGATAATTTGCAGTGTGGCAGGGATTAAATTGGCAGGATGAGAAAGATGCAGCAGGATATCATCCGCATATGCAGAGAGTCTAAGGTCGAATGAATTAACAGAAATCCCTGTAATTTGTATATTAAATAAGAGAGGGGTCAGCGGGCATCCTTGACAGGTGCCAGAGAATAGCTCAAAAGTCTCAGAGAGCATGCAATTAAAGTATATTCTTGCACAGGGTTGGGAGTATAGAATTTTTATCACGCTTATAAAGGACTTTGGGAAGCCAAATTTTTCAAGAACTAAAAATAAGAAAGCCCAGTTAACCCTATCAAAAGCTTTTTCCACATCGAGGGAGACCAATGCCATAGGGACACTGCACCCCTGGAGGTGGAGAAAATGTGAGATAATTTCTTGAGGTGGTCCGCTGAACATCAGCCTTTAATAAAGCCTACCTGTTCAGGTCCAATCAGGCCTTCCCATACTTGTTGAATTCTGTTGGCCAGAATTTTAGCAAAAATGTGATATCATAGTTCATAAGGGAGATTGGGTGGTAATTAGAAAATCTATTTGGAGGTTTTCCTGGTTTAGGAACAACCACAATCAGTGCTTCCAAAAGGGAGAAATCAGAGATGCCTGTTTCACAAAAGTAGGAGAACAGCTGGTGAAGTATTGGGATTAATTTGAGGGCAAAAGTTTTGTAGAATTTGTTAGAAAACCCATCAGGACCTGGGGATATATCAGATGGAGAGACTAAATGGTGTCTAGAATTTCCAGCGGTGATATTGAGTTATCTAGGAAATTTAGTTGCTCCTGGGTTAGACATGGGAGATGAATAGTAGAGAGGTAGGCCTGGGTGTCTGTGAAGGAGGGACAAGAGGCTAGAGGACAATACAAGTGGTGGTAGTATATTCTGAACTCACATACTATGTCCTGTGGGGATGCTTTTAAGTGAATTGTCAGTCTGGGGATATAATAGATAAAATAAGCCAGAGACCTCCTGAGTCTTTAGGTGGAGAGTAAGAAGGTGCCCAGCCTTCTCACCCTGATTTATATAGGTTTCATGTGTTTTAAGCATAGCACATTCAGCTCATTTCCTGAGACTTTCCTTATATTGATCTCTTAGTGTCACCAACAATTCTTGGTCCTCTTCTAATAAATTGGAAGAGGGGCAGGTCTCCAAGATGTGGATTGGGTCTAGAAGGAGATGAAGAGAGGTCTCCTGTTCTTTCTTCTTTGTGGAGGCAATATGAATTCCCCCATAAGGATAATTTAAGGGAGCACCAGAGTTTATCTACATCAGGTATGGAGCCCCGGTTGTGGGCCATGAAATGGGTAATGAAGTCCCTAATCCCAGTTAAAATATAATCCTCTTGGAGGAGTTGATTGTTAAGCTTCCAGACTTTGTCTTTACAAGGGGTAGAGGAAAGATTGCCTTGTATCCAAGTGGGCAAGTGGTCTGATAACACCTTAAGGGTTGCACCCCCATCTGCAAAATTTGGTAGAAGGGAGCTGCTAATTAAAAAAATAATCCAGATGGGAGAAGGATTTATGAACCGGGGAATAATAAGTATACAGCCTATCTGAGGGATGTAAGACCCTCCAGGGATCACAGAGGTCCACCATATTGATCATCTCATGAAGAGACCACTGAGCTGCAGAAAGTCCTGCCATTCTACGTTCAGACCTATCCATTTCTAGGGATAGGGTTAGGTTCCAATCCCTGGCTAGAATGATGAGCAAGTGGAGAAAAGGGATCAGTCTAGTCAGTAAATTGGAGAAAAATTCAGGTGAATCGGTATTGGGGTCATAAACACACCCCAAAAATACATCTACATGATCAAGGGTCCCCCGGATTAATACAAATCGGCCCTCAGGGTCTTCTACTTTTTGTATCTCTTGGAACTTAGTTCCTCTAAAGATTAGTATCATTATACCCCTTTGTGCTCTGGAGTCACCAGCTGCAAAAACCTGGCCAATTGTCTGCCTGTAGAAGAGAAATAATTCCTTAGAGAGGAGATGGATCTCCTCTAGAAATGCTATTTGGCATTGTAACATTTGTAGGTGCCATATAATTTGATATCTCTTTATCCTAGAATGGGCATCTTTTATATTCCAAGTCACATACTTAATTGTTATTTACAAGGATCAATAACCAAAGCTCAAACAATACAGGAGTTGTTAATAGACTGCAAAACAATTGAACAAAATAATGCCTCTGACATCCCATACCCCCCACTCCCACCCTTCTATCCGGTCCCCAAAAGCAAAACTGTGGTATTATCACACCCAGTCCTAATGATTGAACTTTCATTAGTGTCTGGACCATGGTGCCAGTACTTCACACCATATACATCCCCCGTCTCTCCACCCCCTCACATAGCAGTACAAAGAACAACATAACAATATAACCCTCTCCTTCACTATCAAAAGGGGTACTCAGTTGGAACGCAAGGATCACTCCCTAGGCAGTCTGCAATCTGTACAATAAGATGTGGAGGCACCAAGTGATGGAAAGGACCATGTAGATTGACTGGGCACCATGGCAAAATGCAAGGAAGAAATGAGACCTGAGGTGTAGGACACTGGAGCCTCAAGAGAAAAAAGAAAAAGGGGAGGAAACAGCAAAGTTAACCCATGCCTTAAATTTCCTTATCTTCTTAAAACCTATTATAGGCTCTGTTGCTGTACACTGAGAAAAAAAAGAGAAACCATATTACTGATTTGTGAGTCCCTCCAAAAAAAAAAAATTTGGAGAGGCTATCCAATTCATCTTGGAGATCAATAAAAGGGACAGTAAGCACAACCAGAAATTGTGTATGACAAATAATAAAACAAGAAACATTTGACTAAATGGCAACTTAGGACACCAGATGGAGCCATTAAGGCATGGTGGGGGAAATGAACAAGTGTTCATACAAAACCATTACCACCTAGGTCTCTCTATATTCCCCCCATTTTGATTAGTTACCGATAGCTCAGAAGTCAACTTAGCTGGGCACTGGGTTCAGTCTTGGTGCCTTCACAAAATACTGGAGTTGTCCATCATAACAAAAAGTTCTTCGAACAAGCAGATAAGCTCAGGTAATAGTAACTTCTGAATTCCAACTTTCCCCACACTAAAATACTGTGTAAATATGGAGCAGAAAGTTTATACTGAAGCTCATTTCACTTAAACAGGTCTGTATAGAAATTCTTGAGGTTTGCTAAGGCCTGGTCTGCTGTTTCAAACAAGTGCCACTGATCTCCTTTGAGCACTTGAAGGGTCACTGGATATTTGACTTTAAATTTAAAGCCAACTGCAATTATCTTGGATACTGTTGGGTGTAGCGCGATCCTCTTCTGCCAAACAGGAAATGAACAGTCCTGCATGATGCAGATCTTCTTGCCTTCCCAAAGGATTTCCTTGGTTTCTCTCAGCTTGTCCAAAATATACTGTTTGTCTCTGAAGTTTAAGAGCTGAAAGATCAGAGGCCTTGGTGAGGGAGCCTGAGGGAGGAACTGGTTGGAGTGATCTGTGGGTCAGCTCTATTATATAAGTGGTGCCATTTGGAGAAGGGCCAGCTATTTTTGTACAGTTTCTGAATAAACACAATTATTTCAGAGCCCTCTTCTTTTTCTGGTAGCCCCAAAATCACCAGGTTGTTCCAGCAGGAGCGGCCTTCCAGATCCTCTAACTTTTCTTCTACTTGCTTAACTCTACATCTTAAGGCTGATAAATCAGGTTCAGTATGTGCCTTCCAATCATCCTGAGAAGATATTCTGACTTCACTGTCACCAGTTCTTTGCTCCATGGTGGATTCCATATTTTGGAATCTTTGGGACAGGCAATCTAGGATTGCCTCCAGAAGCACCAAGCCCTCTAGGAATTTGTCTTCAGTTGGCACGGCCCAGGGAGTTGTGTTGCTAGTTGTGCCGGGAGCCTGTGCCTTGGCCCGCTTGGCATTTTTATGTCTCGTCGGGTTGACGGCAGGGTATGGCATGGGAGTGAGTTGCACATTTCTGCCTCCATCTGTGTCAGTTTTTACACAGCTGCTACCCTCGAAGATGTGCATCAATAGGACGGCTTTCAGGTCATGAAATGAAGCCACAATTAACAGACAGAAAGTGTAAAATTAGGCAGAGGAGTGGGAGCTGTAGCAAGTGCAACTGTTCAGACTGCCATCATGTGACAGTCTGCTACTGCAATTTTTAGAGCTTCTTTGATTAGGCAGCACTTGTTTCTATAGAGGAGGCCTAATTGGGTTTTAGTGGTCTTAGCAACCAGATCTACTGTATGTGTTGAGTGTATGACAGTGTGCTGTCTAACGTTATTTGAAGATACTTCAAGCTGAAATATAGAAACATATAATTTGATGGCAGATAAGGACCGCTTGGCCCACCTAGTCTGCCCAGTTCCCTACCTAATGGATAAGCTGCAGATTCCTAGCTAACCAACAGCCTCCTTCCTCCTACCCCCACTAGAATTGCCTTGTGTCTGTCCCATGCATTCTTGAATTCCCCCACTGTTTTTGACTCTACGACCTCCTCAAGAAGGCTGTTCCATGTATCCACAACCCTGTCTGTGAAGAAATACTTCCTCGCATTACCTCTGAGCCATCCCACTTCTATCTTCAAATTCTGCCCCCTTGTTTTGGCACATCTCTTTTTCTGAAAGATGCTACCCTCTTGGACTTTGTTGATCCCTTGAGGTATTTGAAAGTTTCTATCATGTCCCCCTTCCCTCCTTTCCTTGAGGCTATACATCTTTAGTTCCTTTAGTCTTTCTTCATATGTCTTCTGATGCAGACTGTGCATCATTTTGGTTGCCCTCCTCTGGACAGCTTCCACCTTGTCTATGTCTTTGCGGAGATGGGGTCTCCAGAACTGTACACAATACTCCAGATGTGGTCTTACCAACTGTCTGTACAGAGGGCCAACAACTTCCTGTTTTCTACTGATGACGCCTCTCCCTATGCATCCCAGTATCCCCCCAGCCCTCCTTACTGCCTTCTCACATTGCTGGCCCACCTTTAGGTCATCTGATATGACAACCCCCAGGTCCCTTTCCATTTTTGCCATTGTCAGTATCTCACCCCCCATTGTGTACTCTTCCCCTGGGTTTTTGTTTCCCAGGTGCATCACTTTGCACTTCTTTGCATTGAATCTAAGTTGCCATACATTTGACCATTCCTCCAACCTTGCCAACTCCCTTTTCATCCTTTCCACCCCACCCCACCCTGTGTATCAACCCTGTTGCAGATCTTTGTGTCATCTGCAAAGAGACATACTTTCCCTTCCAGTCCCTCTGCAATGTCACTTATAAAGACATTAAAAAGGATCAGCCCCAGTACTGAACCCTGCGGTACCCTACTAGTAACCCTCCTTTCTTTACTGTGGACTCCATTTACTATTACCC
Organism: Neoceratodus forsteri; assembly: GCA_016271365.2. Classification (NCBI taxonomy): domain Eukaryota; kingdom Metazoa; phylum Chordata; order Ceratodontiformes; family Ceratodontidae; genus Neoceratodus; species Neoceratodus forsteri. The sequence goes on from CM028132.1 coordinate 789,818,516, forward strand.
GCTGTGTCCTGTTGTCCAACCAGTGTTTTACCCAGGCTACCACCCTAGGACCCACTCCCAGACTGGCTAATTTGTTTATTAATCTTTTGTGTGGGACTGTGTCAAATGCCTTGCTAAAGTCTATGTAGACCATGTCCACAGCCCCTCCCTGGTCTACTGCTTTGGTCACCCAGTCAAATAAATCAATTAGATTTGTCTGACATGACCTTCCTGCTGTGAATCCATGCTACCTTGGGTCCTGTGCCCCACTGGCCTCTAGGTACTCAACAATTCTTTCCTTCAGAAGTGATTCCATCATTTTCTCTACCACTGAGGTCAAACTGACAGGTCTGTAGTTTCCTACCTCTGTCTTGCTCCCACTTTTGTGAAGGGGAATCACATCTGCCTTCCTCCAGTCCTCAGGTACCATCCCATCCTCCCATGATTTATTAAAAAGGGTAGTCAGTGGTGCTACTAGTTCTTCCCTTAGTTCTTTTAGAATTCTGGGGTGAATCCCACCCGGCCCCATTGCTTTATCCACTTTCTGTTTTGAGTTCTTTCAGAACCCTTTCTTCTGTGAAAGGACTAATATCAACCCCCCACCCAGAGTGCTTCTATTGACCAGATTAGGTATTTCTCCTTGCTTTTCCACTGTGAATACTGAACAGAAGTATTCATTCAGTATCCCTGCTTTTTCACTGTCGCTCTCTGCCCAACCACCTTCCTCTTTGTTCAGCCTCAGTATCCCTGCCTTAGTCTTTCTTTGCTCCCTAATGTACCTATCAAAGGTTTTATCCGCTTCTTAACCAAGTTGGCTATCTTTTCCTCAGTTTGGGCCTTTGTTATTCTGACTGCCTACCGCTTCCTTCTGCTTTAACTGGTACAGTTCTCTGTCCTGCCTGCTGTGTTTCCTTATACTTCCTGAATGCTATTTTTTCCTTACCTTCCCCGCCTCTTCTTTTGAGAACCATAGTGTTTTTTTCTTTTGTTTTGATTTATTTGCTTCACACAAAGACTTGCTGCCTCTGTGATGGCGGTTTTGATGTTTCCCAATTGTTGCTCCACCCCACCTTCTTGCCTGGTTGCTAGTGCTTTTCTAAGGCACTCTCCCATTTTGACAAAATCAGCCCCCCTAAAGTTCAGTACCTTCACTTTTGTGTGGCTTGACTCTACAGCTAAGTTTATCGTGAACCACAGTGTTTGGTGGTTGCTTGTTCCCAGATGGCTACCCATTTCAAGATCAGAGATCCTCTCTCCATCCCCATTTGAGAGTACCAGGTCTAAGATTGCTCTCTCCTGAGTGGGTTCCAAAACTAGCTGTCTGAGGCATGCCCCCTGTAGGGCATCTAGAATGGCCCTGCTCTTGGATGTGGCTGCAGCAAAGGTGCACCAGTCTACATCTGGCATATTCAGGTCCCCCATCAGCAATATCTCCCCTTTCTCTGCCATCCCAAGGATGCCTTCTATCATTTCCTTGTCCATTTCCTTCCCCTGAGACAGGGGTCTGTATACAACCTCTGTGCAGATTGTGGAGCCATTTCCAGTCTCCAGGGTGACCCACAGTGCCTCCTCTCCTCCCTGTTTACCCTTTTGTTCTGTTGCTTTTATCTCTTCCCTTACATAGAGAGCCACTCCTCCCCCTCTTCTTCTCTTCCTGTCCCTCCTGTAGATCTCATACCCTGGTATGTTGACATCCCAGTCATGGTTCTCTGTGTACCATGTTTCTGTGACTGCCACAATATCCAGGCATCCCTCTTCCTTCAAGGCCACCATTTCAGGGAGCTTTTTACCTAGACTGTGAGCATTGGTACTCATTACCCTCCATTTTTGTATGGCTTTATTTCTTTTGGCCGCATCCCTGTCCCTACTGCCTTTGTATTTTTCTCCACTGACCCCTATCCTTCTCCCTATCGACTGCTCTATTTTGGTGTTTACCTCACTAATTACCCTGATTTTTGGGGGGCTAGGATTTCTCGTCTCCTATTCAGTGCCTCCACCCTTGGCTAGTTTAAATGCTTGCCACTGAAGCATTTAAACCTATCACCTAGGATCCTGATTAATCTCCAGGATAGATGCAGACCATCACACCTGTATAGGCCTGCATTCCTCCAGGTGGAGCCCCAGTCCTCCAAGAAGCCAAATCCCTGAGCTCTGCACCAGCTTTTCAACCAGTCATTGAATCCTAGGGTGTGGAGTGCCCTAGCCTTATCCATGCCATAGACAGGTAGCACTTCCGAGAAAGTTACCATGTGTGCTACTTGTCTAAGGCCCCTCCCCAACTCCACAAACTCCTGTTGCACTGCTCTGATCCCATTCTCAGCCAGGTCATTCGTCCCTAGGTGGATAATGACCAAGGCCACTGATTTACAGTGATGAAAACAATTAAATTCCGTTTTCAAGACTTAAGATTCCGGAATTTCACTGGTGATTGTTACTCTAATTTCCGGATTTTACGGGGATTCTGCTATCATTCTTTTAGTATGTGCATAAATAATCAGAATTAAAGAAGGCTTAATATACAGAGCATTAAATAAAGCAAACTGAAAATAGTACAGGAAGGAATTAAAAGAAAAACAAACTTTTTTATAGATTTACTGATATGATAGAAAATGCCAGATTCCATGAAATCTTAGTTTTTACCAGATTTCAGGCAGTCCTAATTCTGGAATTTTACCAGATTTTCCGGTAAAAACTGAAAAACAGTGGCCTTGATAATGACATCCAGCTCCCTCCCCCTTGCCACTGCTCCCACGATCCTGAGGATTCATTTCCTGTCCATCCAAGCCTTGGGACCAGGCAGGCACCTTACCTCCTTTTCCCCTCCCTCCCCCAGTTCTACCCCCCTAACAATTGGGTCCCCCACCAGGAGTTGTTTCCTTCCCCTGTGGGGTCCTGGGCCACCCTCCTGTGGGTCTCCATTGTGGAGGTTCCAAGCATCCTCCTTGGTCTCCACTGCAGGTGCCTCCATAGAGGAACCATGCTTTGCCAGAGTGGTGAATGAATCGTGGAAAGGCACAACTGGAGGAATGTGCCTCTATTCGACCACCCTCACCCTCCCTGAGCCCATTGTGGTCCAACCACTCCTCTTTCTTGGCAACCTCTGAGGTAGTGGCAGTGGCCTGGGAGGTCCCTGGGTGGGGGAGCAGGTTTCCCAAATCCTCGCCAGGTCAGCATGGAGACGAACAACCTCCTCCCTCAGACCAGAGAGGTGCCTGCAAATAGGGTAACAATGCAGTTTCCAGAATGTCTCCCGGAAGACTGCTGCTCCACAGCTAGTGCATTACACCACTCCCCACATGTCTGTGTCCCTTTCAGTTACAGATGCTTTTTTGTTTATTGTTCTTGTTTTAGTGTGTGCAAGCTTGTGAGTGTCTCTACCTCCTATTCAGTGTGCTGTGCCTTTAAGGATATGAACAGGTGTATGTTGTCAGCAGTTTTGAGGAAGTGATATCAGAGCCACTGCTATAAAGGAAGTTAAGCACTTGGGGCAGGTGGGGTGAGGGAAGGGTGGGTGGGAGTAAACCTATGTTGTCCAGAAACAATCACCTATAACTCTTACCCTCCACCCTGGGGAGTGCCTTCCTTCCTTTCAGACACCTATTTCAAAACAGCTAAGTAACAGGTCTAATCACAACTGACTGCAAATATCTCCCAGCTACAGTTCCTCCCTGGCAAATTAAAGTTAAAACTAAGAAAAGTCCACCCCAAAAGCAGAATCAATACTAGTTACTTACACAGGTCCAAAAAGTAATAATTCAGTTCAGTGTAGTCTAGAAAATAACCTCCTTGATTCAAAGGAAGCTGTGGCTGCTTTCTCACTCTCCCTGTCTTCAATGTGAGAAGGAGACTGCAACACCTCTGAGACAAAAAAAAATACCTTTTCAGCAAAAATAAATAAATAAAATAGGGGCAAACAGTAATTTTGCTTAGCTTAATGATAAAAGTCACAAAATTTAAGCACCACCTGTAATAGTTTCACAGAAGATATACCCTGTGAAAACACTTTGCTACAGAGAAAATTAAAGCTGTGAACCATTTCAAGGGGGGAGTTGAAGTTGTTATGGATTTGTGGTTGGAAGGACTTGTGGTTGGAAGAACTTGTGTCTGTTATGGGCAGAGGCAAATATGGTTTTCATCTTTTTATTATTCAATAGTAGCTTGGATTTGAGAAAAACATTTCTGCAGCAGTGAAATTAGTCTGCATTTGACATTCACTGTTTACTGTCTCGCTGAGACGTAGCTCCTGAACCAAGCAACTGACTCAGCAGAGAGACCCGTTAGGGTTAGTTGGTACAGAAGCAATTTGTGGTTAACATTGTTGAAAGCCTTGGTGAGGTCAATGTAAGTTGCCCCCACCAACAGCCCATGGTCTAATGCATTGTGAGTGTATCCAGTAAATTCAATTAGAGCAGTAGAGGTGCTGTATATAGTAACGCTTGAACAATGGCAACAAGGGGATTTGAAATTCTCTACTTTACTGCCTGCTTTGTTATACACTCTTTTGTTATTAATGTATTCCTGTCTGAATCTGCTACTTGTTATTGTTACGAGTCTGTACCATCTAAAGTGGAACCTTTGTAAATGAGTTGTTAAGCTCAAAGGTCTTAATCCCATAATTCGATAAATAAATAGATAAATATTCATTGTAAAAAACTTTGTTAATTCATCAGTTAGGGTTGATTCTAAAATGATGAAAGCAGTGAAACATGGTGTTAGTGTTTCCTACCCTAATACTCCACCCCCACCCTGCAGACACTGACAGGCATTGGGAGTATGCCTTGGGTTTGTCTGCCCTAACACTCACCCTTTCCATAATTAAATAAGCTAAGATGAGTACAGTATAGGAGAATGGAGTAAGCATTAGGGCTAATGACCCCAAGGCACACCCCAACACCTGTCTGAGACTGCAGGGTGAGGGTGGGGTGTTAAGGTTGGAAACTCTAATGCCACATTTCCATTCTTTGGTCCTTTAGTACCAATCCCAACTGATGTATTAGCGACATTTTTGCAATGAATTTCCTTACTTTTTCAGATAGTATAATTATATCCTTATTTGTCTGTGGGAGTGCAGGGCCCTCTGGGCCCTGTGCTTCCATCTCCTAAGACATATATATGTATGTAACCATGGAAACACAGGGTCCTCCAGGCCCTAGGGTTCCATTTATAGGACAACAGTGACCAAATTATCAGCATAGTTCCCTTATTACCCCCACCTTATGTATCCCTTACAGAAAATTTTGAAATCCCCACCAAAACAGAATTCTGTGCAACTGCAGAACCATTCTGCACCACAGGTGCAAAAATGCATTTTAGCCAGAATGTGAAAAATGACAGCTATGATTTACATGAGGTGAGGTAATAAGAAGGCTATGTTGAAAATCTGGGGTAAAAATATTAAACATTTCCTAAGTTAGGAGTAGGCATAGCGAAATTGCAATGAATGATCATACCTTTGCCATTTTTATGTTGGCTCGTGCATGCGCAGTCAACATATTGCAGTAGTAGCAGATTTGGAGGCGGGGTCACTGTTGGGCAAATGCAGGGCACACATCAGTAGGTCATTCCCCAATAAGCCTGCATGCTGGTGCCACACCCTGAATACATAATGTGGCAAGCACATCTAACAAAAGGTCCACTGCAATGTAAGCAAAGCTCGTCATGCACACCAGTGGCACCTCCTGATGTGCTTGACCCTGGGAAAAAGTAAATTAAACATGGTGGCACACTGCCTGCCATAATGCCAACTTTGAGGGTGCCCAATCCCCTGTCGGCATGCCCTGACCCATTGTATATGCCGATGGGGAGCCCACTCCCCATAGGCATCATGCACCCCATTTGCTATGTGCGGTGCCCAATCCCCTCTGCTCTTGTTCCCGCTTTCATTTGTGCCGATGGGGTGCCCAATCCACTGTCGGCTACAGCATCCCCCCAAAAACACTTAGGTGGTACACGGGAGCCCACCTCAGCATGCCAAATCTCCTGAAAAGAAAAACTGTCACAATGTTTTTTTTCTTTTTTTTACCCCTGTGAAAGAAGAAAATGGTTAATTGTGGTCTCCCTGCTCCCACCCTCTGTGCATCGTGCCTCCCCACACCCCCCTCACCCCATACTTACCTCCAGAATCTGGCACGACAATCTTCGGTGGAACGGGAACACATCTGCTCTCTTGAAAGCCGACTGCAAACTGAAGAAATGCCGGTAAGCTGTATAATGGCATAAATAGTTTTTTTTCAACTTTGGTGCATATCTCGCCCATTTTTTGAAATTTTTGCACCAAATTTTCAACATGGGGTTATTGGGACCCCTTCTCATGAATTCAGTCACTGTCATGGCATTATTCAGTCCTGAAAGGTGATTTTGTGGTCACTGTGTGGAATCACCTTTCAGGACCAAGTAAAGGAAACAACAGTGCTACTGTTCATGAGGGGTCCCTCAAAAACCTATGCTGCAAATTTGGTGAAAAAATCAAAGAAATTGCTGTTTTACAAGCGTGCATTGCACTGTTTCCATGCACAGTCATAACTTCATGAATTTGTTATATTTTCACTCCAGATTTGCAAAATTGCCATTTTTCACACCTCCTTATGAACAATACAGCTGTCATTTACATATCCTGGCTGAAATGTGTTTTCACATCCAGCGCCAGAATAGCAAGGTCTCTGTGCGAAATCAGTTTTCAGGATAGTTTGGGAAAATGATGGTTACACTGTTCATGAGCAGAGATCCTAAAATGCCTATATTGGAAATTTGGTGCAGAAAGTCCATAAAATAACTGTGTTACAAGCGTGCATTGTGCAGTTTCCATGCACCCTTGTAACTTTGCAAATCTGCAATATTTTCGTGCCAGATTTTCAACACTGGCATTTTTTCACATCTCCTTATCGACAGTACAGCTGTCATTTTTCACAGCCTGCCCAAAATGTGTTTCCGCACCTGTGGTGCACAATGGCGTGGTCGCTGTGGGAAATCAACTTTTGGGACTGATTAACAAAATCACTGCATCACTGTTCATGAGGGGAGGTCCCAAAATGCCTATGTTGAAAATGTGGCTAAAAAACTCCCCAAAAATAGTTGGGTTACGGACATGTGTTGCGCAGTTTCTATGCATGCTCATGACTTCACCAATTTTTCATATTTCCACTCCAGATTTTCAATGTTGCCATTTTTTTTATGCCTCCTCATGAACAATACAGATGTCTTTTTCCACATCCTACCCAAAATGTGTTTTCATCTCTGTGTCACCAAATGGCACAGCCACTGTGCAAAACCACCTTTCAGCTAACAAACTGATAGTGCCCCTCTCATGAGGTGGGCTCACAAACAGCCCATGTTGAAAATTTGGAGTGAAAATACCAACACACGCCTATGGTGTTAGGGTTTTCAACTGTAAAACCCCACTCTGTAGAGACTGACAGGTGTCTGAGGTCTGACTTGGGATCATCAGCTGTAATACTCATGCCATTCCACCACCACCCCACCCTGCAGCTAGTGACAGGCATCATGGTATGCCTTGCACTGTTCGGCCTCAAAGTTCACCCCATTCTCCTATACTACATCCACTTCAGTGTATTTCCTTATGGAATGGGGTAAGTATAACTCCCAAAGACCCCAAAGCACACCACTACACTTGTCAGTGTGTACAGGGTAGGGTGAAGTACAATGGCATGAGCATTATAGCTGATGACCCAAAGGCACACCCAGATGCTTGTCAGCCTCTACAGAGTGGGGGTGGGGTTGGCATCACTTCAATACTTCACTTCCATTCCTATTATGCGTCTCTAACTCCAGCACTACCAATGACAATGCCAACAAGACAACATTCGGCATTGACAAATGCTTGTTACATATTTTAACCCTAAATTTTCAACATAGCCTTCTTATGACTCCACCTCATGAACAATATGACTGTCATTGTGCAAATCCCATATGAAAGGAATTTGCCAAGTCATCGCAAAATTACCTTTTGACGGGAGTTGCAAAACGACAATCATATTGTCATGAGGTGGGGTCATCAAATGGCTAAGTTGAAAATGTGGAGTCAAAATCTCAAAAATGTTAGAGTTATGAATAAAAGTTGAAACCTCCTCATTGAAATACATCAAACCACAGTTACCTTAGTTTCTCATATTGCAGTCTCCAGTTCCAACAGCAAGGCATGTATTTGATGGAAGGGTGGATCTCTAACCTGGTACATGTTCAGTGAGTGAGGGAATGTGGGGGTGTGCTAGGGGTGTGTGGGGTGGTGGGTGATGAGTGGAAGGTAGGGGTGGAGGGGCTGATCGATGAAGGCCCATTTTCTTTTTTAACAGGTTTTGCAAAAACAAAATACATATATATATATATTGAGGGACTGTTTTCCTCATTTCAGGGTTGTGCCTGAAATGGGAGAGTGGGGATACCACTGGATATCAGGGAACAAAATGGAAAGAATGGGGATGGCGATTGGTGGGTGAGGGGTGCCACTAGACAACAGGGAATAAAATTAACATTAATGGGGATGGTGACTGGCAGGTGGGGGGGTTCCACTAGACATCAGGGATTACAAACAAAATCATGGAGATGGTGATCGTTGGGTGGGGGGTACCACTAGACACCAGGGAATAAAATTGATATTAACAAGGATGGTGATCTGCTGGTGGGGGTGCCACTAGTCACCATGGATTACAAATAAAATAATGTTGGTGGTGATCACTGGGTGGGGGGGTGCCACTAGACACCAGGGAATAAAATGAAAATCAATGGGGATGGCAATTGGCTTGGGGGCGGTGCCAGTAGACATCAGGAAAAAGTACAATTAACAGGGATGGTGATTGGTGGGTGAGGGTGCCACTGAGACACCAGGGATGGCAATGGGTGTGGGGACCACCAAACACCAGAGAAACAGCAGCTCACAGGTCACACTGCAGCTGGAAGTGTGGGTTCAGCTGTGTCTGCAGAATTCATGAAATTCCCACTGTTCTTATAAAGAGAATGCAGGGGAAGCTCTCCTCTCACTAAGCTGGGCACTCAGGATTTTGGGTGGCCAGAAAACATATGTGTGGGCCTAATGTCAATAAACAAACATCAGAATCTAGCTAAACTGGTCCTGTTTAGCTAGATTCTGATGTTTGTTTTTAAAAATCCTAACAGTTTTATATATTTTCTACATTGTCAGTTCATGGAAAAATTTAACAAGACAGTGGTTGGCATGGCATGAAAAATGTTTGGTGCCCTGCCAGTTAAATGGCAGAAAAGCAAAAACTGGCATTTGCGACATTACATTTTAACTTTCGTCGAGCAACGTTATCTCAAATATCCTACTGCGCATGAGCAGGTCAGAAAACAGCATATTTTAAAACCTTGTAATTCTGGAACCCTTTAATATTTTCTCACCAGACCTGTCAAATGTACTACGTTAGGATATGGCATATGTCCCCTGCAACTTTGGGATAATAATTCCATTCCATGTAGGTTGTAGGAGAGAGCAAAAGAAACCCATGTATTGTAAAAAATAAAAACATTTTTTTTTTTTACAAAAAATGACACATGCGGATCTCAGAAACTGCACAAGCTGGTATTACAAACATCTTCACACATCAGGAACATGTCTTCTAGACAACACATGCAAAATTTCAGCTCATTTGGTCAAAGGGAGCCAAAGATATAAATGTATAAAGTTAGTGGTTTACCATTAAACACTGCTCAACCCTAACTATAGGTGCTGTAGTGCCAGTATAGGTTGGGTTAAGTAAGGTGTTTAGTGTTATGTTAAACCCAATGTTGGCATATTAATAACTTTGGCAGCATTTGACAAAATAGTCCCAAAAGGCCACATTGAATGTTTGGTGGAAAAATTTTAACAATTAACAAAAAAATGACAATGTTGAAAGTTTGGAGTCAAAATACTGAAAAGTAAAAAAGTTATGAGTGAATGCTAAAATATTTTAACATTCAGTCATACTGTACCTTGATCATTTTGCCACATTTCTACACCACATTTTCAACATAGTATTCTTATGAGCTCACCTCATGAACCCAGTAGGTGAAAATGTTCATATACTGCCTGAAATGGGATTTTATGCAGCAATTGTGAAATTATCTTTTGGGATGGATTTGATAAATTGCATATGCCTTGTTCAGGTTGATGAGGGCACGATTCCACTCTCTCAAAAAGAAAGGAATTGTATTGCAAACAACTTTGTTAATGCAGCACTTATGGTTCAACTTAAAACCACAAAACTTGGGAAAAGTGGTGTCAGGGTCTCAAACCGTAGCTCCCCACCCCCAAGCAGAAAAAGGAAACAACATTAGGGTTTTGGGTCTCTAACATCTTGGCAAATCAGTCCTGACTTCTTCCTTGGGATTGTTAACCCTAATGCCCACCCCCTCCCCTGAGCAGACAAAGTCAGAAGTGATCTATTTTCTTCACACAGTGCCCTGCAAGTCCTGTGGGAAGAAAGCTAAAACATGTTCTGTTGGTAACTTGTGGTGAGACATATTTCTGTACCTTTGAAGAATGTATCACTATGAGGCATTGGCTTGGAGCTATACCTTATGCTTCAGTCAGGAGGCTATGGGCTGGGGAGGAGAGAGCACTAGGGTTGACAACCCCAAGGAAGACCCCAGCACTGATTCACCAAGACTTCAAAGTCCAAAAACTCTAATGTTTTTTCCTTTTGCTGCTTGAGGGGGTGATGGTGTGGAGCTCAGGTTGGAAACCCTAATGCCGCTTTTCCCTACTTTTGTGACGTTATGTTGAACCCTAACTGGTGCAGTAGCACAGCTTTTTGCAAAGAATATATAGTATATGAATATTATACAAGCACAGTAGCACCTGTATATTAGGGTTGAGTCAGCACAGTAATGTTAAACCCCAATTTTTGCACTTTAATAACTTTGCCCTCGTTCAATCAATTTACATAAAATTTGGAAAGCAAGAAATTTGGAAGTGGCAAAGTTAGAGAGGTGCAAAAAACACAAAAATTACCAAATGTCAGCCTTTTTTTCCTCAACCATAACTAAAAAACTAGGAAGATTTGAAACCTGAAACTTTTAGGTTCCAAACAGTTTGGTCCAGAGTGTGTACTTTTGTGTTTTTTATTTCCCAAACTTAAGTACTTTTTAAATTATTTTACAAAACCATTCAATTTGTAAGCAAGCACAGTATAAAAAAACAATGTTCTAAAGATAACTGAATTCATGCGACATCACAAAGTCACGTTACCATCATATGAGAGACTGTTGTTTCTTGATCCCTGTTGTGTCATTACTCAGTCCCTGCTGTTTTCATTAAGCAGGGATGGAGCTATGTGTCAGTGTGTAGCCGCAGACCTGCTCAACATGATCTGCATGTGGCTCTGCCACCATTAGCTGCATAGGCAGCTTTATTCATTACAACTGGGGGCCCCAATCACTGCTACTAGTTTATTTATTTTTGTATATTCCAACACATGGTTGCCAACCCATGGTGTTGGGTCATTCCCTACTCTCCTCTGTACATTCCCACCACAAACCCATTATCTGAACTGCTGACACCAGGGGGCCTAATCCCTGGTGTTGGATTTCACAAGCTCCCCACCAAGCAGTGTGGGACATCAGGGTGTCCACCCACAATACCTCCAAGTAGGATGCCAATATTGGGGTGCCCAGTCCCCAGTGTCAGAAACTGTTATTGTCCATGTAAAAAAGAAAACCATCCCCCATCTCTTTTTTTCTGTTAAACCTGAAATGAAGAAAATGGTCCCTCATCATCTGCCACTGTCCCCATCCCCTAATCATGACCCTCCCACTCAGCATGCAGCACCCCATACCCCTTATCCTATACTTACTGAGCCACGGTCCAATGCCATAATCCTCTCTGGACCACAGTCATGTCTTCATTCTTCAATGCCAAACCAGGAACTGAGGAAAACAGTTAAGTGCTGTATAATGTATTCCAAAGGTGTTTTGAACTTATCTCCATTACTTGGTCAGTTTTAGGAATTTTTTCACCAAATTTTCAACATGGCCTTTTAGAGACACTACATCATAAACACTGGAGGTGAAATTAGTTAATCAGGACTGAAGGTGATTTTGTGATCACTGTGCAAAATCACCTCCAGGCCTGATTAATCTAATTCACTACCAGTGTTTATTAAATGAGGTAACAAAAGGCCATGTTAAAATCTGGTGAAAAATTAATATGTGACCAAGTTATGAGTGTTCATTGAAGTTTTTCTACACACACTCATAACTTTGGTAATTTTTCAATACTTTTACCTGAAATATTAAAAATAGCCATTTTTTCAGGTAACCGGTTAGAATACCTCTAGAAATATAGGGCATGTAAGAAATGCGCTATCTTAATAACGTATCACAGACAGTGACAGGGTAGAACAGCATAGTGCAGTAAGCTCTACCCATGTCGCTGTCCATGGTACTAGACTAGTAGACAAGGGCTTGGGAATCTAGAAGGCTGGGTGAGCTGCTCCCATGGCAGAAAGGGCTGAGGCATGGAGCAGCTTGGACAGAATGGTGGTGAAGACCAGGGTTTTAATCCTGGTCTCTGTTATTAATTTTTTGCCCCAATAATCAACTTCCAAGTTGGAGTTAATTATTTTAGTTATTGGGGGTGCATGGAGCAGCACCCCACATTGAGGTGTGGGGGGCCAAACCCTCCCCCACTTAAATGTGTATTTGGACACGTGGCTGTCTTCAGTATGCTTGACCACTACCAGTGGTGCTGCTTTTACTTGTGGCATTTGTTCTTGCTGCTGTTCTGAACTGCGCTGTATTGATGATATTGTTATTGACAGTGCTGTTCATGCAGGTGCTATTCAGACCTAGTGCCTTTTTTTATACCACCTCATGAACATTACAGCTGTCATTTTTCATATCCTGGCCAAAACGTGTTTTCACACCTGTAACATGAAACAATGTTTCAGTGGAGATTTGAACATTTTCATCTGCTGGGCTCATGAGGTGGGGTCATAAGAAGACTATCTTGAAAGTTTTTGGTCAAAATATTAAATAACAAAGATACTGCAACATGTTGTAATTTTTCTATGCACACTCGTAACATTGGTGATTTTCAATATTTAAACCACAAATTGTTCGCATAGCCATTTTGTTCCACTGCCTCGTGAATGTGACAGCTGTTGCTTTTCAAATCCGGAGCAACTTGTGATTTCACACTGCTGGCATGAAATTACATTTTGTCCCGTACAGTATTAAAGGACACCTGTCATGTTCAGAAGGATGGGGTCATAAAAATACTGTTGAAATTTTGGGGTCAGAATGTCACAAACAAACGTCTGAAGTAATGTTGTTTGCAGGGAAGTCCATTGTAGCAGTGGTTGTGAACTCAATGATCTGGTTCAATGGGCCAAGGCTGGTGGGGAAGGTGCTGCAAGGCCCTCCATGAAGAAAGCTATGACAGATTCTGTTGGCAATATGTGGTGAGCCATACTTCTCTGCTTTTGAAGAGTGTATCAGTAAGAGGCACTGGCTTGGGCTGTACCTTGTGCTTTGGACAGGAGGCTACTGGTTGGAGGGAGGGAGAGGACATTACGGTTGACAACCCCAAGAAAGACTCAACCACTGATCTGCATGCTCAGGAGACCCAAAAACCTAATGATTTCTTAATTTCCCTACTGTGTATGCTTTGCAACCCTAATGTCTGCATTAACACTGTTTTTGCAATATATATATATATATATATATATATATATATATATATATATATATATAACTGCAAAAAAACTTTGTTAATGCATCAGTTAAATTTAAAAGCAACAAAAGTAGGAAATGAGGCTGATAGAGTTTCCAACCTAACACCCCCAAACCCTACCACCTCACCCCACCCTCCATACACCAGCAGGCATTGGGGTGTGCCTTGAGGTTGTCAGCCTAACTCTCACCCCATTCCATATGTAAGGAAGCTGAGATGGTACAGTAGAGAAGAATGGGTGAGTTAGACCCGACAAACCAAGGCACACCCTGACACCTATTTGAGGAAAAACAGCCATAAAAGTGCATTTTAGCATTATTTCACTATTTTCAGCACGAAATTAGCACATTTGATCGAAACAAAACTTAGTACATCAAGAAAGCTACCCATAGAACAGCACATACCAAATTTATTGCAAATTTGCTGAATGGTTGCAAAGTTATTAAAGTGAAAAATTTAAGCTTTAACATTACACTGCCTACTCAACCCTAACTATAGCTGTGCTACCACACTACTATACATACAGATACGTATATTTATTGGCTGTTTTTTTTCCTCATTGTGCTAAGGTCACACCATTGGAATTGTGATCTGCAATTTTCAGGGTAGAAAGAGCTTTCCCCAAAGAATATGCCAGCATTAGTTTGGTGAAAAAATATTAATATGTTCCGATGTTATTCAATTTTGAAAAATTTTGGGTTCTGAGCATGCTCAGTTCAGGGATAGCTGCACTGTGCAAAATGCAATTTAGGGCTCACAGAAAGGGATTTTGACACCTTGTGAAAAGGGAATCGTCTCGCAGAAAGGGATTTTGACACCTCACGAAAGGGATGTTTAAAGTTTACTGTTTTTTTCTCTCACTTCACTGCAAAGATACGGTTAGGACTTTTGAGCTGAAATTTTCAGGGTAGAAAGGTCATGACCCCGAGATGTGACTTTTGCTGGTTTGGTGATAAAATTTACATCACTTCCATACTTATAACATTTTGATGATTGGAAATTTTCCATAGGATAATATTGTGGCAGATGCAGTACTTTTTGACGTCTATATCTCAAAAATGGTTCGAGATGCAGATTTTTCAATAAATGCAGCTTAGGTGTACTAAGCAATGATGCAGGTTGCCAGTCCATGATTACAACTGTGGTAGAATTTTTTCAAATATTCCTATGATTACTGAGATATTGCATCATTTGCAGCACAAGGGTTACTTGGAAAGTCTCTAGGCCTGCACTGCCTCTACAATTATGGAGTAGATGGGAGCGCAAAGCCCAGAGGGCTCTGCACTCCCACATATGGATACCATTATGCAGTAACGGGACTGCAGGGCCCTCCATTATGCAATAGTGGGAGTGCAGGGCCTGGAGGGATGTTTGCACCCACAGGAAGATGACAACTCATTATAATGTCTCTACACTTATGGATAGATGGCCCTGCACTCCCACAAAGTGATACCATTATGGAGTGATGGGAGCAGGGTGGGAGATGAGGGTTAATGACAATGCCTATAGAATTATGGTTACATAGGAGCACAGGGCCAGGTGAGCCCTGTGCTTTGGACCTTGTGCAACCACAACAAACTATAGACTGATGGGAGTGCAGTGCCTGGAGGACCCTGTGCTCCCATAAACATATAAGGGTATGAATACTATGAAAAGTAGGACATAAGGGGGGCAAAAGCCCATCTGGAATATCCCCCACATGAGTAGGCTATTATATCATCAAATGATTATTATAGTACAGTTTGTCTAATACCTTTTTAAAGTTACCAAAATTATCGATATCCACCACATTTTGGGGTAATCTATTCCATGCCTTTATTGACCTGATGGTGTAGAAATTATCTCTTTGCAAAGTGTTGGCCTTTGGAATTTCTAGTTTCTTATTGTGGGACCTAAGATTGCATCTAGTTGTGCTATATTTTAACTAACAGCATTCCATTAGATCTTGAGACTGTAAAAGTTTGAAAAGAAAAAGTAAATCACCCCGTTGTCTTCTAGCCTTCAATGAATGAAGTCCTGTTATAGTTGATCTTTCCTGATATGATTTATATTTTATTCATGGTACGGCTTTGGTAGCTGCTCTTTGCACTCTTTCTATTAGCTTGATTTCTTTATTAAAAATAAGTGATCATACCTGTGAACCATAATCCAACATTGGTTGTATATAATTTTTATAAATGGTATGAAAAGTTGTTGTGATTTACACATAAAAGTACGTCTTACTTTAGAAACAAGATTTATGGCTGTTCTGGAGACCATTGTACAATGGTCAGTGAATGTTAACTTAATATTTGTTACAATGCCAAAGTCCCTTTCTCAAACAGAGTTTTTGATAATTGTTTGGTTGAGAATATAGGAATAATTGGGGTTATTTTTCCCAAAGTGAATCACAGCACGTTTGCTAACATTTAAGTACATACCATTATCTGATGCCCAGTTTTCTATTTTGCCCAAGTCATTAACTATAGAAAGATGCTTATTGAATGAATCTACAGCTCCTCCTAATTTAGTGTCATCTGTGAATTTAATTATATTATTGGAAACGTCACTCTCCAGATCACCAACATATATATTAAATAATATTGGTCCTAGGACCGAGCCCTGTGGTACACCACTACTAACATGACCAAAACTTGATGTTGTATTATTAGTATGAACACACTGTTTCCTATTATCCAACTAGTTATTAATCCACTTGACTAACATTCTGCAGATGCCAAGGGTCAATAATGTATTGATTAGTTTGTGATATACAACCTAATCAAAGGCCTTGCAAAAATCAAGTAGGATAACATCTGTGGGGGTTCCATTGTCTAAATTTTTACTGATATTATTGAAAAATTGTATTAGATTTATAGTACACAATCTTCCCTTCTTGAAACCATGTTGTAATTTATCTCTCTGACCATTTGTGTCTAAAAAAAGTTCCACTCTAGTTTAAATCAAGCATTCCATAGTTTTACGACAGTGTGAAGTAAGGTTACTTGGTCTGTAGTTATCTATATTCCTACGATGACCTTTTTTGAAAATTGGGACAACAATTGCTTGTTTCCAATCCTTGGGTACAGTGCTTTCTACCAAAGAGAGACTGAATATTATTGACAGAGGATAAGCCAACTCTGTAGCCATGTTTTAAGCATTAGGGGAGCTATATTATCAGGTCCTGAACTAGATGAACTATTTATTCGGGAAAGGGCGTCATAAACTTTGTTTGGAGTAAAGGGAGCTTCAATTTGTTGATGTTCATTATTAACTGGTAGAGCTTGAGTTTTAGCAGAAAAAACAGAATAGAAACATTCATTGAATTTATCTGTCATATTTTTGTTTTGTTTTGTTTTTTTTAATTCTATATTTTTGTCCTGTTCCCTACTGCCAGAACCATCTATATGGTCACAGACTCCAGCTGCAGCTACTCATATTTAACCACCTTCCCTGAACCCCCTGGCTTGCCCCCCAGGGCGGGGTCATGACACCCTGGGCCAAGGGTGCCACGAACATGGGAGTCAGCCTGAGAGCCAATGCAGCCAGAGCAGGTGTCATCAAGGCAGTGGGAGCAGGGTTTTTGATGTCCTGCATCCACCCCGCCCCCTGAAATGTGTCAAGCGCCAGTAGCTGCGGTACCCCCAGCCTCCACCAAGGGCCTGTCAAGCACCAGGCACTGTCCCTACCCTCCTCCCAGAGAAGGAGAGCAGTCCCTGGGACACTCCATCCTTCTCCCCCAGCCTGCCTTCCAGTGACCTGAGTCTGTTCCCGAACCCGGGTCACCAGTGCCGCAAGTGGAAATCCAACTGCTACGCCAGTGGGCCAGCTTGTCTGCCACATTTGTATCACTTTCAGTTATTTCATTATTCTCAATGATTGGATCTATAGTTTTGACAGTAGTCCTACAATTAGAGTTAATACATGAAAATAAAAGTTTGCTATCCTTTGAATGTGTTACTTTGAATTCTAATATTGACTTCAAGTTTTTAATTAGTTGCTTTAATTCCTTTTGTGCTTCTAGATAAGCAGCTTTGTTTATGTCAGCATTGTGTTTTTTGTACCTGGTGTAGGCCTTATGTTTGACTTTAATTTGTCTTTTGATTTTTGGATTTAACCAGTTTGGTATTCTACCTTTACTGTTATAGTTTTCCTTATATGGGACATAAGTGTTTTCTTTGTCTAGCAGAATCACTTTAAATGCTGATCAGACACTATTAGCAGACTTATTAAGGAATATCCTGTCCCAGTCAGTCCTTATTAAACTCTGTCGTATACCCAGAAAGTCTGCTTTACAGTATTTCCTCACCCTGGTATTACAAGTCATTTTCTGTCTCCTTGTATTTAATTGACATATCACCATATTGTGGTCACTGGTTCCCAATGGGCCTAAGATATTTACATCTATTATTTCATTCTCAATGTTAGTTAGAATCAAAAATTGAGTATGCTTTGTCCCTTGTGGATTCAGTAACTAATTGTTCCAGCCCATTTTTAATATGTCTCAACAAATGATTTTTCATGCTGTGAGACACTGTATAGTGTGAGACAGTACTGGCAGGGGCGCTGATTCTCCGTGTGCTGGAATCAGTTTATTTTGCCTAATTTATAACCAGGAGTTTATCCTTTATTTCTAGGGAAGGGTAGCACAGGCCATCTAGGGAGTAAGATGTCTGTTTTCTGACCGCCTTTATTGTGCTCAGGTCCCAGACAGCCTTAAATGTTGGTGCTTTTTAAACCATTGAAACTGCAGTGTTTAAACTGTTTTGAGTGTGGGTATTAGCCCAATCTCTTTTTTAATAGGCGCACTGATAAACTGGGAGACTGGTCTGATTACCAGATTAGGATCAGCTGCTTAGCAATGAAAGTAAGGGGAAGGGCATTTAAACAGTGCTCCGTGGGGTTTCTCAGTTCCCTGTCCACATGTTGTGAGACACTGTATAGTGTGTGACAGTACTGGCAGGGATGCTGATTCTCCATGTGCTGCAATCAGTTTATTTTGCCTAATTTACAACCAGGAGCTTATCCTTTATTTCTAGGGAAGGGTAGCATGGGCTGTCTAGGGAGTAAGATGTCTGTTTTATGACCGCCTTTATTGTGCTCAGGTCCCAGAGAGCCTTATGTGTTGGTGCTTTTTAAACCATTGAAACTGCAGTGTTTAAACTGATTTGAGTGTGGGTATTAGCCCAATCTCTTTTTAAATAGGAACACTGATAAACTGGGAGGCTGATCTGATTACCAGATTAGGATCAGCTGCTTAGCAATGAAAGTAAGGGGAAGGGCATTTAAACAGCGCTCCGTGCAAGCAAGCGAACTGCAGTCGAGTGATGAGCTGGCGAGCATGTAATGCAAGATGTGCGCAAGACACACACATCTAGTGCGTCTTTGGCATGTTAGGTGGAGCAGTGGGGCAGAACCAGGAATTATACAATAAAAATCATTGGGAAGTTAGCATTTAGTAAGTACCCATGGCTGACATAGTTCACACCTTGGAAGGGGAATGGGGTATTAAATGCAGGAAGTGCCTAATGTTTGTGCTAACTGAGGTACATATCTGTAATGAAGAGTTCTGCTGTATTAAGTGCGTTAATATGAGTGGTTTAAAGCAGGAAATAATAAACTTGAAATGTAAACTAGCTTCTAGTAATGACATAGCAGGTAAAGAAATGCCTATCACTAATGAACTTGGAATTCAAACTGATACTTGTTATCTAAAGAGTATGAAAGACACATCAATGCTATCAACTTTAACTAATGCTAGCACCCAAACCGACCCATATGAACAGCTAAATGTAATAAACAACTCCATGAATCAGGATCTAGGAAAGTATGGAAAGAGACAAAGAAATTATGATTTAGAAGAACAAAACTGTATTATGAATGAATGGAACCTAGTGGATAAACAAAGGAAATCTAAAAGAGGCCGTAGGGCAATGGAGTTTAGTTTCCCAACCAAAAATGCTTTTTCTTGCTTGAATAACATTGAGACTCCTGATAATACTAATGTAGAAATGATTGAACAGGATGTTGATTCTGGTAACAGTGACCACTCCACACTGGTATTAAAAGTTACTCATAAACCCAACATACATACTGTAAGTGGTGGAAATGAGATTCTAACAAGTTCAAGTGTTGTCTCAAATGATGTATGTAAATGTACTACAAGCGAGTTCAGTAAGGAAAGTGTTGGTAACACATTACCACATGATTTATCTGACCAAATAAAGGAAGTTACGTTACCTAATGTAACAGTAGGTAGTGTAAACAATATAATAATAGGGGCAGTGGGTCCGAGTACATCAGCAAATTACATCCAAAATTCCATGGGACCATCATTAGAAGCACAAAACCAAACTACAAGTTCCCACAAACAACATCAGACATATGTTTTGGGAGATTCTATGATAAAACATATTGACAGGTTCATCTGCAATCCAGACAAGGCCAATAGAACATGTTCTAGTCATAGGGGGGGCAAAGGTAGCTGACATTACTAATATGATCGATTCGATTTTGAAGGATGCAGGGGAAAGACCATTAGTAGTATTACACATAGGTACAAATAACATTTGTCCCAACAATATTGAGAACATAAAAAGAGACTTTGAGGCTGTAAGTGTACGTCTTGATTCTAAAGGATGTGATGTAACATTTTCAGTGGTACTTCTGGTACCTAGATCAACAATGTCTATAACTAGGAAGATTAAGGAGGTTAACAATTGGCTTTGACAGTGGTGCTTAAGAAAGGGATATACTTGTTTAACTCATTGGTAAAACTAAGGAGGTCACTCTAGTCTTTTTTTGTTGGGATGGACTACACTTAAGTAAACATGGAAGTGGTTTGTTAGGCAAGAAAATTGCTACACATATCAAAAACTGTTTAAACTAGGTTTGCAGGGGGGAGGAGTGCTACCTGGAGTTATCGATCTGCACACCAAATTAGGAGAGGTAACACTGAAACAAAAATTAGGAAATTATAACCTCTCATTGTTAAATGCTAGGAGTTTAAATCTTGATCAGAAAAGTGAACTTGAAATCCTTATAAAACTTCTTGACCTACATGTGGTGGGTGTCACTGAGACCTGGTGGGATGACTCGGTGGAGTGGATTAAAGACATTCCAGGATTTAAACTCTATTGTAGAGATAGAGAAGGTAGAGTAGGGGGAAGAGTGTGCATATATGTGTCAAATAAAATTCCATCACACTCGATTCAGCATTCTGAATTAATGAGTAGTAATAATGAATCAATTTGAATAAAATTAGAACCACAGGGTCATCCACCTGTAATTTTGGACAACTGTTACAGGCCTTCTACATGCAGTTACAATGATACAGTCAGTCTTTGTTCTGAAATCTTAGAAGCATCCGAACTAGGAAATGTTATCATATTGGGAGACTTTAATTTTACAGGTATCGATTGGACTAATCTAAGGGCTAACTCTGATATAGATACTCTGATTTTGGATAACTGTATCAACTGTAGTTGTGAGCAGTTAGTCCTAAAGCCCACTAGGGGATCTAATATTCTGGACCTAATTCTAACAAATGTTGGTCACCTTATAAATAATGTAACCATTCTCCCACAAATAGGAAGTAGTGACCACAATATGATAACATGTTCATTGAGTTATGGTACATCTAAAACATTGAACACAAACACTAGAATTAGAAAATATAATGTGACCGACACAGCATTAGTGAACAACTATGTTAGTAAAGTTAATTGGAACAGTCAATTATCCAATATGGGGATGGAAGAATCTTGGAGGTCCTTCAAAAATACTGTACACATGGCTGTTGATAAATTTGTACCTTTAAGAAAGAAATATAATAAGGATTGTAAGATTCTGAATTGGATGACAGCTGAAATAAAGAAAACACTTAAACATAAACTTAAAGCATATAGGAAATTTAAAAAAACATCCATCCAGTAAAAATAAGGTCAAATATATCAACAAACAAAAAGAAATTAAGAATTTGATTAGGAGAGCAAGATATAAAATAGAATTTAAAATAGCACATAGCAAATATGTTAAGTTATATTCATATCTTAATACTATTAAATCATCATTCAAGGTCATTGATAAAATCAGATCAGATGGTAATACGTTCAATGATCCTAGTGACATTATGGATTGTTTTAACAGTTATTTTGCATCTATATTTAGTCCCAGAGTAGAAGAACCCCACTTATTGATAAATGTCACAGAACATGAATATTTGTTTTCAGAGGAAGAGGTGAGACTAGAACTTCATAATGTCAAAATAAGAACTACACCTGGTCCTGATGATTTACGTCCTAAAATACTCAAAACTGGAGCACATATATTAGCTGCTCCACTGACTAAAATTATTAATTGATAATTGCAAAGTGGGATTGTGCTATTGGATTGGAGACTTTCTATTGTGACCCCTATATTCAAGAAGGGAGATAGGAATCTTGTAAATAACTATAGACCTATCAATCTAACCTCTATCCCCTGTAAAATCATGGAGAGATTGATCAAAAATCAAATGGAACAAAAGATTGTCACACTAAATATTAAGGATAATATTCAGCATGGATTCCAAAAGGGGAAGTCTTGCACAACAAATTTGATCTCATTTTATGAGAATATAAGTGCTAGTCTAGATAGAAAATGTGCATCAGATGTGATTCTGATGGACTTCTCCAAAGCCTCCGATAAAGTACCACATATAAACTTGGTAAATAAATTGATAAATTTGGGGTTCAGTAGTATACTAATCAGATGGATTAAAAATTGGTTACTAGAATGTGCGCAAATCATTAGACTAAACGGTTCTTATCTGATAAGAGAGAGGTTACTAGTGGAGTGCTGCAGGGATCGGTATTGGGCCCGGTCCTCTTTGGTATCTATATTTGTGACAGCCATCATAAAATTAATAATAAAATGGTTAAATTTGTGGATGATTTAAAACTAGGTGGGGAGGCAGACACCTTTCAAAAGCATATATCTATGATCAATGATCTAAACAAAATTATGAAAAGGGCTAACAAAAATGGAATGCAGTTTAATACTGAAAAATGTATAGTTCTGCAATTTTGGACATAAAAATTCAAAATATAAATACATATTGGGAGACCAGATCTTAATGGGCAGTATCATCAGAATGTGACCTAGGGGTTACAATATCTACCTCTTGTACTTCTACTGAACATTGTAGACAGGTTTCTTTTAAAGCAAGGGTTCTTATTAAAATGATCAAATGTTCCTTTGTTAGTAGATCTGAGCAGTGTATTATACCATTGCATAAGAGTTATATTAGGCCCATGCTTGATTTTGGGTCACCATTCTGGTCTCCTTACTATTCTAAGGATACCAAAATGATAGAAGGGGTACAATGCACTGTGACCAAACTGCTTCATCATTTAAAGGGACTACCATATGACTCTAGGTTAAAAGAAACTGGATTGTATTCCCTAGAACTTAGAAGGCAGAGAGGGGACTTGCTTTTGCTCCACAAAATAATGCATTCACCTGATTTATTGGACCTATGCTGTTTTGAATTTAGTAAATCTCAACAGAATCTTAGATCCCATGGTAGGAAATTAACCATACCAAGGGTAAACACTACAAAAAGAGATGCATTTTACACAGTTAGGAGTGCTAGGACTTGGAATAGACTCACACGAACAGTTGTGGAAATTGAAGATTTTGGTCAATTCAAACACACTTTAGATAGATTATGTTATAAAGATGGTATTATGGTTTAAAATGCCCACATGGTGCGGGGGACAATACTTATGAGTATTGACTGCTCCCTTGTGTCCTATATATCCTAGTGGTAATCCTAGCAGTAAGTGAGTTACTGCCAAGGTAAGCTGTCTAATTTATACCTGGGAGGTTGTAATCTCCCAATAGTATAACATCCCCTAGGTTGCACATTTCTATAATCTTTTCCATTAGTAAGTTATTATATACAGTATTTGCTGAAGGTAGTCAGTATCAATTCCAATTATGATAGAAGATCATCCAGGAAAGAACAGTTTTACCCAGATTGTTGCCAGTGGGGTGTTGGTGTGTAGTGGGGACTGAACTATGTGGGATTTACTAGAATTATGTATATATAAACACACTCCCCCTCCAAGTTTGTCCTGCCTATCAAGAGGGTAAAGTTTATAACCATGAATATCCCTTATCCAATTGTGACTAGAATCCCATCATGTCTCACTAACAGCAACAATATAAACATCATTCTGTACCAGCATTCCCTCAAGTTCAGATTTTTATTTATATGTTTAGGCTTACACTTTCTCAAAAAGTAAGGAAATGAATAGCAAAAATCTTTGTTAATGCATCAGTTAGGGTTGAAGCAACAAAACTAGGAAAATGAGGTGTTAGGGTTTTGAACCCTTACACCCCCCATCCCTACCACCCCACCCCATCTCCACATGCATTAACAAAGCTTTTGCAATTAATATATATATATATATATATATATATATATATATATATTATCAGCAAAAAGGTTCTGCACACACCAACTCATAAGAGGAACGCATAGAATAATAATGAATATTAAGATTTATTGCACCAAATGAGACAAAACATCTTGCCTGACATGTTTGGATTGACTGCCAATCCTTTCTCAAAGGCTGAAAAAAGCTTTTTGCAATGAATATATATATATATATATATATATATATATATATATACACACACACACACAGATGCAGATAGTTAGATAAATAGATTCATTGCAAAATCTTCATTAATCGTCATTTTGTTTTGTTAGTAATGCCACAAAAGTAAGGAAATATGGTGTTAAGGGGTTACAACTCTAATGCCTCACTCCCATCCTGCAGACACTGACAGGCATTGGGGGTGTCTTGGGATCGCCTGCCCTGACACTCACCCACTTTCACCCCATTTTCATATACTGTACCCACCTCAGTTTATTTACTTATGGAATGGGGTTAGTGTTAGGGCTGATGACCCCAAGGCACCCCCCCAATGGCTGTCATTGTCTGCAGAGTGGGATGGGGCATTAGGGTTGGAAACTGCCAAATTTTCCTACTTTTGTCCCTTTAGTAACAATCTTAACTGATGCATTAATAAGGTTTTTTGTGATGAATGTCCTTACTTTTTCAGATAGTTTATTTGTATCTTTATTTGCCTGTAGGAGCACAGGGCCCACCCTCAATAACTGTCCTTATGTCACAGTGAGAGTGCAGTACCCCCATGCTGCATGATTTTCCTTATTTTACTGTGAGAGTGCAGGGTCCTTTAGACCCTGCACACCCATCTCTCCATAGATTCATGACCAAATTATCAGCATAGCCATCTTATTAACCCAGCACATGTACCCGGTACAGAAAACTTGGGGTTATGCTATAGTGGGGAGGGCACAGGCAGTATCTAAACAGCTCCCACTGTTCAATTGTCATAATTGTTCATTAGGCGGGGTCCACAAAACACCATGTTGAAAATTTGGGGTCAAAATATCCAAAAACAACAGAGTTATACATAAAAAAGTTCAACCCCCCCATTGTAATACATTTAACACATACCTTAAAAAAACAATAACACTATTGTTTTTCATCACAAAAAATCCTTTTTCACCAATCCTATGCTATACCAGTGAAAAAGATTGCCTCTGACAGGAAAGTATCCTTTTCCCAACCAAATTACTACTTAATGCATCTAAATTCTTTTTCCCAATCACACAGCCAAAAATTAAATACTTATTCGCCAGTCAAATTCCTTGTTTGTGAGTCCTTGATTGTCACTGGCGAACAAGGAAATTGGCTCACAAGCAAGGATTCCCTTTTTCATGATCAGATAGCCAAAACTAAAATCCCTGTTCATGAGAAAATTCTTTGCTGGCGAGTCCTTGTTCATCACTGGCAAACAAGAAAATCGGATCATGAGCCAAGGATTCCCTTTTTCATGACCAGATGGCCAAAACTAGCATCTTTGTTCAGGAGAAAATTCCTTGTTCATAAGTTCTTGTTAATCACTGGTGAACAAGGAAATCGGCTCATGAGCAAGGATTTCCTTTTTCACGACCAGATGGCCAAAACTAACATCCTTGCTTGTGAGAAAATTCCTTGTTCGTGAGCCCTTGTTCATCATGGTGAACAAGGAAATCAGTTCACAAGCAAAGACTGTTGTTTTGGCCATCTTGCCATGAAAAGGGAAAATTCTTGTTCATGAGCCAATTTTCTTTTTCGCCATAATGAACAAGGACTCGCGAACAAGGAAAGTAGCAAGTCACGAACAAGGATGTAAAATGTTAAAAAACATGAAAAAATTGCAAACAAACGCAGCAAACCACAAAGAAGAGCTCATCAGCTCCCTGTGAGCAACAAAAAGAGTTAGATTTCTCAAACAGAGATCCCTGGGCAGAGTTATGACAGTTTATTTTGTAGGCAAAATGAAAAAAAACAGATGGCAGCTCATGAACAAGGAATTTTTTATGGCGAACAAGGATTGGAACCTGGTGAACAAGGAATGCCCTCTCATGAACAAAGATCCTTGTTTGTACCATGCAGCTATCCTGAAAAATGAAAATCTCACTGAAAATAATGGGAACTTAAAAATGCTATAACTTTTAAACAGATTAATATTTTTTCACCAAATAAACACTGGTCGGGTCTGTGACTCAAGCTCTTTCTACCATAAACATTTCAGAACAAATCTTAACACTACCTGTGCACAGCACAGTGAGAACAAAACTGCAAAAAGTGGCAAATGTTCAGGTTTTTCACTATCCAGATCTCAAAATCCACAAATCTGCCCAGAACAAACTAGATACATCAAGAGACCGTGCATGCAAAATTTCATGCAAATCCATTGAATGGTTGCAACGTTATTAAAGTGCAAAATTTAAGGTTTAACATAGAAACCCCTGCTCAACCCTAACTATAGTGGTGCTACCGCACCACTATTACATATATATATATATATATATATATATATATATATATATATACACCTCGGAAACCATCAATTGTGGCTCCCATTACACTTCGCCACCGTGAGATAACCCGAGATCACGCTTCACTCATTCAAATATCTTCTGTATTCTACTCCTGCCCATCATATATATATATATATATATATATATATATATATATATATATATATACATATGTTAGCCACTATAGTTAGAATTGAGTAGGATGTTGTATGTGAAATCCCTAATTTTGCACTTCAGTAGCTTTACCACCTTTCAAAGGATTTGCACACAATTTTGCATGCACAGCCTGGGGGCAACGTCTCTTGTCATGTCAAGTTTTATTCTGGTTGGATGCCTAGATTCCAAAATCTGTATAGTGTGTTTTTAGGAAAAATCAGAGTGTTTTGTTGTTTCTTTTTGTCATTGCCTAGCACCCAGATGGTTTGGAATATTGGGCTGAAATGTTCAGGATAGAAAGGGGGCTTACCCCAGAATGGTGCCTACCATTGGTTTGGTGAAAAAATATTGATCTGTTCCCAGGTTATAAGGATTTGAAATTTCAGTTCTAAGCGTACTCAGTAGGGTGTTTTGGATAGATGTTTGATACCCTTCAGAGCATGCTAAGAAGCAAAGTTTCAAATCTGTATAACTTTGGAACAGATTCTTTTTTTTTTTCACGAAACCAATGAAATGCACCATTCAAACAACATGAAGTCTTGCTATATTATGACAGTAGCAGTTTGTCCCACCACTAGAACTGCTCCGGAGGTGAAATGGTTAATACCATTCCAGAATGGAACTTTGAGCACGAGCTCTAAGAAGCAGCTCTGTCTGTGATATTTCAAAACTGAACTGTCAGATTCTTTACTCCGCCTCAGTGAACAGTCACTCCGGAGATTTCTCCTTCTGCTCGGTTCATTTCTCGTTCAAAATGTTTTACCGGTCCGATTCAACCGAGAATAGTTTTATTTTAACCGCAAAACCGCTCGTCTAAGCTCTGTCTGTAGTAATCAAGTAATTTAAAAGGTTTTGTCTGCGTGGAACTTGTAAGTTTATCGGTTCGGTTTTGAACCGATCAGCCGGGTTTAAAACTCATTAACTTTAAAGTTTAGCATTTTAGAGTGCGGTTCCCAGTTCTTATCGGTTCTAAAAAAAACGGATTTTATTACGTTTTTTTCAAATACCCGTGACACGGTTAGGAACTGATAAGGGTGTCTTGCCTGGCACTGCCGTTTAAAGGGCAAGTTTTTCTGGTTAGGCTGGCATTATGTCTGAGAAACCCAAAAGCAAAACTGGGTCCACTGGGTTTCAACACTGTGATGTCTGTGGGAAGTCTTTCCAAGGCTGACCCACACACCACATGTGTTCATTGTCTGGGGTTTGACCACCCAGTCAGACTACCAGATATGTAAGAATTTCCTGAAGCCACCCTGAAATGAGATTGGGCAGGCTCTGGGAGCAGAGGTCAAAAGTCCGCTGACCCAGATGGATAGCCCGGTTCGTGCCAACCGAACTGGAGGGAGTGCCCTCTGACCAGGGCGAGACTTCCTCGGCAAAGAAAAGCTGGTTCTGAGGAACCAGTTCCAGTGAAGAAAAAGAAAGTCAGCAGGTTTGGAGTCCAAAACCCTTCTCCAACTGCTGCTAGAGATAGCAAAAGCCATACAAATTGTCCAGTCACTGTCTCAGGTTCCGTCCGAACCGCCACTATCTGGCAAAAGGTCGGTTCATCCGTTCCAGTGGTTCAAGAATATGATGTTGAGGAGTTTTATGAACCAGAGGAGGGGAGGATGATTATGAACAGTATGAATGTGGCTGGGAAGGTCTGTGCCCATTGAACCGACATTTCCCCAGACAGACCTTAGAATCTCCTCATGCTATCTGAGTCCCCATCTCATTTTATGTTTTACAAAAGTTGCTGAAACCCTCCAGCTTCCTTGGAAGAAGCTGTGGATGAGCAAGAGGAGCCTGATTTTGTAGAAATGATGGATATTCCAGAGTCTAGGAGATTGTCTATTCCTTTGCATAAGTCTTTTAGGAAGCAAACAATAACAATTTTAAAAACTCCTAATTCTGTGCCTCCTGCAGATAAAAAGATGGACAGAAGGTACACATTGTCAGGTCCTGATACAGAATTCCTTTCTCAGCAATGCAGTCAGGTTGGGGTAGTTCAGGCTGCAGCCTGTCAGATAAAGCTAATATTCCCTGGCTCACATCCTCCTGACAAGGATTCCAGGAAGATTGATGCCATGGTGAAAAAACAGTATATGGCAGCCTCTCTGGGACTCAGGCAAGCAAATTATATGGCTTATGTAGCTAGGTATCAGAAATCTAGATGGGATACTGTTATGGAATTAGCCAAGCAAGCCCATGGCCAGCTGGCTAGCGAACTAGAACAGGTGGCTGCTGATGGCATTGAGGCTTCTAAGGTACAGTTTCATGCTGCTGTGGATGTTAATGATGTTGCCTCTAGGGTCATGGCCACATCTGTAGCTTTTCATAGGTTGGCCTGGCTCAGGTGTACTAGCCTGTCACAGGATACCCAAACTAAGGCTATGGATTTTCCTGTGGTGGGAAATTCTCTGTTTGGGGAGCAGACAGAGAATTACATGAAAAAGATGGATGAATATAGGACTACTTACAAAAGTGCCCAAGCTAAGGAGCGGCAAGCCACTCCCCAGAGGCATACCCCCAGGGGTAGGGGTAGGCCTTTTCACAGGCCTTTTTATCAGACTCAGGCCTCCTCTGCCTATGCTCAGAGGGGCTTCTTCAGAGGCAGAGGCAGACGAGGGGTGGGCAGGCCTGCTCCCACCCCTCAGCCTAAAGCACCTGCTAAGCAGGCACCCTGATGGGGTGCCCAGGGCCGATTCTCCTTTACTGGTAGGGGGCAGGTTGGCTTACTTCAGTCAGAACTGGGCTTCTTTAACCTCAGACAAGTGGGTTCTGGAAGTAGTAAGCCAGGGTCTGGTTCTCAGCTTCAAAAAGTTTCCCAAGTTGAGAGCCAGATTTTTTCTACCTGCAAGTGCTTCAGAGACCCTTGCTCTGGAAGCAGAGGTCTCAACCCTGTTGGCTCTCAGAGCAGTAGAAAGGGTTCCTCCCCTGCACCAGGGCAGGGGTCTGTATTCCAGATACTTCCTTACCCCAAAAAAGACAGAAGAATGGCGGCCCATATTAGACCTCAGATTTCTGAACAAGCATCTTTTGAAACCAAAGTTCAAAATGGTAACTCTGGCAATGATTTTACCCTCCCTAAGGCCAGGGGACTGGCTACCTCCTGAACCTCAAGGATGCATATTTTCACATCCTAATCAGAAGCTCCCATCAAAAGTACCTCAGATTCGAACTACCCTCAGGTCATTACCAGTTCAGAGCAATGCCTTCGGCCTTACCTCTGCCCCAAGGGTATTCACAAAGTGTCTGGCAGTAGCAGTGGCTCACTTAAGGAGGCAAAGGATTGCTGTTTTTCCCTATCTAGATGATTGGCTCATTGTAGGCCAGTCCCCAGAACAGGTAAAATCTCACCTGCAAGTCACCCAGCAGCTTCTCACCTCCCTGGGCTTTCTGCTAAATCTACCAAAGTTGGTTCTGGAACCAATCCAGCTACTCACCTTTATAGGGGCAGAGTTGGACACAAAGCTAGCCAGAGCTTTTCTTCCCTTGGAAAGGGTGAGAAATTTAGTGGCTCTGGCCTCCTCCTTCACTCTGCAGGTCTCTCGGACAGCAAGACACTTTCTGCAGCTCCTGGGGCACATGGCTGTATCCACAGCTGTTATGCAGGGAGCAAGATTTCAGATGAGAGACATTCAGTTTCACTTGAGAACCTATTGGTCTCAGAGAAGAGACCCCCTTTCCAAGTTGGTCCCAGTGACTCGAACCTTGATCCAGGCCCTCCAGTGGTGGCAGGAGCAGAGCACTTAAGATTGGGGGTCCCTTCATTTCCCTGCTCACAATTTGACTCTCACTACAGATGCTTCCCTTCTGGGTTGGGAGCCCACATGGGGATCTTTCCACTCAGGGAGTGTGGTCCCCAGGAATCTCTGCTCCACATTAATTTGGTGGAACTCAGAGCTGTCTTTTTAGCTCTTCAAGCATTTTCTGCATCTGTCCACAACAAGGTGATACAAGTCAGAACAGACAACACCACAACAATGTGGTACATCAACAAACAGGGGGGCACTTGGTCTTCGGCCTTGTGCACCGAGGCAATGAAGTTGTGGTCTCTGGCCTATTTCCTGAACACTTCCCTCATAGCAGTTCACCTTCCATGGAAGGACAATGTCCTAGCAGATGCTCTCAGCAGGATTTCCCAGGGCCATCACGAATGGTCCCTAGATCCTCAAGTGCTGGGGATAGTCTTTGCCAGATGGGGCACTCCTCAGATAGATCTTTTTGCAGCCCCAGACAATCACCAACTTCCTCTGTTCTGTTGCAGGCCTCCAGTGTTGGGCTCAGTCCCCCTGGATGCCCTTCTCCTGGATTGGGAGGGGAAGTTTCTTTATGCTTCCCCTTCCCTCTCCTATTCAAAGTATTAGTCAAAATCAGATCCCAGCCTTGCAGGGTGATTCTGATTGCCCTGGATTGGGCCAGGCAGCCCTGGTACCCACTCCTTCTGTCACTGACAATCCATCTTCCCCTTTGTCTCCCCAGGAATCACAACCTATTAACTTGTGCCCAGGGAAGGGTTTGGTATCCGGACCTCAAATCCCTCAACCTCAAGGCCTGGCTCTTGAGGAGTTAGAGTTTGCTGATTTACACCTCTCTCAGGGTGTTCTTGAAATCCTAAAGGCTTCCAGAAAGCCTTCCACTAGGGCTACTTATAGTTCTAAATGGAAAAGGTTTTCCATTTGGTGTGCTGGGAAAAATATTTCCCAGAATCTGCTGATTGCCCATTGTATTAGATTACATGGTCCATCTTAATTCCTTGGGTCTCAGACCAGCTACCCTGAGAGTTCATTTGGCAGCTGTCTCTGCTTTTGTTTCAGCAGGAAAGTCATCCCCTCTTTCCACTCACCCTGTGTTTTCCAAGTTTTTTAAGGGATTACTCCATACTAATCCACCCTTTCGGGAACCGGCCCCTGCCTGGGACCTTAATGTTTGCATTGCCCAGTTAATGCAACCCCCTTTTGAACCTCTATTTTCTGCAGAGCTTAAGTATCTAACTTGGAAAACTGTTTTTCTGGTGGCTATCACTTCTGCTAGACGCATAAGTGAGTTGCAAGCCTTGTCAGTAGAAACTGACTTTATCTCTTTCCACAGGGATAAGGTAGTCCTGAGGACTAATAGAAAATTTTTACCTAAGATGGTTTCAGATTTCCATCTCAACCAATCTATCTCCCTTCCAGTATTTTTCACTGATCACTCCTCTTCTGGTGAGAGGAGGTTGCACAGCCTGGATGTTAAGAGGGCTCTTAGTTATTATATAGAGCGTACCAAAGGTCACAGGTTTGAATCCTTCCAACTTTTCCTCACCTTTGGTGAAGTTGGGAAAGGCAAACCTGCCACTAAGAGATCAATTGCCAGGTGGATTGTCTCTTGTATCCAATTTTGTTATCAGAAGCTGGGCAGAGATCCCCCCTCTGGCTTGAGGGCTCATTCTACCAGGGGTACAGCCGCGTCTCTAGCTGCTGCCAGAGACATTCCTATATTAGAGATATGCCAGGCTGCTACTTGGAAAATGGTACACACTTTCACCAAGCATTACTCCCTGGATGTCCAGGCCAGGAGAGATGCTCGGTTTGGCACAGCTGTTCTTCAGAGCCTATTCCCTAAGTAGGTTCTGTCCCTCCTCCATGGAGGTACTGCTGTGTAGTCTGCTACTGTCATAATATAGCAAGACTTCATGTTGTTTGAAGAAAAAATTACTCACCTTAGTAATGTTGTTTCTTCTAATGGAGTCTTGCTATATTATGACCTCCCCCCCAGCCTGCCCCTCTCAGAACCTCTACTTGGGTGGGGTGCGGGCAATTTAGTGTGGGCACTATTTTTATGCCCTTTTAGCATTTCTCCCTTTTGGGGTTTTTGGGGGGGTGTTTTATTATCCTGTTGTTTTATTCTCTTGTTGTTAGAATTGTATTAGTAGTTCTGGTCCCCTGACTTGAGTCTTGGGTTTTGGGACCAGCAATGATTGTTAATATTTAGGTAGCCATTTGGCTAGTGTAGGTTACAGCTTCCACACAGACCTTAGTGAGTTTTGCTCGTAAAGATCTGACAGTTCAGTTTTGAAATATCACAGACAGAGCTGCTTCTTAGAGCTCGTGCTCAAAGTTCCATTCTGGAATGGTATTAACCATTTCACCTCTGGAGCAGTTCTAGTGGTGGGACAAACCTCTATTTTCATAATATAGCAAGACTCCATTAGAAGAAACAACATTACTAAGGTGAGTAATTTTTTCTTCTGGGTCAAGCCCCTTCTACACTGAAAATTTCAGACCAAAATTCCAAACTGTCTGGGCTGTGTGTGTGTGTATATATATATATATATATATGTAGTAAAAAACTTTGTTATGGTCAAAGCAGCTACATTTTAGAAATGAGGTGTTAGGGTTTCCCCCATGCCCCACCCTCCCAAACCAGGCAGGACAGCAGCTGTGGGGTGTGCCTTGGGCTTCTCAGTTCTAATGCTCACTCCATTTCATCTGTAACCTTAATGCATTATTTCCCAACTTTTGTCACTTTGACACTAACTGGGACATTAACAACATTTTTCTGCAGCTTATTTCCTTACTTTTTGAGATAATATAATAGTATCCTTATTTTACTGTGGGAGTGCAGGGTTCTTAGGACCCAGAGCTCTCATCCCTCTGTAGATGCATGTATGTGTGTAGCTGTGGAGGGCCCTGTGCCTCCATTTATAGGACAATAATGAGCAAATTGTCAGCATAGCCATCTTATTACCCCACCTCATGTACCTGTTACATAAAATTTTTGAAACCCTGCCAAAACATAATTCTGCACAACTGCAACGCTATTCCGTGCCACAGGTTCAAAAACAAATTTTGGCCAGGATTTGAAAAATGACAGCTGTAACATACATGAGGTGGGGTACTAAGAAGGCTATGTTGAAAATCTGGGGTAAAAATATTTAATATTTCCATAGTTATGAGCAGGTGTAGAGAAATTTCAATTAATGGTCATAACTTTGGCATTTTTACATATTTTGACCTCAGATTTTCAACATAATCTTGATATTACTACACCTCATAAACCCCGAAGGAGAACATCATCAAATCCATACCAAAATGCCATTCAAACAACATGAAGTCTTGCTGTATTCTGACTATATGCAGTTAGTCCCAGCACTTGAACTGCTCCAGAGAGTAAAGGGTTAACTCTATGCAAAGGCATAGAATGTTGAGCTTGAGCTCAGTTTTCAAACCTCTGTCTGCGGTACTCTGAAGCGTAACCATCAGATTTCTTACTCCACCTAACTGTGAAGTTGCTCTGGAGATCCCTCCTGTGCTTCAGTGCGGGAAAAGTTCGAATCGATCATTTTTTTCACCGTAACTCTTTACTTTTTTCTGTATTCTTACCTCTGTATCTGTAACAGTAATATTAGTAGTAGGTAGTGTTAATTTTTGTTGATTTTGTTGGAAATTGTTTTGCCATCGTTATTTTTCCGGTCGGTCTGGTTCAGAACCAAAATTTATTGTGATTGGTTTGTTTTCCTTCATTTATATTGTGGTTTTACGGTAATTATTGGTTCCTAAAAAAATCCAGTATTTGTGGGATTTTTTAACCGACCCATGACATGGTTGGAACCAATACATTTTTAGTTGCCTGGCTTAAATGCTGACAAGGGTGACTTTTTGATTTTTCAGCATGTCTGAGAAACCCCAAAAGAAAACCAGACCCACTGGGTTTCAGCACTGTAGCCTTTGCTAAGGCTGATCCTCACCTCATCTGTGTGTATTGTCTGGGGTTTGACCACCTCAAAGAAGACTGCCAAATCTGTAAGAACTTTCCCAAAGCCCCTCTGGAAAAATGTTTGAGTAGGCTGAAGGAGAGGGAAGCCAAGAAGTCCACTGACCCAGATGGTCAGCCCAGTTCGGTTGCGATCTAACCTGAGGAGGTGCCCACTGACCTGGGCGATACCTCCTCGGGCAAATGGAGAGCCGATTCTGTGGAATCAGTCTCAGCTAACAGAAAGAGAAAATCAGCCAGTTTGGATCTGACTTCCCATGTTCCGACCATTGAGGAAATAGCGAAAGAGATTTCTATAGTGCAATCGCTTTGCCCGGTTCTGACCGAACCAGCATCGGTTCAAAGGCAATCGGTTCGTTCAGAAATGGCTGCCTCAGATATTCACCCAGAGGCATACTATGAGGGTGATTGGGAGGAGGAAGAAGATGACAAAGAAGGAGATTTTGTAGGCCTAGATGAGCCAGTAGAGCCTGACATCTCCCCAGAGAGGCGTTCCAGTGTTTCTCCTCCCAGGCTTTCTGAGTCCCCTTCCCACTTCTTGTTTTACAAGAAGGTGGCTGAGACTCTTCAGCTTCCTATGGAAGAGGCTGATCAGGATCAGGAGGAACCTGATTATGTGGAGATGATGTATGTTCCAGAGTCAAGGAGAGTGTCTATCCCTCTGCATAAATCCCTGGGGAAACAGACACAGAAGCTTTTGCAATTTACCACATCCATTCTTCCTGTGGATAAAAGAATGGACAGGAGGTATGCCTTATCAGATCCTGGCACAAAATTTCTTTCAGTACATAGCAGCAATGTTGGGGTAGTGCAAGCTGCAGCCTGTGACAAGGCTAATATTCCACTGGCATCTCACCCCCCAGATAAGGATTCCAGGAAAGTGGATGCCATGGCCAAGAAACAGTACTTGGCATCCTCTTTGGGGCTCAGGCAATCAAACCGCATAGCATATACAGCCAGGTACCAGAAATCTATGTGGAATATGGTTCTGGAGCTAGCTAAGAATACCCCTCCCCAGCTAGCCAAGGAGCTGGAGCAGGTGGCTGTGAATGGTATAGAGGCATCCAAAGAGCAATTTCATGCTGCTGTGGACTCAAATGATGTCCATTCTAGAGGCATGGCTGCATGTATCTCTATGAGAAGGTTTGCTTGGCTTAGACATACCAACCTTTTGCAGCATACCCAGACTAAGGCCATGGATTTTCCTGTTACTGGTAATTCTCTGTTTGGGGAGCAAACAGAGAATTACATGAAGAAGATGGATGAGTATAGGACCACCTATAGGAGTGCTGCAGCCAAAGAAAAGCAGAATACTTCTCAGAGGCAGCAATTTAGGGCTGGCAGGGGCAGGCCTTTTCAAAAGCCTTTCTACCAAGCTCAGGCCTCCTCCTCTTCTTTTCAACAAAGGGGGTTCTTTAGGGGAAGAGGCAGGCATGAGATGACTAGAACACCATCATCCATGCAGTCTAAGCTCCCACCAAACAGAAACCCTGAGGTGTCGGTCAGGGTCGCATCCCCAGTTCCAGTAGGGGGCAGGTTGGCTTACTACTCCCAGGCCTGGGAATCTATTACTTCAGACAAATGGGTCCTGGAAGTAGTGAGCCAGGGACTTGCTCTCAGTTTCAAAAGGTTCCCAAAACTGAGAGCAAGGTCCTTCAGTCCTCCCTCTCCCTTGGAGACAAAGGGCTTAGAGGCAGAAGTCTTCTTTCTTCTGCTTCTGCAAGCAGTGGAGAAGGTACCTCTTTGTCACAGGGGAAAAGGACTGTATTCCAGATACTTCCTTACCCCAAAAAAGACAGGGGAGTGGCAACCCATCCTGGATTTAAGGTACCTGAACAAACATTTGACAAAACCAAAATTCAGGATGGTGACTCTGAGTAATTCTTCCCTCTCTGAGACCAGGAGACTGGCTAGCTTCTCTGGATCTCAAGGATGCCTACTTCCACATACCTATCAGACATTCTTATAGAAAGTACCTCAGGTTTGAGTTGCCCTCAGGCCATTACCAGTTCAGAGCTATGCCTTTTGGTTTAACATCTGCTCCAAGGGTGTTCACCAAGTGTCTTGCAGTAGTGGTGGCATTCCTCAGGAGTCAGGGCATCCTTCTGTTCCCATACCTGGATGATTGGCTCCTGGTGGGCCAGTCCTCAGACCAAGTCAAGTCAGCCTTAGAGGTCACTCAAAGACTTCTAGAATCCTTGTGCTTCATTCCGAACCTAGAAAAGTCTGTTCTGGAACCAGCCCAGCTTCTCACCTTCATAGGGGTAGAAATAGACACTATTCAGGCAAGAGCATTTCTCCCTCTCTCAAGGGTCCAGTTCCTGGTCACTCTGGCTTCCTCTTTTCATCCTTTAGTTTCTCATCCAGCCAGACACTTTCTACAGTTGTTGGGCCACATGGCAGCTTCCACAGCTGTGGTCCAGGGAGCAAGGTTTCAGATGAGAGATATTCCATTTCATCTCCGATCTTATTGGTCTCAGAAAAGTGACCCTCTCTCCAAATGAGTTCCAGTGTCTCAAACTCTAGTTCAGGCCCTCTTGTGGTGGCTGGAGGAGGGCAGTCTGAGACAAGGTGTCCCATTTATCAGTCAGGCTCCTTCAGTGATTCTCACCACAGATGCCTCCCTACTAGGTTGGGGGGCTCACTTAGATCAGCTTACAGCTCAGGGAACCTGGTCACACCACGAGTGCCTTCTACACATAAACCTTCTTGAATTGAGAGCTGTCTTTCTAGCACTTCAGACATTCTCAGCTGTTATTCAAGGGAAGGTGGTACAGATCAGGACAGACAATACCACAACCATGTGGTACATTAACAAGCAAGGAGGCACTCTGTCTTCGGCCTTGTGCACAGAGGCCATGAAAGTATGATCTCTAGCCTATTCCCTTCAGCCTTCCCTGATAGCTGTGCATCTCCCAGGGAAGGACAACATTATAGCAGATGCTCTCAGCAGGATTTCCCAGGGTCACCACGAATGGACCCTGAACCCTCTAGTACTTCAGGTCATCTTCAAGAGAAGGGGCACTCCAGAGATGGATCTCTTTGCATCCCTGGACAATAATCAACTTCCCCTCTTTTGTTGCAGACCACCCCTTCTGGGCCCTGTCCCTTAGGAAGCTCTTTTGCTGAATTGGACAAGCAGGTTTCTGTATGCATTCCCTCCTTTTCCTCTGATATTCAGGGTCCTGATCAAGATCAGGTCTCAGCCCTGTAAGGTGATTCTAGTGGCTCTGGACTGGGCCAGACAGCCTTGGTACCCTCTTCTCTTGTCACTGTCAGTAACAATTCCTCTGTGTCTTCCCAGACAGTTCAATCTTCTTACCTCCTCACAGGGGAGGATCCTGTACCCCAGTCTTCAGACTCTCAAGCTAAAGGCCTGGCTCTTGAAGAGACAGACTATGCAAGCCTACACCTTTCTCAATTGGTCTTGGGAATTTTAAAGGTCAGTAGGAAACCTGCTGCCAGAAAGACTTACAACTCCAAATGGAAAAGGTTTGTTTTTTGGTGTTCCCAGAAACATGTTCAGCCAGACTTGGCTGACATTGCCACTGTACTGGACTATTTGGTGCATCTTAATAGTTTAGGCCCCTGGCCTACTACTTTCAAGGTACATTTGGCAGTTGGGCCTGCCTGCCTTTCAGCTGGTAAGGGCTCTTCCTTAGCTTCTCATCCAGGTTTCAAGAATTTTTTCAAGGGTTTAGTACATGCTAATCCTCCCTTTAGGGAGCCTACCCCTTCTTAGGATCTGACTATCTGTATAGCACAGCTTATGCAGCCCCCTTTTGAGCCTTTATCCTCAGCTGAGCTGAAGTACTTGACTTGGAAAACTGTATCCCTGGTAGCCATTACTTCTGCCAGGAGAATCAGTGAATTACAGGCTTTAGCAGTAGAATCTAATTTAATTTCATTTCACAGGGTCAAGGGGGTCCTTCGCACCAACAGAAAGTTTCTTCCTAAGGTGGTATCAGACTTTCATTTGAATCAGTCTGTGGCATTGCTTGTATTTTTCACTGAACACTCTTCCTCTGGGGAAAGGAGACTACACAGTCTTGATGTAAAGATGGGCTCTTACTTACTATCTGGAGCATACTAAAGCCCATAGGAATGACTGTTCTCAGTTGTTTCTCACTTATGGAGAAGTGGGAAAGGGCAAACCTGCTACTAAGAGAACAATTGTCAGGTGGATTGTCTCCTGTATCTAGTTCTGCTATTCAAAGCTTGGGAAAGAGCCTTCCTCAGGCCTGAGGGCTCATTCTACCAGAGGTACAG
The DNA here is from genome assembly GCA_016271365.2 of Neoceratodus forsteri. NCBI lineage: Eukaryota > Metazoa > Chordata > Ceratodontiformes > Ceratodontidae > Neoceratodus > Neoceratodus forsteri. Next base: position 789,857,272 of record CM028132.1, read on the forward strand.
CCGCTTCGGTCACAGCGGCTAGAGATATACCTTTAGTGGACATCTGTAAAGCAGCCACCTGGAAATCTGTTCACACATTTACCAAGCATTACTCTCTGGACATACAGTCAATAAGTGATGCTTGGTTTGGCATGGCTGTGCTGCAGTGCCTGTTCCCAAAATAGGTTATGTGACTCCCTCCTCCAAGGGGGTACTGTTTGATAGTCTGCATATAGTCAGAATACAGCAAGACTTCATGTTGTTTGAAGAAAAAATTACTCACCATAGTAATGTTGTTTCTTCTAATGGAGTCTTGCTGTATTCTGACCTCCCTCCCTCCCTGCCTCCCCTCCTGGAACCTAGTAGTTTTGGGATGTGGTGGGGCAGACACAGTGCTGCACCCCAGAGGTGTACTTGTCATGCCTCTGTCTTATTGGGGGGCGTTTCTGTTTTTTTATTATGAATATTTTTGGGTTGTTTCACTACCTGCTTATATTCTGGTGGGGTTCTCGACTTGAGTCTTTTGGACCCTAAAAATCTGTTATTGCCACTTGGCACAAAAATTTTAGAAACAATTTCTACCTATTGAATTAGTTAGTTTAGTGCTCATAAGAATCTGACAGTTACACTTCAGAGTACCACAGACAGAGGTTTGAAAACCGAGCTTGAGCTCAACGTTCTATGCCTTTGCATAGAGTTAACCCTTTACTCTCTGGTGCAGTTCAGGTACTGGAACTAACTGCATATAGTCAGAATACAGCAAGACTCCATTAGAAGAAACAAAATTACTATGGTGAGTAATTTTTTCTTCTGTGCCACAGGTATGAAAACACCTTTCAGACAGGATGTGAAAAGGAGCAGCTATACTGTTAATGAGGAGGTATGAAAAATGGCTATGTTGAAAATTTGGAGTAAAAATATTGAAAATTACCAAAGTTACAAGTGTGTATAGAAAAATTTTAATGAGCACATGTAACTCGGCCATTTTTAGGAATTTTTCACCAAATTTTCAATATAGCCTTTTTGGGACCCTACCTCATGAACACTGGTGGTTAAATTTCATTATTCTGTCCCAAAACGTGATTTCATACAGTGACTGTGAAATCACCTTCTGTGTCTGAAAAATGACAGTTCCAGTGTACATGAGGTGAGGTCCACAAAAGGTCATATTGAAAATTTGGTGCAAAAATTCAAAAAAATGACAAAGATATCAACGTAAGTTCAAAATGCCATTGAAATACATTATAAGGTTCTTACCTTTATTCCTCAGTTCACAGTTTGGCTTTGAAGAGTGCAGACATGTCTTGGTCCACAGACGATAATAGCATACAACATCCAGAGGTAAGTATAGGGTAAGGGGGGTATGGGGAGGTGGGTGCTTAGTGGGAAGGTTGGGATGTGGGAAGGGGAACAGCAATGAGGAACATTTTTATTTTAAGTTTAAAAAAAAGACATCAGGATGGTTTTCTTTTTTGCAGGTACATATAAAATAAATATATTTAGGGTCACTGGGGTTGGGCAACACAGTGTCCCACTCTACTGAGGGGGGATTCTGAATACCAACATGGGGATTGGGCTCCCTGATGTAGGCAAACATTTTTAAACAAGGGTCTGAGGGGAGCATCTGACACCAGGTGTATGAGTACACTTGCAGAACAGCACTTATCCTATACTACTCATGCAACTCATTATTTTTATAGTTTCCTAGCACTTTCCAGGGTTGTTGCAGTGTAAAATATCTATTTTGTCTTACTGTTTAATGTTTTGTATCTATTATCCATTATTCACTGTATTTTGTCTTTTGCTCTCTGCTTACTGTATCCTCATCCCCTTTCCCCAGGACACATCTGGAAATGAGCATTTATTGATCAATATGCCTTTCCTGGTGAAACTTTTAAATAAATAAATAATTATTAGCAACAGGAAGTGTATGAGCACTAATGCAAACAAGAGCAGCAAAGTGGGTAAGCTGCAGACACTGATCACCACAGCAGAACTGGGCATACTGTACTAGGAATAATAGAGACATGATTTGTGCAACATGAAGATAAACCGCTATAAACCAGGCAAGAAAGAAGGAGGTACAGCCATAAACTGTATGTCAAAAGCCAATTGCAGATAACTAAAGTACAGTACCTCAATGCAGCTGAGCTTGGAACACACATTGATGGCACAGAATTCACAATAAAGGATCCTTTTCCATGTCTTGTGATAGGAAAAAGGATTTTTTTTACTATTATGCAGTCATGATAAAGGATTCCTAACAGTAAATAAAATACATTTCTGGGACATATCTCTGACATTGAAGTGCAGATTACACCTACAGTAAGTGAGTCTCGAACAGCAAGCTAGGTGTGGTGGTTTCTCTCCAGAATGTCATTTTTGTGGCTTTTGAATTTTTTTTAAACAGAAAACAAGATAATAGCTTGCGAAAATGGATGCTTCTCTCACATAACAGGATTTTTAGCTCATGAAAAATGAAGTGATCTCGCAAGAGTGAATCCTTTTTTGCAAGGTCAATCCTCATTCAAACTTTATCCCTCTAATTTGGACAGGGGAATTCCCACTGAAAACAATGGGAACTTAAAAATGTAATATCTTTGCAACAGATTAATATTTTTTCACCAAACTAAGCATGTCAGTTCTGTTACCCAGGCTGATTGTGAGATAAAAAAATCACACCAAAATTAAACACCATATGGACACAAGGCAATAAGGAAAAAAACTGTAAAAAAAAAAAAGGTGATTTTTAAGGTTTTAGAACTATCCAGATCTCAGAATCTATACATCTGACAAGAACAAAACTTGCCACATCAAGAGAGCTACCCACAGGACAGCACATACCACATTTTGTGCAAATCCATTGATCAGTTGCAAAGTTATTACAGTGCAAAATTTGACGTTTACCATTAAACTGACTACTCAACCCTAACTATAGGGCATGACCATGCATACGTACAGGTGTGTCAGTCACAAATGAAGTGCAGTAACTTGCAGTAATGACATGTCACAAAGTACTGCATCACAAAAGGGCTTAATTGCCATTGGCTTACAATGGCCCCTGTAGTAAATTGTAGTATTCTGTGATATTCTGCAGCATTTCTGTGCTTCATCCTGGCTTGCCACATCTGTGTGTGTGTGTGTATATATATATATATATATATATATATATATACACACACACGTATATATATATATATATATATTTATGATAGAAACTTTCAAGTACCTCAAGAGAATCAACAAAGTCCAAGAGGTTGGCATCTTTCAGAAAAAGAGATGTGCAAGAACAAGGGGGCACAATTTGAAGATAGAGGGGGGACGGCTCAGAGGTAATGTGAGGAAGTATTTTTTCACAGAGAGGGTTGTGGATGCATGGAACAGCCTCCCTGAGGAGGATGTGGAGTCAAGAACAGTAGGGGAATTCAAGAATGCATGGGACAGACATAAGGCAGTCCTAGTGGGGGATAGGAGGAAGTAAGCTGTTGGTTAACTAGGATCTGTGGCTTATCTGTTAGGTAGAAAAATGGGCAGACTAGGTGGGCCAAGCAGTCCTTATCTGCTGTCAAATTCTGTGTTTAATTCATGGCAAAAAAAACTCCATTTAATGCATCAGTTAGGGTTATTCCACAGTGACAAATGAGAGCAAATTCAGTGTTAGGGTTGAAAGCCCTTGCACCACCCAGCCCGCCCACCAACTGGCATCGGGTGTGCACTGGGGTCATCGGCCTTAACTCTCACCCCATCATATGTGTAACAAGCTGAGGTATAGGAGAATGGGGTGAGAATTAGGACCAACAACCCTAATGTACACCCCAATGCCAGTTGGGGGCAGGCTGGGGTGGCAGGGGGCTTTCAACCCTAACACCGAATTTCCTCACTTTTGTTGCTGTGAACAACCCTAACTGATTCATTAAATGGAGTTTTTTGCCATTAATTTCCTTCCTTTTTGAGAATGAGTACTATAAATAGTGAATGGAATGTGGTGGTGGGAGTGCAGGCCTTCTGGCCCTGCGCTCCCACCACATGATTTTGTGTGACATAGTAATGGTAACTGCTACACAAATGCAAGCACTAACGCTTACGCACATAGTGACACAAACATAAATGGTAAAGCAAACGTTAATAGAAATGCAAGTGGAAATTAACACCAATGTGAAGATTGACGCAAACAGAGACGCAAGCGTGTGTGGAAACACAACTGGTAAGGCACACGGTCATGGTACCACTATTGTAAATGCAAGTGGTAACTGTAACAGTAACAATAATGCAAAAGGAAACACAAACAGAAACGCAAGTGCGTATGGAAACGCAAAGCGTAACGCGCACAATCACAGTACTGCAATTGCAAATGCAAATGATAACGGTAACAGCAAAAATAACACCAAAGCACAGAGAAACAGAAATGGAAATGCAAGCATGGATGGAAATGCAAACCATAACACGTACGGTCACGGTACCGCAATTGGAAATGCAAATGGTAACAGTAACAGCAAAAATAATGCCAAAGGAAACAGAAACGAAAATGCGAATACAAGTGCTTACAGAAATGCAAAGTGTAACACACACAGTGATTGTAATGCAATTGGAAATGCAAATGGTAATGATAAGAGCAACGATGATGCCAAACGAAAGGCAAATGGAAACGCAAATGGAAGGGCGGCAGCAAACACAAATGAAAATGTGCATGGTGACGCAAATGTAAATGCAAAGACAAACAGAAGTGGAAATGCAAATGGTAACAGTAACGGAAACGCAAGCACAAACGAAAACGCAAAGGGTAACGCACACTGTGGCGTACATGGGAACGCTAACGCAAACGGGTACGGAACTGCAAGCGGAAATGGTAAGGGTAACAGTAATGTAAGCGCACACCCTGGTTTTCCTGAACAGCTGCATAGAGAAACACAGTGAGTACAAAGAATGTATGCATAATAATGGGGCTCGGAGCAGAAAATGAGTTGGAATACTAAATTGCTTATATTTCAGGAACCGTACAACGTAGAAAAAAAATTACAATTTCGTATGAATGATGACTTTTCTGGCTAGTTTTGTACTTAGCCCTGATGGGGTGGCTAAGCATTTTTTCGATGAAAAGTTCGTATCTCACACCGTTTTTGAGATATGGGCCCTGAAAGGCACGGCAGATGCCGTAATGTTAGCCTATGGGTAAAAATGTGAACCTCAGAGTGCCTTAACTTTGCCGCCCTGTAATATTTTTTCACCAACCCACCAAAAGACACATCTGTGGGATGTTGACTTTCCTCCCTCCAAATTTCAGCCCAAAAGACCAAACTGTTATTTGGCAGCAGGGTAGCAAACAATTCCTGGCATGCGGCGGACACCGTAATGTTAGTCTATGGGAAAAAGCATAAAATTCAGAGTGCCATAACTGTACAGCCATCTAATATTTTTTCACCAAACCACCAAAAGGCACATCTGTGGGATGTTGGCTCTCTTTTCTCAAAATTTCAGCCCAAAAGACCAAACCGCTCTTTTGCAGCAGGGTGGCAAACAATTCCTGTCATTTTGGCCATAGTGTTGAAAAGTAGTGTCATGATTTGTGACACCTTTCACAAAAAAGTGCGACACTACTTTGTGACACTACTTTTCCCAGAAATTTGAAAAACGTATTTCTAGGGTGTTTAACCCCAAAATAAAGACATGGCTAGCATCCTCAGGGCTTGACTAGGTACAAACAAAAAGAATTATGTCCCTAGATGGTCCCAATTTTAAATGCCAAGCATTTCTGTGATCAGTAACTGAAAACAAAATGGCAGATTTGCAACACTACTAGGTCATTTAAGACACTAAAAAGTGCATTTGCGACACTGTCAAACTTTGTAACTTTTCCCATTGACTATAATGGGAAACTTGTTTTAGAATAACTTTTGAACCGTTCAATATTTTTTCATGAACTCTTCAAAAGGCACATCAGGAACCCCAGCTGCACATTCTCTGAAGTTTTTGGACTGGTCGTGCAAACTGTGTGACCTATAGGTGCAAGCAAAGAATTCACACAAAAAAATGTAATTGCATCCCAAAATGTCACTTAATAACTCCACAGCCATATATCCAACCGGTACAAAAGTTGGCAGATCTCAAGATCAGTGGTTACACCCCATGCCTGCCAAATTTCAGGCAAACTCATTGAATGGTGGCAACGTTAGTAAGGTGAAAAGTTCCACCATTTAACCTTAAATGGGGTACTCAATCCTCACTATGGTAGAACTACCGTGCTACCATAATATATGATATATATTAGAGGCCAAAAACTCCATTTAATGCATCAGTTAGGGTTGTTCCACAGTGACAAAAGTGAGGAAATTCGGTGTTAGGGTTGAAAACCCTAACTCTGCATTCACCACTGACCCCCCCAGCACCACACACACATATGCAAGTAGGGAGCAGGGCCAAAGCAACATGACCAATCACAGACAACCAGCAGCAGGTGAGAGAAATAAAATACAACTGTGTAAATGTAGTACAAGACATATCCAAGATGATGAGCCAACAACTGTAGCATTTGAGCAGTTGATGTCTATGGCTGTAGTTTTGCTGTGGCTCTCCAGTCAGGATGGAGTGCCTGGTGTGAGGGTGTGGGGGGGATATTGCCTGGTCAAATGCGTGCAACTGATAATGGTACAAAGTTGTGTGCACCTTCAGTGATGGAGGTGTACCATTGATGTGTATGGAGTTAGTTTTGCTGTGGCTGGTACACTCAGGATGCAGTACTGGTGTGTGTATGGGGGTGCATTGCCTGACTGAGGCCAAGCAACTCCTAACTGTGGTGAGTGGAGTATACCTGCAATTAGGGAGGTGTAGCTTTGATGTCCATAGCCTCAGTTTTGCTCTGGCTCAGCATTAAGGATGCAGTACATTGTAATGAGGAGGCATTGCCAGTCTGCAGCCATGCTTGCAATCAGTGAGGTGTACCATTGATGGCCATACCTGTAGTTTTGCAGTGGCTCTCCAGTCAGGATGCAGTAAGTGGTCTGGGGTGCATTGCCTGGTTGACACTGTGCAACTCCTAAGTGTGGTAAGTTCTGTACAGCTGCAATCAGGGAGGTGCACTGTTGATGTGTATGGCCTTATTGTTGCTGTGCCTCTCCACTCAGTATGCAGTACCTGTTCTAGAGGGGTGGCATTGCCTGGCTGAGGTCCTTCAATTCATAACCATGTTAACTTGTGTGTACCTGCAGTCAGGGAGATATACCATAGATGTGTATGGCCTTAGTGTATCCATGGCTCTCCACTCAGGGTGCAGTACCTGGTGTGTCAGGGCATGAGACATTGGTGGGTAATGCATGCAACCCCTAAGTGTGGTAACTTGTGTGCACCTGTAATCAGGGATGTATACCATTGGTGTACATGGCCTCAGTTTTGTTGTTGATCTACACTGAGTATGCAGTACCTGGTCTGGGGTGGTGGGGATGTCTTGCAGTACATTTTGACAGTTGTACTTTATTTCTGTCACCTGTTGCTGGTTGTCTGTGATTGGTCGTGTTGCCTTGGTCCTCCCCCCATTTGCATATGTGTGTGTGTGTCTGTGTGTGTGGTGCTGGGGGGGGGGATGAATGCAGAGTTAGGGTTTTCAACCCTAACACCAAATTTTCTCACTTTTGTTGTTGTGGAACAACCCTAACTGATGCATTAAACCGAGTTTTTTGCCTCTAATTTCCCTTCTTTTTGAGAATTAGGATGGGTCTTGTCACATAGTAACAGGAACACCAACATAAACGCAAGCACCAACAGTAACGCACATGGTAACAGAAACGTAAATGGTAAAGCAAACGTTAATAGAAACAAAAGCGCAAAGTGACACCGAAGTGAACAGTGACGCAAACGGACATGCAAGGATGTATAAAAATGCAACTGGTAATGTGCACAGTGATGGCAGTGGTATTTTAAACACAAATTTTAAGTGTCACAGCAAAAAGAACGCGAAAGGGAACAGAAACGGAAACGCGAATGCAAGCGCACACGTAAATGCAAACCGTAAAATGCACGGGCACGGTACCGCAATTGTAAATGCAAATGGTAAAGTTAACATGGAGAATAACACCAAAGGAAACAGAAACAGAAATGGGAACAGAATCACATACGGAACCGCAAACCGTAATGCGTACGGGCACAGTACCACAATTGTAAATGCAAATGGTAACAGTAACAGTAACAATAACAGCAAAGGAAACAGAAACACAAAAAGAAATGCAAGCACTTATAGAAATGCAAACCGTAATGCGCACGGGCACAGTAACGCAATTGCAAACGCAAATGGTAACAGTAACAGCAAGAAAGAGGCAAAACGAAAGAGAAACGGAAACGCAAATGAAAGGACTGCCGGAAATGCAAATGGCAATGAGCACAGTGACACAAACCATAACAGAAACACAAACAGTAGTGGAAACGCAAATAGTAACAGTAACACAAACGCAAGCACAAATGAAAATGCAAAGGGTAATGCACACAGTGGTGTACACAGGAGTGGTAACACAACCGGGGACATAAACACAAGTGGAAACAGTAACTGTAACAGTAACGGATGCGCACACCCTGTTTCTGCCAAACAGGTGCATAGAGAAAAACAGTGTGTACAAAGAATGTATGCATTGTAATGGGCATCAAAGCTTAAAATGAGCATTGGAAATACTTAATTGCTAATATCTCAGCAACTGCATAACATAGAAAAAAAATTTTAATTTCACAAAAATCATGATTTTCCTGGCTAGGTTTTTGCTATTACATAGCCCACTGGGCTACGCGACTCACACCAAAAAATCTGTATCTTGCATCGTTTTCGAGATACGAGCCCCGAAAGGCGCAGCGTATGCCACCATATTAGTCTATGGGAAAAAATGCCAAGTTCAGAGTACTGTAACTTGGCAGCCATGCAATATTTTTTCACCAAACCACCAAAAGCACATCTGTGAGATGTTGGCTGCCATCCTTCCAAATTTCAGCTCAAAAGACCAAACCGTTCTTTTGTAGCAGAGTGTCAAAGAACTCTTGTCATTTTGGCCATAATCTGGAAAAGTAGTGTCACAATTTACGACACCTTTCGCAAATTTTGCGAAAGTGTCGTGAGTGCGACACTACTTTGCAACACTACTTTTTCCAGAAATTTGAAAAACATATTTCTGGGGTGTTTAACCCCAAAATAAATACATGGCTAGCAACCTGAGGATACGACTAGGTGAATACAAAAAGAATTGTGTCCCTGGAGGGTCCCAAATTTAAATGCCAAGCATTTCTGTGATCACTAACCAAAAAAAAATAGCTGACTCATGACACTACTGGGGTCATTTGCGACACTAAAAACTGCATTTGCGACACTGTCGAACTTTTTGTTAACTTTTCCCATTGACTTATTTTGGGAACTTATTTTTTTAATAACTTTTGAACCGTTTAATATTTTTTCACAAAATCTTCAAAAGGCACATCAGGGACCCTGGCTGCACATTCCCTGAAGTGTTTGGACTGGTCACGCAAACCATGTGACCTGTAGGTGCAAGCAAAGAATTCACAAAAAAATGTAAACATGCTTTTTGTTGTTGCTTAATAACTTTGTAGCCGTATATCCAACCAGTACAATACTTGGCAGATACCAAGAGCTACCAAGCCTAATGATGCTTGCCAAATTTCAGGTAAATCCATTGAATGATGACAAAGTTATTAAGGTGCAAAATTTGACCCTTTAACCTTAAAAGGCATATATATATATATATATATATATATATATATATATATATATATATCTAGATATTTATCTATATATATATAGATATATATCTATATATATATATAATATATATATATATATATATATATATATATGTGTTAGGCCATTATTGTCCTGCACAATAATTTACAAAATTTGCTACAGAAAATTTGGCTTTTGCTTATCTAAAGCTAATTTGAACTGAGTAACAGTTTCACATGAAACTACAGAACCAGGTAGAGCATTCCATTGGCTAACTATTCACTGTGAAAACCATGCCCCTCTTTTATTAGTTCTATAACTATCTCCTGTTAGCTGATATTGATGACCCTGATTTTTAACTGCACTTTGCAGTCCTTGTAAACCTATAGACTCCCATATGACAGGTTCTCTACTTGCTTTATAAATCAGACACATATCCCCACGGTATCTCCTATATTGCAAGGAGTATAATCCAAGTTCCTTCAACCTATCCTCATAAGGAAGGGATTCCATGCCTTTAATCTTTCTAGTAACTAATTGCTGCACCCCCTCCAAATGCCTCAATTCCTGTTTGAGATGAGGTTGCCATACAGAACCAGCATACTCCAAATGGGGTCTAACAAGAGCTCAGTAGAGGGGCACAATTTTGTTTGTAGGCCCTATTTTTCCCTTTAATAAGCTTATGAATTTTATTGGAATACTAACATGGAATCTTTCCTTTATAGTTATACTTAATTTTAGTGGGGATTTCAGTTTCTATTAAACCATGAATATATGTTTTGAATTCAGTCCACATTTCTTCCACTCCAAGTTTAGAGAACTTCACTTTCCAGTCCCAATTACCAACAGCTATCCTTAATTTATCATAGTCTACATTATTGTAGTTTTTTACCTCAGTAGAGCCTACTTGGATCATGTCTTTAAGTTCAATATCTAGCTCTACCATGTTATGGTCACTTCCCAATAGTGGTTCTCTAACCCAACATCCTATAATTTGGTCTTTCATATTACTAAGAACCACATCTAATATTTTTGAACCTCAAGTTTCCTCATGAACATAATTTTGTAAAACTAAAGTATCGATTGCCTCCAAAAAGGCTGACTGTTCAGTACAAGAAGATACCCAGGAATTCCAATTAATTCCACTGTACTTAGGGTTAAACCCTTAACTTTGCACTTTAATAGTTTTGCCACATTCAAAGGATTTGCAGCAAATTTTTGCATTTGCAGTCGGGGGCCAAGTCTCCTGACATGCAAAGTTTCATTCTGGTACTCAGAAAAGCTGAGATCAAATATTCCAAGCCATCTGGGCTGTAGGTGATGGCAAAAAAACAGCAAAAAAAAAAAAGATTTTACCTAAAAATACATTAAAATAATCTCTTTAAAAAAAAAAACACCTGAACCTGCTGTAGCTGACGGGAACTGTTTAGATAGATTCTACTGTTTGTTATTTTTAAAAATACATGTCAGAAATACCTTTTCTGAGCACCTCAAACTCCAGGTTGCCTGACATAATGAAAGGAGCCCTTGACCTGCATTCTCTGTATGAGAACAGCAGGACTTTCTTGAGTTCTGTAGCCACAACTGGAAGTCGTGCTGCAGGCTACAGTGAGACCAGTGAGTCACAAATCCCTTATTTTGTCTCTCTCTCTTTCTCTATCTATCTCTCCTATATATCAATCTATCTATCTATCTATCTATCTATCTATCTATCTATCTATCTAAGTGGACTGAAGTGCCCAACCCCCATATCACTTCATTCTCCCCTTCCCCTCCAGATCACGCTGCTGCCATTCTGAATGCTTATTTTTGTAATACATAAGCAGACCGGGGTGCCCACCCACCCCATACCACTTCTCTGTTCCCTCTCCTCCAAGTCTCCCACCCCACTCCCCAAAGTATAGCCCAACATTGGGGTGCCAAATTCCCAGTGTCTGAATCTCAGCTGTAATAAGGAAAACCATCTCTCAATGGTTTTTTTTTCCAGTCCTATAAAAAATAAAACAATCCCTCGCCGATCAGACCCTGCCACCACAACCTCCCTCTCAGCACTCAGCACTCACCACCCCATACCCCCACTTAGCCTCACCCACCTGAACATGACCTATGGTATAGATCCAGTCAGTGATGAAAGACATGTCTTGCAGCTGGAGTCAGTAACTGCAGTATGAGAAACTAAGGTAAGTGAGGTTCAATGTATTTCAATGGGGTTTTAAACTCTGATGCATAACTTTGTCATTTTTGCATATTTTCATCCCAAATGTTCCACATGATCTTCTTGGGACCATACCACATGACCAGTGGTGGTGAAATTATGTAAATCAGGCCCAAAAGACAATTTTGTGGCCACTTGGTGAAATCACCTTTTGGGCAGGATTTGAAAATTTCACCATCATTGTTCATGAGGTGGGGTCAAAAGAAGGCTATGTTGAAAATTTTGAGTAAAAGTATTTAACAGGGACAAACTTATAAGTGTATGTTGAAAATTTTCTACTCTCATAAGTTCAGTAATTTTAAATATATTTACTCCAAATTTTCAACATAGTCATTTTTTCACATCACCTCATGAACTTGACAGCTGTCATTTTTCAAACTATGGCCAAAGTGTGTTTTTAAACCTGTGGCATGAAATTACATTTGGATGGTGCCCAGTGATGTTCCTGTGGGAATTTGACAATTTTCAGCTACCTGGGCCATAAGGTGGGGTAATAAGAAGGCTATCCTGAAAATGTGGTGTACAAATTCAGTAAAATGCCTACTGTAGGTTATGACTGAATGCTGCAGAATTTCAGTGTTTACTCATAACTTTGCTAATTTTTAATATTTTGACTCCAGACTTTCAACATAACCATTTTACCACACCACCTCATAAACATGCTAGGTGTCATATTTTAAATCCTAGATAAGGAATCTTTTCACACTTCTGGTATGAAATGACATTTCAGCCAACATACTATAAATGCTACATGTCATGTTTATAAGGGCAGTTATAAAATGACTATCTTGAAAACTTAGGGACAAAATTAAATACAGAAAAAACAGTGAATGAGTGAATAGTGAATGTGTAACAGTGGATGTGTAAAGAGTGAATGTGTAAAGAATGAATGTGTAAAAGTGAACATGTAAAGAGTGAAATGCGTAAAGAGTGAATGTGCCAGGTCCTGTACTTCTGCATATGGAGTCTTCCCAAGGCACACCGACCAAAGGGCCATGCACATCTGCTCCTATTCATGAAGGTCTCCAAGGGACCTGTGGGACTGAGGATACAATTCCACTATCTCAAACAGAAAGGAAAATCATTGCAAAAAAAACTTCACTAATGCACCAGTTATGGTAACTTAATGCCATAAAAGTGGGGAAATGTGTCATTTGGATTTACAGCCCTAACTCCCCACCCCCATTCCACCCACTCCCCAAGCAGCAAAATGAGAAAACATCAGGATTTTGGGTCTCCAAAGTCTTGGTGAATCAGTGGTGGGGTCTTCCTTGGAGTTGTCAACCCTAATGCTCACCCCTGCCCCGCAGCCTGTAGCCTCCAGTTTGAAGCACGAGATATAGCTACAAGCCAGTGCCTCATAGTGATACATTCTTCAAAGGTAGAGAAATATGTCCTGCCACATGCTGCCAACACAATTTGTTGTAGATTTCTTCACATAGGGCCCTGAAAAACAGACATCATGTGTGATATTGTTTTCTCAGGGAATGAGGTGGGAATTGGGGTTGACAACCCCAAGGAAGACCCCACCACTGATTCACCAAGACTCTGGAGACCCAAAACCAAAACCCTAATGTTTCTTTCCTTTTACTGCTTGAGAACTGGGGGCTGGGGTTGGGGAGTTAGGGTTGGAAGCCCTAATGCCACATTTCTGTACTTTTATGGCATTAAATTACCCTACCTTTTGCATTAATGAAGTTTTTTTGCAAAGAATATATATGTAACTACTTGATCATAAATCAGAGCAGGAGGCAGAGCCCTCAGTTTCTGCATTCAGCGAGTGTGCCCAGTTTTCTCATTGTCCTGCATAATGATGACATTTAATGAATTTGGGAAGAAGACCTCAATGGTTTCCATGCAGTTCAACATGGAGCATTTAATTTCATTAGATTTTAATATTACAAAGTGATAGCATGACCTAATCACAGCTATAGTGTGGTGCAAGAAGCCAGACCTATAAACAACCAGGTGAGATAAAGGATTAACAACTTTACTTCACATAACTTCTTTTCCAAAAAAATGTATTGAATTCTTTTATAAAAGGAAAAGAAATTAAGAAATTTGGAGGTGCTTGCTAATACTCTGAGTGTGGTTGTTTTTTTTTTTTGCATGTAATGTGCTATTTTTCTACAAATGTAATGATAATCGTGCGGAACTAGAGTTTGAACTTAACAGGGAGCCCATTACTGATCACTTCCCCCCTTGTGATGGCCATTTTTACAGATGCTTTATATTTTTATGGGGACAATTGCAGAAATGTGTGTATTCAAAATCTTGTTATACTTCCCCATCCCTTCCAATAATTATTCTCTTTTTTTGAAATAAGTTCATAATTCTTTTCTTTAACCAACATTTTTAAATAGAAGTTTTTTAAAATTTACTTTTCATCTGGCAGAGACTTGTTTTAGTCCTTTGGCTTTTCTTATTATAGGAGATTCTAGTAGAAGAAGATGAAAATATCGAACCTGCACCAGTGACGAGAATTTTGAAGTATAATGCTCCTGAATGGCCGTACATGTTGTTTGGTGCTATTGGAGCCTCAGTGAATGGTGCAGTCAATCCACTTTATGCCTTGTTATTCAGTCAGATTCTTGGGGTATGAAACTTAATTTACTTTATTTTATTTTGTTATTAATATACACAGAATGCTTCACCATTGTGTTTGCACAAACTAGAATGACAGAAAATTATTCAAGACCTTTCAGTCAAAGTTACAGAAGTGACATACCTTTCTACCCAAGTCACATAGAGGTGCCTCATCGATCTGTGCTGCACAGCTCATATTGATGTACTCTCTAAAACAACAAATACAATTTTAATTTTTTTATAAAATGTTCTTCCCCAGGTATACACTATAGAAGATATGTATGGCATGTAGTATCACTGGTTTCCAGTGAATGAAGTATTTCAGCTTTGTTCTTGTTCAAAACCCTTCCTCCAGTAATTCACTGCCTTATGTATTATTTGCTGGTTTACATACTTCTGTATCATTTATAAATTCTTGTAGTAATCTTTCTGTCAGTTGATACTATATAAGACATATTTTTGGCTGGATCAAAGGACATTTCAATCACCAATATAAAATTGATGAACATATTTTGTCTTCAGTTAGTCAACTGAGATTAAACAGTCATTTATAGTACAGTGAGGTCCTGCTCTACTGCCTAAATTTGCAGACCACTAGATGACCAAAGCAACCTATCCCCTTCTCATTTCTTGTGCTGTACTGGCTGCTGTTCTAGATATTTATTTCCAAACTAGCATATCCCAACTCCATACCTTTAGGTCTAGGGCTACTCTCCTTGCAAATTGGTGTCATTTTTTTTTCAGTCATATTTTTTCATAGTAATAATGGACTGGATTTTCAAAGCCCTATGTCAGATTCAAGGTGTTTGCGGCAAACAGTTTTGCCACAGCTGGCACCTTGTGTCTGAAGATGCAGCCAGGAGCTATTCAGCAAAGTAGCCTGTGGCAAATGGAGGCTGCTTGCAGCAAAGGGGGTTTGCAACAAGCTTACACAATAAAAATGGCTATGGCATGGTGCTAGGAGGCTTGCTGTGGAGAGGTTTCCAGATGTGGTGTGGTTTCTGACTCAGAATGACACCAGTTGTAACTAAACCAGATACTGTACCTCTATCACCAAATATGTTGGAGGCTTATAGGTCAAGAACCATGGGCAGTCTAGGAGAAGTTGTAGAAAAAACACAAGTGGTGATTTATTGTACACAAAACAAAAACAAACTAATTGAAAAATATCAGTATCTCTCATCTAGTCTCTCCAAATCAATCTCTCCAGCAGGAAATAAAACAGCCTCTCCTGGCTGTGCTAAAAATCTCTCTCCTTCTCCTCATTGGCTGCAGGTGAGTCTCCACATAGACACCGACACAAAAGACACAGACAGGCTCTTGTAGCTGCTGGTTGCCAGGCATATGATTGTGACTCGTCTTGTTGCTAGGCCTAACACTGTGATTCATCTTGTAGGTGGCTAGAACCATTGTGACTGATTACATCAGTGTGATGTCACACTCTGTCATAGCTGCCTGCCTCAGCCATCATTTCACTATCTCTAGGTTATGTATTAGGGAACCCAACAAGTAAGAAATTAGAAAATTAGGAATTAGCACAGTAGGAATAATGACTGCACAGTCTAATAGAGAGTTAGAAAAGATAGAGATAGAGATAGAAATGGAGATAGTACTAGGGTCCTTGCTTCTGTTTTCCTCCTATATAACACACATGGGACATGGCCTAATATGAGCTCTGTCACATATACCTCCCTCGCAGGGAACCTGTTTCTTTTTTCTCTTTTTCTCTTTAAAACTGGCTTCCAAAACCTTCCCTCATTCTCATTACATACATTTTAGCTATTTTCTTCCTTCCCCTTACTTTTCTGTTTTCTAAATTCCTGCACCATACCATGACAAAAAATCTGCAGTGATCCTGGGACTTTACCTGTGATAAGTCACCTACTGACCCTATGACATATACCTCCCCACCCGCTCAAGAGGAAAACCATATGGGAAGTGTTGATTTTCCTTTCTCCAACTAATTCCTAACCTTAACCTTCTAAAGAAACATTTGACACAAATGCAGGGTCTAGCCCTGCATAATCTACATGTAACTGCAACATGTAGCACCTTCACCAGGGGTGGCTAATTGTTGTACCCATCCCCACCAGACATGTTGGTACTAAGTATGGGCCCTTTCCATAGGTTCCACCTACTACTTAAACCCACAATATATTTTATCTCCTGTACAGTTTCAGACACCTGAGGGTAAACAGTTGAGTTACCCCAAAGCAGGGTCCATTAACATTCCCACCTACTTATTCCTATGTAGGTCTTTCCTTATAATTACAAATAAACACTTAATATATTTTACCTCAGACTCTTTGCCATTAACCATAACCAGTTTCATGAAACCTTTGCCATTCCATTTTCATTACAGCCTCTCAACCCTAGTTAAGAAGTGTTTTAACTTACATGCACCACCCAGCCGAGCAGGAAGGTTACCCTTCATTTTCCAGTGCCTCCATTCTTTTCCCCAGTTGACTTTATCCCTTCAGTATGCCACCACCACCTTCCTAATGAGTGTACAGGTACCTTTTCTACTCTGGGGCACTTTCTCCCAGGCCTACCTGGTAGTCACCAACACTGACTGGCAGACAGAACAGGCCTTGTGATAGGCTGTAATCTGTCTGTACACGCCTGGCCAGTAAAAGAGGGCAACAAATTATCCAGTGACCCTTGTCTTCCTAAATGCCTTCCACAGGTATTGGAGTGTGCAACCTCCATCACCTGCTGCCAGTAGGTCTGTGGCACTACTACCTGGGCATCTACTCTCTGGGTGCGGAGATTGGGTCTAATATTGTAAAGAACATCCCTTTGCACTTCATACCATGAGTACTGTCTCATGCTCACCCCACCATTAACAGGTACAGTTTCTTTAATCTTTACATATTGCAGTATTTCCCAGTAGCAGCATCCCAGGCTTGAAGCCTACCCCAGTCAATACTATCATGAATAACATTACTGTGACTAGATATAGATGGCATATGACAAGCAAAAGTCCCTTCAGCCTTTATATATGCCTCTTCTTTCTTGATTGGAGTCATTACCCCTGAGACAGTATCCCTAGCCATAGTCTCATCTGGAGTCTTGCTCACATCAATGCTGGCATCTCTATCCTCCAACAGATAGCAACTTGGGAACTCAGGCAATACTGAAAAGTCCTGGTCCACCATGGACTCCTCCTCCAGCTGTGTCTGGGAATTGTAGTCCTCTGATTCTTCCTCCAAGCCTTCTGAGGAGCACAGCTTTGTCAGTTTAATGTCTTCCAAAAAATCTATGTTTTGCTGATCTATAGGAGCTGTACTAGTTCCTCCACCTATAATCCTTGCAAGACAGCCAGCCATACCTGTCTGTCTTCTTTTCTTTCTCTCTCTTTGAGCCTCTAATAATTGAGGGTCTTTTTCCCTCTGTTTCTCTGTCTCTATTTGTTGTATCACACACCATTTGAACAACTCAGACAGAGTTCCTGGTTCTGCTGCTGTTTTATTGTCTTCTCCCATCTTTGGTGGCTTTACAGTCATATTTCTGGTGGTTATTCCAGCTCTTTCTTTTACTAGATCCATGCTGTTCTGCTATGCTTCCCTAGTTCCAGGTCTGTAACCCACAAAAAAACTCTTGGAGTTAGAGTATGCACAGCTTAAATCCAATAACTTCTGACACCATATGTGGAAACCTACACTTCTGATACTATATGTGGAGAGGTTTCCGGATGTGCTGTGGTTTCTGATTCAGAATGACACCAGTTGTAACTGAACCAGATACCTCTATCACCAAATATTTTGGAGGCTTATAGATTAGGAAGCATGAGCAGCCCAGAAGAAGTTGTAGAAAAATCACAAATGGTGATTTATTGTACACAAAACAAAAACAAATAAACTAATTGGAAAACATCAGCATCTCTCATTTAGTCTCTTGAAATCAATCTCTCTAGCAGGAAATAAAACAGCCTGTCCTCTGCTGAAAATCTCTCTCCTTCTCCTCACTGGCTGCAGGTGAGTCTCCACACAGACACTGACACAAACTCAGACAGATTCTTGTAGCTGCTGGTTGTCAGGCATATTATTGTGACCCATCTTGTTGCTAGGCCTAACACTGTGATGCATCTTGTAGGTGGCTAGAACCATTATGACTGATTACATCAGTGTGATGTCACACCCTGTCATAGCTGCCTGTCTCAGCCATCATTTCACTATCTCTATGTTATGTATCAGGGAACCCAGCAAGTAAGAAATTAGAAAATTAGAAAGTACAGTAGTGATAATAACTGCGCAGTCTAATACAAAGTTAGAAAAGATAGAGATGGTAATAGGATCCTTGCTTCTGTTTTCCTCCTATATAACACACATGGGACAGGGCCTAATATGAGCCCTGTCACACTTGTGGCAGATGCAGACTGCCATATCCCCTAAATTTGTATTCAGAGAACCCTCCCAGAGGACAATGGTCTAAGCATTGTTAGACAATCAAAAAGTAGGCGTAATGGTGTGTTGCTCCCCTCCAAGCCCTGAGCCACCAGTAAGTTTTATCAATTTAAGTACTCCTGGT
Organism: Neoceratodus forsteri; assembly: GCA_016271365.2. NCBI lineage: Eukaryota > Metazoa > Chordata > Ceratodontiformes > Ceratodontidae > Neoceratodus > Neoceratodus forsteri. Next base: position 789,876,285 of record CM028132.1, read on the forward strand.
GATCCAGTTGGCACCCCCAGCCCAATCCCCAAGCTAATTAGATATGTCAGCCTCCCCAGCCCCAATCCCCGAAGTTCTGTGTATTGCAGTTATGCATTACTGTTCCAGTTTGTATTCCTTTGTTAATTACACTAGTCCTGGTGGTCTAGTCACCACCCATCCAGCAGTGCCAGACCACCCCACAACAGCAGCTGTCATTCACTGAGCAAGTATACTATTTACTGTATGCACTCATACCAAGCTTAGTCAGTGGCTGGCCGTGGTGGTGAGAAGTTGTCTGTGCCAGTCACCGACTGGGTACGGGTCGGGGAGGAGTGGGGTGGTCTGGCACTGCAAGGTGGCGGGGCCAACAGACCACCAGGGCTAATGTAATTAACAAAGGAATACAAATCAGAACAGTTATGCGTAACTGCAATACACAGAAATTCAGGGATCGGGGCTGGGGGGCTGTCATATTTAATTAGTTTGGGGATCGGGGCTGGGTGGGTGCCAACTGGATCATCAGGGAATTAAGTACTTAAACCGATAAAACTTACTGGTGGATCAGGGCTGGGAGGTGTCTGTTAGCCCACAAGAACTGGATTATTCATAATAACAGGGATCAGATTTGGGTCTGGGGGGTAGGTGAACCACTACATTCCATGCCTCCCGACCGCCCCATGGCTTGTGGCATACTCAGTGGTTGTGCTCCCTGTTTTCAGCACTACCACTGATGCCACAAGCCACAGGACACAGGCTCAGGGACCCTGTCCAATACTGAATTGGGCGCAGGGTCCCTAATGCAGGGTCTGCTGGCTCAAGCTGCCATTGTCGCAGCTTGTGTCCGACCTTTGAAACTCCAGCCAAATATGTTAACTTTGGAAAAAGCCACTGTTTTGTAAAATTACTGAATACTTAAAGAGTGCATAATACTTCTAGCAAAATCAATTATACATAATTTTAGTAGCGTTGCCTATATTCCCCCCTTATTCTATGTTACTAAAGAAATTTATAAGGCAACAGGATCCTTGCCATTTCAATGTTTTTCTGTTGCTGCAGCTTGTCTACATGTGTTGTCATAATCTTTACCTTGTGATGCTATAATCATTCCCATAGCAACCAACTGTGATCAGTAAACAGACAACTGTGACATTATAGGCTCAAAATTCAAAAGAAATTCTGTGATGCAAGGTGCCTGCTCCAAAGACTTATGACACAAGAGGCACCTTGTGTCACAGAATGCGTCAATCCTGATTTTCAAATGCTGATTGCACCAAAATTGAGTCACCTGAGACAAAGCCCGCCTGTACCACATTTGCAGCAAATAAGCCCCTGTGCCGGGTTGCAAGGGGCTTCTGCTGTGGGGGGGGGGGCTGCAACATGCCCTTATATGGGATTCTGTAAGCCCTGCCATGGCCACAACAGGGGGCTGAAGTTAGACTAGCCAGGAGGTGGTCTACTGGCCCTGCATCTGGCCACAACAGGGGGCTAAAGTTAGACCAGCCAGGGGGTGGTCTACCAGCCCTGCACCAAAGATTGGTAGGGCAGGGGGTTGAGTTAGCAGATCAGGAAAGTGGTGAACTGGGGCTGCTGGGGTAAGGGTGCCACAGAGCATGAGGGGGCACTGCAACAGGCATAGGAAATGGAAGGGGTACCTGGCAGAAGTACCATTGGGCATATCCATATGCCCCATGGCACCTCTGCCAGGTGCATACCCTGCTTTCTATACCCACCGCAGTGCCCCCTCATGCTCTATGGTACCCTTAGTGCCCCAGCAGCCTTGTTCGCCACCTTCCAGCCTCAGGTTCACCTCATCCCCACCTCTAGGGGGCCCATTTGCTTGTATGGAGGAGGGGATGATGGAGTCCTTCATCAAACACTGCAGGTGAACCCAGTGTTTGGCACAGCCCTGTGGTTGTGGCAACTCCTGGATTTTCAGCATAGGGACCCCTGATATTGCAGACTCAGATGCATCATCTCTGATGTACCCAGGGTGTGCCACAGCCCTGGATGGCAGCAACTTGTGGCGATCTTAGGGCTCTTTAAAAATTGAGCCCATGTGTAGGCAGGCAGCAGGAGCAGAGGCAGTCTAACAAACAGAGACCTATGTTCAAGTGGTTATCCTTATTGACAAAGAAAGAGGGGAAGATAAATAGAGAACATCTGGAAATGTAAGCAGAACTGAGTGTAAATATGTTTGTCAAAGTGTTTCTGAAATGCCACAAGCTCTTTATGTTAGTCTACCTTTTTTATATAGAAACAGGTAACATTTAGGAAAAGATCAATTACTATTATGCTTGACAGAAGCCATCACTAATTGTTCTTACTAACAAAAAAGAAACTGCTTTTTGGAATACCCTAACATTAAAATAATACTCTTGAACTTTTTTCACAGACATTTTCCTTACCTAATGAAGAAGAACAAAAGTCCCAAATTAATGGAATCTGTTTGTTTTTTGTCCTCGTTGGGCTTGTTTCATTAGTCACACAGTTTTTTCAGGTAATAATATCTAATCAAAAATTATCGGAGCTTATTTGTGAATGGATAGTTTTAAAAAATAAGTAAATGCTTGTAATGATTTGTTCCAGGGTTACACTTTTGCTAAGTCTGGCGAACGTCTCACAAGACGGTTGCGAAAAATTGGTTTTCAGTCCATGCTAGGACAGGAAATTGGCTGGTTTGATGATCATCGAAATAGCCCTGGAGCCCTAACAACAAGACTTGCTACTGATGCTTCTCAAGTTCAAGGGGTAAGTGGTCACATGTAACGGCATCTTGATAAAGAGACAGGAAAAATCAAATGGGATTCAGTGACTTTGTGGTGCATATCAGTTTAAAGTCAGCTTACGTGCATTATCACAGTAGTATTTCTGTTCATCAAGTGCTGGAACATCAAAACTGCAGTTAAAACTCTAAGTGCAAAGATATCTATTTTTGTAGTCCTTTGAGTAACATTTCCTTTCAGTGGCAGAAAGGAAGTGCAGATTTGTCTCAGACTGATGATGTGTCAGCATGTAATCCTGAATGTGTCCCCCACACACACACACACACACACACACACACGTACACACACACACACAATCACTCCAAGTCAAAATTATCTAGCCTGAGAGCCTGAGGGCCTGATGTACTTGGATATTCAGGACTCAAGGGCACTCAGAGAGCCTGGGGAGGGGGTGACTAGGACACCAAGAAGGAGGACTTCCAGTTAGGACAGGTCTTAAAGGAACTAAAGTAAGTAGCCTACGTACTAAGGGATTCTGGTGCTGTGAAGAACAAGGACAATATCAAGGCAGTCACAATGTACCACTGAGTCCATCTGATCAAGCTAAGAGAAGAAAGAGTGGGGCAGAATAGTCACCCAGTAAGGAACTAGAGGTCTATGTGCTGCCCACCTTAGTTCTTGAGATGCAGTGGTGATAAGTGCTTTGTGAAAGTTACATTACACAGGTGGAATTCTGGTAGCTTTACCTATTATACTACCATGATGTTTCGATTTTTTTTTTTTTTGCAGATTAGTAATTTGCTGTATTTCCACTCTAAATTCAAAAATACTAAACCACATTTCTCCAGTTTTGTTAGATTTCAGGATCCATTGACAGTGGGTGTGCATGCCCAATTTCAAGTCTATACCTGCAGTATCAGGGAAGTTAAAAGCATCCACATTTTTAGAATGGTTTTGCAAAATTTCACACGTTATTGAACATTGAGCTTTATGAACCCATGAAACATAGAACTAACTGAATGAAATATCTCCATATTTAAACATTTTAGGACCCTCAAAGAAGGGTGAACATACAAGTCAGTGGTGGCTGGGGGTGAAGTTGGGAGTGAAGTATTAGTGCTGTAGGGAAGTCGCAGTAATGTGTAATATGTCAAACACATTTAAACTTATTCTGTTTGACTGAAGTAATCCTTTATTGTGGTCTGCTTTGTTTTTGTGGTGCAATAGCATCGCCACATGTTCTGTTTTAGCGAGATTCTTCCAGATTGGGACAATATCTTCATGCTGCTTCATGGCCCTTTGCAACATAACAAGAAGTCTCTTTGTCCCTCAGCAAATCACCCATGGTAGATTTTGGCAGGTTGAAATGCACCGCCATGTCCCTGGTGCTCATTTTCAGCAGTTTACCAACTTTGTTCAGGATTTCTACCTTTTTTTGTGAGAGTGAGGGCAGTACATTTGGCTCTGGTGGCCATGGTGCAGCTGTCTGTCACAATCAAAATAGGCAGGTTGTAGGAAGGCTGTTTTTTTTTTTTTTACAAACTTAAGCACTACGAGCCACAGCAGACCGCACTTTGTAACCAAAATGCTGTAGCTGTTGCTATGAGGACACGCTGCTGGTGTGTTGTTTATGTGTTACATCAGCAGACACACTCACAAGAGCAAGACACAAACCAGCATAATTTCAGAAGCAGGGTACACGCTTTTAGACTCAGATAAGTCTTAAAAATGTACTCAGTGTGCTGGACATTGTAATGTGCACTTATTTATTAAATAAGTGTGAATAAAATATTGCAGTGCTGGAATTTGTTAACCTATTTTAAGTAAAATGTCTTTGAAAAGGCTAACATTTAAAACGTTAGAACTAGAAATCTAATATATTTTAAATAAAAACTTGAAACCATTGTCAACATGGTTTTCTTATGACAATACAATTAGATACATGACAATATACATCAATAAACCTTTACCATAACACTATGGTATTAAGTGTATTGATGCATATATTGACACGTATTGACATGTGTCACTACAAAGGTTGTCCTCTAGCAATGCCTCCTAAATATTTCAATCAATCAATCAATCAAATTTTTATTTATCCAGGTGACCATCATTGAGCAAGCTCATTTACAAGGTGGACTTGCAGTTCGTGAGGTCAGGAATACAACTAAAAATACACATAATACAACAGGTGTAGGTGTATACAAGAAAGATATATACAGTGTAGTAAACATATTGGCGAATAGTACATGCAAAAACAATGCCTTCATAATCATGACCATCATGGACATATTCATAGCCTGTACAGGTGTCCCTCAGATATGGAAGATGGCACGAGATGAAGGGAGAGGGCCGGCGTTGGCAGGAAAAATGCTGGGACACTATACTGACAGGATGAGAGGCATAAGAGGAGGCAAGGGGTGAGGGGGAGGGGTGAGTAAAGGTGGTGCAAGGAGTACTTAGGTGTATGGATGGGACTAGGATAGATTGAGGGAAGGGGTGAGTAAATGTGGTGTGAGGAATACTTAGGTGTACGGATAGGACTAGGATAGGTTTTTTTTTTGTGTTCACCGGTGGTGGGTAGAAGCAATAGCCAGACTACTAGGAGTGATAGAAACAATTACATAACTCTACAAACATTTTGGTATACAAGGTCTTGAACACAGCAAGACTAACAGGGGAGCTTAGTCTCAACGATTTCTGTAGCCTGTTCCACAGCGTGGGCAGGACAAAGTTTATGGCCGCTCTTCCAAAGTGGGTGCCAACCCTCGGCACTTTCAAGGAAATCAGCAAGTGACTCCTCAAGGCATAATTACCAATCGGACTTAGAGGGAGACAGTCAGCAACGTACTGCGGAAGTTTGTTGGTGATGGCTCTGAATGTCCAAAGAGCCGCATTTCTATAATGCCTATGCCGAATGGAGGTCCACTCCACAGCTGCGTATAAGGAACAGTGGTGGGTGGAAAAGGGAAGGCCAGTTATAAATCTCAGAACTCTATGATACAATATGTCCAATTTTGCAAGGTGTGAGGCAGAGCACTGGCCATAGATGAAGTCAGCATAGTCAATTAAGGAAAGGAACGTGGACTGGACAAGCTGCCTTTTGGCATCTATGGTCAGGAGGTGGTTTATCCTAAAGAAGAGGCCTAGCCTATGCCTCAGCTTTTTCAGCAGCTCCTCTATATGTTCCACAAAGAAGAGTCTGTAGTCAAGCCAGACACCCAACTATTTGAATTTCAGTACTTACTCAAGATTTTCTCCTAGTACGGAGAAGATAGAAGGTAAAGGACCAACAGCAGTGAAATATGCCACCTGGCTAGTGGGTGAGAATAGCATTGCCTTGGTTTTCTTAGCGTTGAGTAGTAGTCTTTTGCTAAGGAGCTGGTGCTGCAGAATATTGAAGTCAGTTTGCAGGTCTCCGCAGGCAGCTTCAGGAGATGCACGGCTAATGTAGAGCACCGTGTCATCTGCAAACAAGTGAATTCTTGCTTCCTTAATGCCTATGTCTAGGCTGTTGATATAGATAGCAAACAATAATGGCCCCAAGATGGATTCCTGAGGAACACCTCTTTTTACCGGTTTAAGTGGAGAAAGCTCCCCTTCAGCCTTGATCTGTTGCTGCCTACCAGTAAGGTAGTCATGGAACCAACACAAGGAGGTTGAATCCAGGCCTATTGATTTTAAGGTGGAAAGGAGCAAGCAATGGTCAATGGTATCGAAGGCCTTGCTAAGGTCCAGGAAAATGGCACAAACAAATTTTTTGTTGTCTAAATCCAGTTGCCAGTTATTAGTTACTTTTGCCAGAGCTGTAATAGTACTATGCTTAGCTCTGAAGCCAGACTGCATAGGGTTTAGTAAGTTAGAGTTGTCTAGGAAGGTTCTCAGCTGGGCATTCACAATTTTTTCCACGAGTTTAGACAGTATGGGAAGGAGGAAGATTGGCCTATGGTTATTTAGATCACAGGGATCCCCTGATTTAAAACAGAGGGATGACATGAGCAATTTTCTATAGCTGGGGAAGGGACCCTTGCGATAGGGACAGGTTGAATAAGTGAGAGATAGGAGCAGCAAGGATATGGTATGCAATCTTCAAGAAGTATGGGTTGAAGGAGTCGGCCCCCTGCACTTTTTTTAGTGTCCAATTGTAAGAGAAGATCTTCAACTTCTTTTAAGGAGGTGGGTGAGAAGGAAAAGATTACATTATTGTTGTTCTGATCTGGGAGCTGTGTGTTGATCTGGGGGTGAAGCATGCTTACTGGTGCATTATCGAATGCCAGGCCTGCAGTGGCAAAATGATTGTTGAAGGCCTGCAGGATCTCATTTCTATCATGTATTGTAACATTGTCAGCAGTAATTTTTGAAGGAAGCACATTTCCTGGTGAGTGACCGCACAATTCTTTTAAGGTGGACCAGAAATTGGAAGTACATTTTGACGCAGAGTCTAGCTCAGAGCAGTAAAAGTTGGCCTTGCCCTCTCTGACCAACTTAGTGCAGGAGTTTCTAGCTATCCTGAAATGACACCAGTCTTCAGCTGCATGTGATTTGCGAGCCTTTTTACAGAGTTTATCTTTTTTTAGTAATGCAGCCTTGAGATCCGCTGAAAACCAACAACATGTTCTAGCTTTTATACGTGCGTTTACCAGGGGAGCATGGTTGTTTATGGCACTGGTTACAATTTCATGGAAGATATCGTATGCTGTACTCACTGATTTAGCTAGGTAAAAACTCTGCCAGCACAAGGAGTTTTTTAGTTCATTGAAGTAAGCAAGAGGATCGAAGTTCCGTCTGAACCCTTTAGTGGAAAACTTAGATGCTGATGTGGGTTTAGTGTCAGCTCTTATACCAGCAATAAAACAGTGGCCACTAAAATCTGCGGAAAAGATTCCAGCGTGGGAAAAGGAATATGGTTTGCTTACAAGAAGGACGTCCAATAGAGTGCTGTTCATTGGGTTTTTCATGTTAATGCGAGTTGGTTCTGTAATAAGTTGTGTGAACCCGTGGGAGTCACAGAATTGCCTCAGGGATAATGAGACCATAGTCAGCCAGTCATAGTTAAGATCCCCTAGAATAATTGTTTCAAGAGGAACAGAACCCTTGATAGTTGACAGATGGGTCAGGAGCTGAGACCCTGCTGCTGGGGGTCTGTAGCATCCTATGACACGGAAAGACACTGATGGGGAAAGTTCAATTTTGAGGGACAGGCATTCAAATCCACCTGTAACAGAGGAGGAGGAGTTAAGGGTGGACACCGAAAATTTGTTTTTGACATAGATGGCTAATCCGCCACCCCTGGTCTGCCTATCGGCTCTGAATAGGAGGTAGTTAGGGATGTTAACCTCTCTATCTGGAGTGGATGGCCAAAGCCAGGATTCCGAAAGCACATGTGGTGCAGTGTGAATAACCCAGGCCTGGATTGAAGTAAATTTATTTAAAAGACTGCAAACATTTGTATGCATAAAGCTGAATCCTTTCAGCCTTGTGAGTTCAGATGGAGATGAGAGAGCTTTGTGGGGCAAGGGTTAAGTTCGACATAGCCTGAGCACAAAAGTAAAAGGAGCACAATTTTCCTTAGGGCAGCAAAAGATAATTTGAGGGCACAAGTCTTTCTATGACTAGTTTAAGATGGAGTGCAGGGGTCCAGGGTCCTAAATTTCCCCCTGTGTTGTCCTAGGGATGCATAGCCTAGGGCCCATGCAGTGTAGCACCAAGACGTGTTAATATTGGGGGGATAGGGTGAGGGACCACATAGTGGTAGCGAAGTAGCGGTCCCACCTCGAGGAGATCCCTCAAATTGATGAGGGTGCAGAGTCATGTGGGAACAGCACAAACTTTTCATAGAATTGATATATGAGCAGTCTAGCAGTAGAAGGGTCATGACTCCTCTTTGGAGTCAATTCTGCCCGATTGGTCTAATACATAGGGTACCATACATAGGCAGGTAAGTAAATGGAGCCATAAGGGGACTATCATGATTGCTCTATGTGGTAACAGGGGCCAAGGTGCAACAAGATAATCTAGCCTGGTTATAAAAATTCAAAAGATCACTGCTCCGTGTTGGACTAGCTGGAGGAGACAGGAATCAATGTTTTGTAAGATAAAGCAAAAATAGCCTGATGGTACAGGCGTCTTAAGGAACTTTCTACAACAGGCAGGAGTTCCCTACCGAATACACTTCATGCAGGGTATCAGAGGAACTGCCTAGGGTATACAAGTTTCACGATCCCTTGCCACTAGGTGAGGTGAACTTATGCAAGAATTAGCCAGAGGATGCGTCTAGGGTAGAGAATATGGGATAGGCAGCAGATGGACCGATGACAGTGGGGGGTGAAGCAAGATGATCTATATAGTAACACCCTGGAGGGGGGGTAGAAAAAAGCAGCTTTGCCATACCTCTGCTGGTTCAGGAGTCTGGGGAAGTGGTCTCGGGCTTCGGCTGAGGAAGCGCCGACCGCCCAGTAGCCGCATCTCCTATGGCAGAAGAGATGGGAGCCCTGGAGGGTTCTTGGCTGAGGAAAGAGACAAAAGAGAGACTATTATTAAAAGGGAGACTATTAAAACGGAGACTATTTCATCATCCTTAACCAAAAATGGGTAAATGACAATTTATTATGTAGCTGTAGTCAGGTATGGGAAAGATTTTAGTGTTATTACATTAATGAGACCCACCTTTTTCTCATTTTAATCTGTTTGTTGTACTGCTGTGAGTCTAGTGACAAAAATAAAGAGATGCTTAGAAGACCTGGTTAACTCTGTCCCTTTCTTTTTAGGCTACTGGATCCCAGATAGGAATGATTGTGAATTCCCTAACCAATGTTGGAGTGGCAGTTATCATCGCTTTCTACTTCAGCTGGAAATTAAGTCTCGTGATACTCTGTTTTCTGCCATTCCTAGCCTTATCTGGTGCTCTTCAGTCTAAAATGCTAACAGGATTTGCCAATCAGGATAAGAATGCCATGGAAGCAGCCGGGCGGGTACTGTTTACTACTTCTATTATTGTCAAACATGAAAGTTCCGTAGTACTCAAACATGGAATCAAAACATGATAGGAGGCATTACAAAGACTGGTTAAAATGAAATAGTAAACATGGGAGGATGAGTTTAGTCTCCTGGATCTTTAGTTCCCAGAGGTTTTTTTTTTTTATTCTCCTCTCTCTTGAAACACAGGATCATAGTAGTATTAGACAGTTTTTTTATTTGTTTGTACAACAAAATACATGAAGTAACTTTGAGATACAAAAGGACTGGATATGGACTACATTGTCTGCTGTCTGATTCCATCTTATGACCCTTATGATCCTAGGTAAAATATGCCTTGTGTTTCAATGACTTCATTTTAAGTGTCATATTTAAAAGGTATCCTCTGTGATGATGCAGTACTACAGGGTCATCAGATCTACTAGAATTTCAATATTTTTTTCCATAAAGGTTTCTGTCTCCTCCATCTTTGTGTGATCCGTCATCTGGCCCTGGCAACCACCCATTCCCATCACCTATTAACCTGGTGCTGCTTGCTGTCATCTTCTTCCATGGTAGGATTCCAGGAGGAGGGTCATGCTCCCCCTGAAGAGCACAGGATCTAGTTAGGCAAACTGGCACCAAGCTCTGTGGTGTGAGGCCCAAGCTAGCCAGCTATCACTGAAATGGAAGCTGGGATTTTTCTTCCCCATTTGTTCCTCCCTCCACATACAAGAGGGCATAGTGGCTTTGTATGCTGCAGACTCCATCACTGGGGAAGCAAGCTTCCCAGACCACCTCAGGAGTAACTACAGTGCCAGACTGTCACCCTTTCCTTCCCCAGGCTGGGAGAAGCTGCCACCGGCAGCACCATTTCCCATCTACAGCCAACCACTCAAGTGCACAGGATGCTGCCATGGCAGCACCATGAGATATTGCTGGGGTAATGAGTATACCACACACACACACACAGAATTCCAGCATTTAACAAGAACAATGAATTGTCAGCCAGACAATAATACAAATGATTATCATTTTATTATTTAAATTTACTTCATCTTGGGTTCACCCCATTAGCCCACAGGCAGTACATCGGGCTGTCATGCAGGCGATGTGGGATTAGGACTGAACTCGGGATGCTGCATTAGGAGGTAGGCCAGATTGCAGGGCACTGAGGTTGGGAAGGAACGGCATTGGGATCAGGTGCCACATCAACTGCTGCAGAGGTCTAAGGGACCTTGCTCTCTCTCTGCTGGATGCGACTGCATGAAGCCAAGCTCACTCAATGGGCTACACCAATGCAACGGGGGAGAACCAGCAGAAAAATGGGAGAGAAAAAAACATGACTGTCAACATGATGGCCTGGGCTCCCATGGTATCCCCTGGGTCCTAGTGTCCACCAATTAGATCCTAGTCCACAAGGTGGACTGCCTAAGGAGAGAAGGATGGCCCTCCACCTGGGGCCCTAGCCACAGAGGCAAGAACTGTGGGAGATATCAATAGTAGAGGGACCCATGTGGGATGGGGATCAATGGTCAGAACAAGGTATATCCCTTTCAACAGGAAATATCCCTGATGAGTCAAGTCTGTGGAAAAAAAATATTTAATCCTGGACCAAACTAATTGAGCTAAACAACTGTTAAACAAGGAACTTAAGTGAAGAGGCATAATGCCCATTTACTAGAAATACCACCAACAGCTTAATCTGGTTCAAGGTCAGTTGGCATTCATCTGTATCCCCCTCCCTCGGGTCATGTCCTTTACAGGATATAAATTCCCAAGGCCTTGTGGCGGTGCCTGACCTATCGTCCCTCGAGTTGGCAAGTAGTGATCCAGAGACCCTTGTATCAGCTTATAATTCTGCTGTTGTGGTGGCCCTGGATCCAATTGCTCCTGTCCATGTGCACCCCCTCTCCCTTCGCCCCAAGTCCCCTTAGTTTGATGGGACTTTGAGGGAGATGCGGAGACAGGGGCAAAGGTTAGAACGTTGCTGGTGTAAATCCACCCTTGATGCCGATCGCCTTAGATTGACCGACCATTATGTAGTCTATCAATCTGCAATCACCCGTAAGAAGTCAGAAATCCTGTCCAGGGAGATTGCGGTTGCTCGAAATTGACCAGCTCAGCTATTCTGAACTGTAGACAGACTGTGCAACCCAGCCTGTGTGCAAGTTCAGAAAACTTTTTCGCAATTAGAGTGCGATGAGCTTGCTCGATTTTTTACAAATAAGGTGGCCAACATCGGGGCGGATTTGCAGCCTGCAACCTCTAGGGGGGATGTGGTTAGTTAGTGCGAGTTCGCTGTTCCTCAATTTTCATGGAGTTCCTTCAATCGGCTAGATTTCATGGATGTCATGAGGATCATTCTGAGTGTGCGCCCTACATGCTGTAGTTTGGATCCTGGACCGACTCCCCTTATTTTGGGTTGTATTGATATCATTGGTCCAGTCCTTGTGCAAATTGTCTGGTGCTTCTTGGAGTCAGGTGAGTTTCCTAGCTCCCTGAAAGAGGCGACGGTAACACCACTCTTGAAGAAAGCTACTCTGGACCCAGACAGTTTCACTAACTACAGACCTGTCTCTAACCCTCCCTTTGTTGGGAAGGTGATTGAGAAAGTAGTGGCAGCTCAACTGGAAGACCATTTAACCATCCATGACATCTATGAACTCCTCCAGTCCAGTTTTCGTAAAAGACATAGTACCGAGACAGCAATGGTTCGGGTGCTCAATGATCTCCTGAGGGCGAGAGGTCAGAAGAGACGTTCCATCTTGGTTCTCTTAGATCTCTCCTCAGCTTTTGACACTATCGATCACCTTGTACTGTTAGCGTGCCTGAGGCATTTATGTGGAATGTCGGGAACTGTCTTTCGATGGTTCGCCTCGTTCCTCAGAGGGAGATCACAGAGAGTTGTATCCGGGGTTTTTTCCTCGAGCCCAACGGCTTTGTTGTTGTGTGGGATGCCTCAGGGTTCTGTGCTATCACCCATGTTATTTGCGGTGTATGTACTACCCCTCGGAGACATTATAAGAAAGTATGGGCTGAGGTTTCACTGTTATGCAGATGATACCCAGCTTTACCTATCTTTTGCACCTGACCAGGATGGAGCTCTCTTGGTCTTTAACAACTGTCTGAAAGAATACAGGAGTGGATGGATGCTAGCAGGTTGAAGTTGAAAAGACTGAGGTATTGGTTGTGAACCCTGGTCGACAGACAGAGGGGCTGGGTGTTGGTGTGCCTTCTGGAATTTTTCTTGGTGGCATTTCTCTCCCAACCTCTGAACAGGTGCGTAACCTGGGGGTGGTCTTAGATGACAGACTGACTCTACAGTTGCAGGTGTCAGCTGTCATCAAGACCTTTTACCATCTTAGGAATATCACCAGAGTTAAACACCTGGTTCCATCTGACGACCTTCCAACATTGGTCCACGCCTTTGTGTCCTCGCACTTAGACTACTGCAACTCCCTTTACTTTGGGCTTTCAGGGGTTGAAATTCACTGCCTGTAGCTGGTTCAGAATGCAGTGGTCCGGGTTTTGACTGGTACTAATAGATCCAGTCATATTACCCCGGTGTTGCGCAAACTGCACTGGTTGCCTATACGGTGGTGAATCACCTTTAAAGTCAGTTTACTGGCTTTCAAAGCCCTTCACGATCAGGGTCTGGACTATCTGAAAGAACTCCTGGTTCCTTACTCCCATGGTCGATCATCCCGTTTGGCTGTCGAGGGGTTGTTAGAGATTCCTAGGGTGAATTTTAAATCTTCTGGCTCTAGAGCATTTTCTTATGCTGTGCCAACCCTTTGGATTCTCTACCCCGCCAGTTACGGGAGTGCACCTCTGTGGAGGAATTTAAGAGAGGATTAAAAACCCTCCTCTGGAAATTGGCCTTTCTAGAAAGCTGAATTGTATTTTGGATCTGGATTTATTTATGTCAAGATGCTGGATTTTAATGTTTATTTTAAGCTGTTTATTTTGTAAAGCGCTTTGGAACTGGAAGAGCGTGCTATAAATAAAATTATTATTATTAAATTATTATGATTATGCCTGAAAATAGTCAGAATTTCTCTAGCGCACTTACCTGGTCAACAAAAACTAAATAAATAAATGTAATTTCTCTTTGTATGTTGATTCCATATACAGTACTGTTTTAAAGGGAGCTTTCCCTATCCCATTACCCTGTCTAGCTGGCATGGTCACATCTGAGCAGCAGACGGGTTCTCACTTTGTTTCACACACCATGGACTGGCACACATGTAGACTTTGTAGACCAGTAGGTTGGTTTAATTTATTTTACATGAAGCCAACATGCTGGCAGTACAGCCTAAAGGTTAGAGTAATGAGCTGTGAATGAGCTTGGTACATCCAGCAGACAGACCTGTGTTTGATTCCCACAACTTCCACTTGTATACTGTGTGATTCTGAGCAAGTCATTTAACATCCCCAGTGCTCCCAGGATGCCCCTGAAAACAGGCACATGTGCCTAGTGGGCCTTACCCAGTTACCAAAGAATGAAATAAAATAAAACATGCTGCATCAGAATGAGTTACTTGGGCATTTCATGACTTGGGATTAGTTCTACACTGTTCACAGAGTTGTGCTACTTTCTTCTTTATTTATGCAGCCCTTAACTATCAGTATTTTCCAATCTATGGAAGGATTTATTGCCTTCATTCAAGACAGTATTTGTTTATTTATTTATTTAAGCATTTTACTAGAAAGGCATACTGAGCGGTGTAGCACTCGATTCCAGATGCGTCCGGGGGGGGAGGGATTTAGGGTAGACAGTATACAGAGCAACATACAAATGAACGCCGAAGTGCAATTAAGTATAAACCATCTTTTTCTTTTTTTTTTTAAACAGAGGTAATTAGACATTTGGGTAATGACAATATGTAGTCTCATACTGTATGCTTTTTTCCTTTGATTGATTTGGAAGCTTGTTTTTCCCCCATTTTATTTTCCTTTTTATGCTGCCTGTTTAGGTCCTAATAATATTTTTGATAATTGCTAATCTGTTCCAGAAACCATTCAATCAGTTGAACAGTCTGTACGCATCTTTTAGATTTATCCTTGGCATTTGACACTGTGTGTCATTCAGGTTTGCTGGACAGACTTCAGGAGCAGATGGGAGTGCCTGGTACTAGTTTACTATGGTTCCAGTCTTTCCTAAGTGGAAGGGAGCAGTCGGTTGCATCTGACTGAATTCGACAGTGGTGTTCCTCGTGGTTCTGTCTTTTCACTCGTCTTATTCTCAGTGTACATTCTTCCACTTGGGGAGATCATTAAACACCAGTGTGGAATTTCACTATTACACAGATGATACCCAGCTGTATGTCTTTTTCTCCTAACAATATCATCTGTGCTGTGGTTAGAACAATGCTGGGAGGAAATGAAGGTTTATATGGCCTCCTATTAGTTAGCAGTTTCTCTTTACATGACAAAACTGTTGGTAGCAAGTAGTGAGAGGCAGTTACCAACTACGCTTGGGCCCTGTCCACACTGCAGCTCAAAAACCCTTCTGTAATGTTACAGAGGGTGTAAACCGCACTAGTAGCGGTGTGTGTTTACACTGGTAGCGTTACAGGGCGTTTTCATACGCTGTGGAAACCACCTATGAGGTGGTTCTCCATGATATGAAACCGTCTCGCCTGGGACCATTACCGCGGCAGTGTGGACTGCCGGTAACGGTCCCCTGCAGGGCACAAAGCGCAGCGCGAGCTGCATTGTGGGATTGG
Organism: Neoceratodus forsteri; assembly: GCA_016271365.2. Lineage (NCBI taxonomy): Eukaryota > Metazoa > Chordata > Ceratodontiformes > Ceratodontidae > Neoceratodus > Neoceratodus forsteri. The sequence goes on from CM028132.1 coordinate 789,891,676, forward strand.
ACGCCGCTGTAACGGTCGCCCGGATCCCGATGTGTGGACCGGCAGTGCCGGTCCCGTAACGGACACCGCTGAGGTGTGGACGCACTGCACCGCTCCGTGGCCATAACGGATTGCATCCGTTACCGGGCGCAAGTGGTGTAGTGTGGACGGGGCCTTAGGGACCTGAGGCTCCCCAGTTTTAGTGGGGTGAGACCTACGGTGGAAGAGCAAGTTCAAAATCTGAAAGTGGTTCTGAACAGTCAGCTGACATTTGTATCACACATGTTCTCTGGTGTCCAAAGCTGCTTTTATCATCAAAATATATTACCTGACTGCACCCTCTGCTTGCTACTGCTGACCTTAACACTCTGGTAAATATCCTTGTTTTCTAGCATTTCAATTACTGTTGAGCACTTTATAAGGGCTTACCTGGGGGGAAATTGTGCCTCCTGCAGCTATTCCAGAATGCATGAGCTAGGCTTCTGACCTCTATTTAGAAGTCAGATCACATCACACCATCACTACGGCTTCTGAGCTGGCTGCCTATTAGGTGGTAGATTGATTTCTGGGTTCATTTATTAACACAGAGTACTTAAAGAACTTAGCCACCAATACTTCAGCAAGCTCCCGATTCCTATGCTCCCACTAGAGCTTTGAGATCCAGTGGATAGGACATGCATAAAGTTCCATTTACTAGGCTCAACTCTGCTGGAGAGAGAACCCTTGTGGTAGTGGCCCCAGTCCTCTGGAATGCTCTTCTAGAAAGCAATCACACTGCAAATAAAGTTAACATGTTTAAAATGAAATTGAAGAAGTACCTCATGCTAGTAGCCTTTGGTGAATTAATGTAGCAGTAGAAGCTGTTTACAGTATATATTTAATGCCCTCCTCTCTACCACCCCTTCTCCCACCTACACCCTCTGTAACTCCCCTTGTAGGACTTTTGCCCTCCCTGCCCGTACTTCAACTTCAGGGTGGGCTGCCTTCTCCTACAATTTCCCAAATATCTGGAACTCCCTCCCTTTAATATTCCACTCTGCCCCATCCTCTAACTCGCTGTTCTGTCTTCTCCGTCACCACATTACCCCTTCCTGCTCCTGCTCTTGAACACATGCCTTTCCCTATTACTCATTTCTCTTAATTTTTCACCTTCTCCCCCATCTAATCCCTTACCCTCTTCCCTAAGTTTTATCTTCACATTTTTTTATTCTATATCACTTTCCCCTCCAATTCCTCCACCTCCTTAGATAGACTCTTCCCCATGTACTGGCTAAGTGGGCTTTGTGTTGTTTACTCAGTTGTGTGGTTCTACCTGAGTATCACAGTTTCCATTCTTTATCATGTAGTGAATATATTTTGTCCTTAGTATTATTGACTTTCAGTGTATGTCATTATAATTGTTTATTAGCTGCAGTTGGATTTTGTTTATTGGCCTTTGTGTTTTAATTTTTGTCTTATGTACGATTTCCATGCTTATTTTAGCTCTTTATCATACTTCATATTCTGAATGTATCCCATTTTCCCCTTTCCCCAGGACACATCTGGAAATGAGCTATTGTAGCTCTGTATGTCTTTCCTGGTAAAACTTTTTCAAATAAATATATATACTGTAATATTATTTATCATATGTGTTTATTTGTTTGATTATTTTGTTTATTGAATATGTATTTATTTTCTTATTTTGGATCTTTTTTGTACAGGTGCTCCAGGCATTGAAGGGGCACCTAAATTAAATTCTACTACTACTACTACTACTACTCCAGTACAAGTTTCAGCATAGGGACACTACTGAACTGATGTCCCAGGATTCTGGAACTGATCAGTGTAGAGGTGTGGGAAATAACAGATGTCCAGACAGATGGTTAAGATGCATAAATAACGCAAAAAAAATACATTTGTCAATTTATTTCCAAAAATAAAAAAAATCAAATTAAAGTTCACAGAAAGGAAAAAATTGGTGTTAACTCCACACCCAAAATAAACAGGAAATACTTCTTTCTCAGACTCCTGAAAATGTCTTTTCCTTTCCTCTGTACGATTAAACACTTGTGTGAAAGCACACACACAACCTCCTTGCACTGTAGTCAGTCGAATACTGACCCACCTCTTTATTGTTATCCCCTGTTGGAGAGTTCTTATAGTGATTTTTCTATGACCTCAGTCATGTGACTAAACAATTAATAGACTGATGGCTAGTTCTATAGTCATTAATTTTCACACTGGCTCGTGGGTTAGCAAGATGTCACTTTCTAATAGGGTACATCATATCCTTTCATATATATATATATATAAATATATATATATATATATATATATATATCTTTAAAGTCACTATAATACATTTATACCTTAATTATAGGAGGGTGTGACTTGGAACCTAGCCCCTCACCCTTTCAGTGACATCACTTTCTCTAACTAGTACAAAGGCAGCCATTTCATAGGCTGCCAGCCCTATAGTAGGACTCTCCAGAAAATTAAAGACATTCAGATAAACATGCATTTTCTGAATACAGAAAGAAAAGAAACACTTGTTATTGATTGAAATAAAATCTGCAACCTTGGCAAGGAAAAACAGATGAGGGGCACGCTCCCTATCTGTCTTCCTTGCAAGGTTTCAGAATTTTATTTACTCAGCATCCAAAAAGCAGTAATAATAGCAATTACTTTATACCAATATCACTAGCATCTCAATACGGTATCATTCTGCATTTTTTTCTTCTACTTGTAAGCTGCACAATACCTTCTCTCTACTTTTCTAACCAGATCACAGTCTCAGTTTGTTTATCCAATGGCTGAAATTGCAGCCAATGGCTTTCTACAATACCAAGCCTTCAACTTTTCAGAGGGCTTTTATTTAAACAACTATAGCTCCTTTCTGGATTTGTTTGGACACTACAGGGCTTTACACCATCTGCCTGTAGTGTTCTGCATCTGTTTTTAACAAATTCAGCCTTTTTTTTATTTTATCCGTGGTGCGAATACAGCTTCAGCACTTCAGGACTTGCAGGACTTCCGAAGAGTGGTCCCGTGACAACAGTACACAGTTGCCTCTTGTATTCTGCCACTGAGCCCATGCTCCATTTCTTTAAAGAATCGAAACCTGCAGTTGTGATTCTAGCTCTCAGCGGCTCTGATATTTGGACCCTTTCCTGCACGAACATGCGCAGTGTCCTGTGCAAGGGTGCGAGCATGCAAATGTGCGAAAGTGCACACATTTCTCCACCGCATCCACTCACTCCAGCAACACATAGCACTAAGCGCTTTTCTTCAGCAAAACACTCTATCTTTATTTTCAGGGATAAAACAGGGGCACCAGCAAAGGTCTCAAGGCAGAGAGTGATTTTGTATTTACCACATGTCTCTCTTTCAATACAGCACTATACTGGGCTGTCCTGTATACATTTATTCCTGTGAGGGCACAAAATTATAAACAGCCCTCTATCATTTCAATAAATCAGATGCAAGATATATTACTAAGGGGCATAAAGGGGACAGTAAAGAAGAATTAAAACTTGCCAGGTTGGCCACCCTGACAAGAAACTTGGGATAGTTAGAATATACAAAAAGAACACAGGATAGGGTGAAAATAGAAAATAGGGGGGGTTGCATCTCTACACCAAAATGTATTCTTTTTCTTCATAACAGGTCTCCCTGTTACACATCTCCCACCACAAGAAGGCAACATAATATCTTTTTGTTGGCTGAGGCCCTTCACCCTAGGAAGGGTTGGAACTTCCGCCCACCCACCCACTCTCAGAAGTTCCACCTGAGGGACCCTCATTAACTCAGTTTGTACAACTGCAGCCCAATCAGTGGCTCAGCAGGTAGCACACTCACCTCTGAGGCCGGGAGATCAGAAGGCTGTGGGTTCTATCCCCACACCAGGCACTTGGGCTAATATCCCAATACTGACACTGTAGTGCAGCATGAGGGGGGTGCTGCACTCCTGAGGTGCCGCCTTTCGGATGAGACAGTAAATCGAGGTCCCATCTGTCTGTTCTGGTGGTAGATCAGGTGGAAGTTAAAGATACCGTGGCACTTCTCGAAAAGAGTAGGGGAAGTTTCCCCGGTGTCCTAGCCAAATTTCCCTCATTCACTAAAAACACTACCAACAGCTTAATCTGGTTCAAGGTCAGTTGGCATTCATCTGTATCCCCTTCCCCCGGGTCGTTCCTGAAAATAGGCAGAATCTGCCTAGTGCACTAACCCGGTCAACAAAAACTAACTAAATAAATAAATATATCATCAGAACTATTGTACAAACTATTCCCTGAGGTTTTTAGTGGTTTCTAGAACACTAGACATTCATATCACCTTTCATATCATAACTGTTGGTATACTCTCAGCACCATATCTGGATAGGAAATCCACATTTATATGATTTGCACCAAACCTGTGTTTCACAGTAAACCTATATGGTTGTAAGGACAGACACCAACGCATAATCCGCGTGTTCTTATCTTTCATCTGGCTCAACCAACACAACTGATTATGGTCTGTCATCACCACAAAATCATTGCCCCAAAGTTAATATTTAAGTGATTCTATGGCCCACTTCAGGGCCAAACATTCCTTTTCTATAGTGGAATATTTCCTCTCTCGCTCATGAAGTTTTCTACTAATATATAGTACTGGATGTTCCCCCTTCTCATCATCTTGTGTCAACACAGCCCCCAAACCTGCCTCTGAGGCATCTGTTTGAATTTCAGCAGGTCTTTTAAAATCTGGGCTAGTTAGCACACGGGCTGAACAAAGGACTGCCTTTATATTCCTGAAGGCCTCCTCACATGCTTGGGGCCATTTAACTTTACTAGGATATTTGTTTTTGGTCAGCTCTGTTAAGGGAGTTGCCAGGGTAGCAAAATCCGGGATAAACTGATGGTAATAATTTGCTAAACCCCAAAAAGATCGAACATGTTTCTTTGTAATGGGTGTGGGGCTGTTGGCTACTGCCTCCACTTTATCGATCTCTGGTTTCAAGGATCCCTTCCCAATTATGAAACCCAAATATCTGGTCTCAGTCCAGGCTATGGCACACTTAACAGGGTTTATAGTCAACCCTGCATCCTTAATAGTCTGAATAATTGCACTTAAATGCACCATAAGTGAAGGCCAGTCATGACTGAAAATTACCACATCATCCAAGTACGTTGAACTGTACTGGGCATGCGCCCTTAAGACGTGGTCCATGTACCACTGGAATGTGGCAGGTGCCCCATGGAGTCCAAATGGCATAGTAGTAAATTGGTACAATCCAACTGGTGTAGGGAAAGCTGTTATTGCTTGGGCAGTGGGGGCCAAGGGAATTTGTCAATACACCCTTGGTCAAATCTAACGTGCTGATGTAGTAAGCATTTCCTATTCTATCTAACAGATCATCTATTCTTGGCATGGGGTACCCATCAAAAACTGAAATAGAATTTATTTTTCAGAAGTCTAAACATACTCTTATTCCTCCTTCCTTTTTGTTCACTACCACCATCGGGGAAGACCATGCACTCCTGGAAGGGACAGTCACCTCCAACCATTCCATGTTTTTCACCTCATCAATCACCCCCTGCCTAATCTTTTCAGGTAATCTATAGGCTTTTTGGTGTATGGGCTTCTGCTGGTTGACCTTAATGTCATGTTCTACTTCCTTAGCCCGTCCTGGGGTGGCTGTGAAAGTGTCCTGGAAATAGTGTAACAACAGATCTACCTCCACCTTTTGTTCAGGGCTTAAATCAGGATTTATTTGTATACCCTTATCACTTATGGGACGGTCAAGCCTCTCATAAGCAATCTCCATTTCCATCTGCTGTGGCTCAGGGTATATGTAGAGTGCCTGGACCTGGGGTTTTTCTATCCATTTCCTCAAAAGGTTAGCATGGTAAACCCTCTTGGTTGGCCGGTGACCAAGCATTTCTATTTCAAAGTTGACACTTCCTGTCTGTCTGATTACATCATAGGGACCCTGCCAGCACATCAACAGTTTATTCTCAGTTGAGGGCAACAATAATAACACTTTTTCTCCAGGCATAAAACTTTTACTCTTTAACCCCACATCATATATTTCTTTTAGCCCCATTTGTTTCTGGGTCACATTTAAATGGGTCATGTTTATATATTTCACCAGTCTCTCTCTCAATGCGATCATATAATCTATGATGTTACTGTGCCCCACATTTGTACCTTCCTCCCAGTGCACTTCACTACATCCAATGGTCCCCTAGGGTTTCTTCCATAGAGTAGGGAAAAAGGTGAAAACCCAATTGTAGCTTGGGGTACCTCTCTGTATGCGAACAGGAGGTAAGGGAGGCATTTGTCCCAGTCTCTACCTTCTTCCTGAACATACTTTTGTAACATTTTGTTCAATGTTTTATTAAATCTTTCCACAAGACCATCTGTTTGTGGGTGGTAAGGAGAAGTACGGACAGCAGATATTCCTAGGAAACGATATAACTCCCTCAACATAACAGAGGTAAAATGACTACCTCTGTCTGTGAGAATCTCCTGGGATATTCCCATACGGCTGAATATTTTAGCCAATTCTTCACCTATACAAGGCGCAGTAACAGTGCACATAGGAACAGCTTCAGGGTACCGTGTGGCATAGTCACACGCCACCAGTATCAACCGGTTACCCTTTGAACTCTTGGTAAGAGGGCCTACAACATCCATTGCAATTCATTTGAATGGTGTAGTTACATAGGGTATAAGCTGAAGAGGCACCTGATCTCTTTTTCCCCCTTGGGCAACCAATTGGCATTCTTTACAAGCATGACAATATTCTGCCACATCTTGATGTATACCTGGCCAACTAAAGCTTGCAAGTAATCTTTGTAAGGTTCGATCCCTCCTTTCTTGGCCTGCCATTGGGATATTATGGGCCAACTGCATCACCTTCTGTCTGTAAATTTTAGGTACCATTAGCTGTTCTACAGGTTCATTCAATACAGTATCAACAGAGACTCTATACAAGACATTATTTTTCAAAATAAAATGAGATTGTCCAGGGTGTTTCACTTGCTGTACCTGCAAAAGAAAAGGTTTTAAAGAAACATCCACTTGCTATTCTTTTGTAATGTCTGGTAAGGGTAACCCTAGTATAATACCAGAAATGCAGTTCTTCTGTTGTTCCACCCACTTCCTCTGCTCCCTTTTCTTCTGGTTTTTAGACTTTCTGGGTTTCCCTCAGTCCTCAGTTCCCTCAAAGAAATCCTCTTCAAAAGAAAATACTGGCTCTGACTGTTATTTCTTTGCTTGGGCTCGGGTTACCACATTCCTTGGTTTTACATAGTCTTGCTGTGCTTGCATCAGTGAGTTAAAGTGGGGAAAATCTTGGCCGATAATTACTGGAACTGGTAATCAGGGTACCAGGCCAACAGTCATACAGTGGTGCTCATTATTGACAGTCATTTCAACCACTGTTGTGTGATACTGATGAATATCCTCATGTATATACATTACTGTCATATCACATTGTTTAACCTCACTGTCTGGGGCCAAATCTGTTCTCATCAGTGTCTGCCTACTCCCAGAATCCAATAAATCCAATGTCCATTGGTCTCCAATCTCCACATTAGCAACATACCCGATATTAGCCAATGCTAAGTGAGTCATATCAGTTCTTTTCTTATTTGGGCAATTTCTTACAATATAGCCTTTGCCAAGACAACCATGGCAGATTAGTTTGGAATATGGTATTCTTCCCCCTCTGTCTCACCTGTTGTAATTATTCTGAAATGTATTAGAATAAAAAGGTCTTACCATTTCCAATGTCTGAGGTGGGGTACTCTGTTGTCCTCTGGGTCTAGTGGGTCGAGCAGCTAAATAATCCTCAGTCAACTTCATCGTGTCCTCTGCAGATTCAGGCTGATGCTCTTTCACACGTAACTGCACGTCATGAGGCAACACCTGAATAAACTCTTCAATTATAATTAGATCCACAATTTGCTCTTTGGTTTTTACCAAGGGCTGTAGCCATTTCCCACCATAGTCTCTCAACTCGGCATAGATCTCTCTAGGGGTATCATGTGCTGTCATTCTCTGGGTATGAAAATGCTGTCTGTAGGTTTCTACACTGATATCATAGCATCTTAACACCTCTTCCTTTACCCAATCATAATTGTTATAATCTACCCCACTTAACTGGCTGTATACCATCTGTGCTCTACCAGTTAAGTACTGGACCAGTCTTATGACCCATTGATCATGGGGCCAAGCACAAGTTTGGGCAATACGCTCAAAAGTGGTGAGGTATGCCTCTATATCATCACTTTCTGACAGTGGTTAATTTTATGTCTCTAGGCAAAGTTCGATCGGACTGACCTTGTGAAAGTGCCTGAATAACCTTCAGGGTATCTGTCCATTTCTCATCTTGTCTCCAACATTCCTCAGCCTGGACATGCCTGTCCTCTTCCCTCTGGTGCCGTTCCTCATCTCTCTGGCGACGATCCTCATCCATCTGGCGATCCACCTCTATCTGGCAGATACACAGCCACTTCAATAGTTCTCCAGGGTCATCTGGTGCTGGGGCCACCTGGGCTGCCTCCTGCTTCAGGGGTTCCACATCCACATTCTCATTCTCTGGTCTCTTCATCTTGGGCCTTGCTCCAAGTCCAGGCCAGGCAATAACTGAATACCAGTTCTCTCAGTTACTGATCTCGTGATGTGATATGCACCTTTCTCTGTCAGGTCCTCTTCCTCCATCTGTTAGGGTACTTAACTTCAGTACCCCCTGGCAACGCCTTCCAGGTAGTCTTGATGTACCAGTTTATCCCACTTCTGACACCAGTGTAGAGGTGTGGGAAATAACAGATGTCCAGACAGATGGTTAAGATTCATTAAAAAACGCAAAACAATTGTGTTTGTCAATTTATTTCCAAAAATAAAAAAGCAAATTAAAGTTCACATAAAGGAAAAAATTGGTGTTAACTCCACACCCAAAATAAACAGGAAATACTTCTTTCTCAGACTCCTGAAAATGTATTTTCCTTTCCTCCGTACGATTAAGCACTTGTGTGAAAGCACACACACAACCTCCTTGCACTGTGGTCAGTCGAATACTGACCCACCTCTCTATTGCTATCCCCTGCTGAAGAGTTCTTACAATGATTTTTCTATGACCTCAGAGTCATGTGACTAAACAATTAATAGACTGATGGCTAGTTCTATAGTCATTAATTTTCACACTGGCTCAGGGGTTAGAAAGATGTCACTTTCTAATGGGGCGCATCATAACCTTTCATTCATATATATATATATATATATATATATATATAATCTTTAAAGGCACTTTAATACACTTTTATACCTTAATTATAGGAGGGGCATGACTTGGAACCTAGCCCCTCTCCCTTTCAGTGTCATCACTTTCTCTAACTAGTACAAAGACAGCCATTTCATGGGTTGCCAGCGCTATAGTAGGACTCTCCAGAAAATTTAAGACATTCAGGTAAACATGCATTTTTTTAATACAGAAAGAAAAGAAATACTTGTTATTGACTGAAATAAAATCTGCAGCCTTGGCAAGGAAAAACAGATGAAGGGCATGCTCCCTATCTGTCTTCCTTGCAAGGTTTCAGAATTTTATTTACTCAGCATCCAAAAAGCAGTAATAATAGCAATTACTTTATACCAATATCACTAACAACTCAATACAGTATAATTCTGCATTTTTTTTATTCTACTTGTAAGCTGCACAATACCTTCTCTCTACTTTTCTAACCAGATCACAGTCTCAGTTTGTTTATCCGCTGACTGAAATTGCTGCCAATGTCTTTCTACAATACCAAGCCTTCAACTTTTCAGAGGCCTTTTTATTTCAACAACTACAGCGCCTTCCTGGATTTGTTTGGACACTACAGGGCATTACACCATCTGCCTGTAGTGTTCTGCATCTGTTTTTAACAAATTCAGCCTTTTTTTTATTTTATCCATGGTGTGGATACAATTTCAGCACCTCGGGACTTGTAGGACTTCTGAAAAGTGGTCCCATGGCAACAGTGCACAGTTGCCTCTTGTATTCTGTCACTGAGCCGACACTCCATTTCTTTAAAGAATCTCAACTAGCAGTTGTGATTCTAGCTCTCAGTGGCTCTGATGTTTGGACCATTTCCTGCACGAACATGCGCAGGGTCCTTTGCAAGGGTGCAAGTGTGCGAATGTGTGAATATGCGCACTTTTCGCCACCGCAACCACTCGCTCCAACAACACATAGCGCTAAGCGCTTTTCTTCGGCAAAACACTCTGGCCCAGATATTCAAACTGCACCCAAAAGGTGCGCAATAGCAGGAGCAAGTGCAAGTCCATTGCGCCCATGCGCAAGAGGTGCGATATTCAAAAACTGAGCTGGCCAAGATGCGCCTACAGCCGACGACTGAATATTGCACCACCTGCACCATATAGCGCAACTAGGGAGGGAAAGCTGAGCAGATCTGATGCCCCATAGCACAACAAGGGATGTTCAGCTGAGCAGTCCAGAGGCACCATAGCACAACCAGGGACGCCCCCCAGCAGCAGTGCAGCAATGCAACTGCACGACCAGGGAGGTAGGGGCCCACCACCCATGCCACAGATGGGCAGAGGAACACACAGCAGAACAGACATCGTCCCCCCACACCCCATGCACTGCACAACTGGGAGAGGGCTGGAATAACCACTGGCCCATGGAGACAAGCAAGCAATCCACAGCTGGGCCATGGTGCCCCATCACACCCCCCTGGCAAGCTGTGACTAGCACACAAGGAGGGCTGACCACCTTGTGCCACACCTTCCCCCCAATGCAGAGCACACCCTGCACCATGACCCCCAGACACCCTGCTCAGGAGCAGCGTCCACCACTGCAGGAAACCCCATGCATGCCACCACCCCCACTGTGACAATGCAACCCTGTGCAGCACAGAACCATGCAAGGCAGCCCCACCATGAGCACCCATCAGCGTGTGGCAGCACACAGCGATGCAACAATGGCATACACAGTGCCACCATGCACAGCCCCCAAGGTACAGCTGAGAGACCAACCATGCATCAGCACACGAGGTACCCCACACAGGACAGGGCATGCCCAGACACCACCACCAGTGGTACAGTACCCTGCACACCCTCCCAGGGACACACCCAACCCAGCACTGGCCACAGCAGCGGCGCGGGCACCTGGTGGTGCGTGGAAGCATGCACCACACCGGATGCCACACAGTGCATGGACAAACACCCACCCATACCCAAGGGCACTACAACACAGGGACGCAGTAGTGGAGCAACCAAGCCCCCAGCATGCACCCATAGAAACCGTGTACACACAGGCTGCAGTCCTCCATGGCACAAGAGTGCCAGCCACCCTGCGCAGGCACTGTGGACCTGTACGCCACCATCATTTGCCCGGAGCACAAGTCACTGACAGTGGTGCACATCCCCTGCAACACACACAAGCCACAGCATGAAGGTGGGACAACAACTGTGAAGGCCACAGTGTCACCCAAGGCAGACATGCACCACACCAGTGACAGGAGGCAACCCAGCATTGTGATGGGTACAGTGGCTGCCCTGCATGGACAGACACCACTGACATGCCAGCAGACCGTGCAGGTCACAGACATGCAAGGGTGTCAGCTGCACAGGCTGACAGGGGTGCCATGGACACAGAGCATGCACCACGGACCACTGCACACAGTCATGCAGTGCACAGGGCACAACACACACACCACAGACACTGACTGATAGCTACCCCCACACCATAGTCACCTCCCCATGGACACACACACACATACCCATGACTGCACCACCCCTGACGACATACACACCACTGCAGCTGAGCACCTATAACCCACTGCAAATCAGAGAACACCACAGTATTCATATCAAAAGATTTGTATTAAAAAAACATACCAAAAGGAACTATTTACAAAACTGTGTACAAATGTGGGGGGGAGGGTAACAAACAAGGTGGGGGTGGGTAAGAGGCAGGGGTGAACAAATGGGACAGGAAAGGAGGGGTGTGAGGGTGGGTCCAGGGGGTAGGGGAAATCAGGGGCATATATATGGTCACTGGGAGCCCCGCTCCCCGCTCCAGCTGCTCTGCCTGCTGTGTCTCCGCCGGACACCCAGCTCCTCAAACCCCCGCAGTATGTCCAGTGAAGCCCTCACCACTTGCAAGATCTCCCTCAGTGCCTCATGGATGGCCTGCAGCTGGCAGACACCTAGGCAGGGCTGGCTTTAGGGTTTTGGGGGCCCCCAGCAGAATTAGTGAAGTCATGGGGCCCCTCTACTTGGCCCACCTTTAGCCCATGTGTTTTACTGTAGCCCATAAGTGCAAAATTTTATTTGTGGTGATACTATAGGCAGAGAAAAATGGGCAGACTAGGTGGGCCAAGCAATAGTTATCTGCCAGCAAATTTTATAGTTCTTGGGGCTGTTCTTCCCATCCCATCCATTGCTGCCTGTCCACCTCCTACTGACTGGATCATAACTTGTTGAGGCATTTCATGACAGAACCAGAAAGATCTGCACAGTCCTTTACTGATGTTTTAAAACTATATTAAGATAAAAAAATGTTTAAAAATGAATAAGGTAAACTTCTCTGGTTGGGGGCCCCCAGGAGGAGGGGCTCCCAGCAACTGCAGGGTTCGCTGGTGCCTAAAACCGGCTATGCACCTAGGACAAGGGAGCACAGTCAATAGGTGTGAATGCACAGCCCCATACAGCCCACCCACTGTGCATGGCATACGGCCGTGGGACATGCCTCTGTGATGGTGTGTGACCACCCACAGTGATCACGTCCACAAGACCTGCCCACCCAGGTGCATACAGCCATGCGGACTGCTGCACACGCCCACCGGCTAAGTCATGCACAGCACCACCATGGCTGTTTAGTGACATGGCTATGTGGTGCAAAGGCAGTGGCACAGCCATATACCCGGTGCACGCATAGACCACCATCGACACACTCCCAGACATGCAGTGCCACTGGACAGTGCTGACTGTAACAAGTTGCGTGCATGGCAGTGGTGTCAATGGATGGTGGCCATGCTCCGCTGCCCACCCTGTTACACAGCATGTAATAGTAATCATGGAGGTATGGCATTCACCATCATTAGGCCAGTCCCTCAGGCGCTGTTGACCATCGCCCCTCCTAGCAGCTCTGTCTTCCTGCTGGCGCCGCATCTCCCTGGCCAGATGCCTCTCCTCCAGCCCTGTGGTGAAAACATGGAGAGAGGAACATCAGTACAATCCCATAGCAAAGTCCCCCTGCCCCCATGTGTGTGCACTCCAACCCAGCCAGACCCACCCACCCCACACCCTGATAACACCACCACAGCCAACACCGGACAGTCCTTCCCCCATATTCCAGACATATACAACCATGATACCCATATGGAAGATAAAGGTGTGTGGACATAACACCTACCTGGCTGTGGCACCGTGCCCCTCCTGGCATGTTCCCGCAAGCGGGCAAGCAGGTCCAGTTCCCTCCTCCACAGGTCGCCATACCTGTGGCGGCACTGCTCCACCATCTGCCCCCTTCCTGTGGCCTCTTCCAGGGCATTGGCCACCTCCTCCCACACCTGGCTCCTGGACCTGTCCAGGGTGCCTCCCCAAACAGTGGGCCATAAAGTGGTCCTACAATGGCCACCAGGTTGGCCAGTTCGACTTGGGTCCGCTGTGCAGCCCTCCTCCGCGCCATTCCACTTGCTCAGTTGGCTCAAAATGGTGCTCTGCAGTGCGGCTCCACCACATGCAGATACTGCATGGTACAGCGCTTCCATTCCCTATTGCGCTGTCACCGAACAGCGCAATAGTGGTGCACCCATGCCTGATGTATGGTGCCTAGGGGCAAAGGTCGGGCACAGGGTCAAGGGTCTCTGGCGCATGGACAGGCACAGTGCCATTGGAACCCAATGCGTGTAGTGCAATTGGATGCCTGTGTGCTACCTCCAGTAGCGGCCTACTGCGCTGTTGCCCCAGTGAGCCTATGATGGCCCAGTGACACAGCGCCATATAGGTGAACATCGCTGTAGCGCCACTGGCACAATGGTGGTTGTACCCTGCATTGCTTCCCGTGCACAGCACATCAGCAGCATGGCAGACACCTGCGTCAGCAACCCGGGCATGCGCAGTGAGGTGTGTACTGCGCATGTCACAGAAATGAGCCCTTGGCTCAGCACGTTCAACACAATTGTGCAAAGTGCAACAGCACGATATTCAGTCATCATATGCAAATCAGCTAATCAGCCATTCAATGGCGCAGCACTGCAATTTGCATCCACTTAAAGTTGCGCCTCGCCTCATTTGAATGGGTTGCACTATAAAAGTGCGACATTGGGCTGCACTGGCCATAGTCGGTTACTGCAGTCTATTGGTGAGTTGCATGCTGTTTGGGAGTGTAGACTGAGGATTTTGGGACATGCATGGGACTGCACAGTCACAGGTAACAACTTTCATTCTTACAGGCTAAATAATGACCAAGCGAGTTGTGGGAGAGGAGGAACACAATGGTGGAAGGAGGAGGAGGCCTAATTTCACCAAGACCGAGACCGATGCCCTGTTTGATGCTTACCTGGATCACGAGCCGCTTCTCAGCGGATGGTAGGGAACACCACAGGCCCGTGCTGCTGCATGGGAGGAGGTGGCGCGTGCAGTGAACCTGCATGGCAGCCACTAGCACTCTGTGCAGGAGTGCAAGAAGAAGATGGGCACAGACAGGAGGAGGAGGATAAAGGAGAAGGTGGCTGCCATCAGGGCAGCATGAGCTGCGACAGGTGGGGGACAGCCGGAGGTGGTAAACCTGTCCCCACAGGAGGAGAGGGTTTCTGGAAGCATGCAGCGTAGTGCCATTGAGGGTGTTCCAGGTGGTGGCTTCCAGACAGGTGGCAGCCCGTCACTGCATGGTAGGTCATGGTCTGTCTATTGGGGGGGGCAGGGTAGGGAACATGCAGTAACGCGACTTTGTTTTCCCTTACAGATCCTGAGCATCTGCATGGGTCAGCGGTGATGGGCCTGTCCACTGAGGACAGTCAGATGGAGATGGAGGAGGGCCCTTCCACCTCCACATGTATACATGGCTCAGTGCGACAGTGGGCCCACCTGGCTGTCCAGACTGATGTTGTTGGAACAGGTGCGGAGGAGCCCCTGCCCATGTCCCAACATGCCAGCGTCCACAGATGCCAGCACGCTGTGACTTGGGCTGGTGCCGGGTACATCACCGATGATGATGTCACTAACAGCATGGGCAGTGACACATGTGTGCCACGGGATGGCCACACAGCAGGTAACATCGCGGCCATGGCTGTGGGTGGTGCTGCCATGGAGGCATGCGTGTCATCACAGTCCCAGCCTGTGCCTGTCAGCACCAGTGGGGCAGCACTGGTGTGTGTACAGGACAGTGGGACTGTTGCAGCCACTGCGGTGGCACCAGTGAGCCCTGGTGAGCGGCAGCTGGAGGGGCAGCATCAGCAGTCTGCCAATGGGCTTGGGGGTACAGGGTCAGGGGGTGGCATCAGTGCACCACCTGTGGACATGCTCAGACCTGGTCCTGGTGTGCAGCACCCACCCTCAAGGGGTGCTGGGCATCAGGGTCATGCACACCCTGAGGGACAGGACGCCGAGGAGGCAGATGACCTCTTGGACGAGCACACCTGCATACTGCAAGCATCAGTCAACCAGCAGATGCGGCTTGCGACGTCGGTGGATGCACTGCTTGTGGCTCTGGAGCGGGCAGAGGAGTGTCACAGCAGAGACACCACTCTGATCCTGGCAGGGATGGACCTGTTGCGGGAGGATGTGACCGCTGCCATTGACAGGCAGACACAGGCATTCACTGCTGTCATGGCCACAATGGGCACACAGTCATGTGCCCATGCATCTCAGACACCACGCAGTGCACTGTCTACCCCCCGTTCCCGGCGTCATGCAATACCCTCCTTGTCGACACCGGGTTCAGCTGTGGGCATCCCGAGCACGCCTGGCACAGGCATGTTTGGTGTGCTGCAGACCCCTGTGCGAGCACGGTCGCGTTCACGCAGTGGAACCCCTGAGGGACCATTGGTGCCACCCTATGAGGCCAGTGGTCAGCCTGTCAGTGCTGGTGGGTCTCAGCGGGGCCGCCCATGCATCCGTGGCAGCTGGGGCACTGTGGCGCATGACTGACCTGTCTTCCAACGTGGCTACTGTCTGGTGCTGCCCTGTGTGCATTGTGTCATTCAGCGGGCATTGCACGGGTGGGTACCCAGCCCTGCACATGGACACATAGTCCATCTGCACACCCTCCAGGCTGCTGTCCGCAGTTGCATGTGCATGATGATGCCTGCATTGTGCTGTACACCAATGTGCAACGGTGCTCAGCATCTGACACACGCACAAGGATAGGCAGTGGGCGTGGTGGTCTGTGGACATGTGTGTGGCTAGAGGTGGCATTCTGGGTCAGTGTGCCTCCTACCCTTTGTGCGTGTCTGGTGTGTGTGTGTGTGTGTGTGTGTGTGTGTGTGTGTGTATGTCCGTCCTCGTGGCATGTTAGACCTCACCCATCCCTGGTTGTGTGTGTGGTTCCATGCCCGGCCACTTCCCTTGACAGAATGCACCCCTGGTGTGTGTCCATGCATGTTTGTAGGTTGTGCCTTAGCCACTGTTGGTTGCACATGGCCCCATGACTTACCTAGGTTGGCTGAAGTGCTCCTCCATGATGGTGTCTCGGTGCAGCTGTGCCAGCCGGAGCAGTCGGGGGTCCCGTCGCCCAAGGGGGGGCTGCCCATCACTATTGTCACCGGCGTCCTCATCGTCCCCATCGCTGTCCCCCTCTTTGACCTGTACAGCTATCCCACACTTATTGGCCACGTTGTGCAGGATGCAACAGGCCAGGAATAGCCCACAGGCCTTTGAGGGGCTGTACTGTAGGGCACTGCCGGAGGTGTCCAGGCAATGGAAACGTGCCTTCAGCAGCCTGAACACCTGCTCGATGACATTACGTGTGGTGGAGTGTGCCTCATTGTAGCGTTGCTGTGATGGGGTCGCGGGCCGCTGGTAGGGTGTGAGCAGCCAGGGAAGGAGTGGGTATCCACTGTCACCTGTGTGTAGAGGGTGGAGGTTAGTTTGGTGATCAGCATCGCCCTGCCCTGGGCCATGTAGGCCACTATCCATGTCACCTCTGACCATGCCCCCCCGGCGTATGATTGTCCATGTGGTTTGCATACTCACCCACTAGGTGGTCAGTGGGGATATCCCCACTCTCGAATCTGTGGCATAGTGCTGACTGGTGCCAGATGAAGGCATCATGTGCTCCCCCAGGGTGCATTGCACAGACATTGATTATGCACCCCCTGGCATCGCACACCACCTGGCAGTTGATGCTGGCATAGCCCTTGTGATTTATATATGCAGCCCCCTCGGGGCCAGGTGGTGTGTGGATGGCCACATGGGTGCAGTCTATTGCCCCTAGCATGCCAGGCATACATGCTACCTTGTGGAACTCCTGTATGTTTGCTGTGCACTCTGCCAGTGTGCTGGGGAAATGGATGTGCTCTGCAGCATGTGACAACAGTGCGCTGAGGAATTGGGTGAGGTGGCGTGACATGGCTGACTGGGTTATGCCTTTGGTGTCCCCAGTTGGTCTCTGGAAGGTACCCGTGGTGAGCAAGCACATGCAAGCTGCCACTTTCGTCTCCACTGACAGGGCATGGCTCCGTCGTGTGGGTGCCTGCATCACATCACTGCACAACTCACAGAGCCGCCTCAGAATTGCCCGATTCAGGTAGTACCAGCCCACAATCTCGGTATCACTGTACAGCTCAAAGCTGGTGTGGGCTCGGTACTGCCTGTTGGGGGCATACCGCTGATGGGCCCTTACACAGCCACACCCCCCTGCTGCCCGCCTTCTCACCCCCCTCATTACGGCCTCCATCTGGATGGTGGCACTGGCCATGTCCGTGGCTTGTGTTCACCCCCCCCGGCAGCTGTTTCTGTATTCCCCCCACTGTCCTGACTGATACTTCCCCTGCACCGGGAACACCTGCCTGTGCTGGCCTCACTGCTGTGTGGTGTACTTCCCCCTTCTGCACTGTGGCTCCCCACTCCTTCCCCTGTGCCTGTTACTTCCAGGTGCCCTTTTCTGCCTGGCCCTGTGTGTCCCTGCTGCCCAGTGTTTCCTGCTGTATTTGGCTCTCATGTGGCTTTCCTGTAGCGTTCTTGCGCCTCTCCCTTGCTCCCTTTTATTTTGGCTCATTTCACTATGGCGCAACTTCCGCTGGCTCCCCTATTGCGCATGGCGCATGTTGTTGAATATCGCACTGCGCCATTTATGCATGGTTCCTCCCCCTTCAGTTGTGCATGCATTCATTATCATTGCGCTGTTGCTCAGCGTGATTTGGGGGGCAACTGCCTCCTGCTGAATATCGCAGAATGGCACATTTTCGGACTTGCGCAGGTGCAACCCTATTGTGCATGGCTCAACTCTTTTGAATATCTGGCCTCTATCTTTATTTTCAGGGATGAAACAGGGACACCAGCAAAGGTCTCAAGGCAGAGAGCTATTTTCTATTTACCACATGTCTTTCTTTCAATACAGCACTATACTGGGCTGTCCTGTATACATTTATTCCTGTGAGGGCACAAAATTATAAACAGCCCTCTGTCATTTCAATAAATCAGATGCAAGAGATATTACTAAGGGGCATAAAGGGGACAGTAAAGAAGAATTAAAACTTGCCAGGCTGGCCACCCTGACAAGACACTTGGGATAGTTAGAATATACAAACGAACACAGGATAGGGTGAAAATAGAAAATGGGGGGTTGCATCTCTATACCAAAATGTATTCTTTTTCTTCATAACTGGTCTCCCTGTTACAATCAGTAATTGTAACAAAAGAACGCCAGATGGGGAAAAATGCAGCATCAATAAATGACCCTGAAAAAGGAAAAAGAGTTGCATGTGCCAACAAGGTTGCTCTTGTAATGGCAATGCTGTTACTCTTTCCCTTCATTTCTTGGATTGTAGAGCATTTTGGGACACATGATTGGTTCCCACCATTCAGACCTAATGGCTGGAGCTTTCTCACCCCCCTTCTGTCCTGGATTGTGAAGCTTGTTCGGATATAGACTGCCCTCAACACATACACATACACAAACACATAAAAGCAGCAGCATTGTCTCTCTTCCAGCTCTTGGATTGTACAGTATGTTGGGATACAGTGTTTATCCACCCCCCCCCCACACACACACACAATGACAGAACAGAAGTATTGTTCTCCTCTATCTCCAGGACTGTAGAGTTTTGGAATACAGTATTGGTCCAAGCCTCCCCACCCCTGTTATTTCTCATCCTCTCCCCCTCACCTATCCTCACAAATGGCCCAATCCACAAAAGCCTTAGAAACACAGAAACATAGAATCTGATGGCAGATAAAGACTGCTTGGCCCACCTAGTCTGCCTATTTCCCTACCTAACGGGTAAGCTGCAGATCCTAGTTAACCAACAGCCTACTTCCTCCTACCCCTCACTAGAATTGCTTTATGTCTGTCCCATGCATTCTTGAATTCTGCCACTGTTTTTGACTCTATGACCTCCTTAGGAAGGCTGTTCCATGTATCTACAACCCTCTCTGTGAAGAAATACTGTATAACGCAAAATGTCAGCGCAGCTTATATTCCGTGCTCCCACGGTCATGGCAGATATCTGCGTCAATTTATATTAGCGGATATACAGTAGCACCTTAATCATTATTAAGTTCTGTAAGATTCACCTTCAGAAATTTTTTTGGCTATTTTAACAGACAACATGGTGAGCAGAGGCATATTTGTCCTTACGCTTATGTCTCTGAGATGGTAAGCTGTCACGCGGTCGGTGCAGTATGCATGCCGGGGGGGGCATGGTGATACACAAATTAATATAAATAAAGGAACCAGCAGGAGTGAGGGTAATACCAGTATGAGGGGGTAACACTACCGGAGTTAAGGAAGTAAGTAAGGAATGCGGTTAAGGCAATGTTTGGGTAGCAGAGTCAAAGCGATGGATACCCCTCACAGGAGATCCGATCGATGAGGATGGGACATTAGCCGCTGAGGTGAACCATGAGGTTGGTTCAGCATGCACACGGGGGGGAGGCGGCACAGTGATACGAGGGGTAATACAAATAATGGAGCAAGCAGAGGTAATGAATGGAGTGAGGGTAATACTGAATGGGGGTACTACTACCTGAATTAAGGAAGTATGAACAAAGGAATGGGGTTAAGGCAATGCAAATGAGGGAGCCAGTGACAGGAACCATGCGACGGGACAATTACGGGACATTAATAAGACAGCAGGCAAGTATTTTTACACTTAAAAAAATATTAGCTGTCTTCATATTTCCGCGCTTTACAGCAGTCCCGCTGATATAGCTAATATTATTTGTCAGTGAAATTAAGCAGTTATACAGTACTTCTTCACATTACCTCTGAGCCGTGCACCCTCTATCTTCAAATTGTGCCCCCTTGTTCTTGCACATCTCTTTTTCTGAAAGATGTTACCTTCTTGGATTTTGTTGATTCCACTGAGGTACTTAAAAGTTTATATCATGTCCCCCCCTCTCCCTTCTTTCCTCAAGGGTATACATATTAAGCTCCTTTAGTCTCTCCTCGTACGGCTTCTCTTGCAAACCCTGCACCATTTTAGTTGCCCTCCTCTGGACTGCCTCTATCCTGTCTATGTCCTTGCAGAGATGGGGTCTCCAGAACTGGATGCAGAACTCCAGATGGGGTCTCACCAACTTTCTGCTGGTGATGCCTCTCCCTATGCATCCCAGTATCTCCCCAGCTCTCCTTACTGCCTTCTCACATTGCTGGCCCACCTTTAGGTCATCTGATATGACTACCACCAGGTCCCTTTCCATTTTTGTTGTTGACAGTATCTCACCCCCCATTGTGTACTCATCCCCTGGGTTTTTTGTTTCCCAGGTGCATTACTTTGCACTTCTTTGCATTTATTCTAAGCTGCCATACATTTGACCATTCCTCTAACCTTGCCAAGTCCCTTTTCATCCTTTCCACCCCACCTTGCGTAACAACCCTGCTGCAGATCTTTGTGTCATCTGCAAAGAGACATACTTTTCCTTCCAGTCCTTCTGCAATGTCACTTATAAAGACATTAAAAAGGACCAGCCCCAGTACTGAACCCTGCGGTACCCCACTAGTAACCCCCCCTTTCTTCATTGTGGACTCCATTTACTATTACCGTCTGTTTCCTGTTGTCCAGCCAGTGTTTCACCCAGGTTACCACCCTGGGATCCACTTCCAGGATGGATAATTTGTTTATTAATCTTTTGTGTGGGACTGTGTCACATGCCTTGCTAAAGTCGAGGTAGGCCATGTCCACAGCTCCTCCCTGGTATACTACTTTGGTCACCCAGTCAAAGAAATCTATTAGATTCGTCTGACATGACCTTCCCGCTGTGAACCCAGGTGGCCCTTTACACCCATGTAAGGGTGGTAAGGGAGCCTATGGGTATGCAATGATCCCATTCTAAACTGAACACCATCGTAAATAGGGCTCATTTGCCTTAAACTTCTTATCATGCATAAAACTAAAGGATTTTATTACTGCTACATTCTAAACATGTGGAGGTCTTCCCACATCCAATGCTTCCAGTGTTACCCCTGCAGAAGCCTGCACCAATTAAAATCCATTCTATAGTCTAGGAGACTAGGTTGGAGCAGGGGTGGGGACCTGCATCTGCATAGTCCACAAAGTTTTATATCTGCAGGGAAGGGGGTCAGAGGGTGGCCAAGTTATGTAACAGGTGACCCAGGAGTTAGCCTATCTGACTACTGAACAAAGCACTCCTTGCCATCCATGGACCTTCCCAGAACTCATTCTGGCCTGGCACCCATGCTGTTAGGGTTATCTACAAAACATTATTAAAACAATTCCTTTAAGAACTGGATACGGCAGTCCTGTATCTCACAATAATCCCCTGCTACACATGACATGCCCTTGATCCCTCAGCAGTCCTCTCCACATGTGTACTGGAAAGGCCAGTGAGGTCATGGATGTAGCCACATATATGACACTATACAGGTCTTTGACACATATCTGAGCTATCATTGTGGACTGGGCCCCTAGACTAATTTTATTTTTAAACAATGCTGATCTTGGGCAGGCCAGATAGTGTAGAAGCAGTGCTTTTTCTCCATACTTTGTCAACCCAGGTTTAGGAATGGACTCTGGTTGCTGGACTCTGGCCAGAGAAAGGTAGGATAAGCATCCTAGGGACAGCTCTCCTCCCTTGGGGAGGGGAGACTATACTCTCCACAGTTTTCTGCCACCTGGTAGAAGTTGGGTAGCAACATGGTGGAGGCACACATCTGGGTAAAGGCAGCCACCAGATGCTAATAGGGCAACAGTAAGCCAAGTGTGCATGCTCATGCATCTTTGCACACAAGGAACTCTCAAGGGGAGGAAATGGTAGGAAAAAACAATCAGAAGGATCACATCCAGCCCAACTCAGGCCCCAAACCACCAGCTGGTCATCGACATCCTCACTGGAACCTGACTGTCAGGGAAGCTGCACTCCCTCTGAACCTTGCCATGGTGCATGCCAACAGGGAACAGAAGGCTGAGATAAGTACCTAGGGAAGGTGGCCCTGGAAGTCAGGGGTTTGGGGCTGAGGGAGACTCGCCAGATAGAAGCAAGGCAGTAATAAGTGAATAAACATAGTGTTGAATAAAATGCTATCCCTAGCATTGTGGGAGGAGTTGAAAATGTCTTCTAAAGGAGGGATTCCATAAAACAAGATTAAAAGATTTTATAACTCACTACATAATAGTATAGCCATTGACTAGGTTATTTTAAAAAAAGTGTTATGTTATCATTAACACACTTTAGTTTTATAGTGTTCTTTTATTCCTGTGTTTGGGTTCTATGTCATAATGGTGATTGCGGACTAGCGATCACCGTTTGGGTGAGTGTACATTACCAAAAATAAGTAATGGAGATGTACACCCACAGTGACTACAAAACTAGCAGCAGTTTTCTGTTATGCTGGAGGCTGTGCCCCCTGCACCCCCTGTCATCAAGGCACAGGTCAGAAAGCATAGGAAAAAACAGGAACAGTTGTAAAATTCACAAGAGTATTTATTTGTACTAGCAGTAACATAAAAAAATAAACTTGTTCAGTATAACTATTTACAAAGGCAGAATAAACAGAAGATGCATCTGAGTTTTCTTTCAATCTCTGAGTACCTCTTTTGCAAGCAATTGCAGCTCTGTCTTATAAGTCCTTGACAAGCATCTTGTTTTTCTAAAATGTTCTAGTATATTTCAGGCAGGTGCTGGCAGGAACACCATGTCCCAGAACTGAGGCCCCCTCTCCACAGCTTTTGCAAAATGCTTAAAAATTGCTCTCAGGTAACCTCTTGAGTTTCCAATAGCTTTTTGCAATCATCTCACACTAATAATTATATACATTTCAATAATAACACTATATATTTTCTATACAAAGGGATCCCAATATCAGTTACATTTCCACATAATGATTTGCACATATTTTTATCCCAATAGGTATGCAAAGGAGGAAAATACAGAACAGCAAGGGAAGACTGAGAGACAGTGAGAAGCAAAGAATTGCGAGACTGTCGTGGTCATCAAATCCTGGGTATCACAGGAAAAGTTGGTTGCGCAACCAGACAGAGAAGAGACAGAAAAGGAGAGAATAGAACAGATGCCTGCATTCAAACTCTTTCCATAACAATTAGGACAGGGTCCTATTCCACCCTGTCACATACACCCCCTCCTTAAGAGAGAGCCTGTTTTATTAAACAGATTTCCAAAACTTTCTATTTATTCTCTACTAATATTAGCTTCTAACTTTCAGAAATTACGCATATGTGCATTACCCATTTTTTTCTGTAACAGTACAGCAAACAGTAAAGTTTAAACTCATACATTTGTTTTTCAATCTTCAGAACCCTCAATTCCTGATTCATATCTTGACAGAAAATCAGCATTGCGATTCTCTTTACCAGATTTGTGTATCATCTTGAATTTAAATGGCTGTAGTGCCAGGTATCACCTTGTGATTCTGGAATTTTTATCTTTCATTTGGGTAAGCCAACAGAGAGGACTGTGATCTGTTATAAGTACAAAGTCAGTTCCTAGCAAATAAATCTTGAGTGACTCCATGGCCTACTTTGCTGTTAAACATTCCTTTTCAATGGTGAAGTACCTTTTCTCTCTTTCATGCAACTTCCTACTTATGTACAGAATAGGATGCTCTGTCCCATCTATATTTTGACTCAGGACTGCACCTAGGCCTACCTCTAATGCATCTGTTTGTAACAAAAAATGGTTTCTCAGAGTCTGGGCTTCTTAAAACAGGGGCTGAATGTAGTGCAGCCTTAATGGCTTGAAAAGCTTCATCACACTCTGGGGTCCATTTCACATTATTCGGGTACCGTTTTTTCATGAGTTCAGTGAGGGGAGTAGCTAACTCAGCAAAGTTGGGAACAAATCTCCCATAATAACCAGCCAGCCCTAAAAATGACCTGATATATTTCTTTGTTTTAGGGACAGGGCTGATAGTGACAGCTTCTATTTTAGAAATTTCTGACTTAACTTCTCCATTTCCCAACACATAGCCCAAGTATTTGGTTTCCTGCATGCCCAATGCACATTTGGTAGGATTAATAGTCAGACCTGCATTTTTGATAGCTTGGATAACTGCTCGTAGGTATTCCAGGTGGCTTTTCCAGTCTGGACTGTACACCATGACATCATCCAGGTATGCAGCACAATAACCAGTGTGAGATGATAAAACTACATCCATATACCACTGAAATGTAGCTGGTGCACCATGTAAACCAAATGGCATGGTGGTGAACTGACAGAATCCAACAGGAGTGACGAATGCAGTTTTGTCTCTGGATTCTTTAGCTAAAGGGATTTGCCAGTAACCCTTGGTGAGATCAAGGGTACTGATATAATTTGCACTTCTCAGTCTGTCCACCAAATCATCTATTCTGGGCATAGGATAACTGTCAAATTCTGACACTTGATTAACTTTCCTAAAATCAAGGCAGATTCTAACACCCCCCTTCTCTTTTGTTTACAATTACCACTGGAGATGACCAAGCACTCCTCGACTCTTCTATGATACCCAATTCTTTCATTGTTTCTATTTCCTTAACCACGTCAGCCCTTAATTGCTCTGGTAACCTGTATGTCTTTTGCCTAATAGGGCGAGCATTCCTTGGCACTGTTATGTGCTCAACCCCTTTTGCTCAGCCTGATACTGTGGTAAAAGAACTGTTAAATGTCTTTAGCACATTATGAATTTTGGCAGTTTGTTCTGAGGTTAAGGAAATATTCACCTTTACAACATCAGCAGTTACAGTTTGTTCCAGTCTATCATAAGCTATATCAATATCTTCTTTATCAGCCTCTGGTAAAACTAGCAATGCAACTTTTGACATTTTTTCAACCCATTTCTTGAGGAGATTAGCATGGTATATCTTAGTAAGATTTTTCCTGTCATTGGTCTCAGTCTGATAGTTAATGGTGCCAACATGTCAAAGCACTCTGTAAGGCCCTTGCCACTTTATTAACGGTTTATTTTCTGTTGTAGGTAACAGTAGCAAAACCTTTTCACCTGGATCAAAAACTTTTTCTTTTACCCCATGGTCATAAAATACCTTCTGTTGGTTTTGGGCCTCTTCCTGATTGCTATGAGCAATTTCAACATATTTTGCCAGCTTCTTTCTTAGGGCACACATATAAGATGATATAGATTGTTTCTGAGTGGGGTTATCATCCACTTTTCTTTTATCACATCCAGTGGCCCTCTTGGCTGCCTACCATACAGCATTTCAAATGGTGAAAACCCTGTTGATGCCCGTGGACTTCTCTGTGAGCAAAAAGTAGGTACGGCAAGTATTGGTCCCAATCTTTCCCTTCCCCTTTTACAAACCTTTTTAACATGCATTTTAGGGTTTGGCTAAAACACTCCACAAGACCATCTGTCTGAGGGTGATAGGGGGAGGTTCTTATGGCAGTGATACCTAGTAGTCTGCACAGCCCTTAAGTAATGCAGCACTGAAATTACTACCCTGATCAGTAATAGTTTTTTTAGGTATGCCCACTCTGCTGAAAATTTTGGCAAGCTCTGCTGCAACTTTTGAGGCTGTAACAGTACGCATTGGAACTGCTTCTCAATATCAAGTAGCATAGTTACATACTACCAGGATAAATCTATTACCCTTTTACTTTTGTCTAAAGGACCTACCACATCCATTACAATTCTCTCAGAAGGCACATCTATCAAGGGAAGGGGCACCTTGTCTTTTCTAGTGACTGGGGCTACTTTCTGACACTCAGCACAGGAATTACAATAGGTAGCAACATCTTCATGAATTCCAGGTCAGTAAAATCTATACAGCAATCTGGCAAGGGTGCGATCCTTCCCTGAGTGACCAGCCTTAGGACTATCATGTGGTATTTGTAGCAACTCTGTTCTATGCTTCTGTGGTACAACCAATTGTTCTGTTTGTTCCTGTATCTGATGTTTAACCTCAGTGTACAGTAACCCATTACATTTTTTAAACATTGGTCCACCTTATTTTGGTTTCACCTCCAACTTCTTAAAATAACCCTGAAGAGAAACATCATTAGCTTGCTCTGAAAGAAAATCACAATCAGTTATCAGCTTAGTTTCAGCATTTTCATATATTAACCCCATATGTCCATCAGTCATTTGTTGCCACAGTTTCTTCAGGCATCGTCTCTCTTTCCTGGATTTCCAGATCTTGGAGCTGCACTCAAACAAGTCCGAATCAAAATTGGCAAAAGGAAAAGAGTCCCCACCATCTGAAATTTTCTTTGCCTGAGCTCTTGTCACCACAGCTGCTGAAACATCAGGATTTACTCCCTCTTTGATTAACTTGGTAAATCCTGGAAAGTCATTTCCAATTATCACAGATACAGGTAACTTAAGTACTACCCCCACTTTCATTTGGAGCAACACACCCTTAACAGTCAGAGTCACTTTGGTGGTGGGATAGTATCGAGTGTCTCCGTGGATGTAGAGGACACCAGTAACTGGTCCTTTTGCACAGTATTTTCCCAACACTTCAACGTGCACTAGAGTCTGTCTGCTTCCCGAATCAATGAGTCCCTTTACAGTCTTATCCCCCACCTTCACATCTATTAAGTACTTGCCCCAATTTGCCAAGGACAAATCTGCTCCAGTATCACTCTTCTTATGGCAATTTCTTGCAATATGACCTGGCTTATTACAGTTATAGAAAATAATGTCTTTGGGCACAGATTTTTACCCACACCAGAGTTCGTATCAGTCTTTGAGTTTAAATGGAAAAAAGAGGGTCTTACCAGTGCTTAGCTGTTACCTCACTGCTGTGGCATTTGTCTGGCCATTTGGTAGTCCTCGGCCAAAGAAACAGCCTTTTCTCCCCTTTCTGGTCGATGTTTCTTTACCCAAAGCTGCACATCTGTAGGCAGGATGTTGATAAATTGCTCCATGGCAAATGTGTCAATGATCTGTGGTACTGTTTCATCCTCTGGTTGGAGCCATTTTATCAGGAGTTCTCCGAGTCAGGTGAAGGCTTCTTGAGGATTGCTGGCCGAGTTGTACTTCAGAGATCAAAATCTCTGCCTGTAGGTCTCTCCTGAGATGTCATAGCTTTTCAGGATTTCACTTTTCACTAGGTCATAGTTTTCTGACTGTGCAGTGTCCATATTGCTGTAGGCAAGTTGGGCTTTCCCTGTCAGGTAGGGTACCAGTCTGATTGTCCATTGCTGCTTTGGCCATCGGCAGGCTGTGGCAACTCTTTCAAAAGTTGTTAGGTATGCCTCAATATCATCCGAGGGACACAACTTTGTAAGTTTAATGGCTTTTAAGTTGCTCGTGTTTTGTTGTTCATCTGGATCTGTGCCAGATCCTCTGCCTTTGATAACTTGCAAAGCATCCAGCCATCGCTGCTCCTGTCACTGCATCTCTTCTCTCATCTGCTGCTTCTCTTCTCTCCTATGTTTCTCTGTCTCTTTTTGTTGTATAGCCCACCATTGAAAAAGTCCATCAGGCTTTCAGGTTCTGTCACTGCCTGTTCTTTTTCCATAACTTGTGCTGGCTATACAATCTCAGCTTGGACTTCTGTCTCTGCTAGTTTGGTTGCCATTCTCCTGGTAACCACTCCTGGACTTGCTGCTGCAGAATCCATACCTTTCTCTATGCTTCCCTGGTACTAGGTCCAGTATCCATGCACAAAACTCCTGGTTTAGAGTGTGCATGGCATAAATCCCACTTCTGACATCATCTGTCATCAAGGCACAGGCCAGGAAGCATAGGAAAAACCAGGAGCAGTTGTAAAATTCACAACAAGGTATTTATTTGTACTAGCAGTTACATAAAAAAATAAAATTGTTCAGTATAACTATTTACAAAGGCAGAATAAACAGAAGATGCATCTGAGTTTTCCTTCAATCTCTGTGTATCTCATTTGCAAGCAATTGCAGCTCTGTCTTATAAGTCCTTGCAACCCCCCTTCTTTACAAGCATCCTGTTTTTTCTAAAATGTTCTGGCATATTTCAAGCAGGTGCTGGCAGGAACACAATATCCCAGAACTGAGCCCCATCTCCATAGCTTTTGCAAAAGGCTTAAAAATTGCTCTCAGGTAACCTCTTGGGTTTCCAATAGCTTTTTGCAGTCATCTCAAACTGTATATACATTTCAACAGTAACACTATATATTTTTTAAACAAAGGGATCCTAACATCAGTTACATTTCCACATAATGATTTGCATATATTTTTATCCCAGGAGATATGCAAGGGAGGAAAAGGCAGAACAGCAAGGGAAGACTGAGAGACAGTGAGAGGCAAAGAGTTGTGAGACTGTCGGGGTGATCAATCCTAGGTCTCACAGGAAAATTTGGTTTCGCAACCAGATAGAGAAGAGACAGAAAAGGAGAGAATAGAACAGCTTCCTGCATTCACACTCTTTCCATAACAACTAAGACAGGGTCCTATTCCATCCTGTCACACCCCCCTACTTAAAGATTCTCAACACCATGGGGTGCATGTCGGGGGTGGTGTAAAACTTAAAAAAGTAAAAAACAGACTCGACGCAAAAAGCGATCACATCCCAAACCCAAACCTGGTATCCTCCCAACCCCAGCCTGCCACCCTACCCACCATGCCACACAGCCAGCTCAGCCCCCAACCACTGCACTACACCCCACATATCCTCCCTCCACTTATGCCCATTGAGCAGCATGGCCCCCCCACATGTGTATATACATAGATCCTGTCACTGTAGTCACCCACCCCATCCCATCACTAGCCTGCCAGATAGCCCAGAACACAGACACCGTGATTGAGTCACCCTTTGTGTAGTCGCTTAATCATGGTTGCCATGTTTACTGGATACCTTTTGTTTGTACTGTAGTTCCCTTTTTAAAACAGAATATGTGTGCACAGTTCTGATGATAGCATATATGAGCTAGGATACACCCGAACTGTATTAGACTTTCAAACTGAGCTGAAGGGACTGTAAGATGTGTATGGAATAAGCCACTACAGACTGTGTTGTAAAGTGGAACAGTCAGCACAAAGGGCCCCATACTCAAGTGTGGGGCTTGTCCCAATGTTCACTTTGTGTGCAAAAAAAACATTTTGGATTACTTACTGTTTACTGTAGTACAGTAGATTGTATTATTTCTAGGCTGACATTTTCTGTTACTACAAACCCCAGAATCTCCTGCAGCTGACATCAGAGCAGTAAGTAGCAGTAGAAGAAAATTCAATAGCCCGCAGTGCATGTTAGAGCTTTTATAATCTCTGATCAGATGTGTTCCAGCTCTGCTTTTCTCCAGGGACTATGTACAGTCTTCTGTGTCTGTCCTTAGCCCAGGGAGAACAGAGGGACCAGCAAACAAAAGATCAAAGGAGATATAAACTTTGTAAAAAAGACAAAACATGGCTCAAGAGAAACGCCCACCAGAGCCACACCACAACTGCTCCGCAAGGGAAAAGAAAAACTAAGTTGGCTCAATGTCACCAAGAAGGGAGCCCCACACCTTGACACTATTAAAGCTTACATTTATTAATAAAACTGATAAGCAGGTAAAACATATTTTACCGAGTACATATTAAAAAGAGGTAGCATCCCTCACCAAAAACTTGGTGGGGTGATGGTTCACCAGTGCTTGCCTGTATCTATGTCAACAGTATTCAGAGGGACTGGAGGAACTACTGGACACCAGGGCATTCTGTATCATTGTACACAGTCATCCAGGGGTGCCACTAGATGTCAGGGATACCTGCATGGTATGAGTGACTGGGGGTGCCACTAGACAACAAGGACACATACATGGTATGGGTGACTGAGGGGCTGGTGGCTGCCAGCAGATACCAGGGATGCATAAATGGTATGGTGCTTAGCTAGTGAGGTGTGCCACTAGATACCACGGAATGTGTCATGACAGTGTCAAGATCAGTGCAACTGGACTGCTGCGCACCATGCAAATGAGCCCATAATGGATGTGCAAATGACCAAGGCCACTGTTTTTCAGTTTTTATTGGAAAATCCAGTAAAATTCTGGAATTAGAGTTGCCTGAAGACCGGTAAAAACAAAGATTTCATGGAATCTGGCATTTTATATCAGATCAATAAATCTACAAAACTTGTGTTTTTCTTTTAATTCCTTCCTGTACTATTTTCAATTTGCTTTATTTAATGCTCCGTATATTAAGTTTTCTTTAATTCTGATTATTTACAGTATGCACATACTAAAAGAATGATAGCAGAATCCTGGTAAAATCTGGAAATTAGAGTAACAATCACTGATGCAATTCCAGAATCTGAAGTCTTGAAAATGGAATTTCATTGTTTTAATCACCGTAAATCAGTGGCCTTGCAAATGACCCCTTAGCACCTTACATGCCCCATGGACTCATTTGCATGTTGTGCCTGAATATAGCATACAGGGATCCCAGCACTATCTATTCTGGGGAGCACTATTCCCTGTGGGCTATATGCATCCCAGGTCCAAATCAGGGCAGCACAGTTCACTTAGCACTGCACCAACATGTCAGATAGTGCCAGTCCACTATCGGACTGAAAATAGCAGCTGTTGGGTTAAACGCAAGCACAATGCAAGCCTTTGCACCTCGCTTGTGTGTCTCTTTGAATATCCAGTCCTTGAGGTCCATAAATGTTTTTAAACTGCTACTGACTGCAGACAAACATACACCTACATTAAACAGCCAGAAACTAACAGCCAAGTTGATTCTGAAGCCCATGTGTCAGTGTTGTGATGTATAATATGTGGATGGTAATCTGGTTTTGATTAGCTCTGGACTGAGTTTATAGTGTTTAAAAGCAAGGTCAGGTAATGACTTTTTTAAGAAATAAGGTTTCTAGAGTCTGTCATGCTATTTTATAAGGGAGATTGTGCATTTCTTGAAAAATTAATGCACCCTCCGGGTGAGCACACCCAGGAACTGTTTTAATTCTCAAGAGATGCACATACTGAAATGGGCTATTGATGGGGGAATATTGTCCGTAACACCAGGAAAACTCCCCTACCTTTCTTAAGTAAGTACTATGGGATTGTTTACTTCCACCTGGATGAGATAGGAAGAATGAACCTTGGTTTAATCTCTCATTCCAAAGAACAGCACCTTATCAGTGCAGTACCCCACTTGTACTGCACTACAGTGTCAGTTATGTGCGTTACAAAAAGTTACCTGGTGTTGGACTAGAAACCATGACATTTTGATTATCCAGCCCTAGAGGTGAGTGTGCAACTTACTGACCCAGATAGATAGATAGATACAGACAAACAGACATATAATACATACTGTATATACTATATATCATATTATACATTTAGTATATATACTATACCTATGAGTATATTTCCTGCCACCAATCAATGCTATTTTTGCTCACTCTAGACCTAGAGTGAAAAATATTCGAATATTGTCACTCTAGGTCACTGTGGTAGGGTCAGTACCTATCTAACCTAGGAGGATTCTATACTGTCATCTAATTTTCCAAGACTATTGCAACAGCATTTTTCAAACCTTTCTATCCAGTGCACTACCCTAGTATTTCTTTTTGACAGTGCCAGGCCGGCCACCTGCAGAATCCCCCTCCTGAATTCTGTCTCTCTACAGTATCTGTTACCTACTTTATTTTTATTTTTCTTCTTCATTCTCCAGTCCTCCCAAGGTGTGTAGAGTGCACCAGTGCTTGAGAAGGTACACCAGTAAAAGAGATGCTAGCTAGCATAAAAAAAAAATAATAATAATAGCAAGCATGTTGCTAAAGTGCAGAGTGCATTTAAAGTGCTGAAAGTGCCTTAACACTCATATAGCAAAGTGAACGAGCTATTAACGTAATACCGAATTGTCTGGGCTACCATTATAATATTAGTTGCCAAATGGGGGATGGAAAATAGATAGGCCCTTGCTTATTAATGCTTTTATTTTGAAAGCAAACTGCAAGAAAGCAGTATAATTAAAGGCATATCTATATATAAAAGACAGCCTTGGAATGATTTGTTTGTAAAGGAAAAGTACCTAGGAGCTGGAATTTGTATCCCTCTTCAGCGTGTCACCACTGTGTAAAATAGTATGCAGGTGACTGCTGAGTGAGTTTTGTTTTATTTTTTTCCTTTTATGAAGCTCCCGAGGATACAGACTATTGTTGGGACAAGTGTTGAACAAATATAGAAACATCCCAGGCACTGGATTAAAACTTAGCCTGATCATTTATATTGGTTTACATAGAAACATAGAAACATAGAATTTGACAGCAGATAAGGACCGCTTGGCCCACCCAGTCTGCCCATTTCCCTACCTAATGGATAAGCTGCAGATCCTAATTAACCAGCAGCCTACTTCTTCCTACCCCAACCCCCTAGAATTGCCTTATAACTGTCCCATGCATGCTTGAATTCCACCACTGTTTTTGACTCCACAACCTCCTCCGGAAGGCCGCTCCATGCATCCACAACCTCTCTGTGAAAAATACTTTCTTAAATTACCTCTGAGCCGCCTCCATCTTCAAATTGTTCCCTTGTTCTTGCACACCTCTTTTTTTGAAAGATGCTACCTCTTGGACTTTGTTTATTCCCTTGAGGTACTTGAAAGTTTCTATTATGTCCCCCCTCTCCCTCCTTTCCTCGAGGCTGTACATATTAAGCTCCTTAAGTCTCTCTTCATATGTCTTCCGGTGCAGACCCTGCACCATTTTAGTTGCTCTCCTCTGGACAGCTTACATCCTGTCCATGTCTTTGCGGAGCTTGGGTCTCCAGAACTGCACGCAGTACTCCAGATGGGGTCTCACCAGCTGTCTGTACAGAGGGATAATAACTTCTTGTTTTCTACTGGTGATGCCTCTCCCTATGCATCCCAGTATCGCCCCAGCCCTCCTTGCTGCCCTCTCACATTGCTTGCCCACCTTTAGGTCATCTGATAGGACTACCCCCGGTCCCTTTCCATTTTTGTTGTTGTTAGTATCTCACCCCCATTGTGTACTCTTCCCCTGGGTTTTTGTTTCCCAGGTGCATTACCTCACACTTCTTAGCATTGAATCTCAGCTGCCATACATTTGGCCATTCGTCTAACCTTGCCAAGTCCCTTCTCATCCTTTCCACCCCACCTTGTGCATCAACTCTGTTGCAGATCTTTGTGTCATCTGCAAAGAGACATACTCTTCCTTCCAGTCCCTCTGCAATGTCGCTTATAAAGACATTGAAGAGGACCGTTCCTAATACTGAACCCTGCAGTACCCCACTAGTAACCCCCCTTTCTTCAGAGTGGACTCCATTTACCATTACTCTCTGTGTCCTATTCTCCAGCCAATTCTTTACCCAGGCTGTCATCTTGGGACCCACTCCCAGGCTGGCTAACTTGTATATTAATCTTTTGTGTGGGACTGTGTCAAATGCCTTGCTAAAATCTAGGTAGGCCATGTCCACCGCCCTCCCTGATCTACTACTTTGGTCACCCAGTTAAAGAAATCTATCAGATTCGTCTGGCATGACCTTCCCGCTGTGAATCCATGCTGCCTTGGGTCCTGTGCCCCTCTGGCCTCTAGATACTCGACAATTCTTTCCTTCAGAAGTGATTCCATCATTTTCCCCATCACTGAGGTTAAACTAACAGGTCTGTAGTTTCCTGCTTCTGCCTTGCTCCCACTTTTGTGAAGGGGAATCACATCTGCCCTCCTCCAGTCCTCAGGTACCACCCCATCCTCCCATGATTTGTTAAAGAGGGTAGTCAGTGGTGTCACTAGTTCTACCCTTAGTTCTTTTAGAATTCTGGGATGAATCCCATCAGGCCCCATTGCTTTGTCCACCTTCAGTTTTAAGAGTTCTTTCAGAACCCTTTCTTCTGTAAAACCCTAATCTACATCACAAAGCTAACTCTGCAGCCTGTCCCCAGAAAATTAAATTAAATGAGCGGCTGCTGCTACATGTGCCCTGTCTCCCACTCAGACACCTTTGCAGGCATAAATATTATTATTTTTATTAGCAGGACTCCTTTTTGTTTGTTATTAAAGGCTGTCAACCCCTCTTTTTCTGGC
The DNA here is from genome assembly GCA_016271365.2 of Neoceratodus forsteri. Classification (NCBI taxonomy): domain Eukaryota; kingdom Metazoa; phylum Chordata; order Ceratodontiformes; family Ceratodontidae; genus Neoceratodus; species Neoceratodus forsteri. The sequence continues at coordinate 789,926,207 of CM028132.1, forward strand.
AGCTTTCCCATACTCATGTCTCATGGAGCCCCATCAGTTGCCTGCTTCCTGAAACACAGAAAAATCAGCAGGCTGCTCCGTGAAACTGATTGCCCACTTTGTGTTTGTTTTTGGAAGTTTCCCAATAATTAAACAAATCTGGTAGTACCATGATCTTGGGTGCAATGTTAAAAAATATTTCCCTTACTCACAGGTTACTAAAAGCATTAAGGAAGCTGCTATATGCTTCCAGTGGAGCAGAGATAGATCAGCTGAAATTGACAAGAAGTAAAGCGCTCTGTCTCTCTCTCCCCTCGCTCCCGACTTAAGTAAAGAGACATGCTGAAAAGTTATTTTCATATATTGGCAACAAAAGAAATAAGTAATACCCCTAGGAAGCACATTTATAAGTTGGGGAGTAGCGAGGAGAGAACTGTTTAGTTACCGGACAAACAAGGTGCGGTCTGTCCCTTTCTCTCTCTCTCTCTCTCCCAAAATCTGTGGCACAGTTCAAGGGCTGCAGAAACTGACAAATACATCCTTAATAAAATAAAATACAGCAGCCTAAATAAATAGATGTTGAAAATGATATGCAAACAAGGGAAACAGGCTGAATTCACTATTTATGCACACAAACTATATTTATTGTGTAAATGCCCCCCCCCCCCATTTTTCTGAAATAACAATAAACAAACAGATAGGCATAACATTCATTAGATGTGAAAATGAGCAGTGGTATTTGCTGTGCTCTTGTTTTTTAACACAGTTCCCTAGAATGTTTCTGTGTGTGTGTGTTTAGTAGTTACATGAGGCAGGTCATTCTTCCTATAAACTCCTTATAGGAGTCTGCCGACCCTTTTAGCAGGGTTTATGTACAGTCCCAGGACAGTATGACATCAGAGAATGGGAGGAGCTACTACTCATTATCTGCTGATTAGATATTCAACTGGATTTAAACATTTTGTATTATAGTAATTTCATGTTTTAAGTAAATAATAACAACCTGTCATAAACTATTATATTTCCATAAATATGTTTATTAAATTAATGTATAACTTATCCTAAATTCATGTTTTTGGAAAAAGGGGCAAATCACCTGACCAAGCACAGTATAAATCCCTTCATTTGGCCTTCACAATCAGATTGGTAGTCAGATGGACTCTGACTAGAGAAGGAGCAAGACGTGCAGTGTCATGTCCTAGAATGGGAAAAGCCAAAGAAGTTATTTGATTGGATTATAACAAAGGAGAGGTGATACAAACCTTACACAGAAACATAGAAATTGTTGGCAGATAAAGACTGCTAGACCCATCTAGTCTGCCCATAAGCCCTATACATTGTATGTGGTCACTGACCCTATGTGATCAATGGCTTTTCATCACTCCCTCCCCTCTCAGGCTTCTCCTGTGCCTGTCCCAGGCATGCTTAAACCTCTCCACTGTGCTTGCCCCCACTACCTCCTGTGGCAGACTATTCCAAGTGTCCACTACCCTTTCTGTGTAGAAAAACTTCCTCACATTACCTCTTAATCTACCCCCTTCCAATTTCATATTGTGCCCCCTTGTTCTAGTACTTTTTCTACATTGGAAAAGGTCCCCCACCTGCACCTTGTTTATGCCCTTGAGGTACTTGAAAGTTTCAATCCTGTCCCCCCACTGTCTCCTCTCCACCAGTGAGTAAATATTGAGGTCCTTTAGTCTCTCCTCATATGTTTTGTGGCGCAAGCCCTGTACCATCTTTGTTGCCCTTCTCTGGATAGTCTCCACCTTATCTATGTCCTTGTTCCAGTGTGGCCTCCAGGACTGCACACAGCACTCCAGCTGGTGCCTTACCAATGTTTTATACAATGGCATCACCACCCCCCACCTCCTGCTAGGGATACCCCTGCCTGTGCAACCCAGCATGCCACTGACCCTCCCTGCTGCCATTGTACACTGCTTTGATACCTTAAGATCATCAGAGATGATAACCCCTAGGACCATTTCTTCTTTGGTGACAGTCAGTTCTCCCCCCCCCACCTGTAGCTCTCCCCAGGGTTCCCTCTACCCAGGTGCATTATTTTGCACTTCTTTGCATTGAACCTCAGTTGCCACATCTCCAACCATCTTTCAAGCTTCTCTAGGTCCCTCTTCATTTTCTGTACCCCTTCTAGAGTATCCACCCTGTTACAGATCTTGGTGTCATCTGCAAACAGGCAAACCTTTCCTTCCAGCCCCTCTGCAATGAAGACATTGAAAAGGACTGGTCCTAGTACTGATCCCTATGGTACCCCACTAGTTACCTCCCTCTCCCCAGATTGTACCCCATTTACCACCACCCTCTGACTCCTGTCTGTTAACCAGTTCCTAACCCAGTTCACCACCTTGTCTCCCATGCCCAGACTATCCATCTTGTTAATCAGCCTTCTATGTGGGACGGTGTTGAAGGCTTTGCTGAAATCTAGGTAGGTGATGTCTACCACCCTTCCCTGATTTAGTTCCCTAGTCACCCAATCAAAAAAATCTATTAGATTCATTTGACATGACCTTCCTGCTGTGAATCCATGTTGCCTCAGATCCTGAGCCCTGCTGGATTCCATATGTGCCACAATCCTTTCTTTCAGCAGTGTCTCCATGATCTTTCCCACCACTGAGGTGAGGCTGACTGGCCTGTAGTTCCCCACCTCCTCCTGACTGCCACTTTTGTGCAGTTAGACTACATCTGTCCTCCTCCAGTCCTCTGGAATGACACCCATGTTGAGTGACTCTGTGAACAGGGCCAGCCGAGGCACTGCTAGTTCCCTTTGCAGTTCCTTTAATATCCTCGGGTGGATGCCATCTGGCCCCATGGCCTTATCCAGCTTCAGCTTTGTGAGTTCTCCAAGAACTCTCTCCACTGTGAATGGACTGGTGTCCACCTCTCCCCCCCATTGTCTCTGCATCCCAGCTGTAGTCCTTGACCCTCCCCCTCCTTAGTAAATACTGAGCAGAAGTATTTGTTCAGTATTTCTGCCTTGTCCTGATCCCCTCCTTACACTCCCCTGCCCCGTTTTTTCTTCTTTTACTGATGTACCTATAAAATGCCTTATCCCCTTTGTTTACAGACTATGCTAAGCCCTCTTCTATCTGTGCCTTCGCCCTCCTAACAGCCTTCACTGCTTCCCTTAAACATTCAACTTACACCTCCCTGTCCTCCTCCCTTTGGCACCCCTTATAGTTCCTGAAACTCAGCCTTCTAGCCCTGACTTTGTCCCCACCTCTTTGGAGCACCATAATGATATCCTTCTTCTTTTCCCTTTGGCCACTATCCTAATGCACTGGTTTGTTATCTCCACTATGGCTCCTTTCAGTTTCTCCCATTGTTCTTCCACCCCCTGTATTACCTCTCCCTTCCCCAGGACTGCTTGTATACATCTACCCATTTCAGTGAAATCTGCCCTCCTGAAATCTAGTACTCTTGCTTTCATGTGGCTTAATTGAGTCCACATCTCCATGCTGAACCACACCATGTGGTGGTCATTGCACCCCAACTGCCCTTCCACTTGTATTTCTTCAACTTTTTTCCCATTGGTCCATACCAGGTCCATAATTGACATGTCCCTGGTTGGCTCATGCACCAGCTGCCCGAGTCCAGCCCCCTGCATGGATTCAAGGATGGCTGTGCTTCTGGCTGAAGCAGCCATCTAGGTGGTCCAGTCTACTTCCAGCATATTAAAATCCCCTAGCAGCAGGATTTCACCTTTAGCTGCCATGTCGTGTATGTTCTCCACTAGTTCCCTGTTTACTTCCTCCCTCTTTGCTATTTGTCAAGTGTATTTTGGTTGTTTATTTTTTTAGTTTAGTTTATTATTTTTTCTACATAATAAAACCATGCAGTTTGCGTGTTGTACCATACTGACTGTTGTGCAAGTTTCTCTGTTTTACCACAACCGAAGACAGTCCCCATGAGCAAAAATATCTTCACTGCAAGTTTGGCCTGACTGGAGCTGGCAACATGAGCAGCAGAACTCTATTTGTATGACTCAACAGCTCACTCGCTCACCGACTCCCACATCAGCACTTCCGGTTTTGCTATGATTCATAAAAAGTCACAATAAGATGTATAATGGCTTTTTTCTTTCAAACCAAAGCTGTTTCCCTGTCAAAAACTATTTCAAACATTACTTGTGTTTATGCATCTATCTCCATCCCAACAAGTCACTGTCTGGCAAACCACACACTTTTCACCGGCACTCTGTTATGGTTACTATGAAGACCCTGCTGTAAACCACAGTGAAATCCTTCACATCGCACCACTGATTTCGAAGGCTGCTTCCTCCATTGCTCTGTCAGCCAGTTCCCACCCTCTCAACTAACACAATGATGTTCTGACACAGTGTGCATCACATAAAATAACAGTCCACTTGGTCATCCTGAAAAGCTGCTTGGTCATCTGAAAAAGAATGATAAAGAACCATTTTAAACAAAAACTACCAATGTAAACCACAGAAACTTTAAGAAAAAAGCTCTGGCATTACATAAATCAAATATGCCACGGCCCTACCAGAAACAGCTCTGCTATTTCTCTCGAGTGCACTTTGACCTTATGATAGCATGAGTGGCAAAGCCCACAAGAGTCAGTGGAACACATCAACTTCCTGGAGCTCAGAGCAGTGCTGCTAGCAATGCAGTCTTTCCTTCCAGCTACAGGGTCGGTACTGTATGTCCAAATCAGAACAATGCATTATATAAACAAGCAGGGTGGAGCCAGATCCTCAAAACTGTGTACAGAAGCAATAAGGAACTGGGACCTGGCATTCACCATAGAAGCAAACGTCTATGCAGTACACTTGCCAGGCAAAGACAATGTCTGGCAAATCCCTTAAGCAGAATCAGTGAGGGAAATCACAGATGGATCTTGAATAGACAGGTTCTAGCCACAGTGTTCAGCACTCCCAAAATAGACATGTTGCTTCTTGGGAAAACGATCAGCTTCTACAGATTTGTTGCAGAGCACAAGCCAGAGGGGCAGTACACCCTGGTCTTGAACTGGACAGGAAGGTTCCTATATGCATTCCCAACATTTCCACTCATACAGAATGTCATCTTGAAACTCAGGAGGGAGTCTGCAACAATGATTCTAATAGTTCCAGATTGGGCCAGAAAGACCTGCTATTCAATTCTGTTGTCCCTGTCTGGCAAGCCTCCAATCAGCCTGCCACTGAGCCACAATCTGGTGACTCTGTCTCAGGGCAGGATAGCATTCCAAAACACCAAAACACTATGACTGAGGCAAGGTTCTTAAGGAGTTAGAATTCTCTGGATTAAATCTCTCAGAGGATGTCCTGAAGATGTTAAGAGTTTCAATGAAACCAGCAACCATGAAAACATACTCCTCTAAATGGATGAGATTTGCTTACTGGTGTACCCCCAGAAGAATAATCCCAATAGAGGCAGGGTTGCCTATAGTCTTAGAATACCAGGAACATCTGCATTCTTTAGGATTAAGATGTTCAACACTAAAGATGCACTTAGCAGCAGTGTCATAGAAAATATAGAAACATAGAATTTGACGGCAGATAAGGACCGCTTGGCCCAACCAGTCTGCCCATTTCCCTACCTGATGGATAAGCTGCAGATTCTAGTTAATCAACAGCTTACTTTTTCCTGCCCCTCACTAGAATTGCCTTATGCCAGTCCCATGCATTCTTGAATTCTCCCACTGTTTCTGACTCCACAGCCTCCTCAGGAAGGCTGTTCCATGCATCCACAACTCTCTCCATGAAAAAAATACTTTCTAACATTACCTCTGAGCCGTCCCCCCTCTATCTTCAAATTGTGCCCCCTTGTTCTTGCACATCTCTTCTTCTGAAAGATACTACCCTCTTGTACCTTGTTCATTCCTTGAGGTACTTGAAAGTTTCCATCATGTCCCTCCTCTCCCTCCTTTCCTCAAGGGTATACATATTAAGCTGCTTTAGCTACATCCTACATATCAGAAGGCAAGCCAAGGTCATTGGCCTCTCAGTCTGTTTTCAGACGTTTTCTTAAAGGCCTCAGCTACTTGAACCCACTGGTAAGGGACCCAGTCCCTCCATGGGATCTCATTGTCTGCCTTGCCCAGCTCATGGAGACTCCTTTTGAGCCTATGAACACTTCTGACATGAAGTATGTCTCATGGAAAACCATATTCCAGATTGCCATGACCTCTGCTAGCAGTGTGAGTGAACTGCAAGTCCTCTGCACAGAGTCAAATTACATTATCTTCCACAGCAATAAAGTAGCCCTTAGAACTAACAGGAAATTCCTACCTAAGGTGGTGTCATAGAGTTCATGTATAGAGAGGGGCTAGGGTGCGGACTCCAATGGCTCAGCTGAAGCTGCGAGTTCACCATATAAGGGGAAGGTTGAGGTGCCAGCAGAATAGCAGGAACCCTTCTTAAAACTTAGATAGGAGCACCGGCACAGTGTTCTGATAGCAATCTGCTGATCCAGTCGAGTAAGAAGCACCACTGACAGCAGGGAAATTATGAAGCAGACATACATTGTTGTGACAAAAACAAGGTATGCTCATTTGTCGTTTGCTTGAATAGGCAGTGCATTACTCAGTTGCTGTCAGAACAGTGTGCTGATGCCACTATCTAAGTTTCAAGAAGGGTTCCTGCTATCTGCCAGCACCTCAACCTTCCCCTGATATGGCAACCACCCAGCTTCAGCTGAGTCACTGAAGTCCACACTCTAGCCTCTCTCTGTATATATAAACTTTATGGGTGGTGTCTGACTTCTACTTGAACCAGTCAGTAACACTTCCTGTGGTCTATCCAGAAAATTCTACTCCAGGTGAGCACAAACTACACAGCCTTGACTTGAAAAAGAGTTCTGGGTATATACGTGGACAGGACAAAAGAGGTCAGGTCCAAAAACACTCAGCTTTTTGATACCTAGGGCAAGGCTGACAAAGAGGCCTCTCTCTCTCACTGGATAGTCTCTTGCAAAGGGTTTCATTATTAAAAAGGTGGAAAGATACCACCCAGAGGCCTAAGGGCATAGGGGTATTTCAGTCTCTGCGGCGTCCACAAGGATCATCCCACTAATGGACATTTGCAAAGCAGCTACCTGGAAAATGGTGCATATTTTCACAAAGCACTATTGTCTGGGCATGCAGTCCAGAAGGGCTGCCAGCTTTGGAACTGCTGTTTTGCAGGACCTTTCTCTCCAAATAGTTTCTGGACCCAGCCTCCTAAGATATTACTGTATAGTCTCCTTAAAGTGTAACCATTAAATAAGGGATTCCTGGGGTTATAAGAAATATTACTCACTATAGTAATGTTGTTCCTTCTCAGTGATCCCTCACTATGATTAAACTCTCCAACCCTTCCTCCCCTTCCCGAACCTGAAAATAGGTTCTCACATCAATCAGTTCCTTTTACTTAGGTTGCTTGAGTATTACTATTGCAGTTTCTCTACAATTATAAAGTTTAGTTCTTTCTTTACTGTTTAGATATTTTTGGTATTTACATGTCTACTTCAATTTGATTTATGTTTTTTCAAAAATGTTGAAATTTGCATAATTTATGGTAGCCTTTTAGCTAGATTCATTAGCCACTGCTCCACTCTGGATATAGAAACAAATCTGGTAACTGCCAGATTGAAAGGTGGCTGCAGAGCTCTTTAAACCTCTATTCTAAATTCTACTAACTGCAATAGGGTTCTGAGTTAAATATATATATATATATATATTTATATATATATGTGTGTGTATAAATTATATATATGTATATATATATATATATTCATTGCAAAAAAACTGTGTAAATGCACCAGTGAGGGTCCTTACTAAAGGGACAAAAGTAAGGAAATGTCGTGTTAGGGTTTTCAACCCTAACACCCCACCTACAGACACTGACAGGCATCGGGGGGTTCCTTGGGAACATCAGCCCTAACGCTCACCCCATTCCATAAGTAAATAAGCTTAAATGGGCACAGTATATGAGAATGAGGTGAGCGTTAGTGTCGACGACCCCAAGCCACGCCTGTCAGTGTACGGAGGGTGGGGGGGTGTTAGGGCTGGAAACCCTAACACCACATTTCCCTGCATTTGTTGCTTTAGTAAGAGCCCTAACTGATGCATTAATGAATTTTTTTGCAATTAATTTCTTTACTTTTTCAGATAGTATAATCATATCCTTATTTGTTTGTCCCTCCATAGATATGCATATGTATGCAGGTGTGGAAGCACAGGACCCTTCGGGACCTGCACTTCCATTTATAGGACAACAGTGACCAAATTGTCAGCATAGCCATCTTAATACCCCACCTCATGTACCTCAGTACAGAAAAATTGTCAAATCCGCGCTGAAATGTAATTCTATGCAACTGTAATGCCATTCCGTGCCACAGGTTCGAAAACACATTTTGGGCAGGATCTGAAAAATGACAGTTGTGACATACATGAGGTGGGATAATAAGAAGGCTATGTTAAAAATTGGGGTAAAATATTTACCATTTCTGAAGTTATGAGCGGACATAGCGAAATTGCAACAAAATGTCATAGCTTTATAATTTTTTCATATTTAAACCCAAAATTTTCAGCATAGTCTTCTTATGATCCCACCTCATAAAACCCATAGGTGAAAATTTTAAACTCTGTGCCAAAACACCATTTCACACCACAGGTGTGAAAACACGTTTTGGGCAGGATGTGAAAAATGACAGCTCTACTGTTCATGAGGAGGTGTGAAAAAATGGATATGCTGAAAATTCGGTGGAAAAATATTGAAAATTACCAAAGTTATGTCCGTGCATAGAAAATTTTCAATGAACACAAGTAACTTGGGTATTTTTAGAAACTGTTTCACCAAATTGTCAACATGGTCTTTTTGGGACCCACCTCATGAACACTGGTGGTAAAATGTAGTTATTTGGGCCCGAAAGATGATTTCACGATGTGACCGCAGCTCATGGAGGCTCTATTAATGAAATGACAGTCACAGTGTTCATGAGGTGGGGTGAGGCCATGTTGAAAATTTGGTACAAAAAGTCCAAAAAATAGCAGATATCATCATAAGTTCAAAACTCCATTGAAATACATTATATGGCATTTACCTTGATTCCTCAGTTCGCAGTTCAGCTTTGATGAGTGCAGATGTGTCCTGGTCCACAAAAGATGACAGCTGACAACCTCCAGTGGTAAGTACAGGGCAAGGAGGGTGTGTGGTGGTGGGTGCTCAGTGGGAGGGTTGGGATGGTAGGGGAGTCGGAGATGATGAGGGATCATTTTCTTATTTTCAGGGCAAAAAAAAAGACATCAGAGGACTGTTTTCTTTTTTACAGGTTTCAAAACAGACAGATTTTGGGACACTGGGAGTTGGCTCCCCTGTGTCCCACACTGCTAGGGGGAATTAGATATCTGAGGACACTGGGAGTGGGCTCCCCAGTGTCTCACACTGACAGGGGGGTCTTCCAGTGCCAACTTGGGGATTGGGCTCCCTGATGTCGGCAACTGAATGGTATAGTACGTTGGGGGACTGTTTTCTTTATTTACAGGTTTAAATATAGTGCATATATCGGGACAATGGGAGTGGGTTCCCCATTGTCCCACACTGCTGGGAGGATATACATATCTAAGGACAATGGGAGTGAGCTCTTCAGTGTTCCAGACTGCTGGAGGGGCGCTTTTAGGGCCTTCACAGGGATTTGGCACCCTAATGTCTGCAAATGTGTAATACCATACCTCAGTGCCCTTCCTCTTAGAGGGTTTGAAACTCTTAAACAATACTGGACTTAGGTAAACACCAACAGGTGTTTACCTAATCAGGGACCAAGGATTCTGATTTTGGGGACAGTTAGCCCCAGAAATGTTTAGAAATGTTTGTGTTAGCCACAGAGCTTTTAGTGCTGCAAATCGCAGGCACTATTTTCATGAAAAAAGGGGGGGTGAGCTACTGCCTCAACTCTGAGTCCTTTTGCCGCAGTTTGCAGCAGAACCCTACCCTTTTTTTTTTTAAAATAGTGCCGCGATTTGCAACAGTAAAATCTCCTGGGATAAAATAAACATATTTCTGCCCAGTTTGGGGGCAAACTAACCCCAGAATCATATTCCTCAGGCCCTGATTAGGTAAACACAACTGCTGGTGTTTACCATATATCAGTATTTTTTGAAATATTTTAGTTTCTGTGCCTAACTAAAAACAGGATGGCAGAATATCGACACTACATTCTGCATTTGTGATGATAAAAACCACTTTCGTGGCAGTGAAATAGTTCTACTTACCACAATAGGGTTCTGAGTTAAATATAATTTTTCCCATAGGATATAATGGGGAAATTGAACCTTTAATAATTTTTGAACGGATTCATATTTTTTCACTAAATCTTCTAAAGGCACATCTGCAACCCAAGCCCAATATACCCTAATAATTTCAGACCAAATTCCCAAGCCATTTCTGAGAAATGCCGTGACAAAGAATTTACACAAAAATGGTAATTTACACAATTTTTGGCATTCCATATCTCCGCATCCGCACATCTGACCAGAATGAAACTTGCCAGATCCAGAGATCATTTATCCCTGATGTTGCGTGCAACATTTTATGTGAATTGGTCAAACTGTTGCAAAGATATTAAAGTGCAAAAGTTTGGTTTAACATAGAAGTGACCGTTAAACCCTAACTATAGTGCCACTATAATATACTGTATGAACATATGAAAATGCCAACAAATTAGGCCTTGAGGTCTATCGCATCTGCTTGAGATGCAGCTCACAGTTTGATAATTGCTGCTGCCCCTCTCCCCTCTCCCTTCCATTCCTCCCTGATTTCCATTCAGAGTCCCCCTGGTCTCTACTCACCCTACCTGTACCCTGTCCATGTATCTATTCCATCCCTTCTTAAAACCTCCCACTGAGTCCCTTGATATCAACTCCTCAAGTAGTACATTCCAAGGCATCACCACCCTTTCTGTGAAGTAATGCTTTCTCAGGTCTCTTCTATACTTCCCAAAGACCAGTTTCAGGCTATGACCCCTCGTGGTCCCTTCCCCTTTCACTCTGAACACCCCCTCTGTGTTTACTCTATTAATACCTTTCAAGTACTTAGAGGTCTCAATTTTGTCCCCTCTGTCCCATCTTTCTTCCAGGGAGTACATGTTTAGCTCCATAAGTCTCTCCACATAGGGCTTATCCCCATTCCAAGGATCATCTTACACACCCTCCTCTGGACCCTCTCCAGGAGCATAATGGCCTTCTTTAAGTAAGCGCACCAGAACTGCACACAGTACTCCAAGTGCGGTCTCACCAAGGATCTGCACAGTGGCAGAATTACCTTCTCCCTTCTTGAAGTGATCCCCTTAGCAATGCACCCCAGCATTCTGTTTGCCTTAGCCACCGCTTTCCTGCATTGTCCTTAGTGATTCATTTTACCAGTGATCACTACTCCCAGATCTTTTTCTTCCTCCAAGACTGTTAACTGTACCCTCCCATTTGTAGCTGTACCCTGTATTCCTAGCTCCCAAGGGAAGTACACTGCACTTCCTAACGTTAAACCCCAGCTGCCATATGACTGACCACTGTTCTAGTCTTTCTAGGTCTTCCTGGAGTGTCCTCCTTCTCTCCTCACTGTCTACCTCTGCACCTAGTTTGAAGTCATCAGCAAACAGGCTCATATTATGCCTAACTCCTACCACAATGTCTGAAAGGAAAGCATTAAATAACAATGGACCCATAACCAATCCTTGGGGGATCCCGCAAATGACCCTTCTGGGTGTCGATAGCTCCCCCCCTACAACCACCTGCTGTTGTCTGTCACTTAACCAGTTCCCAATCCACCTCACCAACCTTTCCCCCACCCCCAAGTCACTCAGCTTGCCCAGCAGTCTCTCATGTGGCACCCAGTCAAATGCTTTACTGAAGTCTAGACATAAAACATCAACCGGCCTACCACCATCACGAGATCTTGTCACCCAATCAAAAAATTAAACCAGGTTAGTCTGACAAGAACTCCCCATGGCAAAACCATGTTGCCTGACATCCTGAAGTCCACTTACCTCCAAGAACTTCACCAGCCTTTCCTTCAATATACTTTCCAAAGGTTTCCCCATTATGGACATCAGGCTGACCAGTCTATAGTTTCCTGGCTCATCCTTTGACCCGCTCTTATGGAGGGGCACTACATGCACCATTCTCTAGTCCAATGGTACACTTCCCGTTTGGAAGGAGGAGTTGAATAACTTCATCAACGGTGTTGCCAGGACATCCACCAACTCTTTTAGGACTCTGGGGTGGATCCCATCTGGACCTGGGCCTTGTCTGTCCTTAATGACCTAAGGCCCTCCCACACTCTCTCCACTGGTATCTCATCACATGTTAGAGACCCCCCTCCCCGCCTTTTATCTTAACACCCCCCTGTGGAATTGGACCATCCATTTCCCTCATAAGAACAGAGCAAAAGTATTCATTTAGAACCTTAGCTTGCTCCATTCCCTCTTCTGCCCACCCACCCTCCTTTTTTAACCTGGTGATTGGCCCCCTACACTTCCTAGTCTCCCTGATATATCTAAAAAAATTCCTTCCTCCCTCCCTGATCCCCTGTGCCAACCTTAACTCTTTGGTTGCTTTGGCTTCCCTTGTCACCCTACTCACCTCCTTCGATTTCATATAGTACTCTTCCCTGCCCTTCTCCTTATGGGTTTTCTTGTACTTTTGGAAGGCTAGCCTTTTCTCCCTTACCCTCTCCTGTACATCCCTAGTCCACCAGCAGGGTTTCCTTGACCATACTTTCTTATATTGGGACTTATTGCAGATATTAGTGGCCTCCAACAGGCCCACTTTCAAAATTTCCCACCTGCGAACCGTGTACATGTCTGCACATATTTTCTCTAAGTGACCTACCAGAATGGCTGCCATCCTCCCAAAATCCACCCCCCTGAAATTCACTATCATTTTATTAGTGTGATTTCCCTCCCTTCCCAGGTCCATGGAGAACCATACTGTGGAGTGATCACTCCCAGCAAGAGGGTCCTCTACTACAACATTATTTGCCTGCTCACCATCTGTCAGAAATAAATCCAAGATGCTTCCTTCTCTGGTTGGCTCCACCACCAGTTGTGACAGGAATACATCTTGAAATTAGCCCAGAATTCATTATTCTTTACCATTTGTTGATGTCATAATGCACCAATCCACCCCAGGCAGGTTGAAATCCCCCACCACTACCGTCCTATCTCTCCATCTACCACAGTGATTTATTAGATTTGCCATCATTTACCTGTCCTGTTCCTCAGTTTTTGTTGGTGGTCGATAGACTCCCCCTAGATTGACCCTCCTGCCCTTAGCATCCTGTAAGGTGATCTACAACATTTCCATGCTCCCGTCCTCACACTCCTCTGCACTACACACAACCCCCTCCCTCACAAATAGCCTTACCCCTCCTCCCCTGCCAGTTATCTGGTCCCTCCTAAATGTTTTGTATCCTGGGATTATCACATCCCAGTCATGATACTGGGTGGTCCAAGTCTCTGTGACCACAGCCACATCAACCCACCCACTGCCACCACCATCATTGCCTGTAACTCAGGTATCTTGTTTCCCAAGCTCATTGCACTAGTTAAGACCACCTTCCAACCATTCCCCCCTACTCTTCCTAGCCTCCCTTTTCCCCATGATTTTGTCCTTCTGTAAGTACATCCCAACCAGCAATTTTACAGATGGGGGAGAGGCACAGGCCCCCCCCAATATTTGCAATCCTGTCTGCCCCGCAAGACTAAGCCCCCACCCACTACTAGTATAAATTATCATTTATAACCATAAACTCCCCATCTTATATTTTAAAACTCTTTTCCCCTCCTTACTCAGATGCACCCTGTCCTTGGCAAACAGCTGTTTATTGTCCCATGTATCTCCCCAGCCATCCACCAACCCAAACCCCATATCCCCATATCCAGACACCATTTTCCGAAGAAATATATATATATATATATATATATATATGATATATATCTTATAGTAGGGATTCAGTGGTCATGTCTATATTAAACTCAACATTTTGCATTTCATTACCTTTGGAACTGTTTCATCGATTCACATGAAATTTTGCAGGCACCATCAGGGACCAATGATCTCTGCATGTGGCAAGTTTCGTTTCAGTCGGATGTGCAGGTGCAGAAATACGGAGTGTCCAAAACTGTAAAAATTACCAGTTTTGTGTAAATTCTTTATCATGCTGTTTCTCAGAAACTGTGTGTAACTGTGGTCTGCAATTTGTAGGGTATACAGGTCATGTGTCACAGATGTGCCTTTTGAATGTTTGGTGGAAAAATATTAATCCATTCAAAAGTGATTAAAAAGTTTAAATTTCCCATTATTTCCTATGGGAAAAGTCAGATGTGCCGTATGAAACAACCTTTTTTGTTGCCGCTAAAGTGGTATTTATTGTCTCAAATGCAAATTGTAGTGTTAAGATTCTGTCATCTTGTTTTCAGTTAATTAGGCAAACACATTTAAATATTTCAAAGAATACTGCCAGATGGTAAACACAAATAAAGAATCTGATTCTGGGGTCAGTTTGCCCAAAAATTGGACAAAAATATGTTTATTTTATCGATGGAGTTTTTACTGCTGCAACTTGTGGCACTATTTCCATGAAACGGGGGGGGGTCGTCATTGCAAATTGTGGCAAAAGGACTCTGTGTTTTGTTGCAATATAAGGTAAAACCTTTTTTTTAAGCACAGTGCCACCTGCAGAACATGCAGGTTGTGGCACAGTATACCGGTACTAGTAATTTTTCATTCAGTTGCTAATTAAGGGGAGTTTATGATGGCCACAGCTGCATGGCCCAGGTCAGACCTCGGTGCAAAATTGCATTGCCCCCTTTCACCCACACAGCATCTGGAATCATCCTGAGTGATGTATATTACCCACAAAGAAGTGAGTACAAAGTATTAGAACAGCAAAATATATACTGTTTGTTCTACCAGTCTAATAGAGGAATTTCTACAATTCTGCTTAAAACATAACACTAGGAATCTGTTTTTTCTTGCAGAAATAGTAAGCTACTTTTCAGACTTTAAATACACAGATGGGTTTATCTTTGCTCTTGTTCCACTGATTTTAAAAGTTGTTGCTACCAAATACATTATTAATTCTTCTTTTTTGGTTCTGGTAAGGTGTTAGGAGAGAAACATAGACATTTTATATCTGTGTATTGCATAGTCTGTATTTTATGGACCCAAAAGCCACTGGCTGGCTTTTAGATGCTCTGTCCTCATGGATATTATCAACTCTACCTTACTGGAAACTGTCCATGATCATGGTGCAGTATGCTACAGTACTTTCTATACAATATAATATGTTATGTATAGGAAAGTGAAGGTCACTCTCCATTAACTCTGCCCAGTCACAGGAAACACATTTTGGCAAAGAAAGGAAATACATTAGAAAACCTAGATTCCAAGTTATGGGGTGGTCATGTGTTTAACAGTTTCACAGATCACAGAATCCACACTTTGAAAATAAATAATAATGTGAGGAGTTGTCTTATTCTCCAGCATTGCAGACTTTTTCCTGGTGGTCTACTGGCCATCTTTCCCCAATCCCTGATGCAGATGTCTTCATTTGTTGGTGGTTAAAGGCATCCCCCTTCCCTCTCTGTATGCTGAAAATAAGAAAACATCCCTTGATGTCTTTATTTTTTAAACCTGTAAAAAAAAGATCCATCGCCGAACACACCCGCATGCCGACCCAACCTCCCACTGTGCACCCACCTCCTCACACCCCCCTTGACAGCCCCACACATCCTCAATCACCTGAAGTGGTCCAAGGTTCAAGATCCACTCTCCCAACTGAAGACAAGTCTTGCAGCTGGAAATGGCGACTGCGATATGAGAAACTAAGGTAAATGTGCTTCAATGCATTTCAATGGAGGTTTCAAATTTTATGCATAACTTTGGCATTGCTTGAGATTTTGACTCAAATTTTTCAGCATGGCCTTTTGGAGACCCCCCCCCTCATGAAAAATATGACTGTCTTTATGCAACTCTTGCCAGAAAGGTTATTTTGCAGTCAGTTGATTAAATCACCTTTGTGATGGCATTTGTGTAATGACAGTCATATTGTTCATGAGGAGGGGTCTTAAGAAGGCTATGTTGAAAAATGTGGGTCAAAACTATATAAAATGATACAATTATGACCATTCATTGCAATTTCGCTATGCACACTCATAACTTTGGAAATTTCCAATATTTTCACACCATATTTTCAACATAGCCTTCTTATTACCCCACCTTATGTATGTCATGGCTGTCATTTTTTAACTCCTGGTTAAACAGTGTTTTCACACCTGTGGCATGGAATGGGATTGTACTTGTGCAGAATTATGTGTTGGCTAGGGGTCAAAGATTTTCTGTACCAGGCACATGAGGTGGGGTGATAAGATGGCTATGCTGACAATTTGGTCACTGTTGTCCTACAAATGGAAGCACACCACCCCCCATGGCCCTGTGATTCAACAGTGACATACATATATGCATCTATGGAGGGATGGGAGTGCAGGGCTCGGAGGGATATGTGCTACCACAGGAAAATAAGTATACAATTATACTATTGGAAAAGGAAATGAAATTAGTTGCAAAAAAACTCTGTTAATGCCTAAGTTAGGGTTAAAGCAACAAAAGTAGGGAAATGTGGTATTAGGGTTTCCACCCAGCTGCCCACCCCAACTCTGCACACACCAACGGGCATTGGGGGTGTGCCTTAGGAACATCAGCCCTAACGCTCACCCCATTCTCCTATACTGTACCCATCTCAGCTTATTTACTTATGGAGTGGGGAGAGAGTTAGGGCTGATGACCCCAAGGCACCCCCGGATGCCTGTTGGTGTGCAGAGTGGGGGTAGGGTGTTAGGGTTGGAAACCCTAATGATACATTTCCTACATTTGTCATTTTAACCCTAACTTATGCATTAACAGAGTTTTTTGCAATATGTGTGTGTGTGTGTGTGTATATATATATATATATATATATATATATATATATATATATCAAGAAATTATACTGCTCAGCTATGGTCAAAGTGACAAAAGTTGTGAAACATGGTGTTAGGGTTTCCCTAACACCCCACCCTCCAAACCAGGCAGAAGAGCAGGTGTGGGGTGTGCCTTGGGCTTCTCAAGCCTAACACTCACCCCATTCCATCAGTAAATAAGGTCAGATGTGTAGACTTATGAGAATGAGGTGAGCATTAGGCTTGAGAAGTCTAAGGCACACCCCACACCTGCGCTTCTGCCTGGCTTGGGAGGGAGAGGTATTAGGGAATCCTTAATGCCTCATTTGCCAACTTTTGTCACTTTGATCCTAACTGGAGCATTAGCAAATTTTTTTTGCAACTTATGTCCTTACTTTTTGAGATTGTATAATAGTATCTTTGGTTATTTTCAATATTTTGAGTCCACATTTTCAACATAGCCATTTTTTCACACCATCTCATGAACAGTACAGCTGTCATTTTTCACATCCTGTCCAAACTGTGATTTTGCACCTGTGGCATAGAATGGCATTTTGGCATGGTTTTGAAAATGTTCACCTATGTGGTTAATGAGGTTGGGTCATAAGAAGACTATGTTGAAAATTTAGGGGTCAAAATATGAAAAAATGCCAACATTATGACCATTCACTGCAATTTTGCTACGCCCGCTGATAACTTCAGAAATGTTAAATATTTTCACCCCAGATTTTCAACATAGCTTTTTATTACCCCACTTTATGTATGTCACAGCTGTCATTCATCAGATCTTGCCCATAATATGTTTTTGCACCTGTAGCATGGAATGGCATTGTAGTTGCACAGAATTACTTTTTGGTCAGTATTCAAACATTTTCTGTACTGGGTATATAAGGTGGGGTAATAAGATGGATATGCTGACAATTTGGTCACTGTTACCCTATGCTTCCACAGATATATGTATATATATATATATATATATATATATATATATACACACACATGCATCTATGGTAGTGCAGGCTCAAAGGACCCTGTGTTCCCATAGAAAAAAAGGTTATGTGTGTGCACAGAAAAATTTAAATGACCATGTGTAACTCAGCCATTGTTTGGGATTTTTGCACCAAATTTTCAACATGATATTTTTGAGACCTTACCTCAAGAATACTGGTGGCAAAAGTTTGTTATTCAGTCCCAAAAGGTAATTTGCACAGTGACCGCTAAATCACCTTCTGGGCCTGATTAGTGAAATGACAGTTGCAGTGTTCTTGAGGTGGCATCCCAAAAAGGCCATGTTGAAAATTTGGTGCAAAAATTCAAACAAATTGCAAAGATATCAACATAAGTTCAAAACGCCATTGAAATATATTATATGGCACTTACTGTCATTCCTCAGTTCATGATTCAGCTTTGAAGAGTGCAGATATGTCCCAGTCCACAGAAAATTTCAGCTTTGGACCTCTGATGGTAAGTATAGAGTAAGGGGTGTGTGGGGCGGTGGATGCTCAGTGGGAGGGTCAGGATAGGGGAGGGGGATGGCAGGGA
Organism: Neoceratodus forsteri; assembly: GCA_016271365.2. Lineage (NCBI taxonomy): Eukaryota > Metazoa > Chordata > Ceratodontiformes > Ceratodontidae > Neoceratodus > Neoceratodus forsteri. The sequence continues at coordinate 789,944,680 of CM028132.1, forward strand.
TGACAAGGGACTGTTTTGTTTTTTTAGGTGAAAAAAATAAAAAGATGTCAGGGGACTGTTTGCTTTTCACAGGATTTAAATAAACAAATATTCCAGGACACTGGGAGTGGACTCCCCAGTGTCCCACACTGCTTGGGGGGACTCTACATGCTGACACAGGGATTGGGCCCTCCGATGCCGGCTAAGTAATAAAACAAGGGGTTGCATGAATGGGGGCATCTTATCCTGGGATAACCAGCAGTGCCATTTTTATAACTTGGAAATGCAATGCAGTACAAGCAGCTATTACTTTGTATTTCATTCACTCACTCACTCGAACATCTCCTGACTCACCACCTATGCCATTTCCCTCATATGGTAATACAATAAAGTACAGTATAGTGATGCTTTTAAATTTTAACTTGACTTTATCACTGCCAAACATGCTCAATGTGTCGAATTTGCGGTCAGTCAGAAACAGGAAAAAAGTGACTTTCACTTTGCATTTTACTCACTCAGTCAAACATCATCATAGCAGGATTTTCACTCACAGCTTAATCCATCCTGATTTTAAAAAATTTGGCTTCATAGCATGTTCACTGAAACATATATTAAACGTGTAGGGTGGATATAAAGTGACAGCCTGGCACTCCGATTTCTGATCGGGCAACTTATGAGTTAGTTGAAAATGGATCCTCTTTTTTTATGTTGGCAGTAAAAGTAAGGAGGTGGAAGACAATTGAGGGTAGGGGAGCCACTAGACACCAGGTAAATTAAAAAAAATATGGGGAAAGGCTGGGAAAAGGCTTTTGTTCTGTATGCCTCAAATCCTTTTTCGTGACTCATGATCCTTTTTTCGTTTGAACAAAAATGGATTCACAAAAAAGGATTTTGGCGAGTGACGAAAAATGATTTAAAACAGAAAAAAAAAAAACCATTCCCAGATCATTTTGATACCAGACAACTACAGAATCCAACTAATGGAGTTACTATGAGCAAGATCCATTTTTTTGTGTCCCTACAGCACCTCATTTTCATGGGTTTTCAAAAATTATTTTTAAATGGAAAACAAGATGATGGCTCGTAAAACAATAATTTTCTCTCACAAAAAATGATTTTATTCTTGCAAAAAAGAAAATGCTCTCATGAGACTAATCCTTTTTTGTGAGATCAAATCATTTGTCAAACTTCATTCATCTGTCCTAAAAAATGAACTTCCCATAGGATATAATGGGAACCTAAAACAGAATAACTTTGCAACAGTTTAATATTTTTGCACCAAACTAACAGTGGCAATTTTGTTGCCCAAGTTCTTTCTACCATAAAAAAATAAAACAAAATTCCACAGCATCTGGGCGCAAGGCAATGAGGAAAAATCTGCAAAAAATGGTGACTTTTTACTTTTCTTCATTATCTGGATCTCAGAATCCGCACATTTGACCAGAACAAAACTTGCCACATCAAGAGATCCACCCCACAAGACAGCATGTACCAAATTTTATGCATCTCCATTGATCGGTTGCATAGTTATTAAAGTGCAAAATTTGAGGTTTAACATTAAACAGGCTACTCAACCCCATCTACAGGGGCACAATTGTGCCCCTATAATATATTCACTGCAAAAATGACATTACTGCATCACTTAAGGTTGCTATTAAAGTGACAAAAGCATGGAAATACAATGTTAGGGTTTTCAACCCTAACTCTGCATCCCCCCCAAGCAGACAAAGGGGGCAAGGCAACACAAGCAACTACAGACATCCATCATCAGGTAAGACAATCAATGTACAACTCTTTCCACATGACACAAGAGACATCCATCATCATGGTACAGCACTTCTGTAGCCATGGATAAACATATAGACTTGCACACCACCTGAGAAGTGCAGTAAAAAATTCCCATAGGATCACACTGTAAAGTGTACAGTAAGTAAGGAATAACACATAACAGTGTGTGTGATAATGCTATATTACAGCACAGCTCAGGTGAGTTGTGAGGTATTAGGTGCAGCCAAGTGGCTTCAACCACCTGGTGGCTGAACCTCTGGCTATCCTGTTTAGCCAATCACTGGAAACAGGGGAGGTACCCAAAGACTGGAGGACAGCAGATGTAGTCCCCTTATACAAAAGTGGGAACAAAGAGGAAGCAGGGAACTACAGACCAGTCAGCCTCACCTCAGTAGTGGGAAAGATCGGGGAAGCACTACTGAAGGAGAGATTGGTGGAACATCTGGTTGTCAATGGTCTACAGGACCCAAGGCAGCATGGTTTCACCAGGGGAGGTCAGTGTCAGACCAACCTCATTGAATTTTTGACTGGGTGACTAGGGAGGTGGATCAGGGGAGGGCAGGGACATGGCCTATCTGGACTTCAGCAAGGCCTTTGACACTGTGCCACATAGAAGACTATTACATAAACTGGGGAATATGGGTGTGGGCAGGACAGTAGTGTGGTGGGTAGGTAACTGGCTGGTGGCAGGACCCAGAGGGTGGTGGTAAATGGCTGTCACCCACAGAGGGAAGAGTGACCAGTGGGGTACCACAGGGATCAGTGCTGGGACCGTCCTATTCAACATCTTCATCAGTGACATTGCACAGGATCTAGAAGGCAGAATTTCACTGTTCACTGATGACACAAAGCTCTGTAACAGAGTAGACACACCAGAGGTGTAGACAGAATGAGAAGGACCTGCAGAAACTTGAAGAATGGTCAAGGGTTTGGCAGTTGAAATTCAATGCAAAGAAGTGCAAGATAATGCATATGGGGCACAAAACCCTGGCACAATATATCAGTTGGGGGTGAGGATATAGCATGCACCAAGCAGGAAAGGGATCTTGGGTTGTCATCTCTGATGACCTCAAGGTAGGGAAACAGTGTGACAAGGCATCAGGTAAAGCAAATAGGATGCTGGGATGTATAGCCAGGGGCATCACCAGCAGGAAAAGGGAGGTCATAATTCCGCTATACAAGACACTAGTGAGGCCCCACCTGGAGTACAGTGTACAGTTCTGGAGACCATACCTACGTAAGGACATAGACAGGGTAGAGAAGGTTCAGAGGAGGGCAACAAAGATGGTGCATGGATTGCATCACAAGTCCTATGAAGACAGGTTGAAGGAACTGAACATGTACTCCTGGAGGAGAGGAGGAGAGAGGGATATGATAGAGACATACAAGTATCTTACAGGGAGAAACAGGGTGCAGGAAAACACTATTTTAAGCGAAAAAGGTGTTCCAGGACTAGAGGGCATGGGATGAAGTTGGAGGGAGGACGATTCAGAGGAAACATGAGAAAGAATTTCTTCACAGAACGGTGGTGGACAAGTGGAACACCCTGCCAGAGGAAGTAGTGGGGCTGAAACAATCACGGGATTTAAGAATGCATGGGATAGACATAAAGAATTCTAGAGGTCAGGGATAAGGAAACGGACTTCTAGGAAAACAAACTGAACTTACAAGCTCAAATGGGCAGACTGGGTGGGCCATAGGCCCTTATCTGCCGACACTGTCTATGTATCTATGTATCTATGAGAAGTGTGGTATATGATTCTGATAGGATCACATTATAAATTTTAAGTGAGCAATACCACACAGCAGGATGTGTGGTAATGCTCAATCGCAGCATGCCCCAGGTGGGTTGTGAGGCACAAAGCACAGCCCAGTACCTTCAACTACCTGAGAAGTGTAATGTAACATTACCACAGCATAACATTGTAAATTGTACGTAAGCAATAATGTATGGCAAGGTGTGCAGCAATTCTAAAATGATGCATACACCAGATAGGTTCTAAGGCATGAGGTGCAGCTAGGTGCCTTCAACCATCTTTCAAGTGCAGTATATAATTCGCATAAGATCACATTATAAATTTTAAGTGAGCAATACCATACAGCAGAATGTGCAGCAGTGCTAAATTGCTGCATGCCCCAGGTGGGTTGTGAAGCATGAGGTGCAGCCAAGGGCCTTCAACCACCTGGGAAGTGTGGTATATGATTCTGATAGGATCACATTATAAATTTTAAGTGAGCAATACCACACAGCAGGATGTGTGGTAATGCTCAATCGCAGCATGCCCCGGGTGGGTTGTGAGGCACAAGGCACAGCCCAGTACCTTCAACCACCTGAGAAGTGTAATATAACATTACCACAGCATAACATTGTAAATTGTAAGTAAGCACTAATGTATGGCAAGGTGTGCAGCAATTCTAAAATGATGCATACACCAGATAGGTTCTAAGGCATGAGGTGCAGCTAGGTGCCTTCAACCATCTTTCAAGTGCAGTATATAATTCGCATAAGATCACATTATAAATTTTAAGTGAGCAATACCATACAGCAGTATGTGCAGCAGTGCTAAATTTCTGCATGCCCCAGGTGGGTTGTGAAGCATGAGGTACAGCCAAGGGCCTTCAACCACCTGGGAAATACAATATAATATTCTCATTGTATCACATTGTAAATTGCAAGTATGCAATAACACACAACAGGGTGTGTGGTACTGCTACGTTACTGCATTGCTCAGCTCTGTTGTGAGGCACAGGGTGCACCCAAGTGCCGCAGCCACTTGGGGGAGTGCAGATAGCTTCACTCAGGTGCCAAAGGCACCTATGCTGCCACAGAAGCACAGGGTCTGATGATGGATGTTTGCAGTTGCTTGTGTTGCCTTGCTTCTTTGGCTGCTTGAGACGAATGTGGAGATAGTGTTGAAACCCCTTACATTGTATTTCCATGCTTTTGTTGCTTTAATAGCAACCCTAACTGATGCATTAACGTAGTTTTTTTTGCAGAGAATTTCCTTACTTTTTGAGATAGTGTAATCATAGTCTTATTTGCCTGTGGGAGCACCCATCTAAAGTTTTTGAGATAGAGTAATCATATCCTTATTTGCCTGTGGGAGCGCAGGGCCCTTCGGGCTCTGTACTCCCATCCCTCCGTAGATGCGTATATGTACCGTACATCACTGTGAAAGATTCCTGTGCTTCCATTCATAGGACAACAGTGAACAAATTGTCAGAATAGCCATCTTATTACCCAACCTCATGTTTGTGGCACAGAAAATTTTTAAATCCCTGCCAAAAAAGTAATTATGTGCAGCTCCAATGACATCCTGAACCACAGATGGGGAAAACACATTTTGGCCAGGATTTGAAAAATTACAGTCATGACATACTGTATATGAGGTGGAGTAATAAGAGGGCTATGTTGAAAATTTTGGGTTAAAATATTTAAAATGTCCATTGTTACGAGCATACAAAGCAAAATTGCAATGAATGGGCATAACTTTGCAATTTTAACATATTTTGACCCCAAATGTTCAACATTGCCATCTTATTACCCCACCTTGTGTACCCAGTACAGAAAAATGTTCATATACCTGCCAAAACATAATGGTGTGCAACTGTAATGCCATTCTGCACCACAGGGCCAAAAACACATTTTTGCCAGGATTTGAAAAATAACAGCTGTAACATACATGAGGTGGGGTAATAAGCTGTCTATGTTTAAAATTTGGTGTTGAAGCTGGCCCGTTGGTACAGCAGTTGGATTTCTGCTTGCGACGCCAGCAACCCTGATTTGGGAATGGACCCAGGTTGCTGGAGGGCTGGCAGGAAGGAGAAGGCTCGAGCGTCCGATGACTGCTCACCTTCTCCCGGGGGGAGGGAGAGGATGCAGCTCACTGTGTGCTGCCACCTGGTGGAGGCCTGGAGTATGACAGCTTGGTGAGCCCTGCTGCATGCAAGTAGTGTGGTGGACATCAGCAAGTGCTTTGACATCTGTGGCACACCACACCCATGGGGAATAAACTGAAAAACTTTGCTCCTCAACTGGCTGGCTGGATGATGGCTGCCGGCTCCTGCTGTTATGAGTGCCTTGATGCTCTGAAGCCACCTCAGCAGCTCCTGGGGACTGAATAGATAGTGTGCTGGTTGCCCTCCCTGGCACCTTCCCCTCGGAGAAGAGGGACCCATCTGGTGAAGGGATACACCAGACTACCCCTGGGATGGCTGCAATGCGAGGTAAGGTGGAGGTGGTTGGGGCAAGGGTGTTGGTGGGGTCCATGGCTGGCAGGAAGGAGAAGTGGGCCGGGAGCATGGAAGGAGCAAAAAAATAAAATAAAAAATTTGGTGTCAAAATATAAAACTTTTCTGAAGTTACAAGCATGCAAAGCGTAATTGCAACAAATGGTCATAACTATGCAATTTTTACATATTTTGACCCCAAATTTTGAACATAGCCTTCTTATGACCCAACTAAAGTAAATGTGGTTCAATTTATTTAAATGGGGTTTCAACTTTGATGCATAATTTTACCATTTTTTGACATTCTGAGCCTAAGTTTTCAACATGGCCTTTTGGTGATCCAACCTCATGAACAATATGACTGCCATTATGCAAATCCTGCCAGAAAGGTGAATTCACCAAGCGAACATGAAATTACCTTTCTGGCAGGAGTTTCATAATGACAGTCATATCGGTCATGAGGTAGGATTACCAAAAGGCCATGTTGAAAACTTGGGGTCAGAATGTCAAAAAATGGCAAAATTATGCATCAGAGTTGAAACCCCATTTAAATACATTGAACCGCATTTACTTTAGTTTCTCATTTTGCAGTCACCGGTTCCAGCAGCAAGACGTGTCTTCCATCGGAGAGTGGATATGAAACCTCAGGTGAATGAGGGTATGTAGGGGTGTACTGGGGTGTGTGGGTTTGTGGCTGCTGAGTGGGAGGTGTGGGTGGGGAGGGGTACAATTGGCAAAGGACCATTTGTTCTCTGCAGATAAAAAGAAAACATAGGGGACCGTTTCCTTTTTTTACAAGCATATGACATATCGGAGAGGAGGGGTGCCACTAGACACCAGAGAATGAACAAGGATTATGGGGACATGGATGGGGGTACTAGACACCAGGGAAAGAATAAGGAAACTCCTTATTAGGGTTAGTGCTTTGCAACAAGGAGACTGTTGCACAGCAGCTGCCTGCCTTGCCGTTTCCTTTCTATGAGCACTGCTGTAACTGCAAATTTTTCCTGTTGTCCCTTTATACATGGGCAGCACTCTATACCCTCAAGTTCACTGTTCAGTACTTTAAAAATCAAATAACATTGGAGAACCAGAATGGGGTGTTGTCTGTTGGCATGAATATTACAGAGGTTCCTCAAAGACTAATCAAACAAGAACTTGTTTGCCTGTGGTAATTAGAAGCTGTTTATTCACTAAAATAGAACTGTACATGCATTCATTAACTTATTTTGCATTGTCTTTAGAAGGAGCCAGCAACTGCCACCAAGGGGTAATATACAGGTCCTTGGGTCAGTTTGGGCCAGGGTTCCTCAAGCTGTCCCAGGCTGACACCTACCCTCGTGGAGATAGTGTTTGAGCAGCATCTCCCCCTCCCTCTAAGTGCTGACTCTGAAAGCAGCTGATCATTGTCAGAGTATTCTGTTTGCAGCATGTAACCATTTAAATTTCATAGGAACACACTACCAGCAAAGCTGTCATTTTGATCAACCACATGACATTACCCACACTCTACAAACAATATTTTTTTTGTGTTTGTACTTGTTAAGTAACCAAAACGTAGTTGCAGATTATGAAAGCAATGATATTCACTGACACAATGTGACACAGGGTGATTGGTGTTAAGGGTTGTTGTACATCACTGTGCATTGCCAGTAGTCTATTTATTCTTCCAAGAAGACTGAGCTCTTTTTGTTTAGGTGTTATAATCTGTCATCCCATTTTTTTTCACAGTCTTCATTTGTTCGCATCATATCTGTTAGCATCAATGTTTATCATAATTTGCACATACTTTTTAACTAGCCAGCTAAGGTTACCACCTTTTAAAAAGCCCAAAGTGTGACATTTCTTACTGTAGTTTCTTTGTTGCTTCTATTGTTTTCTAACATTTTAAGGTATTTTAGTAAAGGTATTATAGTTTTCTGCAACATTTAGTGAAAAGTTAGAAAATATGTTTTTCTACTATAAAGTCAGGACATGTAGTATTTTTCATGTTTTTCTGCAGGACATAGCTGCCCAAATCTGGACTGTTCTGTAAAAAACAGGACAGGTGGTAACCCTATAGCCAGCAAGTACAAATGTAAATAAAATGTGCTTTTATGGGTAACCTCTTGTGGCTGATCAGAATGGCAGCTTTGTTGGTGTGTTCTTGTGAAAACTGAAATGGTTCCAAGCCGAAAACAGAATATATACTCTGACAGTGATCAGCCCATTGTCAGAGTGAACCTTGGAAGGGCCAGCTTTATGAGAATTACCACACAAATAATTAAAGCAGTGGAGGTCTAATTGGGGAAGGGGGCTGGCAGAAAGAGTTATTCAAACTCCTTCCCAACCTATTATTATTTTTATTGGTTTGGCAGTGCAGTAATGCAGAACAGTGCAGTGCCTGGGAGGTAGGAGGATTCAGCCCCATTCACTATTTCAATTGTATGCTTGCTCTGAGTGTGGCAAGGGGAGGTGGGGGCTCTGCATGCTAGTTATTTAATTTTGGGATTAAAAAAACTTCATATGCTAGGATGCCCTCCCCAGCCACACAGGAGTGGATATGAGCAGCGGTGTGGGGAGGGGCAGAGAAGAGAGCACAGTTAGCCACCTGCCAGTTCAATGTTTCTGTCCAAGTTTGCCTGCATTTTCAGTTTAGAAGTGAAGGGAGAGAGTATTTGTGGCAAAGGTTCAATGAGAAATGCAGCAAAAACTGAGCTGTCTCATTACTTTAGCTGGCGATATAGTCCTAATCTAAGGTCACAGTGTGAGCCATCCGGTTTTGCCTGAATTAAGTTTCTATTTTAAGGGTGTAAGGAAAGTGGTCCTTCGGCAAGTCTGGGTAGCAGTAGAATGATTCTGAACATTTTTTTCTGCAGATGACATGTGCTTCACTCACAACAATCCTTGTGTGTGTGGGGTGGTGAATTTTATGTAAAGAGTTACAGCACCTAGGGCAGGCACTTTCAGCTGGTGGTTGCAACAGAGACCATTGATCCATGGTTATGACAGTATATAATAGGGGCGTGAGATGAAATACTTTAGTTCTATGATTGAGTTGCTGGGAAATACAAGAGGATGGGGTGAGGCTGCAAATCACAAAATCAGGATCACAAAGCCACTCGATCAGAACACAGGTTGTGACCATACTCATTTCCACTGTGACCTAAGAGTGAAAGCAGTAACAGCATGGTCCCTCCTTTCTCTATGTTCAACCATTCAGTGAGCATGATTTGGGCTGTTCACTGTGACAACTTTGGGGGCCCCCCAACTCTCCAGGCTGTACATCAGGCTGCAGGGGGATAGCCGATGAGTCCCTGTGGGACCAAAGGAGCAGGCAATCCTGGGGCTCCAAGATGGGTGACCCTGAAAGTTATGTAACAGAGGTGGCTCATCATACAGATCAGAGACTGTGCCCCACCCTTACCTTAAGAATCTTATTTGATCAACTTTTTGCATCATATTGAGTATTTCAAGCTGGTCACATTATATTTACACAGCATAACCACTAGGGGATATGCAGCCTTTCAAGGGGAATGAGAGCAGTGTGGCATGTACAGTCTTGTGGGGGGGGGGGGGAGTGGCTGTGATCAGAATCATCACATACATCTGGGATTCTGCCAAGTGGTGGGTGTAGAGCATTTACCCCTTTAATGCCAAGTAAGCTCTGATGCTGCTAGTGGTGCATTTAGTGCACTGTGGCGTCTAGCCAGCAGTTGGTATAGATCTCTGTCAGGGCATTCCTGTTTAGAAAATGGAGAAGTATTGCAGGGGATGTAGACATGATCAGAACTCTGTCCCATTTTTATAGAGACTACCCAGTGGGATGGCCAATGGGTTCCTGTGAGACCAATTTTATTGGGAGGTAAGGGAGGACGAAGCCTCAGTGGTAGTCGCAGGGGTGGCATGATCAGGGTCTGAAAACTCCTCCATAGATCTTTATTGTTTAAGTTGTTTATTTGCCCACCTCAACGTGACTCCAACCCGGTGACAAGCCTTGAATGAACATCAGTAGTTGGTGAGACACTGCTGTCAATAATTACTATGAGTCTCACTAGATACAAATTATGTCATTTTATAACCACAGTGAACAGTTTTGATTACCCAATATTTGTTCTATTTTGCATGGCTCTAAGGGTTAAGAAGACCACCCTCTCCACTTTCCCCAGTAATAGGATGGCACATTCACCTTAGATAACAGGGAGCACACTTACAACAGCCTGACAGTCATAACCCGCTGTCACCGCTCTCTGTCTCTCTCCCTCAGATGCTACAAAAATTCTTATGAATGGGAAGCAGCTGTCAAAGGAATATGAGAAAACAAAACAACAACAAAATAACAGATTAAAGAATAGCAACCTCCAAAAAATACCACACACTGCACATCAAAAAACTAAAGTTACATTTACTTCACTTTATTTATTGAAACAGGGTGGGGAGGGCCACAATCAGGACAGAATTCATATACTGACACCAAACAGCAACAAAGAATAAATACATGAACTGCACACAGTTATGTATAATATAAATATCAAATCAAAAAAAGAAACTCAAACACCACCACACACATCTACAAATGAGGTCAGCAATGCACTCACACTGACTTAGCTAGGCTAAGGCGAGCATTTGATGTCATCTCCTGTGTGGTACTATACAAAAAGAGAGCCAGCAAATAATTCAACTGAAAACAAACGAGCCAACAGTAGCCAAACGTCACATACTAGCCATTCCTGCCCTAACAACATCATTAAAAAAACCATGTCAGAAGCTCAGAAAATTGGTAGCTACAGAAAATGGAGGTTAGGACTATGACTGTTCAAACTACCATGGACCTTTACTGTCTGAAGTCTTTACAGATCGAACAGTAAAGTTCGACCTGTAAAGAACTTCAGACAGTTATTTTCCGATTGATTGATCCTAACTAAGCTAGTGATGGACAACATGATTCTCACCCCCAAAACACATAGTTGACCTAAAAAGTTTTAATTAATAATACAATAATGTTACCATGCATGTGACGGAGACCTAAATACAGGTCTTGTTATTCCTAACCAAGCAGGATTTCTTTAGAAATCCAGTTTTAAAAGGGGAAAATAAACAAGATGGCGGAAGCAAAAACAGTATTTCTCTGAGCATGACCAGATAATCCTTAATAATTAACAGTTCAAACAGTTGGTAAAAATCTGCCTGTCCGGCGGCTATCACAAAATTCATTATAATTTAAAATTAGTGACATTTCTTTTCATTAAACTATCCAAAGGCACACCCTTGGCACTGCCCCATCATTCCTGAAAATTTCAGGTAAAAATGTATTCTCTCTGATCTGTAGATGAGAGCAGTAAATCCCAAGTTAACTAATGGGGGAAAAGTGGATTTTTTCTGTTTTTTACCACTTTATAACTCAAAAACCATACAAGATGCCTTTATAAAAATTTCCACATCTTGATATATTTACAGGGTGACCACACACGCCAAATGTCAGGCTATTTTGTCAAACAATGCCAAAGTTATTAAGGTACAAAATTTTTGAATTCAAGATAGAACTTTCTATACAACCCTAACTATGGGGACACTACTGTGCCATACATATATATATATGTGTGTGTGTGTGTGTGTGTGTGTGTGTGTGTGTAGTGACAGACATGTGACCAGATTAATCTATTCTTTTCTTAGTGTAATTATTTTCTTTTATATGTTCTTGCTATTTGGAATGGACACCAAAATGGCTTCCAGGTCACATGTCCCAGCAGATCTTATGAGAAACACTGGCCATCTGGGAGGTGCTAAGTCTTCCATGAGTTCATCTAGCAAAAGACCCTAGCACAATTGAAGAAGCTATTTCTGGCACAGAGACATCCTGCAAGGAGGATGAAAACATGGTCATAAAACTGTACTAAGTGAGAATAAAAAGCCACTGATGATGTCTCTCACACACACACACACACACACACACACACACACACACACACACACACACACACACACACACTCTCTCACATGGGTGGGGAACACAGGGGGAGGACTGTCACTCAAGGGAGAGATCACACCCACAGAGTCCTGAGCCCATAAAATGGAGAGCTGGACAACTATCTCTTTCTCTCGCTCTCTCTGACCTCTGCAGCCTATGAAGACAACAGGACTCTCTGAGTGAGTGTTCCAGAGAAGGGAGAGCCCTGTTCCTATTGCTAGCCTATCTGTGTGAGGGAAAGACAGACTTAGTGGAAGTCCTTTCAGGATAGCTGGCAAGTAAACATAGACTCTAGGAGAGACTAGATTTTGAGATTTTTCTAACAATCATCTGTCTGTGTAGCAGAAATTATTTTCCTTTCACAGTAAACATGTAAATCTATTGTCATGATGTAACATATCCTGTTTTGTGACTGTTAAGGTAACTTTTGTACTGCCGTTCTCTGTTTCAACCCATGTGCTAGGTAAGGCTTTTACCTCTCACTCAGAGTTCCTACTCCCCCAGGAAAGCATACAGCACACAAATTCTGGCTTTAAATTTGTGCACTGATATGCACCACTACCACCAAATTGTGACAAAGTGCCCCTTGGATCATATCAGCTAATAGAGCAGTTTTTTGAGGGTATCCCTGGGTCACTTTGCTGCCACCACCTGATTAGATGAGGAAATCCCTCTCATCCTGCTCAGGGTTAAGGAGGTCAGACACATTAATGTTTGGTACAGTGCACTTTGGATGGCAGACTATAAACAGAGAATTCACAATTTGTCAGCAGAAATATTAAATTACCTTTTCAATAATGAGGCACAGTCACTGGTTCTATAAAAAATAGATTATTTACAATTAACTACTACAGGTGTTAAATAAACAGAATATGTTACAACAAGACAAAAGATTAGAAGAAAAGTACAACAAATTGTGTTGGCAACATGTGGCTAGACATACTTCTCTACCTGTGAAGAGTGTATCACTATGAGGCACTGGCTTAGAGCTGTGCCTCGTGCTTCGAACAGGAGGCTATGGGCTGGGGGAGGGGTGAGCATTGAGTTGACAACCCAGGAGACCCCACCACTGATTCACTAAGACTCCAGAGACCCCAAACCTTAATATTTTTTTCCTTTTGATGTTTTGGGGGTGGGGGGAGTTAGGGTTGGAAACCCGAATGCCACATTTCCCTACTTTTGTGGCATTATGTTAACATAACTGATGCATTAACAAAGTTTTATGCAAAGAATATGTATCATACTAGCAAGGTAGCACATGTATAGCTAGGGCTGAGCAGACTGTTTATTGTGGACCCCAAATATGCTCCTTAATAACATGGGTGCTGTTTGACGAAATTACCTGAAATTTTGCATGCGCAGTGCAGGTGGCAAGTTTTAAAGACTTGGCAAGTTGTGATGAATGCTTAGCCAGATTCTGAGAAACAGGATTTTAAAAAGCCTTTAAAATACACTGTTTTGCCATTTTTGTGCTCATCTGTGAAGTACAAAAGCAGTTTGGAATATTGTTCCTGAACTTTCAGGATAGAAGGGGCTCAGCCCAAGGGTGTGCCTTTCAAAGGTTTTGTGAAACAATATCAATTGGTTCTGGAATTACAAGGTTTTGAAATTTGGCTTCTGAGAGCATGCTTAGGATTTTGGAGATAACACTCAATATGAAAGAATTTTACTTTGATAAGAAAATGTGTTTTACTTTCCCAAGAAACCATTTTATTGTTATGAGTTTGAGCCTTAATAACTTTGGCACTGATTGAAGAAATGGTATGACATTTTGCTTTCATGATCGGATGCCAAGTTCATATGACATAACAAGTTTTGTGGTGGCTACTTGGCCAGATTTTGAGAACCAAGGAATGTAAAAATAAGAAATAAAACCCTCTTTTTGTTGTCATGTTTTTTTTTCTTGCACCAAGAGCAAAAACAGTCTGGAATTTTGCTCTGACAGTTTCAGAGTAGAAGCAGCTCAGCCCAAGAAGGTGCCTTTTGAAGATTTCATGAAAAAATATTAATTGGTTCTTGAGTTACAAGGTTTTAAAAATTTGGCTTCTGGAAGATGGGGTGGATGGGGAGTGGGTCTGCACCCTTAGCCCAGTTTGTGGCAAACCAAAAGTAGTTTCCAGACTATACTCTGAGCTTATATCCAGGTCACTGGATGCCCAATACAAGGACACTAGATATTGGTCAGACCAATTCCCCAACTCACAAGGTCATTGGCAATCTGTCTGGAGATATTTGTACACCTACATTTCTCAGGACAGATTAAGGCTCACCCAATTTCAAATATTGCATGATATGTACTAGACCCCGATCAAATTACAAAAACTTAGGAGAGTTCCCACGTCCAACTGTGCCAGGTGCAGACAAGAGGAAGGGTCTCTTAAGCACATATTCTGGGATGGCTCCTTGGTTAAGCCACTTTGGGATTTGATTAAAGCCAGAGCCGACCCCTTGCTGGGAACTGCAGATTTATTTACCCCAGAGGTTTGCCTTTTGGAGGACCTTTCCCCAATTCCAATACGAGCATGCAGGTTCTACATGGCAAAGATTTCCCTAACATTGAAAAAACTAGTGTTACATCACTGGTTGGATGGGTGTAATATTTCATACACTGAGTGGTTTCAAGACCTGCTCTTCAGTCTTCATGTGGAGCACCTCAATGCCAGTTTATGGGGGTCCTTACCTTGCTATAAAAAAAATATGGGATGGATTTCATACCCTATACCTGCTACAATCAGGAACCATGTCAAGGAACAGCCGTGAAAGAAAGGAGTAATAGTGAACCTTCCTAGCATAGTCTAGATTCATGGTCAGATTTACTTAGTTTTCAGATGTTTATAACTTCCTCTAATGTTTAGATGCCAAGCTAGGGGTAAGATGGGTGGGAGAGGAAGGGGGGATCCTGACATGATGTAACTATCATGTGGTTTAAGATGTTGTCACATGAGCATGTCATGGTCTTTGTGAAAATACAATAAAGTTTAAATTTCAAAAACAAATTGGCTTCTGAACATGAGCTGAGTAGTTGAGTAGGCACCTTAATGTTAAACCCCAATTTTTGCACGTTCATAATTTTGGTGGCATTACAAAATTGCATGGAATTTATTTTCAATAAAGTATTTCAGTTTTATTTCATAGAAAGTGCTGGGTATGTTTCTGTATGAGTGCAGGTACTTTTTGTTTTTCCACTTCACTATCAGGCTGGTCACCTATTTGCTACGGGGCTGGCCACCCATTTTACCTGCTCTGGCCCCACTCTGTAGTTTTGCAGTCTTGTTCTGGATCTTAGAAGCACAAGCCCCACAGGGGACTGAACTTCTGCAGCCAGAAGTAGCTGTGTATGTCTTGCAATGTGCATTTGTATCTGTGACTGCAGAATTGCTTTGCCCGCAGGGGCCAGCACTTTTGCAGCCAGAAGTATTGTTGTAATCTGAGTTTAACTTTCTCAAAAGAAAGGAAATTCATTGCAAAAACTGCATTTATGCACCAGTTAGGGTTCAACAAAAGTAGGAAAATGTAGAGTTAGGGTCCCGAACCCTCCCAAGCAGAGAAAGGACAAGACTACACAAACAACCACAGACAGCCATCATCAGATAAGACAAACAACATACAACTGTTTCCAGATAAAACAAATGCAGTAGCACTTTATGTGATACCTCCAAAGTATGCATACAAGGTGTCTCCCTAATAATATTGATCACCAAGTTGTATCCTATTTTGGTGATGTGCTGGCAGGTATGTATGCAGATTTTATGATGCAGCTTACTATCCAGTGTCTCACTGAATATATCCAGTGTACTGTATTACTAATTCTTGACTGTACATGCAAAATGTGCCTACATCATAGCCTTTTGAATACCTTCTAATTCTTTCATAGATTTCTGGTGAAGCCCTCACTAACATCCGAACCATTGCTGGACTGGCACAAGAAAAGAAATTTGTGGAACTATATGAATCACAGCTAGAAGCTCCTTACAGAGCAGCCATTAAAAAGGCAAATGTATATGGGATCTGCTTTGGTTTTGCTCAGTGCATAATATTTATGGCCAATGCTGCATCATATAGATTTGGTGGCTATTTAGTTGTCTATGAAGGACTTCATTTCAGCTATGTGTTCAGGTAAATACCACACTATTATATAAAATTAATGCATTTATCCTATTTAATTATCAATATTCCTCACATTTATAATACTCATAATATATTATAATAATTTTATAACCTACTAACATTATTTTGAGAGGGTGACAAAGGAAATAGAAAAATTGTGGCAGTCTGAACATGGTATATTGGGATTTCAGTAGGCTTTCAGCAGTCTCACACACCAAACTGATGGGAAAACTGGAAAAGTGGGGATAATGATAGCAATAACAAAAATTGTTGGATGCATGGGTCATAGACAGGCAGTAAGGGCATGTCTAGAGCATGAAGTATCAAGCTGGATATTGGTGAGAAGTAGATTGCCGCAAGGATCACTGTGGAGATCATCACTTTAATCTGTTCATCAGAGATCTAAATCAATGACTGAGTAGCTGGGTGGCAAAATCTGCAGATGATATCAAGACAGGAAAAAATGCTGACTAGGAGGATGGGATCAAGGAACTTTAGGAGGATCTCTGCAATACTGACAACTGCAAAGGGAGTCATTTTGTGTATTAGTTACAAGGGACCTAAGAAGCATAAGTCACTGTGGAAAGGTGTCAAAAGCGACAAATGGAACATTAGCTAACAGCAAAAGAAACTTTGTAAACATATTGAAGAACATATTGTATATCTGCCATTGTACAGAACATATGTGAGACCACACCTGGGTCTGCACAGTTCTGGTGACTGTGCTGCAGAGTTGAACAAGGCATACGAATGTACGAATGTGCCAGCAGAAACAGACCACCCGGTCTATCTAAGTCTGCTGGAGTGTGCAGCCAACACCCCTAGTTTGCAGCTGCCCCACCCCTCCCCTTTGTCATCCCACTGCCATCTCCCACCTCCCCCACCCTCACTCTCCCCCGTTCCTGTCCCATGCCCTTTTGAAGCTGTTCACAGATTTACATGATACCACTCATTCTGGTATGGCATTCCATTTTTCTACCACCCTCTCTGTGAAATAGTGTCTCCTCATTTCCTTCCTAAATCTTCCCCCCTCTATTCTTAGCCCGTGCCCCCTGGTGACCATCTCCCTCCTTAACTTAAAGACCCCATCTGCCCCATCCTTATTGATTCCCCTCAGATACTTGAATGTCTCTATCATGTTTCTTTTGATTCCTCAACTGTTTATGTATGGAGTTCCTCACCTGTAACTCTCCCGGGTCGCACCTGAAAATAGGCACTTGGCTGTCTAGTGTGCTAACCTGGTTAACAAAAGCAAATAAATAAATAAATAAATGTCCCCCCTGTCCCTTCTATCCTTCAGGGTGTACATATTTAGGTCTCCCAGCCTGCTGTCACAGTCACTCCCCTCCATTCCACATATCATCTTTGTTGCCCTCCTCTTCACCCCCTCCAGTAGCCTGATATCACCCTTTAGGTATGGCCTCCAAAACTGCACACAATACTCTAAGTGTGGTCTTACCAGTGACCTGTAGAGGGGCAAGATCACCTTTTTTCACCTGGATGAAAACCCCTCGCTATGCACCCCAGCATTTTGTTTGCTTTTGCAGCCCCTCTCCTGCACTGGGCAGTGCTGTTCATGGTCCCAGTTATCATTACTCCTAGGTCCTTCTCCTCCTCAGTGATCCCCAGCTTAACCCCCCCAGTCAATATGCTCTCCTTGGGTTCTTCACCCCAAAGTGCATAACCTTACACTTCTTTGCATTGAACCCCAGCTGCCACCTCTCACATTCAAAAGGGTGCAGAGTAAGGCAGAAAAGGACAACAGAGCTACAAAGCAAGGACTATTCGGAAAGAGTGGCAGAACTAAGGATGTTCTTGTTGGAATTCATAATAGGTAGGGATTGATAGGGCAGACAGGATGGGCCAAAGGGTCTTTATCTACCAATAACTTATACGTTTCTATGAATTCAGAGATTGATAGGTGATATGAGAAGAGTGAGGGATGGTATGATTATAGCCTATAAAAATAATAATGGAATGTATTAAGGTGGACAAGAGGGTTTTCTGGGATATGATAGATAATGATAGAGCATGGGGACATGGGTTCAGATTGAAAATGGAAGGTTTCAGGTTAACAAGCAGGAATACTATATTAAAGAATGATAAGGCTCTGGAATTCTCTTTCATAGTCTACATTGGTGGGACAGATTCAATAGATTCCTCCTCATGTTTTGACCAATGTAATGTATTCTGTTGTTGAGGAAACTATTAGTTAGATCACCTACTAGATGGAACACATAGCCTGACTGCCCAGTAGCCATAACCAGTCTCTTCCTGTTCAAAACTGCAATGTACAATTATTTAAAAATATTCCTTTATTAAAATGCCCCTTGCCATCTTAGTTAACGTGGTCATTACTTGAGCTCTTTGAATTTTTACACACCACTGTGCAGCCTGTTCACCTGTGCAGAAGAGTAGATTGGCACTGCTTTTTATTTATTTAGTTGTTTAACCAGGTATAGCACACTAAGCTGAAAGCTTTTTTACACTAGCGACCTGGGAGCACAAGATTATGTAGATAAGCAAAATAGCAGGGTTTTGCCTGTGACATTCTGGTACTGATACTGGTGTACCTGTAAATATATTTATTATTGCATATTGTTTATGTAAAAATTGTTTTATATAAATGTTTTAAACCTGATAGCAACATATTAATGTACCCTATATGTAACTTTGTGCCACTCATTGCTGCTATGTTCCTTGACTCCTTGAGGACTTCTTGAATGCTAGCTGAAATACCTGAATTACTCTAACCTGGTACTGGATGAGACCTGGCTGGATGAGAATGATGGCCCTATTCTTGAGTGAGCAGTTCTGGCTGGGTTTTCAGTGATTCACTGCCTGAGGATGGATCACAGAGGCTGGGGTGTAGCAATCTGTTTTAGAATGGAATTGGGCCTTTTTGAGGTGCCAGTGGGGGAGAACAGGTCCTTTGAGTACATCATTGGCACAGGTTTGGGGTGCAGAATCCTTCTCATTTACCATCTACCCAGGAGTGAGAAGCAGTTTCTGCAGAAAGTCATGGACTTCATCATCAATATGGTGTTGGAGTGCCCTAGATGGGTGGTGCTGGGGGACTTCAATGCCTGGGTCAATGATGAACTCTCGCAATTTGGTCAGAACTTCCTCCAACTAATGAATTTGTTCAGCTTCACACAGATGATTACCACTGCGACCCATATTCATGGTCATTCATTGGACTTGGTCTTCCTACTGGGGATAGAGACCTCTGACGTGATGGTGGAACCGGTCAGATGGTCAGATCATCACACCATAAGGTTCAATTTCATAGCTCCCCCAATAGGCCTTCCCCTGAGGAAATGGTCTGGTACCGCCCTATGAGCGGGGTTGACCCTAGAGAGCCTGATGGTGGTGCTGGATCTATCGAGCATGTCAAGTGTAAGCAGGGATCTGGAGAGCCTGTTGAAAGCCTATAATAGGGCTGTGGCAGGTGCCCTGGATTCCGTTGCTCCTGTTCATGTTCGCCCACTCACTCTCTATCCTCAGTCCCCCTGGTTCGATGGGACCTTTAGGGAGTTGAAGTGAGTGGGATAAAGGCTGGACTGATGTTGGCAGAAGTCCAGTCTTGATGCTGACAGGCTTAGACTGATATCCCATTATAAGGATTATCAGTCAGCTATCTCCCATAAAAAGTCAGAACTCCTGTCCAGGGAGATAGCTGCTGCACATACCTGACCAGCTCAGCTCTTCCAGACTGTGGACAGACTGTGCAATCCAGCCTGTCTCCAGCCATGGAGAGCATTGTCACATGGAAAATGTGATGAGTTTGCTCAGTTCTTTGCAGATAAGGTTGCCAGCATCACAGCAGACATATGTGTAGCTCGCTCCAATGGGGACTGCAGTGGTCAGTGAGAGGTCACTGCTCCTTGATGTGTTTGGTCAGATTTTGAATGGTTGGCAATCGTGGATGTCATAAAGATCATCCAGAATCTGCAACCAACATGCTGTTGTTTGGACCCGGGTCCAATTTGCCTCCTTGTGGGGTGTGTTGAGGTCATTGGTCCAGTCCTGGTGGAGATAATTGGGTGTTGTTTAGAGACAGGTGTGTTTCTGGACACCCTGAAGGAGTTGGTGTTGACACCCCTTCTTAAGAAATCTTCTCTGGACCCCGACTGTCTTGCAAACTACAGGCCTGTCACTAATCTTCCTTTTGTAGGGAAGGTTATTGAGAAGGCAGTCATACTGCAGCCGGAGGGTCATCTAACCATTCACGAGATCTACGATCCTCTCCAGTCAGGTTTCAGGAAGAAGTATAGCACCAAGACTGCACTTGTCTGAGTGTTCAGTGATCTCCTGATAGCGAGAAATCAGAGGATCCGATCAGTCTTGATTCTCCTTGATCTCACTGCAGCATTCAACATTGTGGACCATGGTGTGCTTCTGGAGTGCCTGAGATTTATCTGTGGACTGTCTGGCACAGTCCTCAGGTGGTTCCACTCGTACCTCACTGGCAGATCTCAGAGAGTGGTGTCAGGGATTTATTCCTCCAGCCCAGTCTCCCTGCCTTGTGGGGTCCCTCAGAGCTCTGTGTTGTTGCCATGTTGTTCACGGTGCATATGCTGCTGTTGGAGGATATTGTGAAGTGATATGGGCTGAGTTTCCTCTGCTATGTGGACAATTCTCATGTCCTTTGTGCCCGGGCAGGATGATGCGATCTTGGTGTTTAACAACTGCCGCACCGAGATCTAGGACTGGATGAGTACCAACTGGATGAGGTTGAATCCGGACAAGACCGAGGTATTGGTCATGGACCCGGGTCATCAAGTTGAGGGACAACTGGTGGGCTTTGCTCGGTGGCAGCCAACTGTTGACCTCGGACTGGGTGCGTAATCTGGGCGTTATTTTTGATGAAGGGCTGATGCTTAGATCACAGGTGTCGACCGTTGTTAAAGCCCTTTTTACTATCTGAGGAATACCGCCCGGGTGAAACACCTGGTCCCACCCGATGACCTTCCATCTTTGGTCCATGCTTTTGTGACCTCGCACCTTGATTACTGTAACTCTATTTACCTAGGCCTTCGGGGGGGGACATTCATCGCTTGCAGCTGGTGCAGAATGCGGTGGCCAGGTTATTGACTGGCTTACCTCAATCTTGCCATGTCACACCTGTGCTTCATGACCTGCACTGACTGCCAGTTCTGTGGCGAGTCACCTTCATGGTCAGTTTGCTGACTATCTGCAAGAACTCCTATGTCCTTATCACCCTCTCCACCCACTTCACTCAGCTAATGAGGGATTACTGGAGATTCATAGAGTCTGTTTGAAGTCATCTGGGGCTAGGGCTTTTTCATTTGCTGCCCTGACCCTGTGGAATTCTCTACCTCGCTTGGTAAGGGAGTGCCTGACCGTGGAGAGCTTTAAGTTGGCATTGAAGACCTATTTACTTAGACTCGCTTTTCCAGAATTTTGATAACTGATTCTAATGAATTTTACTGTTTCATATGTTTTAATTTGTGAGATGTATCATCCTGCTGTGTTTTACTTTTTGTACAAGTGCTTAGATAATTTGATTTGCACCTTTAAAGAAATAAAGATGATGATGATACTGACAACTCCAAATAAATAATGTCTGTGTATGTGTTTTTTTCCCTTTAGGGTCATCTCTGCTATTGTGACCAGTGGTACAGCTTTGGGTAGAGCTTCATCCTACACCCCAGACTATGCTAAAGCTAAAATATCTGCAGCACGTTTTTTCCAACTACTGGATCGAGTTCCTAAAATAAATGTTTACAGTGATGATGGAGAGGAATGGGTAAAACAGTGTGATAAATTCTTCCTTTACCTTTTTCATCTGGTGTGTTAGAGGGTAGTTTGATTGACAGCCTGATCAAAGTTGCATGCTTGCTGAAGGCCAAAAACACCCGGTTCTATGACATTTACCCTTACATTGTAAAACAAATGAACTTAACTTGGGACGAGAGAAGGTGACTAGTGGCAAATTAAGTTCTACTTCGGTTCTGGGTCCTTTTCTTCAGCTCAAGAGCTACAATTTGGTCCAATCTGGCCCAAAACTTTGGTAGAAAATGAAGTAATTGGTATAGACTCAGAGGTAATTTATTTTTTTGTTTATTTAATTTTTTTTTTATTTTTTTCAACAGTTTTCATCACAAAAAGTATGCTGAGCATGCTGGGCTGAGAACAGCTTGTTTCTAGATGTTTCCTGGGGGAAGGGGAAGGAATCATAACTGTACATGAATAAAACATACAAAACAGAGCAATAAAACCTGCAAAGACAGCAAAAAGAAGTGAGGGACAAGTATAAGTAACTAGTTCAGATATTGTAAAATTCAATAGAATAAATATATGTTTATTATGGAACAGTACAAAATTATTAAAGGAGTTATTTACAAGATGCTTTTTATGTTCTTTGTGCCACACACGCAGTGAACATTTTATTAGAAGAGTGGCCTTTGAGGGTGTGACACTGTCAGTCCAATGCAGAGTGGTCTGCAAGGAGGGACTTGTCAGTCAGTGTCACACCAATCATCAGCTAAGCTGGTCATGACAGTGTCCTGGCTTGCTGGGCAGAAACTTTGTGTAGTTCAAAGGAAAGGGCCAACCCAAACATAGGTTGACTTTTTCCTTTGATCTATGCTGCACAACAAGCACAGCTGATCTGTCATGATTAGCCTGCTAAGGTTGAATTACACTCTGTAACAAAGAAAACTGTCCATTGATGTCTGTTGGTGCCACAGCTGTTACTGTTCCCCCACCCGACTGTCCCACTCAGCACCCACCAACCCACACACCCCCTACAAACATAACAGCAACACTGGGGGTGCCCAATCCAAACTGTCGCCAACTGAAATAAAGAAACCTGTCCCTCATAATCTGTTTTATGTATACCCTGTAAAAAAGAAAACTGTCTATCAATATCTGTTGCTGTCCCCACTGTTACTGTTCCCCTATCTGACACTCCCTCTCAGCATCCCTCCCACAAACCTAACACCCACACTTGGGGTGCCCATCCCCCAGTGTCATCACCTGAAATAAAGAAAACCATCCCTAGTAGTTTGTTTTATTTTATTAAATATACCCAGTAAAACAGAAAAGCATCCATCGATGTTTGTTGCTGCTGGTGCCATTAATCCCCCACCAAACCCTTCCACTCAGCACCCACCACTCCACCCAATCTACAAACATAATACTGGCACTGGGGGGTGCCCAATCCTCCAGTGTCACAACCTGAAATAAAGAAAACCAACCCTAGTAGTTTTTTTCCCCACCCCATAAAAAATAAAACCATCCATCGATGTCTGTTTCTGCCATTAATCCCCCACCCAACTGTCCCACTCAGCACCTACCACCCCCCACACACCCCCAAGCCCTTACTTACCCACCGGGGGTCTGACATCATAATCGTCTCTGGACCATAGACACATCTTCACTCTTCAATGCCAGACCATGAACTGAGGAAATCAGGTATGTGGTTCAATGTATTTTATTGGGGTTTTGAAGTTAGTGGTATAACTTGGTCATTTTTAAATATATTGTCTAAAAATTTCAACATGCCTTTTCTGGGACCCCCAACTCATGAACAATGGCAGTGAAATTAGGCAAATCTGTCCAGAAAGGTGATTTTGCAGTCTTTGCAAGAAATCACCTTTTGGGCAGGAGTTAAAAATTGTCTCCACCCTTGTTCATTAGGTAGGGTCATAAGAAGGCTATGTTGAAAATTTGGGGGAAAAATATTACAAAAACCAGCAATCTTATGAGTCTACATTTAAATTTACAAATGCAGGCTTGTAACTTTGGTAATTTTCAATATTTGAACTGCAAATTTTCAACATAGTCATTTTTTCATAGCATCACATGAATGTGATACTTATAATTTTTCAGATCCTAGCCAAAACATGTTTTCGTGTCCCAAAAGGTGATTTCATGGTGGCTGCATGAAATCACCTTTTGGACAGGAGTTGAATACTTTCTCCACCCTTGTTCATGAGGTGGGATCATAAGAAGGCTATGTTGAAAATGTAGGGTAAAAATATCAAAAAACAACAAATCTATGAGCCTACAATGAAATTTACAAATGCAGACTCATAACTTTGATAATTTTCAATATTTTGGCCTCAAATTTTCAACATAGCCATTTCTTCACAGTAGCTCATGAATGTAAGTCTGTCATTTTTCAAATCCTGTCCAAAATGTGTTTTTGCACTTGTGGCATGAAATCACCTTTTGGGCAGGATTTGAAAATGTTCTCTGCCCTTGTTCATGAGATGGGCTCATAAGAAGGCTACATGGGGTCATAAGAAGGCTATGTTGAAAATGTGGGATGAAAACAACAAAGTTATGAATCTACATTAAATTTTTCAACACACTGTTACAACTGTGGTAATTTTCAATATTTTGACCCCAGCTTTTCAACATAGACATTTTTTCACACCACCTCATGAATGTGACACTTGTCACTTCTCAGATCCTACCCAAAATGTGTTTAAAAACATGTGGCACAAAATGACATTTTAGCCAAATGTTTTTATAAATGACACCTGTCATGCTTAGAAAATTCATAAAACGTTTATGTTGAAAATTTAAGGTAAAAATGTGAAAAATCAACTAAGTTATGAGGAAACAAATTGTTCCAACATTTATTTATAACTTTCTTTTTTGCAGATTTTGGCCCCTAATGTTCAACATATCCCTCGTGTTACCCCACCTACTGTGCATGGCACGTGTAATTTTTCAAATCTCCTCCAAAACTTGTTTCCACAGTTACACAGCAAAATCACCTTTCAGATGGGATTTGAAGGGAAAGGGTGAAAGGAAGGGGCAGCTGCAGAATAAGGGATGCTAGCTGCAGATTTGAGCAGACTTGATAGACCTCTAGGCCTTTATCTGCTGGCAAATTTTGTATGTTCGTATGCATGTTCGTAAACACTCCACCTGTTTTGATCATTACATCAGGTCATAAAAAGACTGTTGGATGTTTGGGGCCAACAAGTGGGAACCCACTTAAAAGTAGATATTGCCTCTCAACTGCCCTATCCTGGGTAATTACAATCAAATAATGTGTCAAAACAGGACACTACTAAAAATGAGATGTTGCATCTCATATGCTCTATCCTGGGTAAATATATAGTAAAAATGTGTACAACAAGACCCGATACAACAGCAATACCAGCGGCAAACATTCAGCATTGACAAATGCTTGTTCTGGTCAGTGGCAATACAGCAGTAAGTGATGTCAACTTTTAGGCAGGATTGGCAATACAGAACAAAGCTAGACAGCTAAAATAGTATCATGTCAGCAATAAAACAGGGATTGGATGAGGCTAGGTGCATGATTACTATACAATGAAGGCTATAAGCAGACTAAAGGCAGTGCACCTACAACAGTGCGATATGTGATTACTGTAAATAATGTATGAGTGATGCTTCGCAGGCAATTTTTTTCCCCCTCCTTCCCCAGCCTACCATCCCCGACCCATCAGAAGATCCTAGGCAGACATCCCTCTGCCTTTCACCCTACCTGAATGACCCCTGGATCCCCATGGAGCTACGGCTTACCTCCCAAGCGGGGATGAGGCAGGGGCCCCAAACACCCCATTACTTACGTTTTGTTGGTCCAGGGGTGTCAGGCGGGTGAAGGCACACTGAGGGCATGTCTCCAGAACTCCATCTCCCTGGCGATGGCAGGCTATTTTCCTCTTTTTCTCCCTCCCCTACAGTGTGCGATCCCTGACGTCAAGGCACAAGGCGCCGACGTCCATGCTGTGTAGCAGTCACCCATCCCCTACCATTGGGGGATTGATATACTCCAAGCCTCCGCTCGGAGTCAGGCAAGTATGCAGCTTCAGCCTCAACCCTACCAGGAGAAGGCAAGCTGTCATGGGACACTCAAGCCTGTCTCCCCCCCGGCTGACACACCAGCGACCCGAGTCCACTCCCGAACTCGGGTCACCAGCGTGGATGAGGTGTGGCATCCAGCGCCTCAACCCTCAGCACCACTGGGCCAGCCTTCGCAGACAATTTCTACAATGTCTTACAATTGAACAATAAAAAACTGATAATTACAAGGTGCAGCAACAACTGTATTGTCAAATAAGTGGTAGAGAAAGTAAACAATGATGCAGATTGTTGACTACCAACAATAGCAAGGCTACATAGTAGAGTATGCATTACTTCCAAACACATCAACAGACATGCAGTATTAGTCTGCCAACTGCAGACTTTCAGTACCTACAGACACTCTGATGATAGCAAGTCAGCACTCTCCTGTTTTGTGGCCCCAATCTGGTGGGCTACTAGATAAGAGAGTCTTATGAGGCCCTCTAGTCTTGTGTCCTTCTAGACCCAGTTGGACCACCAAAGCACATAACACTAAGATTGGGGGTATCTACCTGAAGGCAGAAAAAGTTAGCTTTTTTTTTTTTAATTAAATCAGCCAGGAATTATTGGCAGTGATTGGGCTGAGCCTGGTGCTGGTGAGGCTGGAGACGACACTAATGTGGAAATTTATTATGGTAGTAGTGGGACTGGACCTGGTGCTCATGATGCTTGGGATGATAGTGATGGAAATTTATGGTGACAGTGATGGGATTGGGCCTGATGCTAGTGATTCTCATTTCCATCCTATCAGTTCTATCCAAGATGCTCGAAAAGTTAGTAAACTCACAATTAAGGGACTACCTGGATAACAATAACCTCCTAAATACAGCACAATCAGGATTTAGATCAAGGCATAGCACCATTTCGGCCCTAGCCAAAGTAACCAACGACTGGCAGATTGCTATGGATAAGAAGAACAGTATCTGTGCTGTGTTCCTGGATTTGAGCAAAGCATTTGACACAGTGGATCATGAATCATTAATCACCTCCCTTGGCTCACTAGGGTTGGATTCCTTCACTCAATTGGTTCAAGTGCTATCTATCAGATAGATCACAACTGGTAAAAAATGGAATTTACCTATCCACCTTAAAACCACTGTTAAGAGGTGTACCGCAAGGCTCTATTCTTGGCCCCATCCTCTTTGCCATCTATATTAATAATATTGATGCTAACCTCACTCAATCCAACATCCATCTGTTTGCTGATGATACTGTATTATATGTTAGCAATCCTTCATTATCTAAAGCATGTGAACTGCTACAATCTGAATTTTCCATCCTACAACACAACCTACTGGATAAAAAACTACTTCTAAATGCCAAAAAAACAAAAGCTATGTTCTTTACCTCAAAGAGTTGCTCTGCCACTACCCCACCATCCACCACCCTACAACTAACCATCTTACTTGGAGAAGCTGGAATTGTTGATAACTTCAAATACCTTGGAGTCTGGATTGATAACAAGCTTGACTATTATGTCCATATTGAGGAGCTGCTAAAGAAACTGAGACAAAGGCTTGGTTTATTTTTAGAATAAAGCACTACCTCAACAGAGGCTCCAAAAAGATTAATCCAGGCTTCATTCCTATCCCTCATTGACTATGCTGACTTTCTGTACGGACATTGTTCACCCCTCTTAATAAACTGGACACCCTATACCACAGGTCCATCAGATTCATTACTGACCTTCCCTTCAGCACCCATCATTGCTCCCTTTATAAGGCAGTTAACTGGACATCATTACAACACAGAAGAAATAGGAATGCTGCAATTTGATATTCAAAGCCTTATCAGGCAAGCTACCTACCTATATCTCAGACTGTTTTACTCAAATTACTTCTAGGCCATACAACCTAAGGATCAGCAAAATTATCATTCTTAAGGTCCCAATGTCTGCACCCAGTTTGGGAGGGTTGCTATCAGCTACTCACTAGCAACTGTTTGGAATTCACTCCAAAAACATGAAGCTAAATAACCTCCTACCCTTAATATCCTTCAAAAGATTATTCACCACCCTATTCCCAGAACTCTGCAACTGCTTCCACAAGGCCTAAACCCCGGCCCTACCTACCCCCCCCGTGTTCCTATATGCTGATAAAACTCCCGTTTCCAGTCCCAAGAGTCACCCTCAAAATGCCTGCTAGGTCCTATAGTCTACATATTACTCCTGATGTGCCCATTACCTTCTGTCTCACAGATTAAAAGTTTTAATGTGCCTTGTACATATGTATATTATTATATATTAGCACTTATGTCATTGTATTACTGTTTATGTTACCCCTGTCATTCTATTACTGTTTATGCTACCCTTGTCAATGCAATAACACTTGCACTTCTTGACCACTCAGGTCCATCTTGTAAATGAGCTATGCTCAATGATGTTCACCTGATTAAATAAAGATTTTGACTGATTGATTGATTGATTGATTCTGGGGATGATAGTGATGTGGTAATTTACAATGATAGTGATTGGGTTGGGCCTGGTGCTGGTGATGGGATGACAGTGGTGTGGAAATTTATGGCAATAGTGATGGGACTGGGCCTGGTGCTGGTGCTGGTGATGCTGTGGATGACAGCGATGTGGAAACATATGATGATAGTGATGAGATTGGGCCTGGTTCTGTTGATGCTGGTGATGATAGTGATGTGGCAATTTACAGTTACATTGGTGGGGCGTAGTCTGGTTCTGGTGTTACTGGACACAAGTGTGGAATTTTACAATGACAGTGATTGGGCTGGGCCTGCTGCTGGTGATGCTGGGGATAACACTGATGTGGAAATTTGTGATGATAGTGATGGGACTTGGCCTGGTGCTGGTGATTCTGATGACAGTGATGTGGTAATTTACAGTGGCAGTGATTGGGCTGGGCCTGGTGCTGGTGATTCTGATGACAATGATGTGGTAATTTACAGTGGTAGTGATTGGTCTGGGCCAGGTTATGCTGGTGATTCTGATGACAGCAATGTGGTAATTTACAGTGGTAGTGATTGGGCTGGGCCTGGTTATGCTGGTGATTCTGATGACAACAATGTGGTCATTTGCAATGACGGTGATTGGGGTTGGGCCAGGTTATACTGGTGATGCTGAGGATGACAGTGATGTGGTAATTTACAGTGGCAGTGATTGGGCAGGGTCTGGTGCTGGTAATTCTGATGACAGTGATGTGATAATTTACAAAGACAGTGAGTGGGCTGGGCCTGTTGCTGGTGATTCTTTTTTTTTAAACTTTATGTTTATTGTTTTAATAAAACAAGCACATAGTTGGTGTACAAGAACTGAACTATATTAGAGTTTGATAAAAAAAAAAACATGAGGACACCACTCCTCTTAATAACCTTGTAGATTTAGTCAAAAGCTTTAAGATATGTCAACTGGAGGGAGAAAAAAGATAGATGAGTTTTATAATAAAATACTCACTATGCTATTAAATGAGTCCATGAACTGCATGGAAATCATTCAATAAAGTCATCGGCATAGTTCAGCAAAGTCACCCTCCTCCACCAGTGGTAGGAGGTCTACACCATGCTTAATGCCAAAACTGAAGCACATAACATGCGATCCTGGTAAAGTTACTACCAACCAAGCTAGGAGCATACAGAGATGGAGAGAGGATCTCAGATCTAGAAGTGGGTAGCAATCTGGGAACAAGTGACCACCAAATAGTGTGGTTCATGATAAACACAGCCGCAGAGTCAAGCCATACAAAAGTGAGGGTACTGGACTTTAGGAGGGTGACTTTGACAAAATGGGAGAGTGCATCTGAAAGGTACTAGCAAACAGGCAAGAAGGAGGGGTGGAGGAACAACGGGGAAACATTAAAACTGGCATCACAGAGGCAACAGAGAAGTTCATCTGCTGAATGACACTATCACCCTGCTAATTGTATTCAATGTTCTCCATCGTATGTATTACCTGTTCCTTCAATTTTCATTACTATCTGTATTTTTCTCTTTGTATCATGACATGGAGCCTTTGGAAATGAGTCTATGACTCAAAGGGTTGTAATTCCGATGTGCTTATAAATAAAAATAAATAAAATAAATAAACAAGCCTTTGTCTGAAGCAAATGAATCAAAACAAAAGAAAAAAACACTATGGTTCTCAAAAGAGGTGGAGGGGAAGGTTAAGGAGAAAAAGAGAGCATTCAGGAAGTATAAGGAAACACAGAAGGAGCAGGACAGAGAACTGTACCAGTTAAAGCAGAAGGAAGCGGGGAAGGCAGTCAGGATAGCAAAGGCCTAAACCGAGGAAAAGATAGCCAACTCGGTTTAGAAGAGGAATAAATAGAGGATATGTGCTGGCGGTGTGTCAGATAAGCTATTTATTTTTACGAGTTCACAGTGAACTCTGTCAGCCTCGCAAGTGGTGTAACGTAGCACAGCCACGAGTGATGCGGTTGACGAGGTCACTGTTTACGAGTTAAAATAGTTTATCTGACACACACCACCAGCACATATTTCGTTTAAGCAGTTGGAGTGTTTACGTACTAGTGGGGTTAGTGGAATTTTTCTGAGCTTCTGGCTTTCTCTATAAATATTTGTGGACTGTCTATATGTCTTTCGTCGTTTTGTTAATGCGCCCTTTTCTTTTAGACCAGTAGGTGAGTCTGTGTACGGTTGCTAGGAGGTTGCTGGGTTACACATGGGACTATCCTGATTGGCTGGAAAACCATGGGAACACTGTTCTGATTGGTCAAGTTGTGAGACTTTTGAGTAGTGGGTGGGGCGTACCTCTGTGGTGCAATTTTAATTCAGTATGCTGGCGGGCACAGTCGAAGGAGTATCTAGAGTTGAATTTGGCAGCAATGGCGTGCCTCTACAGTGGATTCGAGGAAGAGAAAGGACTTCAGGTGTTTACCACTGGCTGAGATTGAAGAACTTGATCTGCTCTGCTGGGTTTCATGGATTTCTGCCTTTTGCTGAGGACTTCAAAGTTGGAAGCAGCGAGGACCTGCCAGCACGGTGCCATCATTTTGGGAGCCTTGAGGTGGACATCTTCGGTGGTGGCTGACTTGTAGATCCAGAGGAACAGCGATTCCGCATCGGGTGCACTTCACTGTTGAATCTGCCAGAGTTAATCTTGTTTTTTTTTCATGTTGATTGTGAATCCTCTTCCGGTGGATGTTGTTGACACCCAAAATCGGATTACTTGATGGATTACTTTTGTTTTTTTGTTTTTTTGTTTTTGGGGGGCTACTATTCTGGAGTCTTGGGATTTATGACAGCAATGCTACCTTTTGAATTTATTTGTCAACACCTTGGATGTTACCTGTGTGTTTTTATTATTTTTCATCATATATTTTCTACAGGCTTTTTGTTTTGGCTTTTTTATTTCTGTTTTGTTATCTATATGGATTATGCAGCCTGAGCACAGCATGGAGGATACATGGAAACAAGATATGTAAAATGAAGAACAGTTTTATCATTACAGGGAGTAAATTCATTGGGAGACATTCAATTTATTGGTAACAGTGCTGTTTCTTTACTCTGGTGGAGATTGGGGTACCCAGAAAATAGCAGGTTGGCAGTTATCATGCCTGTTAAATGAAATGTCTGTTAAAGTGTGAGGTAACAGTACAAAGTATTTAAAAACAACTTTGACAACAACAATGAAAAATAGTACTAAAGAACAATTATGCTGCATTTTCAAATCCTAGTACATTTCTGTTGCAACAGTCTTTGTTTTTTTATGCCATTGGAGATCAGAATTATTTTGTTACTCCATGGAGTCAATTTGGGTTTGCTTCCTTTGCTTCTGGTCTCTTTGTTTCAGTTGGAATCTGTTTCTGAGTCGAGTACTCTTACCCTCTTTCTCATATACTTGCCATACTGGTTCCCTGCCAAGTTAACAATAGAAAAAACATGTTATAATTTACATTTTTCATGTACTATATTGGCTTGGGTGAGAAGGTCAATGATTCATTGGGTAGATGCAGAGGTTGTTTTTTTTGGGGGGGGTTAGGATTATGCACATGACTGCCACTTACCTTGACTAATGTTGAAGGTTATTGTTTTGCATTAATTGTTGGGTTGCTCAGGTAGCAGTGGATGTGATCCTGGGTAACAATCTCCAACAGGGGCTGGTATGTGCAGTTACCCATAGCCAAATGGCCAGGGAAAATTGTAGTTCCCTGAGCCCCCCAGAAGCCATTGGGGAAGATACTGAGAGGCTGGTTCCCCAGCCTGTGTTTCCAGAGGGGAAGACTGACAGCGATGTGGTATTTTACAATGACAGTGACTGGGCTGGGCCTGGTGCTGCTGATTCCCATGACAGCGATGTGGTATTTTACAATGACAGTGATTGGGCTGGGCCTGGTGCTGCTGATTCCCATGACAGCGATGTGGTATTTTACAATGACAGTGACTGGGCTGGGCCTGGTGCTGCTGATTCCCATGACAGCGATGTGGTATTTTACAATGACAGTGACTGGGCTGGGCCTGGTGCTGCTGATTCCCATGACAGCGATGTGGTATTTTACAATGACAGTGACTGGGCTGGGCCTGGTGCTGCTGATTCCCATGACAGCGATGTGGTATTTTACAATGACAGTGACTGGGCTGGACCTGGTGCTGCTGATTCCCATGACAGCGATGTGGTATTTTACAATGACAGTGACTGGGCTGGGCCTGGTGCTGCTGATTCCCATGACAGCGATGTGGTATTTTACAATGACGGTGATTGGGCTGGTCCTGGTTCTGATTCCGATGACAGCGTCGGTATTTTACAATGACAGTGATTAGGCTGGGCCTGGTGCTGCTGATTCCGATGACAGCGATGCGGTATTTTACAATGACAGTGATTGGGTTGGGCCTGGTGCTGCTGATTCCGATGACAGCGATGCGGTATTTTACAATGACAGTGATTGGGTTGGGCCTGGTGCTGCTGATTCCGATGAGAGCGATGCGGTATTTTACAATGACAGTGATTGGGCTGGGTCTGGTGCTGCTGATTCCGGTGGCAGCGATGCGGTATTTTACAATAACAGTGATTGGGCTGGGCCTGGTGCTGCTGATGCCAATGACAGCGATGTGGTATTTTACAATGACAGTGATTGGGCTGTGCCTGGTGCTGCTGATTCTGATGACAGCGATGTGGTATTTTACAATGACGGTGATTTGGGTTGGCCTGGTGCTGCTGATTCTGATGACAGCGATGTGGTATTTTACAATGACAGTGATTGGGTTGGGCCTGATACTGGTGATTCTGATGACAGCGATGTGGTATTTTACAATGACAGTGATCGGGCTGGGCCTGGTACTGGTGATTCTGATGACAGCGATATGGTCATTTACAATGACAGTGATTGGGCTGGGCTAGGTGATGCTGGGTATGTTAAAAAAGAATACTGGCATGTTGTGACATCCCTAATGTCAAAGAAATTCCAGCAGTTGAGACCTTACTCTCCCTGTCTAAGACTTGCACCTTATCATTATTCAAAACTGCATGTTGAAACCATAACCTATTTGCCTGGGCTTGTCCTGTCTCAATTTCAACATCATCATTGCATTCTTCAGCTGCCTGGCTACATGTTTCGTACTTGTACATTATTCATTTACAGTTCACATTTAAAAATATATATTCTCTAAAGTGTTAAAATATTTAGTGTTGTCTGTGTATAATTTTAACAAGTATAAATGCTGCAGGTCTGTAGTGAAATGTGACATTTGCTGTGCATTTTTAATAAACGCCATTAGAAACTAGCTTTGGTTCAATGAAAGTATCATTTCTTGTTTTTCAATAAACTTATAAGTTTGCCAAAGAATAGGAGAACAAGAGCAGAGTCTAGGGGTACCCCATAACTGAAAGGCTTAAAGGTGGAGAAGAATCCATCACTAGTGACAGAGAAGAAAAGATCAAGACAGTAGAGTACTAGAAACATCAACAATGAGTTCAAGCTAGTTAAAGGGAATTTGTCACTTGGGGAAAACTGTTTTTTTTTTTTACAATTTATTTACCTGGCATACTCCAGCTGATATGCAACATCTCATTTCCAGTGGAGTCTTACTTTGAAAAGAATAATATTTAGAAAAAAATTCAGCCTATATTTTATAGATTTTGTGCATTTCCATTCCATTTATTCTTCATTACAAAGTTCACTTACATGGAAACAGGCATCTTATCCTTTACCATTTGTCTGTTCCTGCTGTTAAATGCTTTACTCAAGCCTCTGTTTGTAACATCATAAGCATTTCCATAGCAACAAATGGTGATGTCACACTCACAACCAGAGGATTAAGATGCCATCAAGAGCTTAAACAATTAAAACACATAAACAGTTGGTGACAATGTCCCAATTCCCACGCAAAGTAATTTTGTAATAAATCACAAAGGGGTAAGGACTGCAGACATTGTAATATTTGGAAGCGTACATCCCTATTTTGTCCTGCAGAGGCTGTTTTGGTAAAGAGCCAGTCAGGAAGTATGTACTTTTAGTTTCACATAAGTAGTTGAACAAATGCACTGTTGGAGTTTAGGGTGTGTGTGTGTGCGTGCCTGTGTTGCTCATTATCCAGTCTTGATAGTGAACCCAAGAAACACTACATGGTGTCTGAAGTTAGCAGAATGGCTGTTGTTGCTGTAGGATGCACAGAGTGGGTTTTGTGCTGAATTCTGCAGTACTCCAGCTCCTGCTTGTTTTGTGACACAGTTCAGAGAGGTGCAGGTCAGTGTTGAAAGACAAAACAATTTGACCACCAGAAGCCCTGTGCCTTGAAGGTAACTTGGCAGAGAAGTGATGCAGATGGAAACAGCATTTCTGAGTCTTCATGACATCAGGATCAGCTGAAGAAATGCATGTATTAATTCTTTTAAAGTCTGTTGGCCCTGAGGCTCTGGAACTTTTCAATAACTAGTTTTGGGTAAGAGAAGGACAGTAAGAAACTGGATACACTGCTGGCAAAGGCTGTGAAGTACTGCAACTTCCATAAGAACATATCGTTTAAGAAGTTCTGATTTTTGGGAAGGCATCAGAGCTCAACAGAAACATTTGAGCAATTCCTTAATTTGATAAAGTCAATGGCAAAAAACTGTGAGTCCGGGGCTATGGCTCATAAGCTAATCAGAGATAAAATTGTGTTTGCAATACATGATGCAAGCATTAAAGACAAAATAGTGTGGGGCCCTGATCTCACACTGAACAAAGTTGAAGATATCGACAGGACAGTGGAAGCTACCAAATCACAGATGCAGCCCATGGCTTGGGATTATGCAGGGGATAAGGCAGTACCTGCAATGAAGCAGGAGAACCCCCATCAAGTCAAATACAGAGTAAGCCCACAACAAGCATGGGGAACCAAAGTTAGTGCCCACATCAAACCCTCAGAAGAGGAGGTTATACAGTGTAGCAGATGTGGGGGTAAGAATACTCCACAGACCTGCCCAACATTTAGAGAAACTTGTCACAGATGTAAGTAGTGGGGGTGCTAAGCTAAAATGTGTAATGTAAACCCAGAAGTCCACCAAGTAATGGCCAAACAATAATTTGACCTGGCAGGGATAGATGGTCTGTATATTGGACAATAGCAGTGCAGGAGGCTGTACCAAGACCTGTGGTAGACAACATGTGGTACTCTAAGCTGGCACTGGAGGATGTTCCAGTCCATTTTAAACTAGATACTGGTGCACAAGCCATTGTGCTGTTCACATTGATTGTAAGCCAATTATCAGCTCCAGTACACACGCAAGAGACCACAACAATGCTAACAGCATATGGATACACAAAGATTAAACCAACAGGGATGTTACAGGTGAAGTGTTGCACCAGAAGATTAGTTCAAACCCTTCCGTTTTATGTGAATAAGGCAGAGAGACCCCCCCCCATTGGGCAAAACAGCTTGTGAGTCCCATTTGTTGGCCAGGGTCAATGAGATTCAGTTACCACAGCCACTTATTAAAGAAACAGTGCTTAGTGAATTTGTTTATGTGCTCCAGTGAACTGGACAGATTGAGGGATAATGCCATATCTATTCAGACCCTATTGTACCTCCAGTTGTACATGGGTGCACGAAAATCTTGTATGGAATATATGGCAGACTTAAGCACACATTAGAGGAACTAAAAGCAAACCAAATTATCAGCAAAGTACATATTCTGACTGAGAGGGTAAGCAGCTTGGTAGTGACTGAGAAGAAAAATGGATCTCTTCGAGTATGCCTGGACCCCAGGGAATTGAACAAAGTGATACGGCAACATCATTACCTTGTCCTCCCCCAGAGGAGGTACAGAGCTAGCTGGCAGGTATGCATTTTTTCATCTTAGATGAGAAAGATGGATGCTGGCAGGTGAAACTTGAACTACTGTCATCTTATCTGTGTACATTTAGCATGCCATGGGGTCAGTACCATTTTTGTTGAATGCCCTGTGGGATTAGATTAGCAACAGATAATTCCATCACAATAATCAAAGCTTTTTGGCCATATTCCACAAGCTTTTGTGATAGCTGATGACATCATTATTCCAACGGCAACATAAGCTGAAGTTGATGCAGTCTTAATTCCTCTGATTTTGTTCATACCAAACCAGCTGTTCTCTTTTCAGATCTGAGACATTGTGCTGCTACGCATACTCTGTAAATTGTATACATTGTTGCTATTAGCCAAATGCTTTCACCTGTACTAAATCTAATGTTTGTATCATCAACTGTATTGTAA
Source organism: Neoceratodus forsteri (assembly GCA_016271365.2). Classification (NCBI taxonomy): domain Eukaryota; kingdom Metazoa; phylum Chordata; order Ceratodontiformes; family Ceratodontidae; genus Neoceratodus; species Neoceratodus forsteri. Next base: position 789,981,236 of record CM028132.1, read on the forward strand.
CTATCAAATATATCTTGTTACAGTACTTATGCACTTTTTCCTTTAATGGCCTGGGTTGTGCCTGAAAACAGTCCCCAGGATTAATGTACCAGCTGGTTAACAAACAAATAAATAAGTAAACAGGTAAGTTCTGAACACGGCAAGAAATGGAAATGTCAGGTTTAACAAAGTACAATTTTGAGTATCAGAGGTATCATACATGGGACATCAGCGAACTGTGGCAGGCATGGAACTGGATAAAGCCATAGTAAAGGCCATAATGCAGATGCCAGCACCAGTAGGCAGATGATAACTGCAACATCTACCAGGCATGGTGCGGTATCTGGCACAGTATATAACAAATGAATCACTTCAGACTCATTTGTTATATGCTGCAATATCTGGTGCAGTATATAACAAATGAGTCTAAAGTGAGTGCACCCCTTAGACATCTTCTGAGGAAGGATAAGGGCTGATTGTGGGGACCTGAGCACAGTGCAACACTAGATATTTTACATCCGATTTTATCGCAAAGACCTGTTCTTAGGTACTATGAATCAGGGATCCAATAGACATGAGGTGCAAGCTGGTGCCTCAAAGAATGGATTGGGAGCATGTTTACTTCAACAGAGCACCCAGTGGCTTATGCCACATAGTGCACCCATGGTTTAAAGCCATTGGGTGCCAAAGACGTATGCCTCTCACATTCTCAGTAAAGCTGAACGGGGCTACAAACTGATAAAAAAGGAATTGCTTGCATAGCTCTTGCTGTGACTAAGTTCCACCACTACATTTATTGGAGGAAGGTAGATGTCCAGACAGACCATGAGCCTCTGGAAGCCTTCCTACAGAAAACATTACATGAAGAACCCTCAAGACTATATAGGATAATGTTGCAACTACAAAGGTATGACCTATGGGCTCAGTATGCACCATGCAAATATTTACTAATAGCAACACCTTCTGTCAGGCTGTAGTAGATCTAACCCCTGAGAAAGGCCCAGGAGAAAGTAAGAAGAGAGTGATTCATGTACTAGACTGCTGTATTGTGTTGTTTGAGAAAGAAATAGAGAACCTAAAAGAGGCGATAAGGGCACATAGTGAGTTATCTGTTATACAAGACAAAATATGAACAGGATGGCACAGTAAAGCATCACATGCTGCAAAGCAGTACTGGACTTTTAAAGATCACATCAGAGAATGGGAGGGACTTGTGCTGGTAGGTAAAAGACTGATTATCCCAGTACAAAAATGATCCCAAATATTTAGACTTTTACATAAAAGTCACGTGGCGATACAAAAAGAGCCACAACAAAGGCAAGAGTTCTTATATACTAGCCAGGAATTAAAACACACATTGAAGGTATGATTGCCCAGTGTAACACATGTGTAAGATTCTAAAATAACAATACCCAGGAACCACTACTTCCACACCCAGTGTCAGATCTCCCATGGGTGCATAAGGCAACTGACATATTTGAACTATAGGGGAAAGATCATCTTATCTTAGTAAACTGTTTCTCAAAGCTTCCAGAGGTTGTGAAGCTACAAGATAAAACAGCCATATCTGTCAACAGTGCCATGAAGGTGGTGATTTCACAGCAAGGAATACCAATTTTGCTCATGAGTGACAACACGCCATTTACTAGCAAGAATTTTCATGACTTTGTGGCTGATTGGGGTATCAAGTTGATTATGTCCATTTCCATCCAATGGCATGGCAGAGCGAGCCATTCAAACTGTGACAAAATCATTGTTCAAGGCAATTGACAATGGGCAGGACCCACAGGTAGTCCTGTGGGATTACAGGAACACACCAGTAACTGGGTTGCCATATTCCCCAGTTCAACTCCTAATGGATAAAACCTTTTATAGGTACATTAGGGAGCATAGAAAGGTTAAGGAAGGGATAGTGAAGATTAATAAAGGAGAGAGGAGGTGGGTAGAGAGAGACAGTGAAAAGGCAGAGATACTGAATGAATACTTTTGCTCAGTATTCACAAAAGAAGAAGAGGAGGAGTTACCTAAACCAAACTGTAAAAGCACTCTGGATAGTGGGGTTGATGCCAGTCCATTTACAGAAGAAAGAGTACTGAAAGAACTCCTAAAACTCAAGGTGAAAAAAGCAGTGGGGCCTGACGGGATTCACCCTAGAATCCTAAAAGAGCTAATGGAGGACCTAGTGACACCAGTAATCACACTTTTTAACAAATCATGGGAAGATGGAGTGGTACCTGAGGACTGGATGAGGGCAGATGTGATTCCCCTTCACAAAAGTGGGAGCAAGGCAGAAGCAGGAAACTACAGATCTGTTAGTTTGACCTCAGTGGTGGAGAAAATGATGGAATCACTTCTGAAAGAAAGAAAGAATTGTTGAGTACCTAGAGGTCAGTGGGGCACAGTACCCAAAGCAGCATGGATTCACAGCAGGAAGGTCATGTCAGATGAAGCTAATTGATTTCTTTGACTGGGTGACCAAAGTAATAGACCAGGGAGGGGCTGTGGATATGGCCTACCTAGACTTTAGCAAGGCATTTGACACAGTCCCGCACAAAAGATTAATAAATCAAGTTAGCCAGCCTGGGAGTGGGTCCCAGGGTGGTAGCCTGGGTAGCAAACTGGCTGCACAACAGGACACAGAAGGTATGAGTGAATGGAATACATTCTGAAGAAAGGGGATTACTAGTGGAGTACCTCAGGGTTCAGTACTAGGTCCAGCCCTTTTTAACGTCTTTATAGGTGACATTGCAGAGGGTCTGGAAGGAAGGGTATGCCTCTTTGCAGATGACACAAAGATCTGTAACAGAGTTGATACACAGGGGGGTAGAAAGGATGAGAAGGGACTTGGCAAGGTTGGAGGAATGGTCAGACATATGGCAACTTAGATTCAATGCAAAGAAGTGCAAAGTAATGCACCTGGGAAATAAAAATCCAGGAGAAGAGTACACAATAGCAGGGGAGGTACTAACAACAACAATAATGGAAAGGGATCTGGGTGTAGTCATATCAGATGACCTAAAGGTGGGTAAGCAATGTGAGAAGTCAGTAAGGAGAGCCAGGGGATACTGGGATGCATAGGAAGGGCATCACAAGTAGAAAAAGGGAAGTGGTTATCCCTCTGTACAGACAGTTGGTGAGACCCCATCTGGAGTACTGTGTGCAGTTTTGGAGACCTCATCTACGAAGGACATAGACAGGATGGAAGCAGTCCAGAGGAGGGCAACTAAAATGGTGCATGTTCTACATCAGAAACCATATGAAGAGAGACTGAGAGAGCTTAATATGTATACCCTTGATGAAAGGAGGGACAGGGGGGACATTATAGAAACTTTTAAGTACCTCAAGGGAATCAACAAAGTCCAGGAGGGTAGCATCTTTCAGAAAAAGAGATGCGTAAGAACAAGGGGACACAATTTAAAGTTAGAAGGGGGACAGCTCAGGGGTAATGTGAGGAAATTCTTTTTCATGGAGAGAGTGGTGGACGTATGGAACTGCCTTCATGGAGAGGTTGTGGGGTCTAAAACAGTGAGGGAATTCAAACATACATGGGACAGACATAAGGCAATTATAGTGGGGGGTTGCAGGAAGTAGGCTGTTGGTTAACTAGAATCTGCAGTTTATCCAATAGGTAGGGAAAAGGGCAGACAGGGTGGGCCAAGTGGTCCTTATCTGCCGTCAAAGTCTATGTTTCTATGTTTCTATGGAAGGAGTTCTTTGCAGTAAGCTTCCAATTGGAAAAACACTGCTAAAACCAAAGCTGCCAAAGCAAGCCTTGCAGAACACACAGAAATACTGTTGTGACAGGAAAGCAAGACTCCAGCCAGAGCTAAGCAGTGGTAAATTGGTACAAGTACAGACCCCCGGTAGATGGGAACCAGTTGTTATTGAAGCACAGCATCCCAAACCTCAATCATATGATGTGTCATCAGAAGGTAATTATTATTGAAGGAGCAATAGACACCACAGTATGGTACCCAAGAGGGAAGAAGCAGTAAAGCCCACAGTGGCAACGGTTGACTCGGACATGTCCAGTGTACCAGAACCATGGAACAGTAATGACATTTTGAATGGATTCACCCATTCCAGTTGCAGCTTTTTCACCTTCACAGAGGCCACAATGAGTGATACAGCTTCTGAAAAAAGTGTGATGACAATTTTGATTTGAGCAACAAGTGATAGTAGTAAAGATTCATCCCCAACTAAGAATCAAGTGCTAGTAGCCTCTGACCTATGGTACTGTGTTGTTGCAATTGCAATATTTTCTTTGGTTTGAAGTTTGTATGTTATTACTGTAAATGACTTTCAACTTGAAAGGGGGGATTAATACATGGATGTATACTTTACTAGTTGATCTTGTAGTGGCTGCTGAAGTAAAGAGCCAGTCTGGAAGCATGTACTTTTCATTTCACTAATGTGATTGAATAAAAGCACTGTTGGAGCTCAGGGGTGTGTGTGTGTGTGTGTGTGTGTGTGTGTGTGTTGCATATTATCCAGTCCTGATAGTGAACCCAAGAAACAATCCAGACACTTTATAAAATACAGACTGATTTGGTCCAAAAGGGTTTTTCAATTTTTTCTCAAAAGTAAAAACATAATTTAGTAAAAGATAATGTGAGATCAATGGTGATAATGAGAGAAAAGGAGCTACAGCCAGAAGTGAGTAGGAGGTTGTTCACCACCTAAAGGGCAGTGACACTTCTATAGAAGGAGTGGAAGAGATACTTGCAGTGGTCAAGGAGGTTATTGGAGAAGTGGTGATTATATGACCAAAAAAAGGTACATTCCTCACACTTCAATGCTATGAAACTGATGGAGCTGATAGGGTTAAGGTGGTGAAAGAGAGGGTTAATAGTGCTGGAAAGAGAGCTGGTGGTGCCATTGTCTGACTCTTTAGTAATGATGGAGATATAATACTGATACCAGTATTTGGTATTGTAGATAGAGGCCCTGTAATAGGACTAGTGGGCTGTACAGGCCATGTTTTGAACAGTCAGTCCAGAAGAACACCATTGTTTCTCAAGTCTATGATCAGTAGACTTAGAAACCTAGAGGTCATCATTTATTACCAGAGTAATTTAAAGTTATGGGAGGGTTTGAGAGGGGCAAACATGTTGACAGCCAAAAAGAGAACAGAGTTGTAAATATCAATGTTAGAAGAGGGGGAGTGGGTGGGCAAAAGGAGACTAAATATGAATTAGCTGATCAGCAAGTTAAGAAGGGTAATGGTGTTCAACAGACTGTTGAAATATGCTAGAGATGGAGTGGAAAGGACTTGGATAGGTTGAGGCAAAATTCAAGAAGGACATGGTAACTAATGCTGAGATCAAGTATGAAATGGTAAGGGCTAAGAAAAAGTTAAATAGAATAAGACCCTAACTGCTGTATTATTATGAAAATCATACTGATATGCACCCTAAAGGTACCGCAATTTAAAAATTAAACTTTGATTGGCTAGAAGGCAGCATGAGATATGAGCGCTGGGGATTGGGTGCCTACAATAACGGCAACCCAATCCCCGGCGCATGTCTCCAGGGCTACCGTAGAGTAGGATAGCTGGACGGGGGGGGGTGGCGAATATAGTTTTAGATGTCTCTATACATATGTGTGTGGGGGGGTGCAAGCACGCACAACAAGGGACTGGAGGGAATGTAAGGGGTGGTGCCATGGTGGGTTGCCAAGCCAACCCATAGCATCATGGGTGGGTTGGCAGCATTGGTCGGCAGGTTACTGGGTTTGGGTCCAGGCGCTGGTGTGTTTTTGTTGCGCCCAGCCCAGATCTTATTTTTGTTAATGTTTCCTCCCTGACATGCACCTCCCAGAGTTGAGAATCCTGGTGGGGTGCTGGGCACAGCCCCTGTATAAAACATTAAAAACAAAGTCCCCAGTGATACTTTTGTCAATGCGCTGGAATGTCAGAGTGGCAAACAAATTTTTATACTCTGACTTCATGATAGCAGTGATTGCCTTTAGGCTTTCACCGTTATCACATAAACTCAGCTAGAATATTCAATTTCTGTATAATGCAGTGCAATTTGTGTAAAAAAAAACATTAAGAATCCAGTGCACCCCCTCCCCATCCACCCACCCACCCATGGCAAATCTTTCAAATACTACAATTTTCTTTCTGCTTGAATTGGCTACCTATTTATCTCAAATGGAAGTGGGGGTCTCTTGGTGTTCATTTCAGCACTCTGATATGAATTAAGCCAGCCACCAAATGTCCCAGTGGATTACCCATGAGCTGGGTCCCTATTCTAAAATGTAACTATCTTAGGTGGTTTCCTGTAAATAAGGTCCACTACCTGAATTGGCTTCCTTTAAAAAAGGTGCATTTACCAACTAATATGCAGGTGATTGATGGGTGCCTGTTATTTGAGATATATATACATCTCCCAAACATTAAATAAATTCAAAATTAGCAGCTCAGTCCTTTCTTATCCACAAACTGTTTTTTAATTAATTTTATCATTAGGGTTGTTATTGGTATATGGTACATATAAATTAGAACAAAGTATTCAGAGCACACACTCCCCACTCTTGCCACATTTTTCAAATATCATATTTTCTTCTGTCTGAATTTGCTACTTATTTCATCTCCAAGGATGTGTTTGTTTAATACTTTAAGCATTTGGTGAGCAATAGGAGTACAATGAGTCAAGGCTCATTTTCAGGGGTGGCCTAGTGGGAGAGGTTCATAAGAGGAAAAAAACACTCATGTAACCAGAAAATACAGAGTAAAGAAGATTTGTCTGGTGCCAGTAAGGCTGGTCTTGTATTTTTTATGTTGTTATCTTTATTTTTGTAGCAGAACTTACTCACTAGTCTCACTGTTGTAATTGTAGTTATATGATGACTGCATCCAACATTAGTGTTGCACATTTTTTTGTATACAGTGTCCACAGGGCGAGCTTTGATGCAGTGGCACTGCTTTCATTAATGCTCCCTGCACTTTACACAGTTGTTCAAACTTACCCAACACCAGGCAATTTGTTTAATCTCCCAAGCACCAAACCCATATATAGCTCCCCATGCCACCATTTTGTTTTATTCTCTGATGGTCCAGGCTATACACCAGTCCCATCAGGGAGACAGAGAGAAAGAAGAGCATATTTCTTTATTCCCTGATGGCCGAGTTGGGCACTGGACCTGTCACTATCCTCAGACTTGATGAAGGAATCAGATTGCTTGGTGGATACATGAATGAGAGAGAAGAAGACAGAGGAGGGTGAAGGGGAATGAGGGCAAATGTGCAGAGATGGATCAGGGAGAATGGGAGGGGTTGTAGTGCAGTGGCTGGGGTATGGGAAGGGGTTGCGTTTCACTAAGATGGAGAGGTGAAAGGGATTAGGGAAGAGGGAGGCTTAGTATAAAAGAGAGAAAACAAAAGAGTAATGCTTAAAGATCATCTTTCTTACATATATTTTTTTTGTACTTGACTTATTAAGTTCACTTTGTAATTCTTTACTCACTTGATTTGTCTGGGTTTGAATCTTACCTCCCCTTACCCACCAACTATACCTTTATTTGTAAGCTGCCTTTTACCTGATTGGGCAAGCAGCTCAGGAGTGTTTACTTAAGGAGCGGCGTTAGGAAACCTGTGTGGCGAATCGCAGGGGTTAGTGGTGGCTGACATTTTAGACTGGGTAGGTTGTTTTGCTTACATGTATATGTAATTTTTAATATGCAAAATGTATGTTTAGCCAGTTCTAAATGTATTGAAGAAGCGCTTTAGATGAAAAGCACTTTTCTGCAAAAGCATGTATATGTAGCCTTGTGAATATTTATTAAATAACAAAGGTTACTGTGCAATGAAATCTTTTGTGCATATGTGAATTATCTGGGCTACATACTAACCTACCCTCAATTTGCTCACCAAAATATTTTGTGATTTTGATGAGCATCACAACAGAAGACCACCTCCTGATAAAGCTCATCCTAAGTGAAGCACCAGGCATCCTGCACTGTGAAGGGTATGATTTGTCCTTTCTACATTTGCAAGCACCGGTTGAATTTTCAACTACTTTGATTATGTAGCTCTGCATTCTAAGTTTTTGTAGTGTGCATACACTTTTTGCTTCAGCAAACATGGCCTTACTCACAATGTTTGTGTCCAGTTCCTGTTTTATGTGAGCTGGGTTGGGTACTGGACCCATCAGGCGCCTGATGGGCCAGACTGGTCACTGTAAATTATATTCTATTCTACATTCCCTACACTAATTGGTATGGAACTCCTGCACCTTATAAAACAATTTGGGATATAGTGTGCATGAAAGTCATTATTTAAGACTGAATGCCACAGCTCTGCTATTCGTTGTCCTTTTGCAGTGGAATAATTAAATAGCACAAAAACTATCAGTTCTAAGTAGACAGTTTGATTTTTTTTCTGAAAAAATATAGATTAGCTTTCTGTTCACAAAGCTGCGGAGACTGAGAGTTCATATTGACAGTTTATTAGTACTTCCTCTCTGATTCCATTCATTTTCATTCTCTCATCACAGAGGGGGTGGATTTCTTCAGTGTATCACCCAGGTCACCTGCAGGTTCAAATGAGATTCCCCACTTGTTCATCAGGCTCTTATGTGTTGCTCTCCTTGCAGTAAACAGAAAGTTACGAAAGTGTGGCAGATAGCTACAAGAAGCCATAACAAGACACTCCACTTACTCATTGACAGCCATAAAAAGTATGCATCAGCTCCCCATAGCATTTCAGTGGGACAGCTGCAAAAGTCTTCCTGACTTTGATTACATTAGGAACTAGTCTGCTATGCAGACCAACCCTAAACACAATGCAGTCAGCAAATACTGTACAAAACATCTCACATGAACTAAGAATATAATGTAGTCAAAACAGGGACCCGAGTAACCCACCTAGGGTGCTGCAGGAGAGGAGCAAATTGAGGGTGAAGCAAGTCAAGTAAAGAGCATGACCAACAAGAGAGTGGAAGTGGAGGAAGAGAAGGAAAGACTTCACAGAATGCTAATGAGCACTGCACAGAATGCTAATGAAAGTCACATTGAGGGGTGTAAAGTGAGCTAAGAGGAGGGGCTTGAGGAAGGGGATAGATGAAAGAAAGTGGAGGGGGGAGTTATTTCAGAGGTGAGAAAGATGGATGGAGAGGGCAGGCTGACCAGCTGGAGTTTTACAAGGGATGGGGAATGAGCAGGACTCAAAAGATGCTAGAAATACACTATTGCTAAAAAACTACAAGATTATGTTTTTTGCAAAATAAATGCTGCTGCTTTAAAAGAAAATTAAAACCATATTTAAATAGCCACTCTAATGTAAGTTTCATAGAGATCTATTAAAATTCAGCCTGTACTGTACACCAGGCAACTAATACAGTATATCATTTTTTCAATTGTTTTTCTAAACAGCATGACTTCAAAGGAAAGATTGAATTTGTGGACAGCAAGTTTACATACCCAACTCGGCCTGACATCCAAGTCTTGAATGGTCTTTCAGTGTCTGTAATGCCTGGACAGACCCTTGCATTTGTTGGAAGTAGTGGCTGCGGTAAAAGTACCAGTGTGCAACTTCTTGAGCGTTTCTATGACCCTGATGGAGGGCGTGTGGTAAGCTGGCATGATTCTGTTATTTGTATAACTACAATAATCTTTCACCTCTACAGCTGAGAAAACTTCTATAAAATGATGAAGAAAGTGTATTTTTTATTAAATATAAATGATTACATGCATTCTATGCCATTCATATGTATTTATCTATTTACAGTTGATTGATGGCCATGACTCAAGAAATGTGAATGTAGCATTTCTGCGGTCTAAAATTGGAATAGTGTCCCAGGAACCTGTGTTGTTTGACTGCAGTATTGCTGATAATATTAAATATGGAGACAACACACGAAAGGTCACTATGGATGAAATTATAGCAGCTTCAAAGAAAGCCCAGCTTCATGACTTTGTTATGGACTTGCCAGACGTAAGCATATTTTCTGTTTTGGTAACGTAGTATTAAAATAAGTTTATTCACAAAGTAAAAAGCAAGCTCATTGAAAAAATATGTTTTCAATGAGTTCCCATTTATACAGTACTATACAAGCACAGATACAAGTTACGTGATACAGTATTAATCCATAAAATACCGGTTTGCTGCAAGTAAATAGTGCAATAAACAGCACATTTATACATTTAAACATCAACCATATCAACCATGGAAGGATACTGTCATTGCAAAAATTATTTCATTAGCCTATTCCTTGAAAGACACAACACTATGTTGTACTTGCTCATAAACAGTGAACAACATGCAGTACTGCTGTGTGAAATGCAGAATTCTGCTGGCGAAATGAGCATGGAATGTCATTTCGCCAGCAGAATTTCTGCCAGAATTTCACTGGTTCTTCTGTGGAATTCCACCTACTGTGATCCACGGAATGATATTCTGTGGAACATCACTTTTCCGTGGAAAATTATTCTGCTACAATTTCCACTGAAAATATTGAGATCTGGGGAATAATATTCCACGGAACAGCATTTTTCACACAGAAAATCATTCTGCAGCGATTTTCTGCAGCGGAATTCCGCCATTCTATTTTTGGTGGAATTTCGGTGAAATTTTGAAAAATTCCATGGAATTTCATTCCCCCAGAATTGGAAAATTCCACACAGCAGTAGTATGCAGTTATTAAAAAGAAATAACAAGGTTCACCAACTGACATCAAATCTACCTGGATTCCATTCCTAGCCATTGACACAATATATGAGAAGAAGTACTCCATGATACTTTGAGCAAAATATTTGAAGCCCAAATACACTTTAACTCTAATTAATTCAGCTTAAAATATAAATAAGGTAGCAGACAAATCTCACTGAAAGTTACAAAGATTTCATTGTAGAACATTAGAACATGCCATTCATTTAAAGATGCTAATTATTTACTTTGTTTGTGGAACATTATTTTGTGTGTGCATCATCCACAGTGAAAGACAAAGAAGATAAGTACAGTAACATATTGTGGCATTTAGAGTATGCCCAACCAGCTCATGTTTTATTTTTATACTTTTGGCTTTGCTGTTTCCCCCCAGAAATATGATACCAATGTGGGTGCCCAAGGATCTCAACTATCACGTGGTCAGAAACAACGAATTGCCATCGCCCGAGCCATTGTTAGAGATCCAAAAATTCTGTTACTGGATGAGGCCACATCTGCATTAGATACAGAAAGTGAGAAGGTAAACAGTAGAACTTCATATATGCTTCTATACTTTTCATTAGGATCCTGGTTCATTAAAAATGCACATAACTAAGTGAACAGGGTATGTTAACATGTATATACCTTTAGCCACATGAGTTCAGAGTGGCTCAGTTTCAGGAGGATAGCAATAGCCATCCTTGGTACTGTGTACACTGTTGAGGCCTGCAGCTTAGGAAGCACAGTGATGCACTAGAAGTGGTGCAGTCAGAAGGGCTACCAGGATGTTCCAGGGCAGTGGGGAAGATTACATGAGGAATTTTTTGAATTATCTGAGTGTGTGTACCCTGGAGGATAGCAGGAAAAAAGGAGACATGATTGAGATGTTTAAATTCCAACATGGTATCAACAGTGTGGACACTAGGGACATGTTCGCTTTGAGTAGTTACACTTCCAGCAGAGGTAACTCCATGAAACTGGTGGGAGAGAGGGTTAACAAAATGCAAAAAGCACGTTTTTACTGAAAGGGTCATAGCAGAATTGAATACACCTCCAGACAAAGTCATACCTGCTGAGACACTGGGAAGTTCAGGATGGGATAGGACAAGCAAATGGGTATAGTGAGGTTGGATAAGCTGAGGGGTAAGGGGGGTCAGGGGGACTGATAGATGTTCAGTGCATTAGATAGGCAGGCAGTGACAGACTTGATGGGTCACTGTGCCTTTTTCTGCTGGCGTTTTCCAGGTTTTGATGTTGAGATATCCCATTCAGAGATTTGAGATGAAATATATGCCAATGGAATTGATAGATTCAAACTAAATATAAGATAATGGCTGAAGTGAAGATTTATTTATTTTATGTATTTAAGATTTTAAATGTATTTACTTAAGGAAACCCAACTGCAAAACAGCAGTTTGTATCTAGTAAGGTTTTGCATCATGTTCATAGCTCTTTCAAGATCAATTAAAATATGTGATATTTTAAAGAGATGGACACAGTTTAAAAAGTTTAAAAAAATATGCAAAATGTGATTGAACTGTCCCATTACAAAGATAAAGATAGATTCATAATAAGTAAATAAACTACCTCAGTTATCTAACTAGAGAATGTCTGCACAAGGGTTGCTCGCATACCCCAAATTCGATTTAAGCTAGTGTAGTTGGATATTGAGGTTATCTGCTTCTGAATCTGACATCTGATTTTACCATCAGATGTCACCAGATGATGACTTGGATATTCTACCATCTGATTATCCTGCTATCCTAAACCAATTCCCCAGCTTCAATTAATTAAAATCACTCCACCAACAACCATCAGCAAATCTGATCTGACTTGGCATCCAACAAAGAAAATAGCCCCACACCCTGTACAAAACACCCAACCACTGATTAGCAACCTTCCTCCTTCCCCCAAGTCCACCGATAGTTGAAAATGTAGAGTCCCAATTCAGAGTGGCTTGCGCTCATATTCCCCCATCATGAAAATACAAGCCACCTCCTGAGTCCTGACAAAATATATGACCCCACCCAGTAGCCCCTCTTACCCCATTGCACCTTAAAAGTATACATTAAAATGTAAGATGGTTCCATGACTGAGGAGCTTGCACTCCTCTCCCACCCACCCCAGCGATTTCATTCATAGCTGCTGATGCCCCATTACAGAAAAACAAACTCCCTCAAAATTCAATTCAATATGCTTACCACCAATACCCACACCTTCCCCTCCTCCCTCCCCAACAGATCCCCCAAAAATACATACATCTAGAACTGATACAGAATGGTCACACGGCAGAGTGGCTTGTGCGCATCTTTCTTCATTCTGGTGCTGATGTGAATTAAGTTGATGTCCACAGATAGAATAATACTTGACTGGCTGACTGTGACATCTAATGAGGTGTTACTCTGTCATATGGAAGATGTCAAGTTCATTCACATCAGTACTAGAATGATGAAAGATGAATGTAAAGCTACTGCACTGTGGGACCATTCTGTATCAGTTCTTTTAAATGTATGAATTTTTAGGGTGCTATGGGGGGCAGCAGGAGGGAGGTGGGGCTAGTGGGTGTGTTGAGTAGGGGGCATTGAATGAGATTTGTAAGGAGGCTTCTTTTCTATAATGGGGGTAGGGGGCATTGAATAACATAGCAACTGGGAGATGACAGCAAGCTGCTCCACCATGGGACCATCTTTATTTTTTAATGTATACCTTTTTTGCAGTGCTGTGGGGGAGTAGGAAGGGGGGGGCTAGTAAGTGTGCCAGGTGAGGGGCCATATACTGAATCAGGACTCAGGAGTATACTTTTTTCTGTTCGGTGGGGTAGTGGCTATGATGTAGGGGGGAGGTATGCACAAGTTGCTCTAACGTATAACCCTTTACATTTTCAACTAATGGTGGATTTGGGGGGAGGAGGGAGGTTGGTAATCAGAAGTCAGGGGTTTTGTACAGCGTGGAGGGGACTGTTTTCATTGCTGGATGCAAAATCAGATTGGGGTTTTCCAATCTGACTGATTCAGTATCTGAAAAGCTAGGATTTGGGATTTTTGGCAGCTTAATCCAAAAATCTGAAATTCTATATTTTTGCTGAAATCTGAGCCATCCATTTTTTAAACTGGGTATCCAAGCAACCGTATTCTGCACCTTCACTCTACAGCAGCAGCTTTAGGTAATATTGTTGTACCAGTTAGAGGAGTAATAATTAAGTCTCTCTGAATTGTGAGCATGCTGAAATCAAATGCAACTCCCGGAATTGTCCTTCCTCACTGTTGTCTGGGCTAATGTGTCTGCATTGTCCTAGTGGTGTCTGTACTTTACACTGGTTGCCCAAGAGCATGGATGAGTATTCACTTTCATAGCATAGGCCAGTTCTATTCTGTAGTTGGCTGATGGGAGGGGAAGCTGTGTGGCACTACTATTCTGTTCTTGGGTCCCACCAATCCTGGGACTGGAATATCTGGCTCTCAATGTGAACCCAGATCCCTGGTTGGTGCCCTGACACACTGGGCTCAATTTTCAAAGCCCCAACTATGACACAAGGTGCCTGCATCAAACATAATTGAGGCAAGCGGCACCTTGTGAAAAAAGATGCTCCAATCCCGATTTTCAAATGTAGTCTGCATCGAAAAGGGGAGCAGTTGCACCAAACTTGCACTTCACCAACCTTGCGACTGAAATCATAGTATGCCATGTCACAAGGGGTCTTGTGCAATGGCAGGGCTGCAACATCCCCTTTTTTGCAATTTTGGAAACCCCACCATGGATGCAGCAAGGGGCTCTACTTAGACCAGCCATGAAGTGGTCTAAGGGACTTGCACCAGTGCCACACACTGTGACAAAGGGGGTGGGGTCCAGAAGTGGGAGGGTGAGGGAAGAAGGGGCATGGGGTGCCATGGGGGGCATCAAGGAGACAGTGGGCATGGAAGGGAGTGATGTGGCACCCAGGGGGATGCTGTCTTCATAGCCATACAGCCCATGGGATGGGACTACTCTGGGGGGGGCTTCCAGGGACAGACAGTGACATGGCTCAAGGTGGACACAGTCCTGGCAGCTGCCCCATAGGTGGCCACCTCACATAACCCTGTAAGCAAGAAGCTGGAGCTGCAGGATGAGGGATGCCAGTGGTGGGGGTAACATTCTCTAGGCATTACCATAGTCTCCTCATACCCACCCTCCCACATTGTGGCAGGCTGCCTACCACTTATAGGGTTATGTGAGGTGGCAACCTATGAGGAAGCTGCTAGGACTGTGCCCACATGGGACCATGTCACTATCTGTCCCTGTAATCCCCCTTCCCTGAAACAGTCCCATCCCATGGGCTGTATGGCTATGCAAATGGCACCCCTCTTAGATGCCACATCATTTCCTCTCATGCCCACTGTCTCCCCAACACCCTCTATGGCACCCCATGCCCCTTCTGCCCCTGGCTCCCTCCTGACAAGCAGATTCACTACCACCCCCAACCATCTCAGCCCTTCTAGTGTTGCACCAGGCAGGGGGGTGGATCCCTGCAACAATTCTCCCTGGTGCACCAACTGTTTGGCACTAGCCTGTGGCTGCAGCAACTCCTGGGTTTTTGGTGCAGGGACCCCCCTTTTATAAAATTGGGCATTGGGTCCCTGATGCATCCAGAGTTTTCCACAGCCCTAGAGCAATGCACCTTACATCACTCTAAGGGTTCTTTTGAAAATCAAGCCCTATGCCTCCTGCTGACCTTGGGTTTTAAATGTTAGTGATCATCACACAACTCCAGAACTCATTGTATGCAATGACCCACAATAGGGCATGTTTTTCTAGAGAATTAATGCACACCCCTGTTGAATTAGAAGGCAAAAGGCCAATGGCTGACTATCTTTCAATGCACTCAGAAACTGCATTAATTCTTAAGAAACCCATGCCCTGGAGTGGGTTATTGTGCTTATAAAATGGATTTTTTTTTAATGTAAAAAGGTTTTATTTTTGTTTAGTAAGGTTGTTACTGTGAGTTTCATAACAAAGGCCTTTGAATGAGCCCAGGAACTGCATTTGTGTATCAAAGAAACCTATGTCCCTATTATTGGTTGTTGTGTTTACAAAGTGTAAAAAATGTTTTCTAATGGAAAAAGGTTTTATTTTAATTTAGTTAAGTTGCTGCTCGTTAGATTAGGGCAAGTTAGTTATGTACTGGGCAGTTTTTAGGTAAATAATCAATAGTCAGCTGCTGTGTTTTGACCAATGAAGTTGTTAAATTTGTTCAGGGTTCTTTTACCTCGTTTTATATATGACTTTAGTGCAGTAATATTTTCTGTCTTATTTTCAGACAGTTCAAGCTGCATTGGATGAAGCTAGACAAGGCCGAACCTGCATCGTCATTGCACATCGTTTGTCCACTATTCAGAACTCTGATATTATAGCTGTGATGTCACGGGGGATAGTTATTGAAAAGGGAAATCATGACCAACTGATGTCCCTAAAAGGAGCTTATTATAAACTTGTAACGACTGGAGCACCTATCAGTTAGTTTAAAGTTTGTTAACATGCTGATCGATTCTGTTCTGCCTTATCACACAGAGACTATACGTACTGTGGAAAGAGAAGCCATGGCAATTCACTGAACTGCTGATCCACAGTAGGAACTGAACCACATACAGTTTTTCATTTTATTGTATCTTTAGGCACAATTTTGTACAATGTTGTAGTCTCTTGTCTTTGAAAATCCAAACTAAGCAGGATGGCAGCAGAAAAGGAAAGCAAGAAAAGCTGGGGTTTCATCACCAATAGTATGAGCTTTAGAGGGCAAAGATGTAGAATGTTAAGATGCTAACTATACTGTATGTTTCAGAATATTGATTATTTTGCTTGTTAATATGAACAATCCTGTTGTAGGACTAGGGTAGGTATATTACTTCAGAATCAGTTGAAATATTTACCAGTAGCGTAATATCATGGTTATTAATATTATATTCATAATATTACTACTTCTGTGCTAACATTGTGATTTTGTTTTTGGTAATTAGCAGAGGATTTATAATACTAGATTTCATAGGCCAGTAGTATTTCTAGGATTATGCAAACAGCTGCTTTTGGCCTGTGCCATTGCCTTTACGTCAATGTGGATCTGAACTAACACATAATGCTGTGCGAATGTCTAATTATTTGTTTTGACAATAACAGTGTAATAACAGTAACAGTTTTCCACATCTGTCACATTTCCCCACAACATGATCTTCAAGTTTCAAACCAATGCTAATTAAACTACTTTTTTCTCACATTTGTTTTATTCACACTAAAGCATTTGCAATTAGAACCATTAAAGAGAACAGTAAATGTATGCTAATTGTCAACCATCTGTAAAGTTTCTATTTACAAAATTTAAATATATACTTCTTAATAATCCATATTGTAAAAAGGTGTCAGTTAACATAGCCTCCTGATTGGTCTCAGAAATTCTATAAGCCTTATGCTGATCTTTAGGATAGCATACAGTACCCGTGGAACCTGATGACAGTGGAAAAATAATGAAAAAAGAGTCCATATTTAAAAATTATTTTTCTGTCAACTTTCAGCACTCTCACCTAACTGAAGTGGACCCCATTGCTACTAGTGCTACTGTTGGCTCCCTGGCCTGACAGAAACATAATTTAATTGCCTGTTTCATTTAAGCAATAAGGTACAACAGGGCATTGGCTGTACTAGGTTTACCCCATGGTCAAGGGCATTGTAAGGCACGAGGCAACGCTGAGTGCCTTCAGCCTCTGACCATGGGGTAAACCTAGTACAATCAATGTCCCTGAAGTGCCTAATTGGTTAACAGTGTCAGTGGCTCAGTAGGTAGCACACTCGCCTCTAAGGCTAGGAGATCAGAGGGCTGTGGGTTCAGTTCTCACATCTGGCACTTGGGTTAATATCCCAGTACTGACACCGTAGTGCAGTATGTGCTGCACTTCTGAGGTGCCGCCTTTCAGATGAGATGTTAAACCAAGGTCCCATCTGCCTGGATTGGTGGTAGTTCAGGTGGATGTTAAAAGATCCCAGGACACTTATCGAAAAGAGTAGGGGAAGTTTTTATTAAGCAACCATACAAACCAAACAATAAGCATACACCTGAAAAGTACTTAAAAGTAAAGGAAAAAAAAAAAAAACAATAATGTCCAACAGCATTATTCAAGTAACAGGGACGCCTGTGTCCATTATCCAAGGTAAATTCCTCCAAAGTTGCAGTGAACGAGTGCTATCTAATACTTTCATTTCAGAAAAGTAAAGTTTCTGCAATCCAAACAAAAATCTTGCCATGCAGTTCAGTATGAGATATCTGGATTTGTTGCAAAGTAAAAAGACACCTGGAATTCCAAACATACCATTTTACGATAACAAAAATAATATTCAAAGTACTACTGTCCCATTTCAACCAGGAAAGAGGGTAGTCCCCATACAGAAGCCTGGAATAAGTAACATGATGGAAAATGGGCATATCAGACATGGTATACAAAAAAATTCCAAAAAGCTAAACTATAAGAACAAGAAAAAAATAAGTGATCTATGGTCTCTGGTTGAAGGATGCATAAAGGCCTGTAACAATTCCACTCCGAGATCTGCTTATGTTTCTGGTTGGCCTTAACGTTCAAACGTTCATGACATGTCAGCCAGTGGAAATCCTTCATTTTGTCAGGCATTATCTTATCCAAAAGAGAATGAAGCAAGGCTACACGAAAATGAAGTGGACATTTGGGAAAATTGTCAACTTCCTGAAAATGTGTCATAAGAATTAGGGAATAAAGTTGCTTTTTAGAGTGAAACTGTACTGAAGCATGGGTCACACCCCACTGCCAGAGTTTTACAAAAACAGCCTGGAGATAAGTCAGAGGGGGGTCTAACGGCCGGAGTTGCCAGAGCTGACCATTCACAGAAGCCTCATACCACTGGGATGTGGAATGCGAAAAACACGCACCCTAAAATCCAGCAGAGGCCTGAAGCAGGGGCCAAAAATTTCCATAAAGAAATTGACAGAAAAGAAAAAGAATGGGGTTTACTATATTTTGACCCCCTTTGGACAAAGGCAAATAAAGGACATTATGATGAATTGGATTGAACCTGCTGCCCCAAAAAGCCTGAAAAAAAAAGGCTATAGGCAGCAGCTTCCCTAGATTTGGCACAGGAAAAAGAGCACTAAGAAAAATAAAAACCGGTAAGAGAAAAGTCTTAATAAGATAAATCTTCTTCCGGAAGGACATCTTCTGTGTGGACCAGGAATGCAACAGAGCCTTTCCCAGCTGAAGCTTTGCATCCCAGTTGACAACAACCATCTGTGGACTGCCAAAAGAGATCCCCAAGATTCACAAATCGTCAACAGTAATCGGGACACCACTCACAGTAAACGGAGAGGGGCTAGAGACCCCTAAACGGCATCCCTTACTTTTAAGTACATTAAGTTGTGTCCCGAAAAAAGTGCCAAAATCATGATAGCAAAGGATGACTGCTTCCGCTGAAATAACATCCTTCATCAAAATGATAAGGTCATCAGCATAAACAAGAGCAGAGTATGGGATCAATTGACCAGATAAACAGAGCGGAAGAATGTCCAGGACTGAATGAAGAAGATGCAAAAGTGGGTCAATGGAGAACACATATAACAATGGACTGAGAGGACAACCCTGTCGAACACCCTTCTGTATGGGGACACAAAGTCCTAGATAACCATTAACACAAGGTTTGACCGTAGTTGTTTTATACAATAACTGTAACCAAACAATAAATGAATGGGGAATACCACATTGGGCCAAGGTATACCACAAAAAAGGAGTGATTGACATTGTCAAAAGCCTGCTTCTGGTCTAAAGAAAGCAGCACCCCCTCTAGTGGTGAGAAAGCATTACAAGTAAATATCTCATGCAGGAAAATCAGTGGGTCTGTGATGGACCTTCCGGGGACAGTACAAGATTGAGCTGGGGAAATGAGATACGGAGCCACAGTTAAAAGTCTATTATTCAAAATCTTTGCTAATAACTTAAAGTCAGTATTGAGGAGACTGATAAGTCTCCAATTGGAGATGTCAGACTTCTCTCCTTTCTTAAATAAAAAAAACAGCACACCAGAAGCCATGTCCTAAGGAACCTCATGGTGTTGCAAGAGAAAATTAAAAACCATAGTAAGTCCTCAGAAATTTCCTGACCCAATAGTGCAAACAATTCAGAAGGGAGACCATCTGGATCTGGTGATTTTTTTTTGTGGCTAACGACTTAATAGTGTCTGAAAGCTCGGAGATAGTTAAAGGCTCAGACAGTGTCCGAAGCAGATCAGGTGGAGCTGTAGGAAGAGGAAGATCCTGAAAAAAAGAAGCAAAATCAGGTTTAGTGTGGGCAGGGCAGCCAACTAAGGAAACAGCATAGTCGGTGACTATGCATAAAAGACAAGAGTGAGAGGTTTGGAGGACTCCAGCAGGGTCCCAGAGTGCCGACATTAACCGGTGGCCAAGATGTTTCTGATTATGAAGCAAAGGGCAACCCTCAGGAAGAGTACCAGTCATACAAAATTGCTGCTTAAGGCATAATCCTTCACACTGAGTGGAATGGTAGGATAACATCTTAGATTTGATACAGAAAATGTGGTCTGTAAAGACATGTTTAGTGGAATGAGAAAGGGAAAGGAGATGTTGCAAATGTTTCCGATTATTCAAATAATCCACATAAGCAGAAGATTGAACGCATTTACTATACCGGATAAGGAAAGTCCGGAGCTCTGATTTGGTCTCCATCCACCATAAGAGAGGAGACTCGTAGAGGTCAAAGGTCATTTTTCTGCATCGTAAAAAATAAATAACTTGTTGGAGAAACGTGGCTTGTGTCAGCAAGGAAGAATTAAACTTCCAATAACCAGGGCCAGAGGGGGCCACTGGACTACCTAAGAGCATGGATAAAGAACAATGGTCAGAATATTCCACTGACTGAACAGCAGTACAAACAACAAGTAATGATTTAGAAATAAACATAAAATCAATGCGGGTCGACAAACTCCCTTTGGAAAAAGTGCATTCACGTTTTCCAGAGTGTGTCAGAAAAGCATCTTTCAACCCAGCCAAACGCGTAATAGAGCACAGAGCAGACATATCTCCAAAAATCTTGTCAGTCGTGAAGGAACCCCTATCAATCTTACTGGTCCCACAATTAAAATCACTCCCCCATATGACATTATGGGTCACATGGAGATATAGACTAATGAGGTAAAACACAGCAGTGCACTCAGCTTTAGACTGCGAGGCATAAACAGAAACAATACAAAAGGAAACATTTTGGATATGAAAATCTAATAACAGGGCATGGCCTGGAATCAGGTCTAAGAGTTTCAGGACAGTTGGCTGAAGGTGATGGAATAGAATATCCACACCAAAGTAACTCTTAGTACCAAGAGACCAATAGGAGACACTGGAGGTCCATTCCCTAGTAGCCCTGGCTATTTCAGGAAGGGAATGGAGTCTCATGTCCTGTAAAAAAAAAAAAAAAACACCGGGGGGGGGGTGAGAACCGAGGAGATGAAAAACAGCCGCTCTCTTTCTGACCTGCTGAATGCTATTCACATTAGAGGTGAGAAAAGGCAGAGAAGAGAGCAAAGACATATAAAGGGTCATAGGAGAGTTTAACTCTTTTTCTTTCTTCTTAACTCTGCCCTGCTTAGGTAGAGGTTTAGAACCACAGGTTTGAGCATCCATAGGCACTACTTCATCCACCAGATCCTGTGAATGTGAATCTGCGGATGAAGTAGCAGAGTCAGACTCAGAGACCACTTCATTGTCCAATACTTGGTACCTATTAGAAACAGAAGTAGGTACAATCTTGGAAACCTTAGGCAGAGGAAGGGACCCAGACTGGTGCTTTCTAGTGGTCATCTTCCCTCCCAGAGGGTCTGAGACAGAGGAAGGGGGGATTAATGTTCAAGAAAGGGTCAAGCAACAGCCCTAAAGGGGAAGGCTTCACCAGGGGTGGATCAATAGCAGATTCAGCTGGAAAGGGAGGTGGGGAGGAAGGAGGGATAGAAGAGAACACCTCTATCCCTACCCAAATAAAAGCTATAAATGCTGAAAGCCAGCCTCATCGGAAAGCAGGATAACCTTAATATGCCAACCACCCCCTGTCCATATTCCCTCAGAATAAAAAAGGCCTCTGGATGACCAGCAACCATACAGCATTGCTTTAACCAAAATAAGAGGTCAGTCACGCTAACCCCCTCAATGAGAAACAGAACAGTGATGCTCTTATGAGCCAGCTTGGTTAAAGGAACAACCTCAAAAGGGGACCAAAGAGGAATATTCTTCTTCTGATAGTATCTAGCCCAAAATTTATCCAGCCCACTGCCCAGCTTAAAGCCGATTTCAAAAATATTTTCCCCAACACATGAATCAAGGCATACAGTTCAGATACAGTAAATTGCAAACTATCCTTCAAAAGAGTTTTTCCAACATACACACGGTCAGGAAAGATGTCCAGACTCCCCTCATAAATGAGTCTAACCGCGTTGTGGCACTTAGCAGGATAAATGGTTTGCTGAAAGAAAGAGGCATAAGTCTTTTGGTTATGAGGCAGTACTGGTGGGGGTAATGGTAAAGCAGGCACCACTGGCCTATTCCGAACTGCTGCAGGAATATTCCTAGGAATGTCCGAAAAATCAGAAATGTCACTGAGCCAATCTTCAGGAATATCTTGTGGCAAGTCCAGAGGGTCAGTAGTAGAAACCTTAGAAAGGACAGGGTGTTGAGTTAATTCCAAATCTGGGGTCAAATGCAAGGGAGAAGAGACCTGGGTCAAAGGCTTGGTTAAAGTAGAACCATCAGGAACCGACAGCACAGGAGAACTCGGTCCGTCAGAAGCAGAAACAACAGCTGTACTTACTGTTGGTGGCATAGCAGTCAGGGCCAGAGACACCCCAGGGATCCAAATCAGAGCCAAACCAGAAATCCAATGAGGAGAGTCAGCAGAACGGACCCAGCCCACCGCCGCAAAGGATTTCTTCACCGACCATGGTTCTCACTCCATTAAAGGCGAATCAGCCCAATGGAACTTGCTATAAGCACCCTTCTTAGTAACTTGATCCAGCAGCTGAGAATCAGAGGCAGAGAAAGAAAACACCATAGCAGAGCGCTTATCCGAACCTGCGGAGAAAACCATAGGTGGAGCGGCATGTGCAGTGTCAGTACCAGAGTTCATAGCAATGACAGTCATAGCCGGGTCAGCGGGAGAGCCAAGACGCCCTGCAAGCTTCAGACCCAGAGAATGAAAATGATCTAAAAGTGCTTGTTTCATCTTCAAATGTTCGGCTTCTTCAATAAGGAGAAGTTGATCAAGAGGGAGCTGCACCTCTTCCCATTCACAGAAGACCACTACAGACAGGTCAGAAGAATCTTGTAGGTGCATAGGATCCAAACCTGAAGCAGGTAATAGCACATTCATGTTACCGTCCATGGGAGAACCTGCAGCAGCATCAAAAAAGATTTCAGGTTCAAGCAACTCAGGCCCAGCTCCACAGGCTCCACAACCTGCCAGCCCTCCTGCACCTCATTCGTCCACGCAGCAACTGACTCGGCCATCCTCCGACTGCCAAAGGGTCCCCCTACTAATGAGTAGGGGAAAGTTTTATTACAACACAAAATCGTACAGCCAAAAAAACAATGTAACACAGGAACAAAGTCCATACAATAAATAATAAAGCAGAAAAAAAAAAGGAGAAAACAAAATATCACTTTAGTAATTATGTAATAGCAGCCTTAGAATCAGTGATCCATGGGAGAGCAGTCCAAAGCTCCAATAATACATCCTTATGTAAAGAAGTAGATTCAAAAATTATAAATGGACTGCAGATCTTTCACTATTTTACGTTCAAGGTCAAAAAACATACAGTCCTTCTGCTGCAGAGTAAACAAACAACGTGCCATCCATATATTCCACTTAATTACCACAAATATAAGATTCAAAGTATCCCTATGCCAGGCATTCCATTGTGAGGAAAAAACACCATACATCAGGTTAG
The DNA here is from genome assembly GCA_016271365.2 of Neoceratodus forsteri. NCBI lineage: Eukaryota > Metazoa > Chordata > Ceratodontiformes > Ceratodontidae > Neoceratodus > Neoceratodus forsteri. Next base: position 790,004,850 of record CM028132.1, read on the forward strand.
AATAGGACACATACTGAAACAATAGAACGCCCCATGTCTGTGCCAAGAAGGACCACCAAGGTTGGGTAAAAGAGCAGTCTAGGAATAAATGAGAAATAGTTTCTTGCACCGACATGCACAAAGGCCTAAAACAAAAATGTTCCTGTAACTGCTTATGTTTATGATTAGCTTTAATATTAATACGTTCATGACATGAAAGCCAATGAAAGTCACACATGTGCGATGGAATTCTTTTACATCTTAAAAGGGGCAGAAGGAAAGGGAGATGCTGTATAGGACATTTTTCAAAAGGCTGCTGCACACTACAGACAGTCGAAAGTAAATATTTATACAACAATTTATGAGAAGAGGGCAACACCATTTGGGTAGTAATTTTCCATTGTTTCAGTTGCATGAACACATGTTTCACATAATGCGGTACTCCAACAGGCAGCCTAAGCACTGATAATGAGTTATTTTCCCCATAGGTGAAACCAAGCACGACGACAGTCATAAAACCAAGGTTCCCACCCTTTTTGGACATTAATCAGTAATGGGCTCAGATTAGCAGTAAAAAAATACTGGCAAAAAATAAAAGGGAATTTACCATGAGTAAGCCTCCATCAGTGATGGGCAGATATGTAACATTCCGTTTAATAGGGTTCAATCTGCTTCCTCAAAAGGCCCCCAAAAAAAGGCCCAAAACACATGTTTCTAAAATCTTTGGAATAGGGAAAACATAACTTAAATATAGAAAAGTTGGTACCTAAAAGGATTTTATCATTAAAACACGCTTCTTCTTCCCCATTTGTCCCTTATTCCAGTGAGCTACTTTATTAGTACCAAGCGCTAATTTCTCCTCCCAATTCATAACGTCAGACTCAGGAACCCCGAACAGTATACCTGATATTCTGATGGGGCCTACAATTAAAGATAAGGGGCCAATATGTCCCTGTTGTGTCTGGGAAAGACCCAAACTCTTACCCATACTTTTTTCATAATTTAAAACTGCACCCGAAAGTTTCCCAAAGGCAGTACAAACATCAACAGAATGAGTCACAGAAGTTTTATCTGCCACCAAAAAATGCATATCATCCGCATATGCAATAGCTTTATACGGGGCTATAAGGGTTGGACCAGCAATAGCTCTAATATGACAGTGAAAGTTCAAGCGCCTCAATAAAACATCAAGAAAAAAGACATAAAAAAAGCGGGCTTAAAGGACAGCCTTGATGAACACCTCTCCCAATTGGTATCAAAGGGCCTACCCAGCCGTTTACAACAGGAACCACAGTAGCCATCCTATATAAGGCACGGATTCACTGTATCATGCCCAGGGGCACATGCAGGAAACGCAAAGCTTCCCATAAAAAATTGTGTCTAACTGAATCAAAAGCTGCTCTTTGATCCACAGAAACAATATAGCCAGAAACATTATTAGCACAGCCATGAGAAAATAATTCTCTAAGAAAATTAAGTGATCCGATATGTGATTGTTGGGTATAGAACAAGATTGCGCTGGATGAATCACTACTTCAGCAATCAACAATAATCTTTTAGTTAAGACTTTCATAAGTAACTTAAAATCAGTATTCAAGATACTTAAAGGCTGCCAATTTTTCAGTAAACTAATATCACTCTTATTTTTAAATATGTATATCAGAGAGCCCTTTGTAAAGTCTAGAGGAATCATTTCTGTGGACAAAGGGAAGTTAAAAACAGGCGTGAGTTCTGGCACCAGGTAATCCCCCAAAAACTTATAAAGAGCATTTGGAAGACCATCTGGTCCAAGGGACTTATTAACCAACAAAGAACTAATAGAAAAAATAAGTTCTTGTTCAGAAATCCTGGCACAAGCCTGATCTAGACATGCCTGTGAGGGAACAGGCACTTCCAGATCAGAAAAAAAAGAGGCTAAATCACCTGTAGCATCTGGAAGAGGAGAAAAAAGAGCCAAGGAATGTTCTGTCACAAGCCTGCATATTTCAGACTGAGTGTTATGAAGGCAGCCCTTCTGATCAGCAAGAACCGACATAGATTTATAAGCTATCCTGTGAGAATTACTTTCAAATGGACAAATCACAAATTTCTTACCCTGTACCCCAAACTTATGCTGATGATACAGTTGACGGGACTGCTGGGAATGACAGTGTAACATTTCGGCCTGTATATTATGTATTTGCTGAGAGAGGTCCTGACCAGTCGTAGCTGTTATTGTCAATAAGGACTGTAACTGCACTCGCAGTTGCAAATAACGAAGATAGTCCAGGTTACTCTTCTTACAACTGTAATGTTTTAGAAAGACCACCATACGCTGTTTCGTAGGGTCATCAAAGCAAATAAAAACAGATTTACGTGCTTGCAAAAAAATATCCAAAAGACTGTTGAAACTCTATATTTTGTAACAAGGAGGTATTAAACTTCCAAATTCTGGGTCCTTTACGTAAGGTCACATCTAACCCTACACCAACAGAGAGCAATTTGTGATCAGAAAAAGTCACAGGCTGCACCGTAGCAGAAAAATTGGGAAGTGTTTGTGGCAGAAAGGCAAAATCAATTTGAGTCGCCAATTTGCCTTTCTGAAAAGTGGGAGTATGCTGTTTCGTAAAAGTTAAGTATGCATCACATAGACATGCAGTGTGTATCAGTTTGATTAATTCTTGAGAGTCACAAAACAATTTTTGGGGTCTAGAAAAAAGGTTTCTATCAGAAATACTTAAACCACAATTAAAATCGCCAGAAAAAATAATTTGAAGTGAAGAGTGTAAATAGGGACAAACCAAAGTGAATAACTCAATACATGCCGTTTTAGTTTGTGGGGCATATATATTAATGACTCTGTAAGAAGAGGGTCCTATAACAAAATCTAGAGCTAATATACGTCCTGGGGAAATATCATGCAATTTGAACAATCTAAAACCAGGCACATTAATCAAAACACCCAATCCTGAGCACTTGTCCTGACCTATAGACCAAAACGAGGGCCCTAGAAGACAGTCTTTTTGTGCTCGGCGTATCTCTAGAGTCGTATGAAACCTAGAATCTTGTAATAAAATAATACCAAAAGGAAGCAAACATAAAAAAGAGAACACCAATTGACATTTCTGAAAGCGTTTAACACAGTTCACATTAATCGTGTGACACATGAAATATTGCATCAGGGTACAGAGAAGGTTATACAAAACAACAATTCAAAAGTACTGCTAAGGTTTTTTCTTTCCCTCTACTGTTTTCCCTTTTAATTTCACCCTTGCCTTACGCTTCTGAGACACACCTGTACCAATTTACAATTCAGAGTCAGAAGTACCTTCAGGATGAGAAGAAGTTATGGAAGAGGAGTCAGACTCTCCTTCGACATAATCTGAGATGTCTCGCAGAAGCTCATACTGATTGGATACAGGGATTGGAGAGGAACTCACAGCTTTAGTGGGGGGGGTAACCGGTGGACAATTCCTAGAGGACCATCTACGAGTAGAAACAGCTGGAATTGTAGGGGGAGGCATATGTTTAGTAGTCAAACAAGTGTCTGAGATGGGGATAGGAACATTGTCAGGCTCAGGATTGGGCTTAGTCAGTCCAGGAGAAATCACAGAGGGGGAAACCACTGAAGGGGAAGAAGGAGCCACTTCAAACTTTGAAGATATTACAGACTCAGGCTGAGAAACAGCAGGCTGAACCGGCATATTTCTAGTGTGGATGCAAGCCTTCTGTGCCTAAGTAATAATAAAGCGCTGATCAACCACTTCTTCGTGATACTCCTGATTATGGGCAGCCCATTGAAAATTTTGGGAGGTGTGCCCAACCTCCTCACAAAGGTTACACTTACATTCATTTAGGCAGTGGGCCTCAACATGCCCTAGGTCCCCACAAACATTGCATTTTACTTTGTCACAGACACTGCTAAGATGAGAGGGATCCCCACACCTGTATCAGGCCTTAGGCTGACCTGTTTAAAAGAGGACCCCCCCATCACGACCAATGAAAAAATAATTAGGTAGATGAATAGTACCAGATTCAACAGTACGTAACAAAACTTTAACTTTCCACCCCCCCAGTCCAAACATTTTCTGTATCTAAGATAGCATCAGGCAGACCAATGACAGTACAGCATTGCTTAAGCCAATACAGAACATCAGACATATCAACACCATTGTTTCGAAATAAAACAGTCATGGTCTTGTAGGCTGGTTTAGTCAAAGGAATAGCCATAAAAGGGTCCATAAGGCTGTATGTTTTAACACTTGATATTTAGCCCAGAATCGGTCCAGACCACGAGAGGTCTGAAAGCTCACATCAAATGTGGATTCACCAGAAATATGAATGAGCGCATAGATTTAATGAGAGAAAAATTTGAGGGAGTCTTTTAAAAGATTGGGTGCAACATAGACCCAATCAGGGGGGTCAGGTAGTCCACCCACTTAGGGCAGGCAAACGGCGTTATGTCGTTTTGCAGCTAATACAGCAAATTTGAAAAGTGAAGAAAAGGTACGCCCATGTCCATCTCCAGTAGGGTATTGCAGCTGCAGTCCTGCTATAGTCGGTTCGGGTAAAAGATTCGAAGAAGGTGGTAGTGGTGGAGTTTTTGGGAGCTGAAGAACAGGGTGCTGCGTCAAGTTTAAATCTTGAGTCAATAACAAAGGATCCAAAGCAGATACAGCACAGCGTGATGCAGGCTGCAGCTCAGGGAAGTCCTCAGGTTGGAGAGAGCTGATTGGGGAAGAGCCCAAGATTCACCGCCCACCCGCCAATTCCTGAACCCAACCAGCTCCTGTTAGAGCGGTTTCAACAGACCAGGTTGGCAAACTAGAAGCAGCAGCAGCTTGTGAGGTAACAATTTTAGAAGAAGGCAAGTCAACAGAAGAAACAGCAGGAGTACTCACAGTAAAGGAATGCTTATTAGGAACATCAACTCCAGACTGCTCCTGACACGGAGCTTCAGTGGCATGCAAGTTCTCCTCCACTCTGTCACGCTGTACACAAACCTCCTTAGCAACAACTCTAGGGTCACCGGTGCACAGCAGCCGAAGTTCTCGCTGCAGTTTCATTCTTGTAACCATAAATTTGCGCTCCTCCTTGGCTAATCTTCTGCAGAGCTCATTCTCTGCTGGTATAGATTGTTTAGAAGCAGATGAAGAGGAATCCTCCTCTTTACTCAAATCCAAGTCAAACAGATCAGAATCAGCATTCAACAACAACTCCTCAGGTTCAATCACAGCAGCTGCCTGCTGCAAAGTCAAGTCAGAAATGTCTTCATCTTGTACAGCTTTCTTTACCAATTTTAACAGTGGTCTCCAACAAGACAGAGATGGGAGCCAAGACCAAGTCACCCACCTCCATAGCTTCCTCTACAGCTATCTCAGCAGCAGCCACCATCTTGGACAGAGGTTCCCCTACATGAGAGTAGGGGAATTTCCCCAGTGTCCTGGCCAAATTTCCCTCATTCACTAAAAATACCCCCAACAGCTTAATCTGGTTCAATTTCAGTTGCTTACCATCTGTATCCCCCCCCCCAGTCGTTCCTAAAAAAGGGACTTCTAGGCACAGTGGGCTTACCCGGGTCAACAAAATTCAACAAAGAAATAAATAAAATGGGCCCAGAGGCAACTTTTAAAAAACACTCTAAAAGTTTTCAAACCCACAAAAATTATAATAAAATGTTGCTAAATAATGTAAAATAGTCCCTCCACAGTTGTTTTTCACCTGTTGCTCATCTCCCTTTCTTCCTATTCAGTACACTGTTTAATTTCGTATCATGGAATAGAAGAATTCAAAGTTCTGCATTATTCCAGTAGTAGAATGCTCCCCTGCCCCCACAAACACACAGAATGGTAATATGGAATACACAAATTCAAATTTTTTCAGAATTCCACTGGCATATACACACAGACACACATAGAGGCCTCAAGTGGAGCCAGAACCTCAGTTTTATCTGTTGCCAGGTAAGGAGCAGGGGAGTTCTCTGGCAAACTGGTGGGGATAGGAGGGGGGTGTTTCATGGTCATCAAAGAAACACCAGAAATTGAAAATCTGAATAGTACTTGATTTTTTAAAGTTTAATAAGTGTGTAAGGAGTGGCTCTTGTGTGAAAATAACATTAGATTATTTACTTACTTTACTTAATTTAATGGACTTTCATTTTAGAGCCTAGTTGAAGGTTTCTATAGATGAGTAAAGGTTGCAGCCATGTATGTGATGGAGATTAGGAAACAAGTGGCTTATGAATTCTGTGAGTTGCCCCAACTAGTAGGGACTTGTTTTTAGCCATTGGTAGAGCTCTCTTAAGGCAATGGCTAGAACCAAGTCTCAGCCAATCAGGACACAGAGATTTCCTTACCCATTTTATATTTTTCATTAGGGCCACTGAGGCATTTTACAAAATTAATATTTAGTTTCCTTTCAGTGCTTTGACAAAAAAGGAGGCCACCAGTGCTGTATCTGTCATGTAGAGTAACAGAGGGTTTCAGTTTACAGTTCTTTCAAGCCAGCACTTTTTGTAAGCACTTAAGTGACACATAAAAATAAATTGTTAGAATAAGGCCAATGGGGCACAACAGTAGCCTTGAAGGAACGCTCACATGAGTGCGTTTTTGATGTACCCTTTTATTTCTTTGACCCAACTTATCTGCTATAGTGATGGTTCTCTAATTTTAATTGGAGCCACTATATACAGTGACTGAAGGCATAAAATTCTGTTTTCAAGATTTGAAATAGCAGGATCCCATTGGCACTTGCTAGACTAATTTCCAGATTTTATTGGGATTCTTCTGTCTAGCTTTTATTATGTGAATAAAACTTCTGAATGAAGGGACACTAAATTTACAGCTAATTGAAATACAGCAAAATGGAAATAGTACAGGAAATAATTTATAGAAAAAGACTTGTGTAAATTTAGAGCTCTGGACTGAAATGTCTAATCATGGGAAATTTTTTTCACCAGTATGCAGGGAGTTCATATTCCAGGATTTAACCAGGCTTTACAGTGAATCATAAATCAGTGGGCTTGATTTTATTTTTCATGAACACTGCCTCCCTGTATTTTCATAGCAAACATTTGATGCAGCAGTGCAATAAAAGTGGGCAAAAATGATGACCCTAGCTTTTCCCACTGGTAAAGATTTTAGGCATTGTTTTAGTCTTTGGTAACTGGGTAAGGCCCACTAGGCACAAGTGCCTGTTTTCAGGGGTGACCTGGGAGCACTGGGCGGTTAAGTGACTTGCTCAGAATCACACAGTATGTAAGTGGAGATTGTGAGAATCAAACCCAGGTCTGGTCTGCTGGATGTACCAAGTTCTTTCACAGCTCATTACTCTAACCTCCAGGCTATACTGCCAGCCCAAGATTTGAAATGGAAGGATCCCATCAGTTTTAGTTGGTGGTAAAACAGTTTAGTTCCACCAAAATGTCAGTATTTATAAATGTTTTAATTTACTTTTCTTCTCATGAAAAAAGATGACTGCCACAGCTGGTTTAGAAATATCATCCTTGATCTAGTAAGGGTTCGGCTTAAGGTAATAAAAACAACTTGGTGCACAGCATAGGAAGTACCTAGACAAGTAACTTTGACAGGTATGTTAATATTCTTATTAATCAATATTCTTATTAATTGTATCTAAAACTTGCTTTTTGGAAAATTAATTGCCTCAATAGCTATGAGTATGTCTTCAAAGGTTGCTATGATTACATAAAGTCACATAAACATTTATGAGCATAACCCTCCAGCTGTCATGGTTGCAGGTAGAGAAGGGTTAATCTAAATTACCTGGCATACTCCACTGAAAAAATAAATGTGGATAGAAATACTAGCAGTATTTTATTTAATCATTATTACAGGTCTTTCACAATTTTTTTTTTTTTTGTATTTTACATTCATGTATTTAAAAAATGGAAAGCTGTGCTGGTCAAATAAAGAGACTACATGCCCATGCTTACAATGCAAGCATGCATACTGACTTTCTTTTTTATTGAGGTAAGGAGCCCAATGCACTCACCAAAACATAAGCATGTACCAACCATTCTTTCATTGTCATAGTGATGAATGGGGGAAGCACACTCTACTCTCCCTGGCACAGCTTGTGCATATCTCTGTTCCTAAAGTAATGAATGCAGGAACAAATACAGTTCACACTGCTACTCCCCACTCTTATCTTGGTCAGTGTAAGAAGAACATGAAGGCCAGCACACGATGAACACCACAACATCTTTCACATGAATTTGACCAGAACAGATGCAGTGGAGTGATCTTAAAAACACTTTTGATTGGGGTGGGGGGATCACATAACAAAAAGGTAGAATTCTTATAATAGCACCATGGCACTTCCAAGTGTTAGATGGAGAATCAGTTAATCCCCCCTTGGAGGATATTGCATGGAAGTATTATCAAACCAGTAATCGAAACCCTGGGTGTGCCTTATTGCTGAATTGAACTGTTCCTGAATAAACATTGCTATAAATAACTATTTTGCATTGTTGCCTTTTTATAGACAACATTCTACACAGTTCTCTTTGAGGAACCAGTGATTTGGAGTTTTCTGTATATCATGGGGTCTATAAAAAATGCAAAAGCTGAACTACTGGCATGTCAGCAAAATCCTCAGAGATCTGTACACTACCGGTGACATAGTCAAAATGCCAATTTACTGGTCCCATGAGAACTGTACAGAATGAAAAACAAAACATCATGAAATGCTTTTATTTGCATATGCATTTACAAGGAGTGCAGTGTGCATGTACTTGAAATAGAATTTTGAACTAGAGAAAATAGTAAATGCCCTAGCTGGGATTTAAATCCATGTCTGCTTGGAATACCATTCCATTGTACTACCTGCTGTGCTACCAGAACCACTGGGATCCTGGTGATTTCAGACACTCATCTTTTTCTTAATGCACACCCTGGAGCCACACAAATTAGAATTACATTTTTATTTACAAGGCATGCACTGTACACACATTGTGTTAGAAATACAAAATAGAAGTCAGAAATAAAAAAGAGCCCTTGCTGGGATTTTTCATTTATTTACAGTATTTCTTACTGCTAATTTGTATGACTCTAGGGTATACACTGAGAAAAAGATGAGTGCATTTGGGATCCACAGGTTTGTGGTTGTCCTGGTAGCAGAGATGGTAGTGCAGTGCAATGGTATTCCTAGTAGGTCTTGGTTCAAATCCCAGTTTGGGCACTTACTGTTTTTTTTTTTTCAAAATATTTTTTAGATAGACTTTGACTCAGGTGCATATAAGTGTGGATCACTTTGGGATATCAATATAATTTCTGAAACTAGGAACATTACAAACAGCTGGCAATTAGGAAATTATTTCCTATCCACTGTAAGGTAAATAAAATTAGCAAAATTGTATTCTCAAAAGGTAGGCAGTTGTGTTTACATTTTGAAAAGATAGCCTGAAAAAAGTGTTCCTGTTGTGACATAAAATGCAAACTTTTGTTGGTTGCTATAAATATGATCATTACTGGAGCCTACAGTAAACAAATGACAAAAGCAAACTATTTCATTTTAACAACCTACTTTTCATGAGAAAAGCAAGTTATTGTAATTAATCACTATTGGCCTTGATCTCAGGCATTTAGTACACTTGGAGGTAGCATTCTACAGTAGCAGTTTGAATGAAGTGTGTAAGATGCATAAATGATGCAAGAAGAGAGCAAATATCCAAATTGTTTTTTGTGTTTTTCTCCAAACCATATGCATACATGCTAAAGCTTCAGACCCATGGCAAAGAATCATGGGTGTGTAAATCCTTGTGTGATGCAGGCTGATACAGTTTCACAAGAACAAAATAAAAACAGAACATGAGGTTATAGGTACATGCCATTCAAATAGTGATCCTCAAATATTCTTTATTAAATGTTTCTTGCTACTGATTTGTGCAGGCAATGTTTCGTGGCCTACCATGCCACTTTGTCTTGGTCGCACAGTGCTCAATTCAACCACAAAGCTGTGTGAGAAACATAGAGACATAGACAGTGATAGCAGAAAAAGACCAATGGTCCATCCAGGCTGCCTGTAGCTCCCTATCAAACTCTGGGACCTATTGTCCTTACAGGGTACTAGCCCTCATTCTCCACCTCCATGTTCCCTTGTCTACTACTACCATCCTGAGTAACTACTATACCCTTCACTGTGTACCAGCTGTGCTTGAAATCTTTTATGGCTTTGTTATTCATTACCTCGGCTGGCAGACCACTCCATGGTTCCGCCACCCTTTCTGTAAAATAAAACTTTCTCATATCCCTCTTGAACTTCCCTCCAGTCAGTTCCTACTGATGCACCCATGTCCTTGAACTGTTATTCATGTTAAATAGTCCTTCCCAGATCTCTTTGTTTATTTCATTCATGAACCTGCTGGTCTCTATCATATCACCCTTCTCTTGTCTGGTCTCCAGCAAGTACATTGTTCCGTGTCTTGAGCCGATCCTCATAAGATCTGTCCTGCTGGCCCTGAATCACCTTAGTCACCCTTTTGTTGGATGGTCTATAGCATGTCCTTATCTTTCCTGGGGTGAGGACTCCAGAACTGAGTACAGTACTCCAGGTACAGCCTCAACATTGATCTATAAAATGGTAGTAATACTCTTTTCTTTTACTATCAGTACCTCTTTCTTTATATCCCAGCATCATATTTGCCTTACTATAGGCCTTCTTACATTGACTTGATTGTTTAAGGGAGTCACTAATGATAACTCCTAGGTCCTTTACTCAGCCGTAATGCTTAGCTTTACACCTCCTACCCAGTACTCTGTCCTGGGGTTCTTGTTCCTTAGGTGTATCACCATATATGATCTGGCATTGAATTCCAACTGCCAAACCTTAGACCACCTGTTTAGACTTTGCAGGCCACTCTCATCTCCTTAATTCCCTCATCACTATCTACCCTCCCACAAAGCTTAGTGTCATCTGTGAAGAGACACAACTTGTCCCGAATTCCTTCTCCGATGTCGAAGATGAACTAGAGGACAGGACGCAGGATAGATCCCTGTGTCACCACAGTCGTGACCTCCCTCTCCTCTGATTTGACACCATTAATAACAACCCTTTGCTGCCTCTCTTTTAACCAATTTCCTACCCATCTTATTATGTCCCTTGCCACACTCAGACCCTCTGTCTTCTTCAGGAATCTTCTGTGATGCACTAAGTCAAAAGTCTTGCTGAAGTTGAAGATTTACTCTAATCCGGAGTGTAGCCCCTATCTAATACCCTGATCACCCAGTCAAAGAAAACTATCAGGCTGGTCTGAGAAGACCTCCCTGCCACAAACTCATACTATTTCCTATCCTGGAGTCAGTTGTTCTATAGATAGTCCAGCAGGTCCTCTTTGACCAGTGACTCCATTAGTTTACCCACAACAGAAGTACTGTAAGACTGACAGGTTTGTAGTTCCCCACTTGCACACTGCCCCCCCCCCACCTCATGAAGCAGAACTACATCCACTGCTCTCCAGTCTTTTGGAACTACCCCCCATCTGTAATGAGCTATTGAATAGTCCTACCAAGGGTTCATCCAATTCCAGTGCCAGTTCTTTGAGTATCCTCAGATGTGTTCCATCACATTCTGGGGCCTTATCTGTCTTTAGAGCCGCTAAACCTTTCCAGATCCTTTTGCTGGTAAATACTTGCTGTCTCATCTCTGAGAGCCTTTTTGTGGCCACTTTGATGCCACGCTCTGACAGGTGCCTGCTGTCTTCCCTTGTCAAGACAGAGCAAAAGAAATCATTAAGGATGGCTGCCTTTTGCATGCACTCCCCGATTACCCTACCTCCCTCAGACAGTCTAACAATTACTCCTCCTTTCTTTATTTTTTCTCTAACATACCTAAAGAACTTCTGTTCCCTGCTATTGACACCCTCTGTAATACACAGCTCAGTGTCTGCATTTGCCTCCCTAACTACACTTTTTAATGAATTTATTTATTTCAGATTAGTATTAATACCTTTGAGCCATGGGCTTATTTACAAAGGCTCCAAGTCGGTAGAAAATACATGACAAAACAGGTCATAAATGGGTACGTACAAGTGGAAACACAGATTAACATCAAGATTACAAGTGCAGTTACATCACTTACAAGACTACAAGGGCAGCAAGTAATAGGACACATCTACACTTGCGGAATTACCACCAAAAGCAACACCACAAGAGTGTGGTCCAAAACTTAGTGGACAGAGCCCCAAGCTGCTAGTAGGAGAGAGGCATTTAGGTGCAGCCAGGCATGGCTTTGTCCATTGAGAGATGGAGGGGAGGAGGTAGGGGAGAGGGCAGGGGTGTGAGAGGGGAAGGGAAGGGAGCAGGAGAGGGGTCTAAGTGCAGGGGCAAGAGGAGTAGGGGTAGGGAAAGAGACCGGGAAGTATGGGGAAGAGGAGGAGGGGAAGTAGGATGGGGCAGTCAGGTGGGCATGGTACAGGGAAGATGGAGAGAGATTATAGGGTTGGGTTGGATGAGGGCAGGACCATAGGCTGGCAGGCATTGTATGTTAGTAATGGCACTGGCAGGCATTTGTGCTAGCAAGGTGAGACCATAGCCCCATTTTGAATTGGCTGAACCTGGTACAATCGACTAGGCTCAGCCAGTTCAAAACAGGGCTCTTTGCTTCCTTTGTTCTCAGTTGGTATTTACCCCATTCTTCCTCCACCTGTATTTCCTTGTACCTGGTGTAAGCCTTTTTCTTTTGGCCCTCACTGCTCCTGACCCTTTCAAAGAACCACATCAGTCTCTTGCATCTGTTTCTTTTGTTTTCATTACTGTTTTCATGCATAACTTAGATGCCTCAAGAATGACCCCCTTAATTGCCCCCATCTCTCTGCCACACCTCCTGTGCTGTCTACCCTGATTAACATGTCCTGGAACAACTCTTTCATCCTGTTGAAATCCACACTTCTGAAATCAAGAACTGTAGCCCTTATTTGGGGTTTTCAGGTCCCAAGGGCCAGCTTGAACCAAATAGAGGTACGGTTGCTGAACCCTAGTGGTTCACCTAACTCCCACCCCCTCCACATTGGTGAGTACCACCTCAAGAATGGCAGCCTGTCTGGTGGGTTCCTTAATCACCTGCACCAGCAGACACTCCTGGAATGTATCCAGCAGAGCCTGACTTCTGGTGCTCCTGGCAGCTGGACTGTCCCAGACAGGATTCTTCAGGTGCCGATCACCCACCACCAGTACCGCCCCTTTGCCACTTCCCTTCTTAGTTTTTTCCCAAGCTCCCTGTCACTCTCTTCCCAATGTCCTGGCAGTCTATATATCAACCCCAACTGTAGTTTCTTTTCTGAGGCTGACGAGAACTGCACACACAGTGACTCCTGTCTCCCCATTACTTTCAGTGATGTATCCATCTTCCATAGCCTCGACACCTTCCCTGACATAAACGACTACAACCCCACCCTTTACCTTTTCCTCTATCCCTCTTATACATTGTGTAATCAGGGACTGTCAGGTCCTAGTCATTATTTTCTGAGGCCCAAGTTTCTGTAATTGTTGTGAGGTCCATCTCAGTGTCTGCCATCATTGCCTGGAGCTCGCAAATATTATTAACTAGACCCATGGCATTAAGGCAGCCCCCCTCCCATCTAACTCCTGTTCAATTTTAACTTTTCTTTCTCCCTTATTCTTCCCTATTCTCCTTAACTTCTTTCAGAATGTGTCGGTGGCGCACAATTTTGGAATTGGCAGTGACACACAGTTTTGGAACGTGGCGGTGATGCACAGGTTCAGAATGCGTGACGCACAATTTTGGAATTTAGCAGTGACACGCAGTTTCAGAATGTGGCGGTAATGCACAGTTTTGGAATTTGGTGGTGACATACAATTTTGAAAGTGGCAGTGACGCAATTTTGGAATGTGGCAGTGATGTACAATTTCAGAATGTGGTGGTGATGTACAATTTCAGAATGTGGCGATAACGCATATTTTTGGAATGTGGTGGTGCTGCTCAATTTTAGAATGTAGCGGTGATGCTCAATTTTAGAATGTGGTGAAGCATAATTTTGGAATGTGGTGTGATGCACAATTTGGGAACGTGACAGTAACACTTTTAGAATGCGGCATTGAAACACAACTTTGTGGGAATGTACAATTATGGGATCTGGCGGCGATGAGCCATTTCAGAATGTGGCAGGGATACACAATTTAGGAATGGGGAAGGGAAGTGCAATTCCGGAATGTAGCAGGGATGCATCATTTTAGAATGTGGCAGTGCCGTACAATTTTGGAATGTGGCGGTGATGCACAGTTTTGGAATGTGGTGGTGACGCATATTTTCAGAATGTGGCTGTGACGCTCAATTTCAGAACGTGGTGATGATGCTCAATTTTGGAATGTAGTGGTGATGTATAATCTCAGAATGTGGCGGTGATGCACAGGTTCAGAATGCGACAGTGACGCAAAATTTTGGAATATGGCTGTGATGCACAATTTCAGAATGTGGCGGTCATGCACAATTTCTGAATGTGGTGGTAATCCACTATTTCAGAATGTGGGAGTGATGTACAATTTCAGGATGCGGGATTCACACACAATTTCGGAATGTGGCAGTGAAACAATTTTGAAATGTGTCGGTGACACACAGTTTTGGAATGTGGTGGTTAGTCACAGTTTCAGAATGTGGCAGTGTGGTAGAATTTTGGAATGTGGCATTGACATACAGTTTTGGAATGTGGTGGTGACGCACAGTTTCAGAATGTGGCGGTGATGCATAGTTTCAAAATGTGGCGGTGACGCTTAATTTCAGAATGTGGTGTGATAGACAATTTGGGAACGTGGTAGTGACAATTTTGGAATGTGTCATTAAAACACAGTTTGGTGGGATGTACAATTATGGAATTTTGTAGGAATGTGCCATTTCAGAATGTGGCAGGGATTCACAATTTGAGAATGGGGAAGGGATGTGCAATTTCAGAATGTAACAGGGATGCATCATTTTAGAATGTGGCTGGGACATATAATGTTGGAATGTGGTTGGGATGTGATGCACAATTATTTGAAATATGGTGGGTACGTACAATTCTGGAATGTGGCAGAGAGAAGCAATTTCAGAATAAATGGTATGTTCCGTCACATTTTGACAGTGTACATCCCCACTATATTCCAAAATTGCCAGTCCCTACCAAATTCCTTGATGTGTGTCCCTGTCACATTCTGAGATTGATAGTCCCACCACATTTTGAAATGTCACATCCCTGTCACATTCTGAGATTGTGTGCCCCCCAATATTTTAAAATTGTGCAGCACCTTGACATTCTATGCCTTGTTTCAGTAATGCATTCCAAAACCACCTTCTGACACGTTCTAAAGTACAGTGCCATGCATCTGAACATTCTTGAAACACAAGCATTGCAGCCAACCCTATATCATTTTTTTAAAGGATTACTATAGCTACAGTTTCTTAAACTTTGGAGACGCAGGTCCTATAAGGTTGCTGACTGGGAGGACTTGAGTGTGAGTTCAGGAGATGACATCATTTATGTCTCTTCATTGAAACTGCCTTTTTTGAACAGGTAGTGAAATCAGGGTTACAAAATAGCTCATAACTTTAAAATGAAGTAACAAAGAAATCTAGTTTTTGGTATGAGATTTATTGGGGGTATGCTTATTCTAATTCTGCAATGTGACACTTTTGGTGGGCATCCCTCTTGAAGTGGTGTCTGGGGGCATTAGCAGGGCAAGGAAGCAATATAGCGTAGTGGTTAAAGGCACTGAGCTGCAAACCTGGAGACCAGGGTTTGAATCCCATCAGCCCCTACTTGTATACTGTGTGACCCTGAACAAGTTACTTAACTTCCTTGTGCTCCCAGGTAGCACCTGGAAACAAGGTCTGGCTTAGTGTGCCTTTCCTGCTTAAACAATTTCCCTTTTCCCCTTATCCATAGGGAGAAGCCCGAGCCACAGGCCACACTAGTCAGTGGAGGGTAGGAACATGTAACAAGAGGGCAGAAAATAGACTGTCAAGTGTTGGGTAGGGGGTTGCAGAAGATCCCTGTCTAGGGCCAACTTGTAAATATATAACAGATTAAGGGAGTGCTAGAGAGGGCAGCCAGCTCCCACCGGGGACCAGCCCACATGAGTAACACAGGCAACATAGTGCAACTGGTCCCTATCTAGGGTTAGCTTACATTTCATCATACTTCATTCATTTGTACTGAGGTTCAAGGATGCATAAGGAAGGAAGGAAGCAAGCTCAGTGTAGTAACAGAAAAGGACTAAAAAGTTCATATGTGGAGAGGAGGCATGCAGTGGGGGTAGAGAGAAGTGAGTAGAGTGGTGGAGTGTAGGAGGTGTAGAGAGGCAGTGTTTCTGGGAACTCTCTGGGAGGTGGGAGGATGCCTAGTTTGTGGTTATATTTGGCAACTGAAGGCAGAGGTTTGGCAACTGAGGAATGAGATAGGTACACTGGTGGGGGGGTTGTAGGGTAATGATGAGAGAGGCAGGGGGCCACAAGGCTTGGAGGCAGCTAAAGGGGAGAGGAAAGGAGTGGAGCCAAGGCAGGGAGAGCGGCCTACCGGGGGTGTAGGAGGGGACAAGAGATTAGGCAGGTCCCATGGGTCCCTTCCCTCAACATGAGAGGAGGCCCAGGGAGAGGGATTGGATAACAATAAGAGGGAAAGATAAGGCAAGAATAAAGGGGAGGCGCTCCTGTAGGAGCATCTCCAGGATTGCCAGTGAGAAACAGATTCCATCCACTGGACCTGGGTGGGGTACGGGAATGTTGCAATAAATAAAGGGGCAGTGAGAGGGGAAGGCTTGAAGGAGGTTGAGGGAACAATGGCAGGCTAAGCAGAGAGAAGGAACGAGGGAAAGAGAGTTCAGGTCAACTGGTGAGAAGGGGAGGGTAGCTGGTACAGAGGAGGGGGTGGTGGGCATGGGAGAACAAGGGAATATGCAGCAGGAGGGGCAGAGGGGAAGGGTAGGGTAGGGGGCTGGCCAGGGATGGAACAGAAGGGAGGAACAGGGGTGTACCAATGGAGGGGAGAAGTTCAGGAGGAGGGGAAGAGCATAGCTGTTACAGAGGGTCAGGTGTAAGTACAAGAGGGACAGAAGAGAAAGGAGGAGGTAGTTAGGCATGAACAGTGGTATGGCCAGAAGGGAGGGAGAGCCCATGGTGAGGTGGGCAAAGGGGTGATATTGGGGGATTAAATTATGAAGTGGGTAGGATAGGGGTAAGCACCAAATGATAAGAAGGTAGAATGCATGCCAGGGATGATGGCAGGGAGGGTGGGACCTCTAGTAGCACAGTGCATGGGACAGGGAGGAGGGAAACCTCACATTACAGTGTACCTGGGTATGAATGACCTTGCAGGGTGTGAGGTGGGGGTAGTGCAGGACAGGTTTAAGGTGGTGAGGAGAATCTGCAGGATGGAAGAAGTATTGTCAGAGATGTTTCCGGTCCCAAGGGCTAGTAAAGCAAGAAAGGTGAGGTTTGCAGAATTTAACGAATGACTTAGTGTGTGAGGCAGAAGGGTATGGTTGTGTTGATGGTTGGAAGAGGACATGGGATAACAAAGAACTGTATACACCATACAGATTACACCTAAGTAGAAAGGGCACAAGGGTTCTGAAGGGAAAGCTGGAGGACTCATGATTAAAAATCTAAATTTAAACTGATGGGGTGGCAGCGTGCACAGCACACTTGGTCTGCTAGTGGAGGAGGCCAATTGGCCTCCCCCCCAAGCAGTTCAGCAGGAGGAGGGGGAAGAATGGGAAGGGTGTGGGAAGAAGAGTGAGACCAAGGGAAGAGAGGGGTGAAAGTGGGGCTGGTCAGGAGAAAGGAGGTCTAGAGTCACTGTGGAGGGTGGTATCTCTAAATGTCAGAAGTCTGGAGAACAAAATGGTGAAATTGCAGTCATTGCTGGCTGAGGGAGAGGTGGACATAGCAGCCATCTCAGAGACTTGGGCCACACAAAACCATGTCTAGGACCTAGCAGTTCCTGGATATAAAATGTACAGAAAGAGTAGGGGGATGGGGAGTGGCAATGTACATGAAAGAGGGGATAATTTGCACTAAACTGGAAGATGTGGAGGGCAAGCCTGCATCTTTGTGGGTGCATATCCAAGCCTTTAAAGTAAGGAAACTAAGGGTGGGGATGGTCTACAGACCACCTTCCTAAGATGACAAATTGGATACAGTATTGGGGTCCCAGATCATAGATCTGTCCAGCAGGGGAAAGTAGTAATAATGGGGGATTTTAATCTTTACTGGGGTGCACTGAAAAATCCCTGCTACCTCCTGCACTAGAGAAAAACTACTGCTGGATGCGGGAGGCAGTATAGTGCAGTGGTTTAAGGCTCTGCGCTGCAAACCTGGAGACCTGGGTTTGAATCCCACAGCCCCCAATTGCATACTGTGTGACCCTGAGCAAGTCACTTAACTTCCTTGTGCTCCCAGGTTGCACCTGTAAACAAGCTTTCAGCTTAGTGTGTCTCTCTCCTGGTAAAACAAAGGTAAAAAAAAAGCATGCTTTTCCTGACTCAAGTTGTCATGGAGAGCACTAGGGAGAGGACCATCCTGGATCTGGCCCTCTCCAACTGTGTACATGTTCAGGATGTGAAGGTGAATGTGCTGCTTGCAGGAGATGACCTCCACATGTGCGGTTTCACCTGGACACGGGCAGAGGGATGGTCATGACCAAGATGAGGGCCTTGTACTTTCAGAGGGCTGACTTTGATAGGATGGGAGAAATTCTAAAAGCACACCTTGCTGGCATCAGAGTGGGAATGGATGTAGAATAGAAATGGATCATGATAAAGAAGGGATCGATGAAGGCCACTAGTGAGTGTTCCAAAATCACAAGTAAGAAAGCTAAGGCCAAACAAAACAGCTAGTTAAGCAAGAAGGTGGCAAAAGTGGTGTGGAACAAAAGGGCAGACTTTACAAAGTACAAGAATACTCAGAAGGAGGAGGATAGGGTGGACTATGCTGCTAAGTCAAGAGAGGCAAGCAGGGCAGAAAGGGATTCAAAGGCCATGACAGAGGTACTACTAGCCCAGAGGGTAAATCAGGATGAGAAGGCCTTTTTCATGTATATCAGGGAGATAAGACACATAAAGGATGAGATTGTCAGGCTACAAAAGGAAGGGAATTGGGCAGAAGGTAGTGAAGAAAAGGCAGCGGAGCTTAATGGGTACTTCTGATCAGCCTTCACTCAGGTGAAGGACAGACCAGTACCACATGGGAGAATAGAGGGTGGGGATTGGAAGAGAGGAAGTCACAGATGGCATAGTTGAAGCCGATAGGTTACTCAATGGCCTAAGGTTCTTAAAGGTGGACAAACCACCAAGGCCAGATGGCATGCACCTGAAGATCCTTAGAGAACTAATGGAGGTTCTGGCAGTTTCTCTAGCAGACCTACCTAACACCTCTCTGGAGTCTGGAAATGTGCCCCAGGATTGGAAAATGGTGCATGTGGTGCCTTGCCATAAAAGTGGGCCAAGGGATGAACCAGGAAACTACAGACCAGTCAACCTGACCTCAGTAGTGGGTAAGCTGATGGAGACCATTGTGAAAGAGAGATGATCGACTTTCTGGAGGAAAATGGGCACCAGGATGGAAGGCAGTGTGGGTTTGTGTCGGGGAGGTCCTTCCAAACTAACCTAATTTAATTCTTCAATTGGGTCACTAGAACAGTGGACAGTTTAATGGAGCTAGCCATCCTTATCCTTCAATCATACTGCTGCTAGTCCCTCCTTAAGAGTCTAATGGAGTGGGCCATCCTTGTCTCCACTGGTTCAGCAA
The DNA here is from genome assembly GCA_016271365.2 of Neoceratodus forsteri. Classification (NCBI taxonomy): domain Eukaryota; kingdom Metazoa; phylum Chordata; order Ceratodontiformes; family Ceratodontidae; genus Neoceratodus; species Neoceratodus forsteri. The sequence continues at coordinate 790,024,560 of CM028132.1, forward strand.
GTTTCTTCTGTGCTGCCCTCACCACCACATGCCCAAAATAAGAATAATCCATTATATTAAGTCTGAATCTGCTGCCTAACCTGGGATCAGTGATGCCACTGCTGCTTTAAGCTAAGCATGATTGCTCAAGCCTGTGTACCAGCCAAAATAGGCACGCTTAAGCCATAATGCTCAGAAGAATAAAGGCATCAGCGCAGGAGATTTGCGTGGTAGCATCACCCTTTGAAGATAAATGCACAAAGAGCTGTGTTTTACATCCACAAGTCATTTATGCTGTTTGCTAGTACTGGAGGGGTGAACAGAGTTCCAGGTGGTTGGCAGAGGGGGATGGAAGACACGTGACCAAGCTCCACTAATCAGGAGCAACCAGGAAGCCACAAGAGGTTTTAAAGGACTGGAGCGGTCAACAGAGTTCTGGGTGGCTTGCAGATGGGATGGAAGGCACATGACCAGATTCCACTAATTGAGAGCAACCAGGAAAAGACACAAGAGGTGTATAAATCTTCAACTACTCCAGCATGTTCCATCATGCTTACATCCCAGAGCATGAGTGAAACAGAGCAGTAGTGGAACAGGTGAAGAAACTAGCATCTTAGGCATTGGCTGGCATCCACAGGTGACAGCAGACATACAGGGGACTTTGGCAGTCCAGTAAGGTAAGGTACAGTACCTGTTAGCTTGTTGCTGCCCACAGCCTCTCTTCTCTCCCTTGAGCACCCTGTATTTCTGTTGCTTTTATGCTTCCCTTCACATAAAGCACCACTCCCCCTCCTTTCTTTCCTATCCTGTCCCTTCTGAACGTCGTGTACCTTGGTATGACCATGTCCCAGTCATGATTGTCAGTACACCATGACCTTGTAATGGCCACAATATCCAGGTCGGCCTCTCTAGGTCTTGGATCTTATTTCTTCGGCTCCCTTCCTCCCTCTTTTCTTTTGCCTGCTTTATTTCCATTCTTCCTCCTTTTCTAACCCCCTACTTCCTTGATTAACATGCTCTGTTGTGGGACTCTCACTCCTGGGAATCTCCATACACTCTATCTTAGCCTGTGGGGGGCAGTTTCTGTTTCTCCTTTTTCTTCCACCACCCCTCTTGGTTAGTTTAAACCTTCACTGAAGTAACATTTAAACCATCCAACGAGATCCGTGGTTGCCCTACCAAATGAATGCAGGCCATCACCTCTGTATAGGCTCTTATCTATCCAGGTGGGCCTCCAGTCTCCAATATAGCCATTCTCCTCCTCTCTGCACCAGTTCTTCAACCATGAGTTAAAGACCTTGGTGCAGAATGCCCTCTCCTTCTCCCTATCATAGACAGGCAGTACCACCACAAAAGCTGCAGAGTGTGCTACCTGTCTAAGACATCTTCCCAGCTCCTTAAACTCCCCCTGCACTGCTCCTCCCCCATTCCTAGCCAGGTCATCTGTCTCCAGGTGGGCAATGACATCCAGCTCCCACTCCCTTCCTACTGCTCTAGCAATCTATAGAATATGCTTCCAACCCCTCCAGGCCATGGCACCAGGTAGGCACCTAACCTCCCTCTCCACCCCCTTTCCTGTACCCAACTCTGTCCTCCTGACAATTGAGTCCACCCATCAGAAGTTGCTTCCTCCTTCTCTGGGGTCCTCTTTCACCCCACTTGAAGCCTTTATTCTGGAGGGCCCCCACATCCTCCCCAGCCACTACCACAGTAGTGCCTCCTCTTGGCAGTCCCGCTCCACCACAGCAGCATAGGAATTCTGTACTGGTACCGGTTGTGGTTGAGGAATGTGCCCGTAATCCCCCAACCTTCTGGATCCCACCCCCTCCTTCTTCTTTGAGCTCACCATAGTGTAACTGCTCCTGCTATCTGTCATCCTTTAAGGTAATGGTGTTGGACTTGGTGTCCCCTGGGTGGGAGAAAAGATTACCCGACTCTTCCTTAATGTAGCCCTAAGTCTAGTGACCTCCTTCTGACTCATAACCAATGCAGCCTCAAAGCTAGAGACCTTCTCCATCAATCCAGAAAGGCGCTGGCAGATGGGGCAGCACCGCAGTCTCCAGAAGGTCTCCCTGAAGACTGCCACCCCACAACCACTTCACTGAATCACTCCCCACATTCCTTATTCCTGCTCTCCCTGTGTTTCCTGTCCTCCTTTCCAGGAACTGAGTAAGGCTAAGCTGTCCTTAGTATGAGTAACTAAACTAAATAATGTTGTAATTACACAAATGCTGGTATGCTGTAACAACAGTTACTACTACACAGATACACAATCCCTACACATATACAGGTATGCTATAACAACAATCACCACTTTTAAAACTTCTTTCATTATAGATAAGGTGGTATCCTCCTACCTAGATATAAGCCTAGCAGCTACTGTAGCTCCTCAAACCTAGAAGTGTACAGTTCAGCTACAACACAACCCTCATAGGCCATATGGTGAGGCCCATTATTGTGTTGTTTCAATCCAGCAAGAGGGACACTACTTATTCTATGCAATTTTATGTAGCCAATAGCATGACAGACCTTTTGTTAAAAGTTCTCTGCAAGAAACCCTTCAGTTATCCGTCAAGGCACATCTAAAGTTACCTGACTGTCAACCAGTTTTGACACCATACCCATTAAAGACCTTTTTGGCTACAATGTCAACAATATTTGCTAATCTGGACCCAAGATGGCTCAAAATGATTGAAATAGATCAAAAAATGTATTGAAATGATTAGTAAAAGCATCATACAGCTTATACATGATACAGGATGGAAAATGTGTTTCAAATGTTTAAAATGCACACACAAATCCTTGCATTTTATCTTTGAATTATGCATGAAATTGTTTTATAGATCCCAGAAGTCTTGTCCGTCTAGTGCATATTATACACCAGCATTTTCCTCATAGATCATGCTAACAGATAATGTGTAATAAACAGCCATATCTCTATCATGGTAAAATTGGTGGGGCAAAACATTACCCCACCCCCCTGATTCATCAGCAATACTCACGGTTCATTATAGCTATAAATATGTTCCATTTTGACTCCATGCAAAGTATTTGGATGATAAATGCTTGATATTTTAAATTAATTTCTTCCTAGATATTCATAGTAGCATGTGTTTCCATGGCAAACAGCATATTTCCTTAGTGGAAGCATTGTAAAAAAAAATAGCACATAAAGTCTTTACACAACCATCTTACAGGGAGGTTTTGATGTCTCAAATGATGATAAATTTTATTTCAAACAAAAAGAAGACAGGGCAGCCTTGGGCTGACAATTTCACACTTGACAGAATCATCTCAAGTAGTCTCTATACTAAACAAACTGGGACATTGTGTATCTTGGAATACAGTGATTAGCCATGACACAATCCTTGCTTAGCTATAGCTTGTTAAAGGTTCTGATAAGGTCCCACTGGGCTTTTCAAGGAAGACTCCAACAATTCTAGTCTGGGACAATATTGATTTCAGAGAATTAAACCCTGTCCAGGTGTGGCACCACCCACATTACAAATGGAAAAATGCTACAGAGCCACATCACTAAATCTACCCAAATACCAGACAGAGCGCCACTGCCAAAAGGAGTCTGTTCTCTTAAAGCACCCCCTAGTTTTGCGATAGTGCAGTACAACCAGTGCAAGAGGCAAGGTCCCCAAAACCTGAGTCACAATGCACATGCCCCATTAGAGGCTGACAAGTACAAATTAAACCTGGCACCAGCACTTAGAACTGAATTGGCATACATTTTTATGAAGGATCTCAATGCTGACTCATGTACACTTCCTGGCCAGACAAGTTTTCATACTGTTCTTCAATGTGATTGTACTCTCGAGAAGTCAGCTATCCATTACCTTCCAGCCACTGAGGCATCATCAACAGAGATGTCTACTGTCAACACTATCCTGAAACAAAGTATTGATATAGCTGATCAGCTTGAACTTGAGCATGTAGGCTTAGTCTTTGACCAAGCAATATATGCTAAAGCACAACAAATCTGCTGGAAAGACGATGACTACACAAGACATTTCATAGTGTGGCTCAGTGAATTCCATACCTGCATGTCATTTCTAGGTGTCTGTGGCAAAAGATTTGGGGATGCAGGACTTCATGATATCTTGATAGAGTCAGCAGTTGTCACCCAAAGATCAATCAATGGTGTTCTGAATGGTCACCATTATAACCAGAGTATGAGAGCACACAAACTTCTGTATGAAAGCATGCAGCATCTGAGATTCCAGACTTTCCTTAAATCATTACTACTTGACAAAGCAGAAGAGTTTCTAGAGGCCATAACAAAAAAATTAAGCTAGCATACCACGTTGACTCATTTGATGTTCTGTGTACAGCCGATGAATTCACCAATGTGGTCACAAAATATGAAGACTTTGTCAAGAGAAAGAACCAAGAGAACCCAACATTTGCCTTCAGGAGTTCTTACATTGACATGGTGCAAATCTTGCTCCTTTTTGTGAGAGCAACCCATGAGTCTGACTCGGAGTTGCACCTTTCAGCTATCCGTTTCATGATGCCCTGGTCCTTCTCTTACAATCGGGTGAACTATGCCAGGTATCTTCCATCATATTGGCTGAAAATGATGAACCTACCCATCACACACCCAGAATGTTACACAGAACTCAGCGCTCAAGGACAGTGGACAGTCCAATGTCAAAGTGGACATGGTTTCTCTTCAATCACATGTGACAAGGCAATTGAACAAATCTGCCATAAAGATTCAAAACCAAAAGGTGGATTGATTGAATTGACACAAAACCATGCAGCAGTTTATCGTTGTATCTTGTCACAACATGAGAGAGCTGCTATAACTAGACAGTGTAAAGTGATGGCAGGTGTGACTCCAGATGTATGCAAATGGAAAGATCTTGATAGCACAAGAAATCAGAATGATGAGACAGCCATAATGAGCATTCTGTTCACTACTGAATGCATGGATCAATCCTTCGATGCTTCTCAAGATGGACTCGTGTGTTTAAGTTCAGGTGTCGTTGCTACCAGTGAGATTAAAAATTACTTGTTAGCTGCTCAAGAGAAAGGTGAACTTGCACTGATAGACTTCTTGAACCAGCGACTACTTTCTGCTACTCAGGACATTTTTTCTCCCATCAAAAGCCAGAAACTGAAAACATTCAGTGATCAAGTCAAACCAAAAACAAAAGCAAAAGTAGCTGCCAAAGATGATATTCTTCATAGTGACAAGAAACTCTTTGCAAGACTTCTTGTATTAGGTCAAAGTAGGAAAATTGATCTCAGGAAAATATTGTCCTACTCTTTGGGAGCAGTGTCCTACCCTCTTGCTAGTGATGATGGTACTCTGGCAAAAGCCAACGAATCAGCTCTGCTCAATATTGTGCAGTCCAAAGGTGGAGACTGCCTTGTTGACCATGTTCAAGAGAATGGTGCAATAATCTTTGATGGAATGGCTGTCATCCAAGTACTACGTGATGTTCCTTCAACATTTGGTGATCTTGCAGACATCATTTTAGTGTACATGGTAAAGCTTGCAACAAAGTATAAGTGTACTCATTTGGACTTTGTCATAGATCAGTATCTCGATGTGAGCATAAAAAATGTGGAACGGTCCCTCCGAGCAGCTGGTGGCTCACAAACTATACAAATCTACCAAAAGGAGCAGAAGACCCGAGTCAGTGGAAGAAGTTTCTTTCTGATGGCAACAATAAGGAAACACATCAGTAATTCTTGTGCACCATGTGGAGGGATGCAGATTTGCAAACTGTAGGCAAAGACATTACTTTCTACATAGCCCGTGGAGAGGAGTGTCACTGCCTGGCTGTGCAGGAGGGTTCAGTGACAGTCAGTGCTGTTGATGAATTAAGATGTGACCATGAAGAATGTGACACGCATATATTTCTTCATGTGAAACATGCTACCAAGGACTACCAGAATGTGATAATTAGGAGCCCAGATACGGATGTTGCAGTCATAGGCATCAGTCTGAAGTCACAACTGCAAGTCAATTTGTATTTCTTCACTGGTGTTGGGAATCAAAGCTGTATTATTGATTTGGAGAAAGTCACTCCAACTCTTAAGCCCAAAGATATGTACCTCCCTTATTGGACTCCACACATTCACAGGATGTGATTCTACAAGTGCCTTCCATGGGAAGGGAAAGAGAAAGGCATTTGCTGTGGCCCCTGAGAGTAAAGAGTTCCTTGATGATTTCACAAACCTTGGGAAAGACTTCACACTGCAAAACTCAACATTCCTTGTGCTTGAGAAATTTGTCTGCCATCTGTATGGCCAAGCTTCATCCCAGGATGTCAATGATGCCCAAATACAAGGTGATCTGCCTGGCATCATCTTTATTGCCTGAACAGAGCATGCCACCAACATGTGATGCTCTACACCAGCACAGAAAGTAGGCAAATTACAAGGCTGCTGTAATGAGGCACTCTCCTGATAACAGCTCCTTCCCCTGTTGGCCATGGATGGCATTTAGAAAACAAGAAGCTTGCTATCACCTGGATGACAAGAAGTCCAGCACCAAATAGTATTTTGCAGGCAGTGCATTGTGCCTGCAAGCATGTAAAATGTCAAACAGGGAGGTGTTCCTGTCTTGCTGCTGGGCTATCCTGCACAGACTTTTTCAAATGTCAGAAGTGCAAAAACACTGACAAAAATCTGCTGAACCTGTCATTCACAATGATGTCGTGTCTGACGAGAGTGTCTTTGATAAGTAGCGTGCCATGATTTTCAGACTGGGAAATAAAAATGTATTTTCCTCAGGGAATAAGCACTACAATGCCAACAACAAGGCACATGATTCAAAATGAACACTGGATTTGAATAAGAAAATAAAATCTTGATTTATATCAATAATTATGTCAACTCATACCAATCCAGATAAGCTGCCACTGATAATTATTGGAGAAATAAATCTCATATACAAGGGGATTCCAGTAAAAAGAGTTGTGTTTTACTTTTTTCAGTGCTGTTGCTGAGGAAAATATGCTGGCTGTCAAGGAAAATAGTAATATTATAGGTATTTACATAGAAAAATGCATCAGATGTATTACATTTATTATTTCATGTAGTTAGGCTGGTGTACAAAAACTTCTCTTGAGAGTAAATGGTAAAATACTTCAGCCTATAGTGAAAGGTGAATATTACCAAGAGAAACAAATTACGGGTATGGGGTAATACCTTGACCTATAGTTACTAACAAAAGATAGATACTGTAATTTATTGTACATTATCTGTTAGACTGATGATTGTAGAAAATTTTTATTTTAGTTCGTTAGCACATTTCATTGACAATAAATACTTAAAATAAAAGAATTCATCCAAATTTGCTATAATTGCAATATTTTTTTCTTGTGTATGACTTCTAAGTTCCCCAATCCATTCAGTCTTGCCTTTAATATACTTCCTTATACATTTCAATCATTTGTTTTCTCTTTTACCAGGAGAGACACACTAAGTTGAAAGCTTGTTTACAGGTGCGACCTGGGAGCAGACGGAAGTTAAGTGACTTGCTTAGGATCACACAGTATGTAAGTGGGGGCTATGGGATTCAAACCCAGATCTCTAGGTTTGTAGCTCAGAGCCCCAAACCTCTGCACTACACTGCCTCCTTTTTAGCCAATTTGGGCTTTTACAGGGTAAATATCTGGACAAGAACCCTTCATCGGTATGGTGTCAAAATTGGTTGACAGCCAGATAACTTTGGATGTGCCATGACAGAAAACTGCAGGGTTTCTTGCTCAGAACTTTTAACACAAGGTCTGTCTGGTTATTGGCTATATAAATCTACAGAGAGTAAGTACTGCTTCTGTTGCTGGAACAAAACTCATTTTCTAGGCACATAACTCAGTTCAGCAAACTGTATGACCTATCAACCACACTCCTACTGACAAACCTCCCAAACAATACAAGTGTACCTTTGTTCTGATGGGCAGGGTTCCTGGCTAGTGGCTGTCTCCTTGGCTGACTCCTAGCAGACTCCAATCACTGTCCTTTGCACAGGTCCTTAGCATGAGGGCCACAAGTGGGAAGGTCACCTGGCAGGAAGTCCATCTATAGTGAAGATGGCTCCTCTGACTCTGCCTCCCACTTACTCCTGAGTCACCCAATTGGGGGATGAGCTCCTCCAGTGCATGGGTCTTCAACAGTTGTGAGGAGAGCTGCACAGCTCCACACTGATTTCTGGTCTGCCTAAGTAGCAGAAAAACCACCTCCACTGGCTGGGGATGTCTGTATTAACAAAAACAGAGAGCTGCTTTTTAAATGTGGTGGCTCCCTGAACTACACCCCTGCTCACTCTTGAGCCTGTCCAATTAGCAGACAAGCTACTCCAGTGCCTGGGTCTTTAACAACAGCAAGGAGAGCTGCCTTTGTTTAAAGCTGACAGCTCTCCTTTGCTGGACTCACCACTGATATCTGGTCCACCTGAGTGTTGGAAAAACCATCTCTGCTGGCTGGGGATGTCTCCACTGGCTGGGGATGTCTCCACTGACTGGAGATGTACAGTGGAAATGAAGGGAAATAGGGAAAGCAGTGAGGAGCTCAAAGGCACAAACTGAGGAAAGGATAGCCAAATGGGTAGCTAAAGGGGACAAGACGTTGTTAGGTACATAAGTGAAAAGTGGAAGACATGGGGAGAAATTGTGAGGTTAAGAAGGGCGGGGTGGGGGAATGGTGTAGAGGAGGATCAGGAAAAAACAGATATCCTGAACAGATACTTCTGTTCAGTCTTCTTGGTAGAATGGGAAGGGGATGGGTCACATAAATACAGCAGAAACACTGGGGGCAGTGAAGCTGGCACAAGTCCATTTACAGAGGAGAGTCCTGAAAAGACTCACAAATCTAAAAGTGAACAAAGCCATAGTGCCAGGAGTACCCCCAAGGGTGTTGATGACAGTCCTATTGAATCTCCCTGGAAACAGAAGAGGTTCCACAGGACTGGAGGAGGGCAGATGTAGTCCCATTTCATAAAGGCGGTAGTGGGAAGGAGGCTGGCAACTATAAGCCAGTCAGTCTGACATAAGCGGTGGGGAAGTTGATGGAGTTGCTGCTAAGGGAAATATTATGGAGTATCTCAAATCCAATCGGTTACATGACCTGAGGCAGCCTGGATTCACAGGATGGGGGAGGTCATGTCAGATGAAACTGATAAATTTTTTCTACTGGATGACAAGGGAAATAGATCAAGGTGGACATGGCCTGATTAGACTTCAGCAAGGCCTTCCACACTGTACCACATGGGAGGCTCATAATGAAATTTGGCAGTTTAGGAGTGGGTCCTAAAGTTGTTAACTGGGTGCAAAATTGATTGATGGATAGTCAGCAGAGGGTGATGGCAAACAGAACTCACTTGAGGGAAGGGAGAGTGAGGGAGAGTGACCAGCGGGGTAGCTAAGGGCTCAATACATAGAAACATAGAAACATAAACATAGACGGCAGATAAGAACCGCAAGGCCCATCCAGTCAGCTCATTTCTTTTTCTACCTTATGAATGTGCCATCGGCCTTTGCTCTGTCAATGGCCTATCTGTTCATACTCATCTGTATTTCTCCTTTATGCCAATCCCATGCCTGTTTCAAGCCCTGCACCGTATTCATATCCACCACTTCCTGGGGTAGGCCGTTCCATGCATCCACCACCCTTTCTGTGAAAAAGAACTTCCTCACATTACCCCTTAATCGGCCTACCTCTAATCTCATGCTGTGTCCTGTTGTCCTGCTATTTTTCTTACATTGAAACATGTTAAGACTCTTTCATCTTGTTAATGCCCTTAAGGTGTTTGAATGTTTCGATCATATCACCTCTCTCCCTCCTTTGCTCTAGGGTATACATATTGAGCTCCGTTAATCGGTCCTCATATGTTTTCTGATGCAGTCCCTGCACCATTTTGGTTGCCTTCTCTGGACTGCCTCAATTTGGTTAATGTCCTTGTGAAAGTGTGGCCTCCAGTTCTGCACGCAGTACTCCAAATGGGGCCTAACCAGTGTCTTGTATAGTGTCCCTCTTACGACTTGTGATTTCCCCACTAATACACCCCAACATCCCCCTAGCCTTACCTACTGCTTTAGTGGTTTGTTTGGATGATTTCAGGTCATCTGTGATGATGATGCAGAAGTCTCTTTCTTCCCTTGTGACTGCCAGCAACTCCCCTCCCAGCCTATAGGTGGCTTCAGAGTTTCTCTTCCCTACGTGCATGATCTTGCACTTCTTTGCATTTAACCCCAGTTGCCACTCTTCTGACCATTTTGCCAGTTTATCTAGATCTCTTCTCATTCTACCCACCCCATCTGGATCATCTACTCTGTTGCAGATCTTGGTGTCATCTGCAAACAGACAAACCTTACCTACTAGTCCATCTGCAATGTAACTGATGAAGATATTGAAGAGGACTGGCCCCAGGATTGATTCCTGAGGTACCCCACTTCTGCCTTGCATCTCTTCTGACTGTATATCATTTATCACCACTCTCTGTTTTCTGCCCGTCAACCAGTTTGCCACACAGTTGACCAACTTCTGACCCACCCCGAGCCTACCCAGCTTATTAATCAATCTTCTACTGTATGTGGAAAAGTATCGAAAGCTTTGCTAAAGTCAAGGTAGGTGACATCAACTGCTGCCCCCTTGGTCCACCACTCTGGTTACCCAGTCAAAGAAATCTATGAGATTAGTTTGACAGGATCTTCCTGTTGTAAATCCATGCTGTCTTGGATCCTGTGCTCCTATGGATTCCAGGTGTTGCACTATCCTTTCCTTAAGGAGTGCCTCCATAATCTTGCCCACTACTGAGGTAAGACTGACTGGTCTGTAGTTCCCTGCCTCCTCCTTGCTACCACTCTTGTGGAGCGGGATGACATGAGCCCTTCTCCAGTCTTCTGGGACCTCTCCTGTGCTCAAAGACTCACTAAACAGTTCTGCTAATGGCTCTGCCAGTTCCACCCTTAGCTCCTTTAGTACCCTGGGATGTATGCCATCAGGTCCCATTGCCCTGTCCACCCTGAGCTTATCGAGCTCTTGTATGACCCTTTCTTTTGTGAAGGGACTAGTGCACACCTCCTTCCCCCTGTGTCCATGATGCTGAGCTGTGGGCCCTGCCCTACCTTCTCTTCAGTAAATACTGAGCAGAAGTATCTATTTAGGATAGATGCTTTTATATGGTCCTCTCCTCACACGCCCCCTTATCCCTTTTGATCTTAGCAATACCCCCTCTGGACTTTGTCCTTTCACTAATGTATTTATTGAAAGTCTTGTTACCTTCTTTTACTGTTTGTGCTAGTGTTTCCTCGATTTGGGCCTTTGGCTGCCTTACTGCCTTCCCTGCTTCCCTTAGGAAAGTTTGGTATGCCTACCTATCTTCATCCCGCTGCATTCCTTTATATTTCCTGAAGGCCAGCCTTTTGGTTCTGATCTTTTCTGCTACTGTTTTTGAGAACCATAGTGGTTTCCTTCTTCTTTTGCACTTCCTTTTCTCTCTAACACAATGGGATGTTGCTTCAAGTATTGCATCCTTAATGCTTGTCCACTTTGCCTGTACCCCCTCGCCTGTATTTCTTTTTGCCAGGGCTAGCTTAACTCTGTTGGCCATCGAATCAAAGTCAGCTCCTCTGAAGTCCCATATTTTTGCCTTGAAATGGGATGATTTAGTTCTAGTGGCCAAATTGAACCATACCGTGTGATGGTCATTGGCCCCCAGGTGACCTTCAACCTGGAGATCTATGATCCTTTCCCTATTGGTCAGTACTAGATCTAGGATAGTCCTGTCTCTTGTGGGTTGTTGTACCAGTTGTTTGAGGCCCTCACCCTGCAGGGAATCATCTATGTGTCTAGTTCTGGCTGATGTTCCTGCTGGTATTGACCAATCTGTATCTGGCATGTTAAAGTCTCCCATTATCAGAATCTCCCCTTTAGCTGTCATGTTTTATATATCTTCTAACAGTAATATGTCTATGTCCTCCCCCTGGTCTGGGGGCCTGTAGACAACCCCAGTTCTTATGGCTGTCCCATTTCCTGTTTCCATGGTGACTAACAGTTCTTCTGGCTTCTTATGTGTATTCTGCATTTCTGTAGCTTTGATATTTTCATTGATATAAAGGGCCACTCCACCCCTTTTGCACCTCGGTCTCTTCTGAACAGTACATAGCAAGGTACTGAAGTCTCCCAAGTGTGGTCACTGGTAAACCATGTGTCGCTAATGGCTACTATGTCTAGTTTAGCCTCTGTCATTATTGCCTGCAGGTCTGGGACCTTGTTTCCCAGACTGCAAGCATTTGTGTACATGATTTCCCATTGACCAGATTTCAGTGTGTTCGTTGTTGGGTGAGGTCTGGCGTTTCCCTGTGCATCGTATGGGAAGCCGGACCTTTTCCCTTACCTGGTATTGCAAATGAACTACAAACATGCTGAACTCCTGTTTGATCACTAGCTGAGGGGGGAGGGGTGTTCCTCCCATTTGACATATCGGGTGCTGCACCCCTCTCCCCATTTGCTTGTTTAAATATTCTGCAAAGACATCAGACTTCTGCCCCAATGCACTGACTCCATCCTTAGTCAGATGCAGTCCATCAAATTTAAAGAGCTTTTGCGCCATACTGAGACAAGTCCTCTTTAATGTCTTAATAAGTGACACTGCAGAAGAGCTGGAAGGTAAGGTATGCATCTTTGCAGATGACGCAAAAATCTGCAATAGGGTGGACACTCCAGAGGGGATGGAGAGAATGTGCAAAGACCTGAGAAAACTTGAGCAGTGGTCTAAGGCGTGGCAGCTGGGTTTCAATGCAGAAAAGTGCAAAATCATTCATCTAGGGCACAGAAACTCAGGTGCAGAGTATAAAATGGGGGAGAGAGGTACTGACAGTCACCAAACAGGAAAGGGACCATGGGGTACTCAAATCTGATGACCTCAAGGTGGTGAGGCTGTGCAACAAGGCAGTAGGAAGGGCCACTGGGATGCTGGGGTGCTTAGGGAGGGGGTATAACCAGCAGAAGGAGGGAGGTGGTGTTGCCACTGCATAGGCCACTGGTGAGACCCCCCTCCTGGAGTATTGTGTCCAGTTCTGGAGACCACATCTTAGGAAAGACATAGACAGGGTGGAGAATGTCCAAAGGAGGGCAACTAAAATGGTGCAAGGGGCTGCATCAGAAGCCCTAGTAGGAGAAACTGAGAGACCTCAAATGTTTTCACCCTGGAAGAGAGGATGAAGAGGGACATGACAGAGATCTATAAACACCTCATAGGTTAGCACGAGGTACAGGACCTGAGAATCTTTCAATAGAGAAAGTGCATGAGAACAAGGGGACATGCACTGGAAAGGAGAAAATTTAAGAGGGATATGAGGAAGTGCTTCCTCACTAAAAGAGTAGTCGATGCCTGGAACAGTCTTTCACCGGAGGTAGTAGGGGTAAAAACAGTAGTGACCTTGAAGCATGCATGGGATAGGCACAAGGGATTCTTAGTTGGGAAGTGGGGATGGGGTAGCTGGAGATCAGGTAGGATCTACGGTGACAGTATAGGCAGGGACATGAGCAGACTAGGTGGGCCAAGCAGTCCTTATCTGCCAACAAATTTTGTGTTTCTGTGCATCACTTAACACAAGGCAGGCAATAAGCATAGATGTCATCCAACCTGTAAGCCCCCCAAGTGGGCTTACCCTCAGGAACTGTGGCTACATGCTCCGCCACTGCATTGTCAGGGGTCGCGTGTGTTGGACCCTAGTGTCCGCAGTGGTTCCTTGTGGCTCCGGCCACCGAAATTCACAGTGTTTCGGCTTTTGATAGGCTGGCCCTGTACCATTTTCAATGTTTCTGTACCTCCAGGTGTTCTGCGGGTGTTTTTGGTCCCCGGGGGGTAGCTGAGTCATTTGGGACCGCATTTTGTAAGTAGTTATGATGATCCATGATTTTTGCTCTTGTGCGGTCATCCTAGGATGATTTAAAGGAGCTGTGGCAGTGATGTGCTGTGCTTTAAGGGAAAGTGCCCATTGTAATTATTGTTTCAGGATTTAATGTCCAGTAAGCTTTTGGGAGTTCGGGGTGTTTTAGTGCCTTTTGTGGGTTGTCAATCTGTGGTAAGAAGAGGAGCACAGGGAGGTATAAAAGGAGGGAAGCAGGGGAATAAGGGAGGAGGAGGAGAGAGAGAGAGACGGAGCTGGTGAGAAGACCAATTGGGGCGATTGCCTGCTCGGTCAGTGGAATCGGTGCTTCTATTTTTAATTTTTTTATTTTAGCAGTAAGGCACCCCGTGAAGTGAGGAACATGGCAGTGGCCATATCGTTGGAGACCATTTCTGGGGCTGGATGGGAGATCAGTCTCTCCAGTAGATAGAGCACCCCTGTTGGCCAGAGGAGAATGAGTACCTGGAGTAGGACTTGTAGAGTTGGGGGTGGGTGGAGGTACTGCCAACCCTGAGGACCACTGCTTAGCGGGACCCCCTTAGCAGACACTGCTGTTGTCAGAGAGATGGAGGAAGAGATAAAAGGATTTGGGATAGGCAGGAGAGCAGGAGGAAGGGACTGAGGTAATGGATGCTGGGGGTTAGGGTGGGGCCCCCAGGCTTGGACTACTCCTATTGGAGACTGTCAAGTTTCTGGGCCCTGGCATCTTGAGGAGCCTGATGATGAGGGTGACTGTGGGCTGGGTTAGCCATCCCTCAGGTGGTCTGTGCTCCTGACCTGAGACAGGGAGAGAGATGAGTGGAAAAAGGAGAACTGTTTTGCCTGCAGTTCAAGGCCTGATTTGGCCATGATCTCACGCTGCCTGTGTTAGACAATGGCTACCTAGCCTGAGTGGTAGCTTTCTGGAGTCAAGCTTCTGATGTGACCTTCATAGTCCAGAGCACCAACGAGCTTCTGATGTGACCTCTGGGTCCAGAGCAATCTTGTGTGTTTCACTGCTCCATGGAGTGACTGTTCTCTGTTCTAATTTAACTGTTCATTAAATGAGATCCCCATGTTCCTGCAGTTTGGAGTGTTGTGCCTCATTCATTTCATGTGAACATTTGCTGCTAACAAGATTTTGCCTCTGCAGTCTGGCACCCAGAAGTTAGAGGGGCAGTCTGGTTCCAGCAAGGCCTTTGAAATGAGGCTGACTAGGTATGTGTTCTCTTCTGCTGTAGGCATCCCCTCCCACTGACTTCCCTCGTCATATCCCTAGACACCGGGTAGGGGATGCTTACAAACTGATCGCTGCTTTTTGAGAGGGGGCAGCAGAGTAGAATTGTAATAGTGGGGCCCCCTCCTTTTTGTAACAAGGCCTACAGTAAGCAAAACATAATGCTGTGGTGTATAGAAAGGGGTATTGAAAATAGAAGGAAGAAGGTATTACTACCTCTCTACAGAGCACTGGTGAGGCCCCACCTGGAGTACTGTGCCCAGTTTTGGAGTCCTTACCTGAGGAAAGATAAGATCAAGCTGGAAACAGTGCATGTAGGGTGACCAAAATGATTCAGAGCCAGCAGGGCAGATCTTACGAGGATCGGCTCAATGCTCTGAATTTGTACTCACTGGAGGCCAGACAAGAGAGGAGAGATATGACTGAAACCTTAAAATTCCTGAAAGGAATGAATAATGTAAACTAAGGGGAGCTATTTAGCATGAGTAGCCTATCAAGAAGATGGGGGCACAAGTGGAAATTGACAGGAGGAGGTTCAAGAGGGATGTGAGGAAGTTTTAGTTTACAGAAAAGTTGGAGTCATGACACAATCTGCCAGCTGATGTGGTGGACGCCAAAACCATCAGTGGTTTCAAACACTCCTGGGACAGAGTGAAGGGCTCAGTGGTTGCTCAGGGTGGCAGAAGTAGGGTAGGGAGCACAGAAGTGGATAGTGTGAATTAAAACCCTGTATGGATAATAAGACCAGATCGGTTAGGGTTTTATGGGCAGACTAGATGTACCAGTGCTCTTTTTCTGCTGTCATTGTCTATGTTTCTACATTTCTGTTTGGAGAGCATTAATTTTGCCATCACAAAGTAGTCAAGGAAGGAAGGAACAGCTTCTTTGTGAGTTTTAAAATTTAGCACAGATCAATAAGGCATTCCTGTATCATATACCACAGCATGGTACACGTGCAGGGCTGTAATTCCCATGCATCAGCACTTAAATTAGGGAGAACCTCAAAAGGTTCTGTTCTAAAAGGTTCTGATAACCAAAAAAAGGTTTGGATCCTTATATGAACCTCATCTGAACCTTTTATGACCTTTATTGTTTTATGGTAACCGTATGTTAAAAAATCATTTTAAACTACTTTTAGTCAACATATCTGTAGAAAAAAAACAGTTAAACCACTGTTTAGTAGTAGAGATCGCCCTGTAATCACTCTTCTGTTTCTGCCATTTAAGAAAGTAATACTAATGCTGTGTATAAGTTATATTATTAACAGTAGTGATTTATATTTCTCAACAGGTACAGGCAGGTACCAGATGTGTTTTAGACAGTAAGTGGTGAAGAAGAAGCCAGGAACACAAAAACAGCACCAGGCTAGAGCAAAGGGCAACCAGTCAGAGAGAGCCAGTCAGCTAGCTACTACTTCAAGACTGCAGTCTGCTACTACCCCCACCTACTACAATCGGGGGGAAACCAGAAGTAGTCTACCAGCACTGACATCAATATGGTTAAGGCATATTCACCAAAAATGACTGCTTAGAAAAGAATGAGAAAGTGACAGTGATGGCAAGAAAGTCCCAGACCAGATCTCTAGTTTGTAAACAGATGGGCTCCTCCTGAGTCTGATTTTTTTAGAAGGGGATAATAGTGTGTTAAAATAATTATACTGTGTAGTAGTAGTACTACCACTACTACCAGGGGGGAAAACAGAGCTACACGTAGCAGCATTTATCAATGTGGTTATTTAATTGTGCGCATTTAGGTAAATAATCTCCCTAGAATGACAGGGACTGTGTGTAAGAACAGAGACTTGTCTGCCACAGTTGCTACTAGTACGTGATGACGTGAACGTGATGTACTGGCTGCACCTCCCACCCACCCCCAGGATGACGATGATGTGGTCGAAAGGCAAGCAAGTCCAAGATCTCTATTTTTTTAAAACCTGTCTCCTGAGTCTGACTTTTTGTAGAAGGGGTCAGCGTGTTTTTTGTATGTCACCAATTATTTTAGTATAGCAGCAAGTCTCGGCATGGAACACAACCAGAAGCAATGTGAAAGAACAAGAGCACCAGGCAGTCCAAAGTGACCACTTCACCACTGCTACTACTACCACTACTATCAGGGAGAAAACAGAGCTATGGTTATGTAAGAAATCATTATTTTTAGGTGCATTTGGTAATAAAATAAATGATGGGGGGTGTGGCTTGGCTTTTACACTGATGGCCGCTTGACTGCAGAGCTCCTCCGACCTGGGGACTTTAATCTGTGTTGGCACCTCATCCCCAAGTACCTTTTTTCATAAAACATAAGATTCTACACCGGACTGTATCTGGGTAAATAACAATTTACTCAATTGCAGCTTTTCCTCCAGCTAATAGCTCCAATTGCTATGAGCGCTATGTCGCCTGCTAGCCCGCCACAGGGCACAAGGCCTGAAGCAGCCATGACCCTATCTACACAGCAGTTCAGTGACATGTTCACTGCCATGATGCAGCAAATGGCTGAAGTAACTTTGGCATCTAATAATACAATGCTGGCCGTACAATAAATCAGCCAGAGGGTTCAACATGTAGAAAACCAGGCAAAGTGCAACACAGACCGCATTGATTCACTTACGGCTATGGTGCAGGAACAAGATAAAACCATCCACGCCATGCAGCAAAAGATCAATGACATGGAAAATAGAAGCCAACTTAACAATCTACATTTTCTTGGCTTCCCTAAGGGAGTAGAGAAGGGTCGCTCGACTGACTTTCTTTTTGATGTGTTGCCAGAGATTATGCACTGAGATCTTCCTCCAGGATTTACCATAGAAAGGGCTCACAGAACACTTAGCCTACTACCTAAACCCAGAGAAAGTCCTAGGCCCATCATGGCACGGATTCTGAATTTCGCCGATAAAGGGTGGATTTCCTCCCGGGCTCGAGACATGGTGGCATTATCCTGGCTGGGTCATAAAATTTTGATTTTCCAGGATTATTCCAGAGAATTGGCTGCAAAACACAAAGAGTATACAGAATGCCGCTGCAAGATGTATGAAATGGGAATTTGTTTTTCCTTGCGGTACCCCGCCATCATGAAGCTGGAAATAAATGGTACACCATTATTTTTCTCTACGCTGGCAGCACTTATGGAATATCCAAGTAACAGCAGTACATTACACCGTACAAGCAGCCCTCTGCCACTCCAGAACAAGGCCTCTACCAATACATGGATCTCCAAGTGGACAACTGACCGGTCACCATCAGGGCCTGAGCCCCAATGCAGCTACCAATTCCAAGGAGCTACTCATGGCCTACTGGCGAGATCTCACAAACGTCAACAATCCGAAAGGCATGACAGAAGAGTCCACCCACAAGATAGGGAAGTAAGGCCTGACCAGCAACAGAATCAAGGAATAGATTCCCCTGAATCTAACCTAGATATGTTTGCTGCTCCAAACCGTTATGCTGCACTCACTCCGACAGATCAAAATGACACTGGGGATTTCCAGGACTACCCCGAAGATGAGTTGGCCCACGAAGCATCGTTAACTGAATGCCTCCCAGTGCTGGGACCTGAGGGGGTCTCCTTTACCAAGTCTGCTCCACATCTGCTACAACCCTTGGATTATGGCCCAGACAAGACGGCAAACCCATCAACTCCAGACCTTATCCATCCTCTCCCAGACACCTCGTAGGACTGTAACAGATAAGTGTCCTTTTTGATCACTCTTTTGCAGTCAGGGCAAGAGTACAGGCTTTGGGCCTGCTCTGGGAAAGGTTTTTTTTCTCACAGCAATCCCTTCCCCCACCCCATTTTTGGCCAGGCCTTATAACCTTGCCCTGCCACCTACAGATTGTATCCAGGACACACTCATGTAGTTCTAACATATACTGTAATGTACCATGAGTACGGTTATGTTTTTAAGGTTAGCATCATCATCTGGGTTTCAAGCAGCTACTGGCGGGTTTAACTATATGCAGGTCCATAAGTTTCCTCAATTCTGTCCCTGAAGGCATCCTCAAGGGATACCCTCATGTGGGCTCCTATTCTTTAAGGTCCAGTATATCTCTGGCCACTCAGCAAGGTATAAATGGATGATCAATTTAGGTGTTTAGTACCCTTTGACTATCTCACTTCCCTCATCCTACATATTCTCAGGGGAATGCACATGAAAGATATCTACCCTAATTTCAGGCATGCATTCATACCAGACCTATGAAGGCTTAATGACCTGCACTCTTATTAGTGCCAACTGTCAGTTTCTTTCCAGAATACCCCAACCAGGTCTGGTTCGGTTGGTTCGATTCAACCCACACACCCCTTTTACCTAACTGTACACCAACAAAGATAAGGCCCTGTACCATACCCAATCCTTGACTTACCCCCCAAATGGACAGGCGGGCTGGGATCAGGAGGTGTTTTCTGCCCCTGCCCTGTGTGTCACCTCTAACCGAGTGTAAGTTAGTGCACCTTTTGTACATAGTTTTGTTAGGATTGTTCTTAGTATAGTACTGTTAATGTTAAACTTCATTGCATTACCTGCTAGCCTCCATGATTATGGAGCACAACCCATTGCCAGTTACTGCTTAAATGCCTCTATATTCAGTCCTATGTCCTTTTCCCAGTGGGAATCAGTAAATGCAACTTCTGCCCTGGTAGACCTCTTGCTCTCCTCATATGTTTTCAGTACTTCTCCATTGACCGTCTGCACTCCCTATAGCTATGGCTGAATAGATCTTTATTACATGGAAAGTGAGAGGTCTTAATACTCTGATAAAAAGGAAACAGGTACTGACACACCTGAGGAGACTAGGGGCCTAGGCTGCCTTTTTACAAGAAACTAAGCTTATCAAGCAAAACTATAAACAACTGGTAAGAGATTGGGTGGGGAAAGAGCTTTATGCCAGTGTTCCTACAAAGAAACATGGCATAGCCATTCTGATACACAAATCCTTGCCCTGGTCAATTTTGCAAACTAAAGCTGACTCCCAGGGCCGCTGGATCATAGCCCAAATGGACACTCCTAATGGCATCATGCTCCTGGTAAACGTTTATGCCCCCAATGAAGATGCCCCCCTTTTCTTTGTGGACTTAACGACTAAAATAGAGGCTATGCACAAACCAGATACTCCCATTATTATGGGGGTGATTTTAATCTCACAATGTTCCCCAACTTAGACAAAAGTGACCAGGGTAAGGAGACTCACATCAGAGGGGCTAAGGCTATGAGCAGTTTATGCTCAGAATATCAATTCATAGATATCTGGCATCTAACCCACCCCAAAGATCGAGATTATACATTTCACTCTGGGATACATGGGTCTTTCAGTAGACTGGACTTCTGGTTGATCTCTCAAACTCTCACACAATCAGTCACCAGCTCCAGAATCCTGCCCACAGTAATATATGATCATGCCCTGGTTCAAGTGCTTCTCCTTCAAGATGTCCCCTCTCCACATTCTCCTACATGGTGGCTGGACTCCCTCCTTGTGCAAGACCCCAATTTTTTACAGTGGGCCAAATATGAAACAAAACTGTTCCTTTCAGAAAACCCTATAGCTGATACTTCAGCTCAAAACACATGGAAGGCGTACAAGGCCACCATGAGAGGTAAAATCATTGGTTATGATTCATACAGGAGGAAGAAAAGAGACAAAGAACTCACCAACCTAGAGAAAGAACTTATCTTAGCTGAGCTGGCTCTTAAGGCCAGCTCTGCTCCCACCCATCACTCACCCCTAGGCAGACAGGTCCTAGTACTGTGCCTTCAGATAAATGAGCTTCTGTCACAGAAAGCTGATTTAGCTCTGCTCAGAATACGTCACACTTACTGGAAAGGGGGGACAAAAGGGGAAAATACTGGCATACCAGATCAGGAAACAACAGATGGCCAGATTTATTGCAGGTCTAAGAGACCCCATTTCAGGACACATAAAAACCAAAGCTAAGGAGGTAAATAAGCTTATGTCTGGTTTCTACTCCCAGCTCTACACCTCCTCTTGACCCGAACCCAGTTAGGACACCTCGAAATTTCTGAACTCACTGACTCTCCCTAAAATTACACCAGCCCAAAAAGAATCCCTAGATGCCACACACCCCCCCTCCCCACTGCGGCAGAGGTCCACACCCCTCTGTCCTCTCTTAAAACCAGGAAGGCACCAGGCGGAGATGGTTTTCCTGTGGAGTTTCTACAAACCATGGCACCTATGATTACCCCCCTACTAACCCAAGTTTTCACTGAAACTCAGAGCAAAGGTATACTACCACTTTCCCTCAGGGAAGCTATAATAACTGTCCTTCCTAAGAAAGGGAAAGATCCCACTGAAGCAGCCAGTTATCGGCCTATCTCTTTAATAAACTCCGACAGCAAGGTGTATGCTAGAGTTCTTGCTAACAGATTAAACCCCCTTCTTCCCTCTCTGATCCATCCCCCTCAAATTGGTTTCATTCAAGGTCGACATAGTACAGATCTCATACAAACCCTTATTAATCTTTTCCACCTTGCCAAGCATGTGAAGACTCTGGCAGCGGCTCTGGCAATATATTTTAAGAAAGCATTCGACTCAGTCAAATGGGACTACTTACATGCGGTACTTGAAAGCTTTGGTGTTGGGCCTTATTTTAGGGCAGCCATTAAAGCTCTCTACACTTCCCCACAAGCCTGGGTATTAACCAACTCCTTACTATCCAACCCCTTCCCCCTCCATAGGGGTACTAGACAGGGATGTCCCCTTTCCCCACTATTATTCGTCATGGCGATTGAACCCCTGGCCTCTGCAATCCAGCAGAACACCAGCATTAAAGGGATTCAGCATAATACAACCCAGTACTCGACTTTGCTATATTCAGACGACCTGCTCGTACCTCTAGAGGATGCCATTTCCTCTATTTCTCCCCTACTGTCCCTTTCAAATCATTTTTCACATATCTCAGGCCTAAAAGTTAATCAAACTAAAACTAAAATACTTCCCCTAAATTCTGCCTGTTTTTCCCAGTAATCTCCTCCAGATGGCTCTGAAGTGGTCCCAGGACACTATAACTTACTTAGGTGTTAAAGTGGGTGCAAACCTGGATAAATGGTGGGATTAGAACCTGGGACCCCTGCTAGCAGAATGCAAGGGGGAGCTAGAATGCTGGACCCAACTGCATCTTACCATGGCAGGTGAAATTGGTGCTTTTAAAATGTCTATGGCACCTAAATGTTTTTACTTTCTCTCACACATCCCCCTGTTTCTCCCTCCCCACTGGTATCAGAAGATAGGATGATTGGCTCTTTTTTATAGGGTTCTACCCACCCATGCTACAGCAGGAACAAACTTCGGGCACACTGGAATCAAGGAGGATGGGGGCTCCCTTGGATGGAGGGGTACAAACTAGCCTAACATTCCTCTCAGACCTTAAAGTGGTTCCAACCTGCTTCCACAGGCTCCTCTCAATGGCTAGCGATAGAACAAAATGTGGGTCGTACCCCTGTATTAGCTTCCCTTTTATGGTCCCCCAGATCCCCTGATATTCATAAACATCCCACTTTAGCCTCCTCATCCTTATATTGGGACGCTTTACACAAAAAAATACCACCCCACTCTCACTCTATCTCCTACATACCCCTCTGGTGTAATCCCCTCATTTGCACTGGAAGTTGCCATATTCACTGGTCTGCTTGGATTAACAAGAGTATTTACTTTCTTAATGATCTGCTCAATCCCAGCAGTGTGGTAGTAGATACCTTTCAAAACCTGCAAACTCGGCGGTCCTTACCCACCTCAGGTTTTTGGAAATATTTACAAATGAGAGATGCAGTCAAATCCCTACTATCCCAAGATCCCTATCTACCAGCATACCCTTCACACATTATGAAATGGCTCCAAATGACAAAAGGTACTGTGGCGGCAATATACTCCTTAGTAAGAGATTCCCTACCGAACTCCTCTTCTCATCTAAAGACCAAATGGGAAAATGCTTTGCATATTAAAATATTAGATATTCAGTGGAAGCAATGCTGGCACTTCAGCCATGCTGCTTACAAGGACACTAGGAGCAGACTGATTCAGAATAAAATAATGCATTTTTGGTATAGGACCTCCTCAATACTCTACAAGACCAAGTCACTACCTAATGATAACTGCTGGAGATGCCAACAACCTGGGAGTGATTTGGTTCATGTATTATGGAACTGTCCTCTTATATCACCAGTAAGACTGGGGTATCACGAGAGGCCAATAAGATTCTATGATGCCCCATTGCCCCTTCAGCCCCATTGATGCTGCTGAGTATGAAAGCTGACGCCCTATATCTCAAGATTCCACACTATAGATGGCTAATGTTGCTATGCATGCTGGCAAAACACTCAATCCTCAGTAACTGGAGAAGCCCGACTGTACCCTTTATTACTGATATCCTTTCCTGTCTTGCCCCAATACATGATGGTCACACATGGCTCTTGGACAAGGGTATAAATTCCATCAATGTTGGGCCCCATATATGGCATACATGGACCCTCGGGCTGGCATAGGCTGAATATGAAGGTCAATCATTAAGGATACACTTTTACCGAACTAGCAATGTTTAATGACCTTCCTAGATAATCAATATCCTTAACAGATAAGTTGGATTATGTTCAATCCTTTATCTCAATGAAGTTTCTTCTTTTTGTTATGTTAATAGTTACGTGTGTATGTAGCAACTGCTCTCCTAAGTTCAACTTTTAGGCATTTATGTCACAAATCTTAACTGTTTTGTCACCTCAGATGTTTTGTGATGATCTCTCCCTTTCATTACAGTCACTACCGTGATGACCACTGGAAGGTACAGCTTTCTGAGCTTCTTAAGCCGTGACTATATATCAGCAGAAGTACCTCCTACCGGTCTGGCTTTAGTACCCATAGTCTCCATCGCTCTGTCGAGGTAGTTCTCCAACCGGACACCTCTCCCTTCTAGGTAAGTTCATTAATTGATGTCTGAACAATAACATTGCAAGTATGGCTCTGACCCTTAGTTCCCTGTTATAAGAATATACTTGAGATTACTTAATTTCTTTATATCATAAATGTAATGAAAATGCCTGTGTTTCATACTGTAACAAATGTTATTGTCTGTAAGATTAAATTCAATAAAAAAATGTAACTAAAAAAAAAATAAATGATCTTGTCAGAATGAGAAAGCAACTGTGTGTGAGATCAGGAACTTGTTTGTCACAGTTGCTACCAGTACATTATGACATGAATGTGATGTACTGGCTGCACCTCCCACCCACCCCCAGGATGATGATGCAGTTGGAAGGCAGGCAAGTCCCAGATCTTTACTTTTAAGCAGTCCAGTGAGTCTCAAAATTGAAAGCTAATGTGTCAGTCCACAGCTGCAGCACAGGTACTGCTGTCAGTGTCATCTTCTTCAAGATCAGCATCACATATGTAGCCAAAGTTTGGCAAGTTACCCTTCAAGAACATTAGATTCTCCACATTATCTGGTGTTAATCTTGTTCGTTTATCACTCACAGCATCCCCAGCAGAGCTAAATAAATGCTTGGAACAGACACTGGAGGGGTGGACATCCAATATACTTACAAGCCATGGCAGCCAGCTTTGGCCAGCATGATTTTTTCTCTTGCAAGTTAGCTAAAGGGTCATCCTTAATACTAATGTTGGGCTCAGACAGATATGCATCTACCATGCTTACTACTGAGGATGCATGTTCTCCTTGTGGAATTTCAGTGTCCTGCAGCTGGCCCTAAATGTCATCCTCCTCATTGTCTGCTTCTGTACTGGTTTTTGGAGCAGTCTTTTGAATTTGAGGTGGTGTCATTGTAGTACTGATTGCCAATCCTCCTAATGAAACCTCATCTACTGCATCAATCAAAAGTTGCCTGTAGTTCAACTCCTCCGTATCATCAGAAACCACATCAGGAAGGTGTCTGTTCTGGAAATGTGGATCTAGCAATGTTGCTAAGAGATACTTCTTGCTCCGTGTCATGGCTGAGAATTTCTCATCATTGCTAAATCTGGTAAGCATGTTATTGACTAGAGATTGGTTCATAAGTGTAACCCCCCCCCCCCTACAAATTTGGGGTTTACTATAATGTCTTCCTGGGCACCTAATGCCCAATGTCAGGCTGGTGTCCGGTCTTAAGTAGTTCTGTGTCTTTGTGTGACAGTGCCATATTGAGCCTCTATGCCTGTCCCTTTAAGAGATTAGCTAATCTGTGTTCAGAAGTTGGTCTGTGCTGCGTCCGAGTGATTTAGGGCTTGCGACCGGCCAGGCAGTGTGTAGTTTTGCTCCATTCTGCAGTCACTACTTGCGCAGAGGGAGCTCACGTAGGAACTGTGATTATATACTGTTTGTGCTTTATTATATTAGAGATAGAGAAGTTTGCCTAACCTGATTTGATTGCCGCATGAACGTTTGGATGGGAGTCGCCATGCTGGGTCATGGACTCCCAGTAATTGGACTAATCATACCACTGGAGACCTAAAATGGATCCTGTCCCCTGAGGTCTTGTGGGAAGAAAATTCTGTAGTCTTGTGGTTTTATCCAGTTGGCACCCAAAGGGACCTGGAGGGGGAGCCCTTACCATGACTGACAGCTCCTTTAGCCACCCAAACCTTTGGATTGACAAGGGAAATGCCCTGTGTATCAAGAGATGGAAGAGCAGTTAGAGTTGGAAGTTAAAGTGTGAACAGCTCGAGCCTTCGAGCAACTGCTCGCAGAAGGAGCGTAGGGGAATCGGTGGGAAGAGGCTAGACTTGCCTTCCTGACACTTTTTCCTGCACCGTACTGCCTATTGCAGAAGTTGGACTTGTCCAATTCCAGCCTGGAACTGTGGCAACAAGAAGTATTAGTGTAACTTGCGATTTGGACTGAAGACTTGCTCCTGAAGTGATCAGCCCAGCTTGTTTGTGAGATATACTCAGATAAGAAGGTTTGCTCAGTAAAGCTGTTAAATTGCAACCGGACTAAATCCAGACTGTTTCCTTAGGTAGTTATTGCTGTAAATGTGCTGAATGTGTTTCATGGGCTGAGACCAGCTGTCCCACGAAGAAATCCGGTACACCAGCTGGAGGCTTCACCAGAAGAAGATCACAAACTTTGCCAGAACTGTCCACTGTGCCTGGGCCCTGCCATTGTGGCCTATGCCACTACTCCTGCACCATAGACCTTTTGACGAGAGACCGGCTTGGGGATTCAGCCCCTTGCACAACACCATCAAGCAGGCAGTGACCATCAGGAGGTGCATCATGTTGGCCCAGCTTCCCCCTGCCCCCTTAATCATCATCATGAGGTCTACATATTGCCTGCAGTGCAGCCAGATCCTGGTAGCATCAGTGCAAATCAGGGTAGCTTCCTGCAATGAAAGCTAAAATCATTGTGTTACCCTCCAATTGTTTTCATTTATTGGGCTCTTGCAGCGGACTGAGCCATCTGGCTTGGATAACAAATAATTGGGTTGTGTGCATGTTTAACTGCCTTTTTCCTCTCCCAAGGTCCCCAATATCAGCTGCAATGCCGGCCACCCCGGGCAATGCTTCCAGCTAGCCAGTATGATACTCTGGGTACCCAGAGTTGTTGAACTGTGTAACTGGGACTTAAAGTGCATGTCAGAAAACCCTGATTTAAATCAGATTGCTAATCATTTTGCTAGCTTCACACCCTTCCCTTGTTCACTGCCCCTAAATAAATCTGATTATCTTTTTTCACATTTAACCTGGCTAGTG
The DNA here is from genome assembly GCA_016271365.2 of Neoceratodus forsteri. Lineage (NCBI taxonomy): Eukaryota > Metazoa > Chordata > Ceratodontiformes > Ceratodontidae > Neoceratodus > Neoceratodus forsteri. Next base: position 790,051,319 of record CM028132.1, read on the forward strand.
TGCATATTATTAGTTGGGTTGCAGTGTTAAGATTGTATTGGTGCATTGCTAACCTTATTTTCAAGGGGGTCTCCAGGGCTCTTGCGGTAGGTACAGCCCTGGTGGTAAGTGAGAAGGGGCGAGCACATGATTACTGCTGCCTATTGATTGTGAATGTATCCTTGTGTTATACATTAGGCCACTAGGCGGATTGGTGGGTGGTTATAACTTCCCAGAGAACTATACCAGAGCAGATAAGTAACCCCAATACCATTCTTCTGGGTGGAGGCACCTAATTAGAGAACTCAGGCCCCTCAATCTGTGCATTGCCAAGCAGGCAGGGGTGGTAGCCCTTAGAATAGTGCCACATAGGGGTTACATCTTGGAGGCACCTCTGGGATTAGCACCCCAGTTGCCAAAATGTCAAATTTCAAATCAGTTGGGTATTTTGAAAAAAAAATTGAGATGGGGGGGCTCACTACCCCCAAGTGGAAGATCCACGTATCTTTCTGTTCTTGCACTTACAACAATGTCAAATCCTTGACTGCCTACTCCCCCTTTTCCCCACCCCTCCACCTCTTATCCCCCACCCCTTGCTCCACTTATGTCACCCCTAGGATGGTTTTCATTTTTATCTGTGTCTTGCTGTATATACACCCGTATTGTTAATTGTGCATTATGAACCGGCGATCGTAAATGGAGAAAGCCGATTGGCCGAGAGGTTTTCGAAGCCGTGATGATATCGGGCTACATCATCACGGCTTCAGAAAACCTCCGGTCACCAGCCTCCTCACTTACCGCGCAGTGCTCCTCGTCTCCCACACTCCGAGTAGTCGCCGCTATTAAAAAAAAACTCAACTGTGCCCGTGAACCCAAACCCAGCAGCACGGAAGCTGACATAAAGACCAACAGTCGAGGTACCCACATCCTCCTCTTGCGTTCCCTACGCAAATGTCATCCAACAGCCAGCACTCGCAGACCGCTCGGCATATCTAACCACAACACAAACTGGCGCGAGACGCGCTTCGAGGGAGTATTTAAAATAAAATAAAAAAGTAAAGGATCCCAAACTGGCCCCCAACTTATTTTTCAAACAAGCAGTACATTCAGATTTCAGGTGACTTACTGAGAAATGTTCTTCCCGTTTACAGTGCTGCTTCCTGCTTGCCACACATAACGTTTAAAAAAAATGCACACATCTTCACTGACCCTGTGACCCAGAAGCACCAAGTCAAGGACAAGAAAAACAGAGTTCACTTCCTGGTGCTAAGAGAGACACAAAGAACACCCCTCTTCCAATAAATTCGACAACAGTGCCACCTGCAGTCCAGAGGTCTCCAGGGACTATTTTATTAAAATGTACTCCTCCACCACCTCAGAAAAAATCTTTTCAGAAGGATTTAAACATTTTTTTTTTTTTCTACTGCTAAAAATTGTATTCCTGTTCATAATAGCAATAATACACTCCAGGGGATATCGTCACTGGTCGTTGACGTCTCTCGGCTCATGTGCCTCGCGCTCAACCACCCGAGGCGTGACGATATCCCACGATATACCACACCCTGTCATGTATTATTGCTTAATTATACAATGGCAAGAAAGAATCTTGGACTGTGATTGGTCAGTTTGGGGCTGGACCCATGGCGTTATCCAAGCACGTCGCCACAGGTCTAGTCTCAGCACTGTGATCCTGCTGCTGAGCCTTTGATTGATTGTTTTACTGAGCATTTGATTGATTGTTTCATCTTTAAAATAATTGTTTTTTTATTCTGTATAACAATGAGCCATTGTTTAATAGGAATAATGCACTCCAGGGTGTGTGTCGTTTGGGATAACGTCACACCTGGGGCATTGGACGCACTCGGCCTGTGGCCTCATGCCCAATGCCGCCCAGGTGTGGCATTATCCCAGCACGACACACACCGTGTTGTGCATTATTCCTTTATTATTTGCCACTGACTGTTTGATACTGTGCTAGTCTATACACGTGTACTGTCTTTTGCTACTAAGTTAACTTCCTGACCTGTATTGTATCTTACCTCTGCTTGCTTCTATGTTAACCTCCTAACCTAGTATTGTATCTTACCACTGTTTTGCTTGCACAAATTGCTGATGCAAAACCTTTGTAAAAGAACCCTTGGTTCAAAGGTATTTGTAATCCTAGTAATACATATATCAAAAAATAATCCCTCCTCACAAGCTGGTTGTACACCACATGACGGGGTGGAGTGAAGCAGAGGGGGTTGATCCCCACCATGCATTATTGCTACTAGATGTCCCCCTGGGAACTACTAACAAGACCGTAGAAGAAACTGTGGTAAAAGTTAAGTGCTTGGGAAAGGTGACAGTGAGGGGGTGGGACTCTGACCTGTTTGAACAGACTCTAGTGGCCCTCATCTCATGTAGCCTCCCTGTGGACCTCGAAGCAATACCTCCTTTTATTATGCCAGAGAGGTCCCAGGTGGGGTGGAGGGTCATTCACGTACGTAGTGGTCTGTCTTCTCCTGGGGGGCAACCAAAGGTGGAAGGTTTTAAAGACAAGGTATTGTGACTCCTAGTTGCTGAAGGGCAGATGGTCACAGACTTGCAAAAGGCTTTGAAGGATTCTGAGGAGACCACTCCCATACAATCTCCTCCAGCCTCCCCGTCCATACCCAAGGCATCCCCTATTGTAATACCCTAAGTGTACCTGGACTCCTAACACAGTCGCAGGTTGTTTTCAGGTGCTGTTCCTGTGCCTGTGGAGGAGGAGGATTTGGAAACCTGGATGGACTATGCCACCCCTCTGGTCCAAGAGTGGCAGCACTCTGAAGGGGAGAAATGTAAGAGATTCATGAAAAGTTTGATGGGTCCTGCACTGGAAGCCATCTGGTTCCTTCAGTCCACTAACCCTGAGGCCTCTGCTGCTGAGTACTTATCCACCGGGGAGGATTTGATGTGGAAATTCAAGTCTGCTAAACAGTGGAAAAATGAGAAACTGTCTGCTTTCATGACCTGGGTAGAATGGGCCTTGCAGAGGGCACATCGTATTTTGGTTAGTGAACTGAATTGTGTCAGGCTGGAGCATATCCTTAAGTCTGCCCATTATTCAATATGTTGAAGTTGAAATTTCAAGACAGAAAAGTTAACCCTCCTGAATACTGTTGGTTAATGAAGGAAATCATGGAGGCAGAGAATGATGAAGAGGGCTGGGAACCATATGCAGGGGTTGCCCGTACTGCTCCAACCCCCACACTCCACAAGTTCATGAGCTTCTAAAAGAATTAAAAGAACTGAAAGCCAGCCAGCAAGCTGAGGCTAAGGTGGCCAAAATTTCTAGTCTTTGCCCCTCTAAAACTGGATCTGGCAGTGAGGCCCCACTCATGGATATGAGGGCCCATGTCCTTGCCACTGAACTTTGAACTGATTCTAAACTGGTAGAAGAGATGAGAGAACTGTGAACCATGGCGAGGGATCTTATTCATGCCACCCGATCACCCACCCCCTGTCTGGACTGCTGGGGAATAGAGTCCGAATTCAAATCAAAAGAGGACAACAGGACACCAGTCCCTGATCACTACAAACCACATGAAGAGCTGACCCACCCTCTGAACCCTAGAGGTAAGATGTTCTGTTATAGATGCAGAGAGGACAGACACACCCAGCACAGTTGCAATTCCCCTGAAGGCTGCAGAAAGTCACTACCAAGTTACTTAATCTAGTCCTACAGAGCAATATAAAACCCCAATTAGGCCCACTGTGAAAGTCGTTCTCCTCCAAAACTGCCCTGGGCCAATCTGCAAAACAGACTCCTCCAGATTAGTCCGAGATGGTGGGTCCATCCATGGAAACTACGGTGGCTGTTAACAGCATTTCCACATTAACTGTGCTAGACAGTGGCTGGCAGGTCACTATTGTATTTAAAGACTGATACAACCAACACTTATCTGACCTCCCACTTTTACCCCTGGAGGGATTGCATGTGTGCGGTTTGAGTGACAAATCCTACCCTTACCAGGGGTATGTACGAATTTGGCTATATTTCCATACTGCAGTTGTTGGCGTGGATGAATCTGTGGAGACTCTGATTTTGGTGTGTCCGCCAACTGGAATGTATGAAGGTATCCCGTTGTTGATCGGCACTAATACTCATATGTTTGGCCAGTTGTCCCAGCTCTGTCAAGAGAAACAAGCTAACTGGACTGGGAGGACCCTACACATTCTGGCCATGGAGCAGAGAGCATATGATTTTCAGATGCAAGCTGAAGAGGTTGAGAAAGATGAACCAGTGGGAGTAGTGTGGAAGAAAGATGCAGAATCACTTGTATTGCCACCCAACGCTCAGTGTGCCATCAGCGGTGAGGTACGAATTAAAAAAGACGTTAAAAACAAGATTCTCATGCTGGATGCCCCAGAGGAGGGAAAACTGCCTGAGGGACTGTTGGTAAAGCTTAGTATCCTGCCAGCCCGAGCTCGTGCCTATGCTAGGCAGGTACTGGTGCAAGTCCAAAACATGTCTGACTGGGATATCAGGGTAAATCAAGGATGCACTCTGGTTACTGTATACTGTGCAGATACTACTGTGTTGCCTAGCAAGAAATGCACTGGGTAGAATGACAAGGTGACCCCTGATTTGTTTGACTTTGGACAGTCCCCCATTCCTGCAGAGTGGAGAGCCAAAATCAGCCAAAAATTGACCCAGAGAAGCAAGGTCTTTTCCTTTAAGGAATGGAATGTGGGATATGTCACTGGGGTCGAACATTACATTAGACTTCATGACGAAAGGCCTTTCCGGGAGAGATCTCGCCACCTAGCACCAGCAGACATCAATGACATTCACAGCCACCTCCAGGAGATGCTGGCAGCTGGGATTATACAGGAGTCTTGCAGTCCATACACTTTTCTTATTGTGGTTGTCTGGAAGAAAAATGACTTGATGAGAATGTGTGAAACTACCGAACTCTAAATCAAAGAACTATACCTGACCAATATACTATGCCCCCATCCAGGATGCCCTTGACTGCCTCAATGGGAACCAGTTGTTCTCTGTGCTAGACCTCCAGAGTGGGTATTACCAGATCTCAGTGGCCCCTGAAGATAGAGAAAAAACAGCCTTCATCTACCCTTTGGGTTTTTATGAATTTCTGCACATGCCCCAGAGCATTTTGGGAGCCCACGCCACTTTCCAGAGGCTGATGGAATGAGTTGTGGGAGATATGAACCTATTAGAATGCCTTGTCTACCTAGATAGTGTTATTGTGTTTGGCCAGACCCTTGAGGAACATAAGATTCATCTGCTTAAGGTTTTGGACCTATTGGAGGTCTTTGGTCTAAAATTATCAATCAACAAGTGTCAGTTTTTCCAGCAGTCTGTAAAATATGTCAGCCACATCATGTTGTCCGAGGGGATTCAGACTGATTGAAGCAAAGTAGAAGCCTTGACCACCTGGCCACAGCCTTACAATCTTAAAGAGTTTCAAAGATTCTTGGGGTCCTGTGGCTACTATCACTGATTTGTAAAAGATTATACTAAAGTCATCCGCCTTTTGCTTAACTCAACTCAAGGTTATCTGCCAACAAATAAGTACAAGAGGAATGCTGTTAAAGAGGAAGAGAAAGTTTATTTTCAAACAAATGAACCTTTCAGGACCAGGTGGACTCGAGAATGTGAGGTGGCCTGCTATGATATCATTCACCAACTCACCCATGCCCCTGTGCTTGCGTATGCAGATCCCACCAAGCCTTATGTATTGCACACTGATGCCAGCTTGAAGGGACTCGGTGCTGTTCTATACCAGGAGTATGAGGAGGGGTTATGCCCAGTGGCGTTTGCCAGCAGGAGCCTGACATCTTCTGAAAAGAACTACCCTGTACACAAACTCAAGTTCCTTGCATTAAAGTGGGCCATTGTAGATCAATTTCATAAATATCTTTATGGCGCGAAAATCCTAGTAAAAACTGACAACAATCCCCTCACATATGTTCAAACCTCTGTAAAATTAGATACCACTGGGCATCATTGACTATCGGCCCTTTCCACTTATGGCTATTCCATAGAGTATCGACCAGGTTTGAATCACATTAATGCTGACACCCTCTCGAGAACTAACACCCACGCAGAGTGGGAGACAATGTCTGAACAATCTGTTAAAGCTTTTTGTCAAAAGTTCGGTAAAGATGAACATCCATCCTCTGAAACTGTTGATTGCCTGGTGGACTGTCTGGGCCCTCCTGACACTTGTGTTCCTGCAGCCTACTGCCATCTTGCATCACTGGATCTCAGCATGTTGCCTCAACTTACTCCCACCAATATACAGTGGGCTCAATCCCAAGACCCAATGATTTAGCCTGTGTTGGATGCAATTCATGCTGGAAAAAATGTGTCCAAACTTCATTCTCAAGATCTCCGAACTGCTCTGCTGTTTATTTATTTATTTAAAAGTTGATAGCTGGGAAGTACACCATGAGGCACAGCTCATTTCTAAGTGCAACCTGGGGAAAGGGAGTGCAGGAGTCAGAACAGAACATATTTAAGTACACAAAATAGGGAACAAAGAAAAAAAAAGCAGCAAAGGAAACAACGGACAAGTGAGAAGCTAACAGGAAAAACTATGTACAAATATATACAAGTTATACAATAAGGCTAAAAAATCCAGAAAACTATATACAGTTATACAAATAAGATACAGATAGGCTAAGTTTGGTTTACGGTGGCTTATAATCTGGGGGGGGGGGTGATTGAAAAACATGATGTGTTCTGGAAAAAGAAGGAGAGCTAGGAGGGAAAGCAGGTGCAGGTGGTGACAAGAAGAGGTCTGAGTGAGTGCTTGAGAGAGGACAAAGAGGGAGAGAGAGACGGGTAAGGGGGGGAAGGCTATTCCAGACAGATGGAAATTTGTCGGAGAAGGCGAGTTTGCCAGTAGAGGTGCAAACTCAGGGGAGAAAAAAGGTGCCGGGGGAACTGGACCAAGAGTTATAAAGAGAGGGAGAAGCTGAAGAGAGAAGGGAGATGAGGTAAGAAGGAAGAAAACCAAACCAGAAGGGTCCAGACTAAAGTTGCGTAACAAACTGCTCTACAGAGAAACCACCAATAGACAAGGTCAAGTAGCCAAGCAAAAGCTAGTGTTACCTACAGTTTTCAAACATGTGGTCCTACATGCCCTTCATGACCAGATGGGATATTTAGGCTGTGACTGAACTACTTATCTGGCCTGTGCTCACTTCTACTGGCCAAAAATGGGGGCTGACATTGAGATCCACGTCAGAACTTGTAGTCGCTGCCTGCAGAGAAAATCTCAGCTCCAAAGGGCTGCACCCTTAGTTAATATTTCTACCAGTGCACCCATGGAACTTGTGTGTATTAACTTCTGGTGTCTAAAACCAGATCAAAAGAATATTGGTAACATGTTGATGGTAACAGATCGTTTAACCCGTTACACCCAGGCCTATCCAACTAAAGACCAGAAGGCCTCCACGGTGGCAAAAGTCTTGATAGGAAAGCTCTTTGTCCATTATGGTGCCAACCAGAGAATTCAGTATGATCAGGGGAGAGACTTCAAAAGCCGTCTGATTAAAGAAATGCTCTCACTCTGGGGGGAGCAAAAGTCCAGCACTACCCCTTATCACCTTCAAGGAGATCCGCAGCCTGAAAGATTTAATCAGATATTATTAGACATGCTGAGTATGCTTCATCCCAGAGACAAGTCAAAATGGAGTCAGCAGATAAGCACATTAGTTCATGCCTTTAACTGCACTAAAAAGTGATGCAACTGAGTTCTCCCCTACCACCTGATGTTTGGTCGGGAAGCAAGGTTGCCAGTAGACATCTGCTTCAGAGCGTCCCCTGATGGAGTCAAAGCAGAGAATTACCTCCAGTATGTCCAGAAACTAAAAGCTCAGTTAAACCATGCCTACCAGCTGGCACACACCATGGCGGCCAAGAGAAACTTAGCAAACAAAGAAAGGGACAACAGATGTGTCAAAACCCAAGAACTGCAACCTGGGGAACGAGTCTTGCTAAGAAATTTGGACTACACAGCAAACACAAGATAGCTGACAGGTGGCTTCACATCCCCCTACATTGTTGTCAGCAATTTGGAGGACCTGCCAGTTAATAAAGTGCGTCCAGAGAATGACTCACAAGCTGTAAAGACAATGCACAGAAATCATCTGTTACCAATTGGGCAAATCATCATCGATTCTGCACCACAAGACACTGTTCTTTCCTGAACTGTAACCAGAGCTGCGGCTAAAAATAAACAGTTAACCTTCTCTCCAGTAGTGAGATTCAAGGCTTTCCATCAGTCACTTTCTAAATGAAATCGACTGCCAGTCTGAATCTGATGACAGTGAGTGCAAGGCCCCTTATTACCCATCTTATGAACTGAGTCAGTTGTTTCAAGGAAATCCCTGTGTAATAAGGGAGATGAAGCTGGACCCTCAAAACTGTCTAACCTTCCAGTCGTCTCCACAACCCCTGTGCTACCTGAAAATGAAGTGCAAAGTGTGACCTCTGATGTAGCTGACTCCTTGTGTCTTGTGGAATTAGCTGGGCCCCAAGAGGTAGAACCAGAGACAGAATGCACAACTGGTGACATACCAGAAAGTCTAGAACTAATTGCAACCAGTGATTTCAATAGTACTATGGACAATGGTGTTAATGAAAATAATGATTTTGAAAGTATCAGTGATGTGTTACATGATTTGAATTCCATGGAATTTCCTTTTGATAATGGACCTGGAATGTCAGAGCAAAGTAATGAAGGTAGTTCTGTGGAACCAGAGCTAATGGAGCCAGAAGCTGAAAGTGCTTCCAGTCCAGAGCTGACTGCCAGTGCAGAAGTACCCCTTTCTTCAAAAGCAGACTTATTGACAAGCAATGAGCCAGGACTGATCAACCCAAATGCCAATGTTGAAAGAACTGAGCCTGTGCCTGCCCCTCCCAGAAAGTCTGGAAGAGCATCAAAGCCTGTAATGCACCTCAGTTATGACTCCCCAGGAAGGTCTGTAGACCTCCCCATGAATGTAGTCTACAAAGGGTGTACATTTCTGAAAATTATTTTCCAAAGCTAAGCTGCTGTACCACCACAAAGTTGATAGTCAAGCCTTCCAATCAGTGTATTAATGCCCTTGCCCATGCAGCCCCAGTGTAGCTGATAGGGATAGGCCCCAAGCCATGTGGGTTAGTGTACAGGAGGTAGTACAAACAAGAATTGTAAGAGTGATGTGTCTAACTTCTTGAACCTGTTATCCTGTTTATGAAAAAATGTTATGAAAATGTGTTCTTATGGAAGTTTCATTGCTAAAGTGAAAAGTATAGTAGCACTGTTGTTACAACTAGTTATTTTACTGATGCATCAGATTTTATTTATGGTATACCAATGAAACATGCATGTATTTCACATAACGTTTTCTATATAGACTCTTATAGTAAGTGTAGACTTAGAGTGGATGCCAAGTTTTTCCAGGTAGGGAAGAGTGTAACCCCCTACAAATTTGGGGTTTACTATAATGTCTTCCTGGGCTCCTAATGCTCACTGTCAGGCTGGTGTCCTGTCTTAAGTAGTTCTGTGTCTTTGTGTGACAGTGCCATATTGAGCCTCTGCACCTGTCCCTTTAAGAGAATAGCTAATCTGTGTTCAGAAGTTGGTCTGTGGTAGGTGAGACTGATTTAGAGCTTGCGACCAGCCAGGCAGTGTGTAGCTTTGCTCCATTCTGCAGTCGCTACTTGCGCAGAGGGAGGTCATGAAGGAACTGTGATTATTTACTGTTTGTGCTTTATTATATTAGAGTCAGAGAAGTTTGTTTAACCTGCTTTGATTGCAGCACGAATGTTTCAATGGGAGCTGCCATGTTGGGTCCTGGACTCCCAGAAATTGGACTAATCATACCACTGGGGATCTAAAATGGATCCTGTCCCCAGGGGTCTTGTGGAAAGAAAATTCTGTAGTCTTGTAGTTTTATCCAGTTGGCGCCCAAATGGACCTGGAGGGGGAGCCCTTACCATGACTGACAGCTCCTTTAGCCAACCGAACCTGTGGATTGACAAGCAAAAAGCCCTGTGTGACAAGAGACAGTAGATCAGTTAGACTTGGAAGTTAAGTGTGCACAGCTTGAGCCTTCAAGCAGCTGCTCCCAGAAGGAATGTAGGGGAATGGGCGGGAAGAGGCTAGACTTGCCTTCCAGCCACTTTCTCCTGCACCAAACTGCCTATTGCAGAAGTCGGACTTGTCCAATTGCAGCCTGAAACTGAGACAGCAAGAAGAAGAAGTGTTAGTGCAACTTGCGATTTGGACTGAAGACTTGCTCGTGCCCAGCTTTTGTGCAAGATATACTCGGATCAGAAGGTTTGCTCAGTAAGGCTGTTAAATTGCAACTAGACTAAATCCGAACTGTTTCCTGAGGTAGTTATTGCTGTAAATGTGCTGAATGTGTTTTGTGGGCCGAGACCCGCTCTCCCTCAAAGAAATCAGTTATGCCAGCTGGAGGCTTCACCAGCAGAAGATCACAAACCTTGCCAGAACTGTCCACTCTGTCTGGGCCCTGCCATCTCAACCTAGGCCACTACTCCTGCACCATAGACCTTTCGGCGAGAGACTGGCTTGGGGATTCAGCCCCCTGCACAACACCATCAAGCAGGCAGCAACCATCAGGAGGTGTGTAATGTTGTCCCAGCTTCCCCCTACCATCTTAGTCATCACCATGAGGTCTACATATCACCTTCAGTGCAGCCAGATCCTGGTAGCATGAGTACAAGTCAGGGTAACTCCCTGCAATGAAAGCAAAAATCATTGTGGTACCATCAAATTGATTTCATTTTTTGGGTTCTTGCAACAGACAGAGCCATCTGGCTTGGATTACAAATAATTGGGTTGTGTGCATGTCTAACTGCCTTTTTTCCTTTCCCAAGGGCCCCAACATCAGTTGCAATGCCAGCCACCCCGGGCAATGCTTCAGGCTAACCTGCATGACATTCTGCGTACCCAGGGTTGTTGAACTGTTTAATTGGGACTTAAAGTGCATGCCAGAAAGCTCTGATTTAAATCAGATTGCTAATCATTTTGCTAGATTCACGCCCTTCCCTTGTTCACTGCCCCTAAATAAGCCTGATTGTCTTTTTTTCACGTTTAACCTGGCTAGTATGTATATTATTAGTTGGGTTACAGTGTTAAGATTGTATTGGTGCACTGCTAACCTTATTTTCCCGGGGGTCTCCAGGGCAGTTGCGGCAGGAACAGCCCTGGTGGTAAGTGAGAAGGGAGTGAGCACATTATTACTGCTGCCTATTGATTGTGAATATACCCCTTGTGTTATACATTAGGCCACTAGGCGGGTTGTTGGGTGGTTATAGGTTCCCAGAGGGCTATACCAGATCAGATAAGTAGTGATGGGTGAAATGGCCCCAAGTCGCTCCGGGAAGTGATTTGCAGAGCAAAGGTGAATTCACGGAGTGCTCTGCAACGTGAAGCGGAGTACTTCGCGTTATAATGGGTAATGCGAAGTCCATTGAAAACAATGACTTTGCATTACTTCACCTTCCCAAACCACTACTCCACACCAATTCTTAAGGTGAAGTACATTGAAAACAATGTACTTCACCTCACTTCGCCTTGTTTTTAAGCTCCAAAGGCGAATTTGGCAGTGATTCATTGGATTTCAGGTCACATGGGCTCTAGATTGTTCTGCACAGCCTCAGTTTGGGGTAGTGTGTGTAAGAAGCTGTATGAGACAATCTGCTCTGAGAGCTCTCTGTGATTCAAACCTTCAAAAAGCTGTTAAAAAAACAGTTTGAGTCATTTTTTTTTTTTGCTGAAACTTTAGTTCATCGATTATAGGAAACCCTCCTGTGTTCATATCATCGAGCGTTTATTGTTTGTGTATGGATTTTGAATGTTAATGTACAACATTCAGTCTGTGTACTGAGAGACAGTGGAAGTGTGCTTTGGGGGAGGGGCGTATCTGTGGTGTAGGAAGATTAACTTGGAGAAAAAGACAGTGCTTTCTGTTTTAATGATATTTTTCTTGTATAACTGTTAATGTACACACAGTGATATTTTCAATATTTCTTGCCATTTTTTTGCTGATTGTTGTGGTGCAGCAGTGCATAATTTTAGTTTGTTTAAAATATGTGGTTATATTACTGAAGTTTTCAATTTGCATGCATTACTTAGTGTGTGTGTGAGTATGTGTGTGATGCATGTCATCAAATCAGACACTTTTTATTGTGCCACATTATAATTTCAGCAATGTGAAGCTGCTATCCACTGCAACTGTGTGATTTTTTGTACTTCTTTGTGGTATCTTTACTGGTACTAGTACTAGTGACTGTTACTGCAGCAGTGCAGTACACTGCCCCGTGGCCTGCCCTGACCTACAAAGGTATTCTTTTCCAGATTTTAATTTCTGATGGTGAGCACGGGTTAGGTGCTGTGCCTTTGTGTCTGCATCTCTTCAGTGCACAGCGCAATCTTAATTTATCTGTGCATTTGCATCTCTTTAGGGCCCAATATCCATCTGTAACTTAAGTCACAGTTGTTACTTTGGCTTCCCTTCAGAGTACTGGACCAGTGTGGTGCTTAATTCTGCATGAATATTGTACTCATTGATATGCGTTTTTAAGTCAGGACGATCATCACAAGTCACTCGTGATACAAATCACGTTCTTCATCATCATGGTCACAAATGCAGTCACAAATCACGATTCATGATCATTCATGTTACGAATCACAACATTAATTTTTTTCTAGTTACTTGGATGTATTGTAAGCCTGTTTTGTAGTATCTCTCCAGGCTTCACCACCCCACCATTGTACTCATTGATACGTGTTTTTAAGTCTGGGAGTTTTAAGCTACAGCTCATTGGAGAAGTACAGCCGTAGGCATTCGCGTTCCCAATACAGTTTCATACTGGTGATCTCACACCTTCGACACCGAATCACATTCTTCATTATCATGGTCATAAATTCAGTCACAGATCATGATTCGCAATCATGTCACGAATCACATTAATTTTTTTAATAGTTACTTGGATGTATTATAAGCCTGTTTTTTAGTATCTCTCCATGCTTCACCACCCCACCATTGTACTCATTAATGTTTGTTTTTAAGTCAGGGAGTTGGACAGTGTCTGCAGTACATACACAGACCGGAAAGAAGACTGACTGCACACATGCAGTTTAGCACAGTATACTTGCACTGCTCAGAATACAAAGTGTCACGCATATGGAAGACAACAAAAAAGGGCATAATTACATACAAGGGTCGGGGATGGTTGAGGAATACATTTTATAACACAGAAAGGAAGGTGTTGGGGGGCACATGGTGTGAGGAAAAAAAAACTAATGTGGGATCCCATGGTGATCCAGCAGCAGTTCCAGCATGGACATAATTTGCAACTGATGTCCCTCTATGTGATCCAGCCACTGCTCCACGGCACTCACCCTCTCATTGTTCTCCTCGACTGCACTCTAGAGAACTGCCAAGTCAGCCTTTGTTAAGTGCAGTTCTCTGGGGTCCACATGTTCTACAGGCTGACCTGGTGGTGGTGGGGTTGGGGGTGCTGGTGGAATAGCAGGTGCTGCTGTGGCCCTCCTCTTCTTAGGGATGCCGCAATGCACAGCTGCACCCTCTGCCACAGAATGGCCAGCAGGTGCAGGCATAGTCCATTCTGTGGCAGCCTGCCACTCCAACTGCTGGTGATTGAGCATATGAGTGTGCTGGCCCCCAGTCCCCAGGTGAGTCCCCAAGGGGCCATGGCACACCTCCACCTCACATAGGTGGCACTTGACCACACTGCTGTCCCCCTTGACACAGTCAAAAAATTGCCAAACAACGGAGGTGCGGGGAGGACCAGGCACAGGCAGGGAATGGCCAGATGAACTGGCAGCCGGCTGGTCACGGTGCTGAACAGGGATGGAATCCACACCTGGGCCTGGGAGAACAGGCACATCCCGCTCCAGAGGACCTGGTGCTGGACTTGGTGGTGGTGGTTCAACTACCTCAGAGTCAGGACAGGAGGCGGTGCTGGTCCTGCTTCCGGTGGGGGGGACACTCACAAGTTTTGAGCAGTCCAACAGGAATGGGTGCCCATGTCCTCCACACATGCACACGGTACAATGCTTACCACTACCACGCTCTCCCAGAGCTGCCCCCGGTCCAGACATTCCCTCACCCTGGTCCATCTCTCCTACAGAGCTCCCTCAGTCCAAACAATAACTACTCACACTATCACACAACACATGCACACAATCACACAGACAAACAACTAACTACTTATAAAGGTAAGAAAAATTAAATTTACAGAAAGAACAAATTAAGTAAAAAAGAGTACAGAAAAGACAAAAAAATGCAGCTTTTAAAAAAGCTGTTGGGTCTAAATCGAAGTTTATATCTCCTACTCGCTCTGATCTCAAAGTATCAGCAGTCAAAAAACACACTACTCTCACTCTGTCTGCACAGAAGAAAGTAAACGTATCTGCTTGTATGACTCACTTTCTTCCTGCCTAGCTAAAGAGCATGCGACTTACAGTACTGTAAGCCATGTGATGTGTGGGGGCTGCCAAATCTGAAACACCAAGTGGATCACTTAGAATCATAATGAGCAACGTGAAGTCCATTCAAAACAATGACTTTGCCTTACTTTGCATTGCCATTCTACCTTAACGTGAAGTGGTAATGACAAGGTGGAGTGAGCACTTTGCATTGCCCACGCAATGCGAAGTGCCCAGTTCGCGTTCACTTCGCCAGCGGAATTTGAATTTGCTGCATCTCTACAGATAAGCAACCCCAATACCATTCCTCTGGGTGGAGGCACCTAATTAGACAACTCAGGCCCCTCAACCTGTCAATTGCCAAGCAGGCAGGGGTAGTAGCCCTTAAAATAGTGCCACCCAAGGGTTACATATCTAAGTTCCTCCTCATTTTCTCCAACCTTTTTTTGAGAAGTAGAATCAATGGAATAACTTAGCTAAGGGATGCCTTTTCTGCACTGACCTCTTTTGTAGCACCCATGAATGGTTTCAGAATGTGACACAACTGTTACAGCTGAGACTATTGAGTAGAATGGAGTACAGTGCCCTCCCTGATATCATTGCACATGATATACTCAATGATAGCTACCTTTTGTTTAAGGATGCGTTCAATCATAAAGTAAGTTGAATTCCACCCTGTTGCTACATCCTGAACAAGCTGGAGATGAGGAAGACCTTTGTCCTTCTGGATATCAGTAAGGATGTCATGGGCTTTTACTGAAAGGTTGAAGTGGCCACACACTTCGCACACTGTACCCACAGTGATTGATACTTGCCGGTCATTATCCAGGAAGCTTCAAATGATTGGGTTAAGACAATGGGCAAAACAGCGTATATGTATATAGTTGCCATCATAAAGTGCGTTTTTAATATTTGAACCATTGTCGGCAACAAAAAAAAACAACTTTCACACTCTGTGAAGTGACCCAAGCAGTAAGTAGTCTTTCCAGTTCTTGATGAATGTGCTGTGCTGTGTGTGTGTCTTGAAAGTGACATACATGGAGAGCTGCCATTTTCTGAAACGTGACTAGTTTTTTGGAGCTCTGAGAGATAGTAGTGGTAGTAGTAGTACTGGCTGAAGTCGTAGCAGACAGACTAGTAGTACGTGAGGATGATGATGAGTTGCCCACAAAACTGACCCAGTGTGCAGTAAGAGAAAGATAGGCAATGGTTTGGCTGCTGGTCCACATATCAGTAGTAAAGTGAACTACCTTGTCCTCAGCCTCTTGGAGAGCATGCCTTACTTGAACTACTAAGCTGTTATACATCCTGGGCACAGCGGTTACTGAGAAGTATCTTCTACTTGGAATTAAAGATCATGGCTCTAAATATTCCATAAGCCTTCTGAAACCCACATCTTCCACAACAGAGTATGGCTGTAAATCAAGTACAATCATGTCTACTATTTTATGATTTATTGCCAGTGCTATGGGATGGTTTTGTGAGTATTTAGGCTTTCTTTCAAATACTTCTTTTAACTTTAACTGCCTCTTATCAGGGGGTAAAGTTACTTTTGGCTAGGGGTGTTGTATGACTACATGCCTTGCCTGATAAAACAGAGGACCTTACAGAATTATCGTGACCGTGAGGCAAAAGTGGGCTTTTGGATCTTGCCTGGTGCTTGTCTTCCACTGTTTTAGCGGAATGTTCCTGTTCACTAAGAGCCCTGCTAGATTTCCAGCCACCAATGTTAGACTGTTTTCTTGAACCATATACAACGATAGGGTGAATTCACGCAAGATGTTGCATCATTGTTGTGGTTCCAAGATGTCCTTTTATTTTTTCCCCTACTAACACGTGTTGCAATGCACACATATAGCTTGGCAAGCATCCTTGGGGTTTATGTAAAAATTATTCCAAACAGTAGACGTGAACTGTCTATGTCTAGTAGTAGTAATGACCTCAGTAGGACTAGGAGTCGAGTGGTTGGGTTTATGTGGGGAAGACATATCAGTGGAGGATTCAGGTTCATCAGGTGAGACGATCATAGACTCCTCTGCAGCACCATTGCCAACATCATCATCATCATCACTACTGTCAGACTTTGTTTCACTTTGTGTGGCTTGTGTCTTTGACATGTTCTTTTTTCCTTTTGACACTCTACTACTGTCATTATTTGTATCCACATTGTCACTGTCAGGACCAGAATGAGACATAGTTAAAGGTAAAGTCACAAGCTCATCGTCTTCAGTCTCACCAAGACCATTCTCATCACCATCATCATTATCAGACTCAGTAGAGCTAACAGTTGCAGTCACAGACTGAGTTATTCGATATGGTAACCCATCAAAATGGCGATTGAACGTGAGTGACTTGGATATGAGTGACTCAAGTTCAGCACTCGTTATGTGAGCTACCCTGAAAGGGTAGCGATGGGTGAACAGCAAGGTGACTGGAATCACAGGACGGGGAATGAAAGAAGAGGGAAGGTATGTGGGAGGTAGTGCGGTGAGAGGCTGCCGAGCTGGCTGTGCGGTGTGGTGGTGAGGGTGGCTGTCTACAGTGGGGAGGGTGCAGGGTTCGGGGCTGGGATATTTAGTGTTTTGCATGTGTGAGCTAATATTTTTTTAAAAGGTACTCCCCCTCCCCACCATGCACCCCCCCCCTGGAGTTGAGAATAATTTTTAAGGGGAGTCGGGGCAAGCCCCATGAGTGGTGTGCAGGGCACAGTTCCACATAAATACATAAAAACATTTGTTGTCACCGGTGTTACCTTGCTGGGAGTGTACATCGCCATTTTGGTTCTACAGCGATATACTCTCGCTGTAACGGCAATCACTATTTGGCGATCGCCGTTATGACATTGAACCAAGAGATATGCATGTGTTGCAAATCAAGCAACTCCACTGTGAGTTGTACATGTAAGTGTTTTAACTTTATGTACAATTGGCATACTCTTGGTTTTTGCACTTTTTTTGTCAGACGACTTGCTATTGCCACTGTCTTTCGATACTTTGTTGGCTGTACTACTGAGCCCTTCTGACATAGACAGTCCACCAACCCTTGCTGAGTTTTCAGTATTTTGAGAGTTAGCCTGCACATGGTTAGTAGTAGTAGCATTTAGTTCAGTGCCTTCAACAGCCTGTGGTGCTTGTTGTTGCTGTACTTTATTTTTTGGGCCACTTCTTTCTGGGCTTGTGAATAAACTTTTGTTTACGTTTGTTACTTTCTTTACCCTCAGATTTTGCTTTACTATTTTCTGGAGTACTCATAATGGCAAGCTGATGCTTGTTCAGAGTCAAAAAGTGGTTATTATTTTTTTTATTTATTCCACGTGATGTGATGGTATGCAAGAAGTGGCACCGGTGCACTGACGACTGGCTGGCAGATTTTATTTCACACATGCATACAGAGTTTAATTCACACACCACTTATGCTAAGGGCGATGCTGCAGACACTGCTGCTACCCACACAGATTCAGGGACTCTGTCTCGCCTAACCCTCTCTGACACAGTACTTTCTCCCGTCAAGGATTTTTTTTTATTTATTCCATGTCATGTGACAGTATGCAAGAAGTGGCACTGGATCACTGATGACTGGCTGGCAGATTTTATATTTCACACATACACACAATTATTTCACACACCACCTATGCGAAGGGTGATGCTGCATGCACTGCTGCTACCCACACAGATTCAGGGACCCTGCCTGACCTAACCTTCTCTGACACAGTACTTTTTCCCCTCAAGGATTTTTTTTATTTATTCCACGTGATGTGACGGAATGTCCTGTCCACTGAGCCAAAGCTTGTACCCCACTGAGCGAGCACAGGGAGGAAGATGATAGAACACTGGCTTCTTTGGGGGGTGTCACAAAGACATTATGAAAGAAGTGGCACTGGTGACTGGCTGGCAGATTTTAATTCACACACACACAATTTATTTCACACACCACCTGGCTATTTTATTTTATCTGGCAGATTTTATTTCATGCACACAGACACCCACAGAATAATTTCACACACCACCTATGTTAAGGGTGATGCTTCATGCACTGCTGCTACCCACACAGATTCAGGGACCCTGTCTGGCCTAACCCTCTCTGACGCAGTACTGTTTGACCTCAAGGATTTTTTTTTATTTATTCCACATGATGGGACAGAATGCCTTGCCCATGGAGCCAAAGCTTATACCCCACCAAGCGAGCACTGGGAGGAAGATGACAGATCACTGGCTTCTTGGGGGGACACACAGACAGTATGCAAGAAGTGGCACTGGTGATTGACTGGCAGATTTTATTTCACATACTACCTAGGCTGTGGGTCAATGCTGCAGGCACTGCTGCTATCAACAGAGAATCACGGACCCTGCCTGGTCTTACCTTCTCTGACACAGTACTTCCCCTTCAAGGATTTTATTTAATTTTTTTATTAATTCCATGTGATGTGATGGAATGCCCTGCACACTGAGCCAAAGCTTATACCCCACGACGCAAGAACAGGGAAGCAGATGACAAGATGACTAACTTCTTGGGGGGGGTTGTCACACAGACAATATACAAGAAGTGGCACTGGTGCACTGATGACTATCTGGCAGATTTTTTTTCAAACACACACACACACACACAGAATTATTTCACACACCACCTACGCTAAGGGTGATGCTGTATGCACTGCTAATACCCACACAGATTCAGGGATCTTGTCTGGCCTGGCCCTGTCTGAAACAGTACTTTGTCCCTTCAAGGATTTTGTTTTTATGTATTCCACATGATGGGACGGAATGCCCTGCCCACTGAGCCAAAGCTTATATCCCACTGAGTGAGCATAGGGAGGCAAATGACAGATGACTGACTTCTTTGGGGGGGCACACAGTATGCAAGAAGTGGCACTGGTGCACTGACGACTATCTGGCAGATTTTATTTCACATATACACACACACATGCATAGAATTATTTCACGCATCACCTATGCAAAGGGCTATGCTGCATGCGCTGCTGCTACCCACACAGATTCAGGGACCCTGCCTGGCCTAACCCTCTCTGACACAGTACTTTTTCCCTTCAAGGATTTTTTTTTATTTATTCCACATGATGTGATGGAATGCTCTACCCACTAAGCCAAAGCTTATACCCCACTGAGCGAGCACAGGAAGGAAGATGACAAATCACTGGCTTCTTTGGGGGGGTGTCACACAGACAGTATGCAAGAAGTGGCACCGGTGACTGGCTGGCAGATTTTAATTCACACACAGAGAATTTGTTTCACACACCACCTAGGCTATGGGCCAATGCTGCAGACACTGCTGCTGCTGCCAACAGAGAATCAAGGACCCTGCCTGGCCTAACCCTCTCTGACACAGTACTTTCCCTTCAGAGATTTTATTTTTTTATTTATTCCACATGATGTGATGGAATGCCCTGCTCACTGACTCAAAGCTCATACCCCACCGAGTGAGCACAGGGAGGAAGATGACAGATCACTGAATTCTTGGGGGATGGGGGGGCTCCACAGACGTATGCAAGAAGTGGCACTGGTGACTGGCTGGAAGATTTTATTTCACACACATTGAATTTATTTTCCACACCACCTAGGCTACAGGCCAATGCTGCAGGCACTGCTGCTACCAACAAAGAATCAGGGACCCTGCCTGGCATAACCCTCTCTGACACAGTACTGTCCCTTCAAGGATTTTATTATTTTATTTTTTTATTTATTCCATGTGATGTGACGGAATGCCCTGCCCACTGAGCCAAAGCTTATACCTCACTGAGCAAGCACAGGGAGGAAGATGACAGATCACTGGCTTATTGGGGGGGGAGTCACACAAAAAGTATGCAGTCAGGGACCCTGCCTGGCCTAACCCTCTTTGACACAGTATGTTCCCTTCAAGGATTTTTTTTTACTTATTCCATGTGAAGTGACAGAATGCCCACTGAGCCAAAGATTGTATGATAAAAAAATAATATAATAAAAATAATAAATCCCCACAGAAGTGACTGAGCAGTGAGCACAGACAGGAGAATTGAGAGCTGACTTGTTATTGGGGGCAATTGGGCAAACAGCAAGAAGGCTAACTGGGAGTGGGGTGGTATGGGTGGCACAGTTCACCCCCTCTGCTGCTACCAAAAAAAATTGGCAGTTTGGCTATGGCACCTCAGTCTTTTCTTTTCTTGTCTTTCTTGGTTCACTCACTTGCCCCCAGTCTCCAAGTTCCTACTCTCCTCCCTGAGTCTTCTCTCCCAACTCCCCAATCCCCGACACCCACACCTGACCCAGTCCTCGGCTCTAATCCCCTCCCGATCCTGAGTCCCCTACTCCCCACCCCCAAGTTTTCTAGTTCTTTTTTTTTTAAATAAATATTTAAAAAAATGTATTTAGCTGGTTTGTTTCTAAGTCTGCGAATCGACTCTTTTGTTGCCCAACGGGCAAATGCAAGCAGCACACACAAGCACAGAATCATGGAGCAGCCTGTAGAAGCTGCTGCTCTTTCTCCATCCTGTATTCCTCTGCATAGCTCCTAAGGTGGACCACATGGATTGCTAGAGCAAACCCAGTCAGGTGACACCTCAGGAAGATGGACAACTCGGCCATCCAATGAGGAATCAGAATCTTGCTCTGGTCCCTCCTGCGGGTTTCTCCTGCTCTGGCGCTTCTCGTGCTGCTGCATTTCCTGTGATAATACGACCATCCAAACTGATCTGAACAGCCCAAATTGTTCAGAAACCGTTTGTTTACTATCACTTCGTCATGTTTGGGTCTGTTCATATTTTTGATGAACCGGTTCACTCATCCCTAATAGAAACATATTTGTTGACAGAAAAGGACCTTTAGGCCCATCCAGTTTGCCCCTTGTCCCTGTCTAACCATCATCAATGACCCTAGTTGTTCACAGGTGTCACTGCCCCGTTCCTCCACCAAATATGCCCCTGTGCCTATCCCACGTATGCTTGAAACTCCCCACAATCTTTGACCCCACTACCTCTTCTGGCAGGCTGTTCCAGTGATCCACCACCCTTTTGTGATGAAGTATTTCCACAAATCTCTCCTAAACTTCCCCCCTTAGCTTCATTGAATACCCCCTTGTTCTAGTGCCTTCCTTTCTCTGAAAAAGATCATCCACTTGCACCTTGTTCACTCCTGTGAGGTGCTTGTAGGTTTCAATCATGTCCCCTCTTGCTCTTCTCTCTTCCAGGGAGTACAACTTGAGTTCCTGCAGCTTTTCCCCATATGGCTTCTCATGCAACCCCCTCACCATTTTGGTTGTCCTCCACTGTACCATCTGTACCCTTTCAATGTTCTTGCTGAGGTGTGGCCTCTGAAACTGGACACAGTACTCCAGGTGGGGCTCTATCAGTGAGTGACACAGCGGCAGCACCTCTTCCTTCCTGTTGCTATAAATCCCACTCATAAGGCACCCCTACATCCTGCTATCCTCTCCCTCTGCTTTGTCGCACTGCCCAGTTCCCTTTAGGTAATCAGATATAATGCCCCTAGGTCTCTTTCTTGCTTGGTGACTATAAGCACCACTCCCCCATCTTATACACAGCCCCTGGGTTTCACAGCCCTAAGTACATAACTTTGCATTTTTTTGCACTGAAACCAAGCTGCCACCCCCTAGACCATTCCTCTAGTTTCCTCAGATCCCTTTGCATTCTCTCCACCCTTCCTGTCAGTCCTGTTGCAGATTTTTGTGTTATTCACAAAGAGGAACACCTTACCCTCAAGCTCCTCTGCAATGTCACTTGTGAAGCCTATCTGGACTTCAGCAAGGCCTTTGACACAGTGCCACATAGAAGGCTATTAAACAAACTGAGGAATAAGGGAGTGGGCAGAACAGTAGTGCTGTGGGTGGGTAATTGGCTGGGCAGCAGGACACAGATGGTGGTGGTAAATGGCTGTCACTCCACAGAGGGAAGAGTGACCAGTGGAGTACTACAGGGATCAGTGCTAGGACCAGTCCTATTCAACGTGTTCATCAGTGACATTGTGCAGGACCTAGAAAGCAGAATTTCCCTGTTCACTGATGACACGAAGCTCTGTAACAGAGTGGATATGCCAGAGGCTGTAGACAGAATGAGGAGGGACTGGCAGAAGCTTGAAGAATGGTCAAGGGTTTGGTAGTTGAAATTCAACACAAAGAAGTGCAAGACAATGCATATGGGGCTCAAAAACCCTGGAGCAACTTATCAGTTGGAGGGTGAGGATATAGCATGCACCAAACAGGAAAGAGACCTTGGGGTTATCATCTCTGATGACCTCAAGGTAGGGAAACAGTGTGACAAGGCAGCAGTTAAAGCAAATAGGATGCTGGGATGCATACGCAAGGGCATCACCAACAGGAAAAGGGAGGTCATAATTCCACTATACAAAACACTAATAAGGCCCCACCTGGAGTGCAGTGTACAATTCTGGAGACCTTACCTATGTAAGGACATTGACAGGATAGAGAAGGTTCAGAGGAAGGCAACACAGATGGTACAGGGATTGCATCACAAATCCTATGAGGACAGGCTTAAGGACTTGAATATGTACTCCCTGGAGGACAGGATGAAGAGAGGGGATATGATAGAGACATACTAGTATCTTACAGGGAGGAACAGGGTGCAGGAATATACTTTTTTCCAATGAAAAAGATGTTCCAGGACTAGAGGGCATGGGATGAAGTTGGAGGGAGGGTGATTTTAGAAAAGACGTGAGGAAGAATTTCTTCACAGAAAGGGTGGTGGACAGGTGGAACACCCTGCCAGAGGAAGTGGTGGGGGCTGAAACAATCACAGGATTTAAGAATGCATGGGATAGACATAAGTGAATTCTGGAGGTCAGGGGTAAGGGGCAACAGACTTCTAGAAAAATGTAAAGGGAACTTACAAGCTCAAATGGGCAGACTGGGATTGCTACAGGTCCTTATCTGCCGACAGTGTCTATGTATCTATGTAAGCCATTGAAGAGAACCAGTCCCAGCACCAAAACCTATGGCACCCTACTAGTCACTCTCCTATTGTCTGAGTGGCTACTGTTTACCACCAGCCTTTGTTTACTATCCCTTAACTAGTTTGATACCCAGTGTATCATTTTTTCCCCCACCCCCAGGCTACGTAGTTTCTTAACTAGCCTCCTGTGCAACACTGGTCAAAAGTCTTACTGAAGTCTTGACAGGCTACATCTGCTGCTCTCCTTTGATCCACCTCTCTGGTAACCCAGTCAAAGAAATATATGAGATTAGTTTGACAAGACCTTCCCTCTGTGAAACCATGCTGCCTGTGGTCCTGCAGCCCTTTTGCTCCAGGTTCTCCACGGGCCTCTCCTTCAGTAGTGTCTCCATTAACTTCCTCACGACTAATCTGGGATTGACTGGCCTGTAGTTCCTAGCATCACCCTATTACCACTTTTGGCAGAAAGACCACATCGGCCCTCCTCCAGTCCTCTGGAACTTCCCTCATCTCCACTGAACTGCTAAAGGTGCTGCCAAAGAGGTGGCCAGCACCGTGCTCTGTTCCTTTAGGACCCTTGGATGAATTCTATGTGGTCCATCACCTTTTTTTCTCATTTAAACCTTACAATCCATTTCAGGCCATCTCAACTAAGAGCAGACTTGTGTCCACTCCCCACTCCCTGTTGCTCACTGCAGCATGCTGGTCCATCCCCCCATCCTGTACCATGAAAACTGAGCTGTAGTAATCATTTAGTATGCTGTCTTTTGGCCTTCCTCTGCACAGTCCCTCCTTCCCTCCTGATTCCCACTGTCCCTCCTTTTGTCTTCCTCTTTTCCCCTTCATACTTGAAGAAGGCCTTGTCCACCTTTTTGACCTCCTTAGCCATCCTCTCCTGTGTTAGTGCTTTAGCTGCCATCACTTTTCTTCCTGCCTTCTTTTGTTTTGCAAGATATACCTCCCTGACTCCGTCCTTCTGGATCTCCTTGTGCTTTCTAAATGCTGTTCTCTTCTCCTTCATTGCTTTTGCCACCTCCTTAGAGAACCACAGCGGCCTCTTCCTCCTCTTTCCCTTGTTCAGTTTCTTAATACAGCATGTCATTGCCTGGGCTATACCTTCCTTAATTTTTCTCCACTGAGCCTCCACTCCCCTGCTGCCTTCTTCCCCTTCTAGGTATTCTCAGAGGCGGTTTCTCATTTCTTTAAAATCTGCCCTCCTGAAGGCCAGGACCTTCATCTTAGTGTGTGTTTTTTTCTGTCCTATCCAGATGCCATACCTCACACTAGGTAATCACTTACATAGAAACATAGAAATTGATGGCAGATAAAGACTGCCAGGCCCATCTAGTCTAACCATTTACCTTACCTTTATTAGCGGCCACTGATCATACTTGGTCATCCCCTTTAGCCTCTCCTCCTCACCTCTAGGGTTCCCTTATGCCTAACCCAAGCATGTTTAAATCCCCCCACTGTGCTTTCCCCCACCACCTCCTGTGGCAGACTATTGCATGCATCCACTACCCTTTCCTTGAAAAAAAACTTTCTCACATGTCCCCTTATCATGCCCACTCATTCTTGTACTTCTCCTATATTGAAAGATGTCTCCCACCTGCACCTTTTTTATGCCTTTAAGATACTTTAAGGTTTCTATCATGTCTCCCCATTCCCTCCTCTCATCCAATACATACATATTGAGGTATTTTATTCTGTCCTCATATGTCTTCTGGTGCAAACCCTGTACCATTTTAGTTGCCCTTCTCTGAACTGCCTCCACCCTGTCTATGTCCTTATGAAGATGTGACCTCCAGAACCATACACAGAATTCCAGATGAAGCCTCACCAGTGTTTTATATAGTGGTATCACCACCTCCCTCCTTCTGCTAGTGATACCTCTTCCAGTGCACCCCAACATGCCACTGGTCCTCCCTACAGCCTTAGTACACTGCTTGGCTACCTTTAGGTCATCTGAGATGATAACCCCCAGATTCCTTTCTTCCCAGGTGAATATCAGCAACTCCCCCCATCCTGTAGCTTTCTACAGGGTTTCTATGCCCTAGGTGCATGATGTTGCACTTCTTCACATTCAACCTCAATTGCCATGCCTCAGACCATTTTTCCAGCTTTCCTAGGTCCCTTCTCATTTTTTCCACCCCATCTGGAGCGTCTACCCTGTTGCAGATCTTGGTGTCATCTGCAAACAAGCAATCCTTCCCCTCCAGTCCTTCTGTAATGTCACTAATGAAGACATTAAAAAGAACTGGCCCCAGGACTGATCCTTGAGGTACCCCACTGGTCACCCCCCCCTCAGATCGGATCCTATTTACCATCACAGTCTGCTTCCGGTCCCTTAACCAGTTTCCAACCCAGTTTACCACCTTGTGGCTCACTCTCAGGCTACCCATCTTGTTAACCAGTCTTTTATGTAGGACAGAGTCAAAGGCCTTGCTGAAACTGAGTTAGGTGACATCTACTGCTCCCCCCTGATCCAACTCCTTCATTACCCAGTCAAAAAAATCAGATTCGTTTGACACGATCTTACCACTGTGAATACATGCTGCCTCAGACCCTGGGCTTCTTTGGATTCCAATGTTACACAATCCTCTCCTTAAGCAGTGCCTCCATAATCTTACCCAATACTGAAGTGAGACTGACTGCCGCCTCCCTGCTACCATTTTTGTGAAGACGGACTACATGTGTCATCCTCCAGTCCTCAGGAACCACTCCTTTGTTGAGCTACTCACTGAACATGGTTGCCAGTGGGGCTGCTAGCTTCATCCATAGCTCTTTTAACAACCTGGTATGTATGTTATCTGGTTTCATTGCCTTGTTCACTTTCAGTTTTGCGAGTTCCTCCACGACTTTCTCTTCTGTAAATGGACTGGTGTTCACCTTCCTCTCCCCTTTGTATCTGATGCCCAGCTGTGGTCCCTGTCCTTCCCCTTCTTCAGTGAATACTGAACTGAACAGAAGTATTTATTCAGTATTTCTGCCTTTTCCAGGTCTTCCTCCACACACTCTCCCTCATCCTCTCTGGCCCTTGCAATCCCGCCCTTGGACTTCCTTTTTTCACTAATGTACCTATAGAATGTCTTGTCCTCTTTCTTTTTTTTTTTTAAATTCACGTTTATTGCATATCATGGCACAAGTAACCGAAATGTTTTACATCAGTGACATCAGTTTCAGCTAACAATATGGTTGTTTCTGTTTTACCACTTAGTAATTTACAATAATGTCTTAGTCTATCTCTCATCAATTTCAGAGACCATATTATTCCATCACTGATATCCTTTTGTTTTGTGAGGAGCAGCCCCGGGGGAACACCACACCCTTGCTATCCGAACAAGGTATTTCTCCATTCCCCTCCTATTCCCCTTCCCCCATCCCATCTGTCGTTCCTCAGGTTCCATCCAGTAGCCAGGGAGACCACCGCCTTGTAAAGACCTGTATCCTCCCATTTATTTTATATGTAATTTCCTCCATATCCCTAATTTCTTTAATAATTGTCTCCCATTCTTGGACTGTCGGAGAGCAAGGAGCCAGCCATCTCTTAGTTATGACTTTGTGCGCTGCAGTAATTAATATGTTCCACAGACAGCCTTTATCTGCCCCTAAGTTCCTCTGGTTTGACTCCCAGTACGAGGTGCTTGGGGCCCAACCTAAATTGAATGTCAAATATTTGTCTTATCTTCTGTTCAGTGCGACCAAAAATTCCCAGGATCGGACACAACCAGAAAATATGCAGATGGTTTGCATTCAAAGCCCTAACCCCGCAACATTGACCTGAACCCTTCTTATCCCATTTGATCTGTATCTTCGTGAAATGAAAATCTCAGTCTGACCTTCCATTCGAACTCTTTCCACAATGGGGACGATGTGGTCCTGCATGGTAAAGCCAGAGCAGATTCCCATTCCCTGTCCTCAAGGGGTTCCCCTATCTCTTGTTCCCAACTAAGCTTAATCTGTAGAGTCTTGTTCCCCCCTCTATTTCTCAAGGCTCCATAAATTCCTGAGATCAGACCCTTATTTCTCCCAGAGTTGAGGGTTTCCTCTATGATTTGCAGAAGCTTTGGAGTGTCTTTATTTCGAATGTGTGAATGTTGTTTCTGGTTTATGTAAGACCTGACTTGTAGATATCTAAAGTAGTCCGCCTGTCTCAGAGAGAAATCCTCCCTAAGTTGATTGAATTCCACCACATCATCCCCCTTCAGGAAATGACTGAAGGAATTGAGCCCCATTCTTCCCCATCTTTTAAAGGTAAGGTCATGTTTAGTAGGGGAAAAATCCAGGTCCCAGGTGATCCATTTCAGGGGCCATAGCTCCTCTTCTAAAGCATGTTTAGCCCACAGCCATTTTAAAGATCCTAGCGTGTTTTGTACTGTCATAAGTGGGATGTTCTTGTCTATTATGTGAGTCCCTGATATCCAGGGCCTCCCCCCCAAGGGAACCCCATCTGTCAGGGCCTCCTCTAGTGCTTTCCATTGTGCATTATAGGCTTTGGCTGACCACAGGAGGGCCCATCTTAGCTGTGTAGCCAGGAAGTAATCCTCCAGATTGGGAACATTTCTGCCCCCTTCCCTCTTATTTGACTGCATTATAGTATTCTTGATTCTTGGCTTCCTATTGTCCCAGATAAAGTTTGTCAACATCCTTTGCCATATCTGGAACTGATTCTTATGTATTTTTATTGGTAGACACTGAAAGAGGTACAGGAATCTAGGGAGAACATTCATTGAGAATGAGTGTATTCTTGAGTACAGAGGGAACCGTAAGGTCCTCCACCTCACAATGTCCTGTCTAATTTGGGATACAGTTGGGTCATAATTAGCCGAGAACAACATTGCCAGGTTTTTTGGAATTTGAATCCCCAGATATTTCATTTTCCCTCTGTTCCAATTCACATCTAAGAGTTGCTTAACTTGAGGAGAGGGGTTGTAATAGAATTTTAGAACTTCCGTTTTGTTTTTATTTAGAGTATACCCTGAATATTGGCTAAATTTGTCTATAATAGCCCAAATTTTGGGGAGTGAGTCCTCTGGATTAGTAATATATAAAAGGACATCGTCTGCATACAATGAAATTTTGTGTTCCTGCCCGTCTACCCTTACCCCTTCCACCCCTTTTGTCTCCCTGATGGCCTGAGCCAGCGCTCAATGTATAAATCGAAAGGAGGGGGATAATAGGCAACCCTGCCTGGTACCCTTCCAGGCAAAACCTCCTTGAGATGCCCACATTCACCCTACATAGGCTTTGTAGAGGCTGAATATGCTTAATCACTTCCAGAAACAGTGATGGAAGCCCAGTTTTAAGGACCAAAATAAAGCTCAAACTGACTTTATCGAACACTTTTCAGCGTCTAAACTCATAAGACAGGCGGGATCGTTTTTATTAATAATATCAATTATGTTTATGGTTCTTCTCACTCCTTCCGGTGCCGGTCTGCCTTCTACAGAAGTCTGTTTGATCAGGATTGATCAATCTTGTAATAGTGGCTGTATTCTCTTGGCTATTATGGCTGTGAAATCTTATAATCTACATTAAGTAGGAGATTGGCCTATATGATCCACATTCCTTTGGGTCTTTACCCTCTTTCGGGATGACCGTTATAGTAGTATAGTTCCACGAGGAGAATTACTTCTCCTCCGACCATATCTGGTTATAAACTGTATGAAGTATGGGGTTAATTCCTGCCTTGAATGTTTTATATAACTCCCCCAAACCCATCTGGCCCTGAACATTTACCTGTTTTAAGGTCTTTTACTGTGTCAGAAATCTCCTGCTGAGTAATTGGGCGCTCCAAGTTCTTCCTTTCATCTTCTGTGAGACTTGGCAAGTTCAGGAGTTCAGGAATCCTGAGGCCCCCTCTGTATGTGAGGTGGACTGAGGTCGGTACAGGCGGCTATAAAATGTGACTAGTGTTTCTGCTATTTGTTCCCATTTATGTGAGACAGAACCAGTATGCAAATTACGGAGACCCGTGATATTTGCCCTGGCAGCCTGCTGTCTCAGCCTATATGCCAAGAAGCGGGTAGCTCTCACTCCTCCCTCATAGTAGGCCTGTTTTGTATAAATAAGTGCTTTCTCAGTCTCCAAGAGCTGTAATCTCTGGAGTCTCTGCTTGATTTCTTTTATTTCTATTTCTCTCCTCCTGCAGAATTTTATTTTCTGTTGCCCTCTAGGTTATTAAGTGCCTGGCTTAGCTGCTTTCTCTGCTTACCTCTCTCTCTTTTGTATGTAGCTATTGCAATAAGTCTACCCTGATCATAGTTTTCACGGTGTCCCTTAAGATCTGAGGTGTGACCTCTGTATTGTCATTTGTTTCCATGGTTTGCTTTATTATATCCGCACTTCTCTTAATTTCTTCATCTCTAAGCAAACTAACATTCAGTCTCCAATGTGTCGTTTCCTAGGCAACCGAAGGTCGATTTGTGCGTATATAGGTTTATGATCTGATAGGCTCTCAGAGCCTACCCAGACCGACTCAAAAACCGCCAAGTCTTTATTATATGTGAAGAACATGTCCAGTCTGGAGTAAATTTTATATCTTGGGGAATAATATGTATAGTCCCGTGCCAGAGGGTATTTCTCCCTCCAAACATCCACCAAGCCAGTGTCCCTCATGAGCTTCCTCAAAACTTTGGAGAGTCTGTCCCTGGGTGCCGGAATACCTGATGTTGTATCAAATGTTCTATTCATAATTACATTCCAGTCCCCACCTGCAATCACCACTCCCTTGGCCTTTTCTGCAACTAATTTGAATAACTCACAAAAAGCCCACATCTGAACCCGGGGGAGTGTAGACGTTTAGCAGAGTTATCTTCAGGTCTTGAACAGTTCCCACCACCATTACATACCGTGCCCCCGCATCCACCACTACCTCCTCCTCCTCAAATGGGAGAGAGGACGACAGTAATATCGCCACTCCTCTCTTCCTTCCCTTTGCAAGTGACGCATGATACACAACCGGAAATGCCCTACTCTTTAATTTTAAGGCCTCTCCCGGGGATAAATGAGTCTCCTGCAAAAAGTGAATTTGACATTTCTGCCTCTTCAAGAATTGCTGAAGTCGTTTTCTCTTGGCAGGATGATTTATGCCATTTACATTAAAAGAACTGATTTTGGAAGTGGCTCTATCCATATTTCAGGTTCTTCCAGACCTTCCATTTTGTATAAATCCTAATGCATCCAAGGAACCCACCCCACATCTCTTTTATCAGTTTATTTTCTTCCTGCCCCGGGACTGCTCAGTCACACCCCCCCCCCCTTAGTGGTGTACATTATCTTTAAAACAACTTTGTGCCATATCTGATAACTATCCAATAATAGAAAACTACTGGCACTAAACTGCCAGACTAATTGTGTACTTAAAACTTGTGTACTACCCTCCCTCCCAAACAGAGGGTGTGTAATTCTCAACCTCTTGAAACATTGAAACCAATAAATCAAACTTCACAACTTCCAACAGTAAAATTGCATCTTTCAATGAGTAGGAACAAACAATCCTCTTCCCCATTATCTTTTCTTCTAAAACCTTTTGTATTAAGGCTGTGTACCCTCGAGGTAAGACATTAACCCCCCTTAAAATACCCCACCTTCCAAGGTCAGTCCGCCACCACTCGGCAAGACTGGTTTGTGACTCTTCTGAGACACTTTGCCCTGTATGCTGTTCCGGGCAAACCCTCTTAGTGGCACCATTCTCGGGTCTAAGCCCAGTGCCCAGAGGTAAGACAGACATCAGCACTACCAAAAGAATGGCCCATATCATCCCAAACTATCAACATGTGAGAGCTACCAACCCTCCGGCCATCCTTAATTAAGACGGCAGTCTGAGGAGACCCCTATCCCCCTGAGCTAGTTACCCATTCCCCCATCCCTCCCTCCCCTTCTAAAATATGGGTCAAGTCCCCATGTGTGACCCTTTTAGTTTCCTCCTGCACTTCCCTGAAGGACCTCCATTGTTGCCTTCCCATGCTACCCGTCCCACCGGTCACAGAAAAACAACCAGTAAGGAATCCTATCTTCAGTCAGTAAGATGCTGGAGCCTACCGCTATTAACCCGTTCAGTTAGTTTTTCTCCCTCCTTCATGTCCTCTACCAGAAAAGAAGCCTCCCCCCCAACCAACCCCAATGGGGTCTGAAACTTGAGTGGCTCCCGTGTAAAAGGTGTCCAAATACACCATTTCCTTCCATGAAGTGCCAGGCCCATGAAGTAATCCCCAAGGCCACGGAGGCTCAAAAGAACAGTGTTGACAGTTTTACCATTTTGACATATGGAGTAAGCAGCACTGTCATTCCTCCCCATGGGTCTGATTTTTGCAGTAAGGATTCTTGCGTAGTCATAGAGTGCTGACCCCTATGTTCTTTCAGGCCGGCCCATTAAATCAACCCAGAAGTAGCTCCCCGCCGCTTCCCCATCCCCAGCCTGCCCCCAAGAGTGCCAAGGGAAGTGCACTCACTAAGACACCGGTGGAGGAAAGACCAAGCGAGAGAATATCCATCCCCACCTTAACCCCCTTTCACCCAGCAATACGTACCTCCTTATCCCCAGCTCAGGCACCAAGTCTCTCCGAAATTTCATTTGTTAATAAAAGTCTCCACCTGCCATTTGTATGGTAGGATCCCCATCAGCTATTAGTCCCAGCTATTTGCCTCTCTGCTTATCCCTTTTACCCTTCAGTCCATATGTGCAGTGTCCGTTGAAGGAGTCGTTGTTTGAATGCTTGCGTCTGTTCCGGGGGCCTCACCCGAAGCCAGTCCAGCCAGTTGTACTGCTGCCAGGTAAGACTTGAGCATAGCTGTGACATCTGCTCTTAAATTGGTGCTCTGCGAGTTCACCTGGCATGCCAGACCCTTCCGTGCCACCGACCAGGCCGCATGTTTCAGCTCCTGCTCTAATTTTTCTTTTTCAAGCCCAGGGACGTTGATTCCAACCTCCTCCAGAAATCCCTTGGCTCCCAATAGGTCTTCGTAAGTCCTGGTGCCTTCCCTGGTTTCGACTCGTAGGCACGCAGGAAACAGCATCTGCGCCTTTAAATTTCTGGCCCTAAGCTGTTTGATAATGGACCACATGGTGCGACGAGCCTCTTGTACCTCCACCGTGTAGTCATTATCCAATGTTATACGGTGCTTCCCAAACATTTTCTTTTTTTGTTGCCAGGCTCTCTTTAAAATTTCTTCTTTTGCCGCGTATCTGGTGAGCTTTACCACAAATGATCTTGGGCGGGCATTAGGACCCATGGGGCGCTGTACGAGAGAGCGATGCACCCAATCCATGGAGATATCAAGTTCAGGAGGTAATTTTAACAGATCTATGAGCATTTTCTGAACAAATGTAGTGACATCAGTGGCCCCATTCTCAGCTCCCTCTGGTACTCCGTAAATTCTTACATTTTGTCTCCTACTTCTCCCCTCCAGATCATCAATCTTGGCCCGGAGTTCCCTTTCCCTCGCCAAAAGAAACAGCAGGAGACGATCGTGACGGTCCAACTGCTCCAGAGCTGCAGTCAGACCCAGTTCGACCTTATCCGTTCTGTGTTCAATTTTTCGGAGGTCTGCTTTCAGTTCTGTTAAGTTGGCGTCTATCTTCTGGACCGCTTTTGCTGTTTGGAGAATGGACTGCACCAACTGTGTGCTGCTCGCATCTGAGTCCGCTTCCATCCTCATGGCCTCCTCTTCGTCGCCAGGCCCCGTAAGACGCGGTCCCTTTTCTGCACTTAACATTAATTGCAACTTCTGGACCGGTGTCTGCGGGTTCCTGGCGCTCCCCCCTTTCGATCTGGTGTGCTTTGCTGGCGATTGCATCTAAAATACTTTCGGATGCCTATCGATTTGCTTATGGACGGCTGGAGCTATGGCTCTAGGCTGCCATTCAGGCTGCTGACATCACGGGAAGTCGTCTTGTCCTCTTTCATCACCATCTGTGCTAATCTTTCCTCTGTAACCAGGGGACTACCCACTGTGATGTCAGAAATTCTGTCTCTGTAAGTACCAGGTCCAGTACTGCCCCATCCCCAGTGGGTTCCAATACCAGCTGCCTGAGAAATGCCCCCTGTATGGAGTTGAGGATGGCTCTGCCCCTTGATGTAGCTGTTACAGGGATGCCCCAAACTACATCTGGCAGATCAAACTCCCCTATTTTCAAAACTTCCCCCATGCTGGCCATTTTACTAATGGCTTACCCCAGGGCTCTGTCTACATCCTCCCCCTGTGTCAAAGGCCTGTACACCTCCCCAGTTCAGATAATGGCCCCCAACCCCTTCTCTAGGCTGACCCATAATACCTCCAGCCCTTCATTGTCCTCCTGTTGCCCCTGTATCTCAATGGCCCTTATACCCTCCTTCACATATAAAACAACCCCTCCTCCTTTCCTCCCTGAATGGTCCTTCTGAAACATGGTGTAGCCTGGAATGGCCACTTTCCAGCTGTGGTTGTCCACGCACCATGTTTCCATTATGGACACCAGATCTAGGTCTGCCTCCACAATGATTGCCTCAAGGTCAGGAATTTCATTTTCTAGATTCCCTGCATTGGCACACATGGCTCTCCATTCTCTTTGTCCCTCTCTGTCTCTAAAGTACCTCCCCTTCCTGCTTCCCCCCTTGTCCTCTTTGTTACCTCAGTCCTGTCCTCCCCTGTTACGTTGTCTTCCTACCTTCCCTCATTCCCCTCTCTTTCTGCTGAAGTTCCACCTACAGACTTGCCTGTCCTACCCTTCTCTTTGTTTCCATCAACCTCTAGGGAATTTCTTCTCCCTGGGTTAATCTTTCCTGTTGCACTAGTCTCTGGGGGGGGGGCCATCTCTGCCTCCCTCAATCTTTCTGCCTCCCCCCTTGACTAGTTTAAATGCTCTTCAAAGTAGCATTCAAACCTTCTACCCAACACTGCCGTTCCCCTCCTGGATGGATGAAGGCCATCTCCTTTGTATAGGCCTCCATCCCTCCAGGTGTGACCCCAGTCCCTGATGTAGCCAAAGCCTTCCTCCCTGCACCATGCCTTCAGTCACTCATTAAAGGACCTGGTGTAGAGTTCCCTAGTCTTCCCCGATCATGCATGGGTAGCACCTTAGTAAAGGCCACAGTGCAAGCTACCTGCTTCAGGCCCCTCCCCGGCTCCCTAAACCTATCCTGCACTACTCCTACAGCTTTCTTGCCAGATCATTCATCCCCAGGTGAAACACAGAAGCTGACAGCAGATAAGGGCCGCATGGCCCATCCAGTCTGCCCTTTTGTGTTGCAGTTGCTTACACTGTATACCACTCCAGGTCTATGGCACTTTCTCTGCCATGCCCTAACCTATCCCTTATGACTCCCTTGTGCTCATCCCAGGCTTTTTTGAATCCCACCACTGTTTTTGCCCCCACAACCTCACTGGAAGACCATTTCAGGCATGTACCACCCTTTCTGTAAAGAAGTATTTCCTGACATCTCTCCTAAACCTACCCCCCCAGCTGCATATCATGGCTCCTTGTTCTGGAGCATCCTTTCCTCTAAAAAAATACCTCCCACTTGTACCTTATTCACCCCTATGAGGTATTTAAAGGTCTTGATCATATCCCCCTCCCCCTCCTCTCCTCCAGGGTATGCATGTTTAATTCATTAAGCCTCTCCTCATAGGACATTTGATGTAGACCCTATACCATCTTGGTAGCCCTCCTTTGGACAGCCTCAATCCTGTCTATGTCCTTCCCGAGATGTGGCCTCCAAACTCCAGGTGGGGTCTTACTAGAGACCTATATAGTGGCAACACCACTTCTATCTTTCTGCTGGTAATACCCCTATCTGTACATCCCAGCATCCCACTAGCTCTCCCGATTGCTTTGTCACATTGTCTGACCACCTTTAGGTCATCCAATATGATTACCCCAGGTCTCTTTCCTGCTTGGTTGCTGCTAGTATCTCTCCCCCCATTGTGTACGGCACCCCCGGTTTTTATGACCCAAGTGCACTATTTTGCACTTTTTTGCATTAAACCTTAGCTACCAAACTTCTGACCACTCCTCCAGTCATTTTAAGCCTTTTTCCATACTTTGAACCCCCTCCAGAGTGTCCACCCTGTTGCAGATTTTGATGTCATCTGCAAAGAGGCAGACCTTCCCTTCCAGTTCCTCTGCTATGTCACTAATGAAGACATTAAAGAGGACTGGCTCCAGTACTGACCTCTGCAGTACCCCACTGGACACTCTCTCCTCCTCAGAGCAAACTCCAGTAACCACCACTGTCTGCCTCCTATCCCTAACCAGTTTCTTACCCAGGATACCACCTTATTGCCCACCCCCATGCTACCCAACTTGTTTATCAGCCTTCTACGTGGAACGGTGTCAAAGGCCTTGCTGAAGTCTAAGTAGGCCATGTCCAATGCTCCCCCTCCCCCAATCCAACACCCTGGTTATCAAGTCCAAAAAATCATCAGATTTGTTTGGCATGACCTCCCTTCCATAAAGCCATGCTGTCTTGGGTCCTGAAGTCCATTGGATTCCAGGTGTTCCATGATTCTTTCCTTTAATAGAGTTTCTATCAATTTCCCTATGACAGATGTCAGACTGACAGGCCTGGAATTTCCCGCCTCCTCCATGCTACCACTTTTGTGAAGTGGGACTGTGTCCACTCTTCTTCAGTCCTCCAGGATCACGTCGGTCTCCAGTGAACTGTTAAACAAGTCTGTTAGGGGTGCAGCTAACCCCT
Organism: Neoceratodus forsteri; assembly: GCA_016271365.2. Taxonomy (NCBI): domain Eukaryota; kingdom Metazoa; phylum Chordata; order Ceratodontiformes; family Ceratodontidae; genus Neoceratodus; species Neoceratodus forsteri. The sequence continues at coordinate 790,087,354 of CM028132.1, forward strand.
CCCTGAGTTCCTTTCACACTCTTGGATACACCCCGTCTAGCTCCATGGCTTTGTCCACCCTCAGATTAGTGAGTGCTTTCATAACCCTCTCCTCAGAAAAGGGACTGGTATCCATTTCCCTTCCCTCCCAATCACTTGATGCTTATTTGTGCTCCCTTTCCTTCCCCTAAACTGTGAATACTGAGCAGAAATATTTTTATAAGATATTTGCCTGTTCTTTTTCCTCCTTAGTATAGCCTAATGCCTCCTTTATTAACGGTGCAGTCCCTCCCTTGGTCTTTCTTATCTCATTGATCTATCTGAAAAATGTCTTGTCCCCTCAAGAGAAAAAGAAAGCATTCAGGAAGTACAAGGAATCACAGAAGAAGCAGGACAGAGAACTGTATCAGTTAAAGCAAAAGGAAGCTGGGAAGGCAGTCAGAACAGCAAAGGCCCAAACCGAGGAAAAGATAGCCAACTCAGTTAAGAAGGGGATAAAACTTTATAGGTACATCAGGGAGCAAGGAAGACCAAGGAGGGATAGTGAGGCTTAATAAAGGGAGGGAGGGTGGGCAGAGGGTGACTGTGAAAGGCAGAGATACTAAACAAATATTTTGTTCAGTATTTACAAATGAAGAGGGGAGGTACCTAAAACAACCAGTAGAAACACTCTGGATGCAGAAGTTGATACCAGCCCATTTATAGAAGAAAGGGTTCTGAAAGAACTCTTAAAACTGAAGGTGGACAAAGCAATGGGGCCTGATGGGATTCATCCCAGAATTCTAAAACAACTAAGGGTAGAACTAGTGACACCACTGACTACCCTCTTTAACAAATCATGGGAGGATGGGGTGGTACCCGAGACTGGAGGAGGGCAGATGTGATCCCCTTCACAAAAAGTGGAAGCAAGGCAGAAGCAGGAAACTACAGACCTGTTAGTTTAACCTCAGTGATAGGAAAATATGATGGAATCACTCTGCATGGAAAGAATTGTTGAGTATGTAGAGGCCAGGAGAGCACAGGACCCAAGGCAGCATGGATTCACAGCGGAAGGTCCTGCCAGATGAATCTGATAGATTTCTTTGACTGGGTGACCAAAGTAGTAGATCAGGGAGGGCTGTGGACATGGCCTACCTAGGCTTTAGCAAGGCATTTGACACAGTCCCACACAAAGATTAATATACAAGTTAGCCAGCCTGCAGTAGTGGGTCCCAAGATGACAGCCTGGGAAGAATTGGCTGGAGAATAGGACACAGAGAGTAATAGTAAATGGAGTCCACGCTGAAGAAAGGGGGTTACTAGTGGGTACCGAGGTTCAGTATTAGGACGGTCCTCTTCAATGTCTTTATAAGCTGACATTGCAGAGGGACTGGAAGAAAAGCATGCCTCTTTGTAGATGACACAAAGATCTGCAACAGAGTTGATGCACAAGGTGGGGTGGAAAGGATGAGAAGGGACTTGGCAAGGTTAGAGGAATGGTCAAATGTATGGCAGCTTAGATTCAATGCTAAGAAGTGCAAGGTACTGCACCTGGGAAACAAAACCCAGGGGAAGAGTACACAATGGGGGGTGAGATACTAAAACAACAAAAATGGAAAGGACCTGGGGGTAGTCATATCAGATGACCTAAAGGTGGGCAAGCAATGTGAGAGGGCAGCAAGGAGGCTGGGGGATACTGGGGTGCATAGGGAGAGGCATCACCAGTAGAAAACAGGAAGTTATTATCCCTTTGTACAGACAGCTGGTCAGACCCCATCTGGAGTATTGTGCAGTTCTGGAGACCCAATCTCCACAAAGACATAGACAGGATGGAAGCTGTCCAGAGGAGGGCACTAAAATGGTGCAGGGTCTGCACGGAAGACATATGAAGAGAGACTTAAGGAGCTTAATATGTATAGCCTTGAGGAAAGGAGGGAGGGGGGCATGATAGAAACTTTCAAGTACCTCAAGGGAATCAACGGTCGTAAAGAGGGTAGCATCTTTCAAAAAGAGGTGTGCAAGAACAAGGGGCACAATTTGAAGATAGAGGAGGCGACTCAGAGGTAATTTAAGGAAGTATTTTTCACAGAGAGGGTTGTGGATGCGTGTAACGGCCTTCCGGAGGAGGTTGTGGAGTCAAAAACAGTGGTGGAATTCAAGCATGCATGGGACAGTCATAAGGCAATTCTAGGGGGTGGGGGTAGGAAGAAGTAGGCTGCTGGTTAACTAGGATCTGCAGCTTACCCATTAGGTAGGGAAATGGGCAGACTGGGTGGGCTAAGCGGTCCTTATCTGCCGTCAAATTCTATGTTTCTATGTTTCTATGACTGGGTTATTCTTTCCTCAGCTTGCAGTTTTGCACTCCTTACTGCCTTGCCTGCCTCCCTGCATTTCCTTCTTTAAGGCACTTCTCTGTCCTCTTCTCTCTGGGTCTCCTTATACTGTACCTTCTGAATGCCACTGTTTTTGCCCGTACCTTTTCTGCCACTTCCCGAGAGAACTACAATGGTCTCATTATGTGCAAGTTTGTAGCCTTTACTATGCTCTCTTTAATTCTGGCCCATTTTCCCTCCACTCCCACCCCACCCTCAACATCTCCCTCCACCAGGTCATCTCAGATGCAGTTTCCCATCTTTGTAAACTCAGCTCTTCTGAAATCCTGGACCCTCACCCTTGTGCAGTCGGATTTCACTGTTGTTCTTATATTAAATCATGCTTTGCAGTGATCACTGGTCCCCAAATGACTCCCCACTCTGACATCCACCCCACTGTCCCCGTTTGTAAGTACTAGGTCTAGTACTGCCCCACCCCAAGTGAGTTCACTGACCAGCTGCCTGAGGAATGCCCCATGCAGGGAGTCCAAGATGTCTCTGATGCTGCAGCAGGTAGGCTCTACTTTACATCTGGCAGAATAAAGTTCCCCACCCAGCACCACCTCCCCCTTCTTAGCCATTTTGCCTATGTCTTCGAACATCTCTTTGTCTATGTCCTCTCCCTGTGTCAGAGACCTGTATACCACTCCCATGCGAATGATGGCTGCATTTCTAGACTCAAGGTTGACCCACAACACATCATTCCTCCCCATCCTCCCTGTACCTCTGTTGCTTTGATGTTTTCCTTAACATAAAGCACCACTCCCCCACATTTCCTTCCTACTCTGTCCCTTCTAAATATTGTGTAGCCAGGTATGACCATTTCCCAGTCATGGTGTCCATGCACCATGTTTCAGTGATGCCCACAATATCAGGCCTGCCTCAGTCACGGTGGTCTCCAGGTCTGGTATCTTATTTCCCAGACTTCTAGCAATGGCACACGACTGTCCGGATTTTGTTAGTCCTACTCTTGTCCCTTCTCACGTTGTCTATTTGTTCTCCCTTCTTCTCCTTTGCATACTGCCTTCTTTTCTTTCCCCCTTCCTCCCATTCTGATCCCTTGCACCCTTGGTTGTTCTTCATTTTGGTGGGAGGCCTTTACCCAGAAATTCTCTACCCTCCATCACAGCCTGAGAGGGGAGCAGTTTCTGCCACCACTTTGCCTTCTGCCACCCCAGGGCTAGTTTAAATTCTCATTGAAGTAGCAATTAAACTGTCTACTGAGGACTGCCAGTCCCTTCCTGGATGGATTCAAGCTATCCCCCTGGTACAAGCTCTGATCCCTCCAGGTGGATCCCCAGTCCCCAATGTAGCCATACCCCTTCTCTCTGTACCATTCCTTCAAACTCACGCTATAGTAGTGACTCCCTGGGTCTCAAACTCATCCAGCACACACTGGATGTAACCATCCCCATCTCACCAAAATCCTTAACCTATCCTTATGCCTCAGCCAATTCCCCACAACTTGGAAAAGAGTAGTTATCACCCCCATCCTGCAGATTGGTGACCCCACGTCCACTAGCAACTACAGACCAATATCTATCCTGCCCCCCTCTCAAAGGCCGTTGAAAAAATTGTGGCTGACCAGCTCACAGACTACCTGACCAAACACAATCTGCTCTGTCAGGAACAACATGGTTTCCGGAGGGGTCACAGCACCTCCACCGCACTCGTAGAATTCACGTCATACATACACGAGGCCCTTAAACAAGGCTCAGTGGTAGGGGCTCTATATGTGGACCTGACCAAAGCATTCTATACAGTTAGCCATGCGCTTCTTCTCCACACCCTACCATCACTAAACATCTCCCCAAAGGTCACTTCCTGGCTCAAAGACCACCTCTCTGGCTGGACCCAGCAGATAAGAATTAATACAACACTATCCTCCAGTAGGCCAGTCCTAACAGGTGTCTCACAAGGATCCATTCTTGGTCCACTACTTTTCACCCTCTTCCTGAACTCCCTCCCCCAATCCTGCAGTGGGAAGCTAATGCTCTATGCAGATGATGCTGTAGTTTTTTGGAAACATCCTCATCCCAATATGCTCCAATGTGCCTTGCAGGGTTTCTTTAGAGAACTTGAAACCTGGTTCTCTGAACACCGCCTTACACTAAACTGCAAGAAGACCAAATCTATGACCTTTGCCCACTGCCAAAACCCAATCAGTAACATTCCACTAACGGTGACAAAATCCCTGGGCACGACCCTAGAGCAGGTGCACTGCTTAAAATACCTGGGAGTCATGTTGAACACCTCCCTCACATACCACACGCACATACAACAAGTCTCCTCCTCTGTTAATTCCAGGCTCGAGATCCTGTATAGACATAGACACTGCATTCCCCTGCAGGCAATGTACCTAGCAGTGTCTGCCTCCATATTATCCTTGGTGAACTATGGCATAGTAATCTGTGGGTCTGCTGACCTTACTGCCTTTCACAGCATCAACCTCACCCTAAATAAAGCCTGCCATCTGGTATCAAAGTGTGGCAGGCTAACCCATACCTGTGAACTTTACAAATCTACTGGTTTGGCTAAACTTCCAAGATAGGCTAAAATATCACACCTGCCTCCTTGCAAAAAAGATACTACTCAAACAGGCACCTATTGGCCTTCACCCTCTCATCCAAACAGTTACTCACAGGAGGGCACTAAGGCATTCTGCAATCACCCCCTTCCAAGTACCTCACTGTCGAACCTCCCTTGGCCAGCGGTCCTTCCAATATCGAGCCCCCTCGTGGCTAAACAACCTAGTGTCCAGTATCTCCCTTGCATCCAGTCCGGGCGAATTTAAAGCTGATCTCAAGTCCTTTCTCCATAACTCTGCAATCTGTGAATGTTCATAAGGTACTAATGTACTTAACTCCCCCCCCCTCCAGGTTTCCTCCTCCACTGCAATGGGATAGCCCTCAGTATAGGGATTTCTTCTTTCTTCTCCCATGCGAGAGCTCATTCAAACTCACTGTAAATATTTTATGACTCTGGGCCTAGTATTATGACCCTCCAAAGCTTATACTGTCTTATTAACATATTATTAACCTAGACCTCTTTAAGATCACTGCTGATGTAACTATGCTATGTTAACTGTGCTGAATATTTTGACATGTATATTTAAGTGATGCTTGTATATTTTCTTTTTACTGACATGGATCCTTTGCAAAGCAGTCTATGACTCAAAGGTTGTAATTCCGATTCTTTCAATAAATAAATAAGCCATGAGTTGAAGGCCTTAGTGCGGAGATCCCTCTCCTTCCCCCTGCTATAGATAGGCAGCACTTCCGTAAAGGCTACAGTGCATGCTACCTTCCTAAGACCTTTCCCCAGCTCCCTAAACTGCCCCTGTACTGCTCCTGTTCTTCCAGAGCTAGGTCATTTGTCCCCAGGTGGACAATGATGTCCAGCTCCCCCTTCCTTCCTATAGCCCTCATGATCTGCTGGATACGCTTTCCATCCCTCCAAGTCCATGGGCCAGATAGGCACCCCCTCTACCTCCTTTCCTTCCCCCAACTCTATCCCCCGACTATAGAGTTCCCCCACTAGAAGTTGCTTCCTCCTTCTGTGGGGGTCTCCTTCCCCCCTCCTGGGGACTCCATTTGGGCATTCCCCCACATCCTCTCCGTCCATCACCTCAGGTGCTCCTTCATGGCAACCCTGCTCTGCCAGAATGGCACAGGAGTTTCTTAGTGGTACTGAATGAGGAGTGTGCTTGTTACCCACTCCCCCAAGCCTTCCCAGTCCTACCACCCCTGCCCTCCTTGAGCCAACCTTAGTCCAACCGTTCCTTCCTTCTGGCAACCTTTGAGGTAGCGGAGTCTGGCTAGGTAATCCCTGAGCAGGAAAAAAGGTCCCCCAACTCCTTGGCAATGTGACTTTGAGTCTCACGTCATTCTTCTGACTCTCTGGTAGCACTGCTTGGAGCCTTGAGACCTCTTCCCTCCACCCAGAGAGGCACACACAGATGGGACAGCACCACAGCCTCCAGAAGGTCTGCCTGTAGACTACCACCCTGCAACCTTTTTTTTGTCCCAGACTCAGTCAGGCTATCCTACTACCACCCAGTAACCATTCACCTTCAAACCCTGAACCTCACTAATACCCATCAGGCTTTTTAAGGCAAGTCCCTATGCCATACTATATCTAGCAACAATTTAACAGTAGGATCAATCAATCAAATCTTTATTCATCCAGGCGAGCACCATTGGGCAAGCTCATTTACAAGGTGGACTTGCATTACACATGGTCATAAAGAAAAACGGATAACATAATTGGCAGAGAATACAAAAATAAGACAAGGTACAAACATTGATGTAAGGACAGTAATAAATGTGTTCAGTTGAAAAGGCACATTAAAGATCTATCCCAGCTATGAGAATTAGTCAGTGCAGCGAGTCCCGGTAGGAGGTAAATTCATGACGGGACTAAGAGTGGGGAGAATTAAGGATGGCCAGCTATGGCACCAGGAGGTACCGGCGGCCAGGCTCACAGCAAAGGGGTTCATGGCTCATCAGGGCAGAGTAAGTAGCGTGGATCAAGATGTAGTTGAGAGAGGCAATGGCTGCCCAGGGGCAACAAGCAGTATCCTAGTGGTATTCTCGGAATAATTTGGGAGCTTGAGGAGCACAAGCTGCTCAGGACAATTATAGGTAGCAGTTTCGGAGGCGCCACCATAGGTATTCTTGATCGTGCAGTGATTATCCTTGGAGGACTTAGGGGGGTCAGTGGCCCTAGGAGAGGAAAGAGCAGAGCAAGAGAAGGATGAAGACAGGAAGGGTGAGGCAATGGTAGGGGAAGGAGGGGGGGTGCTGACATGATGGAAAAGCGTAGGTGAGTAAAGAGGCTATAGCAAAGTAAAGTCAGTGAAAGCAGTGACATTTGTCGTCGGTTAGTTTTGCATATAGGGACTTAAACACTGTGGTAGTTACTGTGGTTCTTAGCTTCAGGGTTTTCTGGATTTCATTCCAGAGTGATGGAAGTGAGTAGCTTATGGCTGCAGTCCCAAAACATGTGCAGACCCTGGGGATATTCAGGGTGATGAAGAAGTAGCTCCTTAGGGCGTATTTTCTGACTTTGCTTAAGGGCAGGAGATCAGAGATGTAGCATGGAAGTTTTCCAGCAAGTGCTTTCAGAGTCCAGGTGGCCGCATTTCTTTTTCTTCTCGATTGAAGGGAGGTCCAACCTACAGCATCATACAGAGAACAGTGGTGGGTGGAGGAGGGGAGACCGGTAATGAAGCGCAGTGCTCTGTGATACAGGACATACAGCTTACTCAAATATGAGGCATTGCAGTGGCAGTAGATAAAGTCAGCGTAGTCTAGCAGGGAGATGAAGGTAGCCTGTACGAGCTGTTTCCTTGCCTCCGTAGTTAGAAAGTGGTTTATTCGATAAAAAAGCCCTAGCCTCTGTCTTAGCTTTTTTACCAAGTCCTCCAAATGTTCTCTGAATGACAGCTTGTGATCTAGCCAGATTCCCAGGTATTTGAACTTGATGACATAGTCCAGGTTTTCCCCCAATAGGGTAGTGATAGGAGGGTGTGTGCCAAGGGCAGAGTGGGATGGTGGGTTGCTAGGGGAGAGAGAATCATCGCCTTGGTTTTTTTGGCATTAAGTAGCAGTTTTTTATTGAGAAGCTGGTGCTGGAGAATGTCGAAGTCCAATTGCAATGCTTTGCAGGCAGCTTCAGGTGTAGACTGACTTAGGCACAGTACCGTAGCATCTGAAAACAGGTGGATATTGGCATTTTTTTATACCCAGGTCGATACTGTTGATATATATGGTGAAGAGTATTGGTCCCAGTATGGATCTTTGAGGGACACCTCTAAGTAACGGTTTGGGGGGGACAACTCCCCTTCTGCTATTACCTGTTGTTGCCTATCCATTAGGTAGTTCTGAAACTGGCCCATAGAGATGTCATCTAGGCCTAACATTTTTAGTGATGAGAGAAGTAGGGAGTGGTCAACCATATCAAATGATTTGCTGAAGTCCAGGAAGATAGCACATACGAACTGTTTGTTGTCGAGGTCATGTAGCCAAACATTGGTGACCTTGGCCAGTGCTGAGACTTACTGTGGTTCATGCGGAAGCCTGATTGCATAGGGTTTAGAAAGTTTGTCATTTCCAGGTAGTTGCGCAGCTGGGCATTTACTATTTTTTCCAGGATTTTGGAGAGTATTGGGAGTAGTGAAATTGGCCTACAGTTATTTAGGTCACAAGGGTCCCCGGATTTGAAGAGTGGTACAATATGGGCAGTTTTCCATAGTTCAGGAAGGGACCCCTGGGGAGTGAGAGATTGAACAGATGGGTGATGGGCACTGCCAATACATGCCAGGCAATTTTTATGAAGTAGGGGTCCAGGGCATCCACACCGGTGCTTTTCTTGATATCCAGGTGAAGTAGGTGTTCTTCAACTTCTTTTAGGGTAGCTGGTGAGAAGGAGAAGGCAGCTTTCATTGGATTTGGGTCTGGAGGTAGTATGTTCATGTGGGAGTACAGCTTACAGGCAGGCGAGTTGTTGAAAGCCAGGCCAGCTGAGGCAAAGTGGTTGTTGAATGCTTGTAGTATTTCATTTTTGTCACGAATTATGCCATTATTGGTGGATATTTTTGAGGGGAGTGCATTGTCTGTTGTGTGTCCAGTGAGATTTTTTTATGGTGGTCCAGAATTTTGTTGTGCAGTTTGAAGTGGCGTTTAACTCTGAACAATAGAAATTGGATTTGGTTTCCCTGATCAGCTTTGTACATAGGTTCCTGGCGGTTCTGAAGAGACACCAATCCTTATCCAGCTACGATTTACGAGTGCATTTCCAAAGCTTGTCCCTATTTAGTAAAGCAGCTTTGAGGTCAGTAGTAAACCATCGCTATGTTCTTCGCTTTATATGGGTTTTGGCCATGGGAGCATGGGTGTTAAGGGCATGGGTTAAGATTTCTTGGAAGATGGTAAAGGCACTGTTTACTGATTTTGCTAGGTAGAAGTTTTGCCAAACAGAAGAGTCCTTGAGGTCATTGATATAGGCCAGTGGGTCGAAGTTCCTTTTAGATCTCTTGGTCAAAAATCTCGAGTTTGGTTTGGGCATATGACTGGATCTCACACCTGCAATAAAACTGTGGTCGCTGACATCTGCGTGGAAGATTCCTGCATGGGAGAAAAGATGGGGTTTATTTACTAATAGGACATCTAGGAGGGTGCTACTTGACGGGTTTTTCTTATTGGTACATGTAGGTTCATTGATAAGTTGTGAGAGACCATGGGAGTCACAAAAGGATTTAAGTGGAAGTGAGGTGTTGGACAGCCAGTCGTAGTTGAGGTCACCCATTATTATAGTTTCAAGGTTGGCGGAGTCCATCATGGATGAAAGGTGGCTAAGTAGCTGTGGTCCCACGGAAGGGGGTCTGTAGCAGCTGATTAGTCTGATGGCTGACACAGGGGATGTCTCAGTTTTAAGGGACAGACATTAATATGCATTTGAGAGCGAGGAGGAGGAGTCGAGGATAGTGACTGACAGTTTGTCCTTTGTGTAGACGACAACTCCACCACCCCTGGTTTGTCTGTCAGCTCTGAATAGGAGATAATTCGGTATGGCAATCTCCTCATCAAGCGTAGATGGACGAAGCCAGGATTCTGTTATGACAAGCATGTCGGGTTCTGTATGGGTAATCCAAGCTTGTATAGTGGACAGTTTTTTCAGGAGGCTACATACATTAACATGAAGCTGATGCCCTTGAGCCTAGGGAGATCTGCAGGTGAGGCAGTGCCATTTGTGGGCCCAGGATTAAGTTCCACATTACCTAAACATAGTAACAGGAGGAGTATAAGTTTCTTTAATGCTGCAGATGATAATTTAGAGATTTTTTTACTTCTCCTAGTGGAAGTAACATCTGAGTCTGTTTGCGGAGGCTTGTTGTAGGTGGTGTGTTGTCCTGCCATTACATAGTATAGCGCCCTAGCTGTGAAGTACCACAGGGTGTCTTCACTGGGTGAGATGGCTGACTCTTTCCCACTGGCAACTGATGTCCTATTATAAACTGATAGTATCCTCCATGGTAAGAGTGCAGAGGTGCAGAGGTGTTACAGGAGTGGAGGAGAGACTTGATGTACACGCATTCAAAGGGGGAAGGAAGGATCCTGATCCCTGAATCACCCTAGCAGCTAGCAACAGTTTACCTACACCCCCTACTATCTAGAAACACACAAAACCTTGTATCAGTTAAGAACAAACAACACCATACTAAAGACAAGGAAAAACAACAGCAAGCCCCTTAGCCCACTGACACGTTTAGCTGGCCTCCCAAGTACAGCCACCCTATAATGCAGTCCCCAGCAGGCTTACCTGGGTAGAGGTTCTCTTGGCTCGGCAGACGAGCCAAGTGACTGACTGCTGGCTGCCTCGTTTGGCTGACTCAGGTGGGCAAACTCCGATGTCCTTTATGTATTGGTCCCCACCAGGGGCCACAGTGTGAGGGGCTACTTGATAGCCTAATCCTTAAGAAAGCCCCTGCCACTTCCTGGTTCCTAGGCAGTGCCCGGGATTGACTGTCGATGGGGAATAGCAAGATTGCTCTCTGACCAAAAGCTAACTACAGGGAGGACTAGATGCAGACACCTGCCTCACTTCTGCCTAAGCCACACATGCCAATTTACAGCTCTCTCCTGACCCAGCTAGCTGCAAAGCTGATTATCAGTTCCCTTCCCTCAAGACTAACACACTAACTCTTGCATTTTTGCTTTTACCCTAACTGAAGGTCCCAATTTACCTTGCAGACTCTACACTTCTACTAAAGTATCTGTCTACCTACCCTCTAGTCAGAAATGTTCTTGCTAGGTGAACAGTGTGAGGGGAAAGGGGACCAGAACCCTTTATTCTTTTGATGCATTTATTCTTTTCTAAATATGCATCTGCTTCAGGTACAAGATGGCTACCAGATCACATGATCAAGTAGTATATGACAGCTTATGTTAGAGGTCTGATGTTCTCATGGGAAAGTTAACAGGAAAGCCAGGAAGGAGGCACTAAAGTAGTAAACCCAGTGGGGTGTTCTTCATGGAGATGTTCCCATGCTGAAAAAAGGACCCAGGTGGACATCATTATGGTAGCAAGAAGGTGCTGAAAAGTGGGTATACACACACACACACGCTCTCTCTCTCAAAGAGGGCTGGACAACATGGAACTGTCACTCAAAGTGAGTGAGACCCCTCCCCACAGAGAGGAGAAATATATTGTGGTGCTATAAGCAGGCTCTTTCTCTTAGGCTGGAACATCGGACAATGCCAGAGCCCCTGCCATACAAAGATTAGCTGACTGGTAAGATAGCACAGTGAGGGATGGTACTTCTGTAACTAGGGCAGGTGAAGGATTTTAGATAAGGATAGCACAGAACGTTGCTGTACACCAGCTATCTGTTAACTTGCTTTATTTTCTGTTACTTAGTAAACGTGCAATCCTTTTGTCTTCTTGTAAATACGTCATGTTGTAAATATTTGTAGCATTTTAGTAAAGATTCTATTTTTATAGAATCAGTGACTGCTTGTTTTATTTAAAAAGGTAATTTTACTATTTCTGCTGGACTCTGTTTGCAGTCCATCTCCGAAGGGGCACTCTACCCACAATTATTGTGTTGACCTTCCTTTCCTCGAGCAAGGAGGAGGTAAAAAAACAGGTTTCTTAGTTCCTGTTGGTAAAAACCTCATGGTGGCAGTGAGCTGGAAGTCCCTGGTGAGTGGGGATTTCCATTACAGACAACATCAAGCTCCTTCCCAACCCCCTCCTCCCTGGTGATCTCCAAGATCTGCCCTCCAGTTCTCCCTGCCAAAGCACCTGGAATGCACTGTACTACCCTGTCCATCCATTTCCCTGTCCACAACTCAGTCCCCTTGACTATGAAATCTTCCACTATCGACTGCCTCCTCTTTGGCTGAGGGACTGTCCCACCCTCCTTGTGGCCTGCTACCTTGAGGACCCCTACCTCCTCTCATACTCCTACCTCAGATGTCTCCTCTTGTCTTCCCCGTCCACCAGAATGGTAAAGGAATTGCACAGTGGTAAGGTCTGATGGCTGCTGTCACTCCATCTTCCATCACCCCCTGAGGCCCACGAAGGTTCAGACTCTCTTCTTCCTTGCTGGCATCCTTTGAGGGAGCAATGGCAAACTACAGTAGGTAGCCCTGGGTTAGGCAGATGGTGCCCTGAACTTGTGCCAGTTCAGCCCAGAGTCCAGCAACTTCCGTTCTCAGCCTAGACAGGTGCCAGCATATGGGTCAACACCTCAGCCTCCAGAACATGTCTCTAAAGATTGCAGTCCTGCACCCATTACACTGCACCACTCACATGCCTGATGATTTGTTTATTCTCCTGACTTTTTGCTTCCCTGCCTTTCCCTTGTCACTGACACCCCTTTTAGTTCCCTTTACATTTCCCCTTCTGAGTTTCTGTTCCACCCCTTACCCTAGATAGGGGTTTTCTTCAATTCCCTTTTTTTGGTCCCTTGGTAATTTCAGATAGTAGGCTTCCTAAACTCACTTTCTCCCCCTACCCTAGCTAGGGTGTTGCCTGTATTCCCACCATACTGTGTTTTTCAGTTGCCCTTAACTTGACCTTTGTAGGTCTTACCCTCCCTACCATACATCATTGTTTACCCCTATCCAACTGACAGTGCACCCCCATCAGAAATTGTACAGGGCAATTGCACTAGCAGCTGTATACGGAAAGGAAAACTGTTTGTTTGTTTGTTTGTTTTTTGTGATCAGCCAGTAGTAGTACAATTGCTGTAACTATTAGGGAGTCTTGCATCCTATGCTGCAGTGTGGCATGTGTGCAGTGCTGTAATTCCCAGGCACCAGCCCTGAAATTCATAATATAGTAGAAGCGCAATCAAAACTTGTACAGAGAAATTGAGTTAGCAGCAGTATTTTAAAAGAAAAACAATGTTTGTTTTGTGATCAGCTAGTATCAGAAAAAACACCATACTTAAAAGGTAGTCCTTCATTGTACAGTATGTCACAGTGTGGTACACATACAGTGCTGTAATTTCCATGCCTCAGCAGTGAAATTCACCATAGAGCAGTAACACTATCGGAAACTATATAGGGGTATTATGCTAACAGCTGTATATTAAAAGGAAAAACAGTGTTTTATGATCAGCCAGTAGTAGTAGTAGCAGCAAAACAAGTTCACTACTTATAAGAAGGTATTATGTCATGTGTCACAGCACACTACACATTCAGTGCTGCAGTGCCCATACATCAGCACTGAAATTTTCCACATAGCAGTAGCACCATCAGAAATTGTACAGGGTACTGTAGTTGTGATAGCTGTATATTTTTGCTTTAATCAGCCAGTAGTAGTACAATCACCTTTCCTATCAGGGAGTCCTGCATTGTGTATCACAGTGCATTACACATGCAGTTCTGCAGTTCCCATGTGTGTAAGCACTGAAATGCATCTAATAGCAGTAGTGGCATCAGAAATTGTACCGAGAAATTGTGCTAGCAGCTATATATTAAAAGGAAAACAGAGTTTGTTGTTGTGATTCGACAGTAGCTGTAGAATCGCCCTACTTATAAAAGGGTACTATATCCTGTGTCACAGTGTGGTACATGTGCATTACTGTAATTCCAATGCATCAGCACTGAAATTCACCATACAGCAGTACCACCATCTGAAATTGTACAATTAAATTGTGCTAGAGGTTGTATATTAAAAAAATATTTTTTGTGATCAACCAGTAGCAGTACAGGTGCCCGTCTCATAAAGGGGTCCCTGCCTCATGTGAAGCAGTGTAGTTTGCATGCCATGCAGTGATGTCATTTTCAAGGGTAAGAACTGAAATTCACCTTACAGCAGTAGTGCCAGCTGAAATTTTACAGGGAAATTATGCTGGCAGTTGTATATTAAAAGGAAAACAGCATTTTATTCTGATCAACCAGTTGCACTACAAGCACACCACCCAAGTCGAGCTCCTGAGTCATATGCAGCAGCACAGTATCTGTGCAGTGCTGTCATTCAAAGATGTCAGCACTTAAATTAACCATACAGCAAATGCACAATTTGATAAACAAATATTTGCTGAAACTGTGCATTTTTCAGAACTCATTTTTTTAAATGCATGATTTAGGGGAAAAATGCACCATTTTGGAAAAAAACAGAAAGCAAAACTGCATCTGATTTTAACACAGTTTTGTGAAAATTGCACAAATGCAAACTGGCAATTCTCTAAAATTTCAAGACAGTACTAGAAATTTTGCCCAGCAGTAATTCATACTAGAATGTCATATTATCTTGGTAGGTACCATTTATAGAAAGCTATAACTTTGACTTGAATGGCCTCCTATAGAAGGGGCTTTCGAAGACTTGAAATCTTTTGTAAAAATTATTTGACTTATCTCACTAAAGGTATTACCCAAGAAATGTCCACTAGATTCTCTTCTGAACAATATGTGGGTAAGGATATGTATGACCTGGACACCATTATGATCTGGAAAAGCTATTAAATCTAGTAGCAAGGCCTTTTTTAATACAACCAAAAGTTTCATATTATAGACAACATATGGCACAATTGGTCCTTTAAATCTGAAACCTGTTTAAAAGATTGTGTCCTTAGTACTATAGTATAATACTGTCTCTAGTAGAATACTTTTTGACCATTCATCTTAGCCATGTTTACTTCCATTTAAGTTACTTTCATTATAACAACTATATTATGATCAATGACATGTACCACATTAAAAAGAGAGATGAGTTTGCAGTAGAACCACGATGTCATATCTTTCCACAAACACGCAGGTAATCAAAACTGCCAAAATTGAAAAATAAGTATTATTCATAGTTCACAGTTTTTATAAAAATGTGTGTTCTTACACAAATGTAATTTTCTCTGGAAAAATGATTGTGTCTTATTCAGGCACACAGAACTACTGTACATTATCTGCAATTCAATGCACTGTGGGGAATGCTTATACACATCTAAAAATTTACAGGGTAATTAGGAGATTATAAGGTCAGCTTCTTGCATATGAAAAAAATGAAAACACTTTAAATGTTACTCTCACTTTCTGCTGTTCCATTAAGAAAAAATAAACTAGGGTGTTGTTACACGTATGCATATTTTATACAAGAAGTGGTAAATGATTTTCTATTGTGCAGAGAACTTTAGGAATCTAGAACAGTACAACTGACAGAAAACACTTTTTTTCTTTTAATGACTGTTTTTTGTTGCTAATTTTGAGATCTGTATGTCTGGTTATTGCATCAAACATCAAAGTTGCAGCTGCAGAGCTTTTCACAGAATAGAACAGAAGTATTTGTTTTCAGCACACACGCATACAGCATAACATAATCATACAGTACATAATTGGTTTTGTCCAGATGCTAATATACAAAATATCTACATGATATTGCATGCAGGGTCAGCCTTAAGGACAGGCAAACTAGGTGCACCCATTGAAAGGAGGAGTCAAAAAGACGGAGCACCTTACCCCCATACCATTTTTTATTTGTGTACTGTGTTCAGTGTGTTAACATTGGCAGATTCCTTGCATGCTGCCTGTAAATTATGCAGCATCAACCCCACAATCACTGGACAGACTGCAGTGCAAGGGCAGGCGGGGCCTAACTGCAGATCCTCTGAAAAAGAAGTTCATTCCAGCAATCTCTCATGCCCAGCCCAACAGTTTACTGTCACTTTTGGAATTCAGCATCATTTCTATGTAAGTGCTGTAGGCTAGGCAAGTCAGATGATGTGACAACCATGACGCGTCTACTCCTCTTCAAAGGCCTCTAGCACTGCAGACAGAATCCAGGGGAGGGTGATACTGACCCATTTGGAGCATGACTCACACTTGACCGGGGGTATTGATGGTGATGGACAACTATGACCATCCATCTCTCCTCACACTGTACATATCCAGGTATCAATTATTATTTTCAGAAATTGCAAATCCACTCCAGCCTCCTCCCACTGGAATATGTTTTTTTGTTATGTTTAGTATTTGCACTACTGCTGACTCATACATGATTATCCTCCTTGTTACAATAGAGTAGAAGGTCAGGGTTACAGAAACACTGCACAAAGGAAGAACCTGTGGGTCCTATTGTGTAATCCTAGCCTTAATAACTACACTTTTGATTGAGTACTGTAGTTCATAGAATTTTGGCCAACTCCACAGTAGGTACTGAGATAGTCAAGGCAGGCTAAGGACTAGCACCTTTTTTTCAGTTTAAGGCTGCCAGGGGCATAGTTTAGAAGCCTTTACTTCAAAGATGTCCCCTGTACTGAAGATGTCTTAGCTCAGGCCGTAAGGAAGCAAATCTCAGTGCTGTATTTTGGAATCACGTTTCTGTTCTATGCCCATATAATTTATGGATCTATAATATCTATATCTATCTATAATGCCCATAATGCATTCACTTATTTTCTATGACAATGATAGTGCTTTTGAGGGAGGGGGCTGGTGGGGGAGCTGGCAGGGGGGTTAAGAATATTTTTCTCAGAGGGGCATTTTTTCAAGTTCACCTAGGGGTGCCACATACCCTAAGTCTGTCCCTGACAAGCTACTGCTGTATTATCTATGCTAATGTGTTCTGGACAGTGTACTAAACCGCACAGCACTATGTTGTCACACTTTATTCGTTACACTTTATAGAATATTACTAATATATTCTGATGGGTCCATTCAGTGTAAGCCTGTAAGTATGCTAAACCCTGTATACTCAATGAAAACATTGATTTTAGTCAAATTTCTTTCCTGTTGGACCCATTAACAGGTGAACACAGTATGGGATGAGGGCAACTACAGTTAACGGAATAGATGCACCCTTGCAAAATGAGAGTGTATAAAATAAAAGCTCAGTGTGTGTAGGTATCTCAATAAAGTCATACAGCTGTAGTGTTGTCAGTGAAGTGCCTATACACATTAATTTGAAACTTAGTTTGTACCCATTTTTGCCTTTGCAGCTCTGAATAAATATCTGTGAGTTGAGAGCTAGACCTAACCCAAAGAAGGCCCCTAAATTTCTAACCAGTCCGGCAAATGGCGTTGTGTCAAGATGTATCCAGTCAGGATTGGCACACCACTTCTTAGCTTTAGGAACTGACCACAGAAGGTCAACATCGATCTGTTTGAGAGCCAGGTAAAAGATGACAGCAAAGAAGAACAAAAACAGGTTTGTCTTGAGGTATGTTCCCAAACTCGCTGTCTGGATGGAAGGAATATGTTCAAATGCTTCTGCCACAAACATGCCTACAAAATCAGGAATTACAGATTAGCAACATGATCCTCACTATTTCTAACATACACTTTGTCCATTTCCTTCAGATGCATTTTTCATTTAAATTGTTGCACCCTGGGATAGTCCCAATGAAATTAAATATCTCCCTTTCATCAGAGTCCTGGGGAAGCAGACAGGAAAGTGACATAATCATGTTTGTATATACTGTACAAAATGTAGAAGTATACAAAAAGACACAACCCAGTAACATGGTAATTTAAGCTTAGATGGGACTATAAAACCATCACTTTCACCCTCCCCACTCCCCACCATGGTACATAAGCAGACATGAATACGTATTCTATGCTCTGTACTAACTTAAAGTGTATTGTGTAAATAGGTACTAACTTAAAGATAGACATCAGTCTAACCACAGTCTTTACAAATGTAAAACTAAAACGTTCTGTCTAAACAAGCATACACAGCAGTACAAATTAAGACTTGATCTGTTTTATGCGTAGTAAAAGAAATACAGAACAAAATACTGAAGTGGTCAGTTACAGCACTGAAACCTGTAACACTGTATAACTGCATCCCTTAAGATATAAAGTGTATCAGCATTACCTCCTATAACTCCCAGAACAACTTGATGAGGAAAATGAGTTGCTATGAAAACCCTGGAGATGCAGACGCTGATCTGAATGATCCAGAAAGCAGCCCAAAGAACTAACCAGGTGATCCTAAGGGGAAAAGGAAATACAAACTAGTGTTCAAGGCCAATGTGCATTTGAAAGAATAACTTGTGCTATACATGTAATATTTATTTTTGTTATCTTCCAGTGCTTAGCATACCCTGCAAAAGCATGGGATACTTTGGGGGTTACACCAAGAGGAAATAAGGATTTTAAGTAATGTAATTAGACTATTTTAGCAACACATTTTCAAAACTGAAGTAATACCATTATTTGTTATGCTTCTATATGACTCAAAATTCAGAAAATGTAAATAAAGTGTTATTTTTGGAAAGGCTTTCCAGGACATTTATACACTAATTGTATATCTCTATGGGGCAACCATGTCAACCTAACTCCAAGTTTTCCATTAAAAAACATTACATTTCAAGCTCTTATTGTTCGAAAGTTAGACCTTTAAAAGGTAATGTAAAATAGGCCTAACCTTTGAACTGCTAGGGCTAAAGACTTCATTTATCAAAGGCAGTAAGGACAGAGATGGGGCAAAAAGGGGTAAGGCCATCAAAACATGGAGGGTAATGAGTACCAATGCCCATAGTCTAGGTAACAAGCTCCCTGAACTGAAAGCCTTGATGGAAGAGGGATGCCTGGACATCGTGGCAGTCACAGAAACATGGTACACAGAGAACCATGACTGTGATGTCAACATACTGGGGTACACAATCTACAGGAGGGACAGGAAGGGTAGAAGAGGAGGAAGAGTAGCGCTCTATGTAAGGGAAGGGATCAAAGCAATGGAACTAAAGGGTAAACAGGGAGGAGAGGAGGCACTGTGGGTCACCCTGGAGACTGGAAATGGCACCACAATCCGCACAGAGGTTGTATACAGACCCCCATCTCAGGGGGAGGAAATGAACAAGGAAATGATAGAAGGCATCCTTAGAATGGTAGAGAAAGGGGAGATGTTGCTGATGGGGGACCTGAATATGCCAAATGTTAACTGGAGCACCCTTGTTGCAGCCACATCCAAGAGCAGGGTCATTCTCGGTGCCCTACAGGGGGCATACCTCAGACAGCTAGTGTTGGAACCCACTTGGGAGTGAGCAATCTTAGACCTGGTACTCTCAAATGGGGACAGAGAGAGGATCTCAGATCTAGAAGTGGGTAGCCATCTGGGAACAAGTGACCACCAAACAGTGTGGTTCATGATAAATTCAGCTGTAGAGTCAAGTCATACAAAAGTGAAGGTACTGGACTTCAGGAGGGCTGATTTTGTCAAAATGGGAGAGTGCCTCAGAAAAGCACTAGCAAACAGGCAAGAAGATGGGGTACAGCAACAATGGGGAAACATCAAAACTGCCATCACAGAGGCAATGAGCCTTTGTGTGAAGCAAATAAACAAATCAAAATGAAAGAAAAAAACACTATGGTTCTCAAAAGAGGTGGCGGGGAAGGTTAGGGAGAAAAAGATAGCATTCAGGAAGTATAAGGAAACACAGAGGGAACAGGACAGAGAACTGTACCAGTTAAAGCAGAAGAAAGCAGGGAAGGCAGTCAGACTTGCAAAGGCCCAAACCAAAGAAAAGAAAGCCAACTCAGTTAAGAAGGGGCCTAAAACCTTTTATAGGTACATTAGGGAATAAAGAAAGACAAAGGGAGGGATACTGAGGCTGAATAAAGAGAAGCATGGGTGGGCAGAGAGGGAGAGGGAAAAAGCAGGGATACTGAACAAATACTTCTGATCAGTATTCACAAAGGAAGAGGAGGGGGAGGTACCTAATCCCATCAATAGAAGCACTCTGGGTAGGGGGGTTGATATAAGTCCTTTCATAGAAGAAAGGGTTCTAAAAGAACTCCTAAAACTGAAGGTGGACAAAGCAATAGGGCCTGATGGGATTCACCCCAGAATTCTAAAAGAACTAAGGGGAGAACTAGTAACACCATTAACTACCCTTTTTAACAAATCATGGGAGGATGGTGTGGAACCTGAGGACTGGAGGAGGGCGGATGTGATTCTCCTTCACAAAAGTGGGAGCAAAACAGAGGCAGGAAGCTATAGACCTGTCAGTTTGGCCTCAGTGGTAGGTAAAATGATGGAATCACTCTGAAGGAAAGAATTGTTGAGTACCTAGAGGCCAGTGGGGCACAGGACCCAAGCCAGCATGGATTCACAGTGGGAAGGTCATGTCAGACAAATCTAATTGATTTCTTTGACTGGGTGACCAAAGTAGTAGACCAGGGAGGGGCTGTGGACATGGCCTACCTAGACTTTAGCAAGGCATTTGACACAGCCCCACAGAAAAGATTAATAAACAAATTAGCCAGCCTGGGAGTGGGTCCCAGGGTGGTAGCCTGGGTAAAACACTGGCTGGACAACAGGACACAGAGGATAATAGTAAATGGAGTCCACAGTGAAGAAAGTGGGGTTACTAGTGGGGTACCGCAGGGTTCAGTACTGGGTCCGGTCCTTTTTAATGTCTTTATAAGTGACATTGCAGAGGGACTGGAAGGAAAAGTATGTCTCTTTGCAGATGACACAAAGATCTGCAACAGGGTTGATACACAAGGTGGGGTGGAAAGGATGAGGAGGGACTTGGCAAGGTTGGAGGAATGGTCAAATATATGGCAGCTTAGATTCAACGCAAAGAAGTGCCCAGTAATGCACCTGGGAAACAAAATCCAAGGGGAAGAGTACACAATGGGGGGTGAGATACTGACAACAACAAAAATGGAAAGGAAGCTAAGGGTAGTTATATCAGACATTCTAAAGGTGGGCAAACAATGTGAGAAGGCAGTAAGGAGGGCTGGGGGATATTGGAATGCATAAGGAGAGGCATCCCCAGTAGAAAACAGGAAGTTGTTATCCCTCTGTACAGACAGTTGTTGAGACCCGCCTGGAGTACTGCATGCAGTTCTGGAGACCCCATCTCTGCAAAGACATAGACAGGGTGGAGGCTGTCCAGAGGAGGGCAACCAAAATCGTGTAGGGTCTGCACGAAGAGAGACTAAAGGAGTTTGATATATATACCCTCGAGGAAAGGAGGGAGAGGGGGACATGGTAGAAACTTTCAAGTACCTTAAAGGAATCAACAAAGTCCAAGAGGGTAGCACCTTTCAGAAAAAGAGATGTGCAAGAACTAGGGGTCACAATTTGAAGATAAAGGGGGGACGGCTCAGAGTTAATGTGAGGAAGTATTTTTTCACAGAGAGGGTTGTGGATGTGTGGAATAGACTTCTTGAGGAGGTCATGGAGTCAAAAACAGTGGGGGAATTCAAGAATGCATGGGACAGACATAAGGCAATTCTAGTGGGTGGTAGGAGGAAGTAGGCTGTTGGTTAACTAGGATCTGTAGCTTATCCATTAGGTAGGGAAATGGGCAGACTAGGTAGGTCAAGCTGTCCTTATCTGCCATCAGATTCTATATTTCTATGTTTCAAATTCTATGAAAGCTTGGAGTTAGTTCAATATGGTTACACTATCATGATACATATTCTATATATCAATATACTGGAAACACACTTTTGTTGTATTAATACACTAATAATACAGTTCCACAAATGTGTAGTTTTTCAGTATATTACAGTATATACTTATGCTGTATCAGTATACTAATAATATACTTACACTGTATCAACAGTAAGACATTTTTAAAGAATTTAAGACAATTTTAATCTAATTGCAGATATTAAATACTTTTTGACTGTATACATGCTGGAGTAAAAACATTAGGAATTTAGTTACATATAAAGTGGATAGATAGCTATATAGATAGGCAGACAGTAGATAGACAACAGGTAGGAAGGTAGATAGATAGGTAGACAGACAGGCAGGCAGGCAGACAGACAGATAATTACACTGGGAAATACTAGTGGTATTTCATCAAAAATAAACTGATCTTTTTTTACTTTTCTTCATCCCTGTTTTTCTGTTTTGTTCCCCACCTATCCCCCCTGAGGATATTGGCTACCACAGCTGCACTTTCCCTTGACTAGGAAAGTGCAAGACTGGCTGCCTTCACTGCTGATGCCAATGCAGTTCCTTTGCTGGCCAGCAGATAGGGTGTATGTCAGGTGGCTTGTCATCTCCCTTATTTCCCAGGAGCCAAGCACTTCAGCTCTGTGACATGCCCATCCCACAGCCAGCTCTAGTGTGGGATTCTGAGGCTTCCATGCATACATAAATTATTGGTAAACCCCCTGACTGAGAAATACATCACAATATTGTTTGGTATTAAATGGTAGGCTATTTCCACAATTGCAGGAAAATTAAGGGCTGGATGGAGAAAGAAATTAATGTGTGAAGTACCAGTTTGGTCAGATCAAATACAACAAATATTCCCTCCAGATTTTAGTTTTTGTTTACAATGTATTTACCCAGACTAGCCGCCTGAAATGTAAACTCTTGTTTTCATTGGGGTCCTGCCTCTACCCAAGCACTTAGATGTTTAGTAACTTGCTCAGGGTCATATAGTGAACCAATGGCTGTGTTAGGATATGAGTGCAGCATACTGCTTTACCCACCAAGTCACATTTTCCCATCTGCACTGTAACTTGTCCGAAATCTAACATGCCACTTCCTAGCTTAGCTAACTCATACCACACATGTAAATCCATTTCAAAAAGTATGCTTTACACTGTTTATATTTTACCTTACAAAATACAAACTATTTTATAATCAAGCACCATACATCCAGTACCCTAGAATTTTGCTGTGTGATGACTTGCCAGTTTGGGTTTTTGATTGAAGCTTCAGCAGTGATTCAATTGGAAAGGCTGGATTTTCAAAAGGGTCAGATGGAGACGCAAATGCATGTTGTGCATGTTTCAGTGTCCGTCTGAAGGAGTCAAGCAGTCCAGATGCTATTTTCAAAAGATATGACCGCTTGCAACAAAAAGTCATACTTATGGATAACAAATGACAGAAATGCAGCTTGCATAATTTAATTTTTTTTTTATTTAGCTATAATCGCATCTTTCTTGTGCCACAAATTTTGGAAGCTGTTAGACAATCTTTAGATTGTCCAACAGCTGGGATGGATTTGCCTTTTGAAAAAAGCGGTAGTTGGATCTCAGATGGATTTTTTGAAAATTCTATCTGAACAATTTTACAGTGAAACGCTCACCTCTAAATTTGTGGTATGGAAACTGTCATCTCTAAGTGATGGAATTCTCCTATAGCATTTGTAAGAGGTGTGGGAACTGAATTTTTTTATTTAATTTTTTTTATTTCATTTTAGTCTTTGGTAACCGGATAAAGTTCCTGTGGGTTCCTACCTAATTTAACCCAACTCTGGTTATGTATCCATATCCTAGTGTGAGAATGGGACACATAGCCATGCAAACATTGTTACATGGTTCCAGTTTCTATATAGCATTTTATTACAGGCATAGACTTATGTGAGTTCCGCTCTGTATTCTCATTTTGGTGTTGTCTCAAGTAAGTTTGCACAGGCTCTTTCAGTGTTTATACATTATATCCCATAATTACTCCAGAGATGCTCCTACATGCAAAAATTATTATATAAAATCTGATCAAAGTTTGGCTTTAGAAAACTGACTGATGGAAAGTCCACAGTATTGAACAAATGCTGATAAATCAATATAGTAACCACATGGAACACAGAATGCATCAGCAGAAAAGTACCAGTAGGCCCATCTAGTCTGCCCCATTTTCCATGCCTAAAACTACACCCCAGACTCTATTTGGCCAAGGGTGTCCCTCCCTCCTCCTTTACCTCCCATGTATTATACCCATGTGCCTATCCCACACATGCTTGAAGCTCCCCATTGTCTTCACCTACACCACCTCCTCTGACAGCCTGTTCCAAGCATCCACCACCCTTTCTGTGGTGAAGTATTTCCTCACATCCCTCTTAAACTTCCCCCTCAAGCTTCATGACATATCCCAGTGTTCTAGTGCTCCTCCTCCTCCTTCTGTTTGAGTGACTTACCTCCTGCACCTTGTTCACTCCCCATGAGGTACTTATAGGTCTCAGACATGTCCCCTCTCACTTTCCTCCCCTCTATGGAGTACATGTTGAGCTCCTGCAGTATTTCCCTATGTAGTTTCTCATGCAGCTCCATGCACCATTTTAGTAGCCCTCCTCTAGATCACTTCCACCTTGTCAGTGTCCTTTTGGAGGTGTCACCTCTAGAATTGGACACAGTACACCAGGAGTGGTCTCACAAGGGAGCAATACAGGGGTAACGTCACTTGGTTTCTCCTGCCAGAGATCCCCCTCCCTTTGCACCACAGCATCTTGATTTCCTTGCCTGCTGCCCTGTCACACTGCCTTGTCACCTTGAAATCATCAGATATGATCACCCCAAGGTACCTTTCTTGCTTGATACATACCCCCCCATCTTATGCACAACCCTTATGTTTCCCCAACCTAGGTGCATGACTTTGCACTTTTTGTCACTGAAACCCAACTGCTACTCCCTAAATCACTCCTCTAGGTTTCCCAGATCTCTTTGCATTCTCTTAACCCCATCCTGGGTGTCCACCGTGTTGCAGATTTTTGTGTCATCTGCAAAGAGACACACTTCCACCTCCATTTCCTCTACAATATTACATATGAAGATGTAGAAAAGGACATGGCCCATTACCAATTCCTGTGGTACTCCACTTGTCACACTCCCATCTTCTGAGTGACTGCCATTTACCACCACCACCCTCTGCCTCCCATCTTTCAATCAGTTTGATACCAAGCACACCACCTTCTCCCCCACCCCCAGTCTACTAAGTTTCCTTATCAGTCTCCTGTGTGGAACAGTGTCAAAGGCCTTTCTAACTTCTAAATAGGCCACAACCACTGCCCTCCCATGATCCAACTCCCTCATTATCCAGTCAAGGAAATCTTTGAGATTTGTTTGACATGACCTCCTACCTGTGAAGTCATACTGCCAGTGGTCCTGCAGCCCATGTGTATCCAGGTAATCCATCAGTCTCTCCTTCAGCAGGCACTCCATTAACTTCACACACACACACAAAAAGCGGCTATGGAAATCCATGCCAGGAGCACACCATAAATAGAGGATCCACTTTCGCATACAAAGGTGGCTAACTAGACAACTAGTGTGTATTGCTGCATTAAGAAAGAGACCATAGCTTGTCTCTATGTTTAAAAGGCTTTTGTTGACATAAATAGTGTATAACAAACAAGATACTCACCCAGCTGCTGCTGATAGGGTGAGTGTCTTATTTGTTATAAGCTATTTATGTCAATAAAAGCTTTTTAAACATAGAGACAAGCTATGGTCTCTTTCTTAATGCAGCAATACACACTAGTACTCCATCAACTTCCCCACCACTGATGTGAGACTGACCGGTCTGTAATTACTGGCCTCCTCCTTACTACTGCTCTTATGCAGAGGGACCACATCAGCCCTCCCCTATTCTTCTGGAACCATCCCCATCTCTAATGAGGTGTTAATTAGCAGTGCTAAAGGAGCAGCTAGCGTCATGCTCACTTCCTTTAGTACCCGTAGGCGAATCCTGTTTGGTCCCATCACCTTGTTTTTTCTTAAGGGCTTCCAACCCCATTGGACTCTCACTTCTGTAAATGGACTTGTGGCCACTCCTCCAGTGCCTGTTAATGTATGACAGCCCATCCCCCTTCTACTGTGAAGACCAAGCAGAAGTATTCATTTAAAATGTAAAAATTGTTTTTTGGTCTTCCTCTACACATCCCCCCACACCCCAGTCTCATGATCATCACATCATCACCCCTTGCCTTCTTATCCCCATTCTTTACCTCTTAAGTGATCCATTCTTCACTTTAAGCCTTTGCTGCCCTCCCATTGTTTCACTAGATATACCTCCCTGTCTGCCTCCATTTGGGTCTCCTGGTTATTACTAAAAGCTGTTTTCTCCTTTAGTGCCTTAGCTATCTTCTTTAAGAACCACAGTGGCCTCTTTCTCCTCTTACCCTTGCTTATTATCTTTAAACAGGTTGCCATTGCCCTAGTTATTCCCTCCTTTATCCTATTCTCTTGTGCTTTCACACACACTATTCCCCCCTTCCCTCTCCTTCTGTTATGAATCCACCTCAAGCCCACAGTGTATCCTAGTCAACTGTTGCAGCATTATCTTGTCAACTGTAAATGGTGGCTACACCGTGTGCCACCTCATGCATTGCTACACCCCACCCTGTTTTGAGTGTATTAATTTGCTTCCTTGTATATACATTGTATGTTTTTTGTACGATGATATTTAGTTTATCTTGTAACTATGTATACCCCTAAAACTGTGCATTGTATTTATCCCTAACCTGTAAACTGCTGTTATTTTACTCCCTACTCCCCAGTCCCTGGGTTGCACCTGGAAACGAGCCTCTGCTCATTGTGCCTCTCCTGGTCACCAAACTTTAAATAAAAATAAAATAAAAGATATTTTCTGAGGCAGTCTCCCATTTCTTGAAAATCTGCTCTCCTGAAGCCCATGACCCTCAATGAAGTGTGGTTTTTCTTTTGCCCAATCCATATATTAAACCACAGTATACAATGGTCACTTGAACCCAGGGGGCTACCCACTGTCACATCTGCAATGCTGTCCCTGTTCGTAAATACCAGGTCCAGCACTGCCTTGTACCCAGTGGGATCTGTAACCAGCTCCCTGAGAAATGCCCCATGCAGGCAGTCCAGGATGACCCAGCTCCTAATTGTAGCTGTGGCCTGGATGTTCCAGTCCATATCCAGTAGATTAATGTCACCCATAATTATTACTTCCCCTTTGTTTGCCAATTTGCCTATGGCTTCCCCAAGATGCTGTCCATATCCTCCCCATGTGCTGGTGGCCTGTACACCACCTATACGCTTATAAGAAAAAATGACTCACCATAGTAATCTTGTTTCTTCAAAGGGATCACTCACTATGATTAAACTCGATTAAACTTAATGCAGTCAGCCTCCTGTGTTGAACTACCCGGAGAGATGGAATTTTATGCAAATTATGGAACTCTCAGTTGGCTCATGCTACTTTCAAACTGCTGCACTCTGAGTGCTTCAGATTCTTACGGAGCCAAACTGGGTAAAAGACCCACTAGCCAAAAATTAACAAACCTTAAAAATAATATTTTTTGGCCCTTTCAGGTCAAAACATCTTTTACCAACAAACCTAAGAAAACTGAGACCACATGGACACCAACTGGCTAAACAAAGTGAGTCTCTATCTTAACCTATATAGGAGAAAGAAAAAACCCTAATGCAGGGATGCAGAGCAGCTTCTATAGGTTCTAGTAGGGGAGGCAGGAAGGGTCTTTAATCATAATGAGTGATCCCTTTGAAGAAACAAGATTACTATGGTGAGTAATTTTTTCTTCTAACCCCAGGAATCACTCATTATGATTAAACTTAATGCAGACTACCAAGCAGTACCTTTGGAGGTTGGGCAGAGAACCTATTTTGGAAACAGGCTCTGCAGTACTGCTGTACCAAACCTAGCATCACCTCTAGATTGTAAGTCCAGGCTGTAATGCTTTGTGAAGGTGTGTACTGTTTTCCATGTAGCTGCTTTACAGATTTCCAGTAGCGGAATTTCTTTTGAAGCTGCCAATGACGCAGCTGTGCCCCTGATGGAGTGTGCTCTCAGGACCAGAGGTACCTGTTTACCCACCTTACTATAACAAAACTGTATACATGCCACTGTCCAGCAAGCAATTGTACGTTTTGTTGCAGCTCTGCCCTTACCAACTTTACCATATGTGAGAAAGAGCTGTGATTGATTTGTCCTGTAAGATTTGGTTCTGTCAGTGTAGTGTATGAGAGCCCTTTTGACATCAAGGGTGTGAAGTCTCCTTTCTGGAGAACTGGAGTTGTCTGTAAAGAAGACAGGTAGAGTGATAGACTGATTTAAGTGAAAATCAGATACCACCTTGGGAAGGAATTTTCTATTAGTTCTAAGGACCACCTTGTCCCTGTGGAATGAGATGTAGTCCACATTTGTGCACAGGGCTTGTAATTCACTGATCCTTCTGGCTGAAGTAATGGCAACCAGGAAAACAGCTTTCCAAGTTACATACTTCAAATCCGTGGTTGCCATAGGTTCGAATGGTGCATCCATGAGTTTAGCAATGCAAATATTTAGATTCCAGGCCGGAACTGGTTCCCTTAGGGAAGGGTGCAGAAGATTAAGGCCTTTAAAATATTTTCTAAATAGTGGATGAGAAGCCATAGAAATCTCCTTACCAACTGACAGGTAAGCAGAGACTGAAGCTAAGTGAACCTTGAGGGTGGAAGGCCTCAGGCCTAAGGAATGTAAATGTGCAAGGTAATCTAGAAGTATAGCCAAATCAGCCCGGAAAGGGCTCAAGCCTTTACCTGTACACCATATTGTAAATCTTTTCCACTTAGAGGCATATGTCTTCTTAGTAGAAGGCTTCCTGGAACCCCTAAGCACTGTCAGCACCTGTTCTGATAGATTAAGGTTAGCAAACTCTAAATCCTCAAGAGCCACGCCTTGAGCCTCAGTGATTTGAGATTGGGGTACAGGATCTTACCCTGAGAGGAGGTTAACAGGTTGTGCCTCCTGGGCAGATGGATTGGGGAAACCACTGACAGAGACGGCAGAAGAGAGTGCCAGTGCTGTCTCGCCCAATCCAATCCGAAGCCACCAGTATCATTTTTGCTGGTTGGGACCTCAATTTCAGTAGAGTCCTGAATATCATAGGGCAAGGAGGGAATGCATACAGAAATTTCCCTGTCCAATCCAGGGCCAAAGCATCCAGGGGGATTGTGCCCCTTAGAGGAGGCCTGCAACAGTACATTGGAAGCTGGTGGTTGTCTGGGAGGCAAGGAGATCCACCTCTGGAGTGCCCCATTTTCTGAAAATTGTACTGAGTACCTGAGTATTCAGGCACCACTCATGGTGGTCCTGACTTATCCTACTTAAAGAGTCTGCCAGCACATTGTCCTTTCCTGGAAGATGTATGGCTGACAGGGATACTCCCATGGAGTATACTAGAGACCACAGTCTCATTGCTTCTGTGCACAATAGATGTGACCTGGTACCTCCTTGCTTGTTGATGTAATACAGTACATGTTTGTGGTGTTGTCTGTTCTGACTTGCACCACCCTGTTTTGCAGGTAAGGAGCAAATGTTTTCAAAGGCAGGTAAACAGCCCTGAGCTCCAAGAGATTTATGTGCAGCAGAGACTCCTGGGAGGACCATGTGCTACTTGCTGTGTGCTCTAACATGTGTGGCCCCCAGCCTAGAAGAGAGGCATCTGTTGTGAGGATTACTGAAGCTTGTTCCCTTATAAAAGGCACACCCACCCTGAGGTTGAGCTCGTCCAGCCACCATTGTAAGGCCTGGACTAAACTTTCTGTGACTGGAACCAGTTTGGACATAGGATCCATCCTTTGAGACCAATACTGTTTAGGATGGAACTGAATATCTCTCACTTGAAATCTGGAGCCCATTACCACTGCTGTGGCAGATGCCATGTGACCTAGTAACCTGAGAAATTATCTGGCTGTTCTGGGTCTCCCAGGGACAAAGGATTTTGCAATCTGCTCATTGCCCTGTCCTGTGGCAGGAGGGCTCTGCCCTGTCTGGTATTTAGTTCTGCTCCAATAAACTCCAGCACCTGGAGTGGTACCTGTTGAGATTTTTCTTCATTTATCAGAAATCCCAGGGACTCTAGTGTGGATTTTGTGAGTGCCAGTGACTGTACTGCATGCTGCAGAGACTGTCCTACTATTAACCAATCGTCCAGGTAGGGGAAGACTGTTATACCTTGTTTTCTCAAAAACTCTACCACCACTGATAGGCACTTTGTAAAAACCCTTGGTGCCGAAGTTAGCCCAAAGGGGAGAGTTGCAAACTGATAATGGCCTGAAGCCAGTCTGAATCTCAAGAATGTTCTGTGAGAAGGTCTGATGGGAATATGAAAATAAGCATCCCTTAGATCTAGGGAGGCTAGCCAATCTCCCTTTTGCAAGGAAGGAATGATTATGGCAAGAGTGACCATTTTGAACTTTGGTTTCAAAATGTGCTTGCTCAGAAGTCTTAGATCCAAAATAGGCTGCAAATCCCTGTTTTTCTTTCTTATGAGGAAGTATTTGGAATAAAAACCTTTTCCCCTGCTTATTAGAGGCACTACCTCTACTGCTTTGATTGCTAGCAGATGTTTTACCTCTGCTTCCAACAAAATCCTGTGTGCAGCTGTTGCCGGAGCAAAGGTTCTTGTTCTCAGCTTTGGGAATGATTTGAAACTGAGTGCCAAGCCCTGCCTCACTACCTCCAGCACCCACTTGTCTGTGGTGATGGATTGCCAAGCGTGAAGGTAATGAGCCATTCTGCCACCTACTGGTGGATCTGTAATAGGGGATGCGACCTGCACTAGCCCATCAGGGATTCTGTGCAGGCTATGCCTGAACCTGTGGTGCAGGAGCTGCTCTTCTCATGGTTCTCCTGCCCCTTCCTCTAAAATAACCTCTAGCCTGCTGTTGAGGCTGGGAGGCTTGTGCCTGAAAGAAAGGGCTGGGATAAAAAACCCTGCCCCTACCTCCTCTACTCTGGGATCTATAAGAGGAGAAGGGCCTATCCTTGGAATTGCTCTGAGAGGTGGATTTATATTCCTCCACCTTTTTCATGTATGCCTCAGTTTTATCCCCAAACAAGGAGTTGTTCTCCAGGGGGAAATCCATTGCTTTGGCCTGGGTGTCTAAGGTTAGGTTGGTGGCTCTAAGCCATGCAAACCTTCTGAGTGAAACTGACAAAGCCATTAACCTGGCTGCAGTATCACTGGCATTCACTGCCATATGAAATTGATACCTGGTAGCATCAAGTGCTGCCCTTGTTGTGTCTTGTAAGTCTACAACCACTTCATCTGGAACCCTATCAGCAAAAGCTAGAACAGTGTTCCATAGCGCTTTTTGGTACTGCACTGAATATGCCATGTACCTGGCCTGCCGAACAAGTAAAGAGGCAGCCATGTACCCTTTCTTTCCCATAGCATCCATTTTTCTTGAATCTTTGTCTGGTGGATGGGTAGCCAATGGGATCCTGGCCTTGTCACAGGCAGCAGCTTGAACTACTCCCTCAGGATCAGGATGTGTAAATAGAAAATCAGCTGTAGTTCTGTCCAGCTGGTATTTCTTGTCAGCTTTCTTATCCACACCAGGAATAGAGGTTGGAGTTTTAAAAATCTGCACTGCAGCCTTTTTTAAAGATTTATGCATGGGCAGAAGCAAACATTTCATGGGGGTTAACCTCATCATTTCTAGAAAGTCTGCCTCCTCCATATCCTCCTCTGTTTCCTGAAGAGGAAGGTTGAGGGTTTCAACCATGTTCTTAACAAAAGCATAGTGGGAGGAGTATTCCTCAGGACCCCTGGGAGGAGATCCAAACTCTTGATCAGGAGAAACCTCTGGATCTATAGGTTCCCCTTCAAAGTCATCCTCCTTCTCCTCCCCAAACACTTCCAGCACTTCTTGCCTTGCTGGGGCTGTAGGAGGAACCAGGGCAGTCGGTGTAGGAACTGGGATTGCACCCTGTAGGGCTTGTACTACTTGTAATGCCTTAGCAATGTCCTCAGCCGAGGGCATAATATGCTTGTCTGCTGGGAGCTCCTTAGCCTTCTCAGCTGGAGGCGCAGCGACATGTTTTTCTTTACACTTTTTCTTTAATGGAACAGGTTCAGTGGCTGTTTCCACAGCCCTTTTTGTTTTACCTTGATCAGATTTATCTGAACTCCTGTCAGAATCCTTGGCTTTACCACCATCCTTTTTGTGGGAGGAGGAAGAAGCAGAATTATCTCCAGAAGCAGAAGCCATCTCTTCCAAAATTTTAGAGCTTTTCTTTAATGTTTTTGGGCAAAAGGTCTTACAAATATCACAACTGGCAAATATGTGACTTATACGCAAACAAGAAATATAGAGAGAATGTCTGTCTGATTTTGCTATAAGTTTCCCACAAGAGTCACAACATTTAAAACCTGTGGGTCCTGTGCGTTTTTTAGGTTTATCCAATTGGACCTCTGACATTTAAGCTAGGCAAAAAAGATTACTTCAAAACACCGTTATTTAAAGTAACTCGGAACCGGAGATTACTATAAAATAACTACCACTAGCGGTTCCTGGAACCGAGCGCTATTTGGTTCCTGAAGAAAAAGGAACCGAAAAATTACTAAATTTGGACAAAACTAAAGCGGTTCAGGGAACCGATCGCTAAATCACTCTAAATAATAATAAATTGAGATGAGAAACCTTTAAAATAGATGCAGAACCCTTGGTTCCAAGGAACCAAGAGGGAACCGTGAATATAAATAAAAAACTACTAAAATACTAATTTACTATACTAGACAATGTTTCTCAGCCAGCAATTTAAAATTAAACTGAAAATGAGTACTTATCTACAGATAAACTTTAGTCAGAGACAGTTCAAGGAGAGCTCTCCGGGACGTCCTTACCAGGCAGGCGGAGTAAAGAATCTGAAGCACTCAGAGTGCAGCAGTTGCTAGGGCAGCAGTTTGAAAGTGGCATGAGCCAACTGAGAGTTCCATAATTTACATAAAATTCCATCTCTCCGGGCAGTTCAATACAGGAGGCTGACTGCATTAAGTTTAATCAAGTTTAATCATAATGAGTGATTCCTGGGGTTAGAAAGGCCTCTAACCCTATCACCAAGCCAACCTATAGAACCTCCAGCTCGTCCTCCTCCCCCTTTTCACCCAGCCCAATCCTTTCTAAACATGTTGCACCAGCTGTGGTTGTCGGCACACCATGACTGTGTTATAGCCACCAGATCCAGGTCCACTTCCACAATGGTAGCCTTTAGGTCATTAATTTTGTTTTCTAGGCTCATTGCATTGGTGCACATAGGTCTCTACTCCCTTTGTCCTTCCCTGCCCCTGCTTTGCCCTCCCTTCACGAGCCTATTCCTCACTCTCCCCACATGGATTTTTTTTTGTATTATGTTGCCTGTAGGAAGAGTTTAAATCTCAGATGCTGGAGTTAAGTTGACATGGTGCCAGACTTCAGCATTCGGTGGGATGTAAGACTCTTGAAGTGAATTTTCCATTTACATTCTGTTTACTTTCATTTCCTTGGAAATGGACTTGCCCTTCAGGTTCACCTCATATCAAATATATAAATTGAGCCAAATCAGGTAATACAATAAATAAAATAAACAAGTACTTCTAAAATTTGGATACCCCAGTTTTCATAATGTTAAATACAGTCACATGCTGGCCAGTCACTTTAAAAGAAACATATGTTGTGCAGAGTGTTTTGTCTTATGTGTGTAGTCCTGGTGCGTCCTTCCCTTTGTTTGCTATTAGGAGTTTTTTTTCTAAATTTGCCTACTAGTTTTATGGCCCCTGAGGATCTCCATATTAGCATGGTTTATAGCTCTTTTTTTCCTACAATGCCTCCTGTCCAATGTGACAGTGATGCATCCAGGACCACTGATTCAGTGAGAGGAAGTACTGCAGCAATAATGTGCAGATAGGAGCCTGATGTTCTGGCCTCAACTAAATAACTCTAATTCAATATGTTTGATTTCTAGGTATGTGTTTAGCCAGTAGGAGTAAATGTTTTGCTTTTAAAGCTTTTCATTTCATCAAACTATACTGAGCTATAAAAAGCACACAAATCACCCAGGAGAAGAAGCACTGTGGGTAAATTTGGAGACAGGCAATGGCACCACAATACGCACAGGGGTTGTATACAGACCCCCTTCTCAGGGGGAGGACATGGACAGGGAAATGATAGAAAGTATACTTAGAATGGCAGAAAAAGGGGAGGTACTGCTGATGGGTGATCTGAATATGCCAGATGTTAACTGGAGTGCAGTTGCAGCTGCCACTTCGAAGAGTGCAGTTATTGTAGATGCCCTACAGGGGGCATGCCTTCAACAACTAGTACTGGAGCCCACTCGAGAGGGAGCAATATTAGACTTGATTCTCTCAAATGGAGATGGAGAGAGGATCACAGATGTAGAAGTGGGTAGCCATCTAGGAACTAGCGACCATCAAATAGTATGGTTCACAATAAACACAGCAATAGAGTCAAGCCATACAAAGACAAAAGTACTGGACTTTAGGAGGCTGACTTTGCCAAAATGGGTGAGTGCCTAAGGAATGTACTAGCAAATGGGCAGGAAGGAGGGGTGGAAGAACAATGGGGAATAATAAAACTGCTATCACAGAGGTAACAAGCCTTTGTGTGAAGCAAATAAACAAAACAAGACGATGTAAGAAACCACTATGGTTCTCAAAGGAAGTGGCAGTGAAGGTTCAAGAGAAAAAGAAAGCATTCAGGAAGTACAAGGAATCACAGAAGGAGCAGGACAGAGAACTGTATCAGTTAAAGCAAAAGGAGGCTGGGAAGGCAGTCAGAACAGCAAAGGCCCAAACCGAGGAAAAGATAGCCAACTCAGTTAAGAAGGAGGATAAAACCTTTATAGGTACATCAGGAGCAAAGGAAGACCAAGGGAGGGATAATGAGGCTTAATAAAGGGGAGGGAGGGTGGGCAGAGGGAGACTGTGAAAAGGCAGAGATACTAAACAAATATTTTTGCTCAGTATTTACAAATGAAGAGGGGGAGGTACATAAAACAAACAGTAGTAACACTCTGGATACAGAAGTTGATACCAGCCCATTTACAGAAGAAAGGGTTCTGAAAGAACTCTTAAAACTGAAGGTGGACAAAGCAATGGGGCCTGATGGGATTCATCCCAGAATTCTAAAAGAGCTAAGGGTAGAACTAGTGACACCACTGACTACCCTTTTTAACAAATCATGGGAGGATGGGGTGGTACCCGAGGACGGAGGAGGGCAGATGATTCCCTTCACAAAAGTGGGAGCAAGGCAGAAGCAGGAAACTACAGACCAGTTAGTTTAACCTCAGTGATAGGAAAATGATGGAATCACTTCTGAAGGAAAGAACTGTCGAGTATCTAGAGGCCAGAGGGGCACAGGACCCTAGGCAGCATGGATTCACAGCGGGAAGGTCATGCCAGACAAATCTGATAGATTTCTTTGACTGGGTGACCAAAGTAGTAGATCAGGGAGGGGCTGTGGACATGGCCTACCTAGACTTTAGCAAGGCATTTGACACAGTCCCACACAAAAGATTAATATACAAGTTAGCCAGCCTGTGAGTGGGTCCCAAGAGGACAGCCTGGGTAAAGAATTGGCTGGAGAATAGGAACCAGAGAGTAATAGTAAATGGAGTCCACTCAGAAGAAAGGACGGTTACTAGTGGGCTACCGCAGGGTTCAGTATTAGGACCGGTCCTCTTCAATGTCTTTATAAGCAACATTGCAGAAGGACTGGAAGGAAAAGTATGTCTCTTTGCAGATGACACTAAGATCTGCAACAGAGTTGATGCACAGGGTGGGGTGGAAAGGATGAGAAGGGACTTGGCAAGGTTAGAGGAATGGTCAAATGTATGGCAGCTTAGATTCAATGCTAAGAAGTGCAAGGTAATGCACCTGGGAAACAAAAACCCAGGGG
Source organism: Neoceratodus forsteri (assembly GCA_016271365.2). Classification (NCBI taxonomy): domain Eukaryota; kingdom Metazoa; phylum Chordata; order Ceratodontiformes; family Ceratodontidae; genus Neoceratodus; species Neoceratodus forsteri. The sequence goes on from CM028132.1 coordinate 790,123,034, forward strand.
AAGAGTACACAATGGGGGGTGAGATACTAACAACAACAAAAATGGAAAGGGACCTGGGGGTAGTCATATCAGATGACCTAAAGGTGGGCAAGCAATGTGAGAGGGCAGCAAGGAGGGCTGGGGGGATACTGGGATGCATAGGGAGAGGCATCACCAGTAGAAAACAGGAAGTTATTATCCCTCTGTACAGACAGCTGGTGAGACCCCATCTGGAGTACTGTGTGCAGTTCTGGAGACCCAATCTCCACAAAGACATAGACAGGATGGAAGCTGTCCAGAGGAGGGCAACTAAAACGGTGCAGGGTCTGCACCGGAAGACATATGAAGAGAGACTTAAGGAGCTTAATATGTATAGCCTCGAGGAAAGGAGGGAGAGGGGGACATGATAGAAACTTTCAAGTACCTCAAGGGAATCAACAAAGTCCAAGAGGGTAGCATCTTTCAAAAAAAGAGGTGTGCAAGAACAAGAGGGCACAATTTGAAGATAGAGGGGGGCGGCTCAGAGGTAATTTAGGGAAGTATTTTTTCACAGAGAGGGTTGTGGATGCATGGAACGGCCTTCCGGAGGAGGTTGTGGAGTCAAAATCAGTGGTGGAATTCAAGCATGCATGGGATAGTCATAAGGCAATTCTGGGGGGTGGGGGTAAGAAGAAGTAGGCTGCTGGTTAACTAGGATCAGCAGCTTATCCAGTAGGTAGGGAAATGGGCAGACTGGGTGGGCCAAGCGGTCCTTATCTGCCGTCAAATTCTATGTTTTTATGTTTCTATGGTCATCAATGCTATAACTAATAAAGACTCTAGCTATTTTCTTACAGAATACCCACTCAATAACCCCTCAAGTGTTTGATAAACTGTAAATGTAGCCTTCAGTGCCCACTGGATAAGGAAAGTTCCTTAAAATCATAGCCCTACAACTGTAAATTGTATTCTAAACCAGTACTTGCTGAATCTATGATCCTAGATGCATCACTGTTACATGGAGCAGGAGGCATTGCAGTAAAAAGAACCTCAATAAACCATTTTATTTAATTAATTAATTAATTAATTAAAACTTTGGTAACCAGGAAAGGCACACTGAGCCAAGGCTCGTTTCCAGGTGCGACCAGGGGGACAAAATAGGTACATAAGGAAAATTATATACAGATAGGCATGTGAGACAATATATACAGATATACAGAGAACATTAGAGTAAGTACATTCAGATTTTACAGTGAATACAGTCAGTTTTCAGACAGTGTGAAATTACAATAAAATAGTGGAGACCATGCTAATGTGGATATCCCCAGAGGCCATAAAACTAGTAGGCAAATTTAGAAAAAAAATCCTAATAGCAAACCAGTGGAAGGGCACACCAGGAGTACACATAAATCAAAACACTCTGCACAACATATGTTTTTGCAGATTTTGACTGTAGTACTCCTTTAACAGGAAAGTCCCCCTAACCTTTTTTCTCTATACATGCTTGAGTAGTTTGTAGGCATGAATAATGATTTCCTCTCTTACACCACCTTAATTACATTCTAATTTAAATTTAAATGAAGTTGTGTCACTTTGTTCTGCTCGGGAGTGAAAACTTGTTTGACCTGACTTATGAAAGGCATCATGGCAGTTGATTTTTCTTAATCACACAAGACAGCAGATGTGCTACTCTCAGTCATTTGTGTTGGATGTCTTCTGAGCTGTGTTCCTGTCTTGTGCTGGCCATCAAACTTTTCAAGGTAATTCCCTGCTATTTCCTATTATTTAAAGTGTGTCTGACTTGGGGGAAAAAATGCACTTGGAAGGATGCTGGTGCTTGTGACATTTTGTTATTTGACTGAATAACTGGATTAAGTGCTAGGAGCTTTGTTTGCTTGTTCACTTAGCTTGCAGTCCCTTTGATGTCATTATGCTTGTCTCTCGCTGGCAAACAAACTCTGCTCAGCAAGTGGCCTACTTTTTTTGTGGTTTCATTGCTGAGAGAGAATAACATGTTTTGTAACATGGCAAAAGTGAAAGTGCTCAAATGGAGCATTTCTATTGGTCAATTAATAGTAGTCAGCCATGCATTAATCCCTAAGTAATGCACAGTTTGTCTTGTAGTACTGTGTACAACCACGAAAAAAATCAGAAACCCACAAGAAACTCTCCATTTGAGCACTTTCAGTTTTGCCATGTTACAAATCAAGGTAGAGATTGCATTAATAATGTAAAGTTGTGCTTTTAGCCATATAGAAATTGCCAGTGGTCAAGTTATTTAACAATAGGCATTTTTTGTCAATGTATTTTGTCTCACCCACCTAAGGGACTGTCACAATCGCCACAAAAGCCATACTGTTCAGCAGCAGAGCAATGTAAACAGACACGCATACTGCAGTAACCAAGAACTAAAGCCATAGTGTTCGACAGCAGAGCAATGTAAACAAACATGCAGTAGTCATCAAGTATAAAATTACAGCTAAACATTAAGGTACAGATCACCCCTGAAAAAGTGTAGTCTCAAAAGTCTTAAATTCAAATAAATAAATACTCTTCCTCATCAGAATGGATAGGGACATCCCCAAATAGAGCAAATGCCTTCTAAAAACCAAAACAGGCTACAGAGGTATCTTATCTGTTATACGTGTATCTCACTTGTAAATGTACACTGTGTCCTTTTGTGTACTATTTTGTTTCTTTTGGCAGTGTCCCTCATATTGGATCCAGTTAAAAATGAGCTAAGTAGCTGTTCTGGTGACATCCACATTTTTTTTTTTGAATGACCACAATGCAAGGCAGCAGTAAGGAAGCAAGTGCTGAGAGAAATCTCAGGTCCATTACAATGGGTCTACAAACAAATATACCATGTTGAATGTAAAAATAGCAAGTAATACCTGTTACTATAGTATTGACCTGTTAAATATGTGTGCCTTTGTTTTTGCACCATAACTGTATTAATAAATGCTGCCTACGTGATTACGTGGTGCACTAAAATATAGTAAAGATTTTTAACTTTTTCAACAGTTATTTCTGCTTATTTTCTCTAGTAACAGTATTTGATTTATTTGTAACAATAGTACACACGTTCCACAGCACTTGCCATGTTACAAGTGCGTTAAGCCACTCCAAAGGAGTGTTCTATTGTGGAATTAATGCATGCTTGGGTGGTTGTAGACAACTACCCTCCCCAACCATGCATTAATTCCACAGTAGAACACCCCTTTGTCATGTCTTAATGCTTACTTAGAGGATGCTTGTGATATCTTATTTCTGCTTTATCATAATAGCTGGTGCTACAAGTTGTTTCTAAGTTTGTAGTTACTTTGTTCATGACTCCTGCTGTCAAACAAACTTCTCAGCAAATGACCTGCTTTGTTGGTTTAAGTGTATCCCAGTTGGGGGAAAATGTTTTACATGATGTTTGTGTATGTAAAGTTTCATTTCTGCTTTATCTGGCTAATTTTAAGTTACAAGCTCTTATTTTGCAGACTGAGCACCTGGCCCTTTTGTCTCATTGTTCTTTTCCTGTGCTAGCTAATAACAGTGTGTTGCTGAGTCTAAGGAAATGTTTTATAGGAGTTTTCGTTTGAAGTTCTGTTTCAGCTTGGGCAGAATAGTTGCCCCCAATAGCGAATACTATATGAGCATCCCTCTGATCACAGGGTGTTTAGGGAAGGTGCCATACCTGTGTTACCAGTATCCTGCTTTATGGCCCCTGACTAAGATAGCCTCCATTTTGCATAAGTTTTACATGCCCAGAAATTAAGTCAACTTTAAAAATTATACTGCTGGGATTTTTTCTGTCTAGTGCCATGTTTTCTCATGATGCCCCACAGTACCTAGAGTTCTCGTGGTGACATGCAAAGGGCTCAAAACCTGGAAGTCACTGAGAGGAACGATGGCCATGTGCTTTCTTTTTAGTTGGAGAGGGAGCTTTGAATTTGTGCAGGGGTGATGGGACAGGTCAAGCTGCAATCAAAGTCAACTGGATTGCTGTTGTAAGAGACCGAAGAGACAGGTGAGAGAGCATGTGGAAGAGAGTTTAGGTATTGAATGAAGTGAAAGAGAGACTGAGGTAGAGCTAGCAGGGTCCATGTACTGTATGCTCTGCTGGAGTGGGTGACAGATCATACAGTCCATAGAATACGTCAAAACAGACATTACTGATGGCAGTTTGGTTGGAAGTGACCATATCTGTGTAGATTGGCTTGGTTGGTGGTGGAGGCAGATCAGTAGCCTTTCTAAAATAAATGTGCATTTTACCATTATTTTGGATTTCCTATGGAGCATCATTTTGTCTTGCTTTGAAGCAGCAGTGCAGTGACCATGAGTGGGCCAAACTGGAGATGTAGAGAGATGGGACCACCATGAATGTAGAGCCAGCACCAGTGGAGAACCGGATGAGTGAGGATGAACATCCATAGAGAGTGCATCGTTAGAGAGGCTTTCTGCCGAGCCTGTAACCATGCAAACTGCAAACACAACTACTGGGACCTCCCCAATTCCCAAATGACAGAAGGAGTTGTACTAGTGCCACCAGCACCTTCTTTTTCTTACCAGACTGATCAACTGACTTTGACCCACCTGAGCCCTGGCCCCAAGGAATTGCACAGAATTAAATCTTGAGAATGAAGGGAGTACAGCAAGACTTCTTGTTTCAAACTAGTTGCTTATTTTGATATGTGTTTGTAAGCACTGGTGGATATCTGAAAGCCTGGCCTGAAATCGGGGGGGCATGTCTTTTGTGCTTTGTGTTTGTAATGCCAGCGGAGGGATATCTGTGCTGAAAGCCTGACCTGAAACCTGGGGGAGCAAGCCTGTGTGTTTGTTTGTTGTTGTGTGTCTTTGGAAGCACAAGGGGAGGAGGATATCTGTACTGAAAGCCTAGCCTGAGACCTGGGGGGCAGCAAATATGCTTTGTTTTTTGTATGTCTTTGGAAGTGCCAGGGGACAGCAAGTCTGTCTGTCTGTTTGTTTGTTTGTTTGCTTGCTTGTTTTATATGCCGTTAGAAGTGCCAGGGTTAGAGGGATATCTGTGCTGAAAGCCTGGACTGAAACCTGGCAGGGGGGAGAGCAAGTCTATTTCCTAGTTTTTAATATGCCTTTGGAAGTCCCAGGGTAGGGGGATATCTGTGCTGAAAGCCTGAATAGAAGCTTGGGGCAGACAACAGTCTGCTTTGTTTTCGTGGTGCCCTTGGAAAGTACCAGGGAAGGAGGTTCTGTGCTGAAAGTCTGGCCTGAAACCTGCGCGGGGGGGGCAGCAAGTCTATTTGCATGTATGTATTTATTTATAAGCACCATGGAGGGGGATATGTGTGCTGAAAGCCTGACCTGAAACCTTGGGGAGAAGGGGTGCAAAAAAATCAAGTTTGTAAGTGCCAGATGTGCTGAGTCTACCAAATGCCTTAGCCTAGTATCTACCCGGAAATGTGAAGGGGATATCTGAGCTGAAATACTGGATGGAAACCCAGTCTGGTGGTTCGGTTCTTGTATGTTCAAAAGCTTATTTAATTTTGTTACATCAGTGCTGGCCTTGAAGCTTAGTACCTGGAAACTGTCTGGAAAGTGCCACAAACCACACTGTACTTTTCAGAATGGAATTCCTACTATCCCCTACTATCTGTGTCCTTGTCGTCGAGGCACAGGTCAGGAAGCATAGACAAAACCTAGGCGCAGTTGTAAAATTCCACAAAACTGTTTATTTGTAGTTGCAGTAACATAAAATAAAATAAACCTGTTCAGAATAACTATATACAGAAGCAAAATAAAATCTCTTGTAAAAAAAAATCTCCCTTGCAGCTCAGCTTAGCTGTTTTTATAACTCTTTTCAACCCCCATCCTTTGCAAGCATCCTGTCCTTTGTAAATTTCAGGAGCTGCTAGAACATTGAGAACTTCCTGAGGTCCCCACAGCAAATGCAAAAGGCTCAGGCATTTGCACCCAAGTAACCTCTAGCTTTTTACAGTTATCTCAAATTATAAATATATACATTTTAACAGCAACACTAAACAAAAGTGATCCCATTATCAGTTTCATTCCATACATTGATTTGCACATAATTTTATATTAGCTGACATAGATATGCAAGGAAGAAAAACAGACAGCAAGAGAAAACAGAGACAGTGAGAGGCAAAGGATTGCAAGACTGTTCAGGTCGATCAACTCCGAAATCTCACAGGAAAACTTGGTTGCGCAACCAGACAGAGAAGTGAGAAAAGGAAAGATCCTTGCATTTAAACACTTTCTCCAAAACAAATGGGACAGAGTCCTATTCTACCCTGTCACAGTCCTGAAACCATACATACCTGCTTTCACAACCAGTGGGTTTTGGGCCCTTTGTCTTCATGTGTGTGTGTGTGTATTCCACATCACTTGTTGCTTGCTTTACTCCCCAAGAGGATTCTCCTGTAGTGCAAATGAAGGATATTGCCAGTGTGAGAGACTGTGTGAGTTTCCTATGTGTTGGCTCACTAACTCCATTATTCCTGCACTACTCAGTGAGAAGGGGGCTTGGGGGAGTTGGCTGCTGAGGTCACCATTAGAGGTGGGGACTGTGCCATTTAAATTCCCGCACCACTCGCAAATGGCTACGCTTTGTACTACATCATTTGCTGCTTGCTTTACACACCGAGAGAATTCCCCTGCAGTGTAAATGGAGGATATCGCCAGTGTGAGACTGAGTGAGTTGCCTACGTGTTGGGACATTAAGTCCATTATTCCTGCACTACTCAACGAGAAGGAGGCTCAGGGGAGTTAGCTGCTGAGGTCACCATTAGAGGCGGGGACTGTGCCATTTAAATTCCCGCGCCACTCGCAAGTGGCTACACTGTATTCCACATCACTTGCTGCTTGCTTTACACCCGAGAGGATTCCCCTGCAGTGTAAACAGAGGATATCATCAGTGTGAGAGATTGTGTGAGTTGCCTACATGTTGGGACATTAACTCCATTATTCCTGCACTACTCAATGAGCAGGGGGTTCAGGGGAGTTAGCTGCTGAGGTCATCATTAGAGGCAGGGACTGTACCATTTAAATTCCCATGCCGCTCGCAAGCGGCTACGATGTATCCCACATCACTTGCTGCTTGCTTTACACCCTGAGAGGATTCCCCTGCAGTGCAAACGAAGGATATCACCAGTGTGAGAGAGACTGTGTGAGTTGCCTACATGTTGGGACATTAACTCCATTATTCCTGCACTACTCCGGGAGAAGGGGGATTGTGGGAGTCAGCTGCTAAGGTCACCATTAGAGGGGGGGACTGTGCCATTTAAATTCCTGCGCCATTTGCAAGCACAAGAGTTGTGAGTGGTGCAAGCGCTATTCGTAGCAGGATAATAACTTAAAACTGTTTCTAATGTGTTTGATCTGTTAGCAGTGTTTAATGTAGATAAAAGTAATGAAGCTAAGAGAAGTCTAAATTAGAATAAATAAGGCGAGGGTAGATTTGTTTGTATATATAGTCAGCCATAAATTATAATTCAGAAATAGGCTGTACACTTTTAGTAGTGGGCTTAAGGTGAGAGTTCCTAGACTGTTTTTATCAAGTTTATTAGTATTTAAAGTGTTGCAAGGCAAAACATTTTGAAATATAGTTTTAACAGGTTTAAGACATTACAATGTACACAGGAAAAATGATGTGTTTGTTGTTGTTTGTTTGTTCAATTAATTATTTCTGTACAACTAAGGAAGATTCAAACAAATTAGGTTATTATTGGCCAACTCATTCATTAACAGGAACACAAGGTGGAAGCCACAGCCTCCTAAAACCTTGCAGAAATGACATCACAAGAACTTGGACAACATATTGTCTTGCTGGTCAGATTAGATTATTGGAGGCATACAAAATACATAGAAGCATGTGTTCAGATGATATCATGTATGTCCTGCTCCTAACACTGGGGGTATAGAATCAAATCCAGGGCCCACAGAGAGGAATAGAACACATTTAAAAATCATACATGACAATACAAGGAGCCTGGCTCCAAAAATGGATTTGGTGGAAATGCTATTTGATGCTCAAAAGCCAGACATAGCAGGCTTCTCTGAAACTTGGCTCACAAATAAAGTAGGAGATGGTGAAATAGGCCTGGCAGGATATCAAATATATCATTCAGAGAGGAAGACTAGAAGGGAAGGGGGGTCACTCTTTATAAAAACAAGTCTGGCAGAGCCACCAAGACTGTGAATGCATTAACTAGATAAGGGTTTTCATGGGCTTAAACATAAACATTTATTTATTTATTTAAAAAATATGAGATTTACAAACCTTTGAGTCAGATAGTCATTTACACAGGTGCCACATCAAGAAGACCAAAGCAGTTCAAACAATATACAATAGCTAAAGCAAACAGACATCAGGAGTCAAAGAGAAGCCCAGAGTGTTCACATGAAGGCTTTTGCATACACTAACTGAATCAAAGTACAGTACATTGAGAAAGGGCATATTTAAGCAGAGGCGAAGTCGAGTGCTTCCACCACCCCAGGAGTGACATTATTACACAATAACACACACCCTGGAGTGCCTTGTTGCAACTATACAATGGCTTGTTGCTATATACAGAATTTAATGGATGTTTTTGTTAGTGTGGAAAAATATTTCTTTTTTTTTTTTTATTGTACTTCATCTTTATTGGTAAAAGCACATTACCATACAGATCCAGTAAAGAAACATATACCATTACAATATCCACAGTAATGAAGAAACTGTTTACCTGAGCAAGGCTCTCTGCCAACATAATGGCCAATCCCAGTGGGTCTAAAAATCTTTTAACATTACTTTCAGATTCAATGAGTTACAGGAACAAATATCCAGCAATACTACATCTCCATTATTCAATATAGTAAAAAGGAAACAACATGGTATAAACTACGTCTTTCCACCAATAGTATTAAGTCAATATATCCTCAGAGGAGGAAAAGGAAGGGGGGATGGGGGAAGAAAAATAGGCTCAACTGAGAATCTATAAGGAAACTTAATAAACTACAGTCTGTCAGGAGAAAAAGTGAAGGGGAACACAGCAGGCCTAAATTCCATTAATGATGACTTCATTTTATATAATGGATTCACGCTGAATTGAGTTAATATCCATAAACTATTACACATCCATCAGAATTCCACCACAAGTGGTGGTGGGGGGGGGGAGGCAAGCTCCCCTGTCCCTCTTTCATCAGAAACCCTCTAACTAAGTAGCTCCGATCTAGTCCATCTATTTACAAACTGTGGGGTCCTCAAAGCCAGGGAGAAGGTTATTCTTTTGTAGGTTTTAACATTGTTTACTAGTTCCTTCCACTCCATCTCAGTGGGGGGCAGGGGGAATAGCCATCTCCTAGAAATCACCTTACATGCTGCTGCAACCAAGATATTCCATAGGTATTTAGCTTCATGGCCTCTTACCTCCAAAGGGTATAGGCCCAGAATAACATGTTCTGGTCCCAACGGGGCCGAAGTATTAAATATTTCCTGCAGTCGCCTAAGTATATTACTCCAATACTGGTTGAGCAAGGGGCAATGCCAGAAGATATGGGCCTGGGATGCCAGAGAGGCACCACATTCTCGCCAGCAAGAGGGCGAAATCTCCGGGCTCCATTTAGCCACCTGCTCAGGTACACGAAAGTACCTACTTCTGAGCTTCCACAAAAATTCATGCCATCCTGGAGACGAGAAACAGCGCCAGGTATTTTTAATAGACTGCAGCCATCTCTCTGTATTTAATCTTATTTCGAAATCCTTCTCCCACTTCACCTTAATATACGTTGTTGAATGATTTAGGTCAGTGATATAATTCTTATAGAGTATAGAGATCGCCCTTCCCCCCCCCCAAATTTTTTCAAACACTACAGGTTGTAAGATCTCCCCGGAGACTATGGAGGACCCACTCAAATGCTTCATTATATAATCTCTAATCTGGTAGTAAAACAGGTCTCCTTGTGTCAAGCGGAACTTATCTGCAGCCTCTTCAAAAGTTAAGATCTGATCCCCTTTTAAAAATTGCCAAGGAGCCCAGCACCCTCGTTTCTCTTGAAGTCTATACCAGGGGTCCCCATGGGCCAACGTGTGAGATGTGCTGTGAGACCAACACTGATATTTCCAGAGGTAGGCCCTTGTGGCACCCCACCTGCATCCTTGTCTGCATCCCTCCAAAGCCGCCTCAGTACCCAAAAATAGCAGGGGAGAGTTATTTGTTATTGCAGCTTGAGCAAATATCTGGGACAACAAAGGGGGGGAGCAGGGAGCAGCCAAATCAATAGTCTTCCAACTGGACCGGTAAGCGGGATGTAACAATAAGAGGGCAACTTTCATCTGGGCTGCTACCCAGTACCCCTCCAGGCAAGGTACTCTGTAGCCCTCCTCTTCCTTAGGGAGAAAGAGAGTTTGTTTTCTAATTCTGGGGCGTTTACCTGACCATATAAATTTTAGCAGAATCTTCTGCCATACATCCAGTCTTTCCTTTGTAATTGTACAAAGTACACATTGAAACAAAAATAAGAACCTGGGAAGCAGGTTCATCTTAGTTGTCTGTATTCTCGAATGGAATGGAAGAGGGGAGCACGGACCACCTTTCAATATCTGCTTGTATTTGCTTTACTAATGGGGGAAAATTTAGATCATAAAGTTGAGAATTGTTGGACGATAAGATTATCCTCAAATATTTCATAGTGAGGAGGTCCCATTTCAGGGGATATCCCTCTCTAAGAGTTTGAGACGGGGTGTAATTAAATGTAATGGTCTCCGTTTTATGGGCATTCAGGGTGTACCCTGAGAGTTCTGAAAATTCGTTTAGATGTTGGAATAGGTGAGGGACAGAAGACTCCGGCTCCGTAATATAGAGCAGGATATCATCTGCATACAAAGTGAGTTTATGTTCTTCCCCACATATGTTTACCCCTTTTATATCTGAGTTCTCTCTAATACCCTGTGCTAGAGGCTCTAGGTATAGGGAGAAAAGAATAGGTGACATGGGACACCCCCTGTCGTGTACCCCTGCACAGTGTAAAGGATGAAGAGACGTGGCCATTAGCCCTAATAAAACCCTTTGGTGTGTTGTATATTTTAAAGACAGCATTAATTAATTGAACGGGAAAGCCAAATTTATCGAGTACTGCTCAAAGGAAGGGCCAAGAGACTTTATCAAAAGCCTTTTCGGCATCCATGCTTAAAAAAATGGAGGGTATTTGAGTGAGGTTTATATGGTCAATTAAGTGGGCGGTCCTCCGCAGATTATCATGCGCCTGACGATTGGGGATAAAACCCGTCTGGTCTAGATTGATCAACTTAGTTATAAATTTCTGCATGTGCCGGGCAAGAATTGACATAAAAATTTTATAGTCAGAACTTAAGATGGAAATAGGACGATACGAGGGGCAGAGTGTCAGGTTTTTCCCCTGCTTGGGGATAACTGATATAATGGCCTGCTCCCACGAGGTTGGGGGGGTTTCTTCAGTCTGCAATATCATGTTGTATACCTTAAGTAGCAGGGGTAGCACCTGGCCCTTAAAATGTTTATAAAACTCCCCGGGGAGTCTGTCCATGCCCGGGCACTTCGAGGCCTTCAGATTAGAGACTTCTTTGCGGAGCTCTCACTCCGAAATGGGAACTATCAGGCCCATTTTAGCCTGCTGGGACAAAGAAGGGAGGGAGATCCACCTCAGGTATTCTATTATATTATTCTCCCATGGGGGGATGGGGCGCAGCATACAATAAGGTGTAGAAGTCTCTGAAGGCTTCAACTATTTCAGGAGTCTGGTGTGTCTTCCGCTTGGTAGTAGGATGAATTAAAGTTGGGATCACTGCTCTCGCTCTCTGAGATCTCAAGCGGGCTGCCAGTAGGCGAGTGGCCCTTGGGCCCCCCTCATAGTATTTTTGTTTAAGAAACATGGCCTTCTGCTCCACCTGATAATCCAATAAATTGTTTAGTTCAGCTTTAAGTTTGCCAAGCTTTTTATAAATCGATGCCTCATGTTTAATTTTGAGCTGTGATTCACAGGAATCAATCTCCCCTTTCAACCTTGATTTCTGGGCCTCTCGCTGCTTTTTCTTAAAGGCCGAGATGGAGATAAATTTGCACTGGATTATAGCCTTAACAGTGTCCCAGAGAAGAGGAGCCAGTGTCTCAGGGGTCCCATTGTCAGCCACAGCCTGCTTTATTGTGTCTACAATGGCCCCCTTCACCTCAAGGTCCTGAAGCAAGGACGTATTAAGTCTCCAGAAAGTTTGTTTAATGAAGTCCCTTAGGTGCAGCTGGCAAAACACAGGAGCATGGTCTGACAATGCCCTATCTCCAATCCAGCTATCCTTTATCTGCCCAACGTATTCTGTTGGAAGCAGAAGGTAGTTCAGGTGAGAATGCGACTGGTGGGGTGCAGAAAAGAAGGTATAGTTTCTCTGCTTGGCATGGGTGAGACGCCACACATCAGCATAACTTAATTCCCCTAGTAACCCCACAACCTTTTTCATGCACACCTGATTACTTCGGGGATCACAGAGGAAGAGTCCAGCATTGGGTTTAGAACTAAATTTAGATCACCACCAATAATCATCTCCCCCACCGCCCACTCCTGCAACCTTAGAAAAATTTGACGATACACTTGAAAATCTGAACCGGGTGGCACATAAATGGATGCCAATGTTAGAATTTGCCCCAGAAAATGCCCCTTTAGAAAAGCAGAACATCCTTCCCCATCCACCAGTTGGTCTATTTGCTCAAAAGGCGTTCTAGCTGGAACCAGGACTGCCACCCCCCTTCGCCTCCCCCTCCCATATGCTGTGCAAGCCGTGGCACAGAATCCAAATTTCCCCAGTTTCTGGTGTTCCTTTAAAGAAAGATGCATCTCCTGTAGTAGCAAAAAATCAGCATCAGTCTTTCTAAGAAAGGACAGAATTTTGCTGTGCTTTACAGGGTTGGTCAGCCCATTTACATTGAATGAACAGAAAGTCGTGGGTTCAGCTGCCATTCTAGTGGATCACAAGACTCTTCCTCTTCCGTAACCCCCGTATTGTTTATCCTACCCTCCCTATCTGACAATACCCCGTCCAGTCTGAGTAAGTTCCCCCTTTTACTCAGATCGAACTTACAGTATAATAATAATAAATAAAAAAGGAAAGAAACAAACGCCCTACCTACTAAAAAGGAAAAGTGAGAGGAGACGAGGGAGATAAGAAAAGGGGGAGAAAATGGTATAAGACAGTAGTTTTGTATGTTTATAATAAACTAGTATTCAACACTATTCAACAAGCCAAGAAATGCAAACAGTGTTTTAAACAATAGTGGCTTCCAAGGTAGGGGATCCAAAACCTAGGATCCCTTGCCCTAACCTCTGAAAAGACTGATGGAATCAGGCAGAGAGGTAGGGGTTGAAGAGCAAGTATGCCCTGAATTAACAGAGCCTCTTCAATAAAACTGCTCCAAAGGAGTGATTTATGTGAGTGACACCACCACGGATTCACTCAGGTCGTATTAACTTTTGGAACTAGGCGTAAAGACCCAGAACTTTTCCCCAAAGCTCCCCAGGAACATTAGAAATCTGGCATCTCAATTATTCTAACAATTTTAAAATTCCCATTCCTTTTAACAACATGCTTCAGGGAAGGTCTAACCATAAATACGCAATTTTATGGGATATCCCATTAGCGCTCCGCGGCCTGCCCCACTGCACCTACTGTGAGAAGTAGGCCAAAAAGCATCCATGGAGCATCATCAGTGCTCGAGAGGTAATTCCCGACTATGGCAGCTTAAACCCCAGTCTCAGAATCTATCCAAGCCCTTCTACCTCCCGAACACATTTTACCAGACAGTTCAATCGTCCCCAAGTGTCCAAAACTCTGCAGTTCACAGACAACAGGCCGAAAGTCCGCGCTCCATCGTCCTCAAGTGTCGGCCGTAGAAAGACCACTCGCTTTCCTTAAACGTTCCCCTCAATGCAACAGCTCCAAGGCTTCTTTCGCTTTCCTCAAGGGCATTAGCCTCCCTCGCCCATATGTCATCTGGGGCATTGAAAGCATCGGGAATCTAAGCTTCTGCAATCGGTCTGCTTCCACAGAGGGAATGGAAATTCCTTTTTTCTGCAGATCCTCCAATGCCTTCCCTGGAGTGAGATATAACTGAGGGCCCTCTTCCCAGAATACCCAAAGCTTCGCTGGGAACGGGGTTTGAAATCTAATGCCCTTTGCTCTCAGAACTTTTAAAATTGGCACATATAGCTGCCTAGCTTGCTGCACTTGGGGCATAATCATGGTTGAGAGAGATCGTCGGTGTGAGGTAGGACAGCTCTTTTTTGCTCCAAGCCCTCTGGAGGATATCTTCCTTAGTTTTAAAACTACTCTGCTTGAAAATTATAGAATGTGGGCGGGCTGTTTCCCCCATTGGCTTCTGGCCTAGCGAACGATGAGCTCTTTCGTTGCTAAGGCCATAATTGGGAGGCAAGTCCAGCACATCTTTCAGCAAATTTTCCAAAAATGCTGTCATGGGGGGTTCTTCCTCCATACAGTCTGAGATTGCTGCATCTAGATCTTCCCTCAAGGTCAATGCATTTACTCTACAGAGCTTGCGCAAGCTGAAACAAGGCCACTATTGCTGTGCCGAGATGGGTATTGTTTTCCTCCATTACTTTTATTTTGTCTTCTGCGGCATTGACCTTAGCATCTATATTGGAGATTTGCTGTGTCAGTGCTTGAAATTCTCTCCTTGACTCGGCTCGAGAGTCGCGAATTTCCCGTAGGATGTTCTCATATCTGGTGAGAGATAAAAGGTCTGCCTCGGCCTCTGTGTCATAGCTAGAGCCCCTCATGCTGCTACGAGAGCGACTTCTGCTGCATTTATAACTAATCAGAGGCATTTCTTTCTCTGCTAAACTCCTTCCTCAGGGTTTTACTTGATGAGGGTGGTCCCCGGTCCCTTTTGCGACCTTCTTTAGCCATTTTCAATTGTTAGATCAGTTTAGAAATAGGAAATATTTATCCCTGGGGAGCAGAGGATCTTCCCTAAGCTGCTGTCTGCTCCGTGGCGGAACCGGAAGTCAGAAAAATATTTCTTAAGAGAAAATGCAAGGAATGATCCAAATCCAAAGCTACGGTGATGTCACTGTGTAATAACATCACTGTTTCAATGGGTCAGCAGGAAACTAACTGTTGACATTTGTGCTCCCTGGATAAGATCAGCTACAAGGCTCTGTTGTTGCTAAACTAATTTTAAAGCAGTACACATGCTAAATCTAAGGGCATGGCTACATCACTGTCACATGAGACAGGGGGCATCGTAGGAGAAAGAAAGCCAATAAAACTATTTGTTATAGAGATCCCCAGGGGTCGTACAACTACCATACAGCTAGCATGCTAATTTAGGAAAAACTCCTAATAGCAGACAGAAGGAAGGACACACTAGGATTTAACATGCATATCAAAACACTCTACATAACACATGTATTTTGCACATGCTGGGTGGACTACTCATTTAACTTTCTGTGGTCTCACTTAACTCCTCAAGCCAGAAGAAAAATAATGCTTTAAAGCTTCCTATATACTACACACAGGCACAGAAACTGGAATAACAGGTTACAATGAGTATAAACTCAGCAGGGATGTTGGGGGGATGGCAGCTCTGATAATTGTTCCAGTCTTTCTTTTCACTGATAGCAACTGAGCCAGAAAAAAGTAAAATAAATTTCATCACAGACTGTTTACACCAAGTACATGAACCTGCATGATTTATCTGTAAAGATAATTAAAAATGTATAGATAGAATATGGTAAACACATATTGTTAATCCCAAAAGCTGAACTTTGTTTTTAGTATATAAATGTTTAAGAAATACCTGAAAGCTGAGTCTTTACTTTTGAGACACCAGGTGACTCTGATAATCATTTGTTCCAAGGGTTTTTAAGTCAGTTTGAATGCATTAAGTATTATCTGTTCTCCTAGGGACTCCACAGATTTCTTGTTCCTTGGCCAGATACCAAACTAGTGACTCTTCTTTCAGCATGATAGGATCCACCTCATGCCCCTCCCACATGAATAAAAAAAAAGTGGGCTGGATTTTTAGGAGCTTCTTGGTGGAGGTGGGTTGGATCTTACTTCCCCAAAAAAGCAATGCTGCCTCCCACTACTCAGGTTCCAGTTCTTGTACCACCCATTTAAGAAAAAAAATAGTACCCTACAACCATTGACTAACATGAAAATGTATTTATTTGAGGGCGGAAAACATTTCTCAGAGGTGGTAAGGCGGAGGAGACTATTTACACCTTCAGTCAGTTCCATGGACAGAAAACATGACATCACTCCTTTTGTACATGCAATACTCCTGTAGGCTCTTCCCACAGTCGTAAAAACACATTGGGATTAGCTACAAATTTAATAAAAGGTAACTCAGGAAATGTGGACTTCATAGTACTTTATTTACAAGATTTAAAAGTTGCTATAGGGATTGTGTATTCTCCACTAAATGCTAAAATGGTAGATTTAGAACAGACCATTAATATAATCCAGGACAAAGTGAAAGATAAATTGTTGATTTTAATGGGTGATTTAAACTCAGATTGGTATAATTCGAGAGGTAATAGATTAAAAGACATGTTGGCACCCCTTGATTTAATACAATTGATAGATGAACCTACTAGATATACAGATTCCATGGCCAAGGGCACATTACTGGATTTATTGTTAGTCTCACCTCAGCTAATTGTCCATTCAAAGGGAGCTGAACCCCCCTTTTTGGGAGATCGCACTTAATTTGGGCAATCATAGGAAATATGGTACAATCACGGGCACAATTGGGGGAGGGGTGGGTTAGGGATATGAAACATTTTTCAGTTGATAGATTTAATCTGGACATGCAGACAGAAAATTGGAAGAGATGTAAATTAATCCTGGATTTAGATCAAACAGTACAGTATTTTGTAGCCAGATTCCCGGAGTTATGTAATAAGCATGCACCAAAAATAAAAGTAAGTAAGAGAAAGGCTAGGGAGCCTTAGATTAATGACAACTTATTAAAAGGTATTAAGATCAAGAATAGATTGTGGAAACTGGTCAAAAATCAAAAACAAGTAGTGATTGGGGCACTTATAAAAACAAAAGGAATTATTGCAAACAACAGATTAGGAAAGCTAGATCAAATTACTATAGGGCGAAAATAGATAGGAACAATGGCTCAAAAAGATTCTGGCAAACAGTCAATGACATTATTAGTCCAGGCAACAAAAATAAACAACACATAAATCAATTGATTCAGGAGGGGAAGGTAGTAAAGGAACCTATAGAAATAGCAAATTTGTTAAATGATTTTTTTGTAAATTTACCAGGCTTAGATATAAGAGTTCCACCTAATAAGACCCAGGAAGAACTAAACTTTAATGGGTCACATCCACCCTTTCGCTTTAGAATACTAAATATAAAGGAGGTAAAAACATGTTTAAAGCACATAAAAATTCATAAATCTCCTGGCATGGATGGGTTGGAAGGAAGGTTTTTGCAAATGGCTGCTGATTATGTAGAGCTAATAATAGTATATATGTTTTATTGGAGTCTAAGTATAGGGCTTTTCCCTACTACATGGAAACATATAGGATAGTGCATGAGTGCCAGTTAACAGCAGGGCTATTCTTTTACCAAGTTGGTACTATGACAACAGATTACCTCGAGAGCGCAGCTCGAGAGGTAATCAGTCGTCATAGTACCACCGAGGTGAAAGAACAGCCCTGTTGTTAACTGGTACTCATGCACTGTTCTGTATAGTGTATAGTGGAACGTCGTTGACTCAAAATAAAAAATACTACATCTTTTTTTTTAAATAAGACTAACTGTCAGATTGCTGCTCAAGGACACCATGTGTGATGTCCGCACTGCAGCAGAACAAAGTCTTTTTCGTTCTGCTGTCCTGCAGACGTCACTAGTGCAGCAGAACAACATTTTGAGAGTGCTAGATTTCAATGAACAATGACGTTCCACTATATACTATAAAGTAAAACTATTCCAATATATAAAGGGGGAGAACAAAGTAACCCAGGTAGCATTGCTTTCAATACTATCCAAATGCCTGGAGAAATTAGTACATATACAAATAATGGATTATTTAGAAACAAATAATAGTCTTACGCCATACCAGGCAGGATTTAGTCAAAGTCAAAGTCAACTTTATTTAAAAAGACGCCCAATCCCGAAGGCTCTGGGCGCCGCACATAAACTATACAGTATGTCATACCGTGTACATTAGAGTTAAAATATCATACATATAACTTAAACTCCAAAAGCCTGCACAAATAAAAAGGTCTTAAGACAACTCTTAAAGGCTTCTATAGTGGGGGCCTCTCTCACTTCAAGCGGCAACGAGTTCCAAAGAGCTGGAGCAGCAACTCCAAAGGATCGATCCCCTGCTGATTTCAGCCTAGCTCTTGGAACTGTGAGGAGGCCACCACCTGAGGAGTGGAGATCCCGGACAGAGGTGGACAATACCAGGAGATCAGAAAGGTAACCAGGGCCCTGTCCATGTAGGGTCTTATAGGTAATAAACCCCACCTTGAACAAAACTCTCCACCTGACAGGCAGCCAGTGCAATTTGCGCAATACCGGAGTAATATGACAGAACTTACTTTGTCCAGTCAAAAGCCGGGCAGCAGCGTTTTGCACTAGCTGCAGTCTGCAAAGAGAAGTTCCAGAGACCCCGAGATAGAGCGCATTACAGTAGTCAAGTCTCGAAGTGACTAAGGCATGTACCAAAGTAGGGGGGTCCGGAGCCGGAACAAGGGGCTTAATCCTGGCGATATTTCTAAGATGGAAAAAGCAGGAACGCACCACAGAGGATATTTGGGCCTCCATGGACAAGTTCCTGTCAAAGATCACACCAAGATCACGCACTCTTGGGGAGGCCATCAATGATACAGCTTCTAGCACGATGCCAGTCGCAGAATCAGAGGCCATCCCATCACGAGCTCTGTTCGACTCCACTACCAGTACCTCAGTCTTGTTAGGTTAAGTCGCAGCCAGCTGGAAGACATCCAGTCATTTATCTCAGCCAGACAGATATTCATCACATCCACTGCATTTGATGTTCCTGGGTCAAAGGACAGGTATAGCTGAGTATCATCAGCATAGCAATGAAAACTCAGACCATACCTCCTAATGATCTCCCCCGGGGCAGCATGTACACTGCGAACAACATTGCGGCCAATACCGAACCCTGAGGGACTCCACATGAAAGGAGGCAGGGCATGAATGAGAAATTACCCATCACAACCCGCTGCCTCCTGTTAGTAAGAAATGACTCAAACCATTTGATGACAATACCGGTGAGTCCACATAACTCCCTCAGGCGGAAAAGCAACACACAATGGTCCACAGTATCAAATGCTGAGGAGAGATTGAGAAGGACAAGAATTGTCTTGTCCCCCTGATCTCTAGCCCTAAGGAGATCATTTTGCACCCGAACTAATGCAGTTTCAGTGCTATGCCTGGCCTGAAAGGCTGACTGGAAGGGATCATACAACTCGTGGGTCATGAGATGCTCTCCCAACTGAAGTGATGCCACCTTCTCAACAACCTTTCCCAAAAATGGAAGATTGAGATAGATTGCATTTGCCCTAATCTCCGGTCCAGAGAAGCTTTCTTAAAGGGGTCTCACCAGAGCCTCCTTCAAGGCATCTGGAAAGACACCCTGACTCAAGGAGCACCGGACAATCAGGCAAACACTGGGCCAACAGTGTCAATGCACCTCATCAAGAAGCGCTGGCACGGGATCCAGTTCGCCAAAGGTATACTTAGTTGGCCGCTATCTCAATGACCTCACGAACCTCCACTGGCCTAAATTCCCCCCACTCAGAGAGAGTGCTCTTAGAACACGACTGATGACCGCTGACAGCAATGGTATTACTGGCTGAGGAGACCTCCCGCCGGTTCGCAGACACCCTGTCTGAGAAAAAACGAGCAAATTCCTCACAATCCTCATTCGAGGAAACTCTTCCAGGCTGAAGACAGGATGGATGAAGAAGTCTGTCGACAGTCCGGAAGAGTGAGGCTGGTCGGCTTCTCCCAGCAGCAATCTCCTGAGACAAAAATAATGTCTTCTTTTGGTTGATTGCCTCCTGATATGCGCAGTAATGCGCACACAGGACCAGTTTGTCAGCCCCCAGATGGGATTTCCTCCAGCGATGCTCTAATCTCCGACCCAGCTTCTTCATTTCCCTGAGATCACCATCATACCAAGGTGACCTCAGGTATGAAGTTCTGGGTCATACACGGACAGGTGCGAGGGAGTCAATGGCACCAGATAGCACCTCATTATAGGCGTCTACCCCGCCGTCAACGGCTCCGATGCATGCATCACCCACCCTTGATAAATCAACTGCCGCCAACTAACCCTCAGGGGTAAGATCTTTTAACGGGCGGCAGTGAAATATCTCAGAAGGAGAAGAGATTATGACGGGAGCACTAAATGTGAACTTCACCGTGCAATGATCAGACCAAGCTACTCGATCAATATCGAGATCAGTGATCTCGAGTCCCAGTGAGAACACCAGGTCCAACGTGTGGCCATCCCGATGAGTAGGCACGCCGACAGACTGCACCAGCCCCAAAAGGGACATGCTCTGCAGTAACTCATTAGCGCACCTTTGACTTTTATCCTCGGCCCAAACATTGAAGTCCCCAAGAAAAATACATCTTGGGGAATCCAATGTTTCGACGGCAACAAACTCGGCGAATTCCTGCAGGAACCCCCATCGGACCAGGAGGGCGATAGATGAGGAGGATCCTGCAGCCAACGCCAAGTCCTCCACGAACAGCCACATTCAAATGAACCTGGTTCCCACCGGTGCACGGTGAAGTCCAAATTTGCTTAAAACAAATAGCTACACCGCCACCCCTACGATTTTCTCTGGGGCAGTGAACCACAGTATAACCTGGGGGACTGCAGCCTCAAAAACAGGGCCAGCATCATCTCCCACCCAGATCTCTGTCAGACCCATGAGTCGACTCAATGAAACAAGAGCGCAATAATAGCCGCTTGTTTCTGACCGACCTGCGTACACAACACTGCCGTCAGAGGTATTGAGGGTGATGCAGCCCTAAAGGTCACCTGGCCACTTGACCTGGTGGCCTCCCTGGCAATAGGCACCAACCACGTCTGGCTTCTCCTAGATGCTCTATTGATTCCAGGGCATCTCCTGGATTTAACCACCTCGATCCTTTGATCAATTTGCTCCTGATCATCCCACTGCGCATGCTCAAAACAGTCCCCCCCAATCCCCACTTCCCTACAACGTCTGATAATAATATCAGACACAGGAAGGGGGATAAAAGGACGTAGCGCATGCAGCTGCAAAATTCCATAAACAATCCTAGGCCCTGAGAGTCGTCTAACAAAACCCCTACACATATCTAATTTAAAGACCCAAATAGCACATATAAATAATGCAGGCAATATACATAAAATCTAATTTACAATAAAACTGGTTGACATACACAAGCTATTATGGCATAGTATATTTCCCACCTTACAACTAAAACAGCAGATTTCAGCTCCAAGTGGCGCGTGCCACTCACAACGCTCGCGCCACGCTCGTGCTAGCGAGCGGCACCTGTGTTTTAACAGTGCTTCCCCACTCCCACAACCAATCAGCCGGCAGCCCCCCTCTCGTAGCTCCAGCTCCACCAAGTTGGTGCAGATTAATTACAGCCTCTCACGCTGTACTGGGCACAAAGGTTGCGAGGAAAAATAAGCACAAAGTCCAGAAAACCACACAGTCCTGATCAGAATAAAGTAATTAGCAGCTAATGCACAGCTGCAATGAACAGCGCTTTACCAGATATCAAGAAATATACGGGACTGCCGCTAGCGAGCGGCGTCTGTGTTTTAACAGTGCCTCCCCACTCCCACAACCAATCAGCCGGCAGCCCCCCTCTCGTAGCTCCAGCTCCACCAAGTTGGTGCAGATTAATTACAGACTCTCACGCTGTATTGGGCACAAAGGTTGAGAGGAAAAATAAGCACAAAGTCCAGAAAACCACACAGTCCTGATCAGAATAAAGTAATTAGCAGCTAATGCACAGCTGCAATGAACAGCGCTTTACCAGATATCAAGAAACACAAAAATAATTTAGAAGAGGACTTTCCACAAATTCAGCTTTGATTGAATTTAATGACATTGTGGCAGCCTCCTTGGATGCAGGAAAGGAGACTGCAGTCTTGTTTTCAGACCTGTCGAAAGCCTTTGACCTGGTGGACCACTCCCTGCTGCTGAGGAAACTCTGGGTTATGGGTATTACAGAGGGACCATGGGCTTGGATTAAATCATACTTAACAGGAAGATCTCAAAGAGTATGTGTGTCCCAGATTTTGTCAACAATGAAACCAGTAGATAAAGGAGTCCCTCAGAGATCTACATTGGGGCCCTTGTTATTCTTAGTATTCTGCAATGATCTTCCCCAGACAGTTCAGACATCTAATATTTGGTTGTACGCCAATGATACAGCTCTTGTTGCAACTGGGGTGGACACTGCAGACCTGAGAATCAAATTGCAGAGGGACTTCAGCAGCATTGGGGAGTGGTTCACTAGGTCAGGGCTGGTGATGAACATAAAGAAGACAAAAGTTCTCTATTCTGGGAACAGAAATAAACCAAATTTGGGTATAACATCTTTGTCAAATATTTTATTAGATCAGGCAACTGAATATCGATACCTGGGTGTAATTTTTGATGCAGAGTTAAATTTTCAAGAACATACCAGGGAGGTGCTAGATAAAGTTAGTAAAAAATTAGGAGCTGTCAGACGAACATCAAGATGCTTGGATTTAAAAACTAGGAAAACTCTAATGGAGCAGATGGTTATGCCCACCATTGATTATGAAGGTGTTATATATAGGGTTGCACCTAAATTAATGTGGGATAAATTGGACAAAATTCAATATAAACTTGTGAGGTTTATACTGGTTTGCCATTACAGAACACATCACTGTATATTATTAATTACAGTGGGATGAACTACTTTAGAACAAAGAAATGGACTGCCAGAGGAAGTGGTGGGGGCTGAAACAATCAAGGGATTTAAGAATGCATGGGATAGACATAAAGGAATTCTGGAGGTCAGGGGTAAGGGGCAACAGACTTCTAGGAAAACATAAACTGAACTTACAAGCTCAAATGAGCAGACTGGGTGGGCCATAGGCCCTTATCTGCCGACACTGTCTATGTATCTATGTATATGGTTGAAATTATTGCACCATTTTTTTACAAAGCAACCGTCTCATTATATATCATTTAATGCACTGACGAAAAAGATTGAATCTACCCGGATCTTAACTAGGTCTGTTTATGTAAATAAAATAAAGAGAAAGCATAATAAAACAAAATTTGGTGTAAAAACTTTAAAACACCAAGCGGCAAAATATTGGAATATACTTCCATACTCAATGAGAGTGGCATCTCCAAAATCATTTAGTACAGTGTTGAAATCAATTTTTTCAAGTCATGTGTAATTGTTAGTTCGATAATTAATGTCATTTGTCTATTGCCTTGTGTAGTAACTCTTGACTACGTAATACAATGTATTTCAAATCTGTCTGTATGCTTTATGTAGTAATTTCTGACTATGCAACCTTATGTACCCAAATCTGTTAGTATACTTGTAATCTCATTAGTTGTCTGAGGTATTTGATAGTTTAGATAATAAGTATTTTGTATAGTGTACATTGTCGTATTTAACATAATTCTGTACAAATTTTGTATTTGCAATTTACCACATGAATTTCATCTTTTGTGACATTTAACGTGACTATTCTTGTAAACAGGGATTTCATCCCTAATGACAGGTGATATCCTGTATAAAAATAACAATTTTACCTACCTACCTAAATGTAAGCATTTGTTTTCCAATCTGGACACACATTAAACAACAGAAACCAGTAGAAAGCTTACCTTGATAAGTTTGATAGCCAGCACAAGACAAGAACACATTTCAGAAGACATATAACAGAACTGATAGTGGCACTTCTGCTGGCTTGTGGGATTAACCACCATCAACTACCATGATGCCTTGCATGAATCAGGTCATGACCTTTGCAATGTAGTCAAACAGGTTTTCACACCAGGGCAGAACAGAGTGAAGCAACTTCATTTTAATTAAAATCAGGATGAAATTAGTGGATTGTAAGAGAGGGAATCATTGTTCATGCTTAAAAATTACACTGCTATACAGAAAATAGGTTGCAGGGATATTCCCCTTAAAAGTTTTCTCTCTGTGTTAGCAACCACCATACAGGACCCACATATATTAACTTTAATTCAAGATGAGACCATCAGTTTGATTCATCTATTTGACTATGATTTCTTATCATTATAAGATTAATTGTGGGTTGGTCCAGTGTCAGCCATCTGGGAGACTAGCGTTCATCTGCCACCCCAAGAACCCTACACTGCTGCAAGCTAAGGGTAATAACTTATCATGAATTGAGGATGCCGACTACCTGCCATTAACACACCCTACTACCAGCTGATCACAGAGTGGAATTAGCATTGACTGTGAAGGCAGATGCTTACCATCCCTCAAGGCCAGAGAGAGGAGAAGGGTGAAGCCATGGCAGACCCATCAATAAGGTAGGGGAAAGAAGAGTCAGGGAGGAGGGGATAATGTAAAAAGAATAATAAGAAAAAATATTTATTGGGATGATTTCACATGTAAAAGGTACAAACAATAAAAAACCAGCAATCATCTGCATTCATCTGTCTCAAAACCATTTTGACAGCACATAACAGAGATAACCTTGACCCAGGGGGATTTCCTGTGAAAATTAATGTTTGACTGGGTTAGTGTCCTTCTACTTTGCTTCAGACAATCAACTCTCTTAGCAGGACATGAATTACTAGAAAAGGCCTTGTGCTTCCTTTAACACTGCTTAATTACTTGACAGTCCTTAAATAAGATACTTATAAAAAGAATAATACAAACATTGTGTTTGCAAGCTTCACGGATATCTGACAACTGGAGAATAACTTACCAATGAAACATGCTTGATGGCTTCGCTTTCTGTGGTTTTGTATAGCTGAGCACTGCTGTAATCATGACATACCAGACACAGGAAGAACCCATAGCATGACCTGAAGGACTGCCTGCAGAAAAGTTAACATGTAGTGTCACGCAGATGTTCATGAAGAAAGACTGTATTACTCAGTAGGTAAAGCACTAGCTGCTAGCAGCTTGGGTTGAAATTTTGACTCAGGTATAAATTCAGTCCAAACTGATAATCTCAACTCAACTGATTATTAATTTTCAGGGAGGGGTTATTAAGCCAAACCACTCACAGCAACAAATAATGCTCTGAAAGAGCCCTATAATGGCTCAGCAGTAGCACATTGCAGTTTTGTGCAGGTGACCCTAGGTCTGGAAACGAGCCTGGGGAGCCAGAATCAGTGCCACCAGAGGTGGGTAGGGAGCATGAGCCAGTCCAGGCAAAAGCATCCAGACTCTAGTGCAGCTGTGGTCCCTAGCAGTAAGCCAGGAAGCCTGTTACCTCACTGAGGGTGGCATCAGTCTAGAGTGCGTTGATGTGACCAAGGCTATTAGGGCACCATTAGACATCAGGAGAGGTGAGAGGGCTTGGGGAATGGGCAAATGGGCAAAACATACAAAAATGCATGTGTCTCAAGCTATCTTAATGACGCTTGCTGGCTTCTCGAGCTCTGCACCATGTAGATCCCAACCGGTGTGATGGCGGGGGAGCAGGGGACAGGGCTTGAGACCAGAAGGGGCCAGAAGAAAGGAGTGGTGATGGCTTGAAGGCCAAAAAGCTGAGTTAAGAAAACATGATGCTCTGGGCCATGCAGGTGCAAAAAAAAAAAAGAAATCTTTACAATTTTGCATAAATGCATGAAGAGCATATAAGCTGAAGAAAGAGATACACAGAGTGCATTACAGATAGAGGTACAACATTTTTAACATAATAGCCTATTACAACAGGGTTAAGGCCTTACTTGTAAAATCAAGACCTGGTCTAAGTAGGAACAGATTCACTGAGATTCAGCTGTCTTAAAGAAGGAGAGGAGAGAGTATTCCAACATCTGGGACTGAGGTAACTGAAAGCTTTTTTCCCCCAAATGTGAGGTGCTATTTGGGGCCTGCAAATCCAGGCTTACTGCTAACTTAAAGGGGAACTCTCAGCTACCCCACAGTAATGCGGTAGGACCTAGAGGTCCAGATTAAGCAAAACAGGCATAAATGAAGTTTTTTTCAGCTACTTACTGTTTTGTAGCCTTAGTTTTTATCTGGTTGATCCTGCATTCCATCCCCCACCCACCATGCTGGCAACCAGTGCCCTTCCCCACCCCCGGTCAGGGATGTCTATGTGCCAGAACATCTTTTCTCAGACAATCCAGAGCAGCACCTTTTCATGTTTATTCTACCAGTACTAATTGTACTCATGTACTCAGTTTATTATCATTCAGGAAGCATGGGAGGGCACCGAAGCCAGATTGTAAGTGGGATTCAACTGTGCAGGTCAATTTGTTGCTTACGTCTATGATACAGTTGTCAGCACAGAGTTGGTATTTAATAGTATTAAAAAACACCAGAGTTAAATTTAGCCCCACAGTCATAATATCATGTAAGAACAGCAGTGGCCCTAGAACTAATCCCTGTGGAATGCCTGGAGATACCAATCTACCTATGGGCCAGAAGCCATTCATGTGGACACTCTGAGATCCATGGGAGAGGTCATTAAAGAACTATTAAACTGAACTTTAGTGGCAACCCAGTTTTCATGGCTTGTCAACCAGCAGGAAATAATCCACTATGCTGAATGCTTTTGAGAGGTCACTGAATAATTGGCCCCTGTCATATGTCCCTTATACCCATTCAAGGCAATTTCATTCCTTACACCAGCTAGGTCAAACACAGGAGTGTGCTTCCTTCTGAACTCACACTGAAAACAGATTATGTTCAGTGGCAAACTTACGTGGTGGGTCACACAACAAACATTTCTTTGGGTTTAGAGACAACTAGCAGCAGCAGTAAATGTCTGTAGTTATTCACACACGTTATTACCTTATGCCATTATAAATAGGGACCACCATGGCCATTTTCAGGCACTACAGAATTTGCTGTTGGACGAACTTAGCTTTACTATGTAAATGAAGGGTTTATAAATGCTGATAGCTTCATAGTTTAGGAAAATGGACTTGATTCTATTGTACCCTATGTTTTTGTTGATGTTCAGCTGGAGGAGGTGTTCTAAGACAGCTACATTGTAATGCTTTAAATACAAAAGTATCTAGACCAGCCCAGTGGCACAGAGGGCTGTGGTGCTATGCACCTTACCTCTTCCTACACCGGCGACCTGAGTTCGGGAACAAGCTTGGGTCACAGGGGGCCAGTTGGGGGGGGGAGAGGGCCAGGAGAGGATGATGTGACCTCTTGGCAGCTCTCCTCTCCTGGAGTGGGAGGTGAAACCTTCCCAGTGCTTGGCTGCCACTCAGTGGAGGCTTGGTGGTAGCGCCATGCAGATGGGGGGCTAGCATTAGGCCACAGTAGGATGGATAGGGGTTGCCAGTTCCAGATGGCATGCACACCTCCATGTGCATGCGCTACTGTGTCACCACAGCCCAGGGTGTAAAGGGAGAAAAATGTATGGTGGAAAAAGTGGTGGAACCTGGGCATTCATGAAGCCCTGCCTGGAGTGCCAAGACCTGCCCCGCTGGACCATCAGAACAATGACCAGGAGAAGGTGAAAGAGGTAGGTGGCTGGCTGTCAGCACCCAGGGACAGGGCCGATAGCCTCCTTGTTCCAGCCACAGGGTGTAAAAAGGAACATCAATGAGTCTGTGGGAATCTATAATATCTGAAGGTTGGGTTGAGCTAAGAACTGAATGTAAGTTAGATGCACAGACACTTCTCCTCATATGGTGTACATAAGCGAGGGAACAACATCACTGATGAGGTTGTAAAGAGTCTACATGTGAACCAAAATATTGATATGTAAAGACCTCTTCCAGCGGGTACTCGCAAATGCAGCACATATAAGTTTTGTGACAGTATATTCACCAGTGACCATTTTACGCATCCAATAACACACCAGGTACAAGACTTTATAAACTGTGTAACACATTCAATTGTGTACCTGGCGGTGTGCAACTAAGTCCTTTAATGTGGGTGAAAATGGCTGTGAATTCAGAAGAAATCTGGAGAACATCTGCAGTCCATAAGAAAACAGGACAAACAAAATGTGCTGACTTTACACGTGTTGCAAAAAGGCCAGTAATATTCTTTCAAGTTTGGTAGCACTGAAAAAATCCCAACAAATGTATGTGGCGGGGACTTGGACAACAAACTTCTGAAGCATGAAACATTTTGGCAGTATAAATGTGTCACTGTCTCCCCTGGATTAAACTATGCATTCCAGTTAATCCCCCTTCTTACAAAAATAAAAATTGGCTAACCTAGATTGCAGCAGATTCTGAAAAATATTAGATTACAGCTAAAGTTACATTCAAATTTTGTGCATTTAATGAATTGTTCCCAGCATTTTGCCATATTCTTCTGATTGTTTTCTAGATTAAATATTTACTGTAAGTGGTGACTTTTTTTTTTTGCTTTATCTGTTTATCTCCCCTGCGACCCTCGCCTACCTCTCCTTCAGGACAATTGCCACAAGGACTCTCACCTCTCCTGATACTATCGCCGATCTCGACCCCACGTCGCAGCCACCTCAGGGTAACCTGACATGACCCTTTGTTGGGTGGGTCCTCCTCTTCTGAGGAGAAACGACCTATCGGCCTAGGCATTGGCCCTGGGTGCTGCTGCAGCCGGGTCGGCTGTCAGGGAGCTCAGGGAGGCACTGTCATCCAGTAGGAGGAGATGCCATTTTCTAGTTTTTCCTCCGATTCCTCTACTCACATCACAACTCAGCTTCCCCTGGTCTCCACCAGGGGCCGCTACATAGCATCGCCGTTCCCCAACCCACCCAAGGAGAGGAGAGGAGAGGAGAGCAGCCCTCTGGATGCTCAATCCTAATCCTTCCCCTGCCGACCTTCTGGTGCCCGAGACCGTTCCCAAACCCGGGTCACCAGCGTGGTGTGAGGTAAGGTGCCAGTGCCTCAGTCCTCTGCGCCACCGGGCCTGCATCGTGACATTATGTTATGGTTAAAACTATTACTGAGCACATAACAAGTTAATGCTGCTCCCATGACATAAAGTTATTTTGAAATATTAAAAAGTCATCCCTCTCATCCTCCTTCCCCTTTTTTGTTATTACAGTAATTGCTGGAATAAGGTATCACACAATGTTTTGAGCTTATTATGATATTTATTGCATGTATGCACTGTGTTGTGCACTGTTAGGCACTTTTATGCTGTGGGTGCACACTATGTTACTGTCTCTAATTTATTCATTTTATTTATTTGAAAATTGGTGCACTGAGCTAAAGCTTGTTTCCAGATGCAACCCAGGGAAGGGGAAAGGGATACTAACAATCAAATACAGTAGTGTATCAGCAGTACACAAAAATAAATTGCAAACAATGGCCCCTATGCACAAATGAGATGTAGGTACACGTGAAATGCATGTATCCCACCCATGGAGCTGCGCACCCGTGGACAGGTGCACCCACTCTGTCATTCACAGATGCTAGCCACCTGTCCATGGCTCCTCCCCCCCAGCACACAGGACTCTGCAGGGTGGCCAGGGGAGGAGTCGAGTTCTCAGGTGGGCATCCAATGGAAAGCCCCTCCCGAGACAGGAAGTGGATCCCTCGTGTGGCGAGGTGCAGATATAGGGTAGTGTATGCCTACAGCAGGCACCCAGACCCACGCACCCATAGATGGGCCATGTACCCCCTGGCCCCACCAACAACCCCCGCCAGCATGGCACATATCTGATCAGCACACTCTTTGTGCCATGCGGCATGCATCGGTGATCACCAGTGCCATGTGTCCTGCTGTCCTACTCAGGTCCTTGGCAGATATGCGACAGCCATGCGATCAAGCGATAGTACAATGCTGCAGGTACATGGCTGCCCTTGTAGAGTGAGGTGACCAGCAGTCCATGCCCTCCCACTGCCCTGTGGGCTGTGGCAGCATGGGGGGGTTGTGGCTTTATTCTGCCATGCCCAATGGACAACATCCATGGGGGTGCGCACCGGATTATGCCTGGTCCCAGCTGGCATACCCAGTGCCACCCTCTACACCCATGTGGTCACCACTACGCAGTTTAGTGCATACCATGTACTGCTGGCACACCCCCAGAATGCCCCCGGCATGGCATGGTCCAAGGCCGTGGAGGATCGTGTGCATTGGGTCCGTGTGCCCTACCTTTTTGCATCCCGTGTGGGGAGGGTACAGTGGGTGTGGGGTGGATATGCGCCCATGTTACGTGGTGCACAGCCACTCCACATGTTTGTGCATAGGGCTCACTAGTTGTGCAACATGGTAAAAAGTGCAAATCACAATATTGTGTGGCTGGAGTTGGAATTAATAGCAGCACAATAGCACTGTGTGAATGGAAACAACTGGTAGAACACAGCAGTGTGTTGCTATTAGGAATCTTACCTAGCCCAGAAGGGGGGCCAGAATGGGAAGGGGACCCTGGAGGAGGTCAGGTAAGGGGCTGTCAGGAGCAGGAGGGGAAGGCATGAGTTTAAATTGGCACCTGGGGTGGGAGAGAGATGGATGGAGGATGGGAGGGGATTCCAGAGGGAGGGGAAAGCAACAGGAGATGGCAGACTGCCCAGCTGAGGAGTGAGGGTGGGGGAGAGAGAAGGTGCGAGGATCACTGGAGTGGAGGGAGTATGAGGCAGATGGGGTGGGACAGATGAGTGTGGACAAGTATGAGGGCAGTGCCCCAAACCAGTAACTGGAAATGAAGGATGCACAGTGGGACTGGTGATGAGAAATAAGTGAGAGGATGGAGAGGGAAGTGTAAAGGGGGGCATGGGGTCAATAATGCGCACGGCAGGATGCCGTGTGATATAATCATGCTGCACGATTCCATTAATTATTTTGTTCTGTGGGGGCTCTGTCCACACACCTGTCTGGGCTGCGCTCCTGGACCCCCCAAAACTTAGGATTCTAACTATGGGGGGGTCCAACTCAGAGAGCACACAGGTCCAGGATTTGGCATAATGCCATACGCTATTAAGCATACAACATTATGACCCGGTATATAAAGGGGGGCAATGGTGAGTGCGAGGGGGAAGTAGGTAGAAAAACAACAGAAGATGTTACAGAGGATAACCAGTCTGGCAAGGGAAGAGGAGGGAATAGTACCGTAGACCACATCTGCATAGACAAATACAGGGAGCAACATTTTGGTAACCAGCTCCCGCCAGACCTGCAGAGGCAGACAGTCTTTGCTACAGTACAGATCACTAAGCTTGGGGTGGAGGTTGGCATGGTTGTCATCAATCTGTACAAATAGCTGGTTCCGTATCAGAAAAGTGAAGGAAAAATGGTGACTGTTAAAACAGACATGGCTTGATAGCGATTCGTAAAGATGGTGGCAGTTGTATTTGCTGGGGGTTTTGCACCCCACACCTCCCTTCATCAGGGGGACTTTGGCCCCCAGTACCCCCTTTCTAATTATACTAATGCCAAGGTCGTAGCACCTCGGGGAGGGGGAAATCAACTGTTGCCATCTTTCCATTCCCTATCAAGCCATGGCTGTTTTGATAGTCACTGTTTCTGCATCTTTGTCATCATGGGCTATGCAAATAGCCATTGCCTAGCATGAGGTACCATTCTTTGAAAAAGTGCACTGCCATTGTGCGAAACAGAGGTGAGTTGATGGAGGTGAATGTTTTCTAATTCAC
Organism: Neoceratodus forsteri; assembly: GCA_016271365.2. Lineage (NCBI taxonomy): Eukaryota > Metazoa > Chordata > Ceratodontiformes > Ceratodontidae > Neoceratodus > Neoceratodus forsteri. Next base: position 790,154,768 of record CM028132.1, read on the forward strand.
AAATCAAACAGTTTAAAATAATGCTATAGCCAGGTTCTGGTCTCTCTTACAGTTCTAGAGTTCTTTTCTGAGCCCTGCTCCTTGCTGTTCTCTTGATTACTTTTGAAGTGGCCCCAGAAGTGGACTCATGTAGCTGCCTGTTTTTCTGTGTATCCTGAGGTGTGCAAATACTGAATATTCAACTGAATATTTAATATTTAGAAGCCAAATATTCGGGTAGTCGGTATTCAGATATGTGTTATTTGAGCTTTAAAAAAAAAGCCTCCCCCCCTTACTTGTTTCCCATGTCCCACCCTCCTCCCCCAGCCCAAATCCAGTAGATTGTTAAATCCCTTGTACCCCCACCATTTGTTAGCACCCCAATCCCACCATCCTTTTCCCAGCTTCCATTATGTTATTATAAGTTACTAATCCTATCCAGCATACATGAGGGAGGGGCAAGCAGTCCAGGGACAGAGGAGGACATGAGTCATTGTGAAGGGAGGTGTCTCTAAATGCAAGCAGCTTGGGAAACAAGATGGGTGAGCTACAGTTACTGATGGCAGAGGGGGAGGTGGACATGGCTGCCATCACAGAGATGTGGGCCACACCTAACCATGACTGGGATCTCTCCATCCTAGGACACAAGCTGTATAGAACAGATCAGGGGTAGGTAGAAGGGGGAGTGGCTCTGTACATGAGGGAAGGAATCACCTACACTAGGAAAGAGGTGTCAGTAAAACAGACAAAATTGTTGTGGGTGCAAGTGCAGATAGCAAAAGGCAAAAAGCTAAATGATAGGAGTAATGTACAGGCCACTGAACCAGGAAAAAGAGCTGGACAGGGAACTGGGGTCCAAAACTATGGAGACAGCCAGCGAAGGAGAGGTAGCGCTCATGGGGGACTTCAAGCTACCTGGAGTGGATTGGAATTTGGAAGGTTCCTGCTACAACCTGTACCTAGACTCAGGTGCTACTGGAGGTATTCCAGAGTGGGTTTCTGACACAATGTGTCCTTGAATCCACCAGGGAGAGGGCTACACTGGACCTGGTAATGCAAATAGAGTGCATGTCCAGGAGGTGAGGGCAGAAGCACCATTTGCAGGAAGCGACCACAACACTGCAGTTTCACCTAGACAGGGACAAAGAGAGGACTGGAACTAAGAAAAGGATGTTGGACACAGGAGGGCAGACTACAGAAAGATCGGGAAATTCTGGAAGGGCACCTCGCTGAAATCAGGAAGGAAACGGGGTGGACCAGAAATGGGCTGTAATCAAGGATGGGTTATTGGCAGTGACTAATGAGTGTACCAAAGTGAAGAGCAAAAAACCCAGAGTCAATAAACCCATCTGGTTTGACAGGGAGGTTGCTTAGATATTAAAGAGCAAGACGGCAGCCTTCAAAAGGTACAAGAGCACCAGGAGTGATGAGGATGGGGAAGAATACAGCAACAAAGCAAAGGAGGTGACAAGTTAGTACGATTAGCCAAGCCCAAGAAGGAACTGCATCTGGCTGAGGGGTTAAAAATGGGAGAGAATGCCTTCTTCCAGTGTATCTGGGATATCAAGAATGGGATGGTGAGGCTGGAAAAGAAGAAAGAGTGGGTGGAGGGTATTATGGAAAAGGCAGAGGTACTTAACAAGCACTTCTGTTCAATCTTAACAAAAGAGAAGGATGGCCCTGTCCCCAAGGGGAAGAAGAGGGATATCAGGGGAGGAGTCACAGATGGGGAGATCAACATTGACAGGGTGAGGAAGGGTTTAAAGGCCCTGAAGGTGGATGAGTCCCCGGAAATGGATAGCATACACCCAAGGGTTCTGAGGTAATTAGTGGATGTGCTAGCAGGCCCTCTGGCAGACCTGTTTAGCACCTCACTTGAATCAGAAATGGTACCCCTGGACTAGAGAACAGTGCATGTAGTGCCACTACAAAACAGTTGCCCGAGGGACAACCCTGGTAATTATTGTCTGTTAGTCTAATCTTGATAGTGGGGAAGTTCAAGGAGACCATTCTGAACGAAAGACTGGTAAACTTTCTGGAGGAAAATGAACTCCATGATGATAGACAGCATGGGTTCATGTCACAGCAGTCCTGCCAGACCAACCTGATTGATTTCTTTAATTAGGTAACAAGAACAGTGGACAAAGGCCAAGCAGTGGACATACTACAGTATATCTAGATTTCAGCAAGGCCTTTGGCTCTGTTCTCCACGAGATATTGATTTGGAATCTGGAGGACTTGAGGGTGGGCCAAAACTGGCTAAGTGGATAAAACACTAGCTACAAAATAGAAACCATAAGGTAATGGCCAGTGGAAATTCTTGGATGCTGGGACAGTCACTAGCAGGGTCACACAGGGCTCAGAGCTCGACCTAGTGTTATTCAACATCTTCATCAGCGATATTGCAGATGTGGTAAAACGTAAAATATTCCTCTTTATAGATGACACAAAGGTCTGTGGGACAGTGGACACAGAAGAAAGAAGGCAGAACATTAGGGGGACCTTGCTAAACTAGAGATATGGTCAGGTATTTGGCAGCTGGATTTCCATGCCAAAAAGTGTAATGTAATGCATTAAAGGGCAAAGAACCCAGAGACCACATACTGGCTGTGCTGTGTGAGGTCAACAAGTAAGTAAGAGAATGACTTCGGTGTGATCATCACGAGTGACAAAAAGCACTGGGCGATCTACAAGAGAGCAGTGGCCAAAGCAAAATGGATGCTAGGATGTAAAGCCAGGGGCCCAACCAGTAGGAAGGCAGAGGTCATCCTGCCACTGTACAGATCACTGGCTAGGCTGCTTCTTAAGTACAGTGTGCAGTATGAAACAATTACTCACCAAGTAATGTAACCCCTAGGTGGCGCTAACCCAAGGGCTACTACCCCTGCCTGATTTGCCACTAACAGGTTGAGGGGCCTGGATCCAATGGCAGGTGCCTCCACCCAAAGGTCGGGGCTAAGACAGTCTGATATGACTTGGTCACAGCCCTCTGGGTCACTGCAACCCCCCTTTCTTCCCACTAGTGGCCCACACAAATCAGTCACAATACCCTTGCAATATACACTTACCCCCAGGATTGGTTTAATCAGCTTGACTCTGGGGACCCCCTGTAAAATAAGATGCAGTTATACAATAACCACTGTACAGTAATTCAACATAGACACACAGTTCAAGCAGTGTAACTTTGCTAAACAACCAAATCTGATTTATTTAGGGGATAGTAACAAGGACAGGGAGAAATCAGGTTAATTGATTCAGTCACATTAATAATCACAGTACTGTGCACATATTTCAGAGTCCCAAATGTCACTCTTACTGGGTACCCAGGCAATAAGAGGCTAGCCTATTTGGTGCAGCTGGTTGGGGCCCTGAGGATGGAAAATGCATGCACAATACCCACTTTGTAATCCAGAGCCGGTAGGCTCAGTTCGTGAAGATAGAAAGGAAAAGTAATCAGATGGAACACTTGCAATTAGATGATGGCAGGGAGCTACCCTGATTTGTACTCACAAATTCAATGCTGAAACTGAATGGAAGGCAGATTGTTCTGGATTGCCAGGAGGAGCAGACCATGTGGACAAGGTCCTTGTGACTGGACCCCAATGCAGTTTAGAGCAAATGGATGTAGTCTGGATTAAGCTGGGTTTACTTCCAGCTTCATGCACTCTATTCACTGTACAGGGATCTGAAGCATGATTCCTAAACACTACACACATTTATATGTAAAAGGAAAGTACTATACCAGGCAGGCTGCTTCTCTATCCCGGTCTCAATTACTGCACAATACCCAGGAGAACACACAGCAGATTCAGTTCCTGACAGACCAAGTGCGATTCAGCAATTTCTCCAGTTTTCTACAGGGTGAGCCTGGTTTCCTCACTTCTGGTGCTTCTTTCTCCTTACAACTCTGATTCAGTCCACACTGGCACTCACAAACAGTTGTAGGCCAAACTTCAGGGCCCCACACGAGCTTCCCATGCGAAAACTCAACAGCCCAGGAGCCCAGAGCTCCTTCCCTCTTCACAGTCACAACTCATCTCATCTTTCCAGTAGACAGAGCCGGGCATTTCCTTTGAGTTCCTCCCAGTCAGTTGGCTGGTTTTGCTGTCACTCACAGTAAACTCCCCTGTTGGTGGAAAAAGGCACTGAAGTCAAACAACAATTCCAGAAGCATTGGCCATACAGTACATAGGTGGCTGGCTCCACAATGAGAGTCCAAGTTCTGATTTGCCAGCAGCAGGCTCCATTTCAAAGGTCCCCCCACACTGATTGGTCCAGTTCAGCAGTTCAAAACTAGAATGGGGGACTAGGCAAACACAGTTCTGATTGCAAAGAAAAGCAGGTTAGACAAACTGTATTTTCGTTATTACTCTAAATGATGTCTAGCAAACAGTTATATCTTTGAAAAGTGCTCACTCTGCCCACTTAGTGATGGCAGAAACGGAGCGATTTGGCAGCAGCTCGAGTGGGACTCAAGCAGGGAAACACACAGACCCCCATCCAAATTAATTATGTCTGCAGGCAGACAGCTCTTAAAGAGACAGTACCAGAGGCTCTAAAAGCACTCACAGATAAACGGCTTAGATGCCGAACACCATCCAGGCTTGGAGCATTCCTGGAAGACTTTTGGGAACCCCCATTTGCAGGGAGGTTACAGTAATATTACTTCTTACAGGGTATTCTTTAGCATTATTGACAGATGCAGTATACCAACTGGGTTCGGCTGCCCTGGAGAGGAGGAGTCAATGCAAATGAGGAAGGCATTGGCCAATCAGGATACAGTTAGAGTAGAATGCTGCCTGCAGTCAGCCTGAGGTACCTAAGAATGCATTTCGAAGCTGAAAAAGAGTAAAAACTGTGCACACTAGGGGCAGAAAAACTGTTAGCAATAACCCACCATATATTGTAACCCACTATAAAGAAAAAATTATATATTTATTTATTTTTTTAATCACAGGAAAGAATGACAGTCGTCAAATTTGGCTAAATCCCCCAAAAGAGTCTTTAGACAAGGTTTCCAGGGGAGGAAGGGTGGGAGTGTCAATAATGCTAAAGAATACCCGGGAAGAAGTAATATTACTTGGTGAGTAATTGTTTCTTCTCACCCCAGGAATTCTTTACCATCTATGGACAGATGCAGACTTCGAAGCAGTGTAGTTGGGAGGAGGGCACAGAAACTTATTTAAAGAAGAGGCTCTGAAGTACCGTCCTGTCAAATTTGGCATCCTATTAGACTACAAATCCAAGAAAAGATCTTATTGAATGTGAGAAGCCAATTTCAAATAAGTGATCTGCACACTTCTAGTAAGGATATAGCCTTCAACACTGCCAAGGAGGCAGCTGTTCTCCAGGAAGTAGGCCCTAAGCATGAAAAGGGCAGAAAGTCAGCCTTGCTGTACCAGACCCGAAATATGGGAAAACAGTCCCATGGGAAAATACTCTTGGTCACTGGTTTCTCCTTTTCTGCAAAATGCAGGAAAGGAAGGGATGGTAATGACAGTCCTGAACTGCTAGGACCATTGACACAGACCAGCAGGATTAATTCATGCCCCATCTGAGCAGCTTGAGATAGCCTAGACAGGACTTGCCTGAGAGCAGTACAGGCAGGGAAAAAGGGCTGATGAAGGTGGAAATGGTAGAAACTTGGGAAAAGGATTTCCTATCCATCCAGAGGACTAAATTGTTCTTAAAGGCACTGAGAGGATAAGGCCTAAAAGAAAAACCTGAAACTCTGAAAATCCATCTGACAGAGGAAAAGACAAGCAGAAAGGTTGTCTTTGATGTTATTCACTTCAAGACAGAATTGTCACAGGTTCAAAGGGACACCCCATGAACTTGAATATACAGAGGTTTGTGTTCCATGGGAAAAAACTCCGGTCCCTAGAAGGGTTTGGAAGAGAAACAGCCCCTTGTAGAATTCTTTGAAAAGGTCTGAGAAATGGCAGATTTCTCTTGCCCGACAGAAAAAGAATCTGAGTAACCGCTAGGTGTACTCCCCAAAAAAGAGGTCTACTGACCTACTGTAGATAAGATAATAAAAACCTTTATATTTTAACAGGAAACAAGTCCCAAAGTCCAAACTAGTTCCATGTACAAGCTAGTAATGCCTGGATATGAACTAAATAATCCAGTCATGAGAGGAAAGAGGGTTGAAAAACTCTAGGCTCTTGTCCTTGCACCAAGAGGAAAAAACATTTTCACTAGGAAATTGAGGTTTTCGTGGTACTAAAATTTTTTTTTTGTTGTTTAGATATTCCAGACCTTGTTTGGCTACAGGGACTCTAAGAGAGCTAGCCTCTCAAGAACCAGGCCTTGAGGAGAAAAGACTGGGAGCTGAGAAAAACACTACTCCTGTGAAAGAAAGGAAGTAGCTTGTAGAAACGAAAGCAGCCAGAAGTCTGTTTAACTTAAACATTTTTCACCAGAAAGTGCCAAGGTTGTCCAGAGCTACCAGGATTGTGGTGGCTGATTCCTTAACTAGAAAGGTACTTAGGAAACAAGGGATATATGGGAGAGAGAGAACACTTCTCCGACCAGTCTTGAGGTAAGAAAGTCCATTGGAAGGAACCCCATATGGGGCCTGCAACAGGAAAAAGGAAAAAACTGTTTTTTCGGACTGGAGGTGAAAATTCAGATCTGGACCTGACATTACCCCTTGAACGATGTGGCTAAGACTTCTGTGATGAGGGCTCACTTGTGGTGGCCTTGACTAATGCGGCTTAGAGGATCTGCCAAGGGGTGCACTTGCGGTGGTCCTAACCATGCCAAAGTGTTGTCCTGGCCCAACAGATGGATGAGTGACTAAGACATCTCCAAAGAAGCCAGCTAGAGATCAAAATTTGTAGCTATTGAGGAGAGACTGGAAGCCTTGTGTCCCAAATGCTTGCTGGTGTGATACAGGGCAGGAATATCATCTGGTCCTCTCTGAACTAAATGACCTCTGGACTGAAATAAAGCAGGCCTGATAGAGATGCTCTGAGATTCCAGGGACTGATGAAAGAAAGACTCTCTCAGAAACCAAGACCCAATGATGGAACCCCCCCGAAGGGAAGAGCCCACTGGAAAGAAGCCTCTGTACTGAAGATTTGAAGGGGAGAGGTGTGAAGTTTACCATTTCCTTACACCAGTCCAGACTGTAACAGGGTTCAGGCTTCATGAAAAATTCTGTTACTTGGAATCTGACCTAGAGGTCTAGCCCCTGGGACTCTAGCAGGGGTCAATCTTAACATTGTTTTACTAGCCCAAACACTAGTGCAAATTGGGCTAGTGCAGCTAACTCTCTACTTGCCCAGCATGACTAGTGCAGATTTTCATGGCTGTTAATGAAGTTAAAAAAAGTCTCTACTTTAGCATTCTCTAGTCCTCATGCTAATCTCTCTCAATGTACTAGATGGCCAGGTGTGATTAACAGCTCATTAAGAGCTGCAATTATCTGGCAGTTCAAGAGAGGGATCCCACAAATGACTCAATGTGAGTCATTATCACTCCACCATTAAGACTTTCAGCTAGTGTCCAGGGTGTGATCAAGGGTAGAGTGCTGTTAAGTCACTAGGTTCCAGTTTTCTGAATGTGTCTATGTCTAACAATTTGTCCAACATTATTAAGACCAGTGCCCCTCATTTCTCTACATTTTGAGTGTTTGTATCCAACATTTCAGTGACAAAATACAAATAGGTATACAGGATTGGCCCTGCAGGTGGTGGGTTTTATCCCAGCCTCACCATAACTTCCCTCTCCCAAATCTCTTAACTCTGTTCTTTCCCTGGACACCACTGCAGACCAGACTCTTAAGTAACCATCCATAGATCCATAGCTGCCATTACTGGCAAGTGTAGGGGGTTCTCAGCTCTTCTAAATGGACCATGCCAGCCATCACCATCCATACAGTTCCACCCTTATCCCACTCAGCATGTCCTTTCAGCCTAAAAACAAAGGTTTGGATCATGTGTGGTACAAAAATAAACCTTGATAAAATACATAATTTGAAACCTTGAAATAGGCATTCCTGGGGTGCATAGATCATCCAGTACAGAAACAGACATAGTAGAGCGTTATGCCTGTGTACTGTTTCCCCTGGGCTGATGAAAGGACAATGTTAAAGAAAAATATGTTATTGTTGAGGCACAGTATATTAAAATCAATGATTCTATAAATAAAAATGTCATAGTTTTCTATTTTCCAAGTCCCTTAGGTTTGTCTAGCTCCCACCCCAAAGAAATCTTAGATGTGCTCCTGGCTCACTTCAGACTGTACAAAAACATTCAAAAGTGCAGGTCTCCAGTTGACTATAGGGTGGGGACCAAGGATGTCTTTGTCTGCCTGACTCTGTTCATTGCTCTGTGGGTGGTGGTGGCAGAGTGGTGAGGTACATGATGATGCCAGCTATTGTGTGCACAGAGCTAGGACTGCTTGATTGAACATTTTCTGTTGTGATATCCTCTCTCTGGTTGGTGTGTGTGGGGGGGGGCAGAAAGAGGAAGAGAGAAGGCCATGGTACAAAACAATGGGGGGAGCTCACTGACTGTGATGGATGGCACTGCAGTCTTTTTTTTCTGTTGGGGAGCTGGAAGCAATGTGGGAGCAGGATAAATGTGCACTAATAAGAGTATTTCTTGGCTTTGCTTGCATTGTTTCCTTTATATGATCAAAATTTACCACTATAACTAAGGGCTAGTGCAATCATCTGCGGGCTAATGCAATTTTGAATCAACTTGCCCTGGTGGCTAGTGCAAAAAAAGGTTACGGTTGACCCCTGGACTCTAGTGACACAATTATGCACCATATACAGGGAACAAACTTCCCCTGACAAGAGATGAGCATTGCCCCTTAAGAGTTGTCAACATTTAGATGGTTAGGGAACTTTTTTCTAGTAGGTATAAAAAAAAAAACAAGACTGTAGGAAATATGTCAGACTTAGGGCTTGAAAACCGAAGTCAAGGAGAACTGGCTAGGGACAGCCAAGCCTCTGAGAAGGGAAACCAGGGATTCCCTGTCTTCAGATGAGAACCGCCAAGCTACCCAGATACCTGGAGAATAGCCTGAATTTTTACTCCGTATCTGAGAACACTCTGGAGGCATCAAAGAAAACTGGTAGCCGCCTGAGAAAAAAAAACAGGCTAAGGAACTGAGAACATAGAATGTATCAAGGGAAACAAGAAAATCCCCTGTGTTTGCAAAAGAAAGATCTGAATCAAGGAAGCATCCTGACCCCAGTTTGAGGAAGCTGATAACAATTTGTTTTTCCCTAATTTCCTTTAGAATTCAGGTAATAGCCCGGAAAAAAGGTCCAGCTCCCAAGGAGAAGGGACCCCTTTCATGACTTTGAACCTCACGAGGTTCTAGTGCTCTAGTTCCCACTGCTGACATGCTACTGGAGAAAAACAGAGAATGCAGCACTTAGAGATAAACTTTAGTTATTTATTTACTTACCATGTATAGATATATATATATATATAGAGAGAGAGAGAGAGAGAGATATTTATATGTCAATATCTGCATACATCTATCTCCTTTTATTTATTTATTTTTACACCAACTAAAAAAGGGGTAAAAACTTGAACCAAGAAGAAAAGTAACTGAAGAAAAGGGATTACCAGGAATGAAAAGAGCATTCCTGCCTAAACCCCTGGAAAACGTCACATTTGGAAATTTCCTAATGTGCTGGCATAGGAAAAAAAGGTTAAAGGGATAATAATTCCTACCCGAAGTCCCCCATATCCTGAGACTTCTGGGGAAGGAATGCTTATCTTTAACTGAGTACTAGGAGAGTTAAACTCATCCATACGTGCCAGTCAGCTTTAGTTTGCCATAAAGACAAACCAAAATTTGCACCAAAGCATAACCCAAAAGGCTGGAACTTTTCAGACAGGCAAGCCTGAGGGAAATAACCTACACCAAGACTCTAAAAGCTGTAACATTGTGACTTAAGGCTATGAGAGCACAACGCTATCATATGCCACATGGTTATATCAGCAAACCTCCTTGTGAATAGTGCTCCAGAGCTGTTGCACTATGGCAAGGATAGGAAACATCAAAAAACTCCTAATATATAACAGTGTATGCTACAAAGGTAGGAGGCATTACGTAAAATTTCTTACACATGGTATATGATTATCTAGAGTCTATCTCTGGAGGGAAAGCAGTCAGTGGCACAAGGCTGAGAAGCAGGCCACTGTTTGCACTAACTCTCTTTAATCTGAAAGTGCACAGATAAAAACAGCAGAACACTTACCGAGCTGGTATTTCCTCTGAATGCTTCTGTCAACCCTGAAAAAGAAGGAGGGGTTTCCAGAACCTACCTGTAGGTGTCTTCAGAGAGTTGTCAACTTCTTTGGAGGACAGCAACCACCAGATCTATGAAGTCGTCGTCCTCCACCTCTTTATCAGTGTCATCCTGGAGGGAAAAGTCCAGGGAGTCCACCGGTTGAATATAAACGCCTCATTATATCATAACCTGAATCAACCTCAGGGTGACTGACTGGGATTAGTGGGCCCTGAGAGGAGTTCATGAAGGAAAATCCTCTCCTAAATTACTAATAGTAATAATAACAATAATATCCTTGGACATAAGGATTAACATGGAGAGGAATACTCGGACCCGAAGGAGCCGAGAACACACCCAGAAATATACAGTCTGGAATAATTGCCAAGCTCACAAAAATTCAGTTGCGGAGGGCATAATCTTGTCAACCCCTGATGATTCCCTAAGTCATACAGGAGGGAGGATCAGAGGAGATTAATCTCTATCTTTGTGCAGGGAAGAGGGCACCCTGCCTATTTTCAAAATAAAGGCTTGGACAGAGAAACAACTACTACAGAACCAGACTTGTAATAATAGAAGTCCCAAGGGGACTTGTCATTTCTTTTGCATTAACTTGAGGTACCCTCCTCAGCGCTTTTAGAGGAGGGGGATGTAGACTGAAAGCCCAGATAATAATAGTTAGGCCAAAGCTTAAACAAATCAAAATTAACTTTAAGAGATTTTATTTTATTGTACTTTTTTTCACAGAGGAAAAAACAGAACCACCTCCACACCTCTTGTCAACAAAGCCCACTGCACAACAAACAAGAGAGTCTCACCCCAAAAGAGGGGATTACTCTTCAAATATCAATCATTTTGAATTTAACTAGAGAAAAAAGGGTTCCAAGATTCTACGCTAGTGCTCAACGGAAAAATGGCGCACGCACGCGAAAAAACAAATCAATGATTTTAGTGCAAAAGCATTAAAAACCACCAATAAACACTAAAAACTAACAAATTAAATAAAAAAAGATGCAATTTATTGTTCAGAAATACCACCGAAGTGGGCAAAACATGGGAAAATCCCGCAACCACGTAGAACCCACCTCGGATGCGGTAAAAATAGATAAAATGAAGAAAATATACAAAATACCTTAAAAGCAGCACTCAAAAAGAAAGAAAATGCCACAGGAAGATCTCTGAAGAGAAGAGCTCTGGGGCAGTGTTGCCAGTTCAGCGGAGAAAAAGTTCTGAGGTCCCTCAGGCTGACTGCAGGCAGCACTCTACTCTAACTGTATCCTGATTGGCCAATGCTTTCCTCATTTGCATTGACTCCTCCTCTCCGGGGCAGCTGAACCCAGCTGGGATACTGCATCTCTCAATAGATGTTGAAGAATTCCTGGGGTGAGAATGGAGGCCTTATCTAAAGAATGACATCAACTTACTGAAAATGGAGAAGAGAAGGACATCCAAGATGATCCCAGGACAACAATGAGAAGAGACTCAGAGATCTCAACATGTACTCCCTGGAGGATAGAAGGGAGAGGGGTGACATGATCAAAACCTTTAAATACCTTAAAGCAGCAGTGCAATGAAAAATTACAATTTTTCAGTCATGTGTGATTATAGTTTAATGACATGCTCCTTGATGTCAGGTTCAGATTATTGTAAGGCTTTCCTTGGTTTCTTTATTTTTATTATTAACTTGCACAGAATAATGTACTCTCCAACATGTTTGTTTTCTTCGTGGGACTTCCCAGAATACACACTGGAATGGAGATTGGTGAATAGCATGCGCGTTCGTGACCACTAAGTGGAAAATGCAATCTGTGCCCAATGACTGAACTGCTAAGTTTCCAGTCCCCTATTTATTTTATTATTATTGTTTTTTTTTTACACACATCAGTCAGTCACTACAATGCATGAAAAGCGAGTCAGAACATGTGTTCATTATAGCTCCTTTTTTGTTACACTGAGGGGTGCCAGAATAAATCTAATAAATGACTGTACCTGTACCAGCACATCTATCAGTGTACTGTCTCTTCCTCTCTCATCCTCACACACTGTTGTACTGCACTATGTCGTGTGTTAGTTAAGCAATAAGGCATGACAAGGTGTGTGTTATTGTGTAATAATGTCACTGCTGGGGTGGGCTGAAGCACGAGGTGAAGCCGAGTGCTTCCACCACCCCAGGAGTGACATTATTACATGATAACACACACCTTGGAGTGCCTTATTGCAATTATACAATGGCTCGATGTTATACAAAATAAACAAAACATTTAAAATGTTTTTAGTAGATTTTTTGTGTTTCTGAAGAGAAAAAAGTGGTAAATCAAATGGTCCAAATGGTCAAATAAATCCATACAGTGATGTTATTGTGTATTATACCACAGATATCTAGTCTCAGCCAATCAGAAAACAGGAAAACTGTAAGTTATTGTCCCACAAACTACCACATACATGCTCACAGTAATTTATTCACATATAGCCACGCCCACCATAGTTTATTCATCTGCCCACAGTCATTTATTCGTCTATAACCACACCCACAGTCATTTATTCACATTCCCTTCCATTCCTATCCACTCAGTCACAGGGAATGCCATACACAGACACTGTCGCGACGCTCCGTATAACTCATTTTCAAACGATGGCACAAACTGTGTAATACCACTTCTAAAATCTGTACAATCCCCCCCCCCAGTTCTCTTCACTGCTAAAAGTAAATTTCACCTCACATCTGGCTCCGCACAAAAAAATGTCCTCTCCCATACGTCTAAGCTGTAGTGCCGCAGGGAGCAACTAAGGACATCGTTTATAACTAACTGATACTTTTGTGGCTCTATGTCTAAAAGTAGTAATATGGCACACTTACTGGTACACAGATTATTATAAAGTTGGTCTCATTTAAAACGGAACGCTACAAGCCTTTTTATTTTGTCTTACAAAATCGAATCCATGATTCTGGACGGCGCAGTACCACCTTGTCTAATGCTACATGTCCAGAATCATGGATTCGATTTCAGAACAGAAAATAAAAATGCTTCTAGCACTCAGTTTTCAACAGGACCAACTTTAAAATAATCTATCTACCAGTAAGTCTTCCATATTACTACTTTCAGATATAGTCCCACAAAACCATCATTTAGTTATAAATGACCTTCCTAGTTACTCTCGCGGCATTACAGTTCAGAGACGCCTGCAGCACTTATTACCTCCGCTGCAACTGAAATTTAATTTCTACATAAAAATAAAACTTTACCACAAATTCTAGTGGTATAATAGTAATAACATTAGGTTTTATAAAGTATACTCACAATAACCGGCTTCTGTGGGGATTAAACACCTCGGCTTTGCCTCGGTGTTTAATCATCCACAGAAGCTGGTTATTACTTTGTATACTCTATAAAACCTAATGTTATCACTTAAACAACATCACTGTCTCAGGCACCCACTGACCAATCAGAATACAGGAAATTTCCTTGCCATAGTATAATTAAATACTAAAATGCATTCCTTCCTGCTTAAATTTGAAATAAAAAGAAAGGTTAGTGTGCAGGTGCTTCTTCTTTGTTGCTTTTCAGCCATGTTCTCTCCCTCCTGTTGGTGTCTGTACACTGCATCCTGTTCCACTGTCCCATGCTCAGGCTGAATAAAATGAAACATTATGCTTTTGACTGCCACATATAAAGCACCTTTGAAATTCTCTTATATTTTGCCTGTTGCTCACCTAGATTCCCACTCTAAACTCCAGCTCCTGGCTGCACCAGTTTTACAGCTTGTAATAGAGAAAGCAAGCAGGACCACAACATTGCGAAGCACACTCTTGACCTCCTGCCAATGCTCCTTGTCTTTTTTTATGTACATTTCAATAATTTTTGCACAGCATACCAGAATAACTGGAGAGAACACACATACTTCAGTTAATTGTGACCTTGGCAGCGGTAACATTTACATGTCTGTATGGGTGCACACTGCACACTGATTAATAGCTATGTAACCCCACAGGGCTTACCTTAAATTGCCCTGTATCTCCTGTCTTCTCATTCCTCTGGTGGTGTTCCCCATCACCTCCCCTGATATGCACCACCACTACCGAGTCCTTATATGTGCCCCAGGGCCCCTGTACAGCCCCAAGTTTGTTTCAGCCCATTTGGGGATTTTAGGAGCTGAATCATGAGTCGCTGCATTCCTTTTCCACTCCCCTGTGCAGCCGGCAGCTTGTGCATGCGCGAAGGAGTGTTTTAATTTTTGACTATGATTGCAGTCAAATAGAGGACATTCCGGTGGTACCAGTCACCCAGTTCACTTAATCGGGGGCTGGTGACCTAAACAAGGCAGGTGAGAAACCTTGTCAGAGAGTAAAAAATTAAGTTTAAAATGGGGCATGATCGGGGTTCATGCATATTAATAAGCACTCCATGAATATTAATGAGGAAGCTACCTGTCATCTGGAGTGGGGGGGCTATATTTCGTCAGCAGTGATAGGCTGGGGAAAGCAAATAAATGTAAAATAATGAAAGTGCTTAATAGGGCACAAAGGGGACTGTGGGGAAATCGTAAATAAAAAGGTAATGTACTGGCTGCACCAGAGCTTTATTTGTGGTGACACTATAAAGACTGCTTAGGGACTGTTCAACAGCAGTTATGTTTGCAGCCTAGCAGCCAATCAGAAGCCAGAACTGTGTGCAGAGACTCTTGGGGCAGTGCCAGAGACTTTTGGGGGAAATAGTAGGGACAATGCTGGCACCTATTTTTAGCCAATCAGGATTGTTGGACTGTAACTAACAGCTTGGGCAGTTAATCGGATTTCAGAAACCCTGTGATTGAGTTGAGAGGGACTGTTTGAACTGAGTCATTCTGGAGAGAGTTTCAAAAGGGTAAGGAGACTCTGCTCATAGCTCGGGGAATTTAAGGAGAGGCCTGCACTCCTGTATGAATCACTGACACTGCCAAGCCTGCAGACCAATCTACAATTCTCCTAAAAGGAAAAAAACCTTTTTTTCCCCAGAGCTAAATTTCCAGACCGAAAAGGGGGTCGGAGTGCCTTAAGCTGTGTGCCACTGAAAGACCTATTGGTCTCACAGCTATTGGCCTAGAACTGGAGCCTGGGGCTACCAAAATTGTCTCCAGCCTGTTTGCCAAAGGGGAGATCTGGATTTCTACTTTGCCAGCTTACACTCCAAGGACCGCAATTTGCAAGCTGGTAAGCTGAGCGGCCTATCTGGGACTGCTCTAAAGTTAGAGTTGGTAATGCCAAACAACCTATTTAAAGACTGTTGCTGCCTGTGAGACCAAAGCTGCTAGAAGACCAGCATGGGGAGTCGGCTCCTGTGATGAAGATCCTCGTGGGTTATGATCATCCTTTGGGGATAAGCGTGGATGCAGAGGTGAGTCGTGTTAGCCCTGGTCCCTGTATCCTGGTCCTTGCCAGAAAGGACAAAGTCCAGCAGCCTGCAGCCACATGCCAGAGAGCCAAATCCTGCCTTGAGGGGAGTCAGCCTGGAAACCAACCCAGATCCCGAGGTCCTGGTTCAGTGAGTACAACAGGGTTGAGCCCTGCAACACAAAATAAAAGTGCTTTGCCATCTGATTTGCATTTCAAGTTCTCATTGTGGTCTAGACTGCTTTAGCAGGCCATCGGGTCTGAGGATTACAATTTTCTTGGGCTTTAAAGTGCTTGTTTATGTTGCTGCAGCCAAGTAAAAAAGAGTCATAACCATTTCTTTATTTAAGGGTCACAAACAGCTGCAACGCTGGACAACCCGCGACAACACTTCAGGCCTGCACCTAATATGACTCTGGGTACCCAGCAGCAGTATCTGGACTGTCCAGGGGGTTAAATGTATTTATTGTGTGTATCAAAACCTAATACAGTACTTTAAAATGAAGCTTGATTCACACCCCTCCCCGTGTTCAAATCCACTAATAAATTGGTTATTTGTTTGAATGTTATATTGGCCCATGAGCATATTATTACTGAGTGCTGGGTTAATGCAAGTAACTGAAAAGTGCAGTGTTGTTGTTGTTGAGAACCTTTTACTGCAGGTGCACAGGGTGTATACCAGAAGCCAGAACTCTGCTGGTAAGTGTGGTCACTGTGAGCATATTATTAGCACTCACCATTAATTGTGTCAATGAATGTCAGGTAAAGAGGTTTATGTTACTTCATGTGTGGGACCACTGGCTGGGCTGTGGGTAGGTACAACTTCCCAGACAGCTGTGCTAGTTTGACATCTAACCCATTTAAATTCTCTGGGTGAAGGCACTGCACTAATAGCATCATTGTTAGAACAGAGCCCCTGGTAACAGCTACTGTAAATCAGAACCCAGGTCCCACAATCTGCATTTAGTAGGCAGGCAGGGCTAGTAGCCCATTGGGAGGTTGTGTCTGGGTTACAGATAGTACTATAGAAAGGGGGATTAGAGTAAAGACTCTGATCTGTGCAGTAACTGGAATAACATTCACTATTGTGTTTCACTGCATGGAAGAGCAGTCAGCCAGTTCAGTATAGCAAGGAAGCACTGGCTGTTTCCTAACAACACAAAACAACACTGAGGACAAAGCATTTCTAAAATAATCTGCAGTTTGGAATAGGCGGATACACAAACAACTGGAGCTGTGACTCCAAGACTGGAAGCTGCCAACAAAGAAGTCAGGCTGCAGATTATTTTAGAAATGTTTTGTCCTCAATGTTGTTTTGTATTGTTAGGAGACAGCCAGTGCTTCCTTGCTATACCGAACTGGCTGAATGCTCTTCCATGCAATGAAACACACTAGTGAATGCTATTCCATTTACTGCACTGAGCTGAGTCTTTACTCTGATCCCCCTTTCCATAGTACTATCTGTTAATCAGTGTGCACCCATACAAACACGAAAATGCTACCTTTGCCAAGGTCACAATCAACTGAACTCTGTGTGTTCTCTCCAGGTATTGTAGTATGCTGTGCAAAAATTATTGAAATGTACATAAAAAAAGATAAGGAGAGATGGCAGGAGGGCAAGAGTGTACTTAGCAATGCCGTGATCCTGCTCGCTCTCACTATAACAAGCTGTACAACTGGTGCAGCCAGGAGCTGGAGTTTAGAGTGGGAATCTAGATGAGCAACTGGCAAACTATAAGAGAATTTCGAAGGTGCTTTATATGTGGCAGTCAAAAGCATGTTTCATTTTATTCAGCCTAAGCACGGGACGGTGGAACAGGATGCAGTGTGCAGATGCCAACAGCAGAGAGAGAATGTGGCTGAAAAGCAGCAAAAAGAAGAGGCGCCTGCACTCTAACTTTTCTTTTTATTTCAAATTTAAGTAGGAAGGAATGCATATTTAGTATGTAACTAACACACGACATAGTGCAGTATAACAGTGTGTGAGGACGAGAGAGAAAGAGACAGTACACTGGCAGTGTCAGTGGCTCAGTAGGTAGCACACTCGCCTCTGAGGCCAGGAGATCACAGGGCTGTGGGTTAAGTTCCCACATCTGGCACTTGGGTTAATATCCCAGTACTGACACTGTAGTGCAGCATGAGAGGGATGCTGCATTTCTGAGGTGCTGTCTTTCGGATGAGATGTTAAACCGATGTCCCATCTGCCTGGACTGGTAGTAGTTCAGGTGGATGTTAAAAATCCCATGACACTTACTGAAAAGAGTAGGGGAATTTCCCCGGTGTCCTGGCCAAATTTCCCTCGTTCACTAAAAATACCATAAACAGTTTAATCTGGTTCAAGGTCAGTTGGCATTCATCTGTATCCCCCTTCCATGGGTCGTGCCTGAAAATAGCCAGGATTTGTCTAGTGCACTTACCTGGTCAACAAAAACTAAATAAATCAAAAAGATGTGCTGGTACAGGTGCAGTCATTCATTAGATTAGTTCTGGCACCCTCAGTGTAATGAAAAGGGAGCTATAATGAACACATGTTATGGCTCCCTTTTCATGCATTACAGTGAGTGACTGATGTGTGTAAAAAAAAAAACAATAATAATAAAATAAACAGCAAACTTAGCAACTCAGTCATTGGGCACAGATTGCATTTTCCACTTAGTGGTCACGAATGCGCACACTATTCGCCAACCTTCATTCCAGTGCATTCTGGGAAGTCCCACGAAGAAAACAATCATGTCAGGGAGTGTATTGTTTTGCACGAATTAAATACAATTTTTATTGAAATAATTAAAAAAAAAGAAAGCAAGGAAAACCTTACAATAACATGAACTAGACATCAAGCAGCATGTCATTAAACTAAAATCACACATGACTTGAAAAATTATAATTTTTCATTGCACTGCTGCTTTAAGGATTTCAACAAAGTGAACACTGACGGCTCAATTTTCAAACAGCACTTAGGGTGATTCAAGCTGCATTGCTCTAGTGCTGCACTTAATTTTATAAAAAGGGGGTCCCTGCACCAAAGACCCAGGAGCTGCCACAGCTGCAGGCTTGCGCCAAACATTTACCACATCTGCAGGAATTGACCCATGGATCTGCACCCCCCCACACAGCACAACACAAGAGGGGCCACAATGGTGGGGGGGGGTGACTCTGCATGGCAAGAGGGGGCCAGGAGCAGAAAGAGCATAGGGATGCCCTAGAGGATGTGGCAGAGGCAGCAAAACAGCAGGGTGCTGATGTGGCACGTGGCCAGGGTGCATCTTGCAATGCCAGGCAGCAGATCGACTAGCAGTCTGGGAAGGGTTGGCAGGGAGGGAAACTGACCTGGCCTCAGGTGGGAACAGCCAATGCACCTGCCCCAGAGGTGCCACAGGCCACAAGCCTGTTGCAGGAGGCAGCCTGCCACAACATGGGGGGGGGGGCTGGGTGCCAGGGGAGTGTTGCATTGCCTGGAAAAGGTTTCCTTCCACCACCAGCAGCTCTCACCCTGCAGCAAGTGCTTCCTGCATACAGGTTTGTGGCTCGTGGCACCTCTGGAGCAGGTGATGTGGCAGTTCCCACCTGGGGCCAGGTCAGTTTCTTTCCCTTCAAACCCTCCCCAGACTGCCAAATGAACTGCTGCCTGGCATTGCAACATGTATCCTGGCTGGATGCCACATCATCATCCTGCTCTCCCGCCATCTCCTCCACACCCATTAGGGCACCCTGTGCTCCTTCTGTCCCTGGCCCCCTCCTGGCAGGTCCCTCCATAGCCACATTATCCTGCAGTGGTACAGAGCCCTTAGACCACCTCCTAGCTGGTCTAAGCAGAACTTCCTGTTACGCTCATGATGGGGCTTGCAAAATTCCAAAAAAGGGTCTGGTGCAGCCCCACCGTGGCACAAGCCCCCTTGTGACCTGGCACAGGAGACCTTTTGCCATAAGGGTGGTGCACGGTGGCTTGGCACAAGGCACCCCAATTTCAATGCAACCTGCATTCAAAAATTGGGATTGATGCAAAGTTTGATGCAAGGTGCCACTTACGTCATACCCATTTGATGCAGGCACCTTGCATCAAACTTCACCTTCTGAAAATCAGGCTCTAATGGTCTATTCAACCTTCATGGAAACAGGTCCACTGGAGGGCATTGCCTCAGACTGGTAAAGGGATGCTTCAAGAGGGAAGTGAGGAGGCACTTTTTCACTGAAAGAGTGGTGGCAAAGTGAAATGAGTTGCTAGAGAAAGCTGTCTGCCTGAGGACTGTAGATAGCTTCAAGAGATGATAGGGCAGGGTAAAAGTGAAAACTGCAGGGAGGGTGAGGCAGGTGGGGGCCACTGAAGGGGAGGGAGAATTGGATAGTGGAGGGGGGTGGAACCCTCAGTATAGACGGGGAGGTCTGCAAACTTGAGCAGACTAGACAGACTGCAAGGCCTTTTTCTGCTGGCTATTTTTGTATGTTCATATGATGGGAGACCACCACAACCTACTTGTCTCCATGGATGGCAGCCAGATTTGTGAAATTAAAGCACCTTTTTGCACTAACAGATATAAGTATCTAATGTCCATTCCATCCCTCCACTATAGCAGCACCCCAATCTCCCCTTCCCCTCCAACATCAAATTGTAAGGCCTGAAGGCAACTGAGACCACCTGCCATTCTCCACAACAGTCTGCCTTCAAAATGAATAAAAGCACTAGTGCACTTGCTCAGTCTAATAGCAAAACCAGCTGATCAGGGTGGGTCATGCCAGTCACCTTCGAACCTTAAATTTTGGCACTGCAGGGGAGGAGGATAAGACTAAGACACTCCAGTCTACTTCTGTTGGTGTGTTTTTTTGGGAGGGGTGCTCTTTAAATTCTCCTACAGTGAGAGTTACAGTAGTGACTCCAGCCAAGTTAGAAAAAAGTGCTGGAGGTACTGTCACAGTGGTTATCAGTACAGGACCAAGCTTACTGGAAAATCTAGGGTACCAAGACATTTCCAGCTGCTCACATTTATTCTTTTAGTGTCATCATACAGATCTAGTCATTCTAAAATCAGATACAAACAATCATTCATATATGTGTTCTATATTCGGACAATGATAAGTCAAAGAGTGGAAAACATATTAGTCTTGTTCTCCTTCTTGTTTACCTTGTCAAAGAAGCAAAACATATTTAGAGTAATGTGTGGGCAACCATACACAATCAGCCTGTTTTCTATCAAGGAGTTGAGATGACAACCAAGTGACCTTGAGAGTGAAGCTCAGGCGGTCCCTGATGTCACAACCCTCAAATGGAAATACTGGTTGAGTTGATTTAAGTACTGACCTGCTACCTTAATCAGGTCTAATTCAGTTATTTGTTACATTTTGTTTACTTGTAAAACCTAGAATAGCACTAAGCACCATCTTATCCATTTAAGTTTGTTCATTTGAAGTGGCTCTATAAGCACCATAACTAATGCTGCCCCCTACAGCTCTCTTGTTTTGCTATCCTGTGGGTGTCACAGTGTGCTGTGTGTGCTTCACTTTGTGACGTAACTACAATGGTGCAACAACTAGTTAGTGCACAACAGTCATTATGGCATAATTAGGGTACAACAGCTTTTGTGAGTGTATAGAAATGAAAGCACAACAAACACTGACCACAAACTGTACTAGATAGTAATTAAAGTTTGATTTTCACAACTGCATTTAAAGTAGGGAATGTACTATGTTTCAATTCTGAGGCTTCTAAGGAAAAAAATTTAATAACTTTTTTTCCCAGTTTCAATGCACTTTTGTCATATGTTTGTAGGATGTGTCGTGGTTTTCCTAACCCTACAACATTCAGGGTTGCGATGATCAATCTTCTGTAGAACAGTGGTTATGGAATTGTGCTTTAGAGTGGAAGTTGAAAGTTAATTCCCTAAACAGGAAGAACTGTTGTTAAAGATTATGTTTATTCAATATATATATATATATTTCTCAATGTCTCAGTATAGATTATAGCAATATATCTTTGTAGACTAAAACATGAGGTGACAGAGGCCAACAATATCTGCATTTGTGCATTCAATCAGGGTCTCTCACATATGCAACGAAGTCATGCTGTTCCCACTAAAGTTCACCATTTGTGCTCATCTGAAGTCCATAGGCTCCCATAAAAGTCATCTGATGGTAACTCAGCAAAATAAAATGCTGTATTATACTGTAGATTGCCATTGACTTTCCTTTCTAAACTATTTATTGATTTTTACATATTTTTTAAATTATAAAAATAGTAATTAAGATCTGTAAGCATATAAATGAAATAATATAAATAAAAATTCATACATAAATCAGTATTGTCCTCCAGATAGGGGAGATCCAAACAATAAGATACCACTACATCTATAAAGATTTCAAGGTATTTAAACTAAATAGCATGCTATGTCACAAATATCAGAAAATCGAATTTGTTGAAATCAAGTAGAGTGCTTTTGACCAGTTGAGTTACCAATGTCAAAATTCCCCAATTTGTATGCTTATTTTTAACTTCTCAACTGATTTATTAATTTATATTGTTTATGTTTTGCTACCAGTTCCAAGGACTAGCAGTGCAAGAAGGGTAAGGATAGGGGAGTTCAACTCCTGGCTGAGGGAGTGGAGTAACTCATATGGGTATGGGCTGGTAGGAGGGTGGGGGAAACATGGAACAGAGTATTGTACGCAAAGGACGTGTTACACTTGAGTGGGGTGGGTAAGGGGATGTTAGAGAGAAAGTTAGAGGAATATATCATTTCAAAGGGGTATTTCAACTAGATGGGGGGAGGCGAGTGTGCAGCAAGCATGTTGGGTCACCAGAATGGGGAGCCAAATGAGCTCTCTCCCCAGGAAAACAGTGAATGCACGGAGAAAAGGTCGCAGAAGGAAGGGGGACAGTCCAAGGGTCCAAGAGGTGAGATGGATGAGACTGGGTGGAAGGTGGTCTCCCTAAATGTGAGGAGTCTGGGTAATAAAATAGCTGAGCTTCAGGCACTCTTAGCTGAGGGGAGGGTGGATGTCGCAGCAATAACTGAGACTTGGGCCACCCAACACCAGGATTTGGATCTGGCAATCCCGGGGTATAGAATTTATAGGAAGGACCGAGGGGTCAGGAAGGGGGGAGGGGTGGTGCTCTATGTGAGGGATGGGATCAGATGCACAAGGGACAAGGGGGAGGAAGGGAGAGCTGAGGCACTGTGGATGCAACTCCTGGACACCATGGGTAGAAAGTTGAGTCTGGGGGTGGTGTACAGACCTCCTGCTCAGTCTGAGGAGCTGGACAAGGAGTTCACAGAGCAGATTAGGAGGGCATGTAGAAAGGGGAATGTGGTCATTGTAGGGAATTTCAAGTCTGCCCAGGGTGGACTGCAGCACCTCTGCCACCTCCAGTGCCAGGAAGCAGATACTCCTGGATGCATTCCGGGAGGGTCTCCTGACACAGCTGGTCAGCAGGCCAACTCAGCAAGGTAACACACTGGACCTGAAACTGGTGAATGGGGAGACCATGAGGGAAATAAAGGTGGAAGACCCACTAGCAGGAAGCAACCATCAAACAGTGTGGTTCGCACTTAGTTTGAGTAGGGAGATTGGGGGCTCAGTAACAAGGGCGGTGGACTTCAGGAGGGTGGACTTCGGGAAGTTGCAAGAAATACTGCAGGGACGATTAGCAGGGGTCAGGCCAGAGATGGATGCACACCAGAAGTGGGATATTATTAAACTTGGGATAGCAGAGGCAACAGAGGCTTGCACCAGGACTCAAAACAAGAAGAACAGGGCCGAGAAGCTAAGCAAGCCAAACAGCAAAGTGATGGAGTGAGTGAGAGCAAAGAGGGCTGCATTCCAGAGATTCAGGAGGATGGGGAGGGGAGAGGACAGAAAGGCATATGAGAATTGGTCCACGGAGGTTACCAAGTGGGTGAGGGAAGCCAAAACCTCAAGAGAGCTAAGGTTAGCTCAGGGTATTAAGGGAGGGGGAAAATACTTTTTTTAGGTATGTCAGAGAAAAAAGGAAGTGCAGGGACAGCACAGTGAGGTTAAAGGGGAGTGGGTGGAAAAGGGAGCAGAACAAGCAGAAGCTCTAAATGAATACTTTTGTTCTGTGTTCATGCAGAAGGGAGGTCCACTACCTCTGTGGGCAGAGAAGGTAGGGTCAGGGAGGAGGGGATGACAGACTGACGGATGGAGGAAAATAGTGTTAGAGAGCCTGAGAGCAGTATGGGTGGACAAAGCACCAGGTCCTGATGGGATTCACCCCAGGGTACTGAGGGAGATGGCAGAGGTGTTGGCCAGACCACTTAGAGACCTGTTCAGCACCTCCCTGAACACAGGTTATGTGCCCCAGGTCTGCAGGGTGGCCCATGTGGTGCCCATTCACAACAGCAGCCCATGGGATGAACCTGGGAATTACTGACCTTTCAGTCTCACTTACATAGTGGATAAGCTTATGGAGGTGAAACTGAAAGAGAGACTGTTGGCATTTCTAGAGGGAAATGAACTCCAGGATGGGAGGCAGCATAGGTTCATCTTGGGGGGGGGGGGTCTTGTCAGACAAGTCTGGTAGAATATTACGACTGGATTACAAGACGGCTGGATAAGGGTCATGCTGTGGATGTCCAACTGACGTCCGTTGGGGTGGGACTTCAGCAAGGTCTTCGGTTCAATGCCTCATGGGTGGCTGGGTGGGGGAACTGATGTCCATTGGGGTGGGAGAGAAACTAGCAAACTGGATAGGGAACTGGTTAAGGGGGAGGCAACAACAGGTCATGGTGGTAGGGGGGACTCTCAGCACCTAGGCCAGTGACAAGTGGAGTACCGCAGGGCTCTGTGCTGGGTCCGGTGCTGTTTGGGCTATTCATTTCAGATATCTCACATGGAACTGGGAGCAGGATTAGTCTGTTTGCGGATGATACTAAAATGGAGGTGGTAGTCAATGAAGTGAACAGGTTGAGACAGCTAAAATGGGACCTAACCAAACTGGATTAGTGGTCGGAGAGGTGGCAGCTGGGCTTCAATGCAAAGAAGTGCAAGGTTATGCACTTTGGGGCAAAGAACCCAATAGATATTATTGGTTGGGTGGGGTGAGGCTGGGAGACACTGAGGAAGAGAAGGACCTTGGGGTGTTAATAAATGGGAGCATGAACAACTCTGCTCAATGCAGGAAAGCCGCAACTAAGGCTAACAAGACACTGGGGTGTATTGCAAGGGGATTCATGTCCAGGCACAGGGAAGAGATCCTGCCCCTCTACAGCACATTGGTCAGACTGAACTTGGAGTACTGTGTGCAGTACCAGCGCCCATACCTGAAGAGGGACATTAGAATGCTGGAAGGGGTGCAGCGGAGAGTGACAAAAATGTTATGGGGGATGGAGGGCAAAGCCTACGAGGAAAGGCTATGCAAGCTGAACATGTACATCCTAGAAGAGAGGAGGGATAGGGGAGCTATGATTGATACGTTCAAGTATTTGAAGGGGTTAAACAAAGGTGGTGTGGATGGGTTGTTTAATATAAGGTAGGGACACAAGGGGACATGAGCTAAGATTAGAGGGTGGTAGATTTAGGAGAGAGATGAGGAGACATTACTTCATGGAGTGGGTGTCAAAGTGGAATGCCCTGCCAGAGGGGGTGATATCATGTAAGATGGTGGGAAATTTTAAAAGGGCATATGACAGGGAACAAGGGACGGTCTGGGTGAATAGTGCTAAGAACTGGGTGGACATGGCTGAGAACGTCCCAAAGGTAAGGGAGAGGGTTGGGGCAACTGCAATCTAGGTGTGCTAGCCGCACACTCAAGCAGACTTGGATAGACCATTAGGTCTGTTTCTGCTGGCAAATTCATATGTTCATATGTATTTAGCTCATGCTTTCTGACATTCCATTTCTATCGTGCTTTCTGTTTCGATGTTATCCATACAGTGCTCTGAGCCCCTGGAATTGAGCACTAAAGAATACAAGTGCCTTGCCTTGATTTTAACGAAAAAGGTTTAAACCAAAAAGAAAGTATAGTGTAGTTATTTAATTTTTTTATGTTCAGTTCATCCTGTTTAACTCCATTCAACACAGATAATTAGTCAGTAGGATTGTTTCCATATCTTTAGTTCCCCCAGTCATTTAGCAGAGTTTGTCTTGAAGTTCTTTTCTTATATTTGACAAAAAATGCTGAAACTTGCTCTGGGTCAGAAAATATATAATTCACAGGTTTAAATATGACTAAATGATTTGCAGAATATGGAAATGATACTGTTGTGCCTGTGCCAAGATCAATTACATCATCTCTAAAGGAGAAAAAATCAATTCCTCCTCTACTGAATTGCCAGAGAGATGTCAGGAAAAAATATGTCATTTCAGGAACCCAAAGAGAAGTGTGAGTTTTTATCTGACCATTTAAATTACTGTCTCCTATTGGTATCAAAGGCAAATGAGCACATGAATGTTGATTTATGAAACTGTTGAGTATTTTCTTCTGAGGATAGTAAAGATGAGTCAGTTGTAAAATTAGATTTTTTTTTTCCTTTAGTTTTAACTGGTAAGAAAAATGTCCATGTGGTGAAAGGGAGATTCTGGTCTGGAAGTTGTAATATCTTGAGTAAAATAGCATTCATAAGGTCTCTCAAGTTTTCAAATTCTGAATCGGTTTTAATTCGAAAACCCACTTTTTCCAAATTTTTGTAGCAGTTCACATTCTCTAGCTGTTCTATTCTCCAATTAAAGGTAAGTATGTGCTGTGGTTCACATGGCTCAAGGCCAGTTGTGCCCCCTGCCCAACCAAACTGTATCTTTTAGCCCGATTGTGGTTGATAGAGTTTTAAACATTCATGTCCCTTGCAGGTCATCCATAGTGATCCAGTGCCCCTCAAAGTGATCCTGTAGTTAAAAATGTCCCTGGTGTCCAGAAGACTCCCTCCTTCTTAGCCCTATTCCCCAGCATTTGAAATTTCCCCTCTTCCTTGCCAGTCTCGGTCACCCAAGAGGTTTTCAATATAATGTCACGTCTGCCCCACCCCTTGGAACAGTTGATTCTAAGAGGGATCTGGATACTGTACCATGCAGCAGGCTGTTCGTGGGCTCATGACCATCTGAGCAGGGCCCCTAATCTTGCTCGAAATATAAAAATGTAAGGATTTGCTAGGGTTGGAACTCTGGTTTCCTGTTTTCCTTTCTCTGACATTCAACTAAAGGGCGATTGCTGTAGAGTACAGGTTAAGCCACTCATCTAGGGAGCAGGAATCTTGAGGTACTGTGTTCAAATCTATTGCATCTCCTCTGAACAAAACTATTGATTTTGACAAACAAGAGGCACTGAATGCCTTCAAAAGGAGGAAGATTCAAGGTAACTATCAGGAAGAACTACTGCACAGAATGAGTGGTAGCACTTGCAACAAACTCCAGAACAAATGGTGACAGTTCACACTGTTTCTACTTTCAAGCTTAAACTACTGTAGATAAGTAGCCTGAAGAAAAATGGGTGATGGTCCATTCCCAGAGAGTTGGTGAAAGGTAAAAACATTATGAGCCAGTGGTTTTTCTTCCTAAATTCTTACATTCGTATGGCAGGATGTTTGTCAACCATACACCCAGGGTCAGTTTATGTGCAGCATTTACCTTGTATCAAGGTACTGATTCAGGAACAATGATTTTGTCTAAGACATACCCCACAATCAAGTGAAGCAGCAGTTGCTCAATTGTGCTTACGCAACTAGATGAGATGATGCTTGTGTGACTTGATTTACTTTGTGACTTTCCACCTTTCTATCCATGGGATATACCACCCTCTAGGGGTACGACACAAGGAACCCTAAAGGAGGGTTCCCCCCCCCCTTACAGGTGCCCTGAGAATTATTGAATCGGCTAAAGGTAGGTTAGGAAGAAGCCCACGGGTAAGAGATAAGAGTCACTGAAAGAGGAGGGGTGGATGGTGGGCAACGAAAAACAATCCTGGAGAGGCCCAGGATAAGTGACCTTTTAAGCCTGATGGGGGAGTGATGTAGTTGCTCCACCCATTGAACCTCAGGCTTAAAGCCCTCCCATTCAATTGTGCTTATGCAACTAGATGTGACAATGCTTGTGTGACTTGATTTTTTTTTTTTTTTTTTTAGTTGTTTAACCAGGTATATCACACTAAGCTGAAAGCTTTTTGACAGGAGCGACCTGGGAGCACAAGGAGGTTAAGTGACTTGCTCAGGGTCACACAGTATGCAAGTGGAAGCTGTGGGATTCAAACCCAGGTCTGGTCTGCTGGATGTCACCAAATTTGCAGCTCAGAGCCTTAGACCACTGCGCTATACTGCCTCCACTTTGTGGCTTTCTGCCTTTCTATCCATGGGATATACCACCCTCTAGGGGTATGATGCAAGGAACCCTAGAGGGGGTGTCCCCCCCCCACAGGTACCATGGGAATGATTGTATCTGCTAAAGGTAGGTTGGCAAGAAGACCCAAAATAATACCTAATTGGGTGTCGAGCATCTAAGAGGTTAGGATGATGAATGAATGAATTCTTAGACGATAAGGGCAGACTTCCTAAGAAGAGAGGGGAAAGTCGGGGGCTGCCATCCACCTCAACCCAACAGCAGAACCTAACTAATTAACCTAAGAAAGCACTAGCTCTAACTAATATTATGACCACTGGCAAAGAGGAGAGGAAAAACCCCCTTTGAGGAGGAAACCTCTGGGGATAAAAGGCCTAGGTCGCCTTCCCTCCAGGCTGACGACGTTTGATTTGTGGATGTATGTCGTTAAAGAGAAGGATTCATTAATGAGAGGAATATCAGTAGAGAAGATGACGACGGGATAGGGAAAAAAAAAACGAAAAAGAAAGCACAGATCGAAGAAGGAACATGAGGCAGCAGGGACCCGAGATGGGTATGCTCAAATAGTCCATGGGAAGGAGTAGATCCAAGTAGAAGTCAGAGGAGCAAGGGTATCCAGATGTGCTGATGAGAAGACTGAGGATGATGCAGATTGATGATGACTGTCGCAGGAATGCAGCAGTTCAATATGAGAAGACCAGGGAAGAGGAGACAGGAAATGAACTTGAAATTGAACTTGGATGACGGCGGAGCTCAGTCAGCCAACCCATAGCAAAGGGTGATGGACAGGAAGGCATGGCCATGAGTGGAGATAGAGTTGAATCGAGGTGACTGAGGAAGATGAAGATGGACAATGATGATCGCTGCAGGAGCACAGCAGGTTGATTAGGTAGCATGAGACCTAATGAGAGGTATCCCAAAAGAAATATCGATTGCAGGTCAGATGGAGGCAGCTAAGGCATACTGATTGAGTGACTGAAATGATGAGCAGGTCGAGGCAAGGTATCATGGACCTGAGAGGGCTACGATAGGTATGCTCAAAAGAATTCTCAATTGCAAGCTTGAGACAGTGCTCGAGTAAGCGATGATAATAGATTAACCATGAGGTATTATGCGATGTGAATGATTAGACCCTGAGGTTGGAGTTGATGAGGTAGCAGAAGATTCAATGATAGGAATGCTCGAGTAAGTGTTGGAATAGAGAAACCTTGAGGTAAGGATAAGTGAACGATGACCAGAGTCAGAAACCTGAGACATGCAACAGCATGGCCACGGGTTGATGACAGGGCATGGGACAGGACAGGTATGTCCAAAAGAAATAGCGAGAGCAGACCTTGATTGGAGTGAATACTGGATGGCCAGTATGGGACGAAAACTGCAGGAAAGTACCAGCGAGGGCAAGAGGGAATCGACAGCTTGGGTAGACAACGTGATGGAAAAGACCCACATGAATATTGGAGGAGCAGGTCAAGACGAGGTAGTAGGTCAGATGGTGGCACCTGTCAGGCAGTAGGAGAACCTGCCTGTGATAGAGTAAGAATCCCCCCGAGTTAGGTTCAAATGTAATGCACCAGACAGGTAGACAGAATAGCCAGGTAAGGCTGCACAAGGCGATATATGACAAAAAGCCAGCAGATGACACCAAAAACTGCAGATGCCCCACAAACGAAGATTTGGAGAGTAGACCCATGTAGTGGAAGATGGTCTGGCATCCATACATCTAGGGCAGGAATCTGGGGAGGTAAATGAAAGGCAGGGTGAAGCTGAACTGACAAGTTCAAAACAGAAATGCATTGCAAAAGGAATGCTACAAAAGAATCACTAGCGATAGTTAACCCAACGGATGTGCAGCAGGGGATTACCAAACTGGGGGGGATATAGAACTGAAGAGAGGAAATACAAGAAACCAGGCAGCAGAAATGCATGAAACTAGTACAGTAGGGCTCCAGTGCAGAGCCAACAGAGCCTGCATACTGGAAACAGGCTAGATACAACAGTAAGGGACACAGAATGTGGTTAGAGCAGAAGCACACTAGTGTGCTGCCGAGCAGAAAGTTGTGAAGCAGAGCTGCACCACAGAAGACAGAAGCAGAAATCTTCTGCTATTGGGAAGGCTAAGTGTAGACTGGTATATGCGGCACATCAACACATTGATCATAAGAAGCGGGGAAGTGCTCTGCGCCACCGAAGTGGAACTGAAATATAAATACAGGACTTACCACCAAATGCAGCACCAACACCAGGAAGCTGGCGGCAATTGTTCCCTTGTTGCAGTTCGCCACTTCCCTACTGCACTGGCCCTAGTGAGTGAGGTGGACAGAGATGACCTGCGGGACCCATGGGGACAAAGATCCGAGTGGGCTCCCCGCCGGCATCAGGTATCCACCCATCGGCACTGAGTGGATGCAGGCATGGCGCCAGTGTCCAGAGGTGCTACGGAATGCAAGCATGGGTTTACTTTTACAGCTGGCAGGTATGCAGCAGCGGAGCAGATGATGGAAGTTGGAAAGGGCTTCTGAGCAGCGCTGGGAGTGACAGATATCTGGTCAGAGAAAGACCCCTGAAAAAACTCTGCACCTGGATCCTAGGTGGCTGGCTGCATGACGTAGGGAAGGAGGGAGGTGGGCTGCCGACTTAAAGGTGCTCTAGAATAGAAACTGAGACTGCCTAATAAGTTTTGCCACTGGATGGGTTTCAGGAGCACCTCATGCAAAATATTGTGCTGTGATATTGGGGGCAGAGGGGAGGGGGACAGTCTGGTAACTTGTCTGAGATATAACCCCTGCAAAAGTACAGCAATGCCATCCCAGGTGGTTCTGCATGAAGCAAGTAAGTGGTGGGTGGGTCAAACTTGCTTACCAATATTTCAAGCACAGGGATAGCAGGGAGCAGTGACTGTGGAATGGAAAGGCACAGAAAAACATATAAGAAAATGAATGGACAGCTGGAGGCAGCAGCTGGGAAAAGAAATGTCATAAAAGCCACAGAGAGGGAGGGTCAAAGAGCAGCGCCTCCAGCTGCAGCGAAAAATGAATCCTGGAGAGGCCCAGGATGAGTGACCTTTTAAGCCTGATGGGGGAGTGACATAGTTGCTCCACCCATTGAACCTCAGGCTTAAAGAACTCCCATTGTGGCATAGTGGTTAGGGCACAGAACTATGATACCATAGAGCTGGGATTAAATTCTCTCACAAGTAAACATACTAAAAATGTGCCATACCTTCAAACTTCAACAGAGTGATGATCCATAGAAACATGAAACTAGAATGTTATTTCTACACTGAAGGGATTCAAGTAACAAGAATAATTTATTTAATTAGTTTTGCAGTTTTCAACCACAAAAAAGGTATGCTAAATATAGGATAAAGTATGGGGAGAAGTGTGTTACGAGAATTTAACACACACCCGAGTTGTTGGATGGCACATAAACCCCGAGGGCAAAGCCCGAGGGGTTATGATGCCATCAACAACATCGTGCGTGTTAAATTCGAGTTTGTTTCTACTTCTCCCCACTCTATTCATATAATTGAAGGGCTCCGTTTTTAAATAGACAGAGTGAGCTTCCAACTATCCTGTTTCCAAAAAGTACTGACGAGAAAAACACTAACTTCTCTGCATTACCTCAGTTTACCGGTGAGCCTAGAAGCACAAAGGTGTGTTGGGATGGAGGTGTGCAGAGAAGTAGAATTTTCTCGTCAGTACTGTTTATGAGAAACAGACAGCGTAAACTCCCGCTGTGACAAGAACAATTTAACGTTGCGCTATGTTTAGTCTCGAGCGCTTTGTTGTTCAAAGGGAGCGCGTGAATGCCGTAACACCTACTCAGGTGTTACGGCATTTAACACTCGGTTTTGGCAATGGGAGAAAACGGAGACCATTAATTATACTGTGATAGCATGTTTCCATTTACAACCTGGGAATGGTAATTCCTGAGGAGCAGTATAGAAACATAGAAGTTGTTGGCAGATAAGGACCTCTTGGCCCACCTAATCTGCCCTATTTTCCCCTACCTATAGTGCTACCGCAGACCCTACTTGGTTTCCAGTTTGCTTTGTACCCCCCTTGCCTTATTTCTCAGATCCCCTTGTGTTTATCCCATGCTTTCTTGAAACCTGTAACCGTTTTAGCCCCCACCACCTCCACAGGGAGGCTATTTCAAGCATCCACCACTCTTTCCATGAAGAAGAACTTTCTCACATTTCCTCTCAGCCCTTCCCCTCTCCAGCTTCATAGTGTGACCCCTTGTCCTTAAGCATCTCTTTCTCTGGAAAATGCTCCCTTTCTGCACCTTGTTTATGCCTGTGAGGTATATATATATTTTTTTATACTCCCCTCTCCTCACAGCTCCCCCCTCTTTGGAAGACACCTACAGCCTTTTTCAGCCCTCGCTCACCTACCCGGTGACCGGTGCAGTCCATCCCCCATGGAGCCGTGGTTGTACCCCCCAGGTGGGTATGGGGTAGGGGCCCTTACACCCCGATGCATCTCACGTTTATCGGAGCTGTCTCCCGGGCAGTAGGGGCATTGAAGGTCAGGGCCTGGTGCTCCACCTATTGGGAGACTACTGGCAGTTATTTCAATGTTCTCAGCATACCCATGTCCCAGACGTCAAAGAGGCGCTGGGCTTGCCAGCATCTGTGCGTCGCCCCTCTGTTGAGAGTCAGGCTTGCTGTACTCGGGTCTCCACCTGGGCCAGACAAGAGCCGAGTTTGGTTCCTCCCTTCGAGAGGACGAGCATTCTTGGGATGCTCAAGTTCTTCCTCCCTGGCCGGCCCTCCAGCTCCCGGGCTCATTCCCAAACCCGGGTCACTGGCATCGCAAGCAGAAATCCAACCATTGCGCCAGCGAGCCAGCCACCTGTGAGGTATCTGAATGTTTCTATCTTATCTCCCCTTTTCCTCTTTTCTTCTAGAGGGTACATATTTAATTCCTTAAGCCTTTCTTCATGGGGCTTCTGATGCAGGCCCTGCACTATTCTGGTGGCCATCCTATGTAGCACTTCTACCCTGTCTATGTCCTTTTGGAGGTGGGGCCTCCAGAACTGGACACAGTACTCGAAGTGGGGTCTCAATAGTGATCTATACACAAGTATTATTTTCTGCCTCTTCCTGCTGGTGACACACCTACCTATGCAGCTGAGCAACCCGCTAGTCTTTCCCACTGCCTTGTCACACTGTTTAGCTACATCAGGTAATCAGAAATGATTACTTCCCGGGTCCCTTTCCTGTTTTGTCATTGCTAGTACTTCTTCAGCCAATTGATATGTTGCCCCTGGTTTCTGTGCCCTAAGTGCATGATTTTACACTTTTCTGTATTGCAACGCTGCTGCCAAACCCATGCCCATTC
The DNA here is from genome assembly GCA_016271365.2 of Neoceratodus forsteri. Lineage (NCBI taxonomy): Eukaryota > Metazoa > Chordata > Ceratodontiformes > Ceratodontidae > Neoceratodus > Neoceratodus forsteri. The sequence goes on from CM028132.1 coordinate 790,187,994, forward strand.
TTCTAACTTTTTAGATCTTCTCTCATTCCACCCCCACCCCCCCACCCTGTGTGTGTACTCTGTTGCAGATTTTGTGTCATCCATGAACAGGCATACCTTTCCTTCCAGTCCTTCTGCAATGTTGCTTATAAAGACACTGAAGAGGACTTGGCCTAGAACTGACCCTTGTGGGACCCCACTGGTCACTTTACCCTCTCCAGAGTGGACACAATTTGCCATCACCCTCTGACTCCTGTTGTCTAGCCAGCTCTATTTTAGGACCCACTCCTAGGCTTCTCCGCATGCTAGTATTATTACACTTGACTAATATATTCATCACTGAAATATGATCAGTGCTGCTTATGAACTGACCTGGGACTAGTGCTCAGTGAACCAATCTCTCTCTGCCCCATAGGCAGTTCTGACTGTAGATTAGTGACATTGCCTACTTAGCAAGCATGTGACAGAACCTGCTGATTACAGCCAGATTAATTTATCTCATTGTAACTCAGTAGTTCAGTAAAGGGTTGAAAAGCAATAGACATTGGTTTTAGATGTCACAGAAACCTTATCATTTTGTATGTTAAGTAAAAGACCAGGGTTCAGATCCTGACATGAACTTTTCTATTTTCAGTTCTAATTTCAGCATGTTGGCTATTCATGTTGGAAATATTAATCTGCTGAAAGGGGACTTAGTTATTTAACAAAATTCATCAAGGAGGAATGTGTTGCTTTAACTTTAAATTTTATGTTTAACAGTTTAATGTGATGCTTTTATTAATTGTAATTTTACCATAGTGCTGATTTGTGACGGTACAATTTGCAGTTGGAAGAATAAATTCCCAACAAGGAATGTGGTTATGACCAGCAGTTTGTGCGTGGAGGTAATATTCCTGTCAGAAATTGTCCCTGTCAGGAAAATTGCATGGAATGTTTACTACCTGGAAGTACTATGGTACTAAACAGAAATGTAGTTGGCTCCCTGGAGTCTAACAGAGATGTCACACACCAAAATGCAGATTATCAGAGGAACTTGGATTCAAACTCAGGATAGTGCCTTTGAGCAAAACAATAAGACAACGGTTAAGGAAACTTTAGAAGAATATAATGATTTTTCATTTTGAATTATAGTGGATGCTTTGTTACATATAATTAAATACTATTATAAACGTTATTTCTCCAGTGCATGGTATTCATTTATTTTACAACTAAAGTGTTCTAACATTTTCAAAACAAAAAAAGAAGTGATAGCAGATCCAAAAACATTTATAACGTACAAAATATCCAAGCTAGAAAAAGTCAGTCATACTAAGATGTAATATCTTAAGGATGAAAACAGTCACCTTAGTTACGGCTGGTAGTCATAGACTTGTCATGTCTTCATAGGAAAATGGAAAGCATTTGGAACTGCAGAAGTGTGGACAGACTGTGGTATATTTATTTTTGTGGGCATGTAGCAATTGCTAAATGGGGCACTTTATTTCTAAGATTGCAAACTCTGCACAAATCATGCACATATTAGTGTTCTGTGTATGCCAGTCTTTGGGTAGTAGTTGCCACCTGCATGCACTCTATAAGTCTAGATAACAACTTACACTTGTTAAATCTTTTACCTTGTAAAATAAAACCATCACTGGATTATATGGCATATTTCTTCCAAAGGTGTATGAAACTTCTGCTTTGTGGAAACAAAGATAAGAACTCATTTCATTTTTACAAACATATGATCAATTTATTAAAACATGGAGGGCCTGGTTTTCAGATAGGCACAAAGCATAGTGCAAATGTTTGTGCTGGGCTTTGCCATAGCCCAGGGATCCCAGGATGCTAGATTCAGTCAGGCACTACCAGACTGAAAATAGGGCCATGTCAGGACAGCACTAAGTCAAGGAGCACCACCCTAACATGGCTCCCAAAGTTGGCCCCAGAGTTAACAGAGCCAGAGTGCTAGCTGTAGTTTTCAAAGGTACCCATGCTAATGATCCTATTGGACATGCAAGGCACTAGGGGGCCATATGCATGCCCATTATGGGTCCATTTGCATGGATAGCAGAGGCAGATAGCACAGCACCACCGCCCAGTCATCCATGATAACTGTCGCTATCCCTGGTGGCAGGGGTCCCCTCTTCCTCTGATCCCTAGCCCCATATGAAATATTATTTTCCCTCATGCTAGTGGTGCTCCCTCCCTCCCTCTGATCCCAGCCCTGTAATTATAAAGAACATCCCTGGTGCTAGTGGTCCCTTCCCTCCCTCCAATCCCAGCCCCATAATTATAATGGACATCCCTGGTGCTTGTGGTCCCCCCCCATTCCCAAGAACCGTATAAAGTAGTAACTTCCGTAGTGCCAGTGTTGCCCTCCTGCCGCCGATCATCAGCCTGGAAGTATAAAAAAAAAAGCCTCCCTGGTGTCCAGTGGCCCCTTCCCCACAGCACCAGACATCCCTTCCCCCCACTCACCATAACATTATCTGTGGCACTGCAGGAGCATACGGTGACCAACACAGCCCTCCTCACACCTTCTCAGCTGGCCACCATATGTACAGGCAGGGAATGCACCTCTTAGTTATGGGACAGGGTTATGTGCCTCCTGTTTCACAATTCCTTTTTCACAATTTGCAGAAAAAGAAAAATCCTTTTGTTTTCTAGTTCTTTTCTTAACTTCCCTATCATCATGTTTCTCCTAGATTCACCCACCTATTTCAATATAAGTAGTATATATTCTTTGCTCATAAAAAAATGTTAATGCACCAGGGAAATGTGGTGCTAGGGTTTCCAACCCTAACACCCCACCCCCACCCTGTAGACACCAATAGGCACAGGAGGTGTGTCTTGGGCTTGTCAACCCTATCACTCACCCCATTCCATGAGTAAGTAAGCTGAAATGGGTACAGCATATGAGAATGGTGTGAGCATTAGGGCTGACAACCACAAGGCACACCCCCATACCTGTTACTGCCTGCAGGGTGGGGATGGGGTGTTAGGTTTGGAAACCCTAACATCACATTTCCCTCCTTTTGTGGCTTCAACCCTAACTAATGCATTAATGAAGTTTTTTGCAAAGAACTTCCATACTTTTTGAGATACTAGAAGCATATCCTTATTTGCCTGCATCCGTGCACTCCCATCAGGCCATAATGGTATCCATATTTGCATGTGAGAGCACAGGGCTCTCTGTGCCCTGCACTCCCAAGCATGCATAAATTTTGAGATAGTAAAATCATATCTGTATCTGCCTGTGGGAGTGCAGGGCCCTCTGGGCCCTATGCTTCCATCCCATGGTGCGCAGTGCCAAAGAAACACCTCGTAGTACAATGTTATCTTATGGGAAAAACAGCAACATTTGAAACCTCTATAACACCATACCAAATTAATATATTTTCACCAGACCAGCAAAAGGCACTTCTGTGGGACAAGCACTTTGTACCCTGAAAATGTCAAACCAAAATTTCAAACTATGTCTTCACAGCGCAGTGACAAATAAATGACTGGGTACACTTCACATTACAATGTTATCCTATGGGAAATTAAGGAATGTTTAAACCCCCAGAACTCCAGAGCAAAGTAATCTGCTTTCTCCAATCCAGCAAAAGGCACATCTGTGGAGCAAGTCCTTTGTACCCTGTAAATTTCAGACTAAAAGTCCAAATCGTTTCTTCAGTGTGAAGTGACAAAAAAACAGGTGTATAAAATCTTTTTTGTTTGGCAAATTACAAAACAGGATTTTGTTTCACGTTTCCTTTTTCGTAATTTGCAGGAAAAAAAAATCCTTTTTTTGCAAACTGTGAAACAGGATGCTGTTTCATGTTTCTTTTTTCGCAATTTGCAAAAAAGGATTTCAGCATATTCAGAAAACACATTTCCAGGTGATTTATCAAAAAACTAACAGCAGAATCCTAATTAGCAGAACACATGTGTTGGTTACTTCAGAAAACATCATTTTTTTCAGTTTCTTTATTGCGTTTGCCTCACTAAGAAAAAACAAGATGGCAGCAGCACAAAAAAAGATTCCCTATTTGTGACAAAGGATTAGCCATTTGTGACAAAGAATCCTTTGTCAAGGCTCACATCTAACTGGAAAGTGAAATTTCCATATGAAATAATGGGACACTTTAAAGTGTAATAACTTTGGAACAGATCAATATTTTTCATAAAACCTTCAAAAGGCACATCTGTGATCCAAGACCTATATATATGAAAAATTTCAGACCAAAATCCCAAGCTATTTTTGTGAGGCTGTGTGACAAAGAAATGAAAAAATAAACAGGTTATTTTCACATTTTTCACACTCTGTAGCTCGACACCCAGGCATCCAACCAGAACAAAACTTGGCACGGGATCGTTGGTCCCTGATGGAACATGCAAACATTCATACAAATCAGTTGAATGGTTGCAAAGTTATTAAAGTGCAAAATTTTGAGTTTAACATAGAAGGGACCATTCAACAACTATAGGGCAGAACTGTGCCCTATTTATATATATCTATATCTACATATAGATATATATATATATATATATATAGATATGAATATAGATATAGATATATTCATGGCAAAAAAATCAGTTTTATGCATCAGTTAGGGTTGTTCCACAGCGACAAAAGCGATGTGCAATCATATTGACAAACCACAGTAAAGAAGAATGGGGTGACATTTAGACCTCACAACCCCAATGACACACCCCGTCAGCTGTCAATCTCAGGATGATGGGTGGGTCCACGAGCGGGGGAGGGGGCAACTCTAAAGGTCTCATTTCCTGACCTTTTGTGTTTTAACCCTAAATGATGCATTAACAAAGTTTTTTGCATAGAATTTCCTTACTTTTTGAGAAAGAATAGAAAAGTACAAAGCTGCAGAAGTTGGTGGGAGCACGGGCCCTTCTGGCCCCATGCTCCCACCAACTTGTAAATGTCTGCGTAAGATAAGAGTACAAGTACCTAATATGATATGTATTGCTGGAAGCACATATGGGTGGGAGCATGAGACCCGAAAGCTCCCACCATGTTGAAGGAAAGCAAAGTGTCAGTCATCACAGTGGCATAATTCAACAGCTGTTTACATGTCAGATACATAAGCACTGAAAAGTACCTCCATGGCAGTAACGCTAGGCACCCTGTAAATGTGAAGCCAGTACAACAATGCAAAACACCATACGCAAAACATAAAGTGTGTCAAGCAACATGTCCGCAGCAAATTAATTTTCCAACACCTAAACACCATAATTCATGTGTAGAGGACATCCCCTGAAGACTCTCCAAATTTCAGTGTAAAAGACAAAACTGTTTCCGAGATATAACATGTGAAAGTTTGAGATTTTCATTTGTTGGAGTGGCAGAGTTCCGTACCTGTTAAGATTTTAGACGCCTAATGGCTCAAAAGTACATCCATGGCAGTAAGGCTAGCTACCCTACAAATTTCAAATCACTACCACAATGGAAAACACTGCTTGTGAAACGTAAACTGTGCCACACAATATCTCCACAAAAAATACATTGTCCAACATGTAAACATCATAATTCCCATGTAGAGGACATCCCGTGAGCACCCTCCAAATTTCAAGTAAAAAGACCAAACTGTTTCCTAGATATGTAATGTTAAAGATTCTAAAAATTGACCTATCTGTTGCATTAAAATCTCGCCATCTAGTCCCTCCATCGTGATCAAAGATCGAGATCAAAGAATCTTGTGATCAAAGAATTTGCAGGCTCGTGATCAAAGAAGTTGCAGGCTCATGATCAAAGAATAAAAATGGTGAAATTCAAATTTTACACATCAATGCATGAAACCACCACCATGGTTTGATAAAACGAAGCCCCCTGAGCAAAACCCATCCTAATTTGTGTTTCTAGGTCACCCCTGGGCTTAGAAATTTATTTTTTTCATCTGGCCAGCTGGTCGTCACCTCACGATCAAAGATCGTGATCAAAGAATATCTCAATCAAAGAATTTGCAGGCTCATGATCAAAGAATTAAAAATGGTGAAATTCAAATTTTACACATAAATATATGGAACCTCTAGCATAGTTCGATAAAATGTAGCCCCCTGAGCAAAACCACCCTCATTTGTGTTATTAAGCCACCCCTGAACTGAGAAATTTTCTTTTTTCAACTGCCCATCTTGTCCCTCTCTCGCGATCAAAGATCACGGTTAAAGAATCTCATGATCAAAGAATTTGCAGGCTCGCGAACAAAGACTGTTAGCGAGCCATGTTCAAAGAATAAAAATGTTTAAAACTCTATTTTGTGACAGTTTTGAAGCAAACCACGGCCATGGCTCAATACAGTGAAGCCCCCTGAGTAAAACCCATCCAAGTTTTACTTCAGGAGTGACCCCTAAGCCGAGATATTTGAATTTTTCTGACAGCAAAATGAAAACAAGATGATGGACATCACAATTAAAGAATTCTCATGATCAAAGATTCTCTGATTGCGAGCCTGCAAATTCTTTGATCATAAGGAGGGACCAGATGTCCAAAACCCCATTCTTTGTTCACAAAATAACCATATAAATTTCCCCACTGACTTATAATGGGAAATTAAAAGTTTAATAACTTTTGAATGGATTAATATTTTTTCACCAAACAAAAAGCGGTACATTCCTTGACCCAGGCTCTTTCAGACAAGTCAAGTCACAGAGTGGCACACCACACAATGGCCACACAGCACCATGGACAAAATAAAAATAATTATCCACATGACTGGCGAAAAGTGCATTTTTCAGCGTTTTGGTGCACAAAAACCATAAGTCTGATCGAAATGAAATTTGGCAGATCAAGAGCTCTATAGTGCCCCACCATGCATACTAAATGTTATACAAATCCATTGAACAGGTCACAAGTTATTAACGCACAAAATGTCGAGTTTAACATAGAAGTGCCTTCATAACCCTAAATATAGGGGTGCAATTGCACCCCTATTTTATATATGTGTGTGTGTGTGTGTGTGTATATATATATACACACATATATACATACACACACATACACACATATACACAGTATTATATATATATATATATATATATATATATATACACTGTATATATATATATGGGATACATGATGAGCATGAGTGTGATATGGAAAATATTTTCACTCCTCTAGAGTGACCTCTGAACTCACAAGTGGTGAAGCCACAAGTGAGGTTTCAGAGGTCACTATACAGGACTGAACATATTTCCCATATCACATGAGTGCACATCATGTATCCTATTTATACAATGGGGGCCTCACTGCTGCAAAATGTACAATTTGTGCAGCTTTGCATGGGTTTAGCGTGGGTTTTGGGGGTGTAATAAATGGCATTTATTTTAACTCTGCTGACATCATCAGGATTTATTTCACTGTAGTGAAAATAACCTGTTTTATCTCACTGGAATACAGTATGTCTCACCCCCATTGTATAAATATATATATATATATATATATACACACTGTCACACCCCTATATTTAGGGCTGAGTAACCTGTTTAATGTTAAACCTCAAATTTTGCACTTTAATGACCATGCAACTGTTCAATGGATTTGCACAAAATTTGGTATGTGCTGTCCCATGGGGTAGATCTCTTGATATGGCAAGTTTTTTTCTGGTTGGATGTACAGATTCTGAGGTCAGGATAGTGCTAAAACCTTTAAAGTCACCTTTTTTTGCATTTTGTTTCCCCATCACCTTGCATCCACATGATGTAGAATTTTGGTGTGATTTTTGTATAGTACAACCAGCTTGGGAAATAGAACTGCTATGCTTAGTTTGGTGAAAAAATATTAATCTGTTGCAAAGTTATTAAATTTTTAAATTGTCAATTTTATAGGGATAAAGTTTGACCAATGATTGACCTCTCAAAAAGGAATTGTTGTTACAAGACCTGTTCCTTTTTCATGAGAATAAAATCCTTTTTCGTGTGAGAAAGAGAGAGAGAGAGAGAGAAAATTCCTATTTCATGAGCTGCCATCTTGTTTTCTGATTTAAAAAAAAAAAAAGATTTTCAAAAGCCACCAAAACCTTTTTCAAAAGCCACAAAAATGACATCCTGGAGAGAGGCCACCACACACTGGCTGATCATGACCCCCTTGGGTGCAATCTGAACATCAGTGTTAGAGTTATGGCCCAGAAATGTGTTTTATTTCCTGTTAGGAATCCTTTTTCATGACCATGTGATATGAAAAAGGAATCCTTTCCATATCATGAGTGATGAAAAAGGATAATTGATCGTGAATTCTTTGCTGTTCCCCTGTGCTGTACTGTATTTCCTTGTTGTGTAGTGGCGCCCCCCCTTACTTCCCTGTTTTAAAAAAATGTTAATTCCTATAATCCAACACCAGGATGCACAACCCTGGTGTCAGATGCCCATGACCCGCTGTTTTAATTACATTAGCCGACACTGGGGTTTCCAATCCCTGTGTAAGCATTTTGAAGCCCCCATACCCAGCACTTTGGAACACTGGAGAGCCCACTTCCAGTGTCCTGAAATAGATTTATTTATGTGTACCTCTAAAAAAAGAAAATGTCCCCCAACAACTTTTTTTTCTTAAACCTGAAATAAAGAAAACTATCCCTCACCATACTCATCGTCCCCTTCCCCATTCCAACCATCCCACTGAGTGCCCACCACCCCAGCACCCCACATCCCCCTTACCCTATACTTACATCCTGAGTTCATATGCTGTCATCTTCTGTGGGCCGGGACATATCTGCATTCTTCAAAGCCGAACCATGAACTGAGGAATGAAGGTAAGTGCCGTATAATGTGTTTCAATGGTGTTTTGAACTTATGTTGATATCTTTGCCATTTTTTAGAATTTTTGCACCAAGTTTTCAACATGGCTTTTTTGGGACCCCACCTCATGAACATTGCAACTGTCACTTTGTTAATTGGGCTCAGAAAGTGATTTCACGGTCACTGCAGGAAATCACCTTACAGGACCAAATAATAAAATTTGACCACCAGTGTTCATGAGGTGGGATCTAAAAGCCATGTTAATTACAATACAAAATATTTTCTATGTAGACGCATAACTTTGGTAATTTTCAATATTTTGAATCCAAATTTTCAACATAGCCATTTTTTCACACTACCTTATGAATGGTACAGGTGTAATTTTTCACATCCTATCCAAAACATGTTTTCTCACCTATGGTGTGGAATGACATTTTGGCACAGATCTGAAAATGTTCACCTACAGAGTATATGAGGTAGAGTCATAAGAAAACTATGTTGAAAATTTGTAATCAAAATATGAAAAAATGCCGATGTTATGAACATTTGTTGCAATTTTGCTACTCCCACATATAACTATGGACATTTTAAATATTTTCACCCCAGATTTTCAACATAGCTTTCTTATTACCCCACCTCATGTATATCATAGCTGTCATTCTTCAAATCCTGCCTGTAATGTGTTTTCGTACCAGTGGTGCAGAATGGCATTGCAGTTGCGCAGAATTATGTTTTGGGCAGGATTAGAAAATCTTCTGTACTGGCTACATGAGGTGGGGTAATAAGATGGCTATGCTGATAATTTGGTCACTGTTGTCCTATAAATGGAAGTGCAGGGCCCTTCTGCTTACAGCTACACACACACATATATATATATATATATATATATATATATATATATATACATATATATATATATATATGTATGTGTGTGTGTGTGTACGTATATATATATATATATATATATATATATATATATTATATATATATACTGTATACACATCTATGGAGGAATGGAAGTGCAGGATACAAAGAACCATGCGCTCCCACAGTAAAATAAGGATACTATTATACAATCTCAAAAAGTAAGGAAATAAGTTGCAAAAAACTTTGTTAATGCTCCAGTTAGGGTCAAAGTGACAAAAGTTGGAAAATGAGAAGTTAGGGTTTCCTTAACACTCCACCCTCTCACACCAGGCAGGAGAGCAGATCCGGGGTGTGCCCTGGGTTTCTCAAGCCTAATGTTCATCTCAGTCTCATAAAGTCTACACATCTGACCTTATTTACAGATGGAATGGGGTGAGGCTTGAGAAGAATCCTAACATCTCATTTCCCAACTTCTGTCACTTTGACCCCAACTGGAGCATTAACAACATTTTTTGCAGCATACATATCGACATATGTATGTATATATATATATATATATTCATGGCAAAAAACCCTGTTTAATGCATCAGTTAGAGGTTGTTCCACAACAACAAAAGTGGGGAAATTCAGTGTTAGGGTTGCCTCTTGCACCCCAACCCACCCAGATCCCCCACCAACAGGCAGTCGGGTGTGCATTGGGATTGTCAGACCTAACTCTCACCCCATCCCATGTGTAAACAAGCTGAGGTGGTGCAGTATAGGAGAATGGGGTGAGAGTTGGGACCGATGACATCAACGTACACCCCAATGCCTGTTGGTGTGCAGGGGCGGGGTGGGCTTAGGGTGCAAGGGTGGCAACCCTAACACCAAATTTCCTCGCATATCACTGTGGAACAACCATAACTGGTGCATTAAATGGAATTTTTTGCCATGAATTTCCCTTCTTTTTGAGAATGAGCACTATAAATAGTGAATGGAATGTGGTGGTGGGAGCACAGGGCCCTCCCACCATGTGATTTTTTGTCACACAGTAACGCTAATGGTAACACAAACACAAGTGCAAATGGTAATGCACATGGTGATGCAAATGTAAATGGTAATGCAAATGGTAAGAGAAATGCAAGCACAAACATTAATGAAAACAGAAATGATAACGCAAACGATAACACAAATGCTAACAGCAACAGAAATGCAAACGTTAATGAAAACAGTAACACTAACGGTAATGCCAACGGAAATGCAAATGGTAAGAAAAATGCAAACGGTAACACAAATGTAAACAGAAATGCAAACGGGTAAGGCAACGGTGCCACAGAAGGAAACAATAATGCAATCAACAAGGGAAATGCAAACTCTAAGGGCAACAGAAATGCAAACGGTGAAGAAGACACAAACAGTAATGGTAACGCAATTGGAAATGCAAACAGTTACAGTAACAGCAATGATGACGCCAAAGCAAACAGTAATGCAAACAGAAATGCAAGCACGTATGGAAACGCAAATGGTAATGCGCACGGTCATGGACCACAATTGAAATTGCAAATGCTAATGGTAACAGCAATGATGACGCCAAAGGAAAGACAAATGGAAACACAAACACAAATGCGTATGGAAACGCAAACCATAATGCACACGGTCAGGGTAACACAATTTGAAATGCAAATGGTAATGTTAACAGCAAAGATGATGCCAAAGAAAAGACAAACGCAAACAAAAATGGAAGCGCATATGCAAAAGCAAATGGTAATAGTAACACAAAGACAAGCGCAAATGCTAATGTACATGGTGATGCAAACATTAACGATAACGCAAATGGTAACAGAAATGTAAACGCAAACGGTAATGGAAACAGAAATGCAAATGCAAGCAGGTATGGAAATGCAAACCGTAACGTGCACGGTCACTGTAACGCAATTGGAAATGCAAATGGTAACGGTAACAGCAACGATGACGCCAAAGGAAAGACAAATGCAAACGTAAACAGAAGCGTGTATGCAAATGCAAACGGTAATGTACATGGTGATGCAACACGAAACACACACAGAAACAGTAGTGGAAATGCAAATGGTAACAGTAATGCAAATGCAAGCGCAAACGAAAACACAAAGCGAAATGTACACAGTGGCGTACATGGGAACAGTAATGCAAACGGGTACGGAAACGCAAGTGGGAATGCTAACTGTACCAGTACTGGAAGCACACACCCTGTTTTTGCCCAACAGCTGGATAGAGAAACACAGTGAGTACAAAGAATGTATTCATAATAATGGGCCTCAGAGCAGAAAATGAGCACTTGGAATACTAAATTGCTTATTATCTCAGGAACCGTACGACGTAGAAAAAAAATAAAAATTTCATATAAATTATGACTTTCCTGGCTAGTTTTGCACTTATCCTTGGGGCTAAGCATTTTTAAGAAGAAAAGTCTGTATCTTGAAGCGTTTCCAAGATACGAGCCCTAAAAGGCACAGCGGACACCGTAATGTTAGTCAATGGGGAAAAGTGTAAATTTTGGAGTACTGTAGCTTTGCATCACTGTAATATTTTGTCACCAAACCATGAAAGGGCACATCTGTGGGATGTTGGCTTTCTTCCTTCCAAATTTCAGCCCAAAAGACCAAACCGTTCTCTTGCAGCAGGGTGGCAAAGAATTCTTGTTATTTTGGGCATAGTGTTGCAAATCATGACACTTTCACCAAAAAAATCACAAAAGGTGCGACACTACAGTTTACAAAAAATTCAAAAACATATTTCTGGGATGCTTAACCCCCCCAAAAAAGATATGGCTAGCATCCCCAGGGTTCGACTAGGTGAATACAAAAATAATTGTGTCACTAGAAGGTCCCAAATTTAAATGCCAAGCATTTCTGTGACCACTAACTGAAAAAAAATGGCTGACTCACGACACTACACGGGTCATTTGCAACACTAAAAACTGCATTTGCGACATTGTCAAACGTTTTGTTAACTTTTCCTATTGACTATAATGGGAAAATAGTTTTTTGAATAACTTTTGAACCGTTTAATATTTTTCAACAAAATCTTTGAAAAGCACATCGGGGACCTTGGCTGCATGTTCCTTGAAGGTTTTGGACTGGTCACGCAAACCGTGTGACCTGTAGGCACGAGCAAAGAATGCACAAAAAGCATAAAATGCGCTACAGAATGTTGCTTCGTAACTCCACAACTGTATATCCGACCAGTACGAAACTTGGCAGATCCTGGGATCTATGGCACTGCTCTGTGCCTGCCAAATTTCAGGTAAATCCATTGTTCGGTGGAAAGTTATTAAGCTGCAAAATGTCACACTTTAACCTTAAATGGGGTACTCAACCCTAACTATAGTGGCATGGTATAATATATATATATATATATATATATATATATAGATATATGTGTGTGTGTGTTATACTTGTGTGGTAGAGCAATTATAGTTGGAGTTCAGAAAGGCTGTTCAATGTTAGGTCCAAATCTTTGTACCTTAATAATTTTGGCAGCATTTGATGACATTGTGCAACACTTGTCATGTGTGGTCCAGGTGGCAAGTCCTCAGGATGCGGGAAGTTTTGTGATGACACTTATCCTGATTCTGAGATCTGGAAATGTTAAAAATACAGAAACAACACTTTTTGGCCATTTGTTTACTCTTACCTACAATTAAGATGGTATGGAATTTTGTTCTGAAACTTTCAGGGCAGATGGGGCTTGTACCAAGAGTTTGCATTTCAATGGTTTTGTGAAAGATATTAATCAGTTCTAAGGTCATAAGGTTATGAAATTTGGCTTCTGAACATGCTCAGTGGGGTTTTCAGGATAACTCTCTGCTATGACCCCAAAAGTAATCTGTTGTGAGCTGTGTTTAGGTCACAATTAATTATGTTTTTGGTCATGAGAAAAAAAATGTTAGGTTGTGACAGGCAACAGGTACTCATGCACACTGTAGACAAAAAAACACTTCTTGCACAATGTAACAAAATCACACTTCTTGCATACTGTAAGACAAAATCACACTTTTGGCTGCAGATGCAAATCCACAAAAGCGGCACATACGAACATACTAAATTTGCCAGCAGATAAAGGCCTAGAGGTCTATCAAGTCTGCTCGAATGTGCAGCTAGCACCCCTTATTCTGCAGCTGCCCCTCCCTTCTACCTGTCCCCTTCATTAACCCCCCCCTTGTCCTGTCCCATCCCCTTTTAAAGCAGTCCACTGTTCTACTGGATACCACTTCTGCAGGTAACACATTCCACCCAGCAACCACCCTCTCTGTAAAAACGTGTCTCCTCAACTCCCTCCTGAACCTCCCTCCAGTCTCATATCATGGCCCCTGGTGTCCCTCCCCTCCCTCACTTTGAACAGCCCCTCTGTACCTGTCTTGTTTATTCTTTTCATGTACTTAAAGGATTCAATCATGTCCCCCCTGTCCCTCCTCTCCTCCAGTGAGTACATGTTCAACTCCCTCAGCCTCCTCTCATATGATAAGTCCCCCAGCCCCTTGATCATCTTTGTCACCCTGGCTGCACCCTCCGTAACAATGTCCCTCTTCAGATACAGGTGCCAGTACTGCATGCAGTACTCCAGGTGCGGTCTAATGACCTATACAGTGGCAGAATCACCTCCTCCCTCCTCGAGGATATACCCCTTGCAATACAACCCAGCATTTTGTTAGCCTTTGCAGCTGACTTCCTACATTGTGCTGAGTTGTTCATTGACCCTGTAATGAGCACCCCCAGATCCTTCTCCTCCTCTGTCTGGGCTAGCTGCACTCCCCCCAGCTGGTAACTCCTCATTGGGTTCTTCATCCCAAAATGCAGCACCTTGCACTTTTTGGCATTAAACCCCAGTTGCCAGGTGTCTGACCAGGTTTCAAGCTTTGTCAGATCATCCTGCAACCCCTGCCATCCCCTAGGTCATCCACCACTGCTCCTACCTTGGTATCATCAGCAAACAGACTGATCTTGCTCTTGATGTCCCATGATATGTCTGCAATGAATATCCCAAACAACACTGGTCCCAACACCGAGCCCAGTGGAACACCGCTCGTCACTACCCTTGGGTGTGAGAGCTCCCCATCCACCACCACCTTCTGTTGCCTTCCCTGAAGCCAGTTTCCTACCCATCTCAGCAGCTTTGCACCCGCCCCTGTGCCTACTAACTTACTTCCCAGCCTTCCATGTGGCACTGAGTGAATGCCTTACTGAAGTCCAGATACAGGACATCCACTGCATGGCCCCTGTCCAGTTGCCTAGTTACCCAGTCATAGAATTTCACCAGGTTAGTTTGGCAGGATCTGCCCCATATGAAGCCATGCTGTCTGCTGTCCTGTAGTCAGTGCTACTGCATTTGTATAATCTGGAAACAGTTGTTCTGATGTTTGACTTACCTGATGATGGCTGTCTGTTGCTTGGGTGGTCTTGTCCTTGTGCTGCTTCAGGGACAGTTAGGATTGGATTTCCTTTTTTGTGAGGTTAAGCTGAACCCTAATTGGTGCATTAATGCAGTTGTACAATGAATGCACCAGTTAGGGTTCAATTCAATGCCATAAAGGTAAGGAAATGTGGAGTTAGGGTTTCCAACACTAACTCACCACCCTCCAAGCAGCAAAAGGACAAGACCACTCACGCAACCACAGACAGCCATCATTGGGTAGGACAAACATACAACTGTTTCCACACCCACTACCCACTTAGGACAGCAAAAAGTAGCTATTTTAACCTGTTCTGAGCTTTCAGATGTAACATTTTGCCTTTTCAGTAAAAGTGTTACCCCTACACAAAACTTCTACCCCCTTGAAAAATTTCTAGATCTGCTACTGAAACCATGATACCCAAATTGCAACATTATCTCTTTCTGCAGAAGTGAAAGCCCTCATAGTGCCATTGATTTTGCAGTCACATGTACTCATGCATGCTATACAGCATACACACACACAGGTATGGCTGTAGAAGCACAGACCCCTGTGGGGCCTGTGCTTATGCGGCTGCCAATAAAACTCCATTAAGGTATCACATCAGTGCTACTGCATTTGTGTCACCTGGAGACAGTTTTATTTAGTTTGTCTTACCTGATGATGTTTGTCTGTGGTTGCTTGTGTGGCCTTGTCCTTTTGCTGCTTGGGGGTAGGGAGTTAGGTTTGGAAAAACTAATGCCACATTTCCCTACTTTTGTGTCATTGTTCAACCTTATCTGGTACATTACTGCAGTTTTTTGTAAAGAATTTCCTTTCTTTTTGAGATAGCGGATCTGCATGAACAGATGCAGAGGCACAGGGCCTTCTGAGACCTGTGCCAAGGGAAGACTCTGTTCACCTACAGAAGTGCAGGGCTCTGCAGGCCCTGAACTTCTGAGTGGCAGTGGATGTCAAGAATTCATAGGGCTGTCTGGGGTGGGTGGGGAGCAGCAGAAGTGCAGGGACATCTGGGACCTGCACTTCCATGTGGCCACAGACACAGACACAGAGGGCAAAGTGCTGATCTGCCAGTCGAAGTGCAGGGAACCCTGGCACCCACAGGTGCAGAGGTGCAGGGTCTTATGTGAAGAGAAGAGTGTACTTGGGCCTATGCAGGCAATCCTGCACCTTCCCTTACCAAGCTAGGGTGTGATGTTGTATGACAGTGCTGCACTCCCAGCCTCGTCCCATCCAGTTGGCTCACTGAACTCACCCCAAACACAGCTCACTGGCAAAGGATCACAAAGCGTTATCCACCAGAGTAAAATCTAGCACTACACACAATGTTTCTTAAGAATTATTATTTAGATCACTCCAGGTGTGGGGTGTTCTGACCAATATTGCTCAACCAAGATGCAAAGATTTTTGCTAAGCTTCTCACCACTAGATGGTAGAGGGTCATAAGGGATCTGGTGCATCCTGATTAGATGGGGTTCATCCTGGGGAGACACCTTCAGGATAATGTTAGAAAATTGCTGAATGTGATCTTGCAGACCAAGAGAAGGAAATAGGCCAATATAGTAATCACCATAGATGTGGAAAAGGCATTTGACCTCCTGGACTGGGTTTTTGGGAAGCTGTGTTGTTCCGTATGGGTTTGGAAGGAAGGTGTCTGCAACGCATACTTGCTCTATACAGCGATCCCCAAGCACGTGTCTGAGTGAATGGTGTCATGCTACAGGAGTTCTCGATAAAATGTGATACTACACAAGGGTGCCCCCTGATGCCCTTGTTGTTCAAACTGAGTATGGAGCCTCTGGTGGAGGCACTGAGGGAAATCAGGGACATCCCGGGTATCATAGTGGAAGGGGGGGAGGAGGTTAAAGTTTTGCTGTATGTGGACATCAAATTATTGTATCTGAACAACCCAGAATTTCACCAGCCGAGGTTGCTGGACCTTCTGCACTACTTTGGTATTGCCTCAGGGTTTAAGTTAAATGTGGCAAAGACTGAGGTCCTGTTGCTTTTCAGGTCAAAATTCCCACTCTTGCAGAGCAGGTGCCCACTCAGATGGGTAGGGGAACCATTTAAGTACTTAGGAGTTCAGATTTCAAATGAAATAAATAACCTGTATAAGTTCAGTTATTCCCATCTGATCCAGGCAATTCAAACTGATTTGGATAGATGCTCAGAAAAGCCCTTCACACTGCTGGCGCAGGCGGAGGTCCTGAGTATGAACATGTTGCCACGTCTGCTTGTCCTCTTTTCTCCCCTACTGTTGGAACCACCTAAGTCACTAACGGCTACATTGGGAAAGCTAGCATTAAAATTTATCTGGACTGACCGGCCTGGTGGCGCTGAGAGTTGAGGCATTGGACGCCACACCTCACATCACAATGGCAACATGGGTTTGGGAGCAGACTCGGGTCACTGAGGGTTGGCAGTGGAGGGAGAGGACTGAGTGTCTGGAGGACTGCTCTCTTCTTCTGGGGTGGGTAGTGGGCCTGCCATCATTCCACAGTGGCCCCCGATGGAGATCAGGGGTACTGTAAGGGAGTGATGCACTAATGGGGTGGAGCTGCAGCGGATGTTGGCATGCAGTTGCACAGAAGTCATTGCACATCCGAGCTCAGGGGGACCACACACCAAGGAAAAACCCTGCCTCCATGGATAGGTGATGGCAACCTCCAGTGCCTGCCATCACATGCACCCATTTCTGAACTCGCCTCGTTGGATCTCCTGACCTCCTGCCTTGCCTTGGGTCCAGTTTTGGGTTTGCCAGATTGGGGTATGGTGGGGAGTGTCTGTTCCCAATTTCCCCGTGAGTGAGGATCAGGTTGCGGTGAGAGGGGTCTGCCTGAGAGAGTTCCATAGGTGGCAGTGAAGAAAGAAAGTTCACAAAATAAATTTATCTAGACTGGGCATAAAGCCAAGCTGAAGTTGAGCCTTCTCAAGCGAGGCATGGGCCAAGGTGGGTTAGGGGTCCCTACTTTTAAAAGGTATTTTGTCCTGCCAGGTAAATGCTATGCTAGCACATGTGCGGGAGGAGGATCCCCCTCAGTGGGTGGTAATAGAGAAGGGAGGCCCAACTTTGCGCAGGATAGGTGATTTTCCATTTGGTTCCCTGGATAAGGGCCTAATCCAACAAGTAAGCAGAATATGACAAGGGCTGCTCCTTGACTGATGTGCCTCGTCAAACAATATTAGCAGACAGCAAGAAAAAGACAGCACTGCCCACCAGAGTAGCTATCACCAGTCCATCAAAACCCACCAGTATGTCCTAAAATAAAAAAAAACTAATAAAAACGAAATTATCACAACAAAGACTGGTCTCCGCTGCAAAATATACAGTAATTTAAAATGTGCTGTGATTGCTGGAGTGACCTGCAATTAACAGTACCTTGTTGTGCCATCACCTTTATTCTTTGTTGCTAGATTTAACTGGTGAGAGAGAAAAAATCTAATTCTCCAAAACTGGGATTTTGATCTGGAAACATGGTGATGCCATAAAAATATAAAATAATATTTTTCAACAATTAGATTGAAATCATTAAAATAAAACTATATAACTGATAAGTAAACTCTTTATGGGATAGGATTGTAAGGTTAAAAAGAGGAGGGGGACTGTGCAGAAGGGGACCAGGAAAAGGCAGACATCCTAAATATTGTATTTTGTGGCCGAAAATAAGTACCTTAAACACATCAGGGTCTTAGTAGAAAGAAAAACATGCACCACAGAAATTCAGACCTTCTCTGTTTACTTCCATTCAGCTCAGATACAGGGGGAACACTTCTCTCAACACACACACAGGAAGAGTTACAGTAAATGCATTCCCTAAAGCTGCACTGTCTAATACTTCTTAAAGCTGCACTACGCATAATAATCCCTCCTGACTTAGCTAGAAAGTACATAAGTCAATCATTTAGAAAATAGTATGAAACTATTAAAGTTATTACTGCAATGTCCCTTTTAATTAGTCTATGTCATTAGACTATATCTCTACAAGTCCATTCTCGTTGGTGGACGTCTTATACTTCCTGAACGATGTAGTAGGACTAGAGGCTGTTGCTCTGGAATCTGATTAGCATTAGCCACATCTTGTCTCAATTGCTGTGGTTCCACTATCTCTTCCTGTTCTTGTTCTGGAAGAAATAATGCTGGATAACTACCCCGACTCTGAGTATCCCTTTTTTGTTCTGTCTCAGTTCCAGTACGTAATTGTTCCACATGTTTTTTCACTCTCCTCTGGTTAGTCAGTCAAACAGTATAGAAAACATTTCCGAACTTTTTTTTGACCACACCTTCTATCCATCACTTCGGGCCTGCATACATCCTGACCCACACAAGATCACTGGGTTTGAAGGATCTGGTCTTAGGAAGCATTTCAGTTGCTGACCTATAGCCTAGAGGGTGAAGAAGGTCCAATTGAGTTCAAATCTGACTTCTAAACAATAATTCTGCAAGGGATATTCCCGTGACACAATGTGGTGTTGTTCAATACATCGCAAGAAAGTCCAAAAGGGCTATTTGTATTGCCATTGGTGTAGTAGGATTAGCTTTGTCCATACTCTTTTTAAAAGTCTGAACCAGGCATTTTGCTTTGCCATTTGAACTTGGATGGTAGGGAGGTGAGAAAATATGGTGGATACCACATTGCTGGCAAAATGCTTGGAATTCAACAGATGTGAACTGTGGTCCGTTATCTGAGACAATCACGTGCGGAAAACCATGGGTAGCAAAGATAGATTTCAACACTTTGATGGCACTCTCAGTAGTTGTCAAAGACATTTGATGAATTTCTGGCCATTTACTATAAGCATCAGTTAACAGCAACCACATGGAATTTAAATAAGGTCCTGCAAAATCAATATGCAGCCTTTGCCAGGGTTTGTCAGGTCATTCCCAGTGGTGAACTGGAGCTCCTGCCAGATTCCCCATTGATACAGCACAACCTTCACATCTTTGCACAACCTGATATATGTCTCTGTCAATGGAAGGCCACCATTTGCAAAGTCTGGATTGGGATTTCATTTCAGCAAAGCCTGGATGTCCTGCATGCAAAAGAGTCAGCACATTTGAGTAATAACATTGGGGTACTATGACAGCAATCCCCATAGAAGACACCCCTCAGCAATGGACAGCTGCTGTAGTTCAGCTGAACAAGTAGTGCCTTGCAGCCAACCCTCAAGCGTATACTGATACACTCATTTAAAAACTGCATCTTGACTAGTCACTTTTGCAATGTCCTTGGCTAGTAATGGAAGCTGATCCAACTGTTGTAGCTCCATTGCACACACAACAGTACAGTTCTCCACATCTTTGAATTGCATTGGACAAGTATCTGGCCCCACCTGGCATACTAATGGCTCCTCTTTAAGTTCCATATCGAACTCCATTTCTCTAGATATTGGTAACCTCAAAAAGGCATCTGCATTCCAATGCTGGTCTGTTCGTTGGTATGTAACCTTGAAATTATAGGCAGACAAAATTAATACCCATCATTGAAGTTGACTAGCAGCTGTCTCTGGAATTCCTTTTTCTGAGCTAAAAATTGTCACTAGTGGCTTGTGATCTTTCTTCAGGTGAAACTTGCGACCTAGCAAGTATTGACGAAATTTCTGAACTCCAAGCACAATTGCTAATGCCTCTCTCTGAATCTGGGCACAATTCCTTTCAGCTGCGGTGAGTTTGCTTGAAGCATGGTCTATTGGCTTCTCCACTCCTTCTGGATCTGTATGGAAAAGGACATCTTCTATACCCACAGGACTAGCATCACAGGCTAATTCGATAGGTATGTTAGGGTCATAATGAGATAAATTATTCACATCAATTAGAGACAGCTTGATGGCTTGAACTGCCTTACTGTGGCCCTTGTTCCACTTCCACAGAGTACCCTTATGTAACGGTTCATTTAGGATAGCACATTTAGTGGCTAAGCCAGGTATGAAATGGTTATAGTAGCGCACCATACCCAAGAATGAGCGCAACTCTGAAACATTCTGTGGTTCAGGCATGTGCACAATGGCTTCCACCTTTTCATCATTCAGACAAATTCCATCTTTGTCAATAGTGTGACCTAAGTACGTGACACTTGGTTGACAAAATTGGCATTTTTCTTTTCTGAGTCTGAATCCACTCTGTTGCAATCTCTCTAAAGTCATTTGTAAGTTAAGTAAATGTTCTGCTTCTGTTTTGCCCATGACAATGATGTCATCCAAATAACAAGCAACACCTGGTATATCACCTACCGTTTGCTCAATCACTTTTTGAAAAATAGCCAGTGCGGAACTAAGGCCAAAACATAACCATTTGTACTTGTACAGTCCTTGGTGTGTATTAATCACTAACAATTTCTGAGAGTCTGTATCCAGCTCCACTTGAAGGTATGCATCAGCGAGTTCCAGTTTACAGGATCCCACACCACCATTCAGGCTGTGAAAAAGTTCCTCAGGTAAGAGTAAAGGAAATACATCTGTGCTAAGTACTGGATTAAGTGTCACCTTAAAATCTCCACATATTCAAACCTTACCACCTGGTTTAGATACCACAACAATTAGAGTGGCCCAATCTGAACTTGAAACCTTTTCCAGCACACCTGCTTTTTCCAGTCTGTCCAATTCTGTCCCATTCACCGGTTTTAAGGCAAAAGGAAGTTTCCGTGGTTTACAAAATTCAGGGACTGCATTAGGCTTTGTAACTAGCTTGGCTTTAGCTGCTGTGCAACATCCCAGGCCCTTCCACAACTCTGGATACAAGTCTAAAATCTCCCCAAGCTTGAATGGATTACTGCTTTGTGGTACCTGGACAGCAGCAAATAGGCCAAAATCAGCTGAATCAATATGAATGTTTAGAAGAACCTGAGCATCTCTGCCCAAAATGTTGACACCCTTTTCTGAAACCAGAAAAGTTAAAGGTGTACTAGGAGAATCAGTTCTGCGTACTAAAATGGTAAACAAGCCCAGTGGCTGAACTGGTTGCCCTGCAAATGCATGCAGCAACTTATTACAAGGAGACAATGGTGGCTTATCCAGATCAGACCATGTTTGATGTTTAATAAAAGTAACTGGGGAAGCAGAATCTACCATTAAATGAAACTGACACCTCAGTTGTGGCAACTGAAGTAACACATAGAAAGAAGGAACATCTTTAGTCTGAGTTTGTGGTGCAATAGGAACCACTGCACTGTCTGTGCTCTCTGAACTGACCACTGCAGTTCTCCTCCTTCTGCAAACCTTAACAATATGACCCTCATGTTTACATGCACAACACTGAACTTCTCTGAATTTGCACTGCTCCCTGCTATGCTGAGAAGACCCACATGATGCACATTTGTACTGGCCATGCAGTTTGGGTGGAGAGGTTGAATTCTTCTTTGAAAACAGTGGTTTAGACTTAAGTTTGAGCTGTTTCAATTTGGGGTTTACTGCAGTTACTTGTACTTCAGTTTTATTGTTCATCTTAGCATGTGCTTCATTTGCTGCAGCCTAATACATTGGTGCCATCTGTAAAAGTTCATCAGCAGACTTCTTGATACTTACAGAAAGTAATTGTTTAATACGATGTTCATTATTCAATCCCATAACAAACTTATCAGCTAAATTAGATTCAAGATGCTCCCTGCTCCACTCACAGGTGAGAGCTAAGCTTTTGATCTCAGCCAAATAAGACTGTAATGACTGACCTGGTTTCTGCTGGTAACTGTAGAATTTATAACGTGCAGCCCTTGGAAAAGTTGTTAAACTGTACTGTGCATTCAGCTTAGCCTTTAGCTCTTGATATGAGAAATCCTCCGGTCGGTCCGGTGCACACAAACTGCATAACAGTTTCAAGGTTTCACTCCCCAAGAAAGTACAAAAAGCAGCTTGAATAAGTATATCCTGTCACTCAACATTTGCAGATTTTATGGCAGGATTAAGTAATAACCACTGATCAAACCATCTGGACCATGTATCCCAGTCCATTCCTGTAAAAATCTCAAAGCTGGCTGAAGTTTCCATGATATTGCACAGTTCCAAACTGCTTACTTGCCTCCAATGCAGAAAGTCAGAAAATGGTGTAATTCAGTAAGCTGGAGCTATGAAAATTTTCACCATCCGTTGTCGCCAGTTTGTTGTATTTTGTGGCCAAAAAGAAGTACCTTAAACACATCAGGGTCTTGGTAGAAAGAAAAACATGCACCACAGAAATGTAGGCCTTCTCTTTACTTCTATTCAGCTCAGATACAGGGGGAACACTTCTCCCAACACACACAGGAAGAGTTATAGTAAATGCATTCCCTAAACCTGTACTGTCTAATATTTCTTAAAGTTGCACTACACATAACACTAAACAAACACTTTTGTTCAGTGTTCACAGAATAAAGAGGAAGGAAGGGCCACAAAAAAGTAACAGAAGATTTGGAGGGAGGGCGGTGAACTCTAGTCCATTTTCAAAGGAGAGTGCTGAAGGGACTCGCTATTCTGAAGGTGGACAAAGCTATGGGGCCAGACAGGGTGCATACATGCGTATTTTGGGAGCTCAGGGAGAGACTGGCTGCATCTCTGACAGTCCTATTTAACAGCTCACTGGAAACAGTGGACAGTGTTGTCTTTTTCTTGCTGACTGCTAATCTAATAAGTCCCCAGTCTCTGGGCAAAAGTTACATTAAAGGTGTGGTGCCAGGTGGTACATTTAATAAAAGGTAATAAGGGAATTAGTAAACTCACTCTCATTAGGGCATGTTCAAGGTTTGCCCCAGGACACACAGACATGACCTTTCAGAGGTGGGGACATATGGGGTTACATAGGGTGGGCCACTTTTATCTCAAGGGGTAGTTAAAAGGTTCTTGCAACTCTGATAGGAATTTAGGCTTTCACAAAATAATTTTTTGCTGCTACCTACAGTTTAGGAGTTACCTCCTGTAAGCCAGTCAGAAGGCCCACGTGTTAGTGTTATATTTGACCACCCCCAACTTAGAACACTGCGTTTCCCACTTGTATAAAGTCCTGGTGAGCCAAGAGGTGGCACCCAAGCAGAAGGTGCAAGCTAGGTGGGAGAGGGAGATGGGGTCAACTCTCACTGAGCAGGAGTGGAAGGAAGTATGGGTTGGTACTGCCAGGTTTCTTCTTCCTATGTGTGGAGGGAGTATAGATGGAAAATGGTCATGCATTTTTTTCTGCACTCCAGAGTTCTCTGGCACGTTCACATCTCTACATGGCACTGGAGTGTCGAGAGCTTGTCCACATATGACTGACAAATTTAAGCTGCACTGAGTATATGTTCACAGACTAGACAAAGAGGTGAACTTGAAGTGACTCCTTTTAAGAACGGAGCATTGTATCATGGTTAAATCTGTGTTTGAAAGTGAAGTCACTGCAATGGGCATGCCCATTGGCACTGAATCTGATGTGTATGCCCGGTGCCACAGCTTTACTTGAAAACACAGATTTAACCATACTACAGTGCTCAGTTCTTGAAAAGAGTCACTTTAGAAAGTTCAACTCTTTATCTAGTCTATACTCATGTACTTGATGCAGCTTAAATTTTGTCAAAGCCATCTGTGGTTGAGCTCTCAGCACTTTGGCGCCATATAGAGATGTGAACGTGCCAGTGAACACGCATTAGCATTGGGCAGACAGAGATAAAGGTGGGTAACCAGGCTTACTCATTTTTATTAAAACCTTTAAAATAATGGCATGTTGTGGCATCCTTTTAACATATATATACAGTAACTGACATTGTAGAGGGCCGCAGTCACCTTGTTTAATAAGGGGGAAAGTCAGACAAAAGCGGACAGTGTCCCTTTGAATATTTTATTTTACTTACTTATTTATTTTATTTAGTTTTTGTTGACCGGGTAAGTGCACTAGACAAATCCTGCCTATTTTCAGGCACGACTCGGGGGAGGGGGATACAGATGAACGTCAACTAACCTTGAACCAGATTAAGCTGTTGGTGGTATTTTTAGTGAATGAGGGAAATTTGGCCAGGACACCAGGGAAATTCCCCTACTCTTTTTGATAAGTGCCATGGGATCTTTAACATCCACCTGAACTACCACCATCCAGGCAGATGGGACCTCAGTTTAACGTCTCATCCAAAGGACGGCACCTCAGAAGTGCAGCACCCCTCTCATGCTGCACTACAGTGTCAGTACTGGGATATTAACCCAAGTGCCAGATGTGGGAACTGAACCCACAGCCCTCTGATCTCCCGGCCTCAGAGGCGAGTGCACTACCTACTGAGCCACTGACACTGATAACTGATGGTAATCCTCACTGAGGTATGTGAATATAAAAGATGAAACTGTATAAGGTACACATCCAGACTTGACAAGTAGCACACTACAGTGAATGGAGATGGCAGGCAGTGAAGTCAGCAGCAAGAAAATAGTGCAGTTGGGGAGGGAGAGGTAGTACTGAATGGAAACAATGGAGTGATTGTGCTTCAACTAACATGACTGTGCTTCAGCTCCACAGTTTTGTGTTTCATTTGGAATCTAGTCACGTGCTTCCAAAGTCCCCTTTTTCTACTACGTAACAGCAAGACGTCAGCATAGTTCTCGCTATGCAGCTGTAAAAAGAGGGAAGTCCAGCAGCCACCCACACACATATTAATCTGACTGGCTAAACTTGTTCTTAAACGTAATGCCTTTCATTCAATAACAGTTTTTTTCAGTAGGTCAATGAAGTTGCCATGCATACTGGAATGGGTTGCAGCTTTGCCAGTCTGTTTGTTGGTTAGGTTGTGGAACAATTTTTCTCTCCTTCCCAGGGAAAGTGCCTGACCTTTACAGACACTACATAGATGATTGTGTAGGGGCCATCCCATGTTCCAGGAAAACCCTCCAAATCTTCTTGGACAGGTGTTCCATATACCATCCTTCTCTTCGGTATGCTGTCTTAGTATCCTCCTCCACACTTCCCTTTCTAGATATCAAATTGTTGATGCAGAACACTGGTCTGAAGACACTGGTTTGCCACAAACCCACTGACTCATAAAGCTTTCTTCTTCACAGTTCCTTGCATCCCAAGCATGTTAAGAATTGTTAGCCATATTCACAGTTTCTTAGACATCATGGGTATGCAGTGAAGATGTTATTTTTGCTGAGCAGACACAAATAATGCACCTTTTTGATTAAAAATGTTAACACAGAAGGCTTAGTGAACAGAGCACTCTCCTAGGTCAGCAATATGCTTTGTAACCTTGACCCTCACAGGAACCTTTCATGCAGCAACATTGAGGTATTCCACTGGAACTTTGCCTCCATTTCAAGACCCTTTCTCTTCACAGAACCATCACTAGGAAATTTACTATTTTGCAAACTGACCTTAATACTGAAGCTTCCTTTACAGAACCAGCCATTGCCTTCTACTGCAAACCACCCAACCTTCAGAATCAACTGGTATCTAATGTGAGTGAAATGGTGAAACAAATCAGAAATGTTGTAATTGCTGAAACTTTAAAATAAAGTTTACAAAAATAAAAAAGAATTGCCTGCTATGCAGCAGCCTCCATAGTCCTCAGTGTTCCATTCAACCTGGTATCAAGGCTAGTAACAAAACTTAGTATTAAGTGGGCAAATTATTTTCTAGTGTCACAGAAATCCAAGGTCCCAGAGATAATTTTCACATCATCAAGGAGCTCCTATGCATTTCCAGTATTATGGAATTGTATTATTTTTATGAAGTGTGCAGCTGTCTACATCAGAGAGACAGGCAGAAGCCTGGCCGACAGATTCAGGGAACATTACAGGACAGCCAGAAATGGAGACACTGATAAACCCACTGTGTTCCATTTACCTCCATGGACCATAATGTCAATGATATTTTTGTTTGTGTTCTTCAGCAGGGTTTCCAGGATGCTGAACAGAGAAAAAAACAGAGAAACCAAGCTTATCATCAACTTAGGCTCTCAGTATCCCTCTGGTATAAATGGCAGACTTACTTTCTACTAATACCTTTTAGCCACCTTGTGGATTACCACTGAAACCTGTCTTTTCACCCCCTCCTTCATATTTTTGTTTTCATGCCTGTATGGTACATTTTCATGTGTGCGTATGCATGCACATACAGTACTTCATACAGACTATATACACACACACATATAGGTATGTTGGTATGCTGGCTCACTAGGTCACTCACTCATCTCTCTCTCTCTCTCTCTCTCTCTCTCTCTGACACTTCTTTCCTCACTGGGAAAAACAGACTCTTTAAACAAATCTCTTAACCAACAGACCCACAGGCACTAACCTTGAAATGTAAAGAACGCGGTCTGCTCCAGTACTGTCCTGCTTTTCTCCCACATGGGCTCCTTCTCTATTCTGCTCTGCACCCGTTTGCCAGCCACACACTATGATACTCCATTCTCTGCTCCATAACACACATCCGCAAATGGACAGTAAAAGCAGGATCAACCAGATAAATTATTACTTTACAGAAACATAAATAAAAATATAAATACATAACACCATGCAGTAGCATCAGCACACCAGCTCTATCTGACCCTCGCTAAATGAGAAACGAGCCGCCATATTTTCTAAACTCTCTGGCCTGCCCACATATGAAAACTAGCCAATAAAAGTCTTGGATGCACAGCAACAGAGGGAGCGACTGCAGAAACCACCCCACTCTGGAGCATGAATACATTAAATAACTCCACTAATTTTACACAGAAAGTAAGTCAAACTCCACAAAAAATAAATTAAAAAAATCCAAAAAACTCCTTTCCTATTGCATAAATCAGATATGCAATGGAAACCTTATGGAATACATGATTGATCTGCACTCGTGCAGTTTGACTCGACACCTTACTCGTGGCTTACACCACTCGTGAGGTTACCCATGGTCAAACTGCTCTTCTTGTGCAGATAAATCATTTATTCCACTAGTTTCTATTGCATATCATATATATATATATATATATATATATATATGGAAGAAAAATAAGCTGGTGGATTTAGGAGAAAAATAGATCATTGGCAAGTTAGGAATCAAAGCTAGAAATCAAAAAGTTAATGATGGGGTGGGAGAGACATAGCAGGAGTCCATGAACTTAGGAGTCCTCAAGTCAGGTCTAATTATTTCTGTTTATTTCTCCACCATCTTTGCATTTTTCTCTTTATAGATAATTCCTGATGACCTAAAGCTGAAACATCATTTTATGCCCGTCCTTGGCAGGGATCTGCCTCCCACAGTCACACTTGTTCTGATGGGGATCAGGCGAGGCCGACGATGGTGAAGACATCCATCGATGAACTGCAAAAACCATCGGAAACGGCCTAACAACGGTATACTTGAAAAAACTGTAGAAAATGGTAGCAAAAAGCAGGTTTTTGGAAAATTTTTAGCTGTTCCTGGCAAGCTGGAATGAGATCTTTCTCTTCACACGAGGGATGCGGCGGGAAAAGAACTGAAGTGGAGCTTGGTCTGCCCCCTTTTGAACCAGGGCCGACGTCGGGGCAGGACCAGCATCAGGGGCAGTCCCTGCAGTATACTGCTGGCTAAAAATATTTCCGGAGGGTCTTAGTGCCTGCGGCATAGTCCTAATTGTTATAGCCTGCTGCAAGAGCTCCCACTCGAAGTAAGATCATCAATTTTAATTCTATTTTCTATTTTCAGCATGCATTTAGTATTACATTTTTGTTTCTCATCCAAGAGTGATTGGCTTCTACTACTGCTGGCTTTAAGAATGCTCCAACCTATATCAGGTAGCCTGAACTCACCCTCTGTTACCACTTCCCACGCATAGACACATTCATGATCTCCTTTCCTAGGTCCTGGTCTGTAAATCACCCCGACCTTAATCCTCCACCCTGCCAGCTAATTGTGACTCCACTCTGGAACCCACATCATCAGCAGAATAATGCAATGCATTGTGGCTCAGCCACTGGGTGCACTGCAGAGTATAGATCACAGGCATTGTAATTCTGAGATGTGACTACACTTTGTGCTAATGAATGATGAGAAAGCAGACTGTATGGAGAGTTTGCATGTTTAGAATCCTGTAGTCATAGGATTGCTGGGGGGAGAAGTAAAGGAGAGAAAAGAAGGGCATGACACAAAGATACATGTTTCTATGGGGATCAGCAGGTTGGATTGTCAGAAATTGTTCAGTTGTGTGGGCAAAATTTTAAGCGGTGGCATTTCAAGATGGATGTAGAGAAGTACTTTTGCACTGAGAGGCTGGTGAACAAATAGAACTGCTTGCCCCAGAAGGTGGTAAATACTTAGCGACCTGATTCAAAATGGGGTGGACAGATTTTATGAGGCTGGTGGGAACATCAGAAGGGGAGGTGAGGCAAGGCAGGGTGGGCAAGGTTGGACCTACACCATGTGTAGTAAATCAAGGTGGGGATCTTGGACAGACACGGTAGTCAATTTTTTTCTATGCCTGAACCTTTCTGTTTTTCTATTCAGAATTAATCCATGTGATGACTGAACTGTGAAATGGGCACTGCTGAATCAATCAATCAAAATATTTATCCAGGCGAAAAATCGTTGAGCAAGCTCATTTGCAAGATGGACCTGGTTAAGTCCAGATTATGTTACGAAACAAACATCAAACATCAATATTTACAGTGGAGATAAAAATATAGTGGAAGTGCAAAACAAGAAGCACACATACAATACAGCGCATATCAAAGACTTATGTAACCCCCTTGTAAAGGGGGGGTTCCTAAAAAAGCTTCCTCGGGGCTTGTTTTCCTGCTCCCTGCCTGGTCAGGATCGGCCTAAAGCCGTTTTAATGGGAAGCAAGGAGCGTTCTGAAACCTCCGTTTACTATTTCTTTAAGAACTGCTTGTTGCAGTCGTGAATTATTGAAATGGACGGGTTGTGGGTTGTATGCCCGAGTCCCGCCCGGGCCGCTGCAAAGTAGCTCGTTTCTGGGGTCGCTAGTGGCCCACAGGGAGTTTGCTGGGGGGGATGTGATTGCCTGCTGAAAATAACATGAACTGATAATGATAATGTAGTTATTCTAACCTGCCTTCCTTTGCAGTGAGGACTGTTTCGGTTGTCTCCTCCATTTTGGTCCGGAACTGCCGAATTGGACCAATTAGTACTTCAGGACTCAGGAGAGCTGACTGACCAATAGGAGACCTGTTTGTAGAGTGGAGAAGGCATTATGAGATATAGCGCTTTTTTCGCGCCATTGAGGGGCCGAGAATCGTCTGACTGACAGGTGTGCCAGCAAATGGATACGGGTAGCACCCGAGAGTTTAAGAAGAGCCCCAGGCAGAGGAGGGGCAAATGCGTAGTGCCTGAGGTGAGGGAAGGAGCTGTGTGCTTCTTCGCTGGCAGAGTGTTCACGCGGAACGCACGTGATGGCCTGAGGGGCCATTTTTGCCATTTAAGCGAGTCTGAAAAATTCTGCTGCATGTGGTCAGAGGAGGCTGGTGCCAGCCCAGCTACCCACCAGGCTTGACCTGTTTGGAGGAGTTGAGAATATGATGAATCGCGCTCAGTCCTCGGAAAAGCTGAAACTGCTGTCGCAGCGCCTTAGCCAGCTGAGCGTTCGTGTTAAGCCTTGGAGGCCATGGCCTGGTGTGGTACCCCTCTGGATTCTACCATATAAATGTGTGAGGAGGCTGGTGCAACTCAGGCTTAGCCCTGCCCCTTGTGCAGAAACTATGCTTGCTGGAGTCGTGAGTACTAAACCAGGGTGGCTCCCTGCTAAGTTACAACAGTGGTCTCAAGCTATTTTATTCTATTGCTGGCTGCCTAGCAAAACTTCTTTCCCATTCTGACTGTTATCAGCATTACAAAGGTACATCTGTGTCAGGGCCCCAACCAACTGCCATGTTGGACTAGCCATTAGGGCTTGGGTACCCAGGGACAGTAAATACTAGGTTCAGGCCTGTGCACAGAGCCCTAGGCAGATAGGTATAGTGACAAAGCCAATTAACTTGATTTCCCTTTTCCTGGTTACTTCCCCTTGAATAAATCAGATTGTATGTTCTGCAACTACACCCTGGCTAGTTTGTGTATTTATGGTGAACTACTGCATAGTACCTGTGATATAACCACACCTTACTTTACAGGGGGTTCTCAGAGGGTGCTGAGAGATACCAGCCAGAAGGCAAGTGTACTGGGGAAAAGTATTGCTGGTACCTTGTGTGAGCCATTAGCGGGACGAAAGGGGGGTTACAGTAACCCAGAGGGCTGTGACCGAGGCAATCTCAATAGTATTAACCCCGGCCTCTGGGTGGAGGCACCCGCCAATGGATCTGGGACCCTTACCTTGTCCCTGGGGAGGCAGGCAGGGGTAGTAGCCCTAAGGGTAACGCCCCCTGTGGGTTACACATACATAAATAGCAATACCGGTGATGCAATAGGCATTAACCAGTAAGCAGATGGAATAGGCAGACCTGAGATATATAGAAATGGATCATGTTAGAGTGATTTTCATAGAAAAAGGATAGGCTAGCCCTAGGTAATGCTATTAGGGCAGGCAGATGTAAGCGATACAGCTTTTTCTTGACCAGTTCACGAATGAGTGGGAAAGTGAGTCTATGCTAGGTGCCGGTAGCCTGCTAGGCATAAATACCACAGTCCTATGGGGTGCTTACTTTGGGGCTGTGGCCAGCTGAGCCGCAGCATGCTGTAGAGGGGTGTGAGCGAAGTACTGGGCACAGGTGGAATAGCATCTACCACGTATTTAGCCCAGTACTAGGTGTTATCACTATTTGCCAGGTCCACCATACTAAAAGACCACAGGGATAGGATATGTACATTGTGGCTCCTGTGGGCAGATGCGGTCTATGATTCAAAGGAGGGCTTAATCGCTTATAAATCTAATGAGAGCACTTTAGCCATGTGGAGGGCTTAAGCACTTATACTTCTAATGAGAGCACTTTAGCCATGCGGAGGGATTTCATCGGGCGGGGATGACGTAGTGACAGCTGAATAAGTGGAGTGTGGCAGACCATTCGATATATATCGCCAGTATGGGAGGATCGCCAAGGAGAATTGCAGGAACCAATAGGGAGCAGTGACCAGAGGGCGCACGCAATCCGGTTGGTTGGTGGCGTTAGCGGAAATTTGTTGGTGAAGAGACCAGGCAGGAGAACTCCGAAGGCGGCTTGCAAGGGTACAACCACCATGGATGTATGCAATATTATTTTGGGTTCAGGAAACTCAGAAAGATTCAGGGAGACTTACCTATAATATGCAATGGGCACAGGGACTGGAAGTAGCGAAAACATGCGGATTAATAACGCATGCACATGAGTGACTTAGGGAATGGCTGCACATATTTAGGGCCAGGCTCTGGGGGCAATCTAACTATAGTTAGTGATTAGTAGCTGGGTGACAATTGCAGTATTCACACACGCTTTGGGCATATAGAGCCTTGAAGGCGTAAACACTGCGGATGTAACTTAATTTTAGTATTTTTGGATTTTGTTCCATAGGGTCGTCAACGAGAAGCTAAAGGCCATTCTACCAACATGGGTAGAGACTCTAGGGATGCACAGAGAGATATACGATGAACTCCTTAAGCCATATGGTCTCAGCTCAACCATAGGGAGACATTCAGTAATATATTGAGGGAGCATTTTTAGGACAGCTCTGTAAGTCCAGAGGACTGCATTTCTTTCACGCCTGAACGTAAGTGATGGCCATCCTATGGCTTTGTACAGTAGGCAGTGATGGGTAGAGAGGGGAAGACTGGTAATGTATCTGATGGCTCTGTGAAATAACGTGTCCAGTTTGATAAGTGAGGCTTTAGGACAGGTGCTGTATAAAAAAATCACCATAGTAGATTAGGGAGAGAAAAGTAGATTGGACTAGTCTCTGGCATCACAAGTGAGGAATTGACTAATTCTGTAGAATAGGCCCAGTCTCTGCCTTAGCTTCTTTACCAGTTTGTCTACATGGTCTGCGAACATAAGGTTCTGGTCAAGCCACACTCCTAAGTATTTAAACTTAGGGGTAAAATCCAATTTCTCTCCTAGAAGAGTAGTGATCAGAGGCAATGTCCCGGAGCTGGCAGGATTAGTCATACGGCTATACGGTATGAACAGCATGGCCTTTATGTTTTTTCAGGTTTAAGAGAAGATTTTTGTGGAGAAGCTGGGTCTGGAGCAGGTCAAATTCTTCCTGAAGGTCTGCACAGGCGGCTTGGGCAGAGAATGTATTCTTTATGCAACTTATTAGACAGATGTGATTATAAGTGCTTTTTAGACTAGTGAGAAACAATTGGTTCCACTTCTGTTGAAATGGCCTGTTGAAGTGATCTTTCCTTTTGTTTCAGTCAACAGCTGTTCAGTTGTAATGAGGCTGGAGACAGTGAGGACAGGAGCAGTAGGAGTAGGAGTAGGAATGAGTAATGGTAGGAGTCTGGCCGTGATTGTGATGTAGTACCTGATGGTGAGAAAGGGGCCACTATGGAACCCACTCCACAGCATTCAGACAGTGGTATGACTCATTTATGGGATTTTCAATTACATGTTCAGTCTGAAATGTTACATACAGTTGAAAACTGTCTTAATCTTCCTGTATCTGCTGCTCTGGCATTATGTTTCCCTCAAAGCGTGTCCAAGATTCTTGATTTACAAAGTTCCCCATTTATGTTTTTTCACATTTTTCATCATTAGTTAAGCAATAAGTATGATTGAAGGTTAAGTTACTGGTCTGTTAATCACTCTCTAGGGGGTGTTACATGGCACGAGACATAGCCAAGTGCTTTACTGGTATTATAATAAAAAAAAAATTAACTAGTGTTGTACCTTGTTCAGCATGTGATCAGTCTGTACATGTTTCTCAGACCCTTTTTACATTTGCTTGCATGCATACGCAAGAAACATTATGTGGCAGCTTAGGAGAGCAGCGGGTTGTGGAGGTGCAGCACTTTGGTGGCCAATGCCGGCACTGCATTTCTGGGCTTGGCAGTGCTCAACTAATGCAGGCCCAATATCCTGATGACACTGGTTCTGCAGAGTGCCACCAACTTGTAACGATTTTGCCGCTGCAATCAGGGGCCGCCTCATCATTGCAGCATCAGACATTCCACTGCAATGAAGGAGCAATCCATCATTGCAGAGCGGTACCTACCTTGCCTGGTGTAACATTTCCTCAACAAGGCAGCAGCCATGCCACCTTAGAGCGCCATGAAAGCCAACGGGGGGGTGCCCAATCCCCTCTTGCCTCTGACCCAGTTCATTTGCCGATGGGGGAGCCCAATCCCTGTCAGCATAATGCCCCCCCCTCATTTGTTGTGTGCCGAGGGGGGGGGTGCCCAATCCCCCTCGGTATCAAGCCCCCCCAAACAGTCTTTCTTTGCCAACAGGGGGGGCCTAATCCCCATCAGCTTCAGTCTCCCTCCTCCCAAAACGCAGGTGGCACACTGGGAGCCCACCCCAGTGTGCATAAAACAAACCTGAAAACCAAAAACCTTCCCGCAATGCCTTTTTTTTCCCCTCCCTGAAACAAAGAAAATGATCCTTCGCTGTGTCTTGTCCCCCCTCTCCCAACCCGCAGCCACCCTCTGCACACCCTGCCTCCCCACCGCCCCACACCCCATATTTACCTCCAGAGCCCAGCGCAATGATCTTCCATGGACCGGGAACACGTATGCACTCTTCAAAGCTGATCACAAACTGAAGACATGCTGTAAGCTGTATAATGGCATAAATAAGGTTTTCCAACTTTGGTGCATATCTCGGGCATTTTTGGGAATTTTGGCACCACATTTCAACTTGGGGTTATTGGGACCCCTTCTCATGAATTCAGTCACTGTCATGGCATTATTCGGTCCCAAAAGGTGATTTCCTCGGTCACTGCACAGAATCACCTTTTGGGACTGATTAAAAAAACAAAAGTGCCACTGTTCTTGAGGTGGGCTCTTAGAAAGCCTACGCTGCAAATTTGGGGAAAAAAATCAAAAAAATGACAGATTTATGAGCGTGCCTTGTGCAGTTTCCATGCATGCTCATAACTTCATGAATTTGTAATATTTTCACTCCAGATTTTCAACATTGTCATTTTCCACACCTCCTTATGAGCAGTACAGCTGTCATTTTTCACATCCTGGCTAAAACGTGTTTTTGTACTTCCGGTGCAGAATAGCACAGTCACTGTGGGAAATCAGTTTTTGAGACAGATTAAGAAAATGACAGTGACGCTGTTCATGAGCAGAGGTTCTAAAATGACTATGTTGAAAATTTGGTGACGAAAGTCCATAAAATGACTGTGTTACAAGCGTGTGTTGCGCAGTTTCCACGCACCCTTGTAACTTTGCAAATTTGTAATATTTTCATGTCAGATGTTCAACACTGACATATTTTCACACCTCCTTATGAACAGTACAGCTGTCATTTTTCACATCCTGGCCAAAGTGTGTTTTCGCACTTCTGGGGCAGAATAGCACGGTCACTGTGGGAAATCAGTGTTTGGGACAGATTAAGAATGAGCACGTGAGAGAGGACGAGTGAGCGAGCTCAATGGAACTCTGTTGGGACTGCTGCAGATTTCTTTGTTGGCAGAAAAACGCACCAACGCAAGCAGGAGCCCAGTACAAAAGGGCAGCCTGCAGCGCCAGGAGAAATAGAATGAGCAAGTGAGAGAGAGAGGGAGTGAGCAAGCTCAACGGAGCTCTGTCAGGACCGCTGTGGATTTCTTTGTCAGCAGAAAAAGGTGCCAATGCAGGCATGAGCCCAGTACAAAAGGGCAGCCTGCAGCCCTGGGAGAAACAGAATGAGTGAGTGAGAGAGGAGGAGTAAGCAAGCTCAACGGAGCTCTGTCAGGACTGCTGTGGATTTCTTTGTGGGCAAAAAAAGGTGCCAATGCAGGCAGGAGCCCAGTACAAAAGGGCAGCCTGCAGCACCAGGGGAAATAAAACAAGCGAGTGAGAGAGGGGGAGTGAGTGAGCTCAAAGGAGCTCTGTTGGGACTTTAGAGTTGCTCACCCTCCCGCAGAGGGTCCTGTGCGGTCCTATATTTATTTGGTTTTTGTTTACCGGGTAAGGTGCACTAGCCATAGCAATGACTATTTTCAGGCATGACCTGGGAGGTTACAGAACAAAACATTGGAGGCAGTGACAGTACAATGACTACAGTACATAATTTGACAACTGCTGAGGAGCAAAAATACAGTACAGGTATGAAAAATGCACCAAATGTAGGGTAAAATGCAATACAGTTACAAAATAGGTATATAGAAAGGTAAGATAATAAGTAAATTCAAGCAGCAGTGCTACAATCTGGTGAAAATTTTGACCTATTCTTTTTTAAGCTATTTTAGATTGCCATTTACCTCCAGACTTGTATGATACCCTTCGTTTCTCAATTTGCATCTGCTTTAGTACTTTTTCTCATGTCTGAAAAAATAAAAGGAGCACTCCTTTTAATATGGCTCGGACCAGGTTTTCATCAGTATTTGCAGCTGTTTGTAAAGAAATATTGTTCTGTAAGGTCATAAAACACTGCCTGCTGCATAACTGTTAATTTTAGTCACAACAGAAGTGATATAT
Source organism: Neoceratodus forsteri (assembly GCA_016271365.2). NCBI lineage: Eukaryota > Metazoa > Chordata > Ceratodontiformes > Ceratodontidae > Neoceratodus > Neoceratodus forsteri. The sequence goes on from CM028132.1 coordinate 790,224,393, forward strand.
AAACAACTGATGGACAAAAACAGCTGAAAATACTGATGAAGATCTGGTCCACACCGTATTAAAAGGAGCACTCCTTTTATTATTTCAGACATGAAAACAAGTACTAAAGCAGACTAAAATAGTGGAAAGAATGGTATTATACAAGTCAGGAGGTAAGTGGCAATGTAAAATAGCAGAAAAAAGCATAGGTCAAAATTTTCACCAGATTGTTGCCCTGCTGCTTTCAATAAGAGCAACAATCCAGAAACAATTGGAATAGGTTTAATACAGCGGTGACTGTACACATTCTAATAGTCATACCGGGCAGTTATAGGAGTGCTAGGAATAGAATAGGAGTAGGAGTACCAGATAAAGGAGGGTAGTATGGAGTAGAGAAATACAGGAAGCAGTAAGAGGAGGAGTGGACAAAAATGAAATAGAAGGTAGGACAAACGAGGAGGAAAAGTGCAGAGCATATTTATTTGGGGAAGTTCTGAGAGATAGGTAATAGAGGGGAGAGTTATGAAAGGGGTAGGAACTAGGGAGGTTCAAAACAGGAGCATGAGCAGGAATCAGCGAGATGGTCATGTAACAGTTTTTTTTGAAGGAGACATAGGATGAGGCTAAGCATATGGTTAGCAGGAGGTAGTTCCAGTATTGAGGGGCATGGCAGGAAAAAGCACTAGCACCTTTGGAGGAGTTATGTCTAGGAATGTGGACGGGGCATTGTCTGCCGAGCGTAGACCATAGTTGGATGTCTGGTTTTGAAATAGGCCTGCCGGGGGCCTGGGTATTTGTGTTCTGATTATATTATCAATGACAGAGCCATACACATCTGATCTAGATGTAAGAGGAGAGAGCCAGCCCAGTTCAGAGTAAAGAAGGCAGTGGTGTTTCATCCGATGAAAGGAAGACGCATAGCAACAGATATTGTTGTAGGTAACATCCCACTTCCGAAAACATGTTTCTACCACCGAGGTATATGTTGCAACCCCATAAGTGAGTGACGGCAGGAGTATGCCACGTGCCATGGCAAGCCTGGCAGAGGGGGTGAGCACATAGCTGGAATGATAGGCAATACCAAGTTTCCTGTTTACCAATTTGCAGGTCTGCTGAATATGAAGATCAAAACTGAGAGACGGATCAAGGGTGATACCTAGATATTTGAAAGAGTGAACCACCCCAACAGATGAACCATCAGCAGTGGACACATTGAAATAGGGCTGAGCATGCTTAAGTTTAGTACTGAAACCAAATAGCATGGCTTGGGTTTTAGAGACATTTAAGGCAAGTTTATGACCGAATAGCCACTGTTGAATTTTTTGAAGTCCTGGGAGAGTCGTTGGTTGATGTCAACAATGTTTTTAGTACTAGAGTACAGAACAATATCATCAGCATATAGCAGGGAGGCAGTTTTATGGAAGTTAGAGGTGATATTGTTGATAAAAATAGAGAAAAGCAAGGGGCCAAAGATAGACCCTTGAGGAATGCCAATGTTTATGGTCGCTATGTCCAATAGAGTGGAGTTGTATTTAACTAATTGAGACCTATCCGATAAGTTGCTCCCAAACCATGTAATGACATTCGGTGAAAATCCAAGAGATCTTAGAGTCGCTAAGAGGATGGGGTGGTCAACAACATTACAGCAGGGTCTCTGGGGTGGAGACAAAGCAATGATTGGATACTTTTAGGATTGCTGTAATAATACAGATTTAGTTGTTCTGTTTATTTCTCTAACTGAGCTAAGTACTGAGCTATACTGTTAGGATTGCTGTAATAATACATATTTATTTGTTCTATTTATTTCCCTAACTGAGCTGAGTAATACTGGGAGTGCAATAGGATTTCTAACTGGGCTAAGTGAAACTATATTAGGGCTGAGAACAAAAAGTATGGTAGCTGAGGGGTGAAAAATTGACAAGGAGGCTTTAGGATTGCTACAGTAATACAGTATCTAATGGATGAGATTTGAGACTGAATTAACCCACTCGGCAAGGGGGCAGTAGGGGGACTAGTGTGGGGGGAACAGGAATTTGAGTACATAGGGGCCCAACAGTTGTAGTACAGTACAGAAACCGGGTGTAAGAGCCCGCAACATAAGATGGGGCCAAAATGGGGCAAGTGCAGCATGTCAATAGGGAAGGCATCTTTGGAAGGGTGGTGGGGCGTACAGGGTGTGGGTCCGCCATGATCCTGGACTGGACTTGGGGGATGGGGGGTGTATGGTCTGTAGAGAACTGGCTAGTTTGAGGGAGGAACTGTGGAGGTTAGGGAGATGTCTAAGTGGCAGCGCAGATAAGTGTGATAGGCATCCTGGCTAGGGGGAATAGGACATGGCAAGGGGGGGATGGTGGAAGAAAAACTAGGGACTGAAACCAACCCAAGTATCAGAGGCACAAGCAGAAAAGAGAGGAGAAGGGATGGGGTACCCAAGGTGAGGGGCCTACTGAGTGGGAGGAAAAGACCATGAGGAGTACCAGGGGAGAGAGCAGATGGCTGTAGGTAGGGAGGGACCAGGGGTGGGACCAGGAGGCATGGAGGGAACAAGTAGGAGGGGAACCAGTAGGGGTAAGAGATGTGGAGGGTATCAACTAGGAATAGATTTGAGCTTCTGCTATGGGAGAGAGGGGAACAGGAACATACTGAAGGGGAGGACAAGCGGGGCATGACAGGGATGGCAACAGGTAGGGAAGAGATAGCGAGATGAAAGGGTATGAGGGAGGCTAGTAAGGAAGGAGGGGGTGACTAGAGGAGAGAAGGATACGGGAAGGGGGAAGGATGGGAGGGGCATCACTATCGGCATCGAAGGGAATGGGGGCTGTAAATCAACAACAACAGGGATAGGAGAGGGGTTGGAAATCAGCAGGGGAGGAGTGGAGGTCGACATGGGAAGCCCAGTAGGAAGTAGTCAGGCTGGGAAGGGGTTCAAGGAGGATGGGAGGAATAAGGCAGAGAAAAGGGATGAGGCGGAAGTAGGGGGTGCAGATACAGAAGTCACAGAGGGCGCAGCTGGTGGGAGTAAGCAGCAGGGACGAATGAATACTGGGGTGGTGGAAGGGGCATTAGAAGGGAAAAGGGGTAAGGGAGGTCCTGGGGGATTCTATACTGAAAGGGGTGAGATAGAGTGGAAAGGGGGACGGCACAGCCGTTTTTGGGTTGAAGCTATCCCTGGGTTGACTGCAGGAGGGTCAGGGCAGGCGCTGCTCAAGTGTGCAGCAAGGGGGAGGAAGAAACCCCATTTAGTGTTGCATGTGGGTACAAATGACTTGGCAGGGGAGACTGTGGAAGTAGTGAGGGGGAGGTTCGAGGAGCTGAGCAGGCAGTGTGAGGGGGTGGGGGAGTCGGTGGCATTCCCGGAGGTACTCTCGGTACCGTGTGCAAGCACGGGGAGGAAAGGTTAGGATCGAGGAGTGCAGCAAGTGGCTGAGGGATTAGTGCCACACCAAAAATTATGGGTTAGTCACTAACTGGGGTAGGGTCTGAGGGAATAGTGACTTGTACGTGGGGGACAGGCTACACTTGAGCAGGGAGGGGAGAATTAAAGGTGGGATTAAAGGGGTATATCTCCACTAAGACGGATTTAAGCCCGGTAGCGCTGAGGGTTGAGGCACTGGATGCCACACCTCGAGCTACACCAGCGACCCAGGTTCGGGAACAGACTCGGGCCACCAGGGGCTGGCTGGGAAGGGGAAGGATTGAGTGTTCCAGGACTGCTCTCCTCTCTGGGGTGGGTGGATGTATGGTATCGTGCTGCAGCGGCAGCTGGCAGAGGTCGGCTGCACTGCAGTTGCATGCTCAAGAGACAGGAGTGCAGCAGGCGGCGGCATGATGCCATTGCACGTCCGGTTCCTGGGGAGAAAATGGAAGCGGAAAATAGTGGAGCGATCTCGCCAGCTGATGGTTGTGCTCTGCACCTCCAGACAAGAGAGCGGCGCACCCCCAGTGGTACTGCTGACCCTGGGCGAAGGCGAGTTTCTCTTGCACGCACGACCAGGTCCAGGGGTGAAGGAGCCACCGGCCAGAGGTCACTTGAGCCCACTCCACTAGAGAAGAAACAGTGATCTAATAAAAAAACTAAGGTGGATTTAAACTAGTGAGAGGGGGCATGGCTAAAAGACTGGGGTTGGTAGAAAGATCTGAACAAGGGAGCCTAATGAGCTCACCCCCCTAGATATAGGTAAAGGTAGAGGTGTAGTAACCCCAGGAGGGGGCGGGCAGAATGGTCTAAATGTAATATAGAAGGCACCACCACCTGGTAAGAATAAGGAGGAGAAATTGTGCGGACTACCGAAAGGAGGGACACAGGCCAAGGAGAACAGTGAGGAGAAGGAGGGGTATGGGTGGAAGGTGGTCTCTCTCAATGCAAGAAGCCTGGGGAACAAAACTGCAGAGCTTCAGATGCTCCTTTCAGAGGGGAAGGTGGACATTGCTGCAGTGACAGAGACTTGGGCCACAGAGTACCATGACTGGGACTTGGCAATCCCAGGATACAGAACATACAGGAGGGACCAGGGGTTGGGAGGAGGGGTTGCACTCTATGTGAGGGAAGGGATCAAATGTATAAGGGACGAGGGAGAAAAGGAGATGACAGAGGCACTTTGGGTGCAGCTCCTGGACTTCAAGGGCTGAAAGCTGAGGCTGGGAGTGGTGTACAAACCACCAGCCCAATCCAGGGAACTGGATGGGGAGTTGGCACAGAAGATAAGGAGGGTGTGTAGAAGGGGGAGTGTGGTGATAGTGGGTGACTTTAACCTACTGGGGGTTGACTGAAGCACCCCAGTCACTAGCAGTACCAGGGAGTAGGTGCTCCTTGATGCATTCCAGGATGGCATTCTGATGCAGTTGGTAAGTGGGGCCAACAAGGCCTACAAGGCTCAGGACCTAGTACTGGCAAATGGGGAGGTGGTGAGGGAGGTAAGGGTGGACAACCCACTAGCGAATAATGACCACCAAACAGTGTGGCTCGTTCTCGCACTGGGCAGGGAGACAGACAGCACGGGCACTAAGGTGGTGGACTTTAGTAGGGTGGACTTTAGGAGGATGTGAGCAATACTGCAAGGGAGACTCCAGGATATAAGGCTAGGGATGGATGCAGAAAAAAAAGTGGGGAGTCATAAAGACTGGGCTAACAGAGGCCACAGTAGCCTGCACCAGGACCAGGAGTAAGAAGAGCAGAGACAAGAAACCATTCTGGCTGAACAAAGAATTGCTGCAAGGGGTGAGGGCAAAGAGGGCTGCATACCAGAAGTACAGGAGAACAGGGAAGAGAGAGGATAAGGAGGCTTACGGGAGTTGGTCAAAGGAGGTGGCCAGCAGAGTGAAAAAAGCTAAGGCCTCCAGGGAATTAAGGTTAGCACAGGGCATAAAGGGAGGGGAAAAGGACTGTTTTAGGAATGTCAGAGAAAAGAAGAAGTGCAAGGAACATATTGTGAGGATAAAGCGGGGAAGGGATTGGGTGGAAAAGGGGGAGGAGCAGCGGAAATTCTAAATGAGTACTTCTGCTCCATTTTCACTAAGGTGAGGGATGGTCCACTACCAGCATGGGCTGGGGGTGTATGGAAAGGGGGGGAGGAGGTGATGGACAAAGTGATCGTAGGGAGTAGGGTGCTAGAGGGGCTGAGATCAGTAAGGGTGGACAAGGCACCAGGTCCTGATGGCATCCACCCCAGAGTGCTGAGTGAGATGGTGGAGCTGTTGGCTGAGCCGCTGGCAGATCTGTTGAACACCTTTCTGGAAACGGAGTGTGTGCCCCAGAACTGGAGGGTGGCCCATGTGGTGCCCATACACAAGAGGGGGCCTAGGGAGAAGCCAGGAAATTATCAGCCAGTCACTCTCACGTCCATAGTGGGTAAGCTTATGGAGGTGATACTGAAGGAAATGCTGGTGGCATTCCTAGAGAGTAATGACCTTCAAGATGGGTGGCAACATGGGTTTGTCTCAGGGAGGTCTAGTCAAACCAACCTAACAGAGTATTATGACTTGGTGACAAGGGAGTTGGACAGGGGCCATGCGATACCTGTCCTGTAATTGGACTTCAGTAAGGCCTTTGATACAGTGCCTCACGGGAGACTGGGGGGGAAGCTGATGGCAGTGGGGGTGGGAAAAAAGCTGACTAAATGGATAGAGAACTGGTTACAGGGGAGGGTGCAGAGGGTGGTGGTGGTGGGGAAGATCTCGCCATCCAGAGCAGTGACAAGCGGGGTGCCACAGGGGTCACTGCTGGGCCCAATGCTATTTGGGCTCTTTATCTCTGATATAGCACATGGACTGGGTAGCAGGGTTAGTCTGTTCGCAGATGATACCAAATTGGGGTGGTGGTGGACGAAGAGGACGGATGGGAAAAACTGCAGGGGGACCTTACCAAACTAGAGGCATGGTCAGTGGAGTGGCAGCTAGGATTCAATGCAAAGAAGTGTAAGGTGATGCACTTCGGGGCCAAGAACCAGAAGAGGTAATATTGGTTGGGGATCGCAGAGAAGGAGAAGGACCTAGGGGTGTTGGTAACTGGGAGCATGAACAACTTGGCCCAGTGCAGGAGAGCAGCACGAAGGTAAACAGGATGCTGGGCTGCATCGCAAGGGGGTTCCCATCCAGACACAGGGATGTGATCCTACCTCTCTACAGATCATTGGTCAGTCCACACCTGGAGTACTGTGTACAGTACTGGAGGGGGGGGTGCAAAGGAGAGCAACAAAACTGTTAAAGGGGATGGAAGGAAAGGAATATGAAGTTAGGCTGAAGGAGCTGAACATGTACACACTGGAGGAGAGGAGGAAAGGGGGGGCATGATTGAAGCGTTTAAATACCTGAGAGGGGTAAATAAACCTAGCACCGAGGAGGTGTTTAAACTGAGGAGTGAAAGATAGACGAGGGGGCACGGACTAAGGTTGGAAGGGGGACATTTCAAGAGGGAAATGAGGAGGCACTACTTCACTGAGAAGGTGGTATCTAGTTGGAATGCACTGCCAGAGGGGGTGGTAACATGTAGGACAGTCAATAACTTTAAGAAAGAGTGGGATAAAGCAAGAGTCAGGGGGGCACAGGCTGGAACAAGCGGGGAAGGAGGCTGGGGCAGCTGCAATCTAGGGTGCTAGATGCACACTTGGGCAGACTTAGACTGATTGGTCTGTTCTGCTGGCAGAGTCGTATATTTGTATGTATGTTCATATGTAAAATTACAGTGACTCTGTTCATGAGCAGAGGTCCTAAAATGTCTATGCTGAAAATTTGGTGACAAACATCCATAAAATGACTGTGTTACAAGCATGCATTGTGCAGTTTCCATGCACCCTCGTAACTTCACAAATCTGTAATATTTCCACTCCAGATTTTCAACATTGCCATTTTTTCACACCTCCTTATGAACAGTACAGCTGTCATTTTTCACATCCTGCCCGAAATATGCATTTAAACATCTGGCACAGAATAGCAAGGTTGCTGTGGGAAATCAATGTTCGGGACAGATTAAGAAAATCATAGTGACAGTGTTCATGAGCAGAGGTCACTAAATGCCTATATTGAAAATCTGGTGAAATAATTCCACTAAATGACTGTGTTACACGCATGCGTTGTGCAGTTTCCATGTACACTTGGAAGTTCGAGCATTTTTTATATTTTCACTACAGATTTTCAACATTACCATCTCTTCACACCTCCCTATGAATGGTGCAGTTGTCATTCTTCACATCCTGCCCAATCTGTGTTTTCATACATCTGGCACACAGTGGAACGGTCGCTGTGGGAACTCAAAGTTCGGGACACATTGACAAAATCACAGTGCCACTCTTCATGAGAAGAAGTGCCAAACACTTTCATCAGGTGAGGGTCATAAAAAGGCCATGCTGAAAATTTGTAGTGCAAATACCAACAACACCCGGGGTGTTAGGGTTTCTAGCCATAACGTCTGACCCTGTACAGACTGACATGCATCAGAGGTGTGCCTTTGGATTGCCAACTGTCATGCTCATGCCATTCCACCCTCCCCCCCCCCACCCTGCAGCCAGTGACAGGCATTGAGGTGTGCCTTGGACTCTTCGGCCCCAGAATTCACCCCATTCTCCTATATTGCACCCATTTCAGCGTATGTCCTTATGGAGTGGGGTGACTGTAAAGCCGAACACCCGAAGGTACACCTCAACACTTGTCGGTGTCTGCAGGATAGGGTGAGGTGAAAAGGCATGAACGTTATGAGCGATGACCTAAACGCATACCCCAATGCCTGTCTGTTTCTGCAAGGTGAAGGTGGAGTTGGCGTGAAGTTCAATACTTTACTGCCATTCCTACTCTGCATCTGTCAAACTCCTGCATTTCCAATGCTAATACCAGCAAGCAAACATTCAGCATTGACAAATGCTTGTTATAATATAGTGATAACACCACAGTGGTCTGGGTTTATGAGGTAATAACCAGGCATGGGGTAATAAACACAGAGGCCAAGGCCACTTCAGTTATTACCGAGGAAACCCAGACCACTATTGGTGCTACAGCTATTATACAAAGAAAAGAAAAACAATTTTTTATAAAACTACCAAAATCTGTGTTTCTCACAGATACACTGTAGCTTTGTTGGATATCTCTGATTGACTGCTGAGTGCTGAAATGAGAGACAGACTGGGCTTGCTGTCTGATTTGCTAAGCACAAACAAAGTAGCTAATCAGAATGCAGAGCAACTGTCCCATTATTGTACTTTTTAATTCTTTGGTTACCTGGTAAGGCTCACTATGCACAATGCCTGTTTTCAGGGCCAACCTGGGAGCACTGGGTAGGTTAAGCAACTTGCTCAGAGTCACACAGTTTGCAAGTGGAGGTTGTGGGAATCAAACACAGGTCTGTTGGACGTACAAAGCTCATTCACAGCTTGATACTCCAACCTCTATGCTATATACTACCAGCCCCGATATGCTGTACTTAGACAATCAAAATGCAGACCCAGTGTCCCATTATTCAGCCTACTGTCTGGTTATCACAGAACAATGGGACAGTAACCCTACATTCTGATTAAGACAGATTGTTTTCAGTATAATCATTGCTGAGACTTCAAAGCAACCTTCGGTACAAACCTAAACCATCCTTCAAAATTCTGGAAGGTTGTACAAGCCCTTTTCTCCCCTCCTCCCATTCCCCCACCCCTGTACTTTGTGTCGTCGGCTTCCTTCTGTCCGCCTCCCAGAAGTTGCCAATAAATTCAACTCCTACGTTACCTCCTGCACCTCAGCCCTCCAATCCTCACTCTTCCCTCCCCCCACCAATTCCTACATATCCTTCCCCCTCCTCACTCCTACTCCTTCTCCTCCTCCCCGGCATCCCCCTCTGCCACTCTCAAGGCTCTCTTTGCCCTGAACCCTTCCTCTGGCACCTCCCCTGATGGCCTTCACTCAAAGCTCCTATATCTATCTGCCCCTGCCATTGCCTCCCCCCTTACATCTCTTCTGAACCTCTCCTTTTCTCTTGCCTCTGTCCCACTGGCTTGGAAGCATGACACTATCTTTCTGCTCCCCAAAGGTGGTGATTCCTCTTCTCCAGGTAACTACCATGCTATTTCTCTTCTCCCTATTCTGTCAAAGCTCCAGGAATATGTTCTCTCCCAACTCTCTTCCTACCTGGACTCCTCCACTTTCTTCATCACTTACCAGTCTGGCTTCAGGAAGCAACATTCTACCGCTGCTTCTCTCCGCAGGTTCACGGGCTCCCTCCTTACTGGGATGGACAATGGCTTCATCACCTCCATTACCTTTGTCGACCTCGCAAAGGCTTTCCACATCATCTCCAACCCCCTGCTTCTTGAAAAGCTTTTCACAGCTGGGCTCTCAATAACTGCCATAAACTGGTTCCATGCCTACCTGGTATGTAGGACTCAATCCATTCAGATTGCAGACACTCAGTCCCGCCCCCTTCCCATCAAGATGGGAGTTCCTCAGGATTCTGTACTTGGTCCTCTCCTTTTCCCTGTATTCTTTAATGACTGTTCTTCTACCTGCTCCTCTGCCCATATCCATATGTATGCAGATAATACTGTCCTGTATATCTCTGGATCCTTCCCCTCTATTGTGACTTCCAGCCTATAGCTGGACTTTGATAATGTTCAATGCTGGTTAATCTCACACCAACTATTTCTTTATGCTAAAAGGACTGTCTCTATGACCTTTGGCACAAGGCAAAGACTCTCTCAACTCCCTTCCCTCTCATCCTCTCTTTCCACACCACTGATGGGACCAAACTGGAGGATACCTCTTCCGTTAGGTATCTTGATGTCTGGCTTGACAAACACATCACCTTTTCTGGAGATATGGATGTCGTCATCAGAAAGTTGCACCTTAAGTTAGGTGCCCCATATAGGAACTGTGATTGCTTCCCACTGCCTGCATGCCACGCCGTTGTCCAGAAAATTATCCTTCCTGTTTTTGACTACTGTGATGTAGTCTACAGTACTGCTCCCAGAACTTCCTTAGCCAGGCAGGACACCCTCTACCACTTCTTCTGCCACTTTCCCCTTGATGCTCCACCTCTTATCCACCATGGTGACCTATGTCATTCTCTCGCTTTCCTCTCTCTTAAGGCCAGAAAATGTAATGAGAGCACCCACAAAAATCAGGTTGCACAGGACTTAATGAATAAAATATAGTCCTTTTATTTAAACAAAGTTCTACATATTACACTTGCACCAAATCCCAAAGATGCGGTACAAAGTTTACAATCACTATCATTTCCCCTGACTACTGTCAGGCATCATCAGAACTTTGTTTAAATAAAAGGAATATTTTGTTCATTAGGTCCTGTCGACTAGTTTGTGGAATCATCTCAAGCATTCTGGCCTAATTCATTTGGATGAGCACCACAGCGGTTTACCTGGTGTTCCACTTCCTTGACTGTTTGCTTTCCTCTCCCTTGAAGAAAGGCGCCACTGACACTGTATCTCCTTCATATCCAAATTCTGGTTTGGCTCTCTCCCTTCCTACCTTTCTTTTTCCCTAACTCCCCATCCTTCCCCCTCCCACTCCCCCCAGAGTTATGACTCTCGCAAGGTGGTTGTCCCCTCCAGATCCACCACTGTTGGTCAATTTGTATTCTCCCATCACTTCCCTAAACAGTGAAACTCCCTCCTCTCTCGGTCCACAATACCTGCTCCACCTCAACCCTCTCCTCCCTCCTACATAACCCTCTCTTTCCCCTCTATGTGCTGCTGCTTTTAATCTCCCTCTTTCTCAACTCTGACAACACTTATACTTGCACTTCAGTACAGATTACCCAGCTCATAGCCTTACATGTGCTCAAACTGTAAATATTATTGTATTTTTCCTATGCAACTGCTCTGTCTCAATTTTGTATTCTGATTCCTGCCATAGTTGTTTACTACTTTTTACATTTACTTACTGTATGATATTCCTAATGTTAACTGTATATGTGTTGTATATTTTTTTCTTTTTCCTTTATTTGATTGTTTCCCATTCCCCCCTTGCCCAGGACGGACCTAGAAACAAGCAATTTTGCTCAGTGTGCCTTTCCTGTTGAAACTTTTAAATAAATTAATAAATGTTAACCCCTTTTTTGAAGCATGTCCTGCCCCATCCTTCAGGTAGGTTACTTCCCAACACTAATACTACCACCCCTGACATGCACTTCTTCCTGCCTTATGGCTTGCCCTCTGCTCACCCCACATGATGGGAAGGACAGTCAATAGTATAAAGCATGGGAGTATCCAAAGTAATATTGCTTATGCTGTGGGTGCTTGTTTTTCTGCTTCCATGTCACAAGAGATCTGGCAAAGTGGCACTGGCCTAAGCACATAGCATATGCTGCAGCAAACCTGTCAGGGATGTTCCAGCATCAAAGCCATATACAGTAGAAACCACTCAATTTGGACGGTCTGGTGGCAGCCCATTCATTCCATTTAAGCGGCCATCCCAATTATCAGAAGTTCAAGTTTTTTCTTTGTGTTCTAAAGCTCGCTGTTTCTCTATGCCCTTCTATACCTTACAAATGCAGAGTGCAGACCGCATGTTAGTTCAGTCCCAAAATTAGCATGAAAGGTAGAGAAGGAAGAGACTACCAGGAACTACAGTAAAACAAATATTGTTTTACCTTTCTCTGATTTGTCTCCGTCAAGTGCTGGTATCGGAAACAGGAGTGGGGGAGCAGTTCGGAGAATGCCTGCAGCACTGTGTTTGACTTTAACACTGAAAATGACTATGGTATGCAAAGTCGGGAGAGACTGCTGAAAACTAAATTAAGGATTGTTTGTTTTATAATTCTGTATGTTTATTTACCTTTCTTTAAGTTACAGCCTGAACACGACAGTGCTCCCCACCTCTCTCACATTCCACGCTGTAAGCATACAGAACTCCCAGTCTCTCTCATTTCTAGGTAGAGCCATAGACCCCTGCTGAGCAATTTAAAAGCTCAATATCCCCTGCTTGATGAGGTGCTAGTTACTAGTTGAGCTCTACCCAGTCAGCCTTCGATCATCCCTCTAAAGTGGAGCTGATTTTTACCAAAATCTCACTAAACCTAAAGAACTGCCCATAGACATTAACTAAAGAAAAATGGTTCCCAAAATGATGCATCACTTAAGCGGCCATCCCGCTTAAGCGTGTCCCGCTTATTTGGCTTGGACTGTACTACATCACTATCTATGGTCGCCCAGGTGACGTTATGGAAGTAGTAGCATGCATTCACCCTTACAAAGGAGGGAATGGACTTCTTTAGGGTACCTGATCTTTCTTCTTACACTGTATGACACACTGATGCTTGCAATTATGGTCACTAGGGGGTGTGGCCAAGCCGAAATCCAGGATGGCAGCATAACCTTGGAGCTCTGTGCCTAATCCGTCAAATACTTTTAGTATCCGGCTCCCTGGGACCCTTTCTGATGCAAAAATTGATATGCCAATAAAAAATTGTATTATGCTGGCCAAGATGTCGAAAAAACAAGGGTATCTGAATTTTAAAAGTAGCAGCAGCAGCTCTAAAGCATTGGGTTCTGAGGCCTTGCCACCACGAGCTGATTCCATAGCTGCATCAGAGTCTTCGCGGCAATCTTCTAGCATGGACGGAAGCAGTGGTAGCCCACCGTTATTAGCTTTGGAGAAGATGTTTAATGATTTAAAATATGATTTAACCTATAAAATGAATGCAGGTTTTGAAAATGTCTCTGCTCATCTGCCGCACCTCCAAATAACAGTCAACACGCTGGGGGAAACGGTGGAGCAGCACTCTAACATATTATTGGAGGTGGAGGAGCAGGTCAACTCTCAGGAGGATCATTATTCTCAATTAAATCCTCAGCTGCAGAGCACCCTGGCTGAGACAGAAAAGTTGAAGGCTATCCTCGATGACCATGAAAACCGGGAGAGGTGCACGAATATTCGCATTGTGGGCTTGGCTGAGGGAGAGGAGGGCAGAGACTGTGCTACCTATTGCCAAACTTGGTTAAAAACTCACCTGAATCTGCCACCCGAGTGCATCTTGGAAATTCAATGGGCACACAGGTACCTCAGCCGCCGCCCTGCTCCCAACAAAAGGCCTAGGCATATTATCCTGAAGTTTCTCCATTGCCAAGATAGGGTGATGGTGTTGAAGGCTGATCGGAAGGTGGGCCCTATTCAAGTAGACTCACAGACTGTTAATATATTCCAAGACTTCTCCCACGCACTGCAACTCGAGTGGAATGCCTTTATGCCTGTAAAAAGAAGATTGCATCAACTCGACTGGTCCTTTGTGTTAGTTTATCTGGCCCATCTTATCATCAGGAGGAAGGGTCTAGCTCATAGATCATTTACAAGCCCAGAAGCAGCGCTGCAATATATCTAGCAGGAGGCTCCTGCACAGGAGATGGCTGTCAGATGAACAGTGGCTATGCGGAGCCAGAATTTGACAGGTACTGTGTGAGGGTATGGGTTTTACTCTCGGGGCACCGGGAGGCGGGTCGAGGTAGGGGGGAGTGTGGCTACGCCCGGCTGGGTCCGTAACTCAATTGAGGCCTATCAGGGCTGGACCAAGCGGCCTCCCCCGCACCCCTTGAATACCGCATGCCTGGTTTGCTCTCGGGGTTTTACCCACTTCAAACCTGAGCTCCGTGTGGCCTGAATGTGGGACTGCTTAATGGATTTACCACTATATGACTCTTTTTTTTTTTTAACATTTCCGTTGCAGGGAATCAGCTGCACGCCCGTTATCTGAAGACTCAGCTTCTGTTGTGTACAGATTCTCGCCTGTTTAATACCTGTTATGACACTGCAATTATTTTTCTAGTCTTAGCTATGTCAGACATTAATGGCGGTGGGGGGGGGGGTCCTGGGAGAGTGAAAAAAAAATGCTGGGTGCAGGGTCCCTGCAAGAGGCTTGATCTTTCCCTTAATGTATGCCTTGAATCGCTTGGATGATTTGGGGGAGCACCAATTGTTTGGACATATGTCTGAGCACTTGTTTGGCTGTTCTGTATCATCTACAGTATGTGTCCGAGGTGGTTTTCCGCCCTTTGGGGTACTCAGTCTGGAGGTCCCTTAGGCGGATCCTGTTTCGAAGGTGCTAACTCCTGCTGAAACGCACTTCTGTTATTTTTTTTTTTTTAGATTCAAAGTATTTTCCTTTCCACTTTCCTGAAATCGATCAGTCTTGTGAGGGCGTGGGTACTGCAACCTGGCCTTACATGCTGACAGAGATGGAGTGGACAGGAGGCTAACCCACGAAAGTAAAGGAGTCTCTGTCGAATCTATTACTAGTCAAGGAGGGAGGGTTATGGGAGGTGAGGGGGTAGTTTGGTAATTAGTGTCATTACACCTAGTTTTCTTTTAGGAGTTACTAGAGTTTTCAGCACCTGTTGTGCTCAGTTTATAGTTCTTTGAGGTTTTAAATGCCTCATAGGGGGTAGGGGGGGAATAGTGTTTATTGGGGTTTGGGGTTGCTCAGGTTGGGGGGAACTGAGGGGCTGTTTTACAGTTGGTTAAAAACAAAAAATGTATAAGAGTCATGTGTGATGGGAATGGCATATGTACGTGTTATTGGGTATAGGGCGGGGGGTTTGGAACAAGATCATGGACCTGTGCTCCAGGATAATACAAAATCACACATGCCCACACTCCAGGATGGCTAGTTTAAGGTTGCTATCCTGGAATGTGAATAGCCTCAGAACTGTAACAAAATGGAAATGGGTCTGGTCATATGTTAGAAAGATGAAAGCAGATGTGGTTATGCTACAGAAACTTCACTTGACACAAGAGGAGGTGGCTAAGTTGGGAAACTCTTGGGGGCACTCTGATAGCTTTGCACTTTACTTCCAAGGCTAGAGGTACATGTGTTTGGTTTCGCCCAGGGGTCAGGGTCCAAGTGCACTCCTCCCAGGTTGATGGGCAGGGGAGATATGTGGTAGTTCAGGCCACTGTGGAGGAAGAAAGATTAGTGCTGGTGTCCCTTTATGACATGACATTTGACTGTCCTGAATTTTTCGAACATCTGGCCCTCACATTATCAGTATTCCCCGATAGGCTGATTATAGGAGGGGACTTTAATACTTATTAGGATCCCTTGTTAGACCATTCTAAGCCCCAGTTCAGGCATTTCCCTAAGAGTGTGACAGCTCTAGGACACCTAGCAAAAGACAGAGCCTTACAGGAGATGTGGCGATTTAAACACCGGATAGGGAGGAGTTTTCCTTCTACTCCCACGCCCACAGGATTTATACCAGGCTAGATTATTTTCTGGCCTCTCCAGAGTTCCTGAGCCGTATATCTGAGGAACAATATGGTCCCATCCTTATCTCAGACCATGCTCCCCTATACCTGGAGCTGGAGCGAGGGATGAATGAGGTTGGAGCGTGGCGGTGGAGACTGGACCCCACCCTCTTGAATGACCCTCAATATATTAAACAGATGTCCAGGAACCTTGTGGAATTTCTAGAAGCTAATAAAATTGAAGATACTTTAACAAAAACCACATGGGAAGCCCTTAAGGCATATGTGAGGGGGGAGTAAATTTCATATGCAGCATTTAAAAAGAAACAGGATGGGGGCAAAGGAGGCGGGGTGGAGACCTGCATCTTGACATTAGAGAAGCAAGTCATGCATTCACACTCCACTGGAGATGTGATGCTGCTGAAAAGGCTGAAGGGAGAGCATATCCAAATTAGCTGTAAGCGAATAGAGAGAGAGAGAGAAAGAGATATATATATATATATTGTTGTCTAATGCAGGGCAGTACTTCGAGGGGGACAAATCGGGGAGGTGGTTGGCCTGGTTAATCAAGAAACAAAGGGTGGAAAGATCGATTATAGCTATTGAGAAAAACAGGGGGATGTACCACCAATACCCAACAGATAAATGGCATCTTTCAAGCATTTTATAAAAATTTGTCGCTTTTGAGGCCCCTCATGATGGGACCCGGCTTCTTCTGGACAGTATTTCCTGCCTACCCCACCTGAAGTGGACAATGAAATATGAACCTATACCCCAGGAAGTCAAGGAGGCAATTTGAGTATCAAAATCAGGAAAGGCCCCAGGTCTGACAGACTACCTCTGGAGTTCTATAAGAAATTTTGGGGGAGTTGGCTTTTTATGGGCATGCTCGGGAGGTGCTGGAGGGGTGGGTGGACCATGTCCCAACAGCTGGCCACCATAACAATTCTCCCCAAGCCAGGTAAGGACCCAAAAAGTGTGGCTCCTATCACCCTATTTCACTGCTCATGCAGACTATAAAATCATAGCAAAAGATCTCGGCAAGGAGACTTGAGGGTATCCTGCCGGGGTTGTCCATCAGACCAGAGGATTTGTCAGCGGCAGACAGGCTAAACACAATTTAAGGCAGGTTTTGAATATCACGTGGTATGGGTCGAAAAGGGGGGGCAGTCCCAGAGGTCTCCTGGCCTTTGACGCAGAGAAGGCCTTTGATCGTGTCGAATGGCCCTTTATGTTTGCTGTATTGAAAAAATGTGGTCTCCATCCATCCTTTTGCCAGTGGGTGACCTGCCTGTATCAAACCTCTGGGCTCAAATACTAACAATACTCTTTTGAATCTCTTCCAGCTCTCCAGAGGTACTCAGGGCTGCTCCTTCTCGCTCCTGCTCTATGTCCTCACTATTGAGGTGTTGGCAGCCACTATAAGAAGCCATCAGGAGATCAGAGGCTTTATGATCAAAGGGATGGAACATGTTATTTCACTTTTTGTAGACGATGTCCTGCTGTTCCTGACTGATCCATAAAAAGCTATGCCTGCCTTGACCTCTCTCTCTAACAGCTATGGCCCCCTGTTTAGGCATTAAATTAACTGGAGTAAGAGTGAGTGGCTCCCCCGGGAAGTGTCTGCCAATCAATCTATATCACTGGAGTAGACATAGCCCCCATAACAGTGATAAAATACTGAGAGGTACAACTTCCTTGCAAATTAACAGAATTGGGTCATATAAATTATAAGCCTCTGGCGAGTTAAAATTAAGGAGCAATGTGGCAGATGAAATTACTCCCCTAATACTCTTGGGAAGGTGAATTTGGTAAAGATGCAAATATTGCCTTAGTGTCTTTACCTTTTCCAGGCGTTGCCTGTGGTAGTTCCCTCCTGTTATCTATGATCATTGGAGGGCTCTATAACCTCTCTCCTCTGGGCAAACCGCAGACCCAGAATCAGGAAAGATATCTTATGGTTTCCAATTCAAAGGGGGGTCTGGCCCTCCCCAATCTGAAAATCTACGCCCTTGCGGCACAGTTATCACATATTCTGGACTGTCTGGATGAGGGTGAAAAGATGTGGGCATGGGTACACATGGAGTCACAATCCTCCAGGGTCTCCCCTCTTGCTCAATATCTCTTACCCCTGAGTACTGGGGAGTGGGGTGGGGAGCAGCCATGGAATCCATCTACCAAAACCACACTTAAATCCTGGAAGCAGGCATTGCAGATTATGGGGGATGTGGGTGGTATGTCACCAGATTGATCCGTTCTTTATAGTCTATGGGAGGATGGAGAGGCCCCCCTTCTGGTTAAAAGGGCCCTGGCTGAGTGGGACAGCAAGGGACTTTTCCTCCTCTCACATTTATTTCGGACTGATTCCCTCTTACAATTCTCTGACCTAATACAAACCTTTAGGATACACCCTTCTCATTATTTTATATATCTCCAGGTGAACTCCAGGCTGGTTAGGTCCATGAGGTTTGGGGAGGATGGGTCCCCTTTGACTAGAACATCCCTGAAAGAGGTCCTCCAATACTGTAAAACTCATAGAAATGTTAAGCCCCTAAGATCCGTTTATAATGCTCTGGTGGTGCCCAGCCAGATGTGCTGCAGAAACTGAGAGACAGGTGAGAAGCAGACTTGCAGGAGATATCTTGTCCAGGGTGACTGGAATTTGGCTCTGGGGAGAAGTTTGCCTAGTTCAGTTAATAAAAGACTTAGAGCCATACACTATAATATTATCCATACACCCTACTTCATTCCTGCATTGGCACATAAACTAAACCCTCAGGTTCCTGATCAGTGCCCCAAATGCTCCTTTCAGGGGTGCTCTTTCTTCCACCTGGTATGGGCCTGCCCAAGGGTGCTAGCATTTTGGGAAGAGATCAATTTTCTTCTTAATAAGGCCTTGGACTGTGATAGTCCACTGGAGCCAGTGGATATTCTGCTGGGGATGCATAGTGGAGGCAGTGGCCAAACAAAAGCCTCACATCCTCTGAGGAGGTTGGCCTTGGTGGTGGGAAAACAGATACTGGCGCAGAACTGGATGGTCCAGTCCTCACCTATTATCTCTCAGTGGATTAATGCACTGTTGCACAACATAAAATTAGAACATACGCAGTACAAGGTTATGGGACTTCTTAATAGATATGATCAGGTGTGGTCCCCGCTTGAACGGGCCCTTGGTGAATCATGGTTTTCACTCTTCTAAGAAGAAACTTATTGCTGTGACAGTTTACCAATCACGTATTGGCTATCCAGACTGGGGGAATTATCCCTGAGGTGTGACACAAGATAAACATGTCTTCCATTCTAAATTGAGACAAGTGTTTTGTTTCTTCTTTTTTTTCCCCTATTCTTTCTGCTGCATGTGGACGTACTGCCCCTTGGGGGTTGATTCCCTGTATTGGAAGTAGAATTTGTGATACCTGTATTTAATGATTAATTCTTCTTCTGCTGATACCAGCTGCCCAGCATTGGACACCTGAACTACCATCATGTTTGGTCTGGCACCTTGTGCTGTATACCACATGGCAACTTATCTTTAATTGCCTCCGTGATTCCAAGTACCAGTACCTCGAACCCTGCTCTTGGACCACACATACCAGTAGTACTTATAACACTCCCCACCACAAGGCCCACCTCCCACACGCAGATTCTATCTCCTCCCGCCTATTGTGGTAGAGGTACTAGCTCTTGCTACAACAGATCAGCTCTTCTATGGTGGCTACTTTCCAGTCCCAAAAACATCAGATCTACTAGACGGGAGAAAGGCAAAATTACAAGCTTATAATTAGCACTCTTAGAAAATCCTACTTATCCTCCTGTTTTGTTCAGGCAACACAGAACTCAACCCTAGCCCCCAAACTATGCTTTGCAACCAGAACTAGCAAATTTAAAGAATAAAGCTTCTTGCATATTAGCGATATGAGACTCCTTAAAAGATAACCTTAATACAAACCTGAATGAAATCATACCTCTCCTGACATACTTGTGATTTCGAAACTTGGCTTAGACCCAGCACCACTGATAGAAGTAAACATACCCAACTATGCCTTGTTCAGAGCTGATAGGCATGCCAGAGGAGGAGGGTAGCTATCTACATTAAGACAAATTTTCTGCCTCCTGCTTATCCTCGGCATCTATGCGTGCGAATTAAATGCCTGATTCTCAAGGTGGAAATTACACAGACTACTGCACTCTGCGTAATAGGATGCTACAGACCACCGTCTGCTGGCCTACAACTTATGTCATATCTAAGTGACAAGTTGGGACAGGGGCTGCCAGAAACTATTTTTCTGAGACCTCAACTTTGACTGGCTCTCTAACACAGCTGCCCTTGCATCCTTCTGTGATGAACATGGGCTGGCGCAACTTATTACTGAACCAACACGCTCAAGCGTGAAGAACCCCAGTAAAAGTACACTTTTGGATGTGCTAATGGTGAGCAAACCTCATCTCTTCTCCCCACGTTGATGTCTTCTTCTCAGGCGCTAGCGACCATTGTTTTATTGCGAGGAGTAAGATCCGCAACAACCCAGCACCCATCAGCAAGTTCTCTATGAAGAGATCCAGGCGCCTTCAATGAACATGCCTACCTAAGCGAGCTTAAGTACTCCCCTGGTGGCAAGATTTCTACCTAGCCAAAACAATTACGTCAGCTTACAATATCTTCCACAACATTCTATCAAGGCCCTTAAAAGTATGCTCCCCTTATTAAAGTTCGAACTAGGACCAAAACCTGTAAATGGTTCACCCCTCAGATCAAGTCCTTGCTTCTAGAAAGAGATAAGCTCTGGAAAAAAGCACGCAGACTGAACACTGCAGAGGACTGGAACCAGTTCAGGAGACTACGAAATTTATGTACCAAAACAATCAGAGAATCGAAGGCCACCTTCTTCAAATCAGAACTCAACTCTGCCACAAAGAGCCCAATCAAGCTCTGGAACACAATCAGTGATCTGCTAGAGCACTCCCAGGAAATTCACTCCGACCAAGATTACCTCTGGCAACTTGACTATAACCAAAAGATGGATATACTTGGCATTCAATAACCACTTTGCTACTGCAGGCATGGCATTTGATAACTCCTGCAAACATCGCCGCTCCCAGACTGCCAGCCAACTGCCTGAAACTCCGATAGCTCGCTCTTTCTCACTTCAACCTGCCACACTGAAAGAGGTGAGGACCTCTTGCTTCAGTTGGATACTAGAAAAAAGTGCTGCGGCGACTCCTTGACCCTTACTTCTAAAATTGCCTACCCGTACTAGCAATACCCGTCACCCACCTTTTAAACTTATCCCTGTCTCAGGGCACCTTACCACCTATATGAAGACAGCACATGTCATACCACTGTTCAAATCAGGTGACGTGGCGATCTCAATAACTACAGGCTAATTTCCTTCCTTCGGTCCTGTCCAAGCTCCTAGAGAAATTGTAAATGCACAGCTGAGGACTCACCTTGAGTCTAGGGAACTGCTAAATCCTATGCAGTCTGGATTCAGAGCTAAACATAGCTTCATCTCAGCCCTGCCAAAGTTACTAACGACTGGCAGCGTAATCTTGAGCAAAAACTTTATTTGTGCTGTTTTCCTTGATCTAAGCAAGGCTTTCGACACCGTTGACCATAGTCTGCTCCTCTCTGCCCTTCAAACCATAGGTGTGGACCCCTCCTCTCTTTGGTTCACTGACTATCTTACAGAGGCGCCTTCAACAAGTTAAAGCAAAGGAGGCTTGTCCCCTTAAAAACTCTGCAAGAGGTACCTCAAGGTTCTATATTAGGGCCCTTACTTTTGCAATCTATATTAATAACATCGACTACTGTATAAAAGAAGCCAACATCCATCTGTTTGCAGATGATACAGTTCTCTACGTGAGTAAGCAACACCTGAAGCTGCCTGCAGCGACCTACAGTCAGAATTCAACCCTTTGCAGAGACAACTCCTCCAAAAAAGCTACTCCTTAATGCCAAAAACTAAGCGATGGTCTCTCTCCTTTTATCCGTACAGCTAACCCTGTGTCCAGTGGGACAGTTCCCCAAATTACCACAGTTCTAGGTGAAAACTAGAATTTGTTACAAAATTCAAGTATCTGGGAGTTTGGATAGACCAAAGACTCTCCTTCATTGAACATATCAGGACTTGCTAAAACGACTTGACAAAGGCTTGGACTGTTTTTAGAATCAACCAATTTCTCACCAGAGATGCCAAAACAACTGGTCCAATCCATTTCGTATCATTGGTTGATTACGCTGACTTCCTCTACAGCCAATGCCCCAACTCTTCATGGCTAAACTGGACACCTCTACCATGGAGCACTGGGGTTTATAACGGGACTCCTCTTGACACACATCACTGCACCCTATATCGGCAGTGGGATGGACATCACTAAAGTTCAGGCTCCACAGCGCCGCTCTCTGGACCTAGAGCCATCTCTAATAAGCTGCCTTATTATATATCTCCTGCTGTCTTCCCTGAGTATAATTGGGAAATACCGCGTTGAAGTTACTCAGCTATTACACTTAAAGTACCCAAAGCAAAATCCCACTTGGCAGGGCAGCCATAAGCTCGTGCTACCTACCTTATGGAGCGATCTACAAAAACCCTCAAATTAAGCACTCTAATCGGTATAAATGCTTTCAAGATGCTTTATTTCCGTACAATCAGAGAAGTATGTAACTACTTCACCCTCAGACCCGAATACCGGTGTCTGCACTGGTATATAGCCACGCCTAGACCCAATTTTAAGTACTGACCCCCCCAGCTTGCTCCTCACCAGCCTAATTGTTCTTTCTCTTATCCCCCTGTCTTATCAACACTAGGTCCATCCATCCCCTTATTCTTCCTTTCCCAACCTCGGATAGGAGCTCACTACCCTGGGTTGTGACATCCTACCATGCCCCGTACTTTATAACATTCAATCCCGGGGCTCACACATCCTCCTTTTCTCCATCCACCTTTTCTACATCCAGCTTTACCAACTCCTTTCTGTGCACCGTGCCCTCCTAGCCTTTCTCCCCCTACTTCCCTCCCTCTCTTCCCCCCTACCTTCACCTCACTGGTGTACATTTTTATTTTATTTTTCTTCCGTTACTTCCTCCTGCAACCTTAGATAACCTGCTTTATCTTCCTATAGACACTTCTATGTATATAAATACCGTGTAATCTGTACAATATCTGTATAATTCTATGTACATATGAGCTTCTTTTCTTCCTCTCTGTAAAGAGTATTATCTGTATTGCCTTGTAAATACCTGTGTTGACCTGTATATACAATTGTTCATGCTCCACCCAGGTCCATCTTGCAAATGAGCTTCTGCTCAACGATGAACGCCTGGTTAAATAATAAATAAAGACTTGAATTAGTTGTTCCTGAGCCTGTAAATGTGCATGATTATATTTGTATAATGTACTTGTCTGTTCCTGTCTACCGACTCTTTCAATATTTACAGTTAAAAAAAAATTATGGTCACTAAACCAGGTCAACAATAATGTGAACCTGACTGTATAATCCAAATCATCCCAACTTGGGGGGGGGGTGCTTTTGGCACCACAAGTATAGTCTACAGTGCATAATTACCAGTCCTCTAACTGCACTTGCTACCATTAACCACATCCCTGCTCCCCCCCAATGCCTCAAACCCAAACTGCGTCTAAGTTTCTATCCTAACAGCATTTGTGTGCAACAAATCAGCACTTCTTTATCAATTAATTTTGTTTTCCCTGTATAATGAGTGTACCCTTCTGCTGTTATTCCATGTTTTGGTCCTTATGTATTATTTGATCCCTATGTAAGAATGTTCTGTATTTGATCTGTTAAGTTGTATGGTGTTATGTATTTATTCACTTGTTCCCCTCCTCCCAGGTCACACTGGGAGATGAGCAACTTGTTGTTCAGTGTGCCTTCCTGGTGAAACATTTCAATAAATAAATAAAATAAATAAATAAGTCCAGAGTGGCATTTGCAGCAAATGTAAGAAAGGTTTTAATGTACAACAATATTGTTTAATGTTTTGTTTTTGATTTGTTCACAGAGGCCTAGCCATCACATGAGAAGAGGCATTGAGCATCTGTGAAGGGGCTAACTGGAACAGATCCTAAATGTCAGTATGGGCCAAAATGCATGAGAAGGAGAGGACAGGAGGAGAGGAAGCTGGAATCCTAAATCCAGTCCATGCTAGTGCCCCCTCCCACAGCCAAATTAAAATGTTATTCTGCTGACTGGCAAGATGTAGCAGCTGGAGAAAAAAAATGAAATGCCTGGAAAGGAAGAGTTACACCACTGTGTTGCAGCAAAAAAAAATTTTTGTGGGCCAAAAGACCCTGAAATGCAGGTGGGGGTAAATAAAAAGGTATGCTAAAATCATCAGCAACACTGCCAGCAGCCACCACAACACCACCACCTGGTCAGATGCAGTAGTGTACATTATTACTGCTGATTAGGATATTTTTAATGGGTCTGGCTGACACATTTGTGTAAATAGTTCTTTTTGTAAATATTTTTTTGTGGCTCATCACTTTTGTTCATAAACATTTCATTGGAAAAACAGAATTTGTTTCCTGTGCTAATTGAGGTTTTGAAGTGGGAGTAAGTGGTGGCTGGGTGACAGATGCTTCATGTGCCAAATGACAGAAATAGAGTAAGAAAATTCACTGGAGCATAATGAGAGTGGTAACATCTAAAGCACTGAGGGCTGTACAGCAGATACACAAAAGGACCAAGGGAAACCCTTCCTTTCCCTTTCACAGCAGTTTGTCACTGTGTATTATTGAATACACAACCATATCCATGGCCTGAACTGCTCTTGTTCTTTGTATCTGTGACAGGGTTGAATAAGGCCCTGTCCCATTTGTTATGCAGAAAGAGTTAAATGCAAGGATCTGATCTATCTTCTCCTTTTCTCCTTTTCTGTCTCTTGTCTACCTGGGTGCGCAACCAAATGTTCTTGTGAGTTAGGAACTAATCACTCTGACAGTCTTACAATTCTCTGCCTCTAGCTATCTCTCTATCTTCACTTGCTGTTTCTCTGTTTTTTCCCCCTTGCATATCCACAGTTATAAAAATATATTTGAATCTTTATGTATAACTGGAATCCCTTGGTTTGAAAAAGTATATAGTTATACTGTTGAAATGATTGAAAATAGCTATTTGGAATTTATGGGGTTAACCTAAGATGCAGTTTGAGCTCCTCTTAGGCTTGTTTGCAAACTCTTTTGCAGAGCTTTCAGCAGGAGGCCAGCTGGGTCATTGTTCTATTTTCAAGCTTGCTCTGCAAAGAAGCTGTCAAGAACTCTGATACATTTTGTGGGGAACAGGATGTGTGTTAATGAGCTGAGGTTGCAGAAGTTAATTACCAGGCAAAGACTTATTATAAAAAGAGCAGCAATCTTTTGCTGGGGAGACATTGAATCTTGGAACAAGAGATACCCTCAAATGCAGGACGTTGTTTTCTCTGTTTGTACTGCCTTTGTAAATAGTATACTGAGCAATTTTTATTTTTTATTTTACTATTATTGATAATAATAAACATTTCTTATGAGTTTTACAACTACTCCTGGTCTTCCTATGCTTCCTGACCTATGTCTCGATGACAGTATCCTGATATGCACTAAAATATAACACTGGAAAATAAATTCTTTTGTTGTAGCAGTGAGCACACTACAGATATTTCTTAAACTCCAATTTCACCCCCACAGTAGTTCAAGAAGACAGTTATTGTTGTCTTAGCATCTCTGTTCACGATGTCAAGCCACCAGAATTGGCCACTCAGTATGAGACTCTGAGAAAAGGTTCACCAAAACTGTGATGATTTGTTAATACAGTTTTTATTTTAAATAAAGACACTCTGTGGCAGCACAACATCCCCTCCTCCTGCAGACATTTTGCGCAGTCACAGTACACTTTTGTTTTGAGAAAGTGCACAAGGACTACATAAAATGTTGGCAGATGGAGGGACATTGTGCTATGATGGAGTATATCTGTTTAAAATAAAATTGTATAAACACAGTATCAAGGTGTTGGTGAGCCTTTGTTGAAGTCTGAGACTAAGTGGCGAGCTATGGTGAACTAATTTCTCACACTCACCAGACCACAAAGAGTTAAATTTAAATATCCTCAGAGCCTCAGTTAGTTTATACGTCTCTGTTTTGTGCTAGCTATTACTAGAACTGCACAAATGCAGCAGCTAGCAATCACTAAAATATATTTAACCACCACCAATGCGGCACAATCAGAAATAAACTGCACTGAAGTCCATTTACAGCCTTCAGTTTTGCATTTTTCTATGGCTGCTAGCTGTTACAGGACTACAGTATGTAGGGCCCTGCGCAATCTCCATCTACCCCCACACTACAGCAAGTCTTGTACGGCTTGCTAGAGTACAGCAGAAAGCCCAAAATCTAGCACTACAAAAACAATCATGCATATTGATGTCTCTTGTACTTTAACTACAAGCCTGTAGAAAAAAGTATGCCAGCGTGATCCAATTTATAGCAAGATTCGGAGTTAATTTTCTGTATCAAAACTGCAGCAGCATCAGATTACCTTCTCTCTTGAATGCCTCACAAGTTTTGCAGACTGTAAGGCTTTTAGGGGGTCACATGGAGAGAACGTTACAGTCCTGCAAAATATCCAACATATTCACAGAAAACAAAACTGCTTCACAGAAAAACAATGGAACACAGTTCTGTGGTTTACATTGCAAAGTTAATGCAATGATAGAATTTGGGCACAGCTTCAGAACAGAAAATGGGCCAACAAGATGTCTTAATGTGTAGGGTTTATAGAATAGGCAGGGCTGGGACAGTGAAGTAAATTAGGAGCCAGTTTCTTTGTTTTCTAGTGAGGACTCTCACAGGCGGTGGACCCTTTGAGCCTGAGGGGCCCCAGTGGTTTGGCGACTCCTGGAATACACCCCGAAAGTGACTGCTAACCGATCGACCAACATAAATTCCATCCTGTGGCTAGACGCTGGAACTGGTGCTCCGGTATGGATTTGGAGGTGCCTTTCTACCATCAATGGAGGGGCTGACTTCTTCAAGCTGGAACTGATTCCCAGATGGACTGTTTCCCAGGCAGTTTCCCCTGTAGCTAAACACCTGAACTGTTTGATTTTGGAGGTGCCTTTCTACCATCAACAGAGGGGCCAACTTTTTCGAACTGGACCTGATTCCGGGTGGACGGGATGCTAGGAACAGTGGCATCCATGTTTTGCTTCCCAGGTCATCAGAGGAAAAGAACTTGCATGGAGGAGGCATCGCTCAACGGACCATGGTCTTTTTGCAGTTTACTGGTCGGTTTTCTGTTGGGACATCACTTGGTTTATTTTCTACTTTACGGATACACTAACTTTCCATCTTGGAGGCTACCTTTTGAATAGTCAAAGGGGCTTTTCCACCCTGTGGAGGAGAAGGGTCGTTTTGTACAGGCCATGCCAGTGAGAGAGGCATTGATCCTGCATTGAAGTGTGGGTGAGCCGGTTGTCATCCATATTCTGGTAAACCCCTTTTCTTTTGCGTGAGCCCTTTGCCTTGAGTTAGTGAGAGAGGCTCTGATTTGGTCTAAGGTGGCTCCCTTTGATTGTGCTCCCTCAGTTGAATCAGCATTCCTGTACTAACTGCCCAGCTGTGACCAGGGTCAGTGAGAGGGCTCCTGGTCATCCAGTTCTGGATTTTGGAACTTAACTATTTTCTCTTTTGTGGTGACTGTTTACACTCACTCTGTTTCTACTGCATACATCCTACGGGGCTCTGTTTTGTTGATTAGTGGCCTGTGAAATTGCTCTCCAGTAATAGGAAATTGAGAGTCTTGTCTCCTTTCCTGCCTTGTGAGGGGTTGCTGGGGGTTTGTGGGGAGGGAGCAAGAACTTAAGTGGTGTGTGATGTGGTTTGTGGTGAGTGATTAGGTGTTTTTCATGTATTAGTTGTGTGTACTGGTGTGAGTAATAGCATTTTTAGCAGGCACAAGTAGTGTGCATTGAGAATTTTTGCAGGCAACAGGCTAGCTGTCTGGGATATGCAAGAGTCAGGGTGGACTCGGATTGCCTATAAGGCATCCCAGCTGCTTGACCTGCAGACTTTCACAACCTCCCTGTATCAGCTATGACAGTGCATCACTGTCAGGAGGTTGGAATTAGGAGGCGCTGTATTGGTCAGCTGTGTCGGGGTGCTGTAGGTGTATCAGAGAGGAGCAGGATAGAAGTGGTTAGGTGCAGGATGCACCCCGGGGTTAGATGGGGCCTGGAGAGAGGCCAGACATGTTTGGTCCCTGTCCCCAGAGAACCCACCAGACCGAGTGGACAGGTAGTCAGTGGGGCAGCAACGCTTGTCAGTCCCCTTAGAATGGTGCTTTGCAATGTCAGAGCAATCAGAAATAAGACTGCAATTATAGTGGACTTGATTTCAATGGTTGATCTGGCTTGCATTACAGAGACCTGGGTGGGTGATGATGCTGAGACATTTTTGGAGGCTGCCCTCCCCCAGTACTCTGTAGTGCACTGCCCTAGGGCGGAGCAAAGGGGCAGGGGACTGCTGTGCACCCAGTGAGAACTACCAGGTCCTTTGAATGTCTGGCCGTGTGTGGGGGTCTGGGTGCAGGCTGCAGGATTCTCCTGATTTACCATTCCCTTGGGGCGGTGGGAGAATTCCTGCAGGAGGTGGTGGATTTCATTGGCAGCAAAGTGTTGGAGGCCCCCAGATGTACAGCATTGGGAACTTCAATGTTTGGCCCAACGACGAATCCTCCAGACTTAGTTCCAACCTCCTCCAGATGATGTCTTCTCTGGGCCTGTCACAAAGGGTTACCTCTGTGACCCGTTAAGGTGGCCACATGCTGGATATGGTGTTCTCACTGGGGCTTGAGATTAACAACCTCAAGACTGAGCAGGTCAGTTGGTCTGATCATTGTAAGGTGGAGTTTTCATTCAGAGCCCCCCTCGAGAGCCCTCCCCCTGTGGAAATTGTCAGCTACAGCCCTTTGAGAGGATTGTCCCTGGAGAGATTTCTGGCAGTGGATGATCTATCCAGTGTAGGTATTGCAGGTGCAAAGGGCACGAGTGATGCGGTTGCCACCTATAACAACTTGATGTCCGACGCACTCGATGCCCCTCCACTGGTCCATGTACAACCCAAATCCTCTTACTTGAGGTCCCCTTGGTTTGATAGAGAGCTCGAGATGATAAAGATTGTGGGTTGGAAGTTAGAGCGCTGCTGGTGGAAGACAAGGCTGGAGGAGGATAAACTGGACCTGCGTGATTACTATGGTGAGTATCGGGGTAATCAACCATAAGAAGGCAGAGTTCCTCTCCAGGGAGATTGCTGCATGGAGGAACTGACCAGCTGTGATATTTCGGACTGTAGATAGGCTGCTACACCCAGTCTGTCTACAGCCAAAAAAAGCCTTTTCTGACTTTCTATGTGAAGAGTTTGCTCAGTTCTTCTCTGACAGGTTGTCCTCCATCCAGCAAGGAATTCCACCAGTGAGTCGGATGCGGCCATAGCAATCACCATGGACATTGCAGAGGCACTCCGCCTGCTTGACGAAGTTTAAACCAGTGGAGGAGGCTGAGGTCATTGAGGTTGTTTCCAGGCTGAAGCATACATACTGTGAACTTGACCTGGTGCCGACACATTTCTTGATGGGATCGTCAGCTCCGTTGGCCAGTGTTCACCTTGATTGTCCGGTGTTCTCTGTCAGAGGATCTTCCCTGACTCCTTGAAAGAGGCACTGGTGAGACTCCTTCTGAAAAAAACATCTTTAGACCTTGACATATTAGCAAATTAAACCTATCTCCAACCTTCCTTTTCTAGGTAAGGTTGTAGAGAAGATAGTAGCGCAACAGCTTGAGGACCACCTTGCAGCCTTTGACATCTATCGCCACTCCAGTCTGATTTTGTTGAGGCATAGCGCTGAAAAGATGTTAGTTTGGGTGTGAATGACCTCCTCAGGGCAAGAGATAGAGGAGAGGGTCAATTCTCATTCTCTCGATCTCTCCTCAGCATTTGACACAGTGGACCATGCTGTGCTACTCGACAGTCTCAGAGTACTATGAACTTGCTGACACTGTCATCTGCTGGTTTGAGTAATATTTCACAAAGCAGGCAGCGGTGGTGATGAGAATTTCTCTTCCTTCCCAAGCCTCCTGTCCTGTGGAGTACCTCAGGGATCGGTCTTGTCGCCGATTTTGTTCACTGCGTACTTATTGCCCTTGGGAGAGCTCATTAGGAAATACAACGTGGGTTTTCACTGCTATGCAGATGATACCCAGTTGTATCTTGCGTTTGCCCTTGGAACATTCAACACCATGGAAGTGCTTAATAGCTGCGTCACTGAGATCACTGACTGGATGTTCTCCAGCTGGTTGCAACTGAATCCTGATAAGATGGAAGTACTGGTGGTGGAGTCGAGCCAAAGACATGATAGGACTGCTTCTGGCATGACAACAGGTTTATTCCTGGTGCCTACGCCACTGAAGGCTTCCTCTTGGGTGTGCAATCTGGGTGTCTTCCTTGATGATGGACTGACATTTGAACCACAGGTGTTACCGTTGTCCAAAGCAGCTTTTACCATCTGAGCAATATCACTAGGATCAAACCCCTAGTTCCACCTGAGAACCTTCCTACCTTGGTACAAGCCTTTGTGACAACGAGGTTGGATTACTATAATGCACTCTATTTCGGGGTCTCTGGAGGTACCCTTCACTGGCTGCAGCTAGTGCAAAATGCTGCCTCTAGGCTGCTGACAGGATTTTCTAAGTTCTGTCATGTCACCCTGGTATTGCGTGAACTGCACTGGCTGCCAGTCAAGTGGAGGGTTCTCTTCAAGGTGGGCTTGCTCACCTTTAATCCCATACATGGACTTGGCCCTGGCTACCTGTCTGACTTTCTAACACCTACCGCTCCGGTCCACTCCCTCCGTTCCTCCTCTAGGGGCCTCCTCGCGATTCCCAGGATGAGGTCAAAAAGTGCCAGTGACAGGGTTTTCAGCATTGCTGGGCCCATCCTGTGGAATTTGCTACCACCAACTGTTAGGGAAGCCCCTTCAGTTGAGGTTTTTAAGGCCTGCCTTAAGACTCATTTGTTTGCTCTGGCATTCCCAGACACAGATCTGTAAATTAATTATTATCTGTTTTATAAGTAATGCTTATCTTTCTTTGTTCTTAGCCTGCTGTTTTTTTTTTGTTTGTTTTTTAACTATATTTATGCACTTATGTATTTATGCACTGTCCTACCTTTTAATGTTTGTATTTGTATGGTGCCCAGAGCCTCCAGGATTGGGCACCTATGAAATAAAAGTTGTCTTGCCTTAATGGACACCCAGGTAGGTGTGTATGGCCCATTGGTAAGCATGTGGGTGCATTTCTGATCTCACACACTTGTTTTCACAGAACTTGTATATTGTATCAATGTTTGCATATCAAGTTCCATGAAAAAAAACCTGAGGAATCATAGAATGGCACAATGACATTCCATGACAGAATCCTGACATTATGCTTCTGAGTGAAATATGCATAACTACTGTAGTTGGAATTTTCTGAAGTGCTATGGAATTTAGTTCTCTCAAAATTTGAAAATTCTACACCATACTAAAATCTGCATTTAGATATAGTCTTTGACCCCCCCCCCCATATCATTATGTTGGTCTTAAGTCAGGAGTTTAGTAGGTAAATAGTGTTTATGAGATGTCTCTTGACAAATCAAGAGTGTCACCTTGTGATTTCTTAATGCTCAAAAACCACAAAACAAAGCTGAGTGGCTCTGAAACACTAAGAAGTTAAAAGATGATGCTGTTGATTAACCAAGAGACATCTTGTCTATTTCTTTTTATTACTCATGCCTTTTATGTTCACTGTATACTGCAGCGCAGTGAGACATTTTCTAGGAGTGACTTTTGAGGGTGTGACACTTTCAGCCCAATGCAGAGTGGTCTGCAGGGGGCTCCTCAGTGTCACACCAATCATCAACCAGGCTGATCATGACAGTATTCTGTCTTGCTGGGCAGAAACTTCATGTATTTCAATGGAAAGGGCTGACCCAGTCATAGGTTGGCTATTTCCTGTGATCTACACAACCCAGCAAGCACAGCTGATCTGTCAAGATCAGCCTGCTGAGGAATTTCACCCTGCAATGAAGAAAACCATCTGTTGATGTTTGTTGCTGGCACCCCTGTAAATGTTTCCACCATGGGATTCTCCCTCTCAGCACCCACCACCCCACATTCCACCACAAAATAACACTGACACTAGGGGTGCCCAGTCCCCAGTGTTGCCATCTTGTAGGTTTTTTTAAATATGTATATACAGTACAGTACATTCTCGATTAA
This sequence comes from Neoceratodus forsteri, assembly GCA_016271365.2. Classification (NCBI taxonomy): domain Eukaryota; kingdom Metazoa; phylum Chordata; order Ceratodontiformes; family Ceratodontidae; genus Neoceratodus; species Neoceratodus forsteri. The sequence continues at coordinate 790,256,343 of CM028132.1, forward strand.
CCGAAACCCAATTAACCGAATCTCTACATTATCCGAATTCATTGTGTGTCCCCGTGTTTTTTGCAGTTGAAGTCCAGGCATCATTCAAGGTGTGAATCTCGCACTCTATTATCCTGACCACTTCACTGCTTATCGCAATTAGTAGCTTGTTAACACATACAATACACTGCTTAAAAGTTGTAAAGTAGATGCAAGCAGGCTAACAGAACTTGGCGTTGTAATGGCTACCAAATGAAAATGGCGTGTGCTCGATATTCATCAGAAGCTGAGAGTGCTGTAGTGCCTCAACAATGGGGATCGCACAGTTGATGTGGCTGCAAGATTTCAAATTGGTAATACCACTGTATGCGATATCCGAGCTGCCCGAGCTGCCCAAGATAAGCTTCGGGAATATGCTGCAACAATGGATTGCCCCAAATGTACCTGCCACAGAAAGACTATGAAAAGGATCAAAGATAAGGCGCTCGACAAAGCACTCTATTTGTGGTTTGTTCAAAACAGAGTGAAACGCACCCCCATCTCTGGACCTATCCTCCAACAAAAGGCTGTCACATGTCACAGAAATCTGAATGGCATGGATAACAGATTTGGAGCAAGCAAGGGATGGCTAAGCCAATTTAAAAAATGACAGAGCATAAGCCAGCTTTCTGTGGCTGATGAGTTGTTATCACCTTCTAATGACAGCATAGCCCCATTCAGAAAAAGCTGCATGAGCTGATGACTGCTGAGGACCTACCAATGCCCAAATTTACAAATTGACTGAAACAGGCCCATATCGGAAAATGTTGCCTGAAAAACACCTAGCCTGTTGGTCAGAGTAGTCGGCACCAGGGTTAAAAAAAACAAAGAAAGGCTGACTGTTTTAGGGTGTTCAAACATCACAGGTAGCCACCGTCTCAAGCTTCTGGTGACTGGGAAATTTTGCACCCCAGACATTTCAAACATGTTAATATGCAAACCCTGCCTGTCAGCTACAAAGCACAGAGTAATACCTGAATGAATGCTACCATATTTAAGATTGGTTCCATTCAGAATTTTCCCTTCTGCCCACAATCATTTAAGGTAACAAAAGCTCCCACAGAGTGCCTTACTGCTAGACAATGCCGGTTCCCACCCTGATCCAGATCAGCTAATTTCGGCTGATGGAGGAGTTTGCTGTTTTTTCTTACCACCCAACACCACCTCAAAACTACAACCAATGGACCAGGAGATTTTAGCTATACTAAAGAGGTTATACCATGTGAAACTGCTGTCTGTTGTACTTGCGGAAGAAAATGAACATCTATCCTTAACAGATGCCATAAAAAACTAACAATCAAGGATGCTTGTTAAAGAGCCATGGTCAGAGGTTAGGCAGGAGACAATCGCTTGGTGCTGGGTGAAATCCGAGGTGCTGCATAAGCCGCAATCTGAGCCAGTTGTGGTGCAACAAGAAATCGAGGTAAACACTGCAGTTCAGTTGCTAGCCCAGCAAACAGAGTTTTCACCAGATGCCGTACATGAGTGGGCACAATGTGATGAAAACAATGATGGCTAAGGGGAACTTACTGATGACAACATGATGGTTGGTGCCTACCAGGTGCCATGGCATGGAGGGATGGAAGGAAGATCCTGGGGATCGCAGGGAAGGCAAGACAGGAGGGTGAACTGGATGTCATTATCCACCTAGGTACTAATGACCTGGTGAATGGGGAGCCAAAGGAAGTTCAGGAAGAGTTTAGGAAATTGAGGAGGGGTCTCAAGCAAGTAGCTACATCTGTCACCTTCTCGGAAGTACTACCTGCGAGAGGCATGGGAGAGCATAGGGGTGCATGCACCAGGAACTTTAACTCATGGTTGAAGAACTGGTGCTGTGAGGAAGGGTTTGGATTCATTGGTGACTGGGGACCCACCTGGAGGAATGGAGGCTTCTTCAAGCCTGATGGCCTGCATCCATCCTGGAGGGAAATCCAAGCACTCAATGATAAGTTTAAATGCTACATGGACAAGCATTTAAACTAGCCAAGGAACCAGTGAACTGGAGGGTGGATCTCTCTATAAAGCAGTGTGCAAAAAGATGGAGATATGTGCTCAAGAGGTGGATAGGCTGAAAGGGCAAAATTCAACAGAAGGGCAGGCAGCAGAGAACCAGGGATAAAGGACAACCAGGGAAGGGGCAGGAGTAGAATAGCTAAACAGTTTAGGAGGTCAAATCATGGAAAGCCATGTGTGCGATGCCAGGAGCCTTAGCAACAAGATGGAGAATCTGGAGGCTGTCATGGTGCAGTTGGACCTGGAAATTGTGGCCATCACAAAAACTTGGTGTAATGATAACCACGACTGGGAGATAGCCATACCGGCTACAACATATTCAGAAGGAGAGGGCAGGTAGGAAGGGAGTAGGAGTGGTACTTTATGTGAAAAAATGACATAAGGGACACAGAGATACAGGAGGAACAAAACAGGGGAGATGACTGTGGGTTAAGCTGGAAAGGAAAATGGGGCCATTCATCCGTGCAGGTGTAGTCTATAGACCACCAGCCCAGGAGGAAGAAACAGATAGGGAGCTGATGCTAGCCATCCAAAGGATGGCAGACAAAAATGTGGTAGTGCTGATTGGAGACCTCAATATGCCAGATGTGGACTGGAGCATCCCAGCAGCAGCATCAACTAGGAGCAGATTTATCCTGGACTCCCTTCAAGGTGCCTTCCCAAGCAACTGGTCATGGAACCAACTCAGCAGAAGGCAATACTGGACTCTGTGCTCACAAACAGGGACAGTGCGATGGGGGTAACAGTCGGGGAGCACCTGGGGAACAGTGACCACCAATTATTGTGGTTTGAAATCACAGAAGGAGCAGAACCAAACCACACAAAAACTCGTATCCTGGATTTTAGGGGGGGCAGACTCTGGGAAAATGGGGACATGCTTGAAAGAGGCATTAAGGGGAATGGAGCAGAAATCAGGGGTTGAGAAACAGTGGACAGTATTTAAAGCAGGGGATTACAAGAGCAACAGAATTATGCATTAAGCAGGTTAGCAAGGGGAAAAGGAAGAGGAGGCCGTTATGGTTTTCCAAGGAGGTAGCAGAAAAAGCAAAAGCCAAAAAGATTGAATTCAGACAATACAAAAGACACAGGCAGAAGGGGATAGGGAGAAGTACCAGGAGAAGCAAAGGGAGGCAGGGAGGTCAGTAAGGGAAGCCAAAGCTCAGACAGAAGAGCACATTGCAAAATCAGTGGGTAAAGGGGACAAAACCTTTTACAGGTACATAAGTGAAAAAAGAAAGGCAAATGGAGGGATAGTGAGATTGAAGGGGGAGGATGGTGGCCACGTGGAGGATGACAACAGTAAAGCTGACACATTGAACAGGTATTTCTGCTCAGTCTTTACTGAGGAAGAGGAGAATATGGGTCTGAAGGAGTACAAGGGTGGGAATGATGCAGAAATGGACATAGAGTCCTTTACATGGGAAAGGATACTGAAGGAACTGGAAGTAATAAGAGTTGATAAAGCAATGGGGTCAGATGGGTGCACTTAAAGAACTAAGAGAGGTGGTGGCTGAACCTCTGGCAATCCTGTTTAGCTGATCACTGGAAACAGGGGAGGTACCCAAAGACTGGAGGACAGCAGATGTAGTCCCCTCATACAAAAGTGGGAACAAAGAGGAAGCGGGGAACTATAGACCAGTCAGCCTCACCTCGGTAGTGGGGAAGATCATGGCAGCATTACTGAAGGAGAGATTGGTGGAACATCTGGTTGTCAATGAACTACAGGACCCAAAGCAGCATGACTTCACCAGGGGGTCATGTCAGACCAACCTCATAGAATTTTTCGACTGGGTGACTAGGGAGGTGGATCGGGGAGGGCAGTGGACATGGCTTATCTGGACTTCAGCAAGGCTTTTGACACTGTGCCACATAGAAGACTATTATACAAACTGGGGAGTATGGGTGTGGGTAGGACAGTAGTGTGGTGGGTAGGTAACTGGCTGGGCGGCAGAACACAGAGGGTGGTGGTAAATGGCTGTCACTCCACAGAGGGAAGAGTGACCAGTGGGGAACCACAGGGATCAGTGTTGGGACTGGTCCTATTCAACATCTTCATCAGTGACATTGTGCAGGACCTAGAAGGCAGAATTTCCTGTCCAGTGATGACACAAAGCTCTGTAACAGAGTAGACACACCAGAGGAGTGTAGACAGAATGAGAAGCGACCTGCAGAAACCTGAAGAATGGTCAGGGGTTTGGCAGTTGAAATTCAATGCAAAGCTTCTTGTTGCTAGCCTTGCTTGTAGAGCAGAAAGCAGCTAACTAAAAGAAGCTACATTTTCTTATTAATTTAAAACTTATATCTCAGCAGGAGTCAGTGCCTGTTGAGATTAAGTAGACAGACACTTTATTAGAAGTAGAAGGGGTCTTATTTAGGGTTAAAAAAAGAAAGAAAAGAAAGAAAGTCAGTGTGTGTTCTGTGCTGGGAAGGGCACTGTATCAGCTGACTTTGCTAAACTCATGGAGGAGAGAAGCTAATTGAGGTGTGGCTTAGACACTATAAAGACAGGTGACTCAAATTACAACTTCCTGTTGCTAGCCTTTTTCTTACTAATTGCCCTCCATCCCACCTAAGCCAGTTCTACTTTTATAGCCACAGGATTTGACTGTCAACAGGAACTTCCTGTTTGGCAGTAGGAAGGAAGGATCATAGAGAAACATTGGTTTGGTCAACCCTAAAGGAAAAAAGTAGCTCACTCTCCCCCCCCAGCTGCTGGTGGTATGACATTGAGCAAGGAAGAAGGAGGCTACTAAAGAAGATAGGAAGTTGCTGTCCCAGAACAGGAAGGGTGAGAGTTGTAAGGAGAGAGAGAGTAAGCATATAGAGAAACAGGAGAGGGGACACAAAATAAGACATGATAGGAGTGGTGCAGTGCAATGGCTGTGGGGTGGCAGTGTTCCGGGAGACATTCTGGAGGCTACGATGCTGCCCTGTTGCAGGCACTCTCTGGTCCTGAGAAGGAGATTGCCCGTCTCAGGATGACCTGGCTAGGATTTGAACCTCCTCCCCACCCAGGGACCACCAGGGCCAATGCCACTACCTCAGAGGTTGCCAAAAAAGGAGGAGAGGCTGGACCAGGGTGGGCTCAGGGAGGAAGGTGGTGGAACAGAGTTGCATCCTCCAGCTGTAACCTCCACAATTATTTGTTCTTCTGGTGGATAGTGGTTCCTCTATGGAGGCACCTGCAGTGGAGACCAAGGAGGATGCTGGGAACCTTCACAAAGGAGACCCACAGGAGGGTGGCATGGGACCCCACAGGGGAAAAACAACTCCTGGTGGGGGACTTGATCATTAGGGGGTAGAAATGGGGAGGAAGGAGAGAGGATGGAAGGTGCCTTCCTGTGGCCACGGCATGAAGGATAGGAAGCAATCCTCAGGATCGTGGGAGAAGCTGCACAAGGGAGGGAGCTGGATGTCATTGTCCATCTAGGACAAATGACCTGGCTAGGAATGGGATCAGAGCAGTGCAAGAGGAGTTTGTAGAGTTGGGGAGGGGCCTTAGACAAGTAGTGCATGCGGTAACCTTCTCGGAGGTGCTGCCTGTCTATGGCAAGGGGTGATGCTAGGCACTCCTCAACAGGGAATTCAATGAGTGGTTGAAAAAGCTGGTGTGGAGCTCGGGTTTTGGCTTCATTGGGGACTGGGGAGCCACCTGGAGGATGCAGACTTATACTGGTGCGATGGTCTGCATCTGTCGAGGGGAACCAGGATCCTGGGTGAGAGGGTTTAAATCAGCTTCATTGGCAAGCATTTAAACTAGCCAAGGGGAGGCACTGAAGGGAGCAGGGGAAATCCCAGCCTCTCCCAAAAAATGCAAGTAGTGAAGTAAACACCAAGTTAGAGAAGATTAGGGAGCAGGACAGAGGTAAATGTAAAAAAGACAAAGCAGTAAGGACAGGAATGGGGCTAAAAGGGGTAAGGCTATCAAAAGTGGAGGGTGATGATGCCAATGCCTGTAGTCTGTGTAACAAGCTCCCTAAACTAGTGGCCTTGATGGAAAGAGGTTGCCTGGATATTGTGGCAGTCACAGAAACATGGTACACAGAGAACCATGACTGGGATGTCAACATACCAGGATACACAATCTACAGAAGGGACAGGGAGGGTAAAAGAGGAGGAGGAGTAGCTCTCTATGTAAAGGAAGGGATCAAAGCAACAGACTACAGAAACTTCACTTGACACAAGAGGAGGTGGCTAAGTTGGGAAACTCTTGGGGGGGGCACTCTGATAGCTTTGCACTTTACTTCCAAGGCTAGAGGTACATGTGTTTGGTTTCGCCCAGGGGTCAGGGTCCAAGTGCACTCCTCCCAGGTTGATGGGCAGGGGAGATATGTGGTAGTTCAGGCCACTGTGGAGGAAGAAAGATTAGTGCTGGTGTCCCTTTATGACATGACATTTGACTGTCCTGAATTTTTCGAACATCTGGCCCTCACATTATCAGTATTCCCCGATAGGCTGATTATAGGAGGGGACTTTAATACTTATTAGGATCCCTTGTTAGACCATTCTAAGCCCCAGTTCAGGCATTTCCCTAAGAGTGTGACAGCTCTAGGACACCTAGCAAAAGACAGAGCCTTACAGGAGATGTGGCGATTTAAACACCCGGATAGGGAGGAGTTTTCCTTCTACTCCCATGCCCACAGGATTTATACCAGGCTAGATTATTTTCTGGCCTCTCCAGAGTTCCTGAGCCGTATATCTGAGGAACAATATGGTCCCATCCTTATCTCAGACCATGCTCCCTATACCTGGAGCTGGGCGAGGGATGAATGAGGTTGGAGCGTGGCGGTGGAGACTGGACCCACCCTCTTGAATGACCCTCAATATATTAAACAGATGTCCAGGAACCTTGTGGAATTTCTAGAAGCTAATAAAATTGAAGATACTTTAACAAAAACCACATGGGAAGCCCTTAAGGCATATGTGAGGGGGGAGTAAATTTCATATGCAGCATTTAAAAAGAAACAGGATGGGGGCAAAGGAGCGGGAATTGGAGACCTGCATCTTGACATTAGAGAAGCAAGTCATGCATTCACACTCCACTGGAGATGTGATGCTGCTGAAAAGGCTGAAGGGAGAGCATATCCAAATTAGCTGTAAGCGAATAGAGAGAGAGAGAGAAAGAGATATATATATATATATTGTTGTCTAATGCAGGGCAGTACTTCGAGGGGGACAAATCGGGGAGGTGGTTGGCCTGGTTAATCAAGAAACAAAGGGTGGAAAGATCGATTATAGCTATTGAGAAAAACAGGGGGGGGATGTACCACCAATACCCAACAGATAAATGGCATCTTTCAAGCATTTTATAAAAATTTGTCCGCTTTTGAGGCCCCTCATGATGGGGACCCGACGCACTTTCTGGACAGTATTTCCCTGCCTACCCCACCTGAAGTGGACAATGAAATATGAACCTATACCCCAGGAAGTCAAGGAGGCAATTTGAGTATCAAAATCAGGAAAGGCCCCAGGTCCTGACAGACTACCTCTGGAGTTCTATAAGAAATTTTGGGGGGAGTTGGGCACGCTTTTTATGGGCATGCTCCGGGAGGTGCTGGAGGGGGGTGGGTGGACCATGTCCCAACAGCTGGCCACCATAACAATTCTCCCCAAGCCAGGTAAGGACCCAAAAAAGTGTGGCTCCTATCACCCTATTTCACTGCTCATGCAGACTATAAAATCATAGCAAAGATCTCGGCAAGGAGACTTGAGGGTATCCTGCCCGGGGTTGTCCATCCAGACCAGAGGGGATTTGTCAACGGCAGACAGGCTAAACACAATTTAAGGCAGGTTTTGAATATCACGTGGTATGGGTCGAAAAGGGGGGGCAGTCCCAGAGGTCTCCTGGCCTTTGACGCAGAGAAGGCCTTTGATCGTGTCGAATGGCCCTTTATGTTTGCTGTATTGAAAAAATGTGGTCTCCATCCATCCTTTTGCCAGTGGGTGACCTGCCTGTATCAAACCTCTGGGCTCAAATACTAACAATACTCTTTTGAATCTCTTCCAGCTCTCCAGAGGTACTCAGGGCTCCTTCTCGCTCCTGCTCTATGTCTCACTATTGAGGTGTTGGCAGCCACTATAAGAAGCCATCAGGAGATCAGAGGCTTTATGATCAAAGGATGGAACATGTTATTTCACTTTTGTAGAGCGATGTCCTGCTGTTCCTGACTGATCCATAAAAAGCTATGCCTGCCTTGACCTCTCTCTCTAACAGCTATGGCCCCCTGTTTAGGCATTAAATTAACTGGAGTAAGAGTGAGTGGCTCCCCCGGGAAGTGTCTGCCAATCAATCTATATCACTGGAGTAGACATAGCCCCCATAACAGTGATAAAATACTGAGAAGGTACAACTTCCTTGCAAATTAACAGAATTGGGTCATATAAATTATAAGCCTCTGGCAGTTAAAATTAAGGAGCAATGTGGCAGATGGAAATTACTCCCCCTAATACTCTTGGGGAAGGTGAATTTGGTAAAGATGCAAATATTGCCTTAGTGTCTTTACCTTTTCCAGGCGTTGCCTGTGGTAGTTCCCTCCTGTTATCTATGATCATTGGAGGGCTCTATAACCTCTCTCCTCTGGGCAAACCGCAGACCCAGAATCAGGAAAGATATCTTATGGTTTCCAATTCAAAGGGGTCTGGCCCTCCCCAATCTGAAAATCCTCGCCCATATGCACAGTTATCACATATTCTGGACTGTCTGGATGAGGGGTGAAAAGATGTGGGCATGGGTACACATGAGTCACAATCCTCCAGGGTCCCCTCTTGCTCAATATCTCTTACCCCTGAGTACTGGGGAGTGGGGTGTGGGAGCAGCCATGGAATCCATCTACCAAAACCACACTTAAATCCTGGAAGCAGGCATTGCAGATTATGGGGGATGTGGGTGGTATGTCACCAGATTGATCCGTTCTTTATAGTCTATGGGAGGATGGAGAGGCCCCTTCTGGTTAAAAGGGCCTGGCTAAGTGAGAGAGGAAGGACTTTTACTCCTCTCACATTTATTTTGGACTGATTCCCTCTTACAATTCTCTGACCTAATACAAACCTATAGGATACACCCTTCTCATTATTTTATATATCTCCAGGTGAACTCCAGGCTGGTTAGGTCCATGAGGTTTGGGGAGGATGGGTCCCCTTTGACTAGAACATCCCTGAAAGAGGTCCTCCAATACTGTAAAACTCATAGAAATGTTAAGCCCCTAAGATCCGTTTATAATGCTCTGGTGGGTGCCCAGCCAGATGTGCTGCAGAAACTGAGAGACAGGTGAGAAGCAGACTTGCAGGGAGATATCTTGTCCAGGGGTGACTGGAATTTGGCTCTGGGGGAGAAGTTTGCCTAGTTCAGTTAATAAAAGACTTAGAGCCATACACTATAATATTATCCATACACCCTACTTCATTCCTGCATTGGCACATAAACTAAACCCTCAGGTTCCTGATCAGTGCCCCAAATGCTCCTTTCAGGGGTGCTCTTTCTTCCACCTGGTATGGGCCTGCCCAAGGGTGCTAGCATTTTGGGAAGAGATCAATTTTCTTCTTAATAAGGCCTTGGACTGATAGTCCACTGGAGCAGTGGATATTCTGCTGGGGTGCACAGAGGAGGTAGTGGCCCAACAAAGCCTCACAACCTCTGAGGAGGTTGACCTTGGTGGTGGGCAAACAGATAGTGGCGCAGAACTGGATGGCCCAATCTCACCTATTATCTCTCAGTGGATTAATGCACTGTTGCACAACATGAAAATTAGAACATACTCAGTACAAGGTTATGGGACTTCTTATAGATATGATCAGGTGTGGTCCCGCTTGAAAGGGCCCTTGGTGAATCATAGTTTCCACCCTTCTAATGAAGAAACTTATTGCTGTGACAGTTTACCAATCACGTATTCTATCAGACTGGGAATTATCCTGAGGTGTGACACAAGATAAACATGTCTTCCATTCTAAATTGAGACAAGTGTTTTGTTTCTTCTTTTTTTTCCCCTATTCTTTCTGCTGCATGTGGACGTACTGCCCCTTGGGGGTTGATTCCCTGTATTGGAAGTAGAATTTGTGATACCTGTATTTAATGATTAATTCTTCTTCTGCTGATACCAGCTGCCCAGCATTGGACACCTGAACTACCATCATGTTTGGTCTACAACGGCACCTTGTGCTGTATACCACATGGCAACTTATCCTTTAATTGCCTCCGTGATTCCAAGTACCAGTACCTCGAACCCTGCTCTTGGACCACACATACCAGTAGTACTTATAACACTCCCCCACCACAAGGCCCACCTCCCACCACGCAGACTTCTATCTCCTCCCCGCCTATTGTGGTAGAGGTACTAGCTCTTGCTACAACAGATCAGCTCTTCTATGGTGGCTACTTTCCAGTCCCTAAAAACATCAGATCTACTAGACGGGAGAAAGGCAAGAATTACAAGCTTATAATTAGCACTCTTAGAAAAATCCTACTTATCCTCCTGTTTTGTTCAGGCAACACAGAACTCAACCCTGGCCCCCCAGAAGCTATTGCTTTGCCAGCAGAACTAGCAAATTTAAAAGGAATAAGCTTCTTGCATATTAACGTATGTAGACTCCTTAAAAAGATAACCTTAATACAAACCTGAGTAAATCATACCTCTCCTGACATACTTGTGATTTCCGAAACTTGGCTTAGACCCAGCACTTCAACTGATAGAAGTAAACATACCCAACTATGCCTTGTTCAGAGCTGATAGGCATGCCAGAGGAGGAGGGTAGCTATCTACGACTAAAGACAAATTTTCTGCCTCCTGCTTATCCTCGCATCTGTCGCCAGCGATTTCGAATGCCTGATTCTCAAGGGGTGGATATTGCATGACTACTGCACTCATGTGGGATGCTACAGACCACCGTCTGCTGGTCACAGTCAGCTCAGTATCTCAGTGACATGTTGGGACAGGGCTGCCAGAAACTATTATTTCTGAGACCTCAACTTTGACTGGCTCTCTAACACAGCTGCCCCCTTGCATCCTTCTGTGATGAACATGGGCTGGCGCAACTTATTACTGAACCAACACGCTCAAGCGTGAAGAACCCCAGTAAAGTACACTTTTGGATGTGCTAATGGTGAGCAAACCTCATCTCTTCTCCCACGTTGATGTCTTCTTCTCAGGCGTAGCGACCATTGTTTTATTGTGAGGAGTAAGATCCACAACAACCCAGCACCCATCAGCAAGTTCTCTATGAGAGATCCAGGCGCCTTCAATGAACATGCCTACCTAAGCGAGCTTAAGTACTCCCCTGGTGGCAAGATTTCTACCTGGCCAAAACAATTCGTCAGCTTACAATATCTTCCACAACATTCTATCAAGGGCCCTTAAAAGTATGCTCTTATTAAAGTTCGAACTAGGACCAAAACCTGTAAATGGTTCACCCCTCAGATCAAGTCCTTGCTTCTAGAAAGAGATAAGCTCTGGAAAAAAGCACGCAGACTGAACACTGCAGAGGACTGGAACCAGTTCAGGAGACTACGAAATTTATGTACCAAAACAATCAGAGAATCGAAGGCCACCTTCTTCAAATCAGAACTCAACTCTGCCACAAAGAGCCCAATCAAGCTCTGGAACACAATCAGTGATCTGCTAGGCCACTCCCCAGGAAATTCACTCCCGACCAAGATTACCTCTGGCAACTTGACTATAACCAAAAGATGGATATACTTGCATTCAATAACCACTTTGGTACTGCAGGCATGGCATTTGATAACTCCGCAAACATGCTTGCCGCTCCCAGACTGCCAGCCAACTGCCTGAAACTCCGATAGCTTCGCGTCTTTCTCACTTCAACCTGCCACACTGAAAGAGGTGAGGACCTCTTGCTTCAGTTGGATACTAGAAAAAAGTGCTGCGGCCGACTCCTTGACCCTTACTTCCTAAAATTGCCTACGCGTACTAGCAATACCCGTCACCCACCTTTTTAACTTATCCCTGTCTCAGGGCACCTTACCACCTATATGGAAGACAGCACATGTCATACCACTGTTCAAATCAGGTGACCGTGGCGATCTCAATAACTACAGGCTAATTTCCTTCCTTCCGGTCCTGTCCAAGCTCCTAGAGAAAATTGTAAATGCACAGCTGAGGACTCACCTTGAGTCTAGGGAACTGCTAAATCCTATGCAGTCTGGATTCAGAGCTAAACATAGCACTATCTCAGCCCTGCCAAAGTTACTAACGACTGGCAGCGTAATCTTGAGGCAAAAACTTTATTTGTGCTGTTTTCCTTGATCTAAGCAAGGCTTTCGACACCGTTGACCATAGTCTGCTCCTCTCTGCCCTTCAAACCATAGGTGTGGACCCCTCCTCTGCGTTGGTTCACTGACTATCTTACAGGGCGCCTTCAACAAGTTAAAGCAAAGGAGGCTTGTCCCTTAAAAACTCTGCAAAGGGTACCTCAAGGTTCTATATTAGGGCCCTTACTTTTGCAATCTATATTAATAACATCGACTACTGTATAAAAGAAGCCAACATCCATCTGTTTGCAGATGATACAGTTCTCTACGTAGAGTCGCAACACCTGAAGCTGCCTGCAGCGACCTACAGTCAGAATTCAACCCTTTGCAAAGACAACTCCTCCAAAAAGCTACTCCTTAATGCCAAAAACTAAGCGATGGTCTCTCTCCTTTTATCCGTACAGCTAACCCTGTGTCCAGTGGGACAGTTCCCCAAATTACCACAGTTCTAGGTGAAAACTAGAATTTGTTACAAAATTCAAGTATCTGGGAGTTTGGATAGACCAAAGACTCTCCTTCATTGAACATATCAGGACTTGCTAAAACGACTTGACAAAGGCTTGGACTGTTTTTTAGAATCAACCAATTTCTCACCAGAGATGCCAAGAAACAACTGGTCCAATCCATTTCGTATCATTGGTTGATTCACGCTGACTTCCTCTACAGCCAATGCCCCAACTCTTCATGGCTAAACTGGACACACTCTACCATGGGCACTGAGGGTTTATAACGGGACTCCTCTTGACACACATCACTGCACCCTTATGCGGCAGTGGGATGGACATCACTAAGTTCAGGCTCCACAGAGCCGCTCTCTGGACCTATGAGCCATCTCTAATAAGCTGCCTTATTATATCTCCTGCTGTCTTCCCTGAGTATAATTGGGAAATACGCGTTAAGAAGTTACTCAGCTATTACACTTAAAGTACCCAAAGCAAAATCCCGCTTCGGCAGGGCAGCCATAAGCTTCGTGCTACCTACCTTATGGAACGATCTACAAAAAACCCTCAAATTAAGCACTCTAATCGGTATAAATGCTTTCAAGATGCTTTATTTCCGTACAATCAGAGAAGTATGTAACTGCTTCACCCACTCAGACCCAGTACCGGTGTCTGCACTGGTATATAGCCACGCCTAGACCCAATTTTAAGTACTAACCCCCAGCTTGCTCCTCACCAGCCTAATTGTTCTTTCTCTTATCCCCCTGTCTTATCAACACTAGGTCCATCCATCCCCTTATTCTTCCTTTCCCAACCTCGGATAGGAGCTCACTACCCTGGGTTGTGACATCCTACCATGCCCCGTGCTTTATAACATTCAATCCCGGGCTCACATCCTCCTTTTCTCCATCCACCTTTTCTCCATCCAGCTTTACCAACTCCTTTCTGTGCACCGTGCCTCTAGCCTTTCTCCCCTACTTCCCTCCCTCTCTTCCCTACCTTCACCTCTACTGGTGTACATTTTTATTTTTATTTTTCTTCCTTACATTTCCTCCTGCAACCTTAGATAACCTGCTTTATCTTCCTATAGACACTTCTATGTATGTAAATACCGTGTAATCTGTACAATATCTGTATAATTCTATGTACATATGAGCTTCTTTTTCTTCCTCTCTGTAAAGAGTATTATCTGTATTGCCTTGTAAATACCTGTGTTGACCTGTATATACAATTGTTCATGCTCCACCCAGGTCCATCTTGCAAATGAGCTTCTGCTCAACGATGAACGCCTGGTTAAATAATAAATAAAGACTTGAATTAGTTGTTCCTGAGCCTGTAAATGTGCATGATTATATTTGTATAATGTACTTGTCTGTTCCTGTCTCACGACTTTTCAATATTTACAGTTAAAAAAAAATTATGGTCACTAAACCAGGTCAACAATAATGTGAACCTGACTGTATAATCCAAATCATCCCAACTTGGGGGGGGGGGTGCTTTTGGCACCACAAGTATAGTCTACAGTGCATAATTACCAGTCCTCTAACTGCACTTGCTACCATTAACCACATCCCTGCTCCCCCCCAATGCCTCAAACCCAAACTGCGTCTAAGTTTCTATCCTAACAGCATTTGTGTGCAACAAATCAGCACTTCTTTATCAATTAATTTTGTTTTCCCTGTATAATGAGTGTACCCTTCTGCTGTTATTCCATGTTTTGGTCCTTATGTATTATTTGATCCCTATGTAAGAATGTTCTGTATTTGATCTGTTAGTTGTATGGTGTTATGTATTTATTCACTTGTTCCCTCCTCCCAGGTCACACTGGGAGATGAGCAACTTGTTGTTCAGTGTGCCTTCCTGGTGAAACATTTCAATAAATAAATAAAATAAATAAATAAGTCCAGAGTGGCATTTGCAGCAAATGTAAGAAAGGTTTTAATGTACAACAATATTGTTTAATGTTTTGTTTTTTGATTTGTTCACAGAGGCCTAGCCATCACATGAGAAGAGGGCATTGAGCATCTGTGAAGGGAAGCAGCTGGAACAGATCACAAATGTCAGTATGGGCCAAAATGCATGAGAAGGAGAGGACAGGAGAGGAGAGGAAGCTGGAATCCTAAATCCAGTCCATGCTAGTGCCCCCTCCCACAGCCAAATTAAAATGTTATTCTGCTGACTGGCAAGATGTAGCAGCTGGAGAAAAAATGAAATGCCTGGAAAGGAAGAGTTACACCACTGTGTTGCAGCAAAAATTTTGTGGGCCAAAAGACCCTGAAATGCAGGTGGGGGTAAATAAAAGGTATGCTAAAATCATCAGCAACACTGCCAGCAGCCACCACAACACCACCACCTGGTCAGATGCAGTAGTGTACATTATTACTGCTGATTAGGATATTTTTAATGGGTCTGGTTGACACATTTGTGTAAATAGTTCTTTTGTAAATATTTTTTGTGGCTCATCACTTTTGTTCATAAACATTTCATTGGAAAACAGAATTTGTTTCCTGTGCTAATTGAGGTTTTGAAGTGGGAGTAAGTGGTGGCTGGGTGACAGATGCTTCATGTGCAAATGACAGAAATAGAGTAAGAAAATTCACTGGAGCATAATGAGAGTGGTAACATCTAAAGCACTGAGGGCTGTACAGCAGATACACAAAAGGACCCAGGGAAACCCTTCCTTTCCTTTCACAGTAGTTTGTCACTGTGTATTATTGAATACACAACCATATCCATGGCCTGAACTGCTCTTGTTCTTTGTATCTGTGACAGGGTTGAATAAGGCCCTGTCCCATTTGTTATGCAGAAAGAGTTAAATGCAAGGATCTGATCTATCTTCTCCTTTCTCCTTTTCTGTCTCTTGTCTACCTGGGTGCGCAACCAAATGTTCTTGTGAGTTAGGAACTAATCACTCTGACAGTCTTACAATTCTCTGCCTCTAGCTATCTCTCTATCTTCACTTGCTGTTTCTCTGTTTTTTCCCCCTTGCATATCCACAGTTATAAAAATATATTTGAATCTTTATGTATAACTGGAATCTCTTGGTTTGAAAAAGTATATAGTTATACTGTTGAAATGATTGAAAATAGCTATTTGGAATTTATGGGGTTAACCTAAGATGCAGTTTGAGCTCCTCTTAGGCTTGTTTGCAAACTCTTTTGCAGAGCTTTCAGCAGGAGGCCAGCTGGGTCATTGTTCTATTTTCAAGCTTGCTCTGCAAAGAAGCTGTCAAGAACTCTGATACTTTGTAGGGGAACAGGATGTGTGTTAATGAGCTGAGGTTGCAGAAGTTAATTACCAGGCAAAGACTTATTATAAAAAGAGCAGCAATCTTTTGCTGGGGAGACATTGAATCTTGGAACAAGAGATACCCTCAAATGCAGGACGTTGTTTTCTCTGTTTGTACTGCCTTTGTAAATAGTATACTGAGCAATTTTTATTTTTTATTTTACTATTATTGATAATAATAAAACATTTCTTATGAGTTTTACAACTACTCCTGGTCTTCCTATGCTTCCTGACCTATGTCTCGATGACAGTATCCTGATATGCACTAAAATATAACACTGGAGAAAATAAATTCTTTTGTTGTAGCAGTGAGCACACTACAGATATTTCTTAAACTCAATTTTCACCCCCCAGTAGTTCAAGAGAAGACAGTTATTGTTGTCTTAGCATCTCTGTTCACAGTGTCAAGCCACCAGAATTGGCCACTCAGTATAGGACTCTGAGAAAAGGTTCACCAAAACTGTGATGATTTGTTAATACAGTTTTTATTTTAAATAAAGACACTCTGTGGCAGCACAACATCCCCTCCTCCTGCAGACATTTTGCGCAGTCACAGTACACTTTTGTTTTGAGAAAGTGCACAAGGACTACATAAAATGTTGGCAGATGGAGGGGACATTGTGCTATGATGGAGTATATCTGTTTAAAATAAAAATTGTATAAACACAGTATCAAGGTGTTGGTGAGCCTTTTGTTGAAGTCTGAGACTAAGTGGCCGAGCTATGGTGAACTGAATTTCTCACACTCACCAGACCACAAAGAGTTAAATTTAAATATCCTCAGAGCCTCAGTTAGTTTATACGTCTCTGTTTTGTGCTAGCTATTACTAGAACTGCACAAATGCAGCAGCTAGCAATCACTAAAATATATTTAACCACCACCAATGCGGCACAATCAGAAATAAACTGCACTGAAGTCCATTTACAGCCTTCAGTTTTGCATTTTTCTATGGCTGCTAGCTGTTACAGGACTACAGTATGTAGGGCCCTGCGCAATCTCCATCTACCCCCACACTACAGCAAGTCTTGTACGGCTTGCTAGAGTACAGCAGAAAGCCCAAAATCTAGCACTACAAAAACAATCATGCATATTGATGTCTCTTGTACTTTAACTACAAGCCTGTAGAAAAAAGTATGCCAGCGTGATCCAATTTATAGCAAGATTCGGAGTTAATTTTCTGTATCAAAACTGCAGCAGCATCAGATTACCTTCTCTCTTGAATGCCTCACAAGTTTTGCAGACTGTAAGAGCTTTTAGGGGTCACATGGAGAAGAACGTTACAGTCCTGCAAAATATCCAACATATTCACAGAAAACAAAACTGCTTCACAGAAAAACAATGGAACACAGTTCTGTGGTTTACATTGCAAAGTTAATGCAATGATAGAATTTGGGCACAGCTTCAGAACAGAAAATGGGCCAACAAGATGTCTTAATGTGTAGGGTTTATAGAATAGGCAGGGCTGGGACAGTGAAGTAAATTAGGAGCCAGTTTCTTTGTTTTCTAGTGAGGACTCTCACAGGCCGGTGGACCCTTTGAGCCTGAGGGGCCCCAGTGGTTTGGCGACTCCTGGAATACACCCCGAAAGTGACTGCTAACCGATCGACCAACATAAATTCCATCCTGTGGCTAAACGCTGGAACTGGTGCTCCGGTATGGATTTGGAGGTGCCTTTCTACCATCAATGGAGGGGCTGACTTCTTCAAGCTGGAACTGATTCCCAGATGGACTGTTTCCCAGGCAGTTTCCCCTGTAGCTAAACACCTGAACTGTTTGATTTTGGAGGTGCCTTTCTACCATCAACAGAGGGGCCAACTTTTTCGAACTGGACCTGATTCCCGGGTGGACGGGATGCTAGGAACAGTGGCATCCATGTTTTGCTTCCCAGGTCATCAGAGGAAAAGAACTTGCATGGAGGAGGCATCGCTCAACGGACCATGGTCTTTTTGCAGTTTACTGGTCGGTTTTCTGTTGGGACATCACTTGGTTTATTTTCTACTTTGCGGATACACTAACTTTCCATCTTGGAGGCTACCTTTTGAATAGTCAAAGGGGCTTTTCCACCCTGTGGAGGAGAAGGGTCGTTTTGTACAGGCCATGCCAGTGAGAGAGGCATTGATCCTGCATTGAAGTGTGGGTGAGCCGGTTGTCATCCATATTCTGGTAAACCCCTTTTCTTTTTTGCGTGAGCCCTTTGCCTTCGGAGTTAGTGAGAGAGGCTCTGATTTGGTCTAAGGTGGCTCCCTTTGATTGTGCTCCCCTCAGTTGAATCAGCATTCCTGTACTAACTGCCCAGCTGTGACCAGGGTCAGTGAGAGGGCTCCTGGTCATCCAGTTCTGGATTTTGGAACTTAACTATTTTCTCTTTTGTGGTGACTGTTTACACTCACTCTGTTTCTACCGCACATGTCCTGCGGGGCTCTGTTTTGTTGATTAGTGGCCTGTGAAATTGCTCTCCAGTAATAGGAAATTGAGAGTCTTGTCTCCTTTCCTGCCTTGTGAGGGGTTGCTGGGGGTTTGTGGGGAGGGAGCAAGAACTTAAGTGGTGTGTGATGTGGTTTGTGGTGAGTGATTAGGTGTTTTTCATGTATTAGTTGTGTGTACTGGTGTGAGTAATAGCATTTTTAGCAGGCACAAGTAGTGTGCATTGAGAATTTTGCAGGCAACAGGCTAGCTGTCTGGGATATGCAAGAGTCAGGGTGGACTCGGATTGCCTATAAGGCATCCCAGCTGCTTGACCTGCAGACTTTCACAACCTCCTGTATCAGCTATGACAGTGCATCACTGTCAGGAGGTTGGAGTAGGAGGCTGTATTGGTCAGCTGTGTCCGAGGTGCTGTAGGTGTATCAGAGAGGAGCAGGATAGAAGTGGTTGGGTGCAGGATGCACCAGGTTAGATGGGGCCTGAGAGAGGCCAGACATGTTTGGTCCCTGTCCCCAGAGAACCCACCAGACCAGTGGACAGGTAGTCAGTGGGGCAGCAACGCTTGTCAGTCCCCTTAGAATGGTGCTTTTGCAATGTCAGAGCAATCAGAAATAAGACTGCAATTATAGTGGACTTGATTTCAATGGTTGATCTGGCTTGCATTACAGAGACCTGGGTGGGTGATGATGCTGAGACATTTTTGAGGCTGCCCTCCCAGTACTCTGTAGTGCACTGCCCTAGAGGCGGACAAAGGGCAGGGGACTGCTGTGCACCCAGTGAGAACTACCAGGTCCTTTGAATGTCTGGCCGGTGTGGGGTCTGGGTGCAGGCTGCAGGATTCTCCTGATTTACCATTCCCTGGGGCGGTGGGAGAATTCCTGCAGGAGGTGGTGGTTCATTGGCAGCAAAGTGTTGGAGGCCCCCAGATGTACAGCATTGGGAACTTCAATGTTTGGCCCAACAGCGAATCCTCCAGACTTAGTTCAACCTCCTCCAGATGATGTTCTCTCTGGGCCTGTCACAAAGGTTACCTCTGTGACCCGCTAAGGTGGCCACATGCTGGATATGGTGTTCTCACTGGGGCTTGAGATTAACAACCCCAAGACTGAGAGGTCAGTTGGTCTGATCATTGTAAGGTGGAGTTTCATTCAGAGCCCCCTCGAGAGCCCTCCCCTGTGGAAATTGTCAGCTACAGCCCTTGAGAGGATTGTCCCTGGAGAGATTTCTGGCAGTGGATGATCTATCCAGTGTAGGTATTGCAGGTGCAAAGGGCACGAGTGATGCGGTTGCCACCTATAACAACTTGATGTCCGACGCACTCGATGCCCCTCCACTGGTCCATGTACAACCCAAATCCTCTTACTTGAGGTCCCCTTGGTTTGATAGAGAGCTCGAGATGATAAAGATTGTGGGTTGGAAGTTAGAGCGCTGCTGGTGGAAGACAAGGCTGGAGGAGGATAAACTGGACCTGCGTGATTACTATGGTGAGTATCGGGGTAATCAACCATAAGAAGGCAGAGTTCCTCTCCAGGGAGATTGCTGCATGGAGGAACTGACCAGCTGTGATATTTCGGACTGTAGATAGGCTGCTACACCCAGTCTGTCTACAGCCAAAAAAAGCCTTTTCTGACTTTCTATGTGAAGAGTTTGCTCAGTTCTTCTCTGACAGGTTGTCCTCCATCCAGCAAGGAATTCCACCAGTGAGTCGGATTACGGCCTATAGCAATCACCATGGACATTGCAGAGGCACTCCGCCTGCTTGAAGCGAGTTTAAACCAGTGGAGGAGGCTGAGGTCATTGAGGTTGTTTCCAGGCTGAAGCATACATACTGTGAACTTGACCTGGTGCCGACACATTTCTTGATGGGATGCGTCAGCTCCGTTGGCCCAGTGTTCACCTTGATTGTCCGGTGTTCTCTGTCAGAGGGGATCTTCCCTGACTCCTTGAAAGAGGCACTGGTGAGACTCCTTCTGAAAAAAAAACATCTTTAGACCTTGACATATTAGCAAATTAATAACCTATCTCCAACCTTCCTTTTCTAGGTAAGGTTGTAGAGAAGATTGTGGCGCAACAGCTTGAGGACCACCTTGCAGCCTTTGACATCTATGCGCCACTCCAGTCTGGATTTTGTTGAGGCATAGCGCTGAAAAGATGTTAGTTTGGGTGTAGAATGACCTCCTCAGGGCAAGAGATAGAGGAGAGGGGTCAATTCTCATTCTCCTCGATCTCTCCTCAGCATTTGACACAGTGGACCATGCTGTGCTACTCGACAGTCTCAGAGAGTACTATGAACTTGCTGACACTGTCATCTGCTGGTTTGAGTAATATTTCACAAACTTGAGGCAGCGGGTGGTGATGGGGAATTTCTCTTCCTTCCCAAGCCTCCTGTCCTGTGGAGTACCTCAGGGATCGGTCTTGTCGCCGATTTTGTTCACTGCGTACTTATTGCCCTTGGGAGAGCTCATTAGGAAATACAACGTGGGTTTTCACTGCTATGCAGATGATACCCAGTTGTATCTTGCGTTTGCCCTTGGAACATTCAACACCATGGAAGTGCTTAATAGCTGCATCACTGAGATCACTGACTGGATGTTCTCCAGCTGGTTGCAACTGAATCCTGATAAGATGGAAGTACTGGTGGTGGAGTCGAGCCAAAGACATGATAGGACTGCTTCTGGCATGACAACAGGTTTATTCCTGGTGCCTACGCCACTGAAGGCTTCCTCTTGGGTGTGCAATCTGGGTGTCTTCCTTGATGATGGACTGACATTTGAACCACAGGTGTTACCGTTGTCCAAAGCAGCTTTTACCATCTGAGCAATATCACTAGGATCAAACCCTAGTTCCACCTGAGAACCTTCCTACCTTGGTACAAGTTTGTGACAACGAGGTTGGATTACTATAATGCACTCTATTTCGGGTCTCTGGAGGTACCCTTCACTGGCTGCAGCTAGTGCAAATGCTGCCTCTAGGCTGCTGACAGGATTTTCTAAGTTCTGTCATGTCACCCTGGTATTGCGTGAACTGCACTGGCTGCCAGTCAAGTGGAGGTTCTTCAAGGTGGGCTTGCTCACCTTTAATCCCAACATGGACTTGGCCCTGGCTACCTGTCTGACTTTCTAACACCTACCGCTCCGGTCCACTCCCTCCGTTCTCCTCTAGGGCCTCCTCGCGATTCCAGGATGAGGTCAAAAAGTGCCAGTGACAGGGTTTTCAGCATTGCTGGGCCCATCCTGTGGAATTTGCTACCACCAACTGTTAGGAAGCCCCTTCAGTTGAGGTTTTAAGGCCTGCCTTAAGACTCATTTGTTTGCTCTGGCATTCCCAGACACAGATCTGTAAATTAATTATTATCTGTTTTATAAGTAATGCTTATCTTTCTTTGTTCTTAGCCTGCTGTTTTTTTGTTTTTAACTATATTTATGCACTTATGTATTTATGCACTGTCCTACCTTTTAATGTTTGTATTTGTATGGTGCCCAGAGCCTCCAGGATTGGGCACCTATGAAATAAAGTTGTCTTGCCTTAATGGACACCCAGGTAGGTGTGTATGGCCCATTGGTAAGCATGTGGGTGCATTTCTGATCTCACACTTGTTTTCACAGAACTTGTATATTGTATCAATGTTTGCATATCAAGTTCCCATGAAAAACCTGAGGAATCATAGAATGGCACAATGACATTCCATGACAGAATCCTGACATTATGCTTCTGAGTGAAATATGCATAACTACTGTAGTTGGAATTTTCTGAAGTGCTATGGAATTTAGTTCTCTCAAAATTTGAAAATTCTACACCATACTAAAATCTGCATTTAGATATAGTCTTTGACCCCCATATCATTATGTTGGTCTTAAGTCAGGGAGTTTAGTAGGTAAATAGTGTTTATGAGATGTCTCTTGACAAATCAAGAGTGTCACCTTGTGATTTCTTAATGCTCAAAAACCACAAAACAAAGCTGAGTGGCTCTGAAACACTAAGAAGTTAAAAGATGATGCTGTTGATTAACCAAGAGACATCTTGTCTATTTCTTTTTATTACTCATGCCTTTTTATGTTCACTGTATGCACACGCGCAGTGAACATTTTCTTACGGGAGTGACTTTTGAGGGGTGTGACACTTTCAGCCCAATGCAGAGTGGTCTGCAAGGGGCTCCTCAGTGTCACACCAATCATCAGCCAGGCTGATCATGACAGTATTCTGTCTTGCTGGGCAGAAACTTCATGTATTTCAATGGAAAGGGCTGACCCAGTCATAGGTTGGCTATTTCCTGTGATCTACACAACCCAGCAAGCACAGCTGATCTGTCAAGATCAGCCTGCTGAGGAATTTCACCCTGCAATGAAGAAAACCATCTGTTGATGTTTGTTGCTGGCACCCCTGTAAATGTTTCCACCATGGTTCTCCTCTCAGCACCCACCCCCATTCCACCACAAAATAACACTGACACTAGGGTGCCCAGTCCCCAGTGTTGCCATCTGTGAGGTTTTAAATATGTATATACAGTACAGTACATTCTCGATTAACTTGAAACCCAATTAACGAATCTCTACATTATCCAATTCATTGTGTGTCCCGTGTTTTGCAGTTGAAGTCCAGGCATCATTCAAGGTGTGAATCTCGACTCTATTATCCTGACCACTTCACTGCTTATCGAATTAGTAGCTTGTTAACACATACAATACACTGCTTAAAAGTTGTAAAGTAGATGCAAGCAGGCTAACAGAACTTGGCGTTGTAATGGCTACCAAATGAAAATGGCGTGTGCTTTCGATATTCATCAGAAGCTGAGAGTGCTGTAGTGCCTCAACAATGGGGATCGCACAGTTGATGTGGCTGCAAGATTTCAAATTGTAATACCACTGTATCGCGATATCCGAGCTGCCGAGCTGCCCAAGATAAGCTTGAGAATATGCTGCAACAATGGATTGCCCCAAATGTACCTGCCACAGAAAGACTATGAAAAGGATCAAAGATAAGCGCTCGACAAAGCACTCTATTTGTGGTTTGTCTAAAACAGAGGAAACGCACCCCATCTCTTCTGGACCTATCCTCCAACAAAGGTGCCGTCATACGTCACAGAAATCTGAATGGCATGGATAACAGATTTGGAGCAAGCAAGGATGGCTAAGCCAATTTAAAAAATGACAGAGCATAAGCCAGCTTTCTGTGGCTGATGAGTTGTTATCACCTTCTAATGACAGCATAGCCCCATTCAGAAAAAGCTGCATGAGCTGATGACTGCTGAGGGACCTACCAATGCCCAAATTTACAAATTGACGAAACAGGCCCATATCGGAAAATGTTGCCTGAAAAAACACTAGCCTGTTGGTCAGAGTAGTCGGCACCAGGGTTAAAAAAAAACAAAGAAAGGCTGACTGTTTTAGGGTGTTCAAACATCACAGGTAGCCACCGTCTCAAGCTTCTGGTGACTGGGAAATTTTTGCACCCCAGACATTTCAAACATGTTAATATGCAAACCCTGCCTGTCAGCTACAAAGCACAGAGTAATACCTGAATGAATGCTACCATATTTAAGGATTGGTTCCATTCAGAATTTTCCCCTTCTGCCCACAATCATTTAAGGTAACAAAAGCTCCCACAGAGTGCCTTACTGCTAGACAATGCCGGTTCCCACCCTGATCCAGATCAGCTAATTTCGGCTGATGGAGGAGTTTGCTGTTTTTTCTTACCACCCAACACCACCTCAAAACTACAACCAATGGACCAGGAGATTTTAGCTATACTAAAGAGGTTATACCATGTGAAACTGCTGTCTGTTGTACTTGAGGAAAAAATGAACATCTATCCTTAACAGATGCCATAAAAACTAACAATCAAGGATGCTTGTTAAAGAGCCATGGTCAGAGGTTAGGCAGGAGACAATCGCTTGGTGCTGGGTGAAATCCGAGATGCTGCATAAGCCGCAATCTGAGCCAGTTGTGGTGCAACAAGAAATCGAGGTAAACACTGCAGTTCAGTTACAGCCTAGCAAACAGAGTTTTCACCAGATGCCGTGACATGAGTGGGCACAAATGTGATGAAAACAATGATGGCTAAGGGAACTTACTGATGACAACATGATGGTTGGTGCCTACCAGGTGCCATGGCATGGAGGATGGAAGGAAGATCCTGGGGATCGCAGGAAGGCAAGACAGGAGGGTGAACTGGATGTCATTATCCACCTGGTACTAATGACCTGGTGAATGGGGAGCCAAAGGAAGTTCAGGAAGAGTTTAGGAAATTGGGGAGGGGTCTCAAGCAAGTAGCTACTTCTGTCACCTTCTGGAAGTACTACCTGCGAGAGGCATGGGAGAGCATAAGGGTGCATGCACCAGGAACTTTAACTCATGGTTGAAGAACTGGTGCTGTGAGGAAGGGTTTGGATTCATTGGTGACTGGGGACCCACCTGGAGGAATGGAGGCTTCTTCAAGCCTGATGGCCTGCATCCATCCTGGAGGGAAATCCAAGCACTCAATGATAAGTTTAAATGCTACATGGACAAGCATTTAAACTAGCCAAGGAACCAGTGAACTGGAGGAGTGGATCTCTCTATAAAGCAGTGTGCAAAAGATGGAGATATGTGCTCAAGAGGTGGATAGGCTGAAAAGGGGCAAAATTCAACAGAAGGGCAGGCAGCAGGGAGAACCAGGGATAAAGGACAACCAGGGAAGGGGCAGGAGTAGAATAGCTAAACAGTTTAGGGAGGTCAAATCATGGAAAGCCATGTGTGCCGATGCCAGGAGCCTTAGCAACAAGATGGAGAATCTGGAGGCTGTCATGGTGCAGTTGGACCTGGAAATTGTGGCCATCACAAAAACTTGGTGTAATGATAACCACGACTGGGAGATAGCCATACCCGGCTACAACATATTCAGAAGAGACAGGGCAGGTAGGAAGGGAGTAGGAGTGGTACTTTATGTGAAAAATGACATAAGGGACACAGAGATACAGGAGGAACAAAACAGGGGAGAGATACTGTGGGTTAAGCTGGAAAGGAAAATGGGGCCATTCATCCGTGCAGGTGTAGTCTATAGACCACCAGCCCAGGAGGAAGAAACAGATAGGGAGCTGATGCTAGCCATCCAAAGGATGGCAGACAAGGGTGTGGTAGTGCTGATTGGAGACCTCAATATGCCAGATGTGGACTGGAGCATCCCAGCAGCAGCATCAACTAGGAGCAGATTTATCCTGGACTCCCTTCAAGGTGCCTTCCCCAAGCAACTGGTCATGGAACCAACTCAGCAGAAGGGCAATACTGGACTCTGTGCTCACAAACAGGGACAGTGCGATGGGGGTAACAGTCGGGGAGCACCTGGGGAACAGTGACCACCAATTATTGTGGTTTGAAATCACAGAAGGAGCAGAACCAAACCACACAAAAACTCGTATCCTGGATTTTAGGGGGGGCAGACTCTGGGAAAATGGGGACATGCTTGAAAGAGGCATTAAGGGGAATGGAGCAGAAATCAGGGGTTGAGAAACAGTGGACAGTATTTAAAACGGGGATTACAAGAGCAACAGAATTATGCATTAAGCAGGTTAGCAAGGGGAAAAGGAAGAGGAGGCCGTTATGGTTTTCCAAGGAGGTAGCAGAAAAAGCAAAAGCCAAAAAGATTGAATTCAGACAATACAAAAGACACAGGCAGAAGGGGATAGGGAGAAGTACCAGGAGAAGCAAAGGGAGGCAGGAGGTCAGTAAGGAAGCCAAAGCTCAGACAGAAGAGCACATTGCAAAATCAGTGGGTAAAGGGGACAAAACCTTTTACAGGTACATAAGTGAAAAAAGAAAGGCAAATGGAGGGATAGTGAGATTGAAGGGGGAGGATGGTGGCCACGTGGAGGATGACAACAGTAAAGCTGACACATTGAACAGGTATTTCTGCTCAGTCTTTACTGAGGAAGAGGAGAGTAATGGGTCTGAAGGGAGTACAAGGGGTGGGAATGATGCAGAAATGGACATAAGTCCCTTTACATGGGAAAGGATACTGAAGGAACTGGAAGTAATAAGAGTTGATAAAGCAATGGGGTCAGATGGGTGCACTTAAAGAACTAAGAGAGGTGGTGGCTGAACCTCTGGCAATCCTGTTTAGCTGATCACTGGAAACAGGGGAGGTACCCAAAGACTGGAGGACAGCAGATGTAGTCCCCTCATACAAAAGTGGGAACAAAGAGAAGCGGGGAACTATAGACCAGTCAGCCTCACCTCGGTGTGGGGAAGATCATGGAGCATTACTGAAGGAGAATTGGTGGAACATCTGGTTGTCAATGAACTACGGACCCAAAGCAGCATGACTTCACCAGGGGTCATGTCAGACCAACCTCATAGAATTTTTCGACTGGGTGACTAGGGAGGTGGATCGGGGAGGGCAGTGGACATGGCTTATCTGGACTTCAGCAAGGCTTTTGACACTGTGCCACATAGAAGACTATTATACAAACTGGGGAGTATGGGTGTGGGTAGGACAGTAGTGTGGTGGGTAGGTAACTGGCTGGGCGGCAGAACACAGAGGGTGGTGGTAAATGGCTGTCACTCCACAGAGGGAAGAGTGACCAGTGGGGAACCACAGGGATCAGTGTTGGGACTGGTCCTATTCAACATCTTCATCAGTGACATTGTGCAGGACCTAGAAGGCAGAATTTCCCTGTCCAGTGATGACACAAAGCTCTGTAACAGAGTAGACACACCAGAGGGTGTAGACAGAATGAGAAGCGACCTGCAGAAACCTGAAGAATGGTCAGGGGTTTGGCAGTTGAAATTCAATGCAAAGCTTCTTGTTGCTAGCCTTGCTTGTAGAGCAGAAAGCAGCTAACTAAAAGAAGCTACATTTTCTTATTAATTTAAAACTTATATCTCAGCAGGAGTCAGTGCCTGTTGAGATTAAGTAGACAGACACTTTATTAGAAGTAGAAGGGGTCTTATTTAGGGTTAAAAAAAGAAAGAAAAGAAAGAAAGTCAGTGTGTGTTCTGTGCTGGGAAGGGCACTGTATCAGCTGACTTTGCTAAACCAGTAGGAGGAGAGAGAGCTTAATTGGGGGTGTGGCTTAGACACTATAAAGCAGGTGACTCAAATTACAACTTCCTGTTGCTAGCCTTTTTCTTACTAATTGCCCTCCATCCCACCCTAAGCCAGTTCTACTTTTTATAGCCACAGGATTTGACTGTCAACAGGAACTTCCTGTTTGGCAGTAGGAAGGAAGGATCATAGAGAAACATTGGTTTGTCAACCCTAAAGGAAAAAAGTGGCTCACTCTCCCCCAGCTGCTGGTGGTATGACATTGAGCAAGGAAGAGGAGGCTACTAAAGAAGATAGGAAGTTGCTGTCCCAGAACAGGAAGGGTGAGAGTTGTAAGGAGAGAGAGAGTAAGCATATAGAGAAACAGGAGAGGGGACACAAAATAAGACATGATAGGAGTGGTGCAGTGCAATGGCTGTGGGGTGGCAGTGTTCCGGGAGACATTCTGGAGGCTGCGATGCTGCCCTATTTGCAGGCACTCTCTGGTCTGAGAGAGGAGATTGCCCGTCTCCAGGATGACCTGGCTAGGATTTGTGAAACCTCCTCCCCCACCCAGGGACCACCAGGGCCAATGCCACTACCTCAGAGGTTGCCAAGAAAGAGGAGAGGCTGGACCAGGGTGGGCTCAGGGAGGGAGAGGGTGGTGGAACAGAGTTGCATCCCTCCAGCTGTACCTCTCCACAATTTATTTGTTCTTCTGGTGGATAGTGGTTCCTCTATGGAGGCACCTGCAGTGGAGACCAAGGAGGATGCTGGGAACCTTCACAAAGGAGACCCACAGGAGGGTGGCATGGGACCCCACAGGGGAAGAAAACAACTCCTGGTGGGGGACTTGATCATTAGGGGGGTAGAAATGGGGGAGGAAGGGGAGAGGGATGTAAGGTGCCTTCCTGGCGCCACGGCATGAAGGGATAGGAAGCAAATCCTCAGGATCGTGGGAGAAGCTGCACAAGGGAGGGAGCTGGATGTCATTGTCCATCTAGGGACAAATGACCTGGCTAGGAATGGGATCAGAGCAGTGCAAGAGGAGTTTGTAGAGTTGGGAAGGGGCCTTAGACAAGTAGTGCATACGGTAACCTTCTCGGAGGTGCTGCCTGTCTATGGCAAGGGTGATGCTAGGGCACTCCTCAACAGGGAATTCAATGAGTGGTTGAAAAACTGGTGTGGAGCTCAGGGTTTTGGCTTCATTGGGGACTGGGGAGCCACCTGGAGGGATGCAGACTTATACTGGTGCGATGGTCTGCATCTGTCGAGGGAACCAGGATCCTAGGTGAGAAGGTTTAAATGGCTTCGATGGCAAGCATTTAAACTAGCCAAGGGGAGGCACTGAAAAGGGCAGGGAATCCCAGCCTCCCCCACAAAACATGCATTAGTGAAGTAAACACCAAGTTAGAGAAGTATTAGGGAGCAGGACAGAGGTAAATGTAAAAAAAGACAAAAGCAGTAAGGACAGGAATGGGGCTAAAAGGGGTAAGGCTATCAAAAAGTGGAGGGTGATGAGTACCAATGCCTGTAGTCTGTGTAACAAGCTCCCTAAACTAGTGGCCTTGATGGAAGAGGGTTGCCTGGATATTGTGGCAGTCACAGAAACATGGTACACAGAGAACCATGACTGGGATGTCAACATACCAGGATACACAATCTACAGAAGGGACAGGAGGGTAAAAGAGGAGGAGGAGTAGCTCTCTATGTAAAGGAAGGATCAAAGCAACAGAACTAAAGAGTAAACAGGGAGCAGATGAGGCACTCTGGGTCACCCTGGAGACAGGAAATGGCACCACAATCCACATGGGGGTTGTATACAAACCCCCATCTCAGGGGGAGGGAATGGACAAGGAAATGATAGAAGGCTTCCTTAGAATGGCAGAAAAAGGGGAGATATTGTTGATGGGGGACCTGAATATGCCAGATGTTAACTGGAGCACCTTTGCTGCAGGCACATTCAAGAGTAGGGTCATTCTTGATGCCCTACAGGGGGCATGCCTCAGACAGCTAGAACTGGAGCCCACTTGGGAGGGAGCAATCTTAGACATCGTACTCTCAAATGGGGATGGAGAAAGAATCTCAGATTTAGAAGTGGGTAGCCATCTGGGAACAAGCGACCACCAAACAGTGTGGTTCACGATAAACACAGCCATACAATCAAGCCAAACAAAAGCAAGAGTATTGGACTTTAGGAGGGCTGACTTTGGGAAAATGAGAGAGTGCTTCAGAAAAGCACTAGCAAACAGGCAAGAAGGAGGGGTGGAGGAACAATGGGGAGTAATCAAAACAGCCATCACAGAGGCAACAAGCCTTTGTGTAAAGCAAATCAATAAAACACAATGAAGGAAAAAAAACACTATGGTTCTCAAAAGAGGTGGCAGGGAAGATTAAGGAGAAAAGGACAGCATTCAGGAAATATAAGGAAACACAGAAGGAGCAGGACAGAGAACTTTATCAGTTAAAGCAGAAAGAGGCTGGGAAGGCAGTCAGAATAGCAAAGGCCCAAACCGAGGAAAGAATAGCCAATTCTGTTAAGAAGGGGGATAAGACCTTTTATAGGTACATTAGGGAGCAAAGAAAGACCAAAGGAGGGATACTGAGGCTTAATAAAGGGGAGGGAATGTGGGTAGAGGGTGACAGTGAAAAAGCAGGGATACTGAATGAATATTTCTGCTCAGTATTCACAAAGGAAGAGGAGGGGAGGTACCTAAACCAAACAAGAGAAACACTCTGAAGACAGGGGTCGATACCAGTCCATTTACAGAAGAAAGGGTTCTGAAAGAACTAATAAAATTGAAGGTGGACAAAGCAATGGGGCCTGATGGGATTCACCCAAGAATTCTAAAAGAACTAAGGGTAGAACTAGTGACACCGCTGACTACTCTCTTTAACAAATCATAGGAGGATGGGGTGGTACCCGAAGACTGGAGGAGGGCAGATGTGATTCCTCTTCACAAAAGTGGGAGCAGGACAGAGGCAGGAAAATACAGACCAGTTAGTTTGACCTCAGTGGTAGGGAAAATGATGGAATCACTTCTGAAGGAAAGAATTGTTGAGTACCTAGAGGCCAGTGGTCCACAGGACCCAAGGCAGCATGGATTCATGATGGGAAGGTCATGTCAGACAAATCTAATAGATTTCTTTGACTGGGTGACCAAAGTAGTAGACCAGGGAGGGGCTGTGGACGTGGCCTACCTAGATTTTAGCAAGGCATTTGATACAGTCTCACACAAAAGATTAATACACAAGTTAGCCAGCCTTGGAGTGGGTCCCAAGGTGGTAGCCTGGATAAAAAATTGGCTAGACAACAGGACGCAAAGGGTAGTAGTAAGTGGAGTACACAGTGAAGAAAGGAGGGTTACTAGCGGAGTACCACAGGGTTCAGTACTGGGACCGGTCCTTTTTAATGTCTTTATAAGTGACATTGCAGAGGAACTGGAAGGAAAAGTATGTCTCTTTGCAGACGACACAAAGATCTGCAACAGGGTTGATACACAAGATGGAGTGGAAAGGATGAGAAGGGACTTGGCAAGGTTGGAGGAATGGTCAAATGTATGGCAGCTCAGATTCAATGCAAAGAAGTGCAAGATAATGCACATGGAAACAAAACCCATGGGAAGAGTACACAATGGGGGTGAGATACTGACAACAGTAAAATGGAAAGGAACCTGGGGTAATTATATCAGATGACCTAAAGGTGGGAAAGCAATGTGAGAAGGCAGTAAGGAAGGCTGGGGGATACTGGGATGCATAGGAAGAGGCATCAATAGTAGAAAACAGGAAGTTGTTATCCCTCTGAACAGACAGTTGGTGAGACCCCATCTGGAGTACTGTATGCAGTTCTGGAGACCCCATCTCAAGAAAGACATAGACAGAGTGGAGACTGTCCAGAGGAGGCAACAAAATGGTGCAGGTCTGCACCAGAAGACATATGAAGAAAGACTAAAGGAGCTTAATATGTATACCTTGAGGAAAGAAGGAGAGAGGGACATGATAGAAACTTTCAAGTACCTCAAGGGAATCAACAAGTCCAAGAGGGTAGCATCTTTCAGAAAAGAGATGTGCAAGAATGCAAAGGCAAATTTAGAGAGAGGGGGGACGGCTCAGAGGTAATGTGAGGAAGTATTTTTTCACAGAGAGGGTTGTGGATGCATGGAACAGCCTCCCTGAGGAGGTCGTGAAGTCAAGAACAGTGGGGGAATTCAAGAATGCATGGGACAGACATAAGGCAGTCCTAGTGGGGTGGTAGGAGGAAGTAAGCTGTTGGTTAACTAGGATCTGCAGCTTATCTGTTAGGTAGGAAAATGGGCAGACTGGGTGGGCCAAGTGGTCCTTATCTGCCGTCAAATTCTATGTTTCTAAGTGCAAGATAATGCATATGGGGCACAAAAACCATGGCACAATATATCAGTTGGGGGGTGAGGATATAGCATGCACCAAGCAGGAAAGGAATCTTGGGGTTATCATCTCTGATGACCTCAAGGTAGGGAAACAGTGAGACAAGGCAGCAGGTAAAGCAAATAGGATGCTGGGATGCATAGGCAGGGACATCAACAGCAGGAAAAGGGAGGTCATAATTCCACTATACAAGACACTAATGAGGCCCCACCTGAAGTACAGTGTACAGTTCTGAAAACCTTACTTACGTAAGGACATAGGGTAGAGAAGGTTCAGAGGAGGAAAACAAAAATGGTACATGGATTGCATCACAAGTCCTATGATGACAGACTGAAGGACTTGAATATGTACTCCCTGGAGGAGAGGAGGGAGAGAGGGGATATGATAGAGACATACAAGTATCTTACAGGGAGGAATAGGGTGCAGGAATACACTATTTTTAAGTGAAAAAGATGTTCCTGGACTAGAGGGCATAGGATGAAGTTGGAGGGAGGATGATTCAGAGGAAACATGAGGAAGACTTTCTTCACAGAATGGGTAGTGGACAAGTGGAACACTCTGCCAGAGGAAGTGGGAGGGGCTGAAACAATCACATGATTTAAGAATGCATGGGATAGACATAAAGGAATTCTGGAGGTCAGGGGTAAGGGGCAACAGTCTTCTAGGAAAACATAAAGTGAACTTACAAGCTCAAATGGGCAGACTGGGTGGGCTGAAGGCCCTTATCTGCTGACACTGTCTATGTATCTATGTAATGAACATTGTCCAGAACATACCTGATGTCATAAAGGTGACCGAGGACGAGGAAGATGACAGAAACCAAGTTCTTACTGTCCAGGTACCAACTGCCTCTGAAGCTGAGGAGGCTTTTAACAAATGTTTACAATGACTCGAAAGCCAGGACAACACATACTACCTGCACACCTTATTTTGTTACATAAGTTGCGAATGCAGGCTGTTGAAAAAATGAACAAATCTAAAAAACAGTCTGCTATCACAGAATTTATTAGTGTTCTATAACTGGCTAAAATGCACTGGTAATTGCGCATTTTATGAACTGCTGGCATCGATTGCATTGCATCTATATAATGTCGCCACACTCTGTATGCACTTTATATGTACTGTACTATACTAACCTATTAAATTCGTACTGCTGTGTGAATCGTTACACAAGATTTTATTTTTTAAAGCTTAAATACAATAAATTTGATGCCTTTACATTGCCTAACTGTCTTCATTTGTAATGTAGTACAGCCACTCCTATTTAGTGCAGCTGCACCCATTAAAATTAGTGTTCACTTGATTATCCGAACACCTGATTATCCGAAATAAATTGATGTCCCCCCATCAATTCAGATAATTGGGGTTATACTGTATAGCCTGTAAAAAGAAAACCATCCATCGATGTCTGTTGCTGGCATCCCTGTAATTGGTTCCCCCACCAGACCCTCCCACTCAGCACCCACCCACCCTCCACAAACATAACACTGACATGGGGGGTTCCCAATCCCCCAGTGTTACCACCTCATGTTTTTGTTTTTTTTTAATATATGTATATACCGTATAGCCTGTAACAAAGAAAACTGTCCATCAATGTCTGTTGCTGGCGCCACTGTAACTGTCCCCCCAACTGACCTTCCCTCCCAGCACCCCCACCCCAACCCCACACACACACACACACACATAACACTGACACTGGGGGTTCCCAATTTCCCAGTGTCGCCACCTCAAAGTTTTTTTTTTTTTATATCTACGTATAGCCTGTAAAAAAGAAAACCATTCATCGATGTCTGTTGCTGGTGCCCCTGTAACTATCGTCCCCACTGACCCTCCCTCTCAGTACACACCACCCCACAACCCCCCTGCAAACATAACACCAACACTGGGGGTACCCAATTCTCTAGTGTCACCATCTGAAATAAAAGAAACTGTCCCTTGTCTTTTGTTTTTATTTTAAACCCTGTAAAAAAGAAAACCATCCATCGATTTCTGTTGCACCATGAGTTCCTCCACCCGGCCCTCCCATTCAGATCGCACCACCCACCCACCCAAGCCCTTACTTTCCACCAGGGTCCGACACCATAATCCTCCCTGGACTGCAGGCACATCTTCACTCTTCAATGCCGGAAAAAGGAAATCAGGTATGCAGTTCAATGTATTTCAGTGGGGTTTTGAACTCAGTGGCATACGTTGGCTATTTTTTAATATGTTTGCCCCTAATTTCCAGCATGCCTTTTTTGGAACCCCACCTCATGAACAATGGCAGTGAAATTAGGCAAATCTGTCTCAAAAGGTGATTTCGCAGTTGCTGAGCAAAATCACCTTTTGGGCAGGAGCTGAATATTTTCTCCACCCTCATTCATGAGGTAGGGTCATAAGAAGGCTATGTTGAAAATCTGGCATACAAATATTAAAGAAACAACAAAGTTATGAGCCTATGTTGAAATCTATGAACGCAGGCTTGTAACTTTGCTAATTTTCAATATTTTGACCCCAGAGTTTCAACATAGCCTTTTCTTCACAGCACCTCATGAATGTGACAGCTGCTGTTTTTAAAATCTTGGCCAAAATGTGTTTTCGCATTCTGAAAGGTGATTTTGCAGTCGCTGCACAAAATCATCTTTCAGGCAGGAGTTGAAGATTTCCTCTGCACTTGTTCATGAGATGGGGTCATAAGAAGGCTATGTTAAATTTGGGGCAAAAATATTAAAAAATAACAAAGTTAAGACCCTAAGTTTCAATTTTTCAACACACACTCCTAACTGTGGCAATTTTCAATATTTTGACCTTAACTTTTCAACACAGCCTTTTTTTGACACTACCTCAAGAACATAACAGCTGTCATTTCTCAAATCCTACCCAAAATGTGTTTTAACACTTGTGGCACAAAATTACATTTCAGCCGTTGTTTTATAAATGACACCTGTCATGATCAGAAGGAATTGTCTTAAAAAGATTATGTTGAAAATTTGGGGTAAAAATAGGAAAAAAACAACTAAGTTATGAGGAAACAAATTGTTCCAACATTTACTCATCACTTTTATTTTTTGCAGATTTTGGCCCTCAATGTTCAACATATCCCTTGTGTTACCCCACCTTCTGAACATGGCAGGTGTCATTTTTTTAAATCCCCTCCAAAATTTGTTGCCACAGTTACACAGCGAAATCACTTTTCAGATGGGATTTTAAAAATTCCACATGTCTTGATAATAATGTAAGGTCATAAAAAGACTGTTGGACATTTGGGGTCAAAATGTGGGAGCCCACTGAAAAGTAGATATTGCCTCACAGCTGCCCTATCCTGCGTAATTGCAATCTAACAATGTGTCTACTTTATCATGTGACAGTGCTCATCCTTCTGTACAACAAACTTCTTTGGGACCGATTTGAGAACTCCTATTACCGAGCTGAATCATCTGTGAGGGGCGGTAACAGTGTCCATGCAACAGAAAGAGGAGGGGCAGGATTCTATTTAAAACTCGCGCTGCCACTGCATGAGACAGGTACGCCAGCCAGCATTAAGATCTGCTGCCGAACAGACATTCGAATCAGTAACTGTATTCTACCTGTCTGCTTTATCGTGTGCCAGTGCTCATTCTTCTGTGCAACAAACATCTTTGGGACTGATTTGAGAACTCCTGTTACTGAGCTGAATCAGCTGAGAGGGGCAGTAACAGTGTCCACGCAACTGAAGGAGGAGGGATAGAATTCTAAATCTCGTGCTGCCACTGCGCGAGTACGGTAGCATGAGTGTGAAAAGCGCCACTCAGCAGAGAAATGCTGGACTGGAAGCTGTTAGTAGATTGTTATTGGTAACATAAATACGTCTATTTATTGGGCTTAGATCGTTAGACTATTTTCAGTATAGAAATCATTACTGTTGTTATATATTTGACAGCTTTGGATACAGTGAGTCTACTCAACTTGGAGTTTGTAAGGAAATTAATAGTTTGGTGGGGGGGTTGCTTCTGAGCCAATATTATCTTGATATTAAGCAGTTTTAGTTTGGTTTAAAATGGGTGGGTATCATGTTGGGAAAACAAAGGGGGCCTTATGTGGGATTATTCTGGCGCTTACAGCATTGGAATGGAGTTTGGTGAGGTTAAGTGCTGATAGAAATGAAAGTATTAGGGGACACCAGCATCAACCATGCTATGAGTGTAACTTCTGTTTTTCAAATAGCTTACAAAATTTGACCAAATTGATATCTGTAAATATTAAGCACTTTGGTACCTTAACTAAAAAGGATATGTATTGTATTGGATACTGTTTTAAATCATTAACTATAATGCCTCCTTTTTTGTTCATTATGTTACTGAATCTGTCAAGTGATGTTGAGCTTAATCCAGGTCCTTTGACAAATTGGAATTTGTCATCACATACCATTCAGAAAGTAAAAGGCCTACGGATAATACATCTGAATGCCTGTAGTGTTAATTCAAAAAACAGGAATTGGAGGCCTTTGTGGCTCAGCATTGCCCAGACATATTCTGTATTTATTTATTTAGTTTTTGTCAACTGGGTTAGGTACGCTAGCCGAAGTTGACTATTTTCAGGTATGACCCAGCAGAATACATACATAAAATGAGATGAGATTATACAATACACAGTATATAGTACAGGTACATAGTATATAGTACAGGTAGGTTAGAATACAGATCAAGTCAGACAGTATAACAAAGTCCTGGTTCAAACCATCACTAGACAGTAGACTCTTATCAGATTGATGGTTATAAATTATTACTCAAGGACAGAAGTAGTAAAAAGAAAGGGGGAGGAATATTAATTTATTTTAAAGAAAGTTTAGATGTGTTTAAAAACCCCATAAATTGGTGCTCTCAATCTGAGTGTGAATTACTCCAATTTTATATCATTCTTGGTGGCTGTTACAAGCTTAAGGTTTGCACAGTTTACAATCCTCCCAAAACAGCTAGTAGGGGTCTAGCTGATTTATTAAGTTTTTTATGTTCTGAAGGTAGATCTGGGGACCTTTTGGTCCTTGGCGATGTTAATATAAATTGGTCTCCTGATGATAACCCAGCACTTGAATCACTTATAATTAATGCAGGGCTTGTGCAGGTAGTTTCTACCTATACTAAAATGAATATGGTAAGCAATAAGCATACCACTATTGATTGGATTCTTACCAATAATTATTCTAAAATAGCGGCTGTGGGTACTCTCCCTGATGTTGTGAGTGATCATCTTGCATTTTTTTGTGTATGGAGGTGTAATATATCAAAACCTCCTCCTAGATTTATATTGTTTAGGAAATTTCCATCAGTGATCTCAGAGGATTTGGCTGAAGATTTAAATAATATAGATTGGACTTACCTAGATGCCATCCCTGAGGTAAACTGTGTAGTGGATTATTTTAATAAAACTTTAGCTGATGTACAGAATAGATTTTTTCCTTTAAAGACTCATAGGGTTAGAGGCATAATAAATAAATGGATAATGCCAGATTTATTTAAATGTATGAAAGAGAGAGATATTCTGCCTGGAGGCTTTATAAAAACCAAAAAAACAGACCAAAGTTTTAATAATTATCAGCGTTTATGCAATCTATGTAAGGCTAAAATAACATTGTGCAAGTCAGAGTTTTATCAAACTAAAAAGCAGAATAATTTGAATAACGCTAAGCAATTTTGGTCTGCTATTAAGGAGTTGACTGCCCCAAAGGTTAGTGCTGTATCAAATCAGATGAATGTTGATGGGAATCTTATGTCTGATTTATCTATTATTGCGGAAGCCTTTTTGACTAAATTTACTGATTTTTAAACTTGTACTATGTATATTTCCTCCTCACACTCTCAGGGTCACTCA
Source organism: Neoceratodus forsteri (assembly GCA_016271365.2). Taxonomy (NCBI): domain Eukaryota; kingdom Metazoa; phylum Chordata; order Ceratodontiformes; family Ceratodontidae; genus Neoceratodus; species Neoceratodus forsteri. Next base: position 790,294,014 of record CM028132.1, read on the forward strand.
TGTTTCAAAGAGAATTCTCTTTCTTTTTATTTTCGGCAAGTTAGGCCTAGCGAGGTCTTGAGATTATTAAAACAATTGTCTGTAAATAAAAGTACTGGACCAGGTGAACTTGAAGTAAGGTTCTTAAGACTTGAAGCTGAGTATATATGTTCCATTAACTAACATTTTCAATCTCTCTTTGAATACGGGTAAATTTCCACTTTCTTGGAAAAGTACAGTCATAAAACCTATGTACAAGGGTGGATTAGTAAATGAGTTGGATGGTTATCATCCCATTTCTCTGCTTCCTGTTTCGGGAAAAATGCTTGAAAAAAGTGTGACTCATCAAATGGTGGAGTTCCTTGACTACACAGGCCTCCGATCCCCGGCACAGCATGGCTTTCGTAAACATCATGGTACAGGTACAACCGTTGCCAGATTCATGGATTGTGTTGGTAGAGCACTGGATAGTGATAAGCTCATTGAAGCTGCATTTGTGGATCTGTCCAGGGCCTTTGACTTGGTAGACCATTGCTTGTTGCTCCGGGGGTTAAAGGATCTCGGAGTCAGGGGCTGCCTATTGAGATGGTTTGGTAGTTATTTAATTGAGTGTCCATTGCAAGCTAGCTATCAAGGAGTCCAGTCCAGAAGTAAAATGATGAAGGTGGGGGTACTCCAGGGTTCCATCCTGGGACCCCTACTTTTTTCTGTGTTTATTGATAATTTGTCAAATTATCTGGTATCTACTGAGGTTTTGATGTACGTGGATGATATTTTTTATATTAGCTCACCATCAGAGGATGAAATAAAATTAAATCTGACCTCTAACTTTCAGGCACTTGATTTGTGGTTACATTCTCATTGCCTTCTTTTAAACACAAAGAAGACAAAGAGTATGCTTTTTGGATCTAAGTATAGGTTAAATAGATGCAATATTTTGGAGATCGTAAGTTGTGAGGGTGTTATTTTGGAGCAGGTCTTTCAATTTAGGTACTTAGGACTTATTCTAGATCCCTGTCTATCTTATTCATTACATATTAAAACTATTTGTAGAACTATTAATCAAAGGTTGGGGGCTTTGTTTAAGCTGCGAGAGCTATTGTCTAGGGAAGCCAGATTTGCAATAAGTCAAAGTGTATTGTTGTCAATCTTGAATTACAATGCATTCAGATTTGTGAATTTGGCTAAGCCTGATGCTTCATTGTTAACAACAACATTTCATGCTATATGCAGATTTGCATTAAAGCTTCCATATAGAACACAACATTGCAACTTATATTCAGCAACATCTTGGCTTCCCCCGTCTCTATATTGTCAATATTGTTTAAGTTGTTTAGTTTATAACACTCTTGCTTTGGGTAAAGTCTCTCCTCTGTCTTCACTGTTAAACATTAAGATATCTAATAGGGATCTGCGATCCAATGCTTCTGTTATGTTAACTATTCCAAAAACAAAATCTAGATTAGGTCAGCAGGCATTCTCTAATTATGCTCCAGTATACTGGAATAAGATTCCATGCACTTTACAGCATATTGTTGGAAAAAATGCTTTTAAAGCATCAGTGAGACAAAATGTTTTTAAGTTTAGTGGTGTGCACTTGTTACTAATTTATTGCTTATATGGTATCATGTTATGTTTTGTACGATTGTATTGCATTGTATATACATTTTGTATCACATCTTCACTGTAACATAGATTATGGTCCCGGGTCGCATTTGAAAAAGGGCCTTGGCTCATATTGTTCACTTGGTAACAAAAGTTTAAATAAAAATAAAATTAAATAAAATTAAAAATAAATAAAGCAAGACACCACTGAAAATGAGATATGCCGGCCCGCCGGTGCAGCGGTTGGATTTCCGCTTGCAACGCCAGCGACCTGGGTTTGGGAACAGACCCGGGTCACTGGAGGGCCAGCCGGGGGAGATGGATCGAGCGTCCCAGGGACAGCTCTCCTTCTCCGGGGGGAGGGTAGGGGTTTGGTCTGGCACCTGCTGGCTCCTAGCGGAGGCTGGGAGCATTGCAGGATGCACGACCTAGTACCAACTGGGGGAGGAGAAGACGTCGGCGTATGCCATGACGTCACTATGCTGCCCCCAACAGAAAAGCTAGGAAAATTGCTCACTGGCCCTCCAAGATGATGGCTCTCTGTTCCTGGGGGCCTCCAGTGCCTTCCCGGTGCCTCCTGCTCCCCAGCAGCATCCCCGAGCCCTAGACAAAGGATGTGCTGGGGCTGTCCCCCCTCCCCGGTGCTTTCCCCCTCGGAGGAGAGGGACCTGCCCGGTGAAGGGATACACCGGGATATCCCAGGGGTCAGCTGCAATCTGGGGACAAGAGGAGGGCTGGGCAAGGACAGGAGAAGTCTGAGGAACTTGGCGGAGCCTGAAGGAGTGGAGGACCAGCGAGCACGGGTGGAAAAACAGATAATGCAAAAAAAAAAGAAAATGAGATATTACATCTCATCTGCTCCATCCTGGATAAATATATGGCAAATCAGTGTTAGGTAAGTAAGTTTTTCTATTATTTATTTTAACTTGTCTCCAGAAGCTCTGTGTCATTACCAGCAGATGAGAGAGAAGCATTGTGCATTAGACTCATAGTTACAATTACTTTTCTTTCTTTTATACAAAACAATACAAAAGTAATAAGTAACAATAACAGATTGCATTTACATATTACTTTTGTATAAAAAGAAAGAAGTAACTTTAACTGTAAGGTGTATTACATTTTCTAGTACCTTTCCATCCTTGCTAGTAACTGCACAGAGATTCCTGGAACAAGTTTCCAAAAGCAATAGAAATTAATAGAAAAAGTAACTTACCCAACACTTGTAAAAATGTGTATAAGCAAGACCCGGTACAACAGCAATACCAGCAATGAACATTCAGCATTGACAAATGCTTGTTTTCTGTTGTTTTCATAACACGTGCAGGATAGCTTGATAGATATGGCTAATGCCGACTGAGAGTTACAAACTCCTCGCATCATATACACTTAGCAATTTGATTGTGATTGTGAATGGGTTGGAGCACTCCCACAAAGTGAAAAAAGTAGTGACAGTTAAACGAAATCGGTTCCGCTCGCACGCAGTAGTAAGGAAACCCAGAAGGGCACTGGTATGCTTTGCAGAGCACTGCAGTCTTTTCACTTTGGTAGACAAAAAAGTGCTGAGTGAACACAACTGCATAGTAAGGACAGGGAAGGAGATTGGTTAAATAGGATAGAACATGACTTGTGAATAGCTGGGAGAGTGGCAAATCTTTGAACATCTAGTCAGGATGGCTGCTTATAATGGACGAAAGCCAATTATGCAAACAAGTCTGTTATAAGTGACCAACACATACTTGAATGTAACTTATATGACAATGTTTTAGTTGGAACAGGGGTGTTTTGTGTCACTACCTGATAGCATGATCCATCATTACCAGTAGTTGCAGACAGAATGACTTCACATTTTTAAAGATGCTTTAAGAGTTTAGAGGTTGGAATTTTCATACACATATATGCTGCTGCAAGAAAAGACCTCTCTGCTGTATAAGAGATCTTTATGTGCTGCAGCATCTCTTACTCACTTAAATGAGAGGAAAAAAGGCATGATTTGTAATCTTCTTCATATCTGAAGCTTGCCAGTATTAATTCTCACATCTCTGAAGAATTTACAAATTTGCATAACTTCCTAAGGATTTTATATTAGGCATTTACTATTTATACATTATCACCAGATTTTAAATGTAATCAATATTTATATCCCTCTTCCTCTCTTTCATTCCCTTTGTGTGTGTGAGTGTATGCATGCAGGTATATAAGGGATATGACATTGATGAGAGTGAAATATTAGAAATACCTCCATGAGCTGTCACTGAACTCTTCATTGCTCACGAATGCCCAAGTCACCAGTGGTCAATGAAGAGTTCAATGACAATGACTGGAGATCTTTCTACAGTCTCATGAACACCCATGCCATATTCAATTTGTACAACTGGAGTGGATTCCTATTTTTCTGGCAATATGGGGAATTACAGGTCGTGGGTGTATATTTTTTAACAGTAAAACTGCTTTTTTTCCCTGACACTTCATCTGAGGAATCTGTCTGAGAGCTTTGACATAGTCCAGTTGCCATGGTGCTATTTATACCCAACTGGTCAGTTGACTGTGGAGACCCTCCTTTCTGATTGACTGCTGGTTAGGTGATGGGCGTAGCATGTGCAAAGTCCTTACTGCACATGCACAGTGTCAGTTAATGCTCAGACAGCTGCTGGAAGATGTGGCATCATTTGGAATGGATGGCAGTCCATGAAGAGATTGTGGTTTCTGGGCCTGTCTTATAGAAGTAGCTGGTCAGAGATAGACTTTGTTTCCCAGTGGAGGCCTGCAGAGATCACACAGCATCTGCTGCTCAGAGGTGCTCAAAACATGGCAGGGTTCTTCTCTGTGGATTGATCAGGTGGCCGTGAAGATATTGTTTTTTACTTGTTTTGTATCTTTTTTTTGTTGCTGTTACATTGGGACCAGTTTTGACCACCTTTCATGTGGATTACTAGGTGGCCTCACTGAAGAGCGACAATGTTTTCAGAGGACATTTTAAAAGGTGCAGTGATACTGGCTTGCGTTTCTAAGGGTTGGGGTTTTTTTCATCTTTTTTTGGGTGATGGCTAATTTCAAGAACTTTCATTATGGATTATTTGATTACCTAAGGTGATATTCTTACTAGGGAAATTACTAGTTTGGGGCCCCCACAAAAAAAAACATGGATTACAAATACAAATGCTAACAATCTGAAGATGGAACACTTTCATTCTGCACTGGTGAATGGATGCTGAAGGCATTCACAGGCATTGTTACTTGAAAAGAGTGCACTTCAGGAAAAGTTAACTGAAAAGCAGCTTTTTTCGTACTGGTCATTTCTTTCAGAAAACCTGGTTTACACAGGTCACTTAAATAAGCACCATGGCTGCTCTGAAATTGTAGGTTTCTGTTTGATATATGCTGAACAGAACCTTTAGCGTGAAGTGGCTGTGCTCATGAACTTAAAAGCACTCATGCTAAACTGAGAATGCCCTTTCCTAGTGTGATGTTCCCAGCTGGCTAAGATAATAGCTATGATGTACCCAACATGCAAAATAGTACTACTATCTCACTAGCGGCCCATGAGATAATTGTTTTATCTTGGCAAACACAAACCCACACCTGTTGTATAAATATACTGTACATATGTATATAAATATAGATAAACAGTATAGTGTATTCATTGCAAAACATTGCATTAATGTACCAGTTAGAGTTCACTTTTTTTCCAGTTCTGTTATGCTTTATGTTTCTGGTGGAGCTATTCCCTGACTCAGGGCCTCCACGCCTGACACTGGCATCCACCAGTAGCTGCCCGGAACTTGAGGCAAGGGGCTTGCCCCCCACAGTGGGGCCCCTGAAGGAGAGACTGAAATCTACTGTGTTTGGTCCTGGAGCTGGCTGCGGCATTATTAGATGCAGGGTCAGAGGACTTCACTCTGCACAGAGTGCAGGGTTTTCTTCTTGTTGCTACCCCCAAGGCATACTTCCATGCATGCCCTGCAGATGTTTTCCACTGCCTTAACTTCTTCTGTGCAGTCCCAGCTTGGTGTACTCCCAGTCTCCACTGGGTGTCACCCAAATGCCAGGCACCATGAACTCTCTCTCCCCACAGAAGTGGTGAGCAGTCCCTGTGACACTCATCCAACCTCCCTCCAGCTGGGCCTCTAGTGCACTGGGCTTGTCCATGAAAGTACAGTTACGTAAGAACTTACCGTAACAGTAGATCTTCGAGAACAGCTCTTGCAGCAGGTTACACCATTAGGACTGAAGCCGGCAGGCACCAGGACCCCACGGAAATTTTCTAGCTAGCAGTATTCAACGGGGACCGCCCCCGACATCGGTCCCACCCCTGACGTCAGGCATCTTATAAAAGGGGGTGGTCCCCCAGAATCCCGTTCTCCCTCCGGAGACTCCAAACCACTAGATGACATCAGAAGAGGAGACTGAGGATCTGCCATCAAAAGGTAATCATAGTGGTGTTAGAAACACCGAATCCTAGGAGAAGAATATCAGAACAACTCAACTTCCAGAGGGGATGGTGGGAGGGAAACTACCTGCTGCAAGAGCTGTTCTCGAAGATCTACTGTTACGGTAAGTTCTTACGGAACTGTACTATCTTACTTCGAGAAACAGCCCTTGCAGCAGGTTACACCATTAGGACTGATTCCCAAGCAATATTGGAAATCCTTCACAGTTGGGAGGAGGCTAGGTAGAGACCACGAGTTGGACCAAAGCCTAGGATAGTAGTCCCTGAAGGACTGCTAGACCAAAACCTGCTCTTTGCTTCAATGCAACGACCAGGCTATAATGCCTGATAAAGGTGTGCACAGTGCTCCCAGTAGCTGCTGCACAGATGCCTGAAGTGGACACGTTCTTCATGGCCGCAAAGGAGGTAGCCACCTCCCTTGTGGAATGATCCTTAACCGAGCCCGGTAAGGGTTTGTTATGCTTCTGGTAACAGAATGTGATACAATGGATGAGCCACCTGGACAGTGATTGTTTAGAAACTGGAGCTACCATCATCCTGTGGGTGAAGGAGATGAAAAGCTGGTCAGATTTTCATTGGTGTCTGGTTCTGGTCAGGTAATATCTAAGACACCTATGCACATCTAAAGTGTGCAACAGGGCCTCTCCTCTGTTAGAATATTTAAGAAAGTACACTGGTAAATTTATGTCCTGATTAAGGGTGAGAGCTGAGACCACCTTAGGTAGAAACTTAGGATTTGTCCATAGGGACACCCTGTCCTGATGAAAAACCAAATAAGGTTCTTTGCACATCAGTGCATGAAGTTCAGAAATTCTTCTGGTTGAAGTAACGGCAACTAAAAATAATGTCTTCCAAGTAAGAAGACGTAGCTCGTAATCTGCGGCTGGTTCAAAAGGTGGCAGTGTAAGCTGCTCCAGGACAAAAGGTAAATCCCATGGAGGAATAGGATCCTTAATCGGGGGTCTAAGGTAGAGAACACCCCTCAGGAAGGCTCGTGCTGTGTCCAACTGAGTTATGGAACGTTGACCTATTGGTGTGTGATAGGCTGAGATGGCACAAAGGTGTACTTTGATAGAGGAGTAGGCCAAGCCTGTCTGAAAGAGAGACAGGAGGTAGTCCAGGACCGACCTTTCTGGATAATCCACTGGGGGAAAACCCTGTGCCTGAAACCAGAGACAAAATCTGCGCCATTTCATGGCGTAAGTAGCGTGAGTGGCTGGTTTTCTAGCAGCTGCTAGAATATCTGCTACCTCTTGCAAGACCCTGTATCACATGATAGCTATGTCTCTAGGAGCCAGGCGTGCAGGTTCAGGGATCAAAGGTCCGGGTGGACCAAAGAGCCTGCCTCCTGGGACAATAAGTGAGAGCTGATTGGCAGAGGCACTGGAGGTTCTCAGGACAGCTGGTGTAGCAAAGGGAACCAAATCTGTCTGGGCCAAAATGGCGCAATAAATATCAGTGTCACTTGCTCTCTCTGCAAAGTTTCAAAAGGACCCTCTGGATCAAAGGGAAAGGAGGAAACACGTAGAGGAATCCACCCATCCAGGAGAGGACAACGCGCCTCACCAGAAAACAGCAGGCCCTGGATCTAGTGAGCAGAAATTGGGCAGTTTTGCATTCTATGGGGACTCGAAAAGGTCTAACTCTGGTGTGCCCCATCTGTGAAACAGATCCTCTATTACCTCCTGGAGTAGTTCCCACTCGTGGACTCTGGCCTGAGAGCGGCTTAGGCTGTCTGCTATGACGTTGACCACTCCTGGGACATGAACAGCAATGAGGTTTGCGCCATGTTGTATTACCCAATCCCACACCCTCATGGCCTCCCTGCAAAGTGGGTAGGAATGGGTGCCTCTTTGTTTGTTGAGGTAATACATCACCACGGTATTGTCTGTTTGTAACAGAAGAGTACCCAGTAGGATCTCTGACTGGAAAGCTTGCAGGGCGTAAAGAACTGCTCTCATTTCCAAGATATGTATGTGGAGATGAGCTTCCTGGGCTGTCCATGAGTCCTGAGACCTGACCCCGTCGAGGTATGATCCCCAACTGAGCCCTGAGGCATTCATGAAGAGCACAATCGGAGACAGCGCGATAAAGGGGACCCCCGCCAACCGATTCTTTGAGTCTAGCCACCATTGCCACTCCCAGATTACGGCATTCATGATCTAGATTGGGAGCTGCAAATGGTCTTGCTTCTGATCCCATTGAACCCATAACATCCACTGGGTCACCCGCATGTGGAGACGGGCTAGTGGGACTGTTGCAATGGCTGCAGCCATAAATCCGAGCAGGCAAAGGACCAGCATGGCTGGGATGGTCTTCTTTGCCAAAATGTCCCTGATGAGGGATCTGATGTGTTCTGCTCGGTCCTGGGGCAGAAAAGCTTTCCCTTGGATGGTGTCTGGAACTGCGCCTATGAACTGCAGATTCTGTGATGGAACAAGGTGTGACTTCTCCTGATTGATAATGACGCCCAACATCTCGAACAGAGACTGATTACAATGAATGGAGGACATCAGGGCCTCCCAAGAGGGTGCCATGAGAAGCCAGTCATCCAGGTAGGGGAACGCATAGTGGCCTTGTCTCCTCAGAGCCGCCGCTACGACTGCCATGCACTTCAAAACACCCGAGGTGCTGATGACAGTCCGAAAGAGAGGGCTCAGAACTGATACTGGCGACCTAGAAATTCGAAGCTCAAGAACTTCCTGTGTGCTCGAGCAATGGGTATGTGCAGGTAAGCGTCCTGCATGTCCAGGCGCTTAGAAATGTTTCTGCTTGAGCATGGGTATCAGACCGAAGGTCACCACGCGGAAGCGTTTGTAGAGGACAGAAGCATTGAGATCGCTGAGATCCAGTATCGGACGGAGGTCCCCTGTCTTTTTGGGAACCAGAAAGAAGTGGGAATAGTAACCTGCACCTCTCTGGTCCCTCGGTACATGCTCTATAGCTTACTTTCCTAGAAGCGTGAGCACCTCCTGCTGTAAGAGCAGTGTGTGGTGACCCAAATAATGGGAAAGCAGGGGAGGTCTTGACAGTGGGTAGCCAAGGAATTCTATAAAGTGATCTCTCTTAACCATTTGAAGTACCCACCAGTTGGTAATCAACTGCCACCCTGAAAAGTGGCGAGCGATGCGACCCCCAACCTTTTCTGCCCATTGATCCAGAGGAGGGGTGGGGGCTGGGAAGGAGTCATGCTGTGGCAGCATTAGTTCCCGCAGGCTGGGCCAGTTTGGTGTATCGCTGACCTCTGCCTGAGGAAGATTTGGACAGGGCTTTATGATGGAAAGTGCCCCTTCGTTGCTGGCCGGAATGTGGCTGCTGTCGTTGTTGCCGGCCATGAAAATGGCTCTGGTTCCTGTAAAAGGAACCATGTTTGGATCTGTACATGGCCTGCACAGATCTTACTGCCTTCCCAGCGTCCTGAAGCTTGGTGATAACTTTTTCTGAGTATTCCCCAAACAGGACTTCACCATTGTACGGGACGTCAAGAATATTTTTCTGTACATCTGGGGTAAAACCAGAGACACGGAGCCAGGAGGCCCGGAGCACAGACGCCTCGGCTAGTGCCGCCAAGACAAGTCCAGAATCAGACAGGGCTCATAACACTTGGGTCCCCACATCTGACCCTATGCGGAGGAGGTTTAAGAGCTCCGCCTTCTGATTGCCATCCAGTAGCTTATCAACTAGGTCCTGACCCTGTTCCCACAGGGCATTCTGAAACTGAACCATATGAGACAGATAGTTCAGGGACCTGATGGAGCATGTAGCCGCCGCATACAAGCGCCTCCCCAGGGCATCCAACTGCTTGAATTCCTGGTCCGGTGGCTATGTGCTCATATGCTGTGGTCATTGGGACCTGTCATGAGAGGCCATAATGACCAAGGAGTCAGCCAGAGGTTGTTGCGTCAAGTACTGGTCTTCTTTTGGGGCCTTGTACAGGCGGTCAGCTTTCTTTGGCACAGCGGGGGTGGAGTGCAGATGCTTCCACGGAGCCTTGGTGACGTCCGCGAAAGTGTCCACCGAGGGTGGCACTACCACAGGCTTAGGATCTTTCTGCCAAAGGTATCGAGCAAGGTGCTATCTCTCGGGGTTGAGATCTTCCAAATCCCATCCCATGTTCTCCTGGATGTGCCTCACAATCTCAGAAAAGGATGGATCATCTGGAGGTGACCTGGACAGGTCTTGTGGGTCAGGTGATGGGATGCTGAGTGGAGAAAGAGACCTGGAGGTGTCCGATGTATCCAGTCTAGAATCCTCCCCTGGCAGAGTATACCGTCAACGTCTGGGTCACTTGGGGCTGGGAGACCCTGAGGGAGCTCTTGAAGGAGGCCTTCTCTGCTCCTTGGATCTTACCCTAGGAGGTAGAGTGTGCTTCTTGGGGTCGGTGGTCATCCTGCTGGCCCCTGCGGTGGAGGAGGGGGAGTAGGAGATGAAAGAGTGGGAGCAGGAGGTTTCACTGGGATCACATCTTTCCTTATTGTGTCCCACCAGAAAGTGAAGAGATCTTTGACCTCTTGGATGTTCATACCCGACGATGGACCTGGTGCCGGTGGTCTGTCGCCGGGGTCGGGCGTCGGGTCTGAAGGCATCTCCGGGATTGGTGAAGGCTCCTGTGGAAGCCCGGCATCCTATTATTGCCCGCCTTGTCCTCAGGGCAACATCAGGTCCTCCTACATGGAGTCCCGCGACTGGTGACCACCGTGACGGGTGCAGTCTTAGGCTCTGGGAATGTGTCACCAACGCCAGCTTTGCCGACGCTCTTCGCTCTGGCAAATGTCTGACCAACGCCTGGTGTTTGGCCAATGATTTTGGTTTCTGCCGAACGCCTGACCAACTTCGGTTGTTTGGGCGACGTGGGGTGTTCAGCCGATGTCGGGTCTGTCATCCGCTTGAGGGATGTCAGGTCCTTATTCTTGCTAGATGAGGGATCCGGACCCCTGGGAGGCTGGGAAACCGATCTGGAGTTGGGGTCCCGGCGTCGGTCTGAGGAAGAAGACTTGTGATGACGGTCTGAAGACTTCAAAGAGGCCCGAGAGGGAGTGGAGGAAGCCGAAGGCCTGGAAGTTTTTATAGGGTGCAAGGAAGCTGAAGTACTGCCTGAAACCTTAACCTTAACCAGAGGGGGCTGAGATTGAGCCCTGGAGGGAGAGCGGTCTGAGCACATGGAGCCTAAGCTGGTGCGTGAGTCTGAGGCCCAGTTAGGGGATCTGGACCTGGCCTTCTCCTGGTGCTTGTCCCGGTGTTTGTGAGCCTTAGAGGTAGATTCACCTCTGGAGGAAGGTTCCTTATCCATATTGTGTAGTTTCTCTTCCAAGAGGAACCCCTGAAGTGCCTTCTGGCAGTGGATCCTGGTGCAACTGCTAAACCCCTGACAGAAGGAGCAGACCTTGGTGTCATGGTCCGGGCCTAAGCACTGCAGGTAGGATGAATTAGGATCCTTGAAGGGGATCTGCTTGCCGCAGGCACACTTGGAAGGATGTCCTTCTGAAGAAGGAGTTGGAGATGAAAACATTTAGTGATTGGTAAAACTGTAAAGTTCTTAGTCGTCGTGTGCTAGAGTGGGACCGTGAGGCCGATGCTGGTGAGTCGACATCAGGAAAAGAACTGGGGATTCTGGGGACCCCCTTTATAAGATGCCTGACGTCAGGGGCGGGAACACTGTCGGTGGCGGTCCCCGCTGAATACTGCTAGCTAGAAAATTTCCGTGGGGTCCTGGTGCCTGCTGGCTTCAGTCCTAATGGTGTAACCTGCTGCAAGAGCTCTTTTCTCGAAGTAAGATCCCAGGTCACCAGCATCGCAAATGGTAGCACTACCACTGTGCCAGTAGGCCAGCTATTAGGGTTCAGCTTAAAGTAACAAAAACAGGTAAACCCCAACTTCTCCCTCCCCCAGGCACCACAAGGACAAGTCCACACAACAACCACAGACAGCCATCATCAGGTAAGGCAAACATACAACTGTTTCCAGATGACACAAATGCAGTAGGTTCATAGGTTCATAGAAAGATACAAACTCGGGAGGCAAAAAATGCCCCTAATGAGCTCGCCACCAAACTTGGTGGAGTAATCCTGATACAGATATGCTGTTTTTTTACTTCCCATGTAGTTATCTAACTGTTTTTTAAAAGATTCAATATTAACGCTCTCCACCACTTTCCTTGGTAAAGCATTCCATTGTATTACAACCCTTTGTGAAAACCATTTAGCCCTTTTTTGTGTTTTACAATTCACCCCTCTTAGTTTATGGCTATGTGATCTTGTTTGTGTCTCAGAGTTATTCCTTATTAGACCTAGAGTTTCAAATAGACACTGGTCGTTAATTGCCTTATATATTGTACATAGATCTCCTCGTATTTGTCTATATTATAGAGGAAAAAGACCTAGATGTTGTAATCTTGATTTGTATGATGGGACCTCAGGCCTCTAATTTTTTTAGTTATTTTCCTTTGTACCCCTTCAACTAATTTTTTTCCCTTTTTTGTAGTTGGTCCACAAAAGGAAGAACAGTATCTAATTGAGTCCTAACCATACTTGCATAAAGTGGTAGGATTACGTTTTGGTCTCTACTCTTTATATGTTTAAGAATACATCCCACAATTTTATGACACTTTTTAACTTTAACCAAAGTACGATTATCAAAGGTCAGATTGTTGTCAACAAAAACCCCCAAATCCTTCTCAGTTGTGGTTACTGCAAGCAAATCATTATTAATTTTGTAGTTGAACTTTTGGTTATTGTATCCAAAGTGCATAACCTTGCATTTTTTGCTCATTAAAGCACAACTTATTTTTAAGTGCCCAGGTACAGATGTCATTTAGTTCTTCCTGGAGCTGGATTACATCTTGTGTATTGTTAACTACACAGCCAAGTTTGCAATCATCTGCATACTTGGCCATCCAGACCTTATTTGATGGTTGCATTGTTGATATTAATAAATTGAACAAAGCAGGGCCCAAAACCGATCCCTGTGAAACTCCACTACCTACCTTGACCCATGGAGATAAATGTCCTCTAACAACGACTCTCTGATAACTGTTTTGTAACCAAGATTTTACCCAATTAATTATGTTAGGGTGAAAGCCTGATGTACACATATAATCTATTATTACCTGATGTGAGACTTTATCAAAAGCCTTGGAAAAATCTAGTAGGACAACATCCACCGGTAACCCCAAGTCAAGGGATGCACTCACATTCTCATAAAAGTTTAACAAGTTTGTCATACATGATCAACACTGAGTAAATCCATGTTGACTTATATCCTGCAAGTTGGTGTTAGAAATGTGTGCCTCAATTCTGGTTAATAAAGTTCTTTCAAATAATTTACCAATAACTGATGTGAGACTAATTGGTCTATAATTAGATACTAATTGTTTATTTCCAGATTTATGTATGGGGGTAACTACAGCTTTATTCCATATTTGAATTGTTTTACCTTGATTAAGAGATGTATTAAACAACATGGTCAGGGGTCCACTTATAGCATTAGCAATTTCTTCTAGAAATCTAGAGTGTATGTTATCTGGTCCTGGTGAAGATTGAGTTTTGAGTTTTTGGAGTAAAGTTCTGACCTCAATCTCAGTAATTGGTGGTATATACTCTTTGTTGTCCTGCTTCAAGGTTATTGATAATGTATAATCTGAAGTAAATATACTAGCAAAATAATTGTTAAATTCAATTGTCATTTCAGATTCATCATTAGTAGGACCCTTATTATTAACAAGTAGTCCAACTGTTGAACTGTTTTTCCTAAGAGAACCAATATAATTGTAGAATGTTTTATAGTTGTCCTTGGTTTTAGATGCTAGTTTAGTTCAAAATTACTTTTAGCTTTTCTGATGTAATGTTTAACTTTTTTTGTTTTTTCCTTATATGCACTCCAAGTACTTGGGGAAGGTTTTTTCATATTTCTTATAATAGGCCTTTTTTTTGTTAATAGCCTTGTTTATGTTTTTGTTTCACCAAGGGGGAATTCTACTTCCTTTATGGTATTTAGGTCTATTTGGTACCCATGTTTTCAAGCAATAGTTAATTTTATCATTTATATTTTCCCAAAGTTGGCCTAAGTCCAGACCTTTAAGTTTGTTTTCCCAGTCCCAGGCATTTAGGTATCTCAATATCGCACCATAATCTGCTTTATTAAAGTCCTTTATTATGGTCACACCATTTTTGATATTATTACATAAGTTTAATCTTACTGTTACCATATTATGGTCACTGTCTCCAAGTGGTGTTTTGATAATCGGTATAGTCATTCTATCCTCTGCATTAGTTAGTTAGTGTTGTTCTGTCGAGTACCTTTAGTAACAATTTGGGTTAAGTTTTGTTCAATGGTAAATTCAATAAATGCTTTTTCTACATAGCCATGTCCTTCCAAATTAGACCAATTTATTTTTGGAAAATTAAAATCTCCCATTAATATATAATTATGTAATGTTTCTATCTTATTTAAGGTTGAGAGTAATTCTATGTCTTCAGTTAAAGTTAAACTAGGGGGTCTACAACACAGAGCCACCACTAGTGATTCATTTTGTAGATTTAATTGAATCCAGATGACTTCTGTTTTATCTCCTAGTACCTCATTTGGGGTTATACTGTGGGCTGTATAGTTATTTGAGATGTACAATGCGACTCCCCCACCTCTGGAGTTACTTCTATTTTTATAAAACTTATTGTAACCCTGTATTTCTGTATCCCAATCCTGGTCAGAAAACCATGTTTCTGTAACTCCACAAATGGTTACATTTTCTTTTACAAGAATACGTTCTAATTCCTCAATTTTTTTTATGAGACTATGTGCATTAACTAATAGAATAGTAATAAATCCAGTATCTTTATTCTTTGGTTTTTCATGGGATTCCGATTTATTGGAGATCTTACTATTATTTTTAGTGTCTCTAACTAATTTTGCAGGTGATATACCAATTTCAGGAGGGCATAGAATAAATTGCCCTCCTCCCAAGTAAGTTAGTTTAAAGTATCAGTAATAAAGTCTATTATATGTTTTGCCAATAAATGACTTCCCCTCTTACTTAATGTAGGCCATCCCAGGAATAAAGTTCTTTGTGGTGGTTAAATTCTTCCCAGTGTGTAATGCATGTTATTTTCTGTCTCAATGACCCTTTTCTCATCCAGTTGTTTACATTTCTAATCTTCAAAGTATGAAAATAGGATGCTTTGGGAATTGGTAGGATTTCAGAAAGTACAGGAACACAGCCTAACTCTAAAAGCTTATTTATAAGTACAACAAAGTCCTTTATTATACTCTCTTCCGAATCTCTAAAGATATTGTTTGCTCCAAGATGTATAATAACAATAGGGTTTGACCCGACATTACTTAATATATTTTCTAACATAATGACTATATCCATCATTTTTGCTCCACCAAAGCTTGATAAGACTCTTGAGATCTTATCGGGATTACACACTGCTCTATCAAGATATTTGAACAATGAGTCACCCAGAACTACTATATCTTGATTAATAGTTTCAATAGTTTGAGATATAGTAGAAGGAATGTTTACTTTGGTATCTGTAGGAGCAGTAGAAGTATTTGGTCCATGTGCTGCAGAGTCATGGTTATCAGTAGATAAGGCATCATATCTGTATCATTACTCAAACATATGAGAGCTTCCCTCTGTTCTTTGGTTAAATTACAATGGAGGGGCCAAATGGAAGATTTGTCACTGAAAAGTGCCATAATTTCTTTTTCTACTATGGTACAAAAACATTCAATGCCATGATTCTTATCTAAAGGGGGACTAAATTTAGATTTAATATTTAATGCTTGTTTTAATTTGCTCTCTTCACTAGTTTGTGTATTTTCTATTCCAAACATTGGTTCTTAGTTTCTATGAATAATCCTACAATTCAATCGTTACAATCAACACCTATTATTGTGTCCAAAAAGGTCAGAAACTTAAAAGATAAATTGGTACATTCACAATTTTCTTATAAGGATACAAATGAAAGTCAGTTACTGCTTGGACCCCTACAACCAGGGATGACTAAATGTGGCAGATGTTCAGTCTGCAATAACACAAGTAAAAAAATCATTTTTAAACATCCATATTCTGGTGAAGAATTTCCGATTAGAGATCATATTAACTGCAACACAGAGGGTGTGATTTATGTGTTGCAGTGTGTATGTGACAAATTGTATGTAGGTCAAACTAAAAGGGCCCTTAAAGTCCATATTTTGGAACATAAGAGTGATATTAGAAATCGAAATGACCAATCTCCAGTAGCCTCTCATTTTAATGAGGCGGGACATTCAGGAGCGTCTTTTAGGTTTTGGGGTCTTGAGACAGTAAAAATACCTCCTAGAGGTGGTAATTATGCACAATTATTAGATAAGGTAGAAATGAAGTGGATTTTTCATTTAAAAACTTTGGATCCAAACATTGGAATGAACGTGGATAGTAACTGGCAGTCATGTTTATAAAAACTTATTAGTTTACTTAATTTGATACATTTGGGTATTGGTTTGCATTTTTACTGTAATTGGTAGATGGTATTAATAGTTTCATACACAACTGTTTAAAATGTTCACATATTCTGTATTGCAATGTTGGGACATAACATTGGAGTGTATTAATTGGTTCATAAAATAAGGGATTTATTAGGTAACAGTTTGGCAAAACTTTTTCTACAAAACTTCTTTAATGGTCATTATGTATAGTTTTAATAAGTTCATATATCTTTTTTCATGATAAGAATTGTAATAGAAGATGGTATTAAACCATAATGTCTGTCATGTTCGATATTGTTTCTCTGTTTTTGAATATATATCTAGCAAGTGTTTAAGTAGCAAATTTCAAAATATTTATGGTAGTTATTTAAGCTATTATATTACAGGGTTTCTTTTTTCGTCTTCTTTCTATTTCACGTGGTATTGGCTTGTGTGGCATCAGTCTCATCCGTTTGTAAGCAGCCTGTTCTCCTGCACACATCCACATTCATTGTGGAGTGTGTTTAGTTGCTTAGCAACGCTCTCACGAGTAGCGAGCGTTTCGGGTAGTGATACGTCACACCCATGGGAGATTCAGGCTGTTTAAGAGGAGAGGCAGCCGAAGAGAAGGGCTACAATGCAGTGGCGTTTTTTGGTATCAGTCGCCATCACGGTTTGGTTTTAAAAGTTAAGTTAATATCGCATAGTTCATGCGCTTCTGTTGAAATTGGCTTGGTAATGGTAACCCTCACTACACGGCATCTGGAAGGTGAGCGATAATTTCTAATGGGGAAATTTACAAGCTTGTAATGATTATGTTTGTTCAAAATAAACGGCAAGGCTTAGATTTGCTTTTTACGTTTTACAGAGTCGTATATAGACAGAAAGTGACAGCAAATCCCATGAGTTTTGACCCTTTTTTGAGGTATGCCAGTTATTTGGGGCAAGTTTAAGTAATCGACTCACGTTATAGTTTGGGATGCAGTCTGCTGCCACACAGGCTTTATCTATATGGTAGTTTAAGCAGTAATCACATTGCTATTTATTATTTTTACAGAATGAACTCTGAAGTTTCAGAATATTTCCACATTTAGAAATCTTTCTGTTCGGGTAGATACACATAAAGAATAGTTTGTAAATAGTTTCAGAAGAAGTGAAATGTATAAATTGAACTAAATGTATTTGTTTTTTTACAATAGATATTGAAGCCCCATGAACAAGCTCATAGGAGCGAAACGTAGGGGTGAAGTCAATGAAAGTAATAAAAAGAATTTAATGTGGAGAAAATGGACTCCGTGTGTTTCTATTTCAACTTAAATAAATGTTTGGCCAGGATCCAGAATTGGATGTCACTGAGCTGGTTAAGACTTAACCCGGACAGGACTGAAGTGCTAGTTATTGCGCCAAGCTGAGGGGGGGAGAAGAGTGGCAACTAATGAGAGGAAACCAGTGCTTTGGTTCAGTTCCTCTAGGCTCTTGGCTGCCACTAAGGTGAAAAATCTGGGGATCATTCTGGACAAGGGGCTGGAATTTGATGCTTAGGTGTCAACAGCAGTCCAGAGTGACTTTTAAAAGCAAAGGAACATAAACCAGATTAAATGCCAGAGACCTGGCAATGCTGGTACATATGTTTGTGTTGTAAAAGTTGGACTACTGTAATGCCCTGTACCTCATGGTCAGTGGAGGAAGCTGTGGCACCTACAGTTGGTGCAGAAGGCAGCTGCTAGGCTGCTGTCCAACTTTTCTAGAACATGTCTTGTCTCCCTGGTACTATGTGAACTGCGCTGGCTGCCAGTAAAGTGGCATATCTCCTTCAAAGTTGGCTTGCTACATGGGTTGGGTCTGGGCTATTTGGAAGATCTCCTGCACAATTACATTTCCGCAAGCCCCCTCCACTCCCCTAAGTGGACATCCTTGTAATACCTAGGGCTAGATTAAAAACTTTGGGGGACAGGGCCTTTGAGGTATAGGAATTTGCTCCAGAGGGCCCTGAGGGAGGGCCCCATTGATGGAGGCTTTTAAGATGGGTGACATGATCTTTTTGTTTAAGCAAGCTTTTGGGGATTAATAATCTCTTCTATCAAGCTGCCATCCCAGTTTATTTTGGTCCATTTCCTCTGTTTACAGTATTATGTTGTAGTTTTATTGAAGTTATATATTTATGCTGTTTATTTATTGTTCATTTATGTCATGGTTGTATTTTACGTAAGGTGCCCTGGGCTTCCAAGGAAGGTTGCCAAATACAAATAAAACTACTACTACTATAAGGGTATTACCACATCACTAGAACACAGTACATCTATATATATTTACATCTTTCTCTCCCTTTCTGTCACTCTCTCATCATATAGATTCATATATATGTAGAATATCTGATGACAAAGTGTTGCATACAAGAGAATATTACCATTGAGGTGCCTAACTAGCACATAAAGCTACAAGCCCAAAAGGCAAGTGGCCTTTATGAGTGTGTTAGACTCTAATATGGTAATATTTCATAAGTGCACAGGACTTTGCCATCGGATGTTATATTATGGCCAGGGTATTTAGAAGCTGCATTTGTGAGAGGTTGTGAGGTGTTTAGGGTGGTTATTACATGTGTTAATAAAGTTGCAATAATGTGCTTTATAGTGTGTTCATCAGGCATTGATGTGTTTTTATGTTTTTTGTAGATGATAATTACAGGGTACTGTAGTGGTTAATTGAATGGGTATATGACAAGCAAGTACTATCAAGTATGGAGAAATATCTGATAGTTATTTCTATGAGAAAGAGGGTCCGTTCATGTAACACAATTCCAGACATTGACATGTCCTCATATTTACTGAATTTTCTGTGGTATATCCATTGCTTACCTACAATACTCCTGTAGTGTCACCAGAGTGATTTCCTTTAGGCACATTACAAAATATCTGGAAATATCCAGTCAACTAGATGGCTACAATTGTACATATACATAACAAAAAACTATATTAATGCATCTGTTTTGGTTGAAGCACAAACACAGAAAACAGGGAAACACAAAGTTAGGAGAAAAAGACAGTAGTAGTAGTAGTAGTAGTAAAAGCTTTTATTCGTCTGAGAAGACAATGAATACGTACATCTCGACTGAGACAAGCTCATTTCCAGCGAGGCCATTGATATATCATAAATTAGTTACGGTATCAAAAATACAACAAATATTATTAATTATATACATACACAACAACACATACATAAATACTTCTAGTTGTGAAAAACAAATTATCATAAGTAAACACTTCAACATACATAATCCAGTATTCCTAAGTACTACAGGAAACAAATGGCATTCAAGGAGGATCTTCGCTAATTTTCTTTATTTCCTCTTGGGCAAACCATGATTTGATCTCCCCTGACTGAATGCCATTGTTAGCTGAGCTAAGAAAAAGTGGTAAAGTGTTCCAGGTGTGAGGGTCCCTTATAAAAAGTGTGATCTACCTAATTATATCCTCACTCTTGGAAGAACATATTCTATGCCCTCCGCAGAGCGCAACCCACTTTTTATTTCTTGAAATTGCAATCCCTCTGAAATGTATTCAGAAACCTCACACCTGAAACACCTAATCATATAGTTAAGAACATGGGATAGTCTCCTATATTTTAGACTGTTTTATGAATGTGCATTGCGCAGTTTCCCAGCATGCTCGTAAGTTTGAGAATTTGTAATATTTTCACTCCAGATTTTCAACATTGCCATTTTCTCATGCCTCCTTATGAACAGTACAGCTGTCATTTTTCACATCCTGCTTGAAATGTGTTTTCGCACATCTGTTTCACAATGGTGCGGTTGCAGTGGGAAATCAATGTTCGGGACAGATTAAGAAAATCCCAGTAACACTGTTCATGAGCGGAGGTCCCAAAATGCCTGTGTTGAAAATCTGGTGAAAAAATTCTATAAAAGGACTGTGTTACGAGCATGCATTGCACAGTTTCCACGCATGCTAGTAACTTCAAGAATTTTTAATATTTTCACTTCAGATTTTCAGCATTGCCATTTCTTCACACCTTCTTATGAATGGTACAGATGTAATTTTTCACATCCTGCCTGAAATGTGTTTTTGCACATCTGGTGCAGAATGGCACGGTCGCTGTGGGAAATCAATGTTCTGGACAGATTAACAAAATCACAGTGCCACTTTTCATGAGTGGAGGTCCCAAAGGCTTTCATGAGGTGGGGTCACAAAGAGCCCATGTTGAAAATTTGGAATGCAAATGCCAACAAACACCCAGGGCATTAGGGTTTCTAGCCGTAAAGTCCCACCCCGTAGAGACTGACAGGCATCAGGGGTGTGACTTTGCTGACAACCCAAAGGCACACCTCAATGCCTTCTAGTCTCTGCAGGGTGGGTGGGGTTGGCATCAGTTCCATACTTCACTGCCATTCCTATTATGTATCTCTCTAACTCCTGCACTACAAATGCCAATGCCAACAAGACAACATTCAGCACTGACAAATGCTTGTTATAATTGGAAATACAGGGAGAAGTAACAACTACCCTTCATGTGTCAAGATCAGTTTTATTTCGGATTCCCAGGAGAGGCTAGTACAAACAAGTCTCAATAAAGATAACGATGCAAATAATATGTTTTTGGACTGTTCAACAACCTGCAAATTTTTGAACTTGTATATCAGAAGCATATGTACTATTACATTGTTATCAATCCAAGAACAAATTGTGGTGAGCTACCCAACTGCCAGTCCTTATTTGTAGATATAATTCTGTTGTATATATATTTTTTGATGTAATTCTGTGTATGTGTACATTCCACAAGAAATGCCAGTGTTAATACAAAGGCACCCAGGGGGAGAGAGAGAGAGAGAGACTGGATCTCTGTTAAAAGGGGCTTGACCTTCCTTTGATCTGAAGGCCAGATTGCTTGCCAAGAAACTGACAAGTTATTGTCAAAGGCTTGGGGATAGCTGATCAAAGGATATTCCCCTACGTTAACTAACCAATGGAAAGAGAGGTAAATAAAATGATCAGGAGATAGCCCTCTTTCACTTCAAAAACAGGATGTTGTGATCCAAGGAAACTGTCATGGTTTTGCCTTTGATGAGTTGAAAGAAAAAACAGGAACATCCTTCCTAGCAGACTGTCTGAGATCCGAATTACAGATGTTATAAATATAAGGTTGGGTAACATCACCATGCAGCTAGAAAATTGTGTTGGGATTTTGGAAACAGCAGAACAGTGACATCTCCTGGCCAAACAAAGTATTTGTGAGAAATAGACCAGTTGTTTTTTAGAATTGGGATAATTGATGGAGATCACGTGATGAGCTGAATCTGTAGAGACGTCTCCTGTGCTGCTCCGAGGCCCCACAACAAATAATAGGCAATTAAACCTCCGAGACTGGTCTAATTCGATTAAGAGCACTCTGAAAAGGCTTGAGAAGTGCTGTGGGGGTGTGTTTTGAGGATATCGCTGAAAGTTTGAGAGAAGGGGAAGGGAGGTGACTGCATGAACAGCGAGTGTTAGGCTGTAAAACTAGGTCGCGCCACGGCACTGAGATGGAAGCTGAACCCACGGAGCCCCTGGCGGGGAGAACCCCAGATACTAAGAGACCGAAGCCTCATTCACCCACTCCAAATGAACAGGAGGATGAGCCAGGAAAAGAAGGGGGTTCAAGCTCGACTACCGACGATATACAGGAAATTAAAGCAATGCTGCAAGGGCTGGTGATTGATTTCACAGCAGTAAAACCGGCGTTACATTCACTTGCACAGAGAATGGGGGATGAAGAGGCCCAGATTTCCTCTCAGGAGAGGAAGGTATCCGTGATGGAGCAGGAGCTGGTGATGGTCAGAAAACAGGTTAAGAAATTAGAAGAGAGGATGGAGGACCAAGAATCAAGAAGTCGGCGAAACAACTCAATAATAGCAGGGCTACCAGAGAGGGCTGAAGGGCCAGACTGTGTTTCCTTCATGCAGGACTTGTTGCTTAAGCTACTGGGTCCTACTCTGTTTGGGGAAGCGTACAACCTGGAGATAGCCCATAGGGCACTAAGGGAGATGCCACCGCCGGAGGCAAGACCTCGGGTGATAATTATGCGCTTTCTCAACTATAAAGAAAAGTCCCATGTGCTATTCACCACTAGACAGAAGATGTCATTGCAATGAAATGGTGCCTCTCTCTGGTTGTTTCAGGATCAAACACCTGCGGTTAGAGAGAAGCAGAAGGAATACACAGAAATCAAGAAGAAGCTATATCTGGCAGGAATCAAGTTCCGCCTACAGTACCCTGCAACACTGGTGGTATGACTTCAAGCTGGGGAGAAGAGGTTTCTTACAGCAAAAGACGCTTTAGAGGGGTTGCAGTCTGAGCTCCCCGAGTTATTCAAGTCGCCGACCTGAGCTTGTTCTGAGAAGAAGAGGGTTGTGTTAACCTGAAAGGCTGGGACTTAGGAGAATCAAAAGACTTTAAAAGTTCATATTGTTATCCGGTTTAATTGTTCAATGTTATATATGTTGGATTTAAGGGATATTCCAAGGTTACGGGGTACAGAGGATGGGGAAACCGGGATTTCAACCCACTGCTATTAGGGATGAATAGGGCAAATGCCAAGCAATTATCCGGGGAGATGGGGTAAGGTAATGGGGCATGGGAGGTGGAAGGGATTCACGGGGACAAACATAGCTTGGCACTTAAAGGGGACCCTCCCCATGGAGGTCAAGATAGGAATGTAAGTGGAAAGGGAGTGATGGTAGACAGCACAGGTAATCGTTGGGGGGATGAGGCTCTAGTGGGATGACAGATGAGCGTATGGCCGTGAGGTGGCTGGCTACAGGGGTTTAGTAAATTTATTAGTGTTCAGAAGAGGCGGGTTGGAAGGGGATTCACTGCGTGAGCACGGACATAGGCGGTAGCCGTTTTTGCAGCTGGGGGGCCCCGGTGGGTGAAGAGCTTAAGAGCCCTTTTATCTGTGATGTCCTGGCATAAACGCAGTCTCTTTGAGATTGGGGTGCCCAGAGGGAGTTGTAATATGGGGACGGTGGAAGGTATATTAATTTATATGGGGCAGGCAGTTAGGATTAACGCCGCCAGAGGGCACTATTTCCAATCTGTGCTGACTGGTACTGCGAATTTATGTGTGGTGAGGTATATGATATCGCCCTGCAAATTATTGGGGCAGAGCTATGGGGGGGGTAGATACTTAGAGGGACTAAGGCTCAAAGTTCTCTGGTAGCGCCGGGAAATCACAAGGGATCTCCCTGGGATGTAAGAGACAGCGATGGGAGTGTCCCTCAGGTCTGATATTCTCTCAATAAGTGGGAGCTTGGAGGAGGTTAACCAATGTTATTTACATGGAAATTAAGGGCAGTTCCTGACCCATGTTGGAAAGCTATAGTATAGGGGAGGTGAGCCCTGGGAAAGGAAGGTAAAATGATATAGGGGGAAAGAAGGTTCTTATGCATCAGTTTCTTTCGGGGTTACGGGCTAGGTCCTGGAGTCACTTTGCTAGGGGTTGGGGCTGGGGGAGTAGTACAGGAATGGGTTCATCCATGACTCGATATTTGGTAGGTGGACGATCTAAGGATTGGGGCTGGGGGGCGGGGGAGGGCTACTGGTGGCTGGAATGAGAGAGAGAGAGTCCAATTTAGAGAATAACAAGGATGCAGACCTTGAAAGGTTACAGTGTTTGGGCCTATTTAAAATAATTCTGCTGTTTACCAATGTCATGTGTTAAAATAATTTCCTGGAATGTTAAGGGACTCAGGGGTAGATGCAAAAGAATGGTAATTTTGCGACATATTGAGCAAATGGGGGCTCACATTGCTGCTTTACAGGAGACACACTTGCTGACAGAGGAACTGAGTGGTCTCAGGAGGCTATGGGTGGGACAAGTCTTTGGGGTAGGTAGGGATAGAGCTTCAGGGGGCATGATGATCCTAATAAGGAAAACCTGCCCATATGAGGTGGTGCAAGTGTTTGCAAGGGAGGATAGCAGAGGGATTTATTTATCGGATACATTGTCTGGTAAAGCAATTTCAGTTGCTTTTATATATGGACTGACTCCCTCTGACCCTGACTTCTTTGCCTCAGTAGAAAGGGATATAGCTGTTTTTTCATCACACTCTCTTATTCTGGCAGGTGATTGGAACACCTATCTTAATAATCAGGAGGACAGGATACCACCGTCCAAGGGGCCCTTGACTAAGGCTCAGATTGCCCTGAGCAGATTACTGGAGGTTGCAGCACTGGTCGACCCAATTAGGACCCACTCGAGAGGGGGTAGTAATATGACAGTCTACTCAGCAGTCCATAAGAGCCAGTCTCAAATTGATTTTTTCCTGGTAAACAGGGAGGCACTCAGGGAGGTTAGGGAAGTGACAACACAGGGTAGAACCTTCTCGGAACATTCCCCTATTCAGTTGTCGTGGGAACCAAAACCTACACCTCCCCGACTGTACCGATGGAGGCTGAATGACTCCTTATTGATAGAACCCGCAATGTGGGACAGGTTGGAGGAGGCACTACATGAGATCATAAGGCTACAAATACCCACGTTGCAAAATAAAAAGCTGGCCTGGCCAACTTGTAAGGTGCTATATGCGGGGGTAGCCCAGGGTATTGCAGTGCAAAGAAATAGGTGGAGAAGGGCTAAAGAGGAATTCATTTTGGGGGCAATCAACTCGCTGATGCCACTGGAAGGGTCCTCCAGGGAAATTGAAGCTGAACTTAAAAGCTTGAGAGGAGAACTGGCGGATATTGTTTATGGAAAAGTAGAATTTTGGTTGGAAAAGATTAACGCTAAATTCTTGCTGCAGGGAGAGGTCCCTGGGCGTCTCCTGGCGGCAAGAGTCAAGGAGTGGGAAGCAAGTAGAACAGTTACATCTATTCAGTATGAAGGGAACCTTTTAACGGATCCCCAGGAGATGGCGGATGCTTTTGCGTCATATTTCAAAGAAATATACCAGGCTAGAGGCCTGGCTGAGGGTAAGGAAATCAAGAATTTCTTAGAGGGATTTCCCTTATCAGTCCTGGATCCAATACAGGCTACGGAGTTAGAAGCTCCAATAAGAGCATCTGAGATTATTGGAGTGGTGCAATCTCTTCCCGCAGGTAAATCACCGGGGCCTGATGGCCTTACAGCCAAATTCTATCAGGCGCATATCCAGACTATACTTCCTATGCTCCAGGAATTTTTTAGTACTATAATGCGGGAAAGGGTTCCTCATCCGCCATTGTATCAGGCATATATTACACTAATTCCTAAACCAGACAAGCCCAGGGATGTACCAGGCAGTTACAGGCCTATAGCTTTAATGAACCAAGACATTAAGATTCTTACAAGAATCTTGGCAAATAGAATTTTGTGTATTGCTCCCAGTTTAGTTAGCCAGGAACAAGTGGGGTTTATGCCGGGAAGGGGGGCACATGATGCTCTTAGGAAATTACATCATATACTAAATTATGCACCCGATTCTCAATTACCTCTAGCTTTGATATCTTTAGATACAGAAAAGGCTTTTGATCAGGTCTCCCATACCTTTCTCTTTGCTACAATGAAAAGATGGGATTCCCAGAGGGTCTTCTCAGGGGTATTAAGAATTTATATGCTGCGCCAACAGCCAGGGTATTATGCAATGGCTATGTCTCGCGGGAATTTCAATTGGAGAATGGGACTCGTCAAGGATGCCCTCTTTCACTGATATTATTCAACATTTACTTAGAACCCCTCCTGAGAGCTATTAATAGGGATGTACATATCAAGGGGATTAAAATAGTGGGAGTGGAGCTAAAATTCTCAGTCTTTGCAGACGACATACTTCTCCACCTACAAGAGCCAGCATCTAGCTTTGAGAGAACAAGAGAATTAATAGGATGATTCTCTAAGGTTTCTAATTATAAGCTGAATTTGACGAAGACACAAATCCTCCCTCTGACACCATTCGTTTACAGGGCAGATTTTGCACCACTCCGATTACAATGGATGACAGATAAAATTAAGTATTTAGGTATTTGGATTACGGCAAATCTGGAGCTGGGGGCGGAAACAAATATGGGGGGGATTATATCAGCGGTCAAAGGGGATATATTAAGATGGAATAAGCTACCCTTGAATTTTATGGCACGATTGGGCCTTATCAAGATGAATATATTACCTAGACTGCTATACCCAATTTATTTAGCCCCATATAGTATTCCTAATAAATGGTTTAGTATAAGTAGGAAGCTAATCTCAGAATTTTTATGGAATGCAAAACCTCCTAGAATAAAACATAATGTTTTGCATTTACCGCATACAGAGGGAGGGATCAAGCTGCCTGATCTTCATATTTATTATGTGGTGGGTCAGCTGGGCCTTATGGTTCGATGGGTGGAAAATGCTGATAGAGAGAGCTATTTCCCAGTCTGGCTACAAATAGAGAAGCAAATGTTTAAAGATTCTGGCCTCACTCCGGAATCATTGTTGTATGCCAGACTGGGAAAAGGTTTTTTCACAACAGGGTATGGGAACTTAATTGTGAAAACCGCAGAAGCCTGGTGGTCATTTCTTACTCCGCTACAGAGACAGAATCAAATGAAGGCTAGAGACCAGCCTGTACTGGGTAACCCTAACTTGGTAATTGGGGGTCAGGTAGTTAGTTCCCGGTGGGCTAACCAGATAATGGGTTTGAAGCTTAGGGATGTTACTCAGGGTAATAGTGTGGCCCTCCCACCACGATGTGATGGAATGTCCTTTTTTCAAAGGTTACAATTTAAACAAATGCTGGATGGGGTGATGAAGGGGTCGGGGGGGTCTACGGACAACACCTTCTCGTGGGAAAGATTAAAGGTAGTTGATCCGAGATCTAACTCCCTTTCACAAATATATAAAGTCCTCCTGGATTTTCTTAGCCCGAGCTCTCCAATAAGAATTTCGTATTGGGACAAAGCGATGGCCCCTAGGAACCTTGCTTGGGATAATATCTGGCAAAACAGCAAGTATATTGTGATACCCAAGTATAAGAGTATGCAGTTTTTCATTGTCTCTAATATTTATTTTACCCCTGTGAAACTATGTGATAAAAGCTTGAGACAGACAGACCTGTGTTTTAGATGCGAGAGGGGAATAGGCGATCTCCTGCATGTAATGTGGGGATGCAGTAAAATTTTACCTCTTTGGGGTGAAATTAAACGGCACATGGACCCAATGCTGGATTATTCGGAATTTATAACACCAGAGATATGTGTTTTGGGTGACTTTTCTCAAATCCCGGGGGTTGTACCTAAATACCACCTCTCTTTGATGGCGGCGGTAGTTAAAGCTTTTTTAGCAAAACACTGGAAGGATGATCATGTTTATGCTTATGATCAGTGGGTGAGAGATTTAATGGGGGCTCTGGAGAGGATAAAGAGGTATCTATATTCCTAGGGGAGAAAGGAGGTATATGCTAAAAGATGGGTGGCATTAGATGTGATTTATTCGCAGCAGGGCACAAATGCTCAAACACAGGCCTGTCTGTCAGATTGTGAATAACAAATGGAAATTATGCTGGAGTGTGACTCTTTTATTTATTGTATTATTCTGGTCTAAATGATTATCTGGACAGCAGCGGCTGCAATGTACATGGCTTATATACTAGGGTAACAATGTGATAGTATTGGTCTGCTTGGTTTTAAGGGGGGAGGGGGACTCTCTCTCTTTCCAGGGGACACAGCAGGAGGCCACCTTGTGGGAGAAAGGCTCCCTATGGGAGCTGCGGATTGGAAGTTGACCATGAGGTCGCAGGTGTAAAGGGATCTGAGTTATCTAGGGGCAGAGAATACATACCTGCAAATTTATTATATTAGTGTATCATTGCCTTTGGAGCCTGATTCTAGTTTGGGGTGGTTTCACCTGCTGTGCATTTACATATGTGGGCTGTAAATAGTTTACACAGTCAGTTTGGAGCTGTGTACCTTGGCTAAGCCAGGGATTTGTATGTCTGTCCTTTATTTGAAATACGAATAAAGATGTGTTTTAAAAAAAAAAAGAATTGGGATAATTGATGACAATGAAAGTTGCAGAAGGTATTTAAAGCCCCAGCTCAGGGCATTTCAACACACTTTTCATTTTGGACTCCATCTGACACACAAGAAGCCAAACTGCTGAGACTCAGTGGCTGCACACACACTTTTCATTTGGACTTCGCCGACACACAAGGAAAAAAACTGCTGCCAAGACCAATGAAACAGAACTTTCAGTTATTGTTCTGGACTTCAGGTTTCTATGAATTTCAGGTAGACTTCAGCTACCAATAATAGTGCATTTTCATGTATATTTTCCTATTTTTTTCTGTATTCTGTGACCAAATTAATGGGTTTTTTTAGTTGTAGCTGTACGATTATTATTTAAGTATTCTAGTAAAAATATTTGTTTTTCTAAAGAAAATCTGCCTGAGTGAGATTTCTATAATTGTGTGTGAATTGTGGGACAGTGTTAATAATCTGTGACAAACTGTTAGTGCTAAGGGGTTGTCGCCATCAGCAACCAAAATGGGTCTGTAAGGGATCTGGAAGGATAGTGAGAATACCAGAGTATGCAGGGATTTTGAACCAGGCTGTTGCATGACCTATAGGGAGAAGGCCAAATCAGGTTTTATGCTGCTACCCCCGAAGAGAGTGTGATGCATGGGTCTTCCCCCTCCCCTTTGTGTAATAGCCAAGAAGGGGTTCATGTTTGGCTACAAGACTCAAGACAGGTATTGTGCCTTTATCCAGAGTTTAGAGGGATGCCCTGCATCCTCATGGCAGAGATGCAGTCATGACTTCAGCAAGCAGTCTAAAAAGACATGAGGTGGATAGCCCTGCCCCCCCATATCACGGATTGCACTTAGGGGTGGGCACTAAGAGCTCAGTGGATCTGACCCCCAGGAGTGGGTTTGTGACAGATCTAGTGTGCAGCATTGGGATCCGAGAGATTTGGTTGCAGTGTTGCGATTCAAGAGATATTGGTTGCACAGGCATAACAGTTGATTCAAGCACAGTGTATCAGATTGATAAACTGAAAGCAATCCTCCCACAATCAAGGCAGAGATTTGAAAAATAATTATTTGGTTACAGTATAAAGTTCCCTATCTGTTTTTTTTTTCTATGTAAGCTAGTGTAGTAATAGTTAGGGAAGAAGATGACTTCCAACTATAACGAATGCACTGCAGACCACCTAAGGCAGTTGTGTCAGGAAAGAGGGGTCCAGTATGAGGGGCAAACCAAAAAGCACCTCATGGAGGCTCTCATGGCAGCTGATGAGCTAGCAGCTGCCTAGAACCTCAGGTCACGGCTGGTGACTGAAAAGGACCAGAGCCTGGGCATTGGGGTGCCAGGGCCCAGTGCACAGTCTAGTCCCAGGGAGGCAGACAGCAACACCAGAGGTGGCTGTGGTGTTCATGGATCTATAAAAAGCTTTTGACACAGTAAATCATGAGACCATGGGCAGAACACTGCTAGAAATAGGGGTTGCACCTGATACCTGCCAAGGATTTGCATCATATTTAAAGAACAGGACCCAGCAAATCCAAATCGGCAATGCCCTATCAAGTAAGACTCCAGAGGAGAGAGGAGTACCCCAGGGATCACTTTTGGGACCCACACTGTTTTTAATTTATGTAAATTCTGTAGCTCACTTTATAGAAAAAAACAAAATTCGTCTTTATGCAGACAATACTGTGCTTATTACCTCGGGTAATGACAAAAATGAGATAGAAACTAACCTACAGGAGAATTTTCTAAGTTTCTGCTCGTGGTTCTCAGATTCCAGATTGGTATTAAATGAAAAAAATTCCAAAACCATGATTTGTGGGTCAAAACAAGCCCATAAAAAGGGCAAAGAAATATGCATTAAATCTGTTAAGGATGTGATCCTTGAGCAAGTACCTGAATATAAATATTTAGGCATCGCAATAGATCAAAGTTTGGATTTTGATTTAAATATTGGTAAAATGGTAGAAAAAATTAACATCAGAATGGGTGCCTTTAGAAGTTCAAGATACTGTTTAGATCACAAAATGAGAGAAACAGTGGTAAACCAAGTATTCATGTCTATAGTTCATTATGGAGCCCATATTTATGTACTACCAAACAAAACTTCTATGAATTAAATAAATTATATAATAAAATGGCAAGATTTGTATTAAAATGCAGGCCCTTAACACATCATTGTAATATGTATACCAATCTGGGGTGGAGTGACTTTGAGAGTAAGAAAAATAGGAAATGGACTTGCATGGTTTAGAAAATTATGTATCAAGGCACTTCTGTATATTTAATGGACAAACTTCAGCTAAGGGGCCATGAATATGACCTCAGAACAAATAAGGTAAATAAGTATGTAAATTCCAACGTTAACAATAAATATGATAACAGGACCTTACCCTCCCTGACACATTATGTTTTGAGCTACATGGACCAAGAAGACAGGGAACTGATTAAAGTTCCAAAATTCTTTATCAAACAAATAAACAAAGAACCATGGAAGGGAAGTCAGTGTATATCCATGGGAGCTACAAGGGAATAAACATAAATTGGGATCCCTCTCCACCTCTTTGCCAATTTTTGGAGTACCTTCCCCCTTTATCGCTAGACTGATTGATTCTATATTCTTGTTGGTTTGGAACTAAAGGTACAAATGGGTCTTTTTTAGATAATAGAATGTTATTCAAATAGTAAGTCTTTATTTATTGTTATATTTTGTATGTTTAAATACGTTCCCATAACAAAGGGAGAAGAATTGTATAACAGGACCATCTTGAAAACAGGAGCTATGGACCCAACGATATTGAATGTCAACTTCCTGTATAAAAATAAAGATTTTACTACAAAAGAAGGAACCCAGAGCCACAGCAGCAGGGGAAGGTCACCACAGGTCTGGAGCCAGAAGGGATCAGGCTGCAGCTGGAGGTGAGGAAACTGGAGCTGGCATTTGAGCAGAGGAAGTTCAAGATGGAGTTAGAGGAAAAGCAGTGGCAGTGAGAGGCCGAGGAAAGAGAAAGACAGCTTCAGAGAGAGGCTGAGGAAAGAGAAAAACAGTGGCAGAGGGAGTTTGAACTGGAAAAGCTACGACTCCAAAGACCAACGCCAGAGTAGCAGGGGTGAACCTGAAACTCCAGGGCTTGGGTATAAGTTAAATTTGAAGTTAATAGCTGAATTTAAAGATGGGGAGGATATGGATGCATTTTTGAATTCATTTAAAAAGGTCTGTATTCAGGCAAAAATACCCAAGGAGTCCTGGAGCTTCCAGCTATCTCTGCTTCTTACTGGAAAAGGACATGAGGCGCTAGGCCAAATGGACAATCAGAACAGTAGTGATTATGAGAAACTTAAAACTGCTTTACTTAAACAGTATGAACTAACTCCTGAAGCATATATGTTTAAGTTCTGTAAGCTCTGGAGAAGCCCTGACATGAGCTATGAGGAACTCACCACAAAGGGATCTATGTGATAATGGCGATGGCACATTGCCAAAAAAAAATTCTGTAATGTACTCCGCAGCGCACAGCAAAATGGCACTGGGGAGTTGGGATTTTCCACTTCATGCAGGGGGCTGTGCCCCCACACCTCCCTACTTAAGGATTCTCAACTCCAAGGAGTGCATGTCAGGGGGGTGCAAACATGGAAAAAATAAAAATTTGGGCCTGGCACAACAAAAAGTACCTGCACCTGGACCTGAACCCAGCTCCATTCCTGCAGCAGCCCTGAACCCACCCATCACACCATGGAAGCAATGCAACAGCTCACCACAGCACCACCCCCAACAACCCCTCCATCCGCTCCAACCCCACACTTGGCGTGCTCACTCCCCCCCACCATGTGCGTAGGCATGTAGCAACAGGATGTCACTATTTCACGAACCCCGCCATCCAGTCGCCCACTTTCCCCAGTCGCCCTGATGACAGGCACTGCGACTTGAGTCACCCTTTTGGTAGGCACTCAGTCATGGTCACCAAAGTAATGGGATACCACCACAGAGCAACGTTAGTTTTTGAAACGCTGGTGGGAGGGAGTAGAAGCAAATTCTGTGGAAAAAATTGCGGAGGTTATGTTGCTAGAGCACTTCTTTTGGGCTTGCCCAGCTGAGCTAAAACCCTGGTTAGAGGACCAAGACCACAAAACAGTACAACAGGCTGCTGAGCTCTCAGATCGCTATGCCAGGAACAGGTCTGCTTTGAAAGGGAGTGGGGTAGGTGTGGCAGCACAGAAGGGGAAAAGCACACCTTCAGGACAGCTAAAACTCTCACTGCCTCCACAGAAAGGGGGAAGCCCAAGGTTAAAAAAAAGGATTTATAGGATAAAAGAAATGATGATTGTTGGTTTTGCAAACAGGCAGGGCACCTTGCTAGACTGTGTCCTAAAAAGGCACAGGGTGGACAAGATCATACTTGAACAGAGTTGTGTGCACTGAGTATCCCTGAAAGCATGCCTATAAACATGAGGGAGCACATACACCTGGTTACTATAAATGGGGTGCAGACCCATGGGTTACGGGACATGGGGGTGTCTCTTACTTTAGTAAAAGGGGATTTGGTTGGGCCTGAACAGTTTATACCTAATCAGTTTGTAATGGTGAAGGGACTCACTGGGGAAGAAAAAATCTCTGCCGCTTGCTAATGTTCTCTTGGACTGGAGTGAGATAGGAGAGATGGTGCAAAAAGTGGCAGTGGCAGACAATCTCACCCTGGATGTGATTATAGTGAACAATCTCCAGAAAAGGGTGGCGTGTTCAGCTACCCACAATCAGGTGGCAAAGGCTGATTGTAGTTCCCTGGACCCCATAGAAGCCCCTGTGGAAAACAGTGAGAGGCTGGTTCCCCAGTCTGTATAAAAACATAGAATGTGACAGCAGATTAGGACTGCTTGGCCACCTAATCTGCCCATTTTCCTACCTAACAGATAAGCTGCAGATCCTAGTTAACCAACAGCTTACTTCCTCCTACCCCCACTAGGACTGCCTTATGTCTGTCCCATGCATTCTTGAATTCCCCCACTGTTCTTGACTCCATGACCTCCTCAGGGAAGCTGTTCCATGCATCCACAACCCTCTCTGTGAAAAAATACTTCCTCACATTACCTCTGAGCCATCCCCCCTCTATCTTCAAATTGTGCCCCCTTGTTCTTGCACATCTCTTTTTCTGAAAGATGCTACCCTCTTGGACTTTGTTGATTCCCTTGAGGTACTTGAAAGTTTCTATCATGTCCCCTCTCTCCCTTCTTTCCTCAAGGGTATACATGTTAAGCTCCTTTAGACTTTCTTCGTATGTCTTCTGGTGCAGACCCTGCACCATTTTGGTTGCCCACCTCTGGACAGCCTCCACTCTGTTTATGTCTTTGCAGAGATGGGGTCTCCAGAACTGCACACAGTCTCACCAACTGTCTGTACAGAGGGATAACAACTTCCTGTTTTCTCCTATTGATGCCTCTCCCTATGCATCCCAGTATCCCCCCAGCCTTCCTTACTGCCTTCTCACATTGCTTTCCCACCTTTAGGTCATCTGATACAATTACCCCCAGGTCCCTTTCCATTTTTATTGTTGTCAGTATCTCACCCCCCATTGTGTACTCTTCCTCTGGATTTTTGTTTCCCAGGTGCATTACCTTGCACTTCTTTGCACTGAATCTGAGCTGCCATACATCTGACCATTCCTCCAACCTTGCCAAGTCCCTTCTCATCCTTTCCACTCCATCTTGTGCATCAACCCTATTGCAGATCTTTGTGTCGTCTGCAAAGAGACATACTTTTCCTTCCAGTTCCTCTGCAATGTCACGTGAAAGACATTAAAAGGACCGTCCTAGTACTGAACCCTTCGGACCTCGGCTAGTAACCTCCTTTCTTCACTGTGGACTCCATTTACTACTACCCTTTGTGTCCTGTTGTCTAGCCAATTTTTATCCAGGCTACCACCTTGGGACCCACTCCAAGGCTGGCTAACTTGTGTATTAATCTTTTGTGTGGGACTGTATCAAATGCCTTGCTAAAATCTAGGTAGGCCACGTCCACAGCCCCTCCCTTGTCTACAACTTTGGTCATCCAGTCAAAGAAATCTATTAGATTCATCTGACATGACCTTCCCATCGTGAATCCATGCTGCCTTGGGTCCTGTGCCCCACTGGCCTCTAGGTACTCAACAGTTCTTTCCTTCAGAAGTGATTCCATCATTTTCCCTACCACTGAGGTCAAACTAACTGGTCTGTAGTTTCCTGCCTCTGTCCTGCTCCCACTTTTGTGAAGAGGAATCACATCCACCCTCCTCCAGTCCTCAGGTACTACCCCATCCTCCCATGATTTGTTAAAGTGAGTAGTCAGCGGTGTCACTAGTTCTACCCTTAGTTCCTTTAGAAATCTTGGGTGAATCCCATCAGACCCCATTGCTTTGTCCACCTTCAATTTTATTAGTTCTTTCAGAGCCCTTTCTTCTGTAAATGGACAGGTATAGACCCCCGTCTTCAGACTGTTTCTGTTGTTTGGTTTAGGTACCTCCCCCTCCTCTTCCTTTGTGAATACTGAGCAGAAATATTCATTCAGTATCCCTGCTTTTTCACTGTCACCCCCTACCCACATTCCTTCCCCTTTATTAAGCCTCAGTATCCCTCCTTTGGTCTTTCTTCACTCCCTAATGTACCTATAAAAGGTCTTATCCCCCTTCTTAACAGAGTTGGCTATCCTTTCCTCAGTTTGGGCCTTTGTTATTCTGATCGCCTTCCCAGCCTCTTTCTGCTTTAAGTGATAAAATTCTCTGTCCTGCTCCTTCTGTGTTTCCTTATATTTCCTGAATGCTATCCTTTTCTCCTTAACCTTCCCTGCCACCTCTTTTGAGAACCATAATGTTTTTTTCCTTCGTTGTGTTTTGTTGATTTGCTTTACACAAAGGCTTGTTCCTCTGTGATGGCTGTTTTGATTACTCCCCATTGTTCCTCCACCCCTCTTTCTTGCCTATTTGCTAGTGCTTTTCTCAGGCACTCTCTCATTTTCCCAAAGTCAGCCCTCCTAAAGTCCAATACTCTTGCTTTTGTATGGCTTGATTGTATGGCTGTGTTTATAGTGAACCACACTGTTTGGTGGTCGCTTGTTCCCAGATGGCTACTCACTTCTCAATCTGAGAGTCTTTCTCCATCTCCATTTGAGAGTACCAGGTCTAAGATTGCTCCCTCCCGAGTGGGTTCCAATACTAGGTGTCTGAGGCATGCCCCCTGTAGGGCATCAAGAATGACCATGCTCTTGGATGTGCCTGCAGCAAAGGTGCTCCAGTTAACATCTGGCATATTCAGGTCCCCCATCAACAATATCTCCCCTTTTTCTGCCATTCTAAGGAAGCCTTCTATCATTTCCTTGTCCATTCCTTCCCCCTGAGATGGGGGTCTGTATGCAACCCCCATGCGGATTGTGGTGCCATTTCCTGTCACCAGGGTGACCCAGAGTACCTCATCTGCTCCCTGTTTACTCTTTAGTTCTGTTGCTTTGATCCCTTCCTTTACATAGAGAGCTACTCCTCCTTCTCTTTTACCCTCCCTGTCCCTCCTATATATGTGTATCCTGGTATGTTGACATCCCAGTCATGGTTCTCTG
The DNA here is from genome assembly GCA_016271365.2 of Neoceratodus forsteri. Taxonomy (NCBI): domain Eukaryota; kingdom Metazoa; phylum Chordata; order Ceratodontiformes; family Ceratodontidae; genus Neoceratodus; species Neoceratodus forsteri. The sequence continues at coordinate 790,330,036 of CM028132.1, forward strand.
TGTACCATGTTTCTGTGACTGCCACAATATCCAGGCAACCCTCTTCCATCAAGGCCACTAGTTCAGGGAGCTTATTACACAGACTATGGGCATTGGTACTCATCACCCTCCACTTTTTGATGGCCTGACCCCTTTTAGCCCCATTCCTGTCCTTACTGCCTTTGCCTTTTTTTACATTTACCTCTGTCCTTCTCCCTAATGACTTCTCTACCTTGGTGTTTACCTCACTAATTACCGTGCTTTGTGGGGGGAGACTGGGATTTCCCTACTCCTTTTCAGTGCCTCCCCAATTGTCTAGTTTAAATGCTTGCCAATGAAGCATTTAAACCTCTCACCTAGGATCCCGGTTCCCCCCTGGACAGACGAAGACCATCGCACTAGTATAGGTCTGCATCCCTCCAGGTGGCTCCCCAGTCCCCAATGAAGCCAAAACCCTGAGCTCCACACCAGTTTTTCAACCATTTATTGAATTCTCTGGTGAGGAGTACCCTAGCATCACCCTTGCCATAGACAGGCAGCACTTCCGAGAAGGTTACTGTATGCACTACTTGTCTAAGGCCCCTACCCAACTCTACAAACTCCTCTTGCACTGCTCTGATCCCATTCCTAGCCAGGTCATTTGTCCCTGGGTGGACAATGACATCCAGCTCCCTCTCTCATGCAGCTGCTCCCACGATCCTGAGGATTCGCTTCCTGTCCCTCCAAGCCATGGCACCAGGCAGGCACCTTACCTCCCTCTCCCCTTCCTCCCCATTTCTACCCCCCCAATGACTGAGTCCCCCACCAGGAGTTGTTTCCTTCCCCTGTGGGGTCCCATGCCACCCTCCTGTGGGTCTCCTTTGTGAAGATTCCCAGCATCCTCCTTGGTCTCCACTGCAGGTGCCTCCATAGAGGAACCACTATCCACCAGAAGAGTGAATGAATTGTAGAGAGGTACAGCTGGAGGGATGCAACTCTGTTCCACCACCATTTCCCTCCCTGAGTCCTCCCTGGTCCAGCCTCTCCTCTTTCTTGGCAACCTCTGAGGTAGTGGCATTGGCTCTGGTGGTCCCTGGATGGGGAAGGAGGTTTCACGAATCCTAGCCAGGTCATCCTGGAGACAGGTAACCTCCTCCCTCAGACCAGAGAGGTGCCTGCAAATAGGGCAGCATCGCAGCCTTTAGAATCTCTCCCGGAACACTACTGCCCCACAGCCATTGCACTGCACCACTCCTATCATGTCTTTTTTTGTGTCACCTCTCCTATTTCTCTGTATGCTTACTCTCTCCTCTCCTTACAACTCTCACCCTTCCTGTTCTGGGACAGCAACTTCCTATATTCTTCAGTAGCCTCCTTCTTCTTTGCTCAGTGTCAGACGACCACCAGCTTGGGGGAGAGTAAGCTACTTTTTTCCTTTAGGGTTGACAAAACCAATGTTTCTCTATGATCCTTCCCTTCCTACTGCCAAACAGGAAGTTCCTGTTGACAGTCAAATCCAGTGGCTATAAAAGTAGAACAGGCTTAGGGTGGGACGGAGGGCAATTAGTAAGAAAAAAGGCAACAGGAAGTTGTAATTTGAGTCACCTGCTTTTATAGTGTCCAAGCCACACCCCCAATTAACCTCTTTCTCCTCCTACTGGTTTAGCAAAGTAAGTTGATACAGTACCCTTCACAGCACAGAACAAACACTGACTTTCTTTTCTTTCTTTTTTTAACCCTAAATAAGACCCTTTCTATTTCTAATGAAATATCTGCCGTGCTTAATCTCAACAGACACTGACTCCTGCTGAGATATAAGTGTTAAATTAATAAGAAAATGTAGTTTCTTTTAGTTAGCTGCTTTCTGCTCTACAAGCAAGGCTAGCAATAGGAAGTTGTAATTTGAGTCACCTGCTTTAATAGTGTCTAAGCCACACCCCCCAATTAAGCTCTTTCTCCTCCTACTGGTTTAGCAAAGTAAGCTGATACAGTACCCTTCACAGCACAGAACACACACTGACTTTCTTTCTTTCCTTTCTTTTTTTAATCCTAAATAAGACCCCTTCTACTTCTAATAAAGTATCTGTCTTGCTTAATCTCAACAGACACTGACTCCTGCTGAGATATAAGTGTTAAATTAATAAGAAAATGTAGCTTCTTTTAGTTAGCTGCTTTCTGCTCTACAAGCAAGGTTAGCAACAGGAAGTCACTGCTCTCCAGAAATGGACAGCAGCGAAAGGGAGGTAGGACTTCCCCAAGTAACAGTTCACAAAACAGTTACAGAATGTTACTCTGAGGAGAGAAGGGTAACCAATGGTCAGAAGGTTAGGGATGGCAGTGACCCTGAATGCCCTGATACTACAGCTATGGACCCCAGTTTAGGAACTGAATGGGACATGTCCCATGCCTTGGGAAAGTGTGAAGAATTTGCAGTTGCTCAAAGGACTGGTCCTAGTTTGGAGAGGCTGAGGGCTTGTGCAGAATATGATGGGACACAGGAAGGTGACACGAGACATAGAGTATTTTGGGACAATGGACCGTTGTATACACAGGATGTAAGGACAGAGGGAGGGGTGATGGGCAGGCAACTTGTTGTTCCCCAGGGATACTGTGAGCGGTTGCTCAAGATCATTCATGATATCCCCATGTTCAGACATCTGGGAATCATGCACACCATGCAGCAATTGGCCCAACTTCACCCAGCAGGTGAAGGAATACTGCATGTCTTGTCACTGGAGCCAACAAATAGGGAAGGCAGGTAGTAAAACCAGAGCTGCCCTAATTCCCTTGCCCATTGTGGAGGAGCCATTCCAGAGGGTAGGAATGGATATTATGGGTCCTTTGAGTACCCCAAGCTCCTCTGGGAAGAGGTTTATCCTGACAGTGGTAGATTATGCCACCTGATACCCAGGGGCAGTTGTCCTCTCCTCACTTAGCACAGACAAAGTGTCAGATGCCTTGCTAGGGGTTTCTGCAAGAGGTTATCACTGATTGAAGGAGTACCTTCATGTCAGACTGGATGAAGTGTTTGTGGGTGAAGTGTGGGGTGGTGCAGAGGTGCATGGCACCTTATCAGCCACAAGCCAATGGGCAAGTGGCAAGGTTTACTGGTACCCTAAAATCGCAGCTCCAAGCATTTGCTGAACAGCATGGGAGGGACCAGGAGAAATACCTTCCCCACCTGTTGATCGCATACAGGGAGGTGCCCCAGGAGTCAACAGGGTTCTCCCCCTTCAAACTCTTTTATGGATGTATGATGTGTGGATCCCTAGACTTGATCCAGGAAGATGGAGAAGGCAAGCACGCCACCCAGGGAACTCCCATAGTGGAGTATGTCCTAAAGTTTAGGGAAAAGCTGAAGGAGCTTATGGGAGCTGCCCATTAGAAGCAAAAGGTCTGGTATGACCACAGAGCCAGAGCTTGCTCATACAGTGTATGTCAGGAAGTCATGGCCTAATCCAGGTCTGGAAGGACAAGTTGCAGACCAAGTGGCGAGACCATACAAGGTAGTCCGACAGGTAAATGACGTGAACTATATTGTAGAACTGCCTGACTGGAGACATACTCATAGAAAATGCCATATCAACATGATGAAGCCATATGCAAATAGGGTTGACATGGTATTCCCAATGTGTAATCCTAGGGAGGGGACAGATGAAGAAGACCCCCTACTGGACTTGCTAGAGGAAAGTAAGAGGGAGTCCTCTGTGGAGGCAATCAATCAAACCGTCACCACAGTTAACCCCGGAACAGTCCCAGGAAGTGAGGGAGGTTTTAGCAGACTTTGCCCCTTTGTTTATGGCTAAGCTGGGATGTACCCCTTTAGCGATACACGACATAGATACCGGAATGCAAGCACCCATCTGACGGACAGTCTACCGGGTGTCTGAAGCTGTCCTAAAGGACATTAGGAGGGAGGTGGAGGAAATGCTGGATTTAGGGGCAATCCAGAAATCCCATGGCCTCTGGGACTCAGCTGACCTGCAGTCCTTGTTCCCAAGCCATGTGGCTCTACTCACTTTTCTGTGGATTATCATGGACTCAACACAGTCACAAAGTCTAATGCCCACCCAGTGCCATGGAGGGATGAACTATTGGACAAGTTGGGAGGGGTGACATACCTTAAAACCACTGACTTGACAAAAGGGTACAGGCAGGTGGAGTTAACTGCCAGAGCTAGGGAGAGGTTGGCCTTCATCACTCCAATAGGATTATTTGAGTTCAGGTTAATGCCTTTTGGAATGAAGAATGCCCCTGCCACCCTTCAAAGGTTGATCAACCAGGTATTATATGGTATTGAAGAGTATGCTGTGCTGTATCTGGATGACATTACCATCTTCAGTACCAGTTGAAAGGAACACCTGTCCCACCTGAAGGAAGTGTTGGGCAGGATACAGAGGGCAGGGCTCACTGTCAGGGCTGAAAAGTGCCAGGTGGCCATGGCAGAGGTGGCATACCTATGACATGTAGTGGGGGCAGCTTCATCCCAATCAAGCAAAGATTGAGGTGACATAGGCATGGCCCAGGCCTTAAACCCAGAAGCAGGTTCAGAGTTTTCTAGGGACCGCCAGGTACTATCAAACATTTATACAAAATTACAGTACCCTGGCAGCTCCTCTATCTGGCCTGCTAAAGAAAAGAATGCCCAAAAAGGTAAAGTGGGAACCAGCCTGTGAATGAGCCTTTGCACGGCTAAAGGAGGCACTGTGCAGTGCCGCTGTGTTGGCCAGTCCAGATTACAGTAAGTCATTTGTGGTCCAGTTAGATGCCTCATATGTGGGGATTGTAGCAGTCCTCAGACCTCTAATCAGGGAAAGATCATCCAATAGTGTACCTCAGCAAAAAGTTACTTCTCCAGGAGCAAGCATATTCCACAGTTGAAAACAAATGCCTTGTGCTAGTATGGGCCCTGTAGAAATCAGAGCTGTATCTCTATGGGAGGCACTTCGAGGTACAAACTGATTATAACCCCCTGGTGTGGTTAACTCAGATAGGAAAAATGAATGGTCATGTCTTAAGGTGGAGTACTGCCCTACAGGCCTACGACATGACCATTACCCACAGGGCTGGATCAGCTAATGCCAATGCAGATGGGCTATCACGCCAGTCAGAACAGTAGCTGAATTTGTGAAAACCTTGCCATGCATTAGTGGGCATGTTTCCACAAATTCAGTCTAGGAGGGAGGAAGGGAGGGATGTGGTGGGCTACCCAACTGCCAGTCCTTATTTGTAGATATAATTCTGTTGTATATATTTTTTATGTAATTCTGTTTATATGTACATTCCACAATAAATGTCAGTGTTAAAACAAAGGAACCTGGGAAAAGAGAGAGAGACTGCATCTCTGTTAAAAGGGGTTTGATCTTCCTTTGACCTGAAGGCCAGCTTGATAGAAAGGAAACTGACAAGTTATTGTCAAAGGCTTCGGGATAGCTGATCAAAGGTATTTCCCTAAGTTAACTAATCAAGGGAAACAAACCGTTTAGGAGATAGCCCTCTTTCACTTCAAAAGCAGGATGCTGTGATCCAAGGAAACTGTCATGGTATTGCCTTTGATAAGATGAAAGAAAAAACAGGAACATCCTATAAATACAAGGCTGAGTGACATTACCAGACAGCTAGAAAATTGTGTTGGGATTTTGGAAACAGCGGAACAGTGACATCTCCTAGCCAAACTGAATAGTTGCTTTGGGGAAATAGGCCAGTTTTATTAGAATTGGGATAATTGATGACACTGCAAGTTACAGAAGGTATTTAAAGCAACAGCTCAGGGCATTTGGACGCACCTCTCATTTTGGACTCCACCTGACAGACAAGAAGCCAAACTGCTGAGACTCAGTGGCTGCACACACACTTTTCATTTGGACTTTGCCTTACACACAAGGAAAGAAACTGCTGCCAAGACCAATGAAACAGAACTTTCAGTTATTGCTCTGGACTTCAAGTTTCTATAAATTTCAGGTAGACTTCAGCTATCAATAATAATGCATTTTCATGTATACTTTCCTATTTCATTCTGTATTCTGTGACCAAATTAATTTTTTTAGTTGTAACTGTATGATTATTATTTAAGTATTTTAGTAAGAATATTTGTTTTTCTAAAGAAAATCTGAGTGAGATTTCTATAATTATGTGTGAATTGTGGGACAGTATTAATAATCTGTGACAAACTATTATTGCTAAGGGGTTGTTGCCATCCACAACCAAATCAAAAAAGGGGTCTGTAAGGGATCCAGAAGGATAGGGAGAATACCACAGTCTGCAGGAATTTTGAACCAGGCTGTTGTGTGTCCTGTAAAGAGTAGGCCAAATCAGGTTTTTACACTGCTATCCCTGAAGAGAGTGTGATGTCTGGATCTTCCCCCTTTGTGTAACAGCCAAGGAGGGGTTCATATGTGGTGCAAATAGTCGTGACTGGTATTGTGCCCTTATCTAGAGTTTAGAGGGATGCCCTGGGTCCTTGTGGCAGAGGTGCAGTCATGACCTCGGCGAGCAACCTAAAAAGACACAAGGAGGGTGGCCTTGTTCCCCCTCCTGTCACGGATTGCACTTAGGGGTGGACACTGTGAGCTCAGTGGACCTGACCCCCAGAAGTGGGTTTGTGACACAAATAAGTTATAGATATTAATGGTTACCCATGAGGAAACTAATCAAGACTAACATGGCTCATTTGGGGTTCTGGTTAGGTTATGCTCTGAAATGATTATTTGTGGGAATCCAAAATGGTTTTGTGTAACAAACATTTTTTGTGTTAGTTATTTAAATATGTATAATGTACATACGAACATACGAAATTTGCCAGCAGATAAAGGCCTAGAGGTCTATCAAGTCTGCTCGAATGTGCAGCTAGCACCCCTTATTCTGCAGCTGCCCCTCCCTTCCACCCTTCCCCTTCATTAACCCTCCCCCTTGTTCTGTCCCATCCTCGTTTGAAGAAGTCCACTGTTCTACTGCATACCACTTCAGCAGGTAACGCATTCCACCCAGCCACCACCCTCTCTGTAAAAAAGTGTCTCCTCATCTCCCTCCTGATCCTTCCTCGCTCCAGTCTCATATCATGGCCCCTGGTGTCCCTCCCCTCCCTTACTTTGAACAGCCCCTCTGTACCTGTCTTGTTTATTCCTTTCATGTATTTAAAGGTTTCAATCATGTCACCCCTGTCTCTCCTCTCCTCCAGTGAGTACATGTTCAACTCCTTCAACCTCCTCTCGTATGATAAGTCCCCCAGCCCCTTGATCATCTTTGTCACTCTGCGCTGCACCCCCTCCAGTAACTTAATGTCCCTCTTCAGATACGGATGCCACTACTGCATGCAGTACTCCAGGTGTGGTCTAACTAATGACCTATACAGTGGCAGAATCACCTCCTCCCTCCTCAAGGATATACCCCTTGCAATACAACCCAGCATTTTGTTGGCCTTTGCATCTGCCTTCCTACATTGTGCTGAGTTGTTCATTGACCCTGTAATGAGCACACCCAGATCCTTCTCTTCCTCTGTCTGGGCTAGCTGCACTCCCCCTAGCTGGTAACTCCTCCTTGGGTTCTTCATCCCAAAATGCAGCACTTTGCACTTTTTGGCATTAAAGCCCAGTTGCCAGGTGTCCGACCAGGTTTCAAGCTTTGCCAGATCATCCTGCAACCCCTGCCATCCCCCTAGGTCATCCACCACCGCACCTACCTTGGTATCATCAGCAAACAGACTGATCTTGCTCTTGATGTCCCATGATATGTCTGCAATGAATATCCCAAATAACACTGGTTCCAACACCGAGCCCTGTGGAACACTGCTCATCACTGCCCTTGGGTGAGAGAGCTCCCCACCCACCACCACCCTCTGTTGCCTTCCCTGCAGCCAGTTTCCTACCCACCTCACCAGCTTTGCACCCGCCCCTGTGCCTATTAACTTCCTTCCCAGCCTTCCATGTGGCACTGAGTCGAATGCCTTACTAAAGTCCAGATACAGGACATCCACTGCATGGCCCCTGTCCAGTTGCCTAGTTACCTAGTCATAGAACTCGACCATTATTATTAGTGATAGGTATGTTTATTATATGTACCCATTTTTAAATATCTTTATCACTTAATGGCAGTAATTTATCATGCCACTAATATAATTGGTCTTAGTGACATCATAGCTGATGCCACAGTTATTGCAGTATTTAAGTGCTATTTCTAATATTGTTGATACCCTTGATAAAGCTCCATCTTAGGAGTGAAACACCATCAGGCATCAGCTGCAAACTGTGGAGTCAGCACTATTTACCAGCACTTTAGCAGTCTGTTGCACTGTGTGCAAATAAGAGAATAGAATAATTTGATTCATCTTACATGTTGTAGGTGCTTCTGTGTTCTTGCTTATGCAGAGCCATAGGAGGTGAGGTTCCAACACATTTTTGGTTTCCTTAACATCAATTCTGCATTGTGTGGTCATTCAAACCCTGAGGGACAGTACATCACAGATTCACCAAGGTTTCAAGGAAATAAAGAAGAGTTTGAATTTGGGGTCCCCAAAAATGTAGTTTGGGGCAAAATGTATCTCTTAAATTGCATGATCATGGGGGGAGGGTAAGCACCTGACCCTCAAATGAAAAAGAAAAACTGTTAACAAATGAAAACAAGATTATGGATGATTAACCCCCCAAAAAACACACACACAAAAAAAAAACCATCAACTGCACGTGCCGGGACTTCATTTTATTTATTTATTTATTTTTATGTTTCTTTTCTATCACCTATAACGTTAAAAATGTTTAACATTTTAATTCCAGATTATGGGAATGGACTACTTACCATCTTCCTGATGAATACCTACTGTATGTTACAACTTTCAGACCTGCCCAACAGTTTTTTTTTGCTTCACATAGGGCCCACAGGACCCAATGCAAACCATGCTACAGATCCAGTGCTGTTTATTATGGGTCTGCCATTTCCCATAGGGCATACAGGGTCCTGAGTAAAGCAACCAATAGGTTTGGAGCTGTGCTTGATTGGCTGGCTGCTTAATGTAGGGCCCGCAAAACTATGCACGAAGCAAGGTAAAGCAAGAACCCTTTAAAAAAAGCTAAGTGTAATAAGGTTTGGGAAGAATTTTTTTTTTTGCCGATTTTTCTTTCAGGTTGTTGATCAGTGGCATGGGACTAGAGCAGAAGAAGGCAGCTGGCTGAGGTGGATGGGGCTCTGTGTTACTTACCCACTGTCGGGCCATAACACAAGTATGCACTGAGGCGGTCATGGGGAAGAGGGTATCATGGGTGCCAGAGGGTGGTGGGGTTAATTTTTTGGAAGTGGGCTAGGTGGGAGAATTAGGGTGGGGGAGTTTAACATAGAGGGTAGGGAAAGGGATTTACATAGCAGTGAGTGGAGGAGGGTGCGGGTTTACTTTAACCTGCAGGAGGGTGGGAAAGTGTTAGCAAGCCACCAGAGTTGGGTAACCGGTGACAGCAAAATGTTAAAATAAAAAACACACACCCAGTACCATATTTGGGTGCCCTGTGTCGGAAAGGGTGAAGGGCATTGCACTGAGATTGGGCCCCCGTATTGGAAAAGTCATGGGAGGATGGTCTAATGGCTAAACAAATTATGTTTCTTTTTTTTTTTCATTTGTGATTGAAACATAGAAACATAGAATTTGTCAGCAGAAAAGGACTGCTTGGCCCAGCCAGTCTTCACAGATGGTCCTTGTTTAATCTGCCTTCTGTAGTGAGTTGGGGTTTTCACACTCCTTCACAAATCCAGGTGAATTCTTGATGAGTGGTTAATGTTTACAAGCTCACTTGACTGACATGTTTCCCCACAGTATAGCTACGGAAAGCTGACTGGAAAAAGTTAGGAAAACAGTCCATAAACTCCACTACCTGGTTGACATCTGTGAAGCTGGCATGAGAATGAGGAAGAGATAGCAGTGGACACTGAACACTCCTCAAAGCAGTTCTAGTAAGACTCTGACTTGAGACTTTTGTAGATACAACAGGTGAAGAGCATTCCAAAGATCTGCACACATGCAGTTTCAGCTTCTAAGCCCCGATTATTTGTAAATGTGACAAGATGAAACACTGTAGCTTTGTGATGCAGCCACCTTCTGTTTTATAGAAGTTGGAGTGGTGGGGTCTCTTGCCACAGCCTTCAACCACTGTCTTACAGCAGTTGTCAGGAACTTTCTGTCCATAGGATTCTGCTGACTTGATCCTTACACTGTCACTCCAGTCCAGAGGGTTACTACTATCACATCACTTAAACTCCTGCTGCAGCTTGTACACTGTCTTCATCACCCCATGGGGGTGGGCTGCATGTACATCTAGTTCATCATCCCCTTTAGGCTGTGCTTTAACTTATCATTCAGCTGCTGCTAGTAGATGTATGCCAGCAATCCAGACAGGATCTCCAGCAGGCAGATGTATGGCAGCAACATAAAGTACTTTCTGAGTAGACTCCACCTCTCCTTGAAAGTGGCACAGCAACCCAGGATTCCAGTAATCATGATGACGACCCCAGCAGTGACCAAGATGTAGGCAGTAGCTGCGTAAGTGCTGAGGGCACAGGCTGATGTAATCACTCTTCACCAGAGTCCATATTCCCACCACTATCACTGCTCCACTCACCAGCTTGAAGAAGTTGAAGGTAAAGAGGAGGTACTTTAAGCATATAGTGCCACAAGTTTCTTTCTTCTCATCAGACTCACCCATCTTGGTCATCTGCCTCCCAACTGTAGCAGTAAGTTATGATCAGTGACTTGTACCTCCCGACCCAACCCACTTGTTTTCTTTCCTTTACATTTCCACCATGCTTTGAGCTCACAAGCTGCTGACTGAAGTGACAAAAAGCAAAAAATCCACCGCTGAGTTGCCTGCAAAAATAAAGTAACCTCCTTGATCCAGAACAGGGAGCAAGAGAGGGTGTAGAAATGGCAATGCCCCTTGTTAGGGATAAGCTGATGTTGAATTAGCAATTTTGCATTTGATAAACATGCCAAAACCCAGTAGTGAGGTCACTGACAAAGCAGGTATAAAGGAAACATAGACTTTGACGGCAGATAAGGACCGCTTGGCCCACCTAGTCTGCCCATTTCCCTACCTAGAGGATAAGCTGCAGATCCTATTTAACCAACAGCCTATTTCTTCCTACCCCCACAAAAATTGTCTTATGTCTGTCCCATACATTCTTGAATTCTCCCACAGTTTTAGACCTCACAACCTCTTCAGGAAGGCTGTTCCATACTTCCTCACATTGCCCCTGAGCCATCCCCCCCTCTATCTTCAAATTGTGTCCCCTTGTTCTTGCACATCTCTTTTTCTAAAAGATGCTACCCTCTTGGACTTTGTTGATTCCACTGAGATACTTAAACATTTCTATCATGTCCCCCTTCGCCCTCCTTTCCTCAAGAGTATACATATTAAGCTTCTTTAGCCTCTCCTCGTATGCCTTCTCTTGCAGATCCTGCACCATTTTAGTTGCCCTCCTCTGAACTGCATCCATCCTGTCTATGTCCTTGTGGAGATGGGGTCTCCAGAATGGGACGCAATACTCCAGATGGGGTCTCACAAATTGTCTGAACAGGGGGATAACAGCTTCCTGTTTTCTGCTGGTGATGCCTCTCCCTATACATCGCAGTATCCCCCCAGCCCTCCCTACCGCCTTCTCACATTGCTTGCCTACCTTAAGGTCATCTGATATGATTACCCTCAGGTCCCTTTCCATTTTTGGTGTTGTTACTACCTCCCCCCCCATTGTGTAATCTTCCTCTGGTTTTGTTTCCCAGGTGCATTACTTTGCACTTCTTTGCACTGAATCCAAGCTGCCATACTTCTGACCATTCCTCCAACCTTGCCAAGTCCCTTCTCATCCTTTGCATGCCTCCTTGTGTATCAACCCTGTTGCAGATCTTTGTGTCATCTGCAAAGAGGCATACTTTCCTTCCAGTCCCTCTGCAATGTCATTTATAAAGACATTAAAAGGACTAGACCCAGTACTGAACCTCACGTATACTCCACTAGTAACCCCCTTTCTTAAGAGTGGACTCCATTTACAATTACCTTCTGTGTCCTGTTGTTCAGCCAATGTTTTACCCAGGCTACTACCCTGGGACCCACTCCAAGGCTGGTTAATTTGACTACTAATCTTTTGTGGGACTGTGTCAAATGCCTTGCTAAAGTCTAGGTAGGCCATGTCCACAGCCCCTCCCTGGTCTACTACTTTGGTCACCCAGTCAAAGAAATCTATTAGATTCGTCTGACATGACCTTCCCACTGTGAACCCATGCTGCCTTGGGTCCTGTGCCCCACTGACCTCTAGGTGCTCAACAATTCTTTCCTTCAGAAGTGATTCCATCACTTTCCCTACCACAGAGGTCAAACTGACAGGTCTGTAGTTTCCTGCCTCTGTCTTGCTCCCACTTTTGTGAAGGGGAATCACATCAGCCCTCTTCCAGTCCTCAGGTACCACACCATCCTCCCATGATTTGTTATAAAGGGTAGTCAGTGGTGTCACTAGTTTTCTGCTTAATTCTTTTAGAATGCTGGGATGAATTCCATCTGGCCCCATTGCTTTGTCCACCTTCAGTTTTAGGAGTTCTTTCAGAACCCTTTCTTCTGTGAAAGGACTGGGATCGACCCCCCTCTCCAGAGTGCTTCTGTTAATTGGATTAGGCATCTCCCCCACTTCCTCTTTTGTGAATACTGAACAGAAGCATTCATTCAGTATCCCTGCTTTTTCACTGTCACTCACTGCCCACCCACCATCCATTCTATTCAGCCACAGTATCCCTCCCTTTGTCTTTCTATGCTCCCTGATATACCTATAAAAGGTTTTATCCCCCTTCTTAACCGAGTTGGCTATCTTTTCCTCAGTTTGTGCCTTTGCTATTCTGACTACTCTCCCTGCTTCCTTCTGCCTTAACTCCCTGCTCCTTCTGTGTTTCCTTATACTTCCTAAATGCTATCTTTTTCTCCCTAACCTTCACCGCCACTTCTTTTGAGAACCACAGTGGCTTTTTCTTTCATTTTGATTTGTTTATTTGCTTCACACAAAGGCTTGTTGCCTCTGTGATGGCAGTTTTGATATTTCCCCATTGTTGCTCCACCCCTCCTTCTAGCCTGTTTGCTAGTGCTTTTCTAAGGCACTCTCCCATCTTGCCAAAGTCAGTCCTCCTGAAGTCCAGAACCCTCACTTTTGTATGGCTTGACTCTGTAGCTGAGTTTATCATGAACCACACTGTTTGGTGGTCACTTGTTCCCAAATGGCTACCCACTTCTAGATCTGAGATCCTCTCACTGTCCCCATTTGAGAGTATGAGGTCTAAGATTGCTCCCTCACGAGTAGGTTCCAAAACTAGCTATCTGAGGCATGGCACCTGAACGGCATCAAGAATGGCCTTGCTTTTGGATGTGGCTGCAGCAAAGGTGCTCCAGTTAACATCTGGCATATTAAGGTCCCCCATCAACAGTATCTCCCCTTTCTCTGCCATCCTAAGTATGCCTTCTATCATACCCTTGTCCATTCCTTCCCCCTGACATGAGGGTCTGTATACAACCCCTGTGTGGATTGTGGTGCCATTTCCAGTCTCTAAGGTGACCCACAGTGCCTCCTCTCCTCCTTGTTTACTCTTTTGTTCAGTTGCTTTTATCCCTTCCCTTACATAGACAGCTACTCCCCCTTCTGCCCTCCCTGTCTCTCCTGTAGGTTGTGTACCCTGGTATGTTAACATCCCAGTCATGGTTCTCTGTGTACCATGTTTATGTGACTGCTACGATATCCAGGCATCCCTCTTCCATCAAGGCCACCAGTTCAGGGAGCTTGTTGCCCAGACTATGGGAGTTGGTACTCATTACCCTCCATTTCTTAAAGGCCTTACCCCTTTTTGCCCCATCATAGAAACATAGAAACATAGACTTTGATGGCAGATAAGGACCGCTAGGCCCATCTAGTCTGCCCATCTCCCTACCTACAGGATAGGCCGCAGATCCTAGTTAACCAACAGCCTATTTCTTCCTACCCCCCACAAGAATTGCCTTATGTCTGTCCCATGCATTCTTGAATTCTCCCACAGTTTTAGACCCCACAACCTCCTCAGGAAGGCTGTTCCATGCATCCACTACCCTCTCTGTGAAATAATACTTCCTCACATTGCCCCTGAACCGCCCTCCTTCTATTTTTAAATTGTGTCCCCTTGTTCTTGCAAGTCTCTTTTTCTGAAAGATGCTACCCTCTTGGACTTTGTTGATTCCACTGAGGTACTTAAAAGTTTCTATCATGTCCCCCCTCTCCCTTCTTTCCTCAAGGGTATACATATTAAGCTCCTTTAGTCTCTCCTCATATGGCTTCTCTTGCAGACCCTGCACCATTTTAGTTGCCCTCCTCTGGACTGCCTCTATCCTGTCTATGTCCTTGCGGAGATGGGGTCTCCAGAACTGGACACAGTACTCCAGATGGGGTCTCACCAACTGTCTGTACAGAGGGATAACAACTTCCTGTTTTCTGCTGCTGATGCCTCTCCCTATACATCCCAGTATACCCTCAGCCCTCCCTACTGCCTTCTCACATTGCTTGCTAACCTTAAGGTCATCTGATATGATTACCTCCAGGTCCCTTTCCATTGTTGTTGTTGTTACTACCCCTCCCATTGTGTAATCTTCCCCTGGGTTTTTGTTTCCCAGGTGCATTATTTGCACTTCTTTGCATTGAATCCAAGCTGCCATACTTCTGACCATTCCTCCAACCTTGCCAAGTCCCTTCTCATCCTTTCCACGCCTCCTTGTGTATCAACCCTGTTGCAGATCTTTGTGTCATCTGCAAAAAGGCATACTTTTCCTTCCAGTCCCTCTGCAATGTCACTGATGAAGACATTAAAAAGGACTGGACCCAATACTGAACCCTGCGGTACCCCACTAGTAACCCCTCTTTCTTCAGAGTAGTCTCCATTTACAATTACCTTCTGTGTCCTGTTGTGCAGCCAATGTTTTACCCAGGCTACCACCCTGGGACCCACTCTCAGGCTGGTTAATTTGACTATTAATCTTTTGTGTGGGACTGTGTCAAATGCCTTGCTAAAGTCTAGGTAGGCCATGTCCACAGCCCCATCCCTGTCCTTACTGCGTTTGTCACTTTCTCCATTTACCCCTGCACTTCTCCCTATTGACATCTCTATGTTGGTGTCTACCTCACTTAGTACCCTGATTTTTTGGGGAGGCTAGGATTTCCCTGCTCCTTTCCAGTGCCTCCCCCCTTGGCTACTTTAAATGCTTGCCAATGAAGCATTTAAACCTATCACCTAGGATCCTGGTTCCCCTCCTAGACAGATGCAGACCATCATGCCAGTATAGGCCTGCATCCCTCCAGGTGGACCCCCAGTCCCCAATGAAGCCAAATCCCTGAGCTCTGCACCAGTTTTTCAACCACTGATTGAATCCCATGGTGTGGAGCACCCTAGCCTCATCCGTTACCATAGACAGGCAGCACCTCCGAGAAGGTTACCATGTGTGCTATTTGTCTAAGGCCCTCCCCATCTCCACAAATGCTTCTTGCACTGCTCTGATCCCTTTCTTAGCCAGGTCATATGTCCCTAGGTGGACAATGACATCCAGCTCCCTCCCCTGTGCAGCTGCTCCTGTGATCCTGAGGATTCGCTCCCTGTCCCTCCAAGCCATGGCGCCAGGCAGGCACGTTACCTCCCTCTCCCCTTCCTCCCCCAGTTCTACTTTCCTAACAATGCAGTCCCCCACCAGGAGTTGTTTCCTTCCCCTGTGGGGTCCCATGCCACCCTCCTGTGGGTCTCCTTTGTGGAGGTTCTCATCATCCTCCTTGGTCTCCACTGTGGGTGCCTCCATAGAGGAACCACATTTTTCCAGAATGGCATAGAAATTGTGGAGAGGTACAACCGGAGGGATGTGCCTCTGTTCCACCACCCTCACCCTCCCTGAGCCCACTGTGGTCCAACCGCTCCTCTTTCTTGGCAACCTGTGAGGCAACAGCAGTGACTCTGGTGGTCCCTGGGTGGGAGAGGAGGTCCCACAAATCCTGGCCAACTCAGCCTGGAGATGAGCAACCTCCTCCCTCAGCCCAGAGAGGTGCCTGCAGATGGGACAACACTGCATCCTCCAGAACATCTTCCGGAAGACTGCTGCTTTACAGCCACTGCACTGCAAATTTCCTTTCAGCACTTTGCCACTTTGACATCATGACACACCACTTTTTACAGGGAGCACATACTGAGCATGGTCAAGCTGTTGACAAGTCACTGGACCTCTAGCAGTCAATTAGCAATGCTATAAATCAATAACCCCTTGCACTGCACACACCTCAGTGCCCTTTTCAGCTTTCTTTCACAGTGGAAGGAACTGTGACAGCAGTGGCTTCTGAAGAAGCATCTTTTATGTAAAATGGAGTGACTTTTTATCAGGAAACTAGAAATCATCAAAGAATCATGCATTATCATTCCAGTTAGCTAGTTCTTACTACATTTAACTTGTGTTTAGGCAGGAAAGCTTGTGAAATCATGCTGAAAAGGAGAGGGCAGACTGCACAGTATGAGCTACAACGGCAGCTGCAGGCCCTACAGCAGGAGCAGGGAAGAGTAAATTAGCAGACTGAGAACGGAAAAAGGGAGATTTCTTTCAAGATTTATTTGACAGTTTTTTTGTTTACTTAGTGCTGGTTGTGTAGGGCACATAATTTCATATTTTTTTTATCATATACCCCCAGGCACAAAATTCCATATATATGTTTATTTTAATAACCCCCTCTCCCTCACCCCACAGTAGGATCAAGACAAAATGAATTTAGCCCACTGGGAAAGGTGCAGGGGTGATTTTGAAGGATTTGTCTGGCATTTTTTTAATGACTTCAGGTGGTGTGCAGCACCATGTTTTTATTTTTTCCCTGTATGTGTGAGCCTGACAGCCAGTGAGTATGTGAAAAGTAAAATAGACTGCTTTGTGAGACACAAAACATGCCAGTGGGGTAGTGTGTGGTCTATCGGTGGGGGTGTGGACTGTTAGTGCCTGTCTCTCTTCCCTATCCCCATGTGCGTAATATGGCATTGCTGCTTGCCCATGTACCAGTCATGCATGTCAAGTGGGTATCTAAGAATCATCAACAACCGTTGTGAGTCATCATTGTTACTGTCCAGAAGCAGCTGCATTGTGTCATCATGCACTATGCATGTGTTATCCATGCATGTAAAAAATCTGAAAAGAAGAAGAGGAGAAGAAAGAGGTACGGGGAGGAAGAAAGCAGATATACGTTCCACCATGCCAGTTCAACCAAGTACAAGTTTTACAATTGGTAGTGGTGGACAAGGAGCTGGGAGTCATGGTTGTGAGTTCTGTGAGGTCAATGACAGGGTACATGATAGTCAGGGCCCCTACTTTTCTGCGGCACAGTGGGACCAAGTTCTGCGGCAAGACTACCATTTGCCACATAACTTCTGTGGCGGTGGTTTGTAATTTCTGCGGAAGTTCTGCGGCACTAACAAACTACCACATCACAGTGTCAGCTTGTCATCCTGACTTCACTTTCATATCAGTGGTTATAGCAATCAGGATGGTGGAAAGCACAGTAACACTAGTTCAAAAAATAACAGACTTATAAAAATAATTTTATGCCTAAAAAGGCAAAACAAATGTCTCTCCCTTAAGGTCCTAACCTGCTGCATAAATGACATATGCAGAGGGGAGCTTATGTAATAAATAAGGTATTTCTGCATGCATGCTATCTATCCCACTAATGAGGTTTCCACTGTCTATCACTTATATATTTGTATGTGCTTTCTACAACACTCATGAGGTTCCCACTGTGTATCACCTATATATTTATATGCAATCTGTAACATACATACAAATATGTGTGTGGCTGTGTGTGTGTGGTGAGAGACAGAGATACTGTGTGTGTGTGTGTGTGTGTGTGTGTGTATATATTTTTATTTCCATGAACTTGCATCCTCATTTCTACAGGTCCCATTGGAAATGGAAAAGAAGAGTTATTGCAAAACTCATTTTTCATGTCAACCTGCCAGGAAAGGCCACATACACGGTGAGAGGCCAACAACTCTGCCATGATCCAAGGGAGGTGTGAAATATGGACCTGAGTTTTCCTCAGGGGGGCATGATAATCCCAGGCTGACAAGAATTTAGATTTAATGTTGCTGGCAGCTAGTATGGGGAACCAGTCCACTGCCATCAGGTCAGCAAATAAAGAGGATATATCCAGGGATTGTAAGGATCTAATCTGAATGAATTCAGGGGGCTTTGGTGTGGAGAATCTTATAAACACAGTAGACCATATGATGGTCACTGAGGGCATCAGGGAGGGTACCAGCATCCACAATACGGTGGGGTGGGAGGAGAGGATCCACTCCAGAAGGGAGCACTTACTGGTTTGTGGGATGAGTCTGGTGGGATCAGAGATCAGTTGTATAAGCTGGAAAGATTTTAAATTTTGGAATAATTTACAATGGGAGGATGAGAGTCAATTAAAATTAAAGTCACCTAGGATGAGCAACTCACTGGTGGAGACATGGGAGGATAGGATGGTGAGGATCTCAGTGATAGAGGGAGGGAATATGCCAAGAGAGCAGTTATATCAGATTATATTGTAATATATGGATATCCCTAATAATGCTAGTGAAAGTTACACAAAAAATTCCTCATAATACTGTTGTAGAAATCTATTGCTAGTGTTATGAGATCTTATAATACTATTGTTCAATGTTCAAAGATAGTATTACGAGATCTTGTAATACTACTAATGTATTTTCTAAGACAGTACTATGAAACTCAAGCTTTCCTCATGCCATGCACACTCACCACAGCTGCTCACAAGCTGTCTTTTACTGTAACCATTGGGTACAGTTAAAGTTGGTCACAGTACAGCTCAGGAGAAACAAAACCCATGCCGCAGAAAGCCCCTCTTGAGCCCGGTCCCTCTAGGCCCACTGCTGACTTGTTGGAGGGAGGAGAGAATAGTTTGCACTCTCTGGGAGGAGTGACGTTTGCACTCAGAGACAACCAGAAGTGGAGGAAACATGTGGTTCTGCCTTCAGCCACTGAAGAAGCTGCCCAGGGGAGTGCTGTTGGCTGCAGTTCCAGGCAGAAGCATAGAGGTAAGCTATTGTCTGCATCCATGTATTACAAAAAAAAATAGGAGGCTGTATATGACTTGACTGTAATTCCATCTCAAGGTTCTGGTGAAACGCTGGAAACTCTCAAGCTTTGTTCTCAAGGTTCACATGTTACCAGAACCTCTCAATGGTATTACAACCTCATAATACACAGTCCCCTATCTATTATTCCATTTATTTATTTCTCCTAATTGCAGACTTAGCAGTCCTTGTTATTTGAATTAAAATGATTCCCCTGTGTTAGTAGTCACCACTCCTCCACCAGCTGTGGTTTTGTTTTGTAATACAGTGTATGAAATCAATGGTGCTAGTGGACTCCCCAAAGGGTCCCCTAAATATCTACAGGACAGGGATGGGAGAAACCCAGGGTAAGGCAAGGAAGGATACAGGCTGGAGGGTGGTCACTCTGACTGCTAGGAGCCTAGGTAATAAGTTATCTGAGTTGCAGGCTCTCTTGGTAATGAGGAGGGTGGGCATTGCAGCCATCATACAAACGCGGGCTACCCAGTACCACAGCTGGGATGTGATGATCCCAGGGTACAAATTATTCAGGAAGGATAGGGCTAAAGGGAAGGGGGGATGTGGCAATCTATGTATGAGAAGGGATAAGGTGTACAAGGGAAGAGGGGGAGGAAGGTAGAACACAGGACCTATGGATGCAGCTTCATGACTTGAGGGGTAGGACACTGAGGATGGGGATATTATACAGACCTCCAGCACAAGGGGAGGACCTGGATAGAGAGCTAGTGGAGCAAATCAGAAAGGTCTGTAGGAAGGGGAGCACTGTGGTGGTGGGGGACTTCAACCTACCTGGGGGTGGAGTGGAGCACTCCTACCACCACAAGTGCAAGGGAACAGGTCATACTGGAGGCATTTCAGGACAGTTTCCTGGAGCAGCTGGTACATGAGCCTACTAGACTGGATAGGACTCTGGATCTGGTACTTTCAAATGGGGAGATTGTAAGAGATCTGGGGGTGGAGGAGTGTTCACCACTCAGTGTGGTTCACGCCTGATATGAGTAGGGAAACAGGGGGCACAGAAACCAAAGTGATTGAATTTAAGGGGTGGACTTTTGTAGGATGGGGGAGATTTGGAGTAAGTATTTGGCAAGCATTCGTCAGGACATGGGAGGTTATTAAAAGAGGGCTGGCAGAGGCCACTGGGGTATGTACAAAGGTGCGGCGTAAGAAGGGAAGGGCAAAGAGCCCAGCTGGTTGACTAGTTTGGTATTGGAGGGGGTAAGGGACAACAGAAAGGTATTTCAGAAACTCAAGAAATCGGGGAAGGGGACTGTGAAGCAAGAGTATATGAGGAAGTCCAAGGAAGTTACCAGGCTAGTCAGAGCAACCAAGGCCTCAAGAGAACTGAGACTGGCACAGGGTATTAGGGAAGGAGAAAAGGACTTCTTCAGATACATTAGAGAAAGAAGGAAGAACAAGGACCAGATTGTGAGGATTAGGAAGGACAGAGGGTGGGTGGAGAAGAGGGGAGGCAGGCAGAGGCATTAAATGAATACTTCTGTTCTGAGTTCACAAAGGAGAAAGGGGGGCAGATCCCAAATGGTGGATGGGAGAGGGGTGACTGACATAGGGATTATGGAAGAAAGGGTGCTGGAGGGATTGAGGGCATTAAGACTGGACAAGGCACCGGGACTAGATGGCATCCACCCTAGGGTACTCAGGGAGCTGGCAGAGATCCTGGTGAGGCCACTGACTGACCTGTTCAATATCTCTCTGGACACAGGATGTGTGCCACAGGACTGGTGGATGGCCCATGTGATGTGCATTCACAAAAGTGGCACCAGGGACGAGCCAGGCAACTACAGGCCAGCAAGCCTCACATCAATTGTGGGGAAGCTCACGGAGACAATCCTAAAGGAGCAGCTGGTGACCTACACTACTGGTCAAAAGTTTTAGAACACCCCTATTTTTCCAGTTTTTATTGAAATTTAAGCAATTCAAGTCCAGTGAATAACCTGAAATGGTACAAAGGTAAGCAATAAACTGCTAGAGGTTAAAAAAAAAGTTTAGGTTAGCAAAAACTGCTGTAGAGAAATTGCAAAGAAAGCCAAGGTGTCAGTGAGTACAGTTTCCTACACCATCAAAAGGCACTTGAAAACTGGAGGAAACTCTGACAGGAAGAGGTCTGGTAGACCCAAAGCCACAACAGAATCAGAAGACAAGTTTCTGAGAGTCAACAGCTTGCTTGATAGGCAGCTCACAGGACAACAGCACAGAGTGACTGGCACCCTGAACCAAAAGGGCTACGACAGCATTTTGCAGCGCCATGCAATACCCTCTGGTCTACACCTAGTTGGTCAGGGGTTCATCCTACAGCAAGATATTGACCCAAAACATACCTCCAGGCTATGTCAGAACTACCTTCAAGGAAAAGAACAAGACGGTAGGCTTCAAATCATGGAATGGCCAGCACAGTCTCCAGACTTAAACCCCATCGAGCTGGTTTGGGATGAACTGGACAGAAGGGTGAAAGCAAAGCAACCTACAAGTGCAACACATTTGTGGAAACCTCTGCAACAGTGTTGGGAAGAACTTCCCGAACAATATTTGATGTCCATTGCAGGAAGAATGCCACGAGTGTGTTCGGCGGTTACAGTATATCTGCAAAAGGTGGCTACTTTGATGAGTCAAAAATTTAGATTAAATTTTGTTAAACAAAATGATTTTATGATTTCTTTTTTATCTCCAATTATTTGCTCTATGCTTTAATTTCAGAGTACACTGAGACATTAACTTGTGTAAATTTCAATAAAAACTGGAAAAATGGGGGTGTTCTAAAACTTTTGACCGGTAGTGTACTTGAAGGACAATGGTCTCCAGGATTGGTCATCAACATGGGTTTGTCTCTGGCAGATCCTGACAGATAAATCTAACTGAGTATTATGACTGGGTGACCAGGGAACTGGACAGGGGCCACACGGTGAATGTCCTGTATTTGGACTTCAGCAAGGCCTTCGATTTCATGCCACATGGGAGGCTGGGGGGGGCTGGAATACATAGAGGTGGGAACAAAGATAGTAAATTGGATCATCAACTGGCTGAATGGAAGGCAGCAGAGGGTGGTGGGGGGAGCTCTCATCACCAAGGGAAGTGATGAGCGCAGTGCCACAGGGATCAGTGCTGGGACCAGTGTTGTTTTGGATATTGATAACTGATATCTCACACGGGGTCCAGAGTAGGATCAGTCTGTTCATGGATGGCACAAAGATGGGAGCTATGGTAGATGACATCGAAGGCTGGAAAGGGCTGCAGGAGGACCTGAACAAACTACAGGAGTGGTCGGTAACATGGCAGCTGGGGTTCAACACCAAGAAGTGCACAGTACTGTACTTCAGAGCTAGGAACCAGGGGAGGAGCTATCAACTGGGAGGGGTACAGCTGGAAAGTAACAGGGAAGAAAAGGACCTGGGGGTGATTTTAACGGGCAGCATGAACAACTGAGCTCAGTGCAGGAGGGCGGTAGCAAAGGCCAATAAGATGTTAGGGTATATAACGAGAGGAATCTCCTCCAGGAATAGGGAAGTGATCCTCCCCCTGTGCAAGACTCTCGTCAGGCCTCACCTGGAGTACTGCATGCAGTACTGGCACCCGTTCCTAAAGAAGGCTATCAAGTTGCTTGAGGGGGTGCAGTGTAGGGCGACAAAGATGATCCAGGTATTTGAGGGGCGGTCCTATGAGGAGAGATTGGCAGAGCTGAACATGTATTCCCTGGAGGAGAGGAGAGACAGGGTAGATATGATCAAGACATTTAAATACCTCAAGGGGATAAATAAGGTTAATACGGAAGGGATTTTCCAGCTTAGAAAAAGGGAGGGAGACGAGGGGGCACCAGTTAAGGTTGGAGGGGGAAGATTCAGGAGGGAAATCAGGAGGCATTTTTTCACAGAAAGGGTGATAGACAAGTGGAATGCTCTGCCCAAGGTAGTGTTGTCCTGTAGAGCGGTGGGTGGCTTTAAGAGGGGTTGGGATAGGATGTGGGGGGTATGATGAAGGGGTTGGGGAGGAAGGGGCAGCTGCAAGTTTAGGGGCAAGCTGCACAATCAAGCAGACTTGATAGACTGTGTGGCCTGCTTCTGCTGGCATTTTTGTATGTTCATATCTTTATACATAATTTGTATTAAGAATTCTGGTAGTCTAGTGCCCCCCACTCCCGGTTTCAATGTTGACCCCCCCCCACACACACACACACCACCCCTCTCCTGTTTTCAGTGTTGACCACTCTCCCAACCACGCCTCCAGCTGCTAAGTAATACAGAGACAATGGCTAGTATCACCCTCAACTCACCTCCATTGCTGCTATCATCCTAAGCAAGCACAATGACCTGAGTCATTCAAGGAACCTACTTGAATAATGCAAGTCGTTGTATTTGTGTGAGGCAGCATCTGGCAGCAGAGATGAGCACAGGGTAATGTCAGCCATCATCTCCTTATTACTAGGGATGTAAGTTTGTCATGGCAGTCATAAACATCATGGATTCCATGATGTTTGCACTTTATTCAGGACTCCTATGACTTTTACTATTGTCTTCAAAACATAGCAATGATGACAGTGCCACGACATTTACTAATGTTTACTAATGATTTAATGAACAACCAATGAGTCATTAAAACCTCATCCATGACAAACTTACATCCCTACTTATTACCATAGCTGTTGGAAACAGGGTCAAAGGGAGAACCATGGAGGTCAACACAGAAACTGGGAGCCCAATGGGCCACCAGCATGTCTGAGATTAAAAAAGAAAGGTCATGATAAAGTAGAAGTCAGAGAAATAATGCAAGTCACTGTACTTGCTATAAGACAACAGCTGGAAGTGGATCTGAGTGGACAGTAATACCAGCAGCCATCTCAGTGTTATCATGATGGTTTAGGTTGGGGGACTGGGGAAATCAGAACTGAAAAGGGGAGGGGCACTAGAACATAGAACATAAGAACATGTCGGCAGAAGAAGACCGTATGATCCATCTAGTCTGCCCAGACTGTCTGCCACCCTATTCTGTCCCTCTTCTTCTGAGATTACCTCAGTACTTTTCCCATGCTAGCTTAAAAGTAGTGACTGTTTTGGCCTCCACAACCTCTGGTGGTAAGTTATTCCAAGGGTCCAACATCCTCTCTGTGAAGTAGAACTTACGAATGTTGGGTTTAAACTTACCCCGTTAGTCTCAAACTGTGTCCCCTCATGTGTGTGGTCTCGTTTTTGTGAAAGAGGTTTTCTGCTTGTACCTTATTTATGCCTTTTATGTATTTGAAGGTTTCTGTCATATTACGCCTGTTTCTCCCTTGCTTGAGGGAGTACATTTGCAGTTGCTGTAGTCTAGATTCATATTGCTCCTGGTGCAGTTCCTGTACCATTCTAGTAGCTCTCCTCTGTACAGCCTCCAAGCGGTCCATGCCCTTTTTTAGGTGTGGCCTCCAGAACTGTACATAATACTTGAAATATGGCCTCACCAAGGACCAGTACAGAGGGAGTATGACCTCTTGCTTCCTACTTGTAATGCTCCTGCCAATACATCCGAGGATGCTACTAGCTTTCTGCGATGCCTTTTCACATTGTCTACCTACCTTTAAATCAGGGGCACCAACGGGTGGGGGGGACAGCTGGGGCAAATGTCCCAGGCCCGGTGGCTCAGGGGGGCCCAGCGTTCTCTATCAATTTTTTCTCAGCGGCCAGCTGGTCCCATATGAAATCCATTACGGGATGCCTGTTAACCCGTATTTTGGGGCTGGCTTCGATCGGCTCCTATAAGAACTAAATGTCCCACTATTCCTGGCGGTGCACAACTGCACATGTATGAAGGACAGTGACCAGGGGTCAGGGCATCCTATCAGGCGAGCCTGAATCTAACCAAAAATGAAGGTGCATCTTGGATAGCATCCTGGGTGCTATCACAAAAAGAGAGGGCGAATCCCAAATATTCAATGAAAGCAAAGATTTGTGGCACTCGTGGTCTCACCAAATTTAGGATGAAATGATGCAGACAAAACAGCAGCTTTTCTGATTCCAACTGCAGTTTATTGACTGGAGAACAAACTGCTACCCTAGCGCCTCGGCCCTTCAGGGCGTGCAGGAAGCCTGGTATGAGCGCGCCATGCTTCTGCACTGGCACCACTGCTGCAGGTGCTTCCAACATATCCACCCCCCATCTAGAGCACTGACCGAGTGGCAATATTTTCAATTGTGATGGTGCATCACTTCAATGAAAGAAGGCTGCGACTCTGACCCAAGTGATGCAGTGCCACTGGTTTGAACTTCGACTGACTGGTGGTGCTGTAATGTAACAAGAGGAGAAGAAAAAGCTGCCCTGGTGGGTGCCCCCCTCTGGCTGGCCTGAGAGGAGAGAGACTGATATTGGGACTCGGGAGTCCTGACCAAGCGCGTCAGCCCCTGTGACTGTCAGACACTCTGTCTCACAGAGGGACAAAGCTGCAGAAGTGGAGCTGAGCCAGGTAACTGATCTGAAGATGACAGGAGCAAGCGGCTGGCAGAGACATCAAACAGCAGCGCAGCTACATAACAAGTATGTGGTGTGGTGGGGACGATACTCAGTTGGGGGGGAGTTGGCCTTCTCCATCCGCCAGTCCACAAAGCCTCCTCAGTTCATCATAGGCAGCTCTGTGGGGGGGAGGCAGAGACTAGGATGGGGCCTGAGGAGGACAGCCCAGAGGGCATGGTTTACTGGCTGGTTCATCTGACTGGCTTTGGCCTGGAGGAGGAGGATAGTGGAGAACAGGGTTATACCTCTCAAGTTTTCCTCATTAGGAGGGGCATGCCTCATTTTACCATTCAAAATTACCCCGTCCCTCATTTGTTCATCATGGAAAAGGTGTTGCACACAGAGAGAATGTGCTGTACTTTAAAGCAGAAATTAATAATATTCTAAGATGTTAAATAAAAAATAAACTTTGAACAAATAAGGTAATGGTTTCCA
Organism: Neoceratodus forsteri; assembly: GCA_016271365.2. NCBI lineage: Eukaryota > Metazoa > Chordata > Ceratodontiformes > Ceratodontidae > Neoceratodus > Neoceratodus forsteri. Next base: position 790,356,053 of record CM028132.1, read on the forward strand.
CAGTGTTCTGAGCTTGTATCTCCATCAATGTTTGAGGACGTGTCTCTCATTATGAGAGTCAGTGTCCCTCATTGTCCCTCATTTTGAGTGCCCATGTCCCTCATTTCACTGACAAATAGTTGAGCGGTATGGACGGTGTGTTGGTCTGGAGCAGGAATTGTAGGCTGAGCACTGTGAGGGAAAGGGAGAGTGAGGGGGCCCAGTCCTTAAGGTGTGTCCCGGGCCCAGAAATTTCTATCGGCACCCCTGCTTTAAATCATCGGAAATAAGCACTCCGAAGTCCTGTTTGAGTTTTGTTTCTGTTAATTGTTCACCATCAAATGTGTATGTTTGCCTTGGGTTTCCTTTACCTAGGTGCATGACCTTGCACTTTCTGGCATTGAATTTCAACTGCCAGTCCCTAGACCATGCTTCTAGGCTTTTTTGATCTGCTTCCACTGCTGCTGTTCCTTCAATTAGAAACATAGAAACATAGACTTTGACGGCAGATAAGGACTGCTTGGCTCACCTAGTCTGCCCATTTCCCTACCTACTGGACAGGCTGCAGATCCTAATTAACCAACAGCCTATTTCTTCCTACCCCCTCAACAAGAATTACCTTATGCTGTCCCATGCAGTCTTGAATTATCCCACAGTTTTAAACCCCACAACCTCCTCAGGAAGGTGGTTCCATGCATCTGCCACCCTCTCTGTGAAAAAATACTTCCTCACGTTGCCCCTGATCCGTCCCCCCTCTGTCTTCAAATTGTGCCCCCTTGTTCTTGCACATCTCTTTTTCTGAAAAATGCTACCCTCTTGGACTTTGTTGATTCCGCTGAGGTACTTAAAAGTTTCTATCATGTCCCCACTCTCCCTCCTTTCCTCAACAGTACAATTGTATCTACTCTGTTGCAGAGCTTTGTGTCATCTGCAGACAGGAATACCTTACCCTGCAGGCCATCAGCAATGTCGCTGATGAATATATTTAAGAGGATTGGGCCAAGGACAGATCCTTGAGGCACACCACCAATCATCCCTCCCTTGTTTGACAGTGTTCCATTGCCTATGACCCTCTGTGTTCTATTGTGGAGCTAGTTTTGAACCCACTTGACTATTTTGTGCCCTTACCCGAAGTGCTCTAGCTTATTGACCAGTTTTCTATGAGGGACAGAGTCAAAAGCCTTGCTGTAATCTAGAAAGACTATGTCTGCTGCCCCTCTCTGGTCCACTATTTTGGAGACCCAGTCAAAGAATTCAATCATATTCGTTTGACATGACCATCCTGCTGTAAATCCATGCTGTTTAGTATCTAGCTGCCCTATTTCCATAAGGAACTCCACTATTCTTTCCTTAAGTAGGAACTCTATAAGCTTCCCCACTACCCAGGTCAAGCTCACTAGCCGGTAGTTTCTGGCCCCCTCTCTGCTTCCAATTTTGTGCAAGGGTACCATTGTGGCCCTTCTCCAGTCCTGAGGTATTTCCCCACTCTTTAGAGACTGTGTGAATAATTCTGCCAGTGGGCCTGCAATTTCCTGTGCCAGCTCCTTCAGAATTCTAGGATGGATTTCATCTGAGCTCATTGCTTTATTTGTTTTCAATTTGAGAAGCTCTTTTAGGACACTGTCTCTTGTAAATGGTTCTATGGTGAGTCTGCCTGTGTTCTGCATTTTGGGTCCATTGCCATTGTCTTCTTTTGTGAAGACTGAATAGAAAAAAACTGTTCAGAATCTCCGCTTTTTCATTACCATTTTCTGCCTGTTTGCCGTCCTTGGTTGCTATTCTTATAATGCCTCCTTTTGTTTTCCTTTTTTCTCTCTGGTGTATCTATAAAAGTTTTGTCACCCTTCTTCACTCCTCATGTGATTCTCTCTCTTCTGTCTGGGCCTTGGCTGCCCTCACTGCCATCCCTGCTTCTTTCCGCTTCATTTTGTAGACTTCCATACTGTATCTGCTTCATTGCTAGTATCCTTGAATCTCTTAAACGCTTTCCTTTTATCCTTTATTTTTGTTGCTGCATCCATGGTATACCATAGTGGTTTCTTCCTTTTTTCTTGCCTTAGAGATCTGCTTCATGCACTGGGCAGTTACCATGAGTAAAGCTTCCTTCAGGGCTTTCCACCTCTGTTCCACTGTGCCCACTGTTTCCTTGCTAAGTATTTGTTTTACGGAAGCCTTCATTTGGGTAAAGTCAGCCTTCTTGAAATACAGAACCCTGAGTTTGCTGTGGCTGACTTCCTCTTTACTGGTGATGGTGATCCAGATGGTTCTTTGGTCACTGGTACACAGATTGCTGCCCACCATTGTGTCAGAGATCCTGTTGCTATTTGACAGCACGAGGTCCAGGGCGGCTTCCTCTTGTGTTGGTGTGGTCACCAACTGTTCTAGTCCTGCTCCCTTTAGTGCTAGAAGGAATTCTCTGCTCCTTTCCATAGAGGCCATGTGTGAGAGCCAATCCACATCTGGAAGATTGAAATCACTGACCAGTAGCAGTTCTCCTTTGTCTGCCATCTGTATGATGGCCTCCAGGAGTTCCCTGTCCAATTCTCTGTCCAGGGCTGGGGGTCTGTATATAAACCCAACTCGGATAGGGTACTTACTTCCTGTTCTGAGGGTGACCCGGAGGACCTACGCTTTGCTGCTGCATCCCTGGGCTTCTGTAGCATTGATGCTGTTTTCTACATACATTGCAACCCCTCCACCTTTCTTACCTTTGTGGTCTCTTTGGAATTGTGTGTATCCTGGGATAGCTACATCACAGATGTGGTTCTCAGTGAACCATGCCTCTGTGACCATGACCCAGTCCAGGTCTTCCTCTGCCATTATGGTGGTGAGATCTGGGATTTTGTTCACCAGGCTACGAGTACTGATGCACAATGCTTGCCTTCCTTGGTTAGAATTGATCACTGTGGAGCTTCCCTTTATCTGTATATTTGTAGGAGATGTTTTCTTTACACTAAGTAGCTTTGCATGGTCCCTAAGTGTGCCGATAAGGTGTGTGTTAGTGTTGCCTTGATCTGGTTCTGCGTTCATAGGAGATTGTTGGGGAGTGGCAACAGTTGTCCTCTGTGGTTCCTTGGGTGTTGCTGACCACTCCTCATTAGCTAGTTTAAATTAGAAATGAATATGTCAGATTTCTGGCCTAGCACTCGGGTGCCCTCCTTGGTGAGGTGCAGGCCATCATATTGAAAGAACTGCCTTTCCCAGAGCATATTCAAGTCCCCTATGCATTTGTAGCCCCTCTCTGCACACCAGTCTCTGAGCCAGTTGTTGAGTTCAGAGATGTCTTTATCTCTGATCTTCTTCCTGCTAGCTCCTTTTTCCCATACCAGAAGACTCTCAGAGAATGAGACAGTGGATGAAATGGAAGGTTTCTCACCTAGAGAGATCAGATGCCTCTTGGTCTCCTGCACTGAATGATTGGCCAGCTCATTGGTGCCTAGGTGGACTAAGACATGTGGTTTTATCCCTTTCTTCCATATGATTTTCTTAATGTCATTAGTGTCTCTGTGCGCTGATCATCCTGGAAGGCACCTGACTACAATTTTTGTAGTTTTGCTCTGTTATAGGTGAAACTCTATTCCCTGAATCATAGAGTCCCATATGACTAGTACATGATTTGCGGTTATGTCCTGTGTCTTCCTGTACCTTGTTTGTTGCTCACATGAGCCCTGTGGTAGGTCTGGGCTCTCTGTGACCTCTGCCTTGACAAATGGCATGTGTGGCAGTGGCTCGAATTCATATGACGTGTTTATCAGATCATTTGTCTTATGGGATGATCATGCAACACAATGGTTTTTGACTGTCTGCCAACCCCCAAGTTTTGTTGCCCTCTATAGTAGAGGTATCCATGACTGGAGTGTGTGCTTAGGAGCTGGTGGAGTATAGTGCTGTGTGGTCTCCTGAATCTTCACTCTAAGAACCTTTGTTTCTGCTACCTGTAAAAACAATCAGTGATGTTCTGCCTTTCAGATGTACCAAACCCTTGTGACATCAACTGCACATAAAACCAAAGTACACACAGAACAGATAGGATGGAAAGGAAACTTGTTGTTTTTGTATTAAGGGGGCATGGAGTAAGTGTTCCAACAGCTCCTTATGCTGAGAGAGCAGCCACTGGCTGGGTCTGAGCAGAGTGAGCGAGGAGAGAAGCTGCCACAGTGGACAAAGGAGCCCAGACTGTGCTCTCCAAGGGGGATTCAGGTAGAACCACTGTCAAGGAATCCCTGCTTCTGCACCTGTCAGAGTCTGCCTTCCCTCTGAGATTGGTTTATCTTCCAATTAGTGAAGATCAGTGAAGCTCAGCAGACAGTAAGGCTAGGGGCTGGACTGCACATGGTGTATGCCTCCTAGGTTTGCCCTTTGTATCTGAGCTGTTGCTTCTGGTTATTTCTGGCTGAGAGCTTTCTATTAGCCGACCACTATTTCAGCAGTGGGTACAGCAGTTGGTGAAGATCAGTGAAGCTCAGCAGACAGAAAGGCTAGGGGATGGACTGCTCTTGGCGTATGCCTCTTAGGAGTGCCCTTTGTGTCTGAGCTGTTGCTTCCAGCTGAGAGCTTTTTGGTAGCTGAAACTATTTCAGTAGTGGGTACAGCAGTACAAATGCTGAGTTACATACAGCAGTCAGGAATTCAGGGTAAGACTTCCAACAGCTCTGTATGCTGAGAGACCAGCTGCTGGCTGGGTCTGAGCAGAGCGAGTGAGGAGAGAAGCTGCCTCAGCAGAGAAAGGAGCCTGGACTGTGCACTCCAAGGGGGATTCAGGTAGAACCTCTGTCAAGGAATCTGTGCTTCTGCACCTGTCGGAGTCTGCCTTCCCTCCGAGATTGGTCTCTCTCCAAGTTGGTGAAGATCAGTGAAGCTCAGCAGACAGTAAGGCTAGGGGCTGGACCACACCTGGCATATACCTCCTAGCCCTTTGTGTCTGAACTGACTACCAGGGATTAAAAAACACATTCAAATGTGAGTGGAGAGGGATGGAGTTGTTGGCATCAGGAAGCAGTGGAGTTCTTTTTAAAATGACAGTAGCAATGCACATTTGCAGAGTTTAGCTGGCAATAGTTCAAGAGACTATTGTCCATTCTAAGGAACTGTTGCCCAGTTTTTGTTTGAAACTAGGCAATGGTTCAAAAACCAAGCCTGTCCTATGATTAGGTCCGTTCAATCAAAGGCCAGGATATTTTTTAACATTTTATAGAAAGAATTATAATAGGAAAATAACATTTTCAAGTCTATGGCATTGCAAGGGAGAATATAGCAACTGGCATGAGGTAAAGCAGAGGGCCAGAGTCTACAGGGTAAAGTATATGCCTTGAGGTCAGCAACAAATAGTATTTACTACTATAGCTTTCACTGGGTCATGGCTGTCTTACTGGGTTTTGCAGATGCTCTCACAACACCACAAACAGTAATCCACTGCAGATGCATGACAACAGCACCTGTTACAAGTATGGTACAGTAATGTATATCCATTGCTGACCTCGAGATTTTCTTTCCCCAGTTTGTAGTCTGCTTTGCCCAATGCCAGTTATTGATTGAGGAGTCAAACTGGTTCAGCTGAATCCTTAAAGTCAAACTGAATTTATGGGCCTCAGTTTGAAATCAACCTGAACTTGTCAATGACCCACTTCTCTCACTCTTGACTTCCTGCTTAGTCAATTAGAAATAAAAAAGGCTTGTGTTTTTTCATAATTTTTTTCTGTCACATTTTATTCATTTGTGCATGTGTATGCTTTGTGGTAGGTACTAAATTAATACATCACTCTTTTGTAATGACCCCTTCCCTGCAGTAGAGGAATATGGTTGTCGCCAAGTGTGGCTGGTGGAGGGAAAGGTGGCTCTGCACCACCCTCTAAGTAGAGCTGATGGTGGAAAAGCTAACTAGTATATAAAAGGGTGCCCATGAGTCAAGTCTCAGTCCAAGCTTGTGTCCAGAGTCTAGTCTAGTCTTAAGTTAAGGAGAAAGGGGGCATCATGTCCTAGGTATCCCCATCTGGCAAGTGCCCACAGGCATGGGCAAGGGATTGGTCAGTCACCCCAGATGGTGCTGACTGAGGGAAGCTGCAGGCATTGACAGCAAGGTACTTGGTGCCAAGGAACCTGGATTTATCTAGAGGGGTGGACACAAGGTGCATTCCACTAAGTGGCTGGATGCCAGTCCCAAAGCAGGGGCACAAGGCCTCTCATTGTATGTTCCCACCTGTGGACGAGGGTGCAAAACTACCCTCAGTGCCTAACATGGCACAAGGTCAGAGATGATTTGCTGTGGTGAGGGTGTTAAGAATCATTGGTAGAGCCCTGACAGCTGCCAGGGAAGACCTCAAGTACCCAGGATGCTTCCCAACCTGCCTCATGTGCAGTGAGGATGCTGGGGCTTTTACTCCTAGATAGGTGGTACAGTAGGGACTGCTGAGGGGATGTGAGAATCTGTGTAGTATCCCCTCAAAGGATACAGCCCAATAACTTTCAGGTCTTTGGCAAGTTTTCCAAAAAAACAGCTTGGGTATCCTGAGAGATAAGTGACCCAGGAGGTGGTTTGCAGAGGCCATTGGGCACCCACACGGCTGGTGAAGGAAGCAGTGCTTAGAGACTGGGGCTGTAAGATAGGAGACAGTATCTCTGCAAATGTAGTGGGGAAGGAAATCTTCAAAAGTTCAGAAGGTGCAAGTAGTCTGACTGCACATGCCATCATGGAGGTTGGACTACTAGGAATGCCAGGAGCAGCTAAAGTATGGTGCAGACAAAGAACAGCCAAATGGTTGACAGCCCAGCGGTAGAAGAAGTAAGCAGGTCTGATACAAAAATGCCTGCCTATGGGTCTGCTCAATCATATAGTTCACCCTGATATGAAGATGCCCTCCCAGCATACCGAATGTGAAAGCAAATTGCCCATTGTTGAGACATGAGTTCAGCACTGGAGTCAGCAGGAAAGCACTGGCACAGTGATGCCAATGAAGAGATGGTTAGTTCTTGGTACTGGGAGCGTACTTGGATTAACTGGGAGTGAGGAAGGATTGCTGTCTGCTACTGTGGGTGGCTGTGATGCAGCCAGCAAGCTGTAAAGTCAAAAGCCTCTAGAGGAATGTTATTTCTCTGAGTTCTACTGTAATGAACTGTGTATGAAACAGTGAACTGTGGTCCTTGGGCTAGTGACTTGTGTCTTTTATAAATTAACTTTACCAGAAGTTCTGATGTGTTGTGAAGCTTGTTCCATAAACCTAAAAGTGCCCAAGTCCATCATCTCCACCATGCATCCGGGCAACCTGTGTGTAGAATGCCCATGGCTCTGAAAAAACAGACCATCCATAACCCTAGACACTGGAGTACCTTGGCCTATACCCACCCCATCCATGGCAGTAATGCAGTTCAGTCATCATACCGAGTAAAGGGTGGATTGCATTTTTATTTGGCCTTTTTCAATCATGGAAGTTATGAAAGGCCTTATCCTGGACCAATAATTAATGAACCTAAAAATTTCAGATTTTGAATCAGTGTATTATCCATGTGCAAAAAAATCATCTTTAAAGAGGGACATTTTATGTGAATGAAACCATCTATTACTGAAAAACTGTCAAACCAATTACCTCACTATTTTGTAGAAAATTAGCCCTAGGACTGAAATGCCAGTTTTCATAGTCCAAGGGCTTAAGATGCCTGTGATGTAAGCTATCAAAAACAGGGTTTTTCACACAAACACCAACTCATGCCAATACCATGCCAGTATAGTGTGTGAGTGAGTAAGTGAGTGTGTGTGTGTGTGTGCTGCAAAAAACTGTTAATGAAACTATTAGTGTAAAACGCAAAGTGAACCAAATATGAGTCTCAGGAGGAGCCTTGGCAAATCAGTGGCGTGGTGTTCCCCAAGGAGTAACCTTAATGCTCATGCTAACCCTCTCTCCCAGTGCTTAGGCTTGTGACCCCGGCTCTTGACCCAAGGGTAGAACCACATGCAAAACTGCCAGCAACATGTAAACCAGATTCAAAGATTCCCACATCTGCAAAACGTAATCTGTGCCATGTTTCATTTATTATAAGTAAATAAGGACATTGAAGGTCTTGCTCAGAATCTGCTCCCACCAAACCATTAGAAAAATACTATGTATAATGTTTTTAATAGTTATGTATATTATAGTATAATAGCAAATTGATGATGTATATATGGTTCAACTTGGCTGTCCAATTGTGCTTCTCCTTATTGATATTAACTATATGAAGCAGCCTTAACATTTTGAAAGAAATGTTGAATTAGATCATTGTTTCTCTTCAGATGACAGTATACTATTACACAATTACAACTACAAGCCCAGGGAGGGTACATGACTCACTCAGCGTCACACACTAAGACAGTAACTGTGTGCTGCTGGATCCTGGGATCTCCTGGGTCACAGTTCAGCACTTTGACCACTCCCTAATCTTTTAGGAAGATTAGGGAGATAAACCAGTGGCTCAGGGAGTGGAGTGAGGCCAGAGGGTATGGGTTGATGGGGGATTGGGGGGAGACCTGGGAGGATAAGGAGCTGTATGCTAGAGATAGACTCCATCTCAATTTGGAGGGAAGGGGAATCCTTAAGTTGAAAATAAAGGGGTTCATTGGTGAAAAGTGGGGTTTAAACTTGTGAAGGGGGTAGGGATGGGAGAAAAGGCTGTCAAGGGGGTGCCGATAAAGGAGGGATTCTGTCTCCACCCTCCTGGGGAGCTGGAGGATTGCGGGAAAAGGCCGACTGGCAAAGTGCAGACCAGGGGAAAACAGAATCCCCATGGGAACATGAGCAGGGGAAATGGAAGTATAGGGAAAGGGTGGAAGGTAGTCCTGCTAAATGCCAGGAGCTTGGGCAATAAAATACCTGAGCTCCAGGCAATGCTAACTGAGGGAGCAGTGGATGTGGCAGCAGTCACTGAGACTTGGGCCACTGCAGGACACGACTGGGACCTAAACCTGAGGGGTTACACTATGTTCAGGAAGGACAGGGGAGGGAGGGGAGGAAAGGGAGGAGGGTAGCAATGATAGTCAAAACTGCATTGCATAGGGGGAGAAGAGGAGGCAGAGGGAACCGTGGAGGTGATTTGGGTCACCTTGATAACAAGGGGGGGCAAGAGAGTAAAAATAGGAGTGGTGTATAAACCCCACCCCCCTGGTGGAGGAGCTGGAGGAGAGTTTGGTGGCAGATGTTGGGAGACACTGCAGACTGGGCAGAGGAACGGTGGTGGTGTTGGGGGACTTATACATGCCAGGAACAGACTGGGAGACTATGACATCCTCTGTGACCAGGGAACAGAGGTTGTTGGATGTCTTTCAAGACGCGTTCCTAACTCAGCAGGTGGGGAACCGACCAGGGAGGCGCGGGTACTGGATGTGGTCCTTGCAGACAGTGACCAGATTGGGGAGCCTGGAGGTAAGGGACCCATTGGCGGGAGTGACCATGCCACGGTATGGTTCTGCCTGGACCTAGGAGGGTAGAAGGCTGCACAAAGATGGAAGTAACCGACTTCAGAGGCGATTTAAGGAAATGGGAAGGATCCTAAGGAGCATTTGGATGGGATTGGGTCAGACATGGATGCTGATAGTAGGTGAGAAATCATCAAGAGAGGGGTGCAGGATGCTACCAGCACCTGTGCAAGTAAGGCAATGGTGGGGCCCAAAAACCCTGCTGGTGGATCAGGGAGGTCCAGGAAGTGGTGCGGGGAAAGAAGGCAGCCTATAAGCAATTCAAGTGCTCAAGGAGTGAAAGGGATCGAGGGGAGTACGAGCTGATGGCTAGAAGGGCCACTAAGGTGGTGAGGGCGGCTAAGGCAAGGAAGGAGCAGAACCTGGCCAGGGAAATTAGGAGAGGGAACAAGGGGTTCTTTAGATACATTGGGGAAAAATGAAGGGTGAAGGGGCAGATTAGCAGGATTAAATCTGGGGAGAGATGGGCACAAGACCCAGGGGAGCAGGCTGAGGTACTAAATGAGTACTTCACCTCAGTTTTCACCAAGGAAAATGGGGGTGCTGCATCATACATGGGAAGAGACAGAGATACTGAAGGGGGGGACCCTTACCGATCGGCGGGTCTGGGGAGAGGGGAGGCATCACTGGCAGGAGGGGAGGGCTAAGCAGGAGAAGAGGTACTGGAAGTGGAAATCACAGCAGAGAAAGTGAGAAGCCCTCAGCTCCCTTAAAACAGAGAAAGCACGGGGCTGGATAAATTACATCCCAGAGTGCTGAAGGAACTACGGATGTCCTGGCGAAACCCCTGGCGGAGCTTTCACCATCTCTTTGGACAGGGTGGTGCCCAGGACTGGAAAGGTGGGCGCATATAGTGCCTTTCCACAAGAGGGGATCAAGGGAGGTGGCAGGGAACTACAGGCCTGTCAGCCTGACATCGGTGGTGGGCAAGGTGATGGAGGGCATTGTCAAGGAAAGGCTGGGGGACCTGGAAAAGTCAGGGTTCCTGGATGATAGACAGCATGGATTCATCCCAGGGAAATCGTGTCAGTCAAACCTTGTGGAGTTCTATGACTGGGTGATGAGTGCCTTGGACCTGGGTAGACCAGTGGACGTCCTCTTTCTAGACTTCAGCAAGGCATTTGACTCTGTTCCTCACATGGGCCTGTTGGATAAGCTGGGAGAAATGGGGGTGGGGAACCAGATGATCAGATGGATAGGCAATTGACTCCAGGACCGGACCCAGAGGGTCGTAGTTGGTGGGATAGTCTCATCCCCAAGGAGGGTCATTAGTGGGGTCCCACAGGGATCAGTCCTTGGGCCCCTTCTGTTCAACACCTATGTCTCTGACATAAGGACAGGAATCAGGAGTGAGATGAGTCTCTTTGCGGATGACTCAAAACTGGGGGCGGTGGTGGATGGGGAGGAGGGGAGGGTGGCCCTACAGGGGGACCTGGAGGCTCTGGAAAGATGGTCTAGAAAGTGGAAGCTGAGGCTCAATGCAGGGAAATGCAAGGTACTCTGCCTGGGGGCAAGAAACCCAGGCCAAGTGTACACCCTGGGGGGGAAATGCTACAAGTCTCGATGGCTGAGAGGGACCTGGGAGTGGTGGTGGATGTCAAGATGAACAACTCAGAGACTTGTAGGAGGGTAGCAGCCAAGACCAACAGGATGCTGGGATGCATCGCTAGGGGGATCACCTCCAGAAGGAGGGAAGTGATACTCCCTCTGTATAACTGCTTGGTGAGGCTGCACCTTGAGTACTGCATGCAGTTTGGAGGCCACACTTAAGAGGACATTAAACTCAGGAGAGAGTCAGGAGGGCAACCAAAATGATTTGGGGCTTGGGGACAGGACCTATGAGAGAGGCTCGAAGAGCTAAATATGTACACATTGGAAGAGAGAAGGGACCGGGGGACATGAAGAGGTCTTCAGGTACATGAAGAGGGTAAATAGGGAGGAACTGTCAGGGTGCTTGAAGGAAGAAGGAGGGGCCACTAGAGGGCATGGGTGGAAGCTAGAGGGGGGAAGATTCAGGGGAGAAAGGAGGAGGTGCTACTTCACTGAGAGGGTGGTGGAGCCATGGAATGCGCTGCCTAGGGGGCTGGTGGAGGCAGAGACAGTGGAGGGGTTCAAGAGGGGGTGGGACAGGTACAGGGGAAGGGTTCTGGAAGCAAAATCCAATGCAGCAAGAATATCCGGAACTGGGAAGGGAGAAGCCAGAGAAGGCGAGAGACAAGGTCAGCACCCAAGGTGGGGGCTGACCAAACGAGCAGACACGAAAGACCGTTAGGCATATTCTGCTGGCATTTTAGTATGTTAATAAACCATGGTGCCTTTTCTTTAAAGCCCTTGTGCTAACTGCTTCCCTTATTACTGCTGATAAGTAAACTGAATTGACCTTTTGAATGTACTATAAAAATATTTTAATTCTGTCCTGGAACCTCATGTGTTAAATATCTCAATTGTCATGGTGCTAGATTTTATTTACATATGTGCTTGAAAGGGTTTTACAGTTTTAATGTATTTATTTATTTAATTTTGTCAGTAAAGCATAGAATTTCAGGTTCCTACCTGGTCCTGTTTCACATGTTATGGGAAACTGCTCAAGATGTGGTACTGAATGATTTTGATAGAACTGAGTTTCTTGAATCCACCAGTAAGGCCGATGACCAAATAAAATCCTACAAAAAATACAATTAAGAAATAAATTTCCAAATTACAGTTCATCTATACAATTTATTTATCCAGCATGACCCAAATGAGATGCAACGTCTCTTTCCAAAGTCAACCTAATTCTGCTTATTTCAGCTACTGTATTGAATGGTAAATTGTAACAGAAAGGAGACACAGACTTCATTGTAAACTTTGAATCTAAAGCCAGTGCCTTCAGTTATTTAAGCTAATCACAATTTTCTAATTGTAAAATAATATATTACTTCCAGGACCACAGAGAAAATGTTTGAATACATTTTCCTTATGAATACTACATATACTGTGTTTGCTAACACTGTGGTAGCAAGTTAATACTTCACGTTATGTTTTTTGTTAAGGTGTCTTGAAAAATAATTCTGTCAAATAAGGTTTCAGTTCATTTTAAATATATAATATATGAAAAAAGTCAAAATAAAGTTTCTTACCATTTGAATATAAGATTGAACCAGTCGCCAATAACGGACACCCATATCATTTTAGTGCCAACCATTTGACTGAGCTGGAACCAGAGAGGGAAATAAACAGATAAGATGTTTCGAGGGTCTCCAACAGATGACATGCAATTCAAAAAGTCCTGGTAACCCCTGAAATTCTTTTGTAAATACTGGATGGCCAGCACTCCATTGCTGAGAAGAAATTCCATTCTTTGCATGTACTATATAAAATATACTCAACCAAAACTAGAGGAAAAGGCTCCCATCAGTTACATTAGTTAGCTTAGCACCATGAATAAAAGTTTATTAAAATGTGCCCCATTAATAATCCTGCTTTTATATTTAAGCCCTTTACAGTGCTTGCACTGTGTGACACAGCAGTTCAATGAGTATGCACGTGGACCCTTCAAAGCAAAGGAAACCTCCACTCCAAGGAGGATTTATGCATTTAAAAAAAAATAGTTTATATGCTGACATGCATTAACTGAAGCATAGAACACTGTGGTGATACAGGTTGGTTTGCACAGCCATTTCTAGTTATAGCTAAATGTGTTTGCTTGAATTGTTTACAATTCATTTGTCTCAGTAGCTGCACATTTTCCATTTCCATGCTTCAGTGACCATTAATAGTTTTGTATAGCAAACCTGGAACATATTTAAGAAGAATTTATAATGACTGTTATTTCTAAGCAGTAAGCCATCTACACAACTCAACTGATCTTCCTATGTTCTGTTTCTCTATGCAGACATTTAAAAGATTCTTCTTTAAATTGTTTTTCACAAGGCTATTCTAGGTAATGAATGAAATACTGAGCAAATACATAGTTCAGGATCACACCAGACTGGTCTATATAATGACTCAGTAGCCTTTGCATACCACATAACATAAGCATAAACATTAAATTTGATGGCAGATGAGGACCGCTTGGCCCACCTATTCTGACCATTTCCCTATCTAATGGATAAGCTGCAGATCCTAGTTAACCAACAGCCTCCTTCCTCCTACCCCCACTAGAACTGCCTTATGTTTGTCCCATGCATTCTTGAATTCCCCCACTGTTTTTGACCCTACGACCTCCTCGGGAAGGCTGTTCCATGCATCTACAACCCTCTCTGTGAAGAAATACTTCCTCACATTACCTCTGAGCTGCCCCCCATCTTCAAATTATGCCCCCTTGTTCTTGCACATCACTTTTTCTGAAAGATGCTATCCTCTTGGACTTTGTTGATTCCCTTGAGGTATTTGAAAGTTTCTGTCATGTCCCCCCCTCCCTCCTTTCCTCGAGTCTATACATCTTAAGCTCCTTTAGTCTTTCTTCATATGTCTTCTGGTACAGACCCTGCACCATTTTGGTTGCCCTCCTCTGGACAGCCTCCACTCTGTCTATGTCTTTGCGAAGATGGGGTCTGCAGAACTGTACAAAGTACTCCAGATGTGGTCATGCCAACTGTCTGCACAGAGTACCACAGTTAACACCACCACTTAAGGAGAGTGACCAATCACCTATGCTAAAGTAATGACCTAAGAGGTCATGGTAATGTACATCATATTGTCTTTCTTCAGTTAGAAAGTCCTTACAGTATAAACCTATAAGGTTAAAGCACATCATGATTAAGATAAGCAATTAAAAACATTTTATTGTCGAACTGAGCAATCAATTTCAAAGAATATTTTAGAAATAATGAAGCTATGATTCTTGGTTGAAGAATAGGAAATTGAAAGATCAGTACTGCACATCAATGTGTCTACAGTTGCTGTGGCTGTGTTTTATCCACATATTTGTAAAAGTTTCTATTACAGTAATTTTTTTATTGCTCATTACATGTGCCAGGTTGACAACACTAGAGGCTGTCCTTTACATACTAACATACTAAAATGCCAGCAGAATAGGCCTAATGGTCTTTCGTGTCTGCTCGTTGAAAATTATCCACCCTGAGCATGACCTTGCTATCCTCGCCTTCTCTGGCTTCTCCCTTCCCAGTTCCGGATATTCTTGCTGCATTGGATTTTGCTTCCTGAACCCTTCCCTGTACCTGTCCCACCCCTCTTGAACCCCTCCACTGTCTCTGCCTCCACCAGCCCCCTAGGTAGTGCATTCCATGGCTCTACCACCCTCTCAGTGAAGTAGCACCTCCTCCTCTCTCCTGAATCTTCCCCTCCAGCTTCCACCCATGCCCTCTAGTGGCCCCTCCTCCTCCTTCAAGCACCCTCACTGTTTCTCCCCCTATTTACCCTCTTCATGTACCTGAAGACCTCTATCATGTCCCCGGTCCCTTCTCTCTTCCAAAGTGTACATATTTAGCTCTTGAGCCTCTCCTCATAAGTCCTGTCCCCAAGCCCCCAAATCATTTTGGTTGCCCTCCTCTGGACCCTCTCCAGGAGGTTAATGTCCCTCTTTAGTCACGGCCTCCCAAAACTGCATGCAGTACTCTCAGTGCCGGCCTCACCAAGCAGTTATACAGAGGGAGTATCACTTCCCTCCTTCTGGAGGTGATCGCCCTAGCGATGCATCCCAGCATCCTGTTGGCCTTGGCTGCTGCCCTCCTACTTATCTGTAAGTCAAGTACAGCATGGCTAGCCACAGAGTAGACTTTCCTTATACTGCCCAACCAGTACACCTCATCCTAGTTATGAAGTTGCCATATACTGTTGATATGGAAATTCAAACACCTTGCCAACTTAAACCCCGACCTCTCCTGTGGGACCACTAACAAAAGAATCAGTTCATGCCAGTTGCAATGGTAGTTTTATTCAAAATTTTGATCAGTGTAAATTCATTTTGTTACAAGCTAAGCCATAACAAAACATGGTTTCAAAAAGCTTCTGTAAATACTGAAGCTTTGACTTTTGAAATATAAACTTTTACACAGAAGATCCAAATTACTGGCAATTGCAGGGGAGCTCCAATATGGCTGATGGACTGGCTGACTTGAGAGGAGGCTCTCTGACTCGGGAGGATGAAAACGCTTAGTAGAGGGTTTAATGCTTGCCTTTGATATATTCCCTTTTTTCTGACTAAAATGCCGCTACTTTCTGAATAACTGCCTATTTTCCCTGCTAAATGACACCGCTGTATTGAGCGTTTAAATCCCTGTGTTGCAGGACACCAGAAATGTGAGACAGGATACCAGCCTCCTCCCTTAGACAAAAACGCTAAGCAGAGGGCTTAATGCTTGTCTTTTCCCTTTTACTTTTTGAATAATTGTATTTTTCTTTCACCTGCTAAAGGAAAATATTGTATCAAGCAGTTTAAATCCCTGTGTAACAGGATACTAGAAACAGGATTTGGGACCCCCCCTGTACTCACCTATTGACTGGTAACAACTTACTGTTTTATTTTTATTTATTTATTGAAATCTTGGATGACAACTGTGAGCGGATGCTCGTTGAGAGGTTCCACGTCAGATACATTAACACAAGAAGACGCATTATAGTTAATAGTAGTTATACATACAGAGCACAAACAAATTCAACAGTCCATGGGTTGCAATGACAAACATTTACACAAATTGTGCTAAGCATAGTACATGGTATGCCAGCATCCTGAGGAAGAGAGAGAGGCAGAGGCAGACTGTGAGGGTGAGGTAGTGATGGGCAGTGGGAGTTGGGATAGGAAGGGCAGAGGAAAAGTGGCTTGCTCTCACTCATGGACATGTCAGAAAACTACCAAAGAGCCAGCGAAGCAAAATCACTGGTAAAAAGCAAGAGGGAGATTCTTTAAAAAACTGCAGGAAAGCAACAAGATATCCACAACTTAAAAGCCCAAGGGGGTTGAGGAAGAAACAAGCACACAGAAACAATGAAGAGACCAACAAAGAAAATGAGCACAGCCAGCAAAGACTGAAGAGCATGCACAGTTGAATAGCGGGAAGTGGGGGAGGGCTGGAGACGCAAAAGATTTTTGATATATTATGAGAAGAGGGACAGCAGAAAGAAGCTTTATTGAAAGGCAAGGAGTCATTGAAAATAAACAGCTTAAAGAGGCCGCCATAATCACAACAGAGCCAAACCAGGGTAAACCTCAAGAATCAAATTTAACTGCTGGGGCAGAAAAAGAAAGAACATCAAAAAGAGTGTAAAATCAAACATTTCCCCGTTGTATGTGGCAATACTGGCAGCACTGCATAAAAAAAAAACAGAAAAAGGGAAACATTGGGAAAGTTGAAAAGAACAGCAGAACTTGTCAAATTTTGGCATCTAAGCTCAGAGTGGAGTCTGAACAGAGTACTGTAGTAGCTTTGGAAAATCTCACTTTACAGGAAACACCTGCACAAAGCAGCACAATGGCTGAATTGAACAGCTGAATACCCTGAAAAAAGAACTCCTAAAAATGTAAAAAATGTAAAGTGATCTGTAGCTCTATCGGAGAAGAAAAAAAATGGAAAAAGATTAAGCTACATGACAGCAATCAGTGGACGGACAAAAATGAGGCAGATTTGAATATTAAAGATGCTCTCCTGAATGAAGTAATGCAAAGATTTAAGGATATGGGCATATAAATTTCAACACTGACCAATTCAGTTTTGAATTTGACAAAAAAGTAGATGCCCTAGCTTTGAGAACCATTGAACTTGAAAACAGGAAGAGCTTAGCAGAAGAAAAAATGAAGCCATTACAGAAAAGTATTAATTCACATGCTGAAGAACTAGAAATGTTAAAACTAAAAGTGGAGGAGTTGTAAAGCAGAGCTAGAAGAGACAATATTAAGCTTGGGGGCATCCCTGAGGAGAAAGAGGCTGTGGGATTTTTTGAAAAGCTTTGAACAGAAACACTGGGAAGATCATATCCAGACAGTAAAGTAGAATTACACAGAGCACACAGAGGAGCCAACAACCCCAATTATCATGGAAAGCAGCCAAGGTTTGTGTTTGTTAAACCTCATCATTTCTGAGATGAAGAAGCTATCTTAAGGAAACAAAGATTGGAAAAGGGTTTATATATTGCAGGGCTCAATATACAGGTAAATCCAGATTTCCCTCCAGAGGGCCTTGGGGAACAAAAAGCCTTTGCAACTGCAGAGACTTCATTAACACAGCATGGCATCAGGTTCTTTATGATTTCCCCAGCAAAGTTGAAAGTCTATCTACAAGGTAGGCTAAGAATATTTACATCTCCAAAGGAAGCTGAAAGAGTGATTTGAGCAACTTTGATTAATGATCCAGGATGCTGTCCTGGAAAGCACACAGAGTCATACTCATCAACTTCTGAAGAGAATACTGGGTTTGCTAACCCAGGGAAATCAGACTCAGCTGATACCTTGGCCCTAACAGTGGGCATTCCTCATCGAGAAGAGATGTTGTCAACAATCTCTACTACCATCCCTTAATGCTGTAGCCTTGACAAAGGGGAAGAGGAATGGGAAACAAAAAAAAAAAAAAAAAACTCTAGTTTTGATATTTACTACATTGTTCTTTGATTCCCTTTACATGAATTGGCAATATGTGTAGTGTGTGTGTGTGGGGGAGAAGGCGTGTAAGGAATTATATTTTCTCTCTCTGAGTTTTATGATTAAATGGATATAGGTTTACTCCAAGGGTCTGGGGAAGGCCTTAGAGGTCCACTAGTCTGAGCACTGAGCACCAGATATCCTTTCTGGTGCTTGATGGTTAACAGCCATCTGGAAGTAAGAGAAGGAAGGGGTAAGGCCAGTAAAGGAGTACTTATGGGTAAAATGAATGTGTCAGGGACAGCAAACTTGAATAATGGCTGTCCTAATTATTTACTATTTTGTCTACCTTTGTTCTCAATAGGCCTAGATGAGGAGGGTTTAGGTGAATGGGGGGGGGGGCTAGAAAGGTAAAGCTTAGATGAAGAGGGAGGGTAGAGGGTTTGACCAAGAATGTGTAAGTAAATATTGGGAATTAGACATTTTATTCTCTATACCTCTTACTGTAATTCAAAAAAATGGACCAAAGTATAATATGAATAACTCGGGACCTTTCCTGGCTTGGGGCACATGGTAAAACCAAAAAAAAAGACATTAATGATGGATACATTTAATGTATTATCATGTAATGAGGAGGGAGCAAGGGATAGGGTGAAAATAAGAAAAATAACTAATCTTTGCAAGAGAAAATCTACTGATATTTTATTGCTGTAAGAAATGCATTTTTTAGAAAAAGATTTCAGATGTTTGAAAAATCTATTCAGGGCTACAGGACTATATGCATCTTTCTCTTTTAAGGCTATGGGACAGCTACATTGATAAAAAAACTTTAGCGAATGCTACAGTTATGTATGCTTATTTTGATCATGAAGGTAGATATTTGATTATAATTATTAAATAGTATTCTCGAATATTTACTATAGTAAGCATATGTGCTCTAATGATGAAAATCCACAATTTTTTGCTAGTTTTTTTACCAGTTTAGTAAAATTTCCAGCACCATATATTATAATGGGAGACTTCAATTTAACTTTGAAGCAGACTGATAAGAGCCCTGGAATGGCTGAAAGAAAACAAAAGACTGTTTCAACAATTTTGAATTTTATTGAAGATTTAAACTTAATAGATCCTTTCAGAGAAAAATATCCAAGCAAGAAATATCTTATTATTCAATTGTGCATAAAACTCACTCACATATAGACTTTTGTCTAGTTTCAAAAAATATTTATTATAGTGTACAATGCATTAAATATGGATCCATAAACATTTAAGACTACACTCCGGCAAATATTATTTTACACATAGATATATAGAATGTAAACAGTACACTGTGGAGATTTAACCAACAATGATTGAGCTATAAAGTTTTTATTAATCTGAAGAAAAAAGAATATAAACATTTTGGGTTAATCATTCTATGGACATAGTACTCTTAAGAATAGTATGGGACTCATTAAAAGCTTACATGAGAGGAATATATATATCATACTTAGCACAAAAAAATAAAATTAAACAGAAACTCAAACACTGAATCAGTTACAACAGGACCTAGCATATGCAGAAGCAAATTTTATTCAACTGGCTGCAGAAGAAGACTTAACAAAAATTTTAGAGTTGAGAGATAAATATAATCAAATAATGGAAACACAGACTAAAGGGGCTATGATGAGAGCTAGGTCTCAGTATTATTCTTTTTGGGAAAGAAACAGGCAAATTATTGGCACTGCAAATACAAAGCATAAAAGCCAATAATACAATCAACACAATGAAAAATGATCAAGGTTATAATACATATGAAACAAAAGTTGCAAATGATCTACATTCTACAAACAACTTTATGCATCTGGGGAGAGTCCCTGTAGTGAGCAAACAGATAAGTATTTAGAAAACTTGGATTTAAAACAACTAAGTTTAGAGGATCAAAGTCTCTTGGATTCCTAATTTTCCTATCAAGCGAGATTAGATTCCATATCATACTTAGCTAATGGTAAATCACCTGGTCCAGATGACTTTGGATGGGAATTCTTTAAACAATTTAAAGAGGAATTATGCCCTATCCTATATAAACTTTACAACAGTTTTCAAGTAGACAAAGCCTTGCCCCCTACCTTCGATGAAGCCATAATTTCTCTGGTCTTAAAACCAGACAAACCATCAGACTATTGTGGCTCTTATAGGCCTATATCATTGTTAAATTCAGATGACAAAATATTTACAAAAATCCTTGCTAAAAGACTTAATACAATCATATCTAAAATTATACATCCTGATCAAACTGTCTTCATCGAGGGTAGGAGCTTGAAAGATAATACCAGGAGAACTCTTAACTTAATGGAAAAAGCCACCTCCAAAAATGCTACCCTGGTAGCATTAGACACTGAAGAAGCAAATGACAGGGTAAACTGGGACTTTCTTCAGGCAGAGTTAATGAGATTTGGTTTTGGGGAAAAATTTAGAAAACTAATAACCCTAATATATAAAACACCAAAAGCTAGAATCAGAACAAATGATCACCTATCTCACCCAACTGATTTGTGAAGAGGCACTAGTCAGGGATGTCCCCTCTTTCCACTCTTGTTTGCTATATTTAAGGAGCCATTTGCACAAGCAGTAAGACATAATAATGAAATAGAAGGCTTTCTAAGAAGCAAGTAACTTCATTATACACTGACAATGTACTTAAATATCCAAACAATATTCTGGATTCTATAACACCCATATGTAAATTGGTAAAATATTTTTCAAAAGTCTCTGGATATAAAATAAATAGGACAAAAACAGACATACTTCTGATTCAACTGGACTTTCCAAATCAAAATTATCCTGTTAATAATGATATACCAATATGTACCAAATTTAGAGACCTAGGGGTTATAATCTCACAAGATATATCAGCACTATTTCAGTTTAATAATAAACCCCTTTTAGAACATTTTTTTAAAGATCTTTACAAATGGATGTTACTTCCTTTAACCCTAATGGAAAGGGTGAATATAATAAAAATGAACATTTTGCCAAGACTATTATTTCTGTTTCAAACTCTACCACTTTGAGTTACAAAAAAAAAATTAGTGAAATAGAGAGAAAAATTAGGATATTTATATGGCAAGATAAAAGATCAAGGCTCGCCCTTCAAAAATGATATGCGCCTTTAGAAAACGGTGTCCTCAGACTTCCCAATATGCAGTGTTATTATTATGCAGCCCAAACTGAGCAGATTCATAAATGGTTCAGGGTAGATGAGAAACCAAGCTGGGCAGAGATTGAGAGGGATTTATTGCCATGTAAATATATATCTGGAGTTCCATATTTGGATTTGATAAACAACAATTAATTAAATATCTGCTTATCTACTACAAAGCTATCAGCTAAAATATGGAAAGAAGCACATTCTCTCCTACAAGAAAGAATAAACATATCCCCATTTACCTGCTGTATATTATATTAATAAAACTGTAACATTAAAAAATAACATTTTATACACATATGAGAGAATAAAGGAGTATATCAACTGAGACATTTGTAAAAAATGGCTATTTTTTAAAATTTCATGAGTTTAAAAATCAGCGCAATCTAGAAGGGGGACATTACTTAACATTTCTTCAATTAAGAGATTTTGTTAGGAAAAAAGTAGGGAACGTAAAGGAACTATCATGTTCGTTAGTAGCAGAATGAAACAAAAAGTTGATAGGTAAAATATAGAGGATTGTGTATGGTCGCTCATACACAATAAGGATATTTTGCTCCCGAGAGGTTTCCACGGTAACCAGAGACCTCCAGAGTGCAGCTTGAGAGGTCGTTTACCATGGAAACCTCAAAAGTAAAATAAATATCCTTGGAGTGTATGAGCGATCATGCACAATCTTTTATAGTGTATGGTCACTCACGTTTTAAATGCTGTCCTTACTTTTGTGTTTTTTAGCCTCCCAAGAGAGCTTACACTACTGCAGCCATTCACCCAGGATCACAGGTCGGAAGAACATGCATGCGTGACTTCGTTCTAAGTTGTTATGCTGCACTAGCAATGTAGCTACTGCAGCATAACAAACTAGCTGACATAGCTAGTGCAGTATAACAATGATTTTGAAGGGATGGATTTCCATCCTTAGCAACGTTCCACCATACACTATATATCAAGTTTTGGAACAAAAAAAAAAACAAGTCCCCTTACCAATCTTCAAAAGGTATGGCAAAAACATTTAGAAATGGGGCCCCATTCTCAAAGCCCTTCAACTGATGCAAGGTGCCTGCGTCAAACATTTCTGTTGCAATTGGCACCTTGTGTTAGAAGATGCGGCATTCACAATTCTGAAATGCAGTCTATGTCAGAATGAGGAGCCGCTGTGCCAAAGTGGGTCTGCACCACCCTTGCGACCTACATCATGGTGCACCACATTGCAAAGGGACTTGCGCCAATAGCGGAGCTGCAACATCCCCTTTTTGGGGATTCTAAAAGCCCCGCCATGGACGCAGCAAATGGCACCACTTAGATCAGCCAGGAGGTGGTCTAACTAGCTTGCTCCACTGGGATGGGATGGACACTGGGCTGCCAGGGGCATAAAGGATGGGGGATGGCAAAGGATGAGTTAGTGGGAGAGCTGTGACTGCCTTTTACTGAGCTGGCACCTGGTAGGTTGTGTGTACAGCATTATACATCTCATAAATGCCAGCATTTCCATGTACTGTACTACAATGTACAGTGCCTAGTACCCATACCATATGTACATTTCCAGCCGTAAAGAAACACAATACAAGAGGGACCAGTGACAAATCAGAAGAATGTGGCAGCATATTACACCAGAAAACAGCAGACCACACGACTGCACAGTAATAAGACATCACTTTATAGTTTTGTGATCTGATGTGTTGTGGTGCAATATGCTGCTGCATTCTGCTGATTTATCACTGGTCCCATCTGTATTGTGTTTCTTTAGGGCTAGAAATGTATGTACTGTATGAGTACTAGGCACTGTACACTGTAGTACAGTACATGGACATGCCGGCATTTATGAGATGTATACTGTTGTACTCACAGCCCGCCGGGTGTCTCTTCAGTAACAGGTAGTCACAGCTCCCCCCCAGATTCATCAGCTGCCACCCCCATCCATTATGCCTCCTGACCCCCTCCTGGTGAGCAGTTTCAACCCCAACCACCTTGGTCCCATTAGTGTTGCACTGAGTGGGGGGTGGGGCAGATCCCTGCGACAATTACCACAGGTGCACCACCTGTTTGGTGAAGCAGGCAACGCATGGCAAACCTGGGGGCTTTGGCACCGGGGCAGTTATTTTTACAGAATCAGGCACAGGGTCCCTGGCGCACCTGGGGTTTGCCGCATCCCTGGAGCAACACAACTTGTGTTGCTCCAGAGGATCTTTGAGAATTGGCCCCATGATCTTTACTGATCAACAATGGGCAGCGATGATCTCTACAGTCTCAGAAGTTTCAAAAAAATAATAAACTTAAACAAATACAACTTAATGTCCTTCATCTGATATATTATACATCAACTAAACTTCATAAATGTAACAACAACTTATCAGATAAATGCCCAAGATGTATTAATGCAGTGGGATCTTTGTTGCATATGTTTATCAAATGCCCAGTATTAAAATATTTTTGGAACAATGTTAGAACAATAATAATCACATTAGTGGGATAAGATGTCCCCATTGACCCTGGCATTTTATCATTTAGTGGAGCATTTACATTGGGAGAAAATGGGAATAAGGAACAAATGTATTTTTTAAAAATTATCACTAATTAATGCAAAAAAGTTCATTTTGCAACACTGGCAATATTATAAACCATCACACATTAAAAATTGGATCAGTCTCTTAGTAGACTGTGCAAATTTAGAAAGTTGTTTTTTTTATAGTCAAGAAGGAGATACAGCACAATTTAATCACATATGGGAACCTTTCTAGCAGTTTTTGAATAGAAATAACTATGGAGGACTCCCTAATTCCCTTGCTTCCTTCATTCTACATGTAAGAAAATAATATATAAAGTTCAGATAAAAGAGAAAAGACCTAGATGCCCTAGCCAGAAGAGCAATAATACTGTCTTATCCTGAGATTTACTGTATGCAGTTAATATGTTACAGTCTATACAGCCAATGACATTTATTTTATTTACTTAATTAGAAACTGTTTTCAGAAATAGCCCATTAATCTGAAGCTCATTTCCAGGTATACCTGGGAGAAAGGGGACATGGGATATAAATAATAGAAATATACATTAGGCAAATCAGAAAAATAATTTGGACAGTTTACAAATACAATTTAGGCAATACAGAGAAATACAAATTAGGCAACCTAAAGAAATTCAAAATGAACATAACATTTAAGCATCTTAGTGCCACAGATGCACAAAGGTACAAACATGGAACAGCATTATAGTGCAGTGTAAAAACGTATGTAGACCACTCCAACAACTACCCACAGATACCAGTATAGGGTGCAAGGAACAGTAGCAGATAAAGGAGGATTACGTGGTAGGTGCTAGGAAAGGGAAATGGCAGAAAGGGGAAACATCAATCAGAGAACACCCAGGGAAAGCCAGAACTAGATACAAATGCCAAAGTAAACTGTGAACTTGTGGAACTTTTAGGGAGAAAGGAAAGGAAGAGGAATGAATAGGGGGAGGGAGGAGTTTCTAAAGAGGGGGACAGCTGAAGGAAATAGAAGTCTGCCCCGTAGAGTTATTGAAAAGAGGAGGTTTAAAGGAATGGGAATCAGAGGTCCTGAGTGAGTAGGTAGGGGAGAGAGAAAAGAGGAGGAAGGAAGGAAGGGAAGGCAGAGAACCAGAATTTAAGATACATGGGCGACAGAGTGCAAAAGGCAGCTGCCATTAAGGGAGAGAAAAGATCACTCAGGGTAGAATGAGTAGTGGTAGGTGCAGGTTGTGCTATTTAAGGGAAAAGCAACAGAAAGAGTAATTTAAGGTGACCAGTCAGGCCAGGAGGGATTTAGCAACTGCATTGAGTGTGGACCACATTCTGTAATCTAAGATTTGGAACATAATTTTAAGAACAATCTCACAATGGAAAGAGATACAAGATATGTGCATGTATAGTACACACTGCCTGGGGAGGAATTTAGGGTGTAAGGCATCTCTCTGAGGAAGCCCACTGTGTTTGGGTGAAACTTAAGACAGCAGCTTTGGCTGCAATCTGTTTCAGTTTTGCTGCATTACACTGCCAGAAGAAAATAAAACACTGAATATTATTTTACTGCAGTAAGCATTTTTCTTGGGACTCTTAAGCAGGGGTGTGTGATCTCTACTACTACTGTCAGCTCATTATCCTAGAGAAGCACCTCCTGCCCTGTGCTCACCACTATCACTCGGTGTAAGGCATTTCTCTGTCTGGAGAGTTCAAGGTGTTGATCTAACAGCTACAAAGATGTTTCAAGCAGGGCACTTTCTACAACAAAGACTCATCCAGGGCACTGAAGACAAGTAAATGGAAATACTGACTAACCTCTGTCTGCTACCAAATGTCACACCATTTCCTTAGCAATCAGAAGGAGCTTGCTCAAGCAAACCAGTGCTGGATCTTGTTGGAGTCCTGTTGGAGAGCCACTTCCAGCTCAGGGGCCAAAGGTCCATTGAGGAAGAGCACTATGTCATTCACATGTGGAGGAGCAGGCTTTAGAGAAAACATTTAGGAATATGGAAAACAAGATGGTGGAAGGACAGAGCCCTGTGGGACTCTGGAGCTAATCAGAAGTGAAGAAGGACTCATCTGCAAGGACAGATTGATACCAGTAAGACAAGTAGGAACATTATCCTGCAACTGAGAGGTTAGAGAGGCCTGGCTCTGCCATTTTTTTTGAGTAGGAGGAAGTGTGTCACTATGTAATTGCCTTAAAAACTAAAACTAAAACACTTAAGGGCAAGTCATTTTAGATGTCGTACAGTGAGGAAAAATGGAATTCAGCGCATTCAAGTGGCCAGTACAAAATAAATGATTTATGGAGTTCAGTGCCCAAAAATCTCAAAGCAAGACCCCCTTGTGTTTTACCTCAGAACAAGACATTAACGGGGGGCGTGAAACATGCCTTCAATGTGCCCTTAAAGTGGGTCCTTTTTAAAGCTATAGTACCATCCTACCTGTCCTACCCATCATTTATAAATGGTTGCTTAAACAAATGGTCTACAATAAATGCTTCATATATTCTACTAATAAATAACACTAAATCACCCCAATCCCAAATGATACCCCAATTTATAAAGCATCTATGAAACCCATAGCTAAAAACACCTATGCAGTAGAGATTTAGAAAATTTTACAATTCATGCATAAAATGTACATACCCAGTTATTTATTAAAAAGCATTATAAGATAATTATCTCACAATCCTAAATACTCCTGACTGCTATTTACAAATAAATTATTCCTTAACTAGCACTCATATTATATTTCAAGAGAAGAAAATTAGAAAATACACTGCACTAGATTGCATATAAACTTCTATAATTAAATAACAAAATTCCTGCTAATGATTTAAGACAGAGAGCCCAATTTTACAAGCCATCTGCATCAGATGCAGCTTGTGGCTGAAGGGCAGCATCAACTGAGGTGCTGGCAACTATGCAAGTTGCTGTTTAGAAGGTTGGCAGCTTGTGCAAACCTTCTGGAATAGCTGCAAAATTTGGCCTGCAGCCATAAGATGGACATAGTTGGGGGTCCTGGTGCAAATCCACAGATGTATCTGTGGACAAGTATGCAGAAGGACACCCCAGCTGCCAGAAGGAGCAGAAAGCCTGCAACTGGGCACAGAATGGACAGCCACTGGATGGATGAGGCATGGGGTAGGTTGCCACCCCAAGGCAGTGTCCTGATGCAGTCCGGGCACCCATGTTGTCCCTGGTGTGGCAGGCTAATGGCAACCCCTGGCAGTCACCAAGTGGTGGTGGAATAGTGCCCCCATAACCCCCATGTAGCTGCAATCTCCCTTTTGGTGAATACCAAACAATGGAATCCCCAGTCCCAGTCCTCCCCCCATGCCATGACATGCCCACACACATCACCTGGTAGTCTAGTGACCCCCCATCCCCGATGTTTCACAGCTTGTTGGTGGTACAGTTACCCCCAGCGATCCCCAATTTCCCCCAAGACATATTCAAAACCACCCCATTCTCATCCCACCTGCCTCCCATCCCCGATTGTAAGCACACACGTAGCCCCAACAGTACCTGGTGGTCTAGTGGACCCACCCTCCCCACTCTACCAGGCAGTGGTCAACCACTCCACTCCCCATCCCCAACATGCTTCTGTGACTGGAACTGCCAGCCACACACCATCACAGCCAGCCACAGAATGTGATCAGTGCGTACTGTGCACTGTCATGGCCTTAGCCAAACAGGTCCCTGGCCAGCTTGCAAAGGAGCTGGAGCAGGTGGCTCTTGATGGTATTGAGGCATCTAAGGTGCAATTCCATGCTGCAGTGGATTCTAATGATGTATCCTCTAGAGTCATGGCTACATCTGTGGATTTTCGTAGATTGGCCTGGCTCAGGTGTACTACTTTGTCACAGGATACCCAGTCTAAGGCTATGGATTTTCCTGTGGTGGGAAATTCTCTGTTTGGGGAGCAGACAGAGAATTATATGAAGAAAATGGATGAATATAGAACCACTTATAGGAGTGCACAAGCCAGGCGGCAAGCCACTCCTCAGAGGCAGCCCCCCAGGGGTAGGGGCAGGCCTTTTAACCAGACCCAGGCCTCCTCCTCTTCAGCCTATGCTCAGAGGGGGGTTCTTCAGAGGGAGAGGCAGACGGGCTACGAGCAGGCCTGCTCCCACCCCTCAGCCTAAAGCCCCTGCCAAACAGGCACCCTGATGGGATGCCCAGGGTCGGCTCTCCATTACCTGTAGGGGCAGGCTGGCTTACCGTCCAGGACTGGGGTCTTTAACGTCAGACAGGTGGGTCCTGGAAGTAGTGAGCCAGGGTCTGTTCTCAGCTTCAAAAATTTCCAAAGATGAGAGCCAGATCTTTTCCACCTGCAAACCCTTTAGAGACTCTTGCTTTGAAACAAAGTCTCAACCCTCCTGGCTCTCAGAGCTGTAGAAAGGGTTTCTCCCCTACACCAGGGCAGGGGTCTGTACTCCAGGTACTTCCTTACCCCAAAAAAGACAGGAGAGTGGCGGCCTATCCTGGATCTAAGATATCTAAACAAGCACCTTTTAAAATCAAAGTTCAAAATGGTGACACTGGGAATGATTTTACCCTCCCTAAGGCCAGGGGACTGGCTAGCTTCCCTGGACCTCAAGGATGCCAACTTCCATGTTCGTATCAGAAGCTCCCATCGAAAGTACCTCAGATTTGAACTGCCCTCAGGCCATTATCAGTTCAAAGCAATGCCCTTCGGCCTCACTTCTGCCCCAAGGGTGTTCACAAAATGTCTGGCAGTAGCAGTTGCTCATCTAAGAAGGCAAAAGATTGCCATTTTTCCCTACCTGGACGACTGGCACATTGTGGGTCAGTCTCCAGACCAGGTCAAATCACACCTGCTAGTTACCCAGCAGCTGCTTACCTCTCTGGGCTTTCTTCTCAATCTTCCAAAGTCAGTTTTGGAACCTGTCCAGGTACTCACCTTTATAGGTGCAGAACTGGACACAAAGCAGGCCAGAGCCTTCCTTCCCCTGGAAAGGGTAAGGACCTTAGTGGCCCTGGCCTCGTCCTTCTCTCTCTGCAGGTCTCTCGACCAGCAAGGCATTTCCTGCAGCTCCTAGGACACATGGCTGCTTCCACAGCTGTAGTGCAAGGAGCAAGATTTCAGATGAGGGACATTCAGTTCCATTTGAGAGCTTTCTGGTCTCAAAGAAGAGATCCCCTGTCCAAGTTAATCCCAGTGACTCGAACTCTGATCCAGGCCCTTCAGTGGTGGCAGGATCAGAGCAATCTGAGACAAGGGTGCCTTTCATCCCTCTGTCCCTCCTTGACCCTTACTACAGATGCATCCCTCTTGGGATGGGGGCTCACATGGGCGACCTCTCCACCCAGGGTTATGGTCCCTCAGGAATCTCTGCTACATATTAATCTGTTGGAACTCAGAGCTGTTTTCTAGCACTTCAGGTTTTTCTGCATCTGTTCAGAACAAGGTGGTACAGGTCAGAACAAACAACACCACTACAATGTGGTACATTAACAAACAAGGGCACTCGGTCTTGACCTTGTGCAGGTGATGAAGTTGTGGTCTCTGGCGTATTCCCTGAACACTTCCCTCATAGCAGTTCACCTCCCAGGCAGGACAATGTCCTGGCAGATGCTCTCAGCAGGATTTCCCAGGGCCATCACGAATGGTCACTGGATCCCCTAGTACTGGGGATAGTGTTTGCCAGATGGGGCACTCCTCAGATAGATCTTTTTGCAGCCCCAGACAATCATCAACTTCCACTTTTTTGTTGCAGGCCCCCAGTGTTGGGCTCAGTCCCCCTGGATGCCTTTCTCCTCGATTGGCAAGGGAAGTTCCTTTATGCCTTTCCTCCCTTCCCTCTCCTGTTCAAAGTACTAGTCAAAATCAGGTCTCAGCCCTGCAAGATGATCCTGATTGCTCCAGACTGGGCCAGGCAGCCCTGGTACCCACTCCTTCTGTCCTTAGCAGTTCATCTTCCCCTGTGTCTCCCCAGGAACCACAATCTGTTAACCTGTGCTCAGGGGAGAGTTTGGTATCCCAATCTCAAATCCCTCAACCTCAAGGCTTGGCTCTTGAGCAGTTAGAGTTGCTGATCTACAACTTTCTCAAAGTGTTCTTGAAATCCTAAAGCTGCTAGGAAGCCTTCCACCAGGGCTACCTATAACTCCAAGTGGAAAGGTTTTCCATATGGTGTTCTGGGAAGCATATTTCCCGGAATCTGCTGATCTACCCACTGTATTGGACATATGGTCCATCTTAATTCTTTGGGACTGAGACCAGCTACCCTGAAAGTGCACTTGGCAGCTGTCTCTGCCTTCATTTCAGCAGGAAGCCCTCTTCTCTTTCTGCTCACTCTGTATTTTCCAAGTTTTCAAGGGATTGCTTCATACCAATCCTCCATTCAGGGACCCTGCCCCTGCTTGGGATCTTAATGTTTGCATTGCTCAGCTGATGCAACCCCCCTTTGAGCCTCTGTCTTCGGCAGAGCTTAAGTATTTGACTTGGAAAACTGTATTTCTAGTAGCATCACTTCTGCCAGGCGCATAAGTGAGTTACAGGCTTTATCAGTGGAGACTGACTTTATTTCCTTTCACAGGGATAAGTAGTCCTCAGGACTAACAGGAAGTTTTGTGCCTAAGGTGGTTTCGGTTCCACCTTAACCAATCTATTCACTTCCAGTGTTCTTCACTGACCATTCCTCCTCTGGTGAGAGGAGGCTTCACAAGCAGATGTTAAGAGGGCCTAAGTTACTACATAGGCGTACCAAGGGTCACAGGTTTGACTCCCTCCAACTATTTCTCACTTATGGTGAGGTTGGGAAAGGAGACCTGCCACTAAGAGATCCATTGCCAGGTGGATGCGTCTCTTGTATCCAATTTTGCTATCAAAAGCTGGGTAAGGTTCCCCCTCAGGCCTGAGGGCTCACTCTACCAGAGGTACAGCTGCATCTCTAGCTGCTGCTAGAGACATCCCTATCTTGGAGATATGTCAAGCAGCTACTTGGAAAACAGTACACACTTTCACCAAGCATTACTCCCTGGATATCCAGGCCAGGAGGGATGCTCGGTTTGACACAACCGTGCTTCAGAGCCTATTCCCTAAGTAGGTTCTGTCCCTCCTCCATGGAGGTACTGCTGTGTAGTCTGCACCTGTCATAATATAGCAAGACTTCATGTTGTTTGAAGAAAAAATTACTCACCTTAGTAATGTTGTTTCTTCTAATGGAGTCTTGCTATATTATGACCTCCACCCCAGCCTGCCCCTCTCAGAACTTCTACTTTGGGTATGGGGTGGGCAGTCCACTGTTGGCATTTATTGATGCCCTTTTTTATGTTTGGGTGTTGTGTTTTATTTAGTTATTTTATCTTATTTTTCTGGTCCACTGACTTGAGTCTTGGTGTTGGGACCAGGAAAATGGTAAATATGTTATTAGCCAGTTGGCTAGTGTAGGTTACAGCTTCCACACAGAGCCTTAGTGAGTTTTGCTCGTAAATCTGATGGTTTCGGTTTGAAACCACCCTAACAGAACTTCTTTAACTGAGCTCGCTCTCTAAGCTCCATGCTCTGCATGGAAGTTAACTCTTTCACCTCCAGAGCAGTTCTAATGGTGGGACAAACTGCACCTGTCATAATATAGCAAGACTCCATTAGAAGAAACAACATTACTAAGGTGAGTAATTTTTTCTTTCAGGTCATTGATATATGCAAGCAGGTCAAAAGTCCGTTTTGATCTTTTGGTAGAGAACTTTGCTGAGGCTGTTGGTTTAGGGACTGCTCTTATGCCAGCAATAAAGCAATGGTCACTAACATTGGCAGAAAAGATCCCAGCATGGGAGAAGAAATGGGGTTTGCTTACTAGAAGTACATCTAATATTGTACTTTTTGTAGGGTTTTTCTTAGTGATACGAGTAGGTTCATTAATAAGTAGAGTGAGCCCAGGAGAGTCACAGAAGGATTTAAGTGGAAGAGATGCGCTTGAAAGCCAGTCGTAGTTAAGGTCTCCTAGTATAATTGTTTCCATTGTGTCAGTACTCATAGTAGATGATAGGTGGGACAGGAGCTGTGACCCCGAGGACGGGGGTCTATAACATCCTACGACATGGAGGGCCATTGATGTAGATACTTCAGTTTTTAAGGACAGGCATTCAAAGGCATTGGCAAATGATGTAGTGTCGAGGGTAGCGACCGTAAACTTGTCCTTAACATAGATGGCTACACCACCACCTCTGGTTAGTCTATTGGCTCTGAATAACAGATAATTGGGAATATTGACCTCTTTGTCTGGCATGGATGGACGAAGCCAGGATTCAGATATGACAAGTACATCTGGCTCTGTGTGGATAACACAAGCCTGTACTGAGGTGAGTTTCTTTAAGAGGCTACACACATTAACATGCATAAAGCTGATACTTTTATACTTCATGACCTCGGACGGTGAAGGAATTGCTTGTATAGGACCAGGGTTAAGTTTAACATTACCTGAGCATAGCAAGAGGAGGAGTACAACTTTCCTCAGGGCAACAAGTAATTTGGAAGAACTAAACCTTCTTTGGCTAGTGGAAGTATTGACGTAGGAATGCAAGGACCTATTTTTTGTACTGTTCAGTCCTAGTGATACACATGCTAAGACCCTAGCCGTATGACACCAGTAGATGCAGGTACTGGGCCGAGTAGGTAACTTTCCTTGGGTAGGTAACGAGATGCCAGTGGCTGTCCAAGAGGAAGATTCAGCTGAAAGTGGGTACAACAACTTGGGGGCATAGCACAATAATTCATTACTCCTATTTCTAATCAAATAACTCACTGAGAATTGACCCATAGTATTCCTTGTGGCCAGTTCCTAAGGAGCTGATGCAACTGTAGCTTAAAAGAAATTTTTGAGGCACAAAGTCAAGGACCTCAAGAAACTATTTCCAGAGTGAGGATATGCCCATAATGTAATTGATAAGGCCTATGTTAAGACCAAAAATCAGACAAATATACACTGTTAGCACATTAAGTGAAAGGTAATGCAATCCAACAACAGGGTTACAAACAAAGAAGAAAATATTGGGACTTTTGCAATGGGGTAGAACTATAGAATTTGTGCTTTATATGGCATGTTGTTCTTGTCCCACATTTTATACAGTATGGGAAGAACAGTTAGACATTTGAAAGACATGATGTAGGAACATATGTGTACAATCAGGAATCAGTGACTGGAAATGCCCTTGGAGCCAATTTTAATTTTCATCACAATAGTGATAATTCTTGCCATACATTTTTTGGCCTTGAAATATATTGAACCAGGGGCAAGAAGAAGGTACAGAATCTGCCTCTTGTCACAAAAAGAGTCTTGGCAGACAGTTAAATTGAATTGTTTGACCCCAAATTGTCTGAATGACCACATTGATTTTACACCCTTGTTGTAAATAGATAAACATAGGCTCTATGATAGTAACTTGTTTCATGTCAGAACATTCAAAGTTATTATTAAGGAATTCAATTTAAATTATCATTACATTAATAACCTTCTCTCCTAGTTTCCTTTTAATCACCTAGGCATCATATATATGGCTTGCAGGAATAAGGATGTTTGCAATGGGAAGGTACAAAGAATTGGAATGAATGGACTAATAGGATAGACCAAGATAAACAAATTTGATCACACATCTCCTTAGTGTAGTCTTGACCTTGACTTTGAGATCTTACTTTGAGAGGGCTCTTGCAGTAGGTAATTACATATAGGACTGACGCCAGCAAGCGGCAGGACCCCACAGAAAAATTTCTAGTTAGCAGTCCCTGGCGAGGGACCGCCCCCACGTCGGGTGACCGGCGTCAGGAGACGTCGGTATAAAGGGGCGGTCCCAGACACCCGCCTTCCAGTTCTTTCCCGCCGTTAGCTCGTGCAGCGCCTCGCGGAAAAGTTTGTGCTTCGTCAGCCCTTCCTTCATCGGTTTTTTACCGAAAAAACTTTATTTTTCGACTAACGTCAGTACTAACGTTGGTGTATGTCGTCCCTTACACACTCCGAGCACAAGAATAAGTGCAATTCATGCGGCGCCCAACTACCGCAGAAGGACGGCCACTCCCTGTGCCTGTTCTGCCTTGGCCCTGATCATCGGTCAAGAAGTGCAAGCATTGCCTCAGCTTTGCGACTACCGAAAAAGGTGGCAGCAATCCCTAGAAGCCCATATTCTAAAAGAAAATGGCTCTATGGAGAAGGAGCTTAAAAAACTGAAGGCAGGCGTCCACGTCCCGAGCCATTGAAAGAAGAAGGACAGAGGAGGCACTGGGACAAAGGCTCCTCACGCATCTCCTCGGAGTCACGGGCACGTAGGTAACATCCCCTCAGGGATCGCTCCTCGACAACCGCCTCGGAGGTTTCTGAGGCGGCGTCGGCCCGCCTGTCTGGCTCGCGCTCGGGCCTTGCAGGCGCCTCCGGGCAGTTGGAGGCCTCCGCCCCGGGTTCGGCTGCAGGCTCGCGGCCTACCATCGTGGGCGACTCCGGTAAGTCGGGTGTTGGCTCCTCTGACGTCCGCCCGGAGAGGGCTGGTAAGACGTCTGACCCTCCGGGGCGACACGCGGCTTCTTCACCTCCGGACCAGGCCGACCCCTCCTCTCGACCTGTCTCCGGTGATGGCTCTTGTAAGTCGGACGTCGGCTCCTCCGGCACCCGCCGAGAGCTCGCCTCTACACCTCACGTCAGCTCGTCCGACGTCCGGCGACAAGGAACCAGCGACAGACCCCCCAGCGTCCATCTTCACCACAGCCTTCACTGCCTTCTGGGAACCAAGTCCCCCAACCTGAACCCAGGACTTTTCCCTCTGTCCCTAGGCGAGCTGGGATTTTGCCTCCGTCAGTCCTTCCTCCATCTGGAGTGCGGACCTGAGTCGGCTCCCCAGCGCCGGCTCCGGCGTCGGTACCTCTGGCGTCAGGGCCTCCGCCGCCGGCCCTGGCGTCGGCCTTACCGACTCAGGGAGATCTTCTGATCCCGCCAGACCCTCGGGCTCTCCACACGGACCCGCCCATGAGGTTCCCGGCGGCGTCCTGCTCAGGCAGCCCCAGCTTCGGGTATCCTCCATCTTATTTGGCCCGGTGTACCGGGAGCGCCATATCCGGTGCCACAGTACCCGACTCCGGGCTTCCGGACGCCGCAGTACTCGACACCTCAATACCTGATGCTGGGTTTCCCGCAGCCGGGTTTTGGATACGCTCCATATGGGTATAACCTGTATTCTTATCCCCCGCCTCCTCCTCCTCCACTGCCCTCGCGGCCGCCGGTGGACCTGCAGGAGACTCTGGCCTCCTGGTGGGCTGAGGCCAGGGCTCAGCTCACCAAAGAGGTCGAGAGCCACCTTCCGGTGACAGTGCCATCCCAGGTTCCCGTGCGCCCCAGGCGGCACACTCCCTCACTACCTCCGGACTCCAGGATTCTTCCTTCTGGATCCAGAGAGGGGCAGGACATGCGTCCCCAGGGACTCCCCAAGGGGCCCGTTCCTCCCCCGGGTCGGAAAAAGGGAGTCTTACTCTTCTTCATCCTCCTCTTCACTCTTGGACTCCTCGGACTCTTCCGATGGCTGCTCGAAGAGGCGAAACCTAGCTCTCCAGTGACCCCAGCCAAGAACTCCTCCAGTCTCCTCGGAGGATCCTTCTTTTGCGGAGTTGCTTAGAAAAATCCAGGAGATTCATCAGTGGCGCTCTTTGGAACCAGATCCTCAGCGTCTGAAACTCACTGAACATCTGGATCTGCCTGTGACAGCTCCTACATTAGTGCCACCCTGGATAGAGCCTCACGCCGACCTTGTTACCACGATATGGAAACAGCCGTCAGCCTTAGCTCCACTTCCTAGGAAGTCGAACAGGCTATATCAGGCTCCAGAGGGTGTTGATTTCCTGGATTCTTACCCTCGTGCCGACTCGGTCGTGATTAGCGCCGCTCACGGCCGGTCGGCGAACCCAAAACATCTTGGCTTGTCACCTCCTGATAAGGAATCTCACCTTCTGGACCAGTACAGGAGAAAGATTTACGCTTCCTCCACACTGGGGATTAGGGCCCTGAACTATGTCGGCCACATGGGGGACTACCAGAAGGCCATCCTTACTCAGGCGGAAGCCAAGCTGTACTCCTTGCCTGACTCCCAAGTCAAACAGGAGTTGGCCGATCTCGTCCGCTCTGCTCGTTCAGCCAGTCGCCACATGCTACGTGCGACATATGACGCAGTGGACACTGCTGGGCAGAGCTCAGCTTTCGTCATAGGCCTCTGGCGTCATGCGGCTCCGCGTGTCAGGTCTGGTCCGGAGGTGCAGTCTGCTATCAGGAAGCACCTTTCCGAGGTCGGTGCTTTCAGGGGTGATGTCAGGACATCATTACTGATTGCAAAGAGAAGGGGCGGCTCTGAAGTCAGTTGATTCCATGTACCGTCCCCATCAAGCAGTAGCGCCATCCCTTTCTCAGACAGAATCAGCCAAAGGCAAAACCCAGGAAGGCGGGCCACAAGCGTCCAGGACCCCCCACGGCTGCTGAGCCCCCCACCCAGAAAAAACAGCCGGGTGCTTCAGCTGCGGTGCTGCCCCACCCCTGACTCCCTTTCCTCTCCACTGCCTCTGGACTCCCCAGAGGAACCCGGTGGGAGGAGGTTTTCCTCCACCTTCCGGGATGGGAGAGGCTAACCCTGATTCTTGGGTGCTCCAGCTCATAGTAGAAGGACCGCCTATAGAGTTTCTTCAGAAACCACCCCACCCCCCCTCTGAAGTATCGTATTCCAGAAACATCTTCCTTTAGTCAGGAGGAAATCTCGGCTCTTCTGCTGAAACAAGCGATAGAGCCCGTCCCCTTCATCTTCAGGGATGAGTTACTACTCCATTTCTTCCTGGTTCCAAGAGACGGGAGATCTCAGACTGATTTTAGATCTCAGTTCCCTGAATCTTTATGTAGAGTACAAAAGGTTCAGGATGCTCTCTTTGCAGAGCCTTCTGCCCTCCTCCGCTGGGTCAATGGCTTTGTGCCCTGGATATGCAGGATGCTTATCTGCACATTCCCATTTGCCCAGCTCATCTCAAATACCTTCGTTTTGTGTTCCAGGGGGACCACTACCAGTTCAAGGCGCTCCCATTTAGTCTATCCTCGGCCCCCCGAGTATTTACCAAATGCCTGGCAGTGGTGGCGGCCCACCTGCATACCAAGGGAGTACAGGTTTTCCCTTACCTGGACGACTGGCTCCTGGTGACCTCGTCCAGGGAGGAACTCCTGCGATTCCTCTCCCTTACCCAGCAGGTTTTTGCCTGCCTGGGTGTACCATCAACCATTCCAAGTCTCATCTTGACCCTTCCCAGAGGCTACAGTTTATTGGCGATCCTCGTCGACCATGGGCAAGGCCTTCCTGCCTCCGGACAGGGCGGCCTCCCTTCAGACCCAGATAAGTCTGTTATCCGACCGCAGGATGGTCTCGGCAAGGTCGGTTCCTTCTCCTTCTTGGGCTCATGGCGGCTGCTATCCCGACGGTCCCTCGTGCTCGACTCCACATGAGGATCTCTCAGTGGACTCTACGCTCTCAGTGGGATCAACTAGTGGACGACCTAGATCACTCAGTTCTGATCTCATTGCCGATGATGCGAGACTTACAATGGTGCATGGTTCGAGAGAACCTGTTTCGGGGGGTTCCTTTCTTTCATCCTCCCCCCTCCCAGACTCTAACCACAGACACCTCAGGCAAAGGTTGGGGAGTCCATCTAGGCCCTCATTGGACCATGGGCTCCTGGTCCAGGTTAGAACAAGCTCTCCACATCAGTGTGCTCGAGCTTCGGGCAGTGTTGTACACTCTCCAAGCCCTTCACCAATACATCCTTCCCGGCCACCTTGCCATCTAGACGGACAACATGTGCATAGTGTGGTACATCAACAAGCAGGGAGGAACTCGGTCCTACCCTCTATGCAGGGAGGCAATGAGGGTTTGGTATTGGGCAACACAACACGACCTTCACCTCACAGCGATTCACGTTCCAGGAGTCGACAACACCCTGGCAGACAAGTTAAGTCGCTCTTCTGCTCTGACTCACGAGTGGGAACTGGACCAAGGGGTCCTAGACAATATCTTCCAACTTTGGGGAACACCACAGGTTGACCTGTTCGCATCCTCCCAAAACGCAAAACTTCCCACCTTCTGCTCGCTCGTTCCATAGCGAGGCGCTTTCTGGAGCGACGCTCTGTCTCTGGACTGGAAGGACAGATTCGTCTATGCCTTTCCCCCAATTCCTCTTATCCCATGAGTCTTGCAGAAACTAGCTTCAGAAGGAGTGAGAATGATTCTGATCGCTCCTTTCTGGCCCAGGCAAATCTGGTTCTCTCTTCTACAACAATATTCAGAGGATCCTCCTCTTCCTCTTCCTCTATCTCGAGGTTTGTTGACCCAGGTTCAGGGGACCCTGGTCCATCCAGGCCTCAAATCCCTTCAACTGCATGCATGGCTCCTGCAGACCTAGCCCAATCCCATTTTGGAGTGTCTCCCAAAGTGGCGGAGATTTTAGTGGAGGCCAGAAAACCCTCCACCAGATCCACTTATGTCATTATGTGGAAAAGATTCACTATTTGGGCCGCTTCCAAGAACGTGGAACCTTTCTCCTGTTCAGCGGGGCTTCTGCAGGAGTATCTACGTGATCTGTTCAATCTGGGTCTCAGCCATTCCTCTTTGAAAGTACACATGGTGGCCATCTCGGCCTATCTTGTTCCCTTTGCAAACAAGGCTTTTGCTCAACTGGAAGTCTCCAAGACCTTTCTCAGAGGGGTTCTGCATCTGAGGCCCCCCATCCGTACTCCTGCCCCCCCCTCGGACTTGAATTTTGTTCTCGAGAAACTTACCCTTCCTCCCTTCGAACCTGCAGCTTCTGCAGATTTGAAGTTTCTTTCATGGAAGACTCTCTTCTTGATGGCCATTACCCGGCTCGGCAGATCTCCGAGCTCAGTCCCTGATGTGTAAAATCCCTACTTGATTTTTCACAAGGAACGAGTTGCTCCTCGCACGAATCCTAAGTTTCTACCTAAAGTAGTAGCAGAGTCTACCTTAAATCAGTTCATAGAGCTACCTGCCTTTTTTATGCAGTACTCTAATTAGGGGGAGTATTTACTCCATACTATGAACGTTCACCGGATTCTGAGATACTACACCAACAGGACGAAGGATCTCAGAAAGACGGATCAGTTGTTCGTATCTTTTGCTCCCAAAAGGGAAGGCAATGCGGTTTCCAAACAATGCCTGTCTAAGTGGTTGGCTCATTGCATCTCTTTCTGTTATGACAAATACCACAAGACCCTCCCGGGTCAAGTCAGAGGCCACTCCACAAGAGGAGTAGCTGCCTCTGCAGCTTGTCTCAAGAATGCGCCTGTGGCAGACATATACGCTGCCGCCACCTGGACTTCCGTCCATACCTTTACGAAACATTACAGTTTGGATATTGCCTATCGCCATAGAGCAGGCTTTGGGCTAGCTGTTTTGCAAGGCCTCCTGTCTTGAGACTTGCACGGCTAGAGCTACTTCTTGGAGTAGTTTTCCTCCTCCCGGTGCCTTTTCTTTGTTCCAGACTGCTTGGGATTCAGTCTTATATGTAATTACTACTGCCAAGAGCCCTCTCAGTAAGATAGTACAGTTACGTAAGACTTACTGTAACAGTAGATCTTGAGAGAGGCTCTTCTGTGGATAACTCCTTCCGCTCCTCCATCCCCTAGGCTTTTTTAAGCTTCTTTTTCCATTTAGGGAAATATCCTCCTCTCTCGTCCGGCCTCTTTTGGCCTGTGGTGGGAAAAGAACTGAAGGAACCCAGGACGCCCATTACCGGCGTCTCCTGCGCCAGTCACCTGGCGTGGGGGCGGTCCCTGGCCAGGGACTGCTAGCTAGAAATTTTTCCGTGGGGTCCTGCCGGCGTCAGTTCTATATGTAATTACCTACTGTAAAAGCCTCTCTCGAAGATCTACTGTTACGGTAAGTTCTTACGTAACTGTACTTTTTGAATTCTGGGCCTGATTTTAAAAGGACTTAAAATGACGCAAGTGACGTGCGTCAAAATAGTTTGACATAAGTGGTGATTTGCATCACAACTTGTGTCAAACTGCGATTTTTTTAAGGCAGCCTGCATCTGACCCAGACACTGCTGTGCCAAAGTCCCCTTACACCAAGGTTGCATCCAACAACCCAATGCACTAGGTCACAAGGTGGCTTGCACCATGGTGGGGCTGCCACATCCCTGTTTTGGGGATTTTGGTAGCCCCACATGGATGTGGGGGGGGTCACCACTTAGACCAGCCAGGAGGTGGTCTAAGTGGGTTGCACCTGTAGGGTGCCATACAACAGGGGGCAGTAAGGGCACACATATTGGGAGCAGGAGAGGAGGCAGTGGGGTTGTGATGCCCAGCTGGGTAGTAGCCCCAGCTATGTGGCACCTAGCAGGGTACCCGTGCAGTACCCATGCTGTATTCCAAATCCCTGTTAGTGTACTGTGCCCCCCAAACCCCATGTATGATGTTCATCCCTGGTGGTGTAGTGGCCCCACCCCTGACCCCATCGCACCTGCAGCTCATGTGCAAAGTGCCCCAGTGCAATAGCACCCTCCGATCCCTGTTGTCCCTAGAAGTGTGGCTGCAGTCCTCCCCCCGTGCCATGACATGCCCACACACATCACCTGGTGGTCTAGTGACCCCCCATCCCCAATGTTCCACAGCTGATTGGTGGTATATGTGGTCTCCAGCAATCCCAGATCATCCCCGGTGACCTATTCAAAGCCCCCATTCACATCCTGCCTGCCTCCCATCCCCAAATGTAGCCTCACACATATTTCCAACAGTACCTGGTGGTCTAGTGGACCCCTCACCCTCCCCATCCTACCAGGCAGTGGATGATCACCTATCCCTGACATGCTTTTGTGACTGGCACAGCCTGCTGCATGCCACCATGGCCAGCTGCAGAATGCAATCGCATGCACTGTGTACTGAACACTGTCAATACAGTATCCCATCTAGATTTCTGGTATCTCGCAACATAAGCCATATAGTTTGCTTGTCTGAGTCCCAAAGATGCTGCCATGTATTGTTTTTTGGCCATGGCATCAATCTTCCTGGAGTCCTTGTCAGGAGGATGTGAGGCCAGGGGAATATTTGCTTTATCACAGGCTGCAGCCTGAACTACCCCAACATGACTGCATTGCTGTGAAAGAAAATCTGTATCAGGACCTGACAAAGTGTACCTCCTGTCCATCTTTTTATCTACAGGAGGCACAGAATTAGGAGCTTCTAAAATTTTTATTGTTTGTTTCCTAAAAGATTTATGCAAAGGGATGGACAATCTCCTGGACTCTGGGATATCCATCATCTCTACATAGTCAGGCTCCTCTTGCTCATCCAAAGCCTCCTCTAAGGGAAGCTGGAGGGTCTCAGCAACTTTTTTATAAAACAAAAAATGAGAAGGGGACTCAGAAAGCCTAGGGGGAGATTCACCTAAAGGTCTGTCTGGGGAGATGTCCGGTTCAATGGGCACATCCAGACTTTCAAAGTCACATTCACACTGATCATAATCATCCTCCCCCTCCTCTGGTTCATAAAACTCTTCCATATCATATTCTTGAACAGGTGGAACCGACCGAACTGACCTTTTGCCAGATAGTGGCGGTTCGGAGGGAACCGGGGACAGTGACTGGACAATCTGTATTGCCCTGGCTATCTCTGCAGCAGTTGGAGAAGGAATTTTGGACTCCAAACCTGCTGATTTTGTAGTTTTCTTTGCTGGAACTGGCTCCTCAGCGCCAGCTTTTCGTTTGCCCGAGGAAGTCTCGCCCTGGTCAGAGGGCACTCCCTCCGGTTCGGCTGGCACCAAACCGGGCTGGCCATCCGGGTCAGCGGACATTTTGGCCTCTCGTACCCTGAGCCTGCCCACTCTCTTGTCCAGGGTGGCTGCAGGGCAATTTTTACAAATCTGGCAGTCTGAATTGAGGTGGTCAAACCCCAGACAATAGACACATGTAGCGTGTGGGTCAGCCTTGGCAAAGGCTTCCCCACAGACACTACAGTGTTGAAACCCAGTGAGCCCGGTTTTTCTTTTGGGTTTCTCAGACATGATGCCAGCCTAACCAACAAACTTGCCCTTTTAACGGCAGGGCCAGGCAAGACACCCTTATCGGTTCCCAACCGTGTCACGGGTCGTGGAAAAAAACGTAATGAAATCCGTTTTTTAGAACCGATAAGAACTGAATCAGACTTAACAAGCCTTAAAAGGCTTTAAAACCAAGTTTAAATAAATTCGATCGGTTCAAACCGAACCGATAAAAATTTACAAGTTCCACACAGAAAAACCTATCTATTACTTACAATACCATAGACAGAGCTTGAACCGATCGGTTTGCGGTTAAAATAAATAATATCGCGGTTAAATACAACCGAGAAAAGACGTTTTAAACCGAGGAAATGAACCGAGCAGCAGGAGGAATCTCCGGAGCGACTGTTCAGTGAGGTGGAGTAAAGAATCTGATGGTTTCGGTTTGAAACCACCCTAACAGAGCTTCTTTAACCGAGCTCACGCTCTAAGCTCCATGCTCTGCATGGAAGTTAACTCTTTCACCTCCGGAGCAGTTCTAATGGTGGGACAAACTGCACCTGTCATAATATAGCAATACTTCATGTTGTTTGAAGCCTCCCTGCTTTGGCAGACCTTTTATTTAGCCAAATCAGTAGAAACAGCATATGCCATTTTCCACGAAATTGTATCCAGCGCTCTTAACACCCATGCACCCTTAGTCAAAACCCACATAAAGGCTAGAAAGTGTCGTTGGTTTACAGCAGACATCAAGGCAGCACTATTAAAAAGGGACAAGCTCTGGAAGCTAGCACGCAAATCCCACAAAGCCGAAGACTGGCATCTTTTCAGAACAGCCAGAAACCACTGTACAAAGCTAATTTGGGAAACCAAGTCCAACTTCTATAACTCTGAACTTGACACTGCCTCCAACTATCCTACCAAGTTCTGGTCCACAATAAAAGAACCTTCTGGTAATACCACAGGAAACACTCTCCCTTCAAAAATTATTTCTGACAATGTAATTATCAACAACAATAAAGAGATACTACAAGCCTTCAACAATCACTTTGCTACTGCAGGGCTAGCTTTTGATAACTCACCTGCATGCAACCTGTGCTCCCAGTTTACCACGCAACCTCCAGAATCTAGTCCCTCAGATGCAGTCTTTTCATTCTCTCCTGCCTCACTAAAAGAGGTCGAAGATCTCCTCCTCCAGTTGGACACCAGAAAAAGTGCTGGTACTGACACCTTCGATCCATACTACCTAAAGATTGCCTATCATGTCTTGGCTGTACCTATTACGCATCTATTTAACTTGTCCCGTTCTCAAGGGACCCTCCCCAAACTGTGGAAGACCGCACATGTTATTCTGTTGTTTAAATCCAGAGACCCCTATGATCTAAACAACTACAGGCCCATCTCCCTTCTCCTGGTACTATCAAAACTTCTGGAAAAAACTGTGAATGCCCAGCTGAAATCTTTCATAGATGATACTAACCTGCTAAACCCAATGCAATCTGGTTTCAGAACTGAACATAGTACAATCACAGCCCTGGCCAAGGTGACAAATGACTGGCAGCATGAGCTAGAGAACAAAAAATTTGTCTGCTCCGTTTTTCTAGACCTAAGTAAGGCCTTCGACACTGTCGACCACAGCCTCCTTCTTTCTTCATTAAAAGCTATTGGTCTAGATTCTACCTCCTTGCGTTTGTTCCACAACTACCTTTCTGATAGACACCAACAGGTCAAGACCGAAGGTGAACTCTCCCTCTCAAATCTGTTAAAAAGAGGCGTCCTACAGGGATCCATCTTGGGGCCACTCCTATTTGCCATCTACATCAACAATATAGACTCAGGCATCAATGAGGCGAAAATTCATCTGTTCGCAGATGATACAATGATCTACCTAAGCCGTACAACTCCTGAAACTGCCTGTAGTGACCTGCAAGCAGACTTCAACATACTTCAATACCAGCTCCTTAGTAAAAAATTGCAACTTAATGCCAAAAAGACAAAGGCAATGCTATTCTCACCTATTAACCATGCAGCCTACCCTGCTCTGCTCCCCATC
Source organism: Neoceratodus forsteri (assembly GCA_016271365.2). Classification (NCBI taxonomy): domain Eukaryota; kingdom Metazoa; phylum Chordata; order Ceratodontiformes; family Ceratodontidae; genus Neoceratodus; species Neoceratodus forsteri. Next base: position 790,399,737 of record CM028132.1, read on the forward strand.
ACCACCCTCCTAGGAGAAACCCTGGAATTTGTGCCAAAATTCAAATACCTGGGGGATCTGGCTAGACATCAAACTCTCCTTTGCAGACCACCTGGAGGATTTGTTGAAAAAACTGAGGCAGAGACTAGGTCTCTTCTTCAGGTTAAACCGCCTACTAACTACAGAGGCCAAAAGACAGCTAGTTCAGTCTACGTTCCTTTCCCTAATTGATTATGCTGACTTTAAATACAGCCAATGTGCTACTTCATACCTCAGTACATTGGACATACTTTACCACAGAGCACTGCGCTCCATCACTGGTCTCCCCTTCTCCACCCATCACTGCTCTTTATATGTGGCTGTAGGTTGGACCTCCCTACAATACAGACGAAATAAAAATGCAGCTCTCTGGACATACAGAGCTATCACTGGCAAACATCTGCTGTACATTGTTGATTGCCTGACTCTCAATATGCCTGGAACCTATGCCCTAAGAAGCTGTTCACTGATTTCTCTGAAAGTGCCCAAAGCCCTAACGTGTTTTGGAAGAGCTGCCATAGGATTCGTTCTACCGTCACTCTGGAATGTGCTACAGAAATCACTGAAACTGAGGACTCCTGTTAGTATTACTGTGTTTAAGTCCTTATACTCAAAATACATTACAGAAGCCTGCAACTGCTTCCAACAATCCTAGCTCTGGAATGTGCTACAGAAATCACAGAAACTGAGGACTCCTGTTAGTCTCACTGTGTTTAAGACCTTATACTCAAAATACATTACAGAAGCCTGCAACTGCTTCCAATGATCCTAGCTTACTTTCACCTCCTTCCACATCCTCCCTGCTTTTCCCATCCTCCTTCCTTCTTGTATCAGTGCATAACTTGTCCCTGAGCCACCTACTTATCTACCGCCCTAAATCTCACCCTCCCTCACCCACCTATTCCTTGTATACCCACAGCATCTCATTCCTTTGCTCCTAGTATTATCCCAGTTCCAGACCCCCCCGGCTGCCCACTTCTCCTGACACATCTACCCCTTGATACACCTGGGTCTTTTTAAACTATGTATGTCTCTTCGGTTGTAGCATCCACTTCAACTAATCTCTTCCCTGAACTATAATACCTTTACCTTACAGGAATACTAAACCATGTATGTTGTTGTATCTGGTATAAATTTTTACTGACTTGCTACCCTATTGTTATGTATACCCTTACCGACTGTCTTTTACCTGAACCAAAATGTATTTTTACTTATCCTGTCTATTGCAGGCCTACCTGTACTGTTGTACTCTTGCATCTACTGTCTATTTGTCTGTATATAAATGCATTGTTACTTGATTTGTGTAATGCAGGTCCAGCTTGTAAATGAGCTTGCTCAATGGTGTTCACCTGGATAAATTTGATTGATTTAGAATAGTGAGATTCAGTAATTATCTTAAAGTACTTCTTTGTGACTAGCTGGGTACTTGCATTTTAAAGATAAATTATAACATTTTCTCCATCCTTATTTCATAGGGGCTTTTTTAGCTATGAGTTCCATAACTACTTTGTATTGTATATTGGTGTATGATTTCAGAGAGGGGCCATTTACTCATTACGTATTAGCAGAATATATAAAGTATTTTGCTGTTATCTCTTTTGGCCAGTAATACTGCACTGCTGTCAGACCTTCTGATGCCACAGGTTGCACTTTCTGTCAGGCATGGCACTCTTCTTTCAGGTCTCTACTGTACCTTCACCTCAAGAAACAGTGAAAACATATAGTTCTTTCCTTGTTTAGATTAACTGGTACAATGCATATGCTAGGACTGGGTGGTTAGTCTGTGGCCAGACTACATTGCTGGTTCTGAGCTGGCAATGCTAATACAACAAGCTTCATGGATGAACTCATGGATTTACTGTAGCCTGTAACATCCCATTTCAGCTTTGTTGGCCATCTTTGCTATCACGCTCAGAAATCTTTTCTCCTTCATCTCCCATTCACAGCTTCTGGTCTGGACTATACCTTTCTGGATGCAGCTCCATTCTCCATCTTATTTCATTTCATTTTGCCAAAGTTTCCTTCTATTTAGAGTCTTGCAGTGCAGCTCTGTTTGCAGCTTGAGTATCTCCATCTCTCTTTCTCTGCTTATCCTCCTGCTGTCTAATTCAATTCATTTACTTGAGAAAAAAAAAAATCCTGGTCTGCTAACTCACCCCCCCCCCATCACCACCAGCCAAAAAAACACTTTAAACAAGCATTTGTCAATGCCGAATGTTGTCTCGCTGGCATTGGCATTGGTAGTGCAGGAGTTAGAGATGCATAATAGGAATGGCAGTGAAATATTGAACTGATGCCAACCTCACCCCCACCCTGAAGGGACACATTTTCGACATAGGCATTTTGTGACCTCCCCTCATGAACAGTGGCACTGTGATTTTGTTAATCTGTCGCAAAAGTTGATTTGCCACAGCGACCATGCCATTCTGCACCACAGGTGTGAAAACACATTTGGGGCAGGATGTGAAAAATGACAGCTGTACTGTTCATAAGGAGGTGTGAAAAAATGCCAGTGTTGAAAATCTGGCATGAAAATGTTGAAAATTTGTGAAGTTACAAGGGTGCGTCGAAACTGCGCAACACATGCTTATAACACAGTCATTTTATGGACTTTCACCAAATGTTCAACATATGCATTGTAGGATCTCTGCTCATGAATACTGTTACTGTCATTTTCTCAAACTGTCCAGAAAATTGATTTTGCACAGCAACTGCGCTATTCTGTGCTGGAAGTGCGAAAACACATTTCGGCCAGGCTATGTAAAATGACAGCTGAACTGTTCATAAGGAGGTGTGGAAAAATGCCAGTGTTAAAAATCTGGAGTGAAAATATTAAAAAATTCACGAAGTTACGAGCATGTGTGGTAACTGCACAACGCACGCTTGTAAAACAGTCATTTTTTTGGATTTTTTTCACCAAATTTGCAACATAGGCTTTTTGAGAGCCCACCTCATGAACAGTGGCACTGTCATTTCATTAATCAGTCCCGAAAGATGATTCCATGCAGTGACCGTGAAATCACCTTTCGGGACCAAATAACACTATGACAGTGACTGAATTCATGAGGAGGGGCCCCAATAACCCCATGTTGACAATTTGGTGCAAAAATTCCCAAAAATGCCCGAGATATGCACCAAAGCTGAAACAAACCTATTTATGCCATTATACAGCTTATCGGTTTCTTCAGTTCGCAGTCGGCTTTGAAGAGTGCAGATGTGTTCCCGGTCCACCGAAGATCGTCGCGCTGGACTCCAGAGGTAAGTATGGGGTGAGACAGGGTGCGCAGAGGGTGGGTGCGGGTTGAGGGCAGCAGCAGGACAGACCGCAAGGGACCGTTTTCTTCTTTTACAGGGTAAAAAAACAATAAACATTGCAGGACGTTTTTCTTTTTACAGGGGCATTTGGCACGCTGGGGTAGGCTCCTAGCATGCCACCTGACTGTTTGGGGGGGCTAACTGATGGGAGATTGGGCACCCCCAATGGCACATACTGAAGGGAGGGGGGCTAGAGCACAGGGGATTGGGCACCCCTTGGCACACAACAAACGGGGGGCATTATGCAGATGGGAGTGGGCTCCCTGTTGGCTACATGAACTAATTCAGGACATGCTGACAGGGGGATTGGGCACCCCCGAAGTTGACACTGTGGCAGGCGGTGCATTGCCGCCATGTTTACTAACATGCTTCACTAGGAAAGGCACGTCGGGAGGTGCCACTGAGTGACGAGCTTGGCTCTCATTGCAAAGGACCTTTCCTTAGATGTGCTTGCCACATTATGTATTCTTGGTGTGGCGCCTACATGCTGCCTTATTGGGGAATGAGGGATGCACCAACTGATGTGTGTCCTACATTCGTCCACAGTGACCACACCTCCAAATCTGCTACTACTGCAATATGTTGGCTGGCACACAAGCGCGAACCAACAAAAAAATGGGCTTTGTATCAAGTTAGGTCTGTGTTCTTGATCAACAGAATACAAGAACTAAAGTGCCTCATTGACTACAACCAAAACAGTAAGGAATTTTTATAACCCATTACTATAGTAGCTGTGAACCAAAATAAACCCCACATTATCTGTTTTCATGCTGAAAGGTGTGAGTTTAAAAAGAAAACCTTAAAATATATTTTTCTCTAGTGCTGAAGGATATCACTACAGTCTCTTTACATTTTTTGTCCCTGTAGGGATCCTTAATTCTTTAGCCCACAAATTAGCCCAAAAGTCATTAACACCCTTATTATGACCCAATAATGTCTTAAATTATTTATATAAGTTTTTTGGGCCTATTAAAGATATATTCTGTTATTACAGTGTTTTTTTGGTCTATTAAAGATATGTTCTGTCATTATAATAACAGTGATACTTATATAACAAGGCATTGCCCAAAGCAGACCCCCAAATCAATAAATTACACCACACAGGTCTTGGAATGGAAAAGGCCGCAGCTCGTTCACTTGATAAATTTTGCAGAATTACATGTCATACTTCGTTCACATTCAAATGCAGATATATATATATATATATATATACATCACAATTATATAAATACAGTATCACCCAACGGTAACATCCCTTGGGCAAAAAATTCAAGTCCCTGCTGAACCACTTCTCCCTTCAAGTTCATCAGGGGAACTCTGGCCCATCAGTCACACAGATCCATCCAGGGTCGTTTCTTCCTTCGGGACAGTCCCCCCACCCATCTTCCCTGAATTTGGGACCTCCTTGACCCTTTGAAGAGGAGCATGCCAGTCTGGGGTCGCACTCCCAGTCTCTAAATCTTGACTCCCAGCATTTTGGTGCATGCCCCACCTGAATGACCGCCCACCCGGGTCCATGAAGCATACCCATCCCAGGGTCGTGCCTCTCCCGGGTGTCACCCAATCACCATTTCTTTTAATGCTGGGAGACTCACTTACACAGGATCAGCCATGAATTATTGCTCACAATTAAAACATATTATCACCAACTACAAATTGAGCTGCAACAGCTTATAGCACTGTGGCCTGGCAGCGTTGGGAGGGAAGGTGGGTGTCGTCTTCGGTGAGCGGTTCAGAGAGGGAGAAACCATGCTGAACTGCTCAATTTAAGCCCTGTCAGGCCCCTCCCTGCTGGTGCAGCCCTGGCCAGCCATTTTACAGTGGTTCCCCACTGATACGGCCTACTAGCTGGAAGCCACCCCTTCTGCCCTGAGGCTTGGGCAGCTCTTCCTAGTCCTACCTTCTTGGGGGCCATCGGCAACTCACACCCCCCCGGTGAGAGGCCGGGGGGGTCACTGCCCAAAGCAGACCCCCAAATCAATAAATCACACCACATAGGTCTTGGAATGGAAAAGGCCGCAGCTCTTTTACTGAATAAATTTTGCAGAATTACATGTCATACTTCATTCACATTCAAATGCAGACATTCATTTATATGTATATATATATATATATATATACATCACAATTAATACATACAGTATCACTCTACAGTAAGACTCCTTGGGCAGGAAATTCATGTCCCTGCTGAACCCCTTCTCCCTTCAAGTTCGTCAGGGAAACTCTGGCCCATCAGTCAGACAAACCCATCTGGGGCCATGTCTTAGAAACAAAGAAACTGTCAGCAGATAAAGACTGCTAGGCCCATCCAGTCTGCCAGTAGGCCCTATACATTATATGTGGCCACTGATTCTATGTGATCAATGGCTTGTCATCACTCCCTCCCCTCTCAGGCTTCCCTTGTGCCTGTCCCAAGCATGCTTAAACCCCTCCACTGTGCTTGCCCCCACTACCTCCTGTGGCAGACTATTCCATGTGTCAACTACCTTTCTGTGTAGAAAAACTTCCTCACATTACCTCTTAATCTACCCCCCTCCAATTTCATATTGTGCCCCCTTGTTCTAGTACTTTTTCTACTTTGGAAAAGCTACCCCACCTGCACCTTGTTTATGCCCTCAAGGTACTTGAAAGTTTCAATCATGTCCCCCTGCTGTATCCTCTCCTCCAGTGAGTACATATTGAGGTACCTTAGTCTCTCCTCATATGTTTTGTGGTGTAAGCCCTGCACCAACTTTGTTGCTCTTCTCTGGATAGTCTCCACCTTATCTATGTCCTTGCACAGGTGTTGGTTTTCAAAAACAGTAGCAGAAAAGGTCAGAGCCAAAAGGCTGGCCTTCAGGAAATATAAGGAAACGCTGCAGGATGAAGATAGGGAGGCATATCAAACTTCCTTAAGGAAAGCAGGGAAGGCAGTAAGGCAGGCAAAGGCCCAAACTGAGGAAACACTAGCGCAAACAGTAAAAGAAGGTGACAAGACTTAGTGAAAGAAGAAAGTCCAGAGGGGGTATTGCTAAGATCAAAGGGGATAAGGGGGCATGTGAGGAGGAAGACCATGTAAAAGCATCTATCCTAAATAGATACCTCTGCTCAGTATTTACTGAAGAGAAGGTAGGGCAGGGCACACAGCTCAGCACCATGGACACAGGGGGGAGGGAGGTGTGCACTAGTCCCTTCACAAAAGGAAGGGTCCTACAAGAGCTCAATAAGCTCAGGGTGGACAAGGGAATGGGACCTGATGGCATACATCCCAGGGTACTAAAGGAGCTAAGATTGGAACTAGCAGAGTCATTATCAGAACTGTTTAGTGAGTCTCTGAGCACAGGAGAGGTCCTAGAAGACTGGAGAAAGGCTCATGTTATCCCGCTCCACAAGAGTGGTAGCAGGGAACTACAGACCAGTCAGTCTTACATCAGTAGTGGGCAAGATTATGTAGGCACTCCTTAAGGAAAGGATAGTGCAACACCTGGAACCCATAGAAGTACAGGATCCAAGACAGCATGGGTTTACAACAGGAAGGTCCTGTCAAACTAATCTCATAGATTTCTTTGACTGGGTAACCAGAGTGGTGGACCAAGGGGGAGCAGTTGATGTTGCCTACCTTGACTTCAGCAAAGCTTTCGATACTGTTCCACATAGAAAATTGATTAATAAGCTGGGTAGGCTCAGGGTGGGTCAGAAGTTGGTCAACTAGGTGGCAAACTGGTTGATGGGCAGAAAATAGAGAGTGGTGGTAAACGGCATACAGTAAGAAGTGATGCAAGTCACAAGTGGGGTACCTTAGGGATCAGTCCTGGGGCCAGTCCTCTTCAATATCTTCATCAGTGACATTGCAGATGGCTTGGTGGGTAAGGTTTGTCTGTTTGCAGATGACACCAAGATCTGCAACACAGTAGATGATCCAGATGGGGTGGGCAGAATGAGAAAAGATCTGGATAAACTGGCAAAATGGTCGGAAGAGTGGCAACTGGGGTTTAACGCAAAGAAGTGCAAGATCAGGCACATAGGGAAGAGAAACCCTGAAGCCACCTATAGGCTGGGAGGCGAGTTGCTGGCAGTCACAAGAGAAGAAACAGACTTGGGCATCATCATCACAGGTGACCAGAAATCATCCAAGCAGACCACTAAAGCAGTAGGTAAGGCTAGGGGGATGTTGGGGTGTATTAGTAAGGGTATCACAAGTCGTAAGAGGAGGTAATAATCCCTCTTTACAAGACACTGGTTAGACCCCATCTGGAGTACTGCATGCAGTACTGGAGGCCACACCTTCATAAGGACATTAACCAAATTGAGGCAGTCCAGAGAAGGGCAACCAAAATGGTGCAGGGACTGCATCAGAAAACATACGAGGACAGATTAATGAGCTCAATATGTATACCCTAGAGCAAAGGAGGGAGAGAGGTGATATGATTGAAACATTCAAACACCTTAAGGGCATTAACAAGGTGAAAGAGTAACATGTTTCAATATAAGAAAAATAGCAGGACAAGAGGACATTTCATGAGATTAGAGGGAGGCTGATTAAGGGGTAATGTGAGGAAGTTCTTTTTCACAGAAAGGGTGGTGGATGCAAGGAACGGCCTACCTCAGAAAGTGGTGGATATGAATACAGTGCAGGGCTTCAAACAGGCATGGGAAAGGCATAAGGGAACAATACAGATGAGTATGAATAGATAGGCCATTGACAGAGCAAAGGCCGATGGCACATTCATAAGGTAGAAAATGAAATGGGCAGACTGGATGGGCCTTGCAGTCATTATCTGCCATCAATTTCCATGTTTCTATGTGTGGTCTCCAGAACTGCACACAATACTCCAGGTGAGGCCTTACCAATGTTTTATACAATGGCATCACCACCTCCTGCCTCCTGCTAGTGATACCTCTGCCTATGCACCCCAGCATACCACAGGCCCTCCCTGCTGCCTTTGTACACTGCTTTGATACCTTAAGGTCATCAGAGATGATAACCCCTATGTCCCTTTCCTCCTTGGTGACAGTCAGCTCCTCTCACCCCAACCTATAGCTCTCCCCAAGGTTCCCTCTACCCAGGTGCATTATTTCACACTTCTTTACATTAAACCTCAGTTGCCACATCTCTGACCCATCTTCAAGCTCCTCCAGGTCCCTCTTCATTTTCTGCACCCCTTCTGGAGTATCCACCCTGTTGCAGATCTTGGTGTCATCTGCAAACAGGCAGATCTTTCCTTCCAGCCTCTCTGCTGTGTCACTAAAGAAGACATTGAACAGGACTGGTCCTAGTACTGATCCCTGAGGTACCCCACTGGTCTCTCCCCTCTCCCCAGATTGTACCCCATTTACCACCACCCTCTGCCTCCTGTCTGTTAATCAGTTCCTAACCCAGTTCACCACCTTGTCTCACATGCCCAGACTACTCATCTTGTTAATCAGCCTTCTATGTGGGACAGTATCAAAGGCTTTGCTGAAATCCAGGTAAGTGACATCTACTGCCCCTCCCTGATTAAGTTCCCTTGTCACCCAATAAAAAAAACTATTAGATTCGTTTGACATGACCTCCCTGCTGTGACTCTGTGTTGCCTCAGATCCTGCACACCACTGGATTCCAAATGTGTCACTATCCTTTCTTTCAGCAATGTCTCCATGATCTTTCCCACCACTGAGGCGAGGCTGACTGGCCTGTAGTTCCCCGCCTCCTCCCTACTGCCACTTTTGTGCAGTGGGACTACATGTGCCTCCCTCCAGTCCTCTGGAATGACACCCTTGTTGAGTGACTCTGTGAACAGAGCCATCAGAGGCACTGCGAGTTCCTTTCGCAGCTCCTTTAATATTCTCAGGTGGATGCCATCTGGCCCCATGGCCTTATCCGCCTTCAGCTTTGTGAGTTCTTCTAGAACTCTCTCCGCAGTGAATGGACTGGTGTTCATTCCCTCCCCATTGCCTCTGCACCCCAACTGTGGTCCTTGATCTGCCCCCTCCTTAGTGAATACTGAGCATAAGTATTTGTTCAGAATTTCTGCCTTATCCAGATCCCCCTCCTTACACTCTCCCTCCTCCCCTTTGAGTCTCAAAATCCCCCCGGTTTTTCTTCTTTCACTAATGTATCTATAAAATGCCTTATCCCCTTTGTTTACAGACTGTGCTAAGCTCTCTTCTGTCTGTGCCTTCACCCTCCTAATAGCCTTCCCTGCTTCCCTTAGACATTCAAGGTACACCTCAGTCTTCCTCCCTTTGGCTCCCCTTATATTTCCTAAAACTCAGCTTTTTAGCCCTGACTTTGTCCATCACCTCTTTGGTTTCCTTCTTCGTTTCCCTTTGGTCACTATCCTAACGCATTGGTTTGTTATATCCACTATGGCTCAGTTCAGTTTCTTCCATTGTTTTTCCACCCCCTCTACTATCTCTCCCTTCCCCAGGACTGCTTGTATACATCTACCCATTTCAGTGAAATCTGCCCTCCTGAAATCTAATACTCTTGCCCTTGTATGGCTTGACTGAGTCCATGTCTCCATGCTGAACCACACCATGTGGTGGTCACTGGACCCCAGCTACCCTTCCACCTGTATTTCTTTGACTCTGTACTCATTGGTCCATACCAGGACCAGAACTGACTTGTCCCTGGTTGGCTCATGCACCACCTGCCTGAATCCAACCCTTGGCAGGGATTCTAGGATGACTGTGCTTCTGGCTGAAACAGCCATCTGGGTGGCCCAATCCAGGTCTGGCATATTGAAATCCCCCAGTAGCAGGATTTTGCCCTTAGTTGCCACATCATGTATGTTCTCCACTAGTTCCCTGTTTACTTCCTCCCTCCGTGCTGGAGGTCTGTAGATCACCCCAGTGCATATTGCTGTTCTATTCTCTGGCTCCAGGGTGACCCACACAACCGCGGCCACCCCATCTTCCCTGAACTTCTGTAGCCTTTATACCATCTCTGATGTACAGGGCCACTCCCCCACCCTTTTAACCCTCCCTGTCCCTCCTGAAAAATGTATAGCCTGGTACATTGACTTCCCAGCCATGATTTGCAAAGTACCATGTCTCTGTTATTGCTGCTATGTAAAGGTCTTCATCTACCAACAAGGCCTCCAGGTCTGGAACCTTATTTCCTAGGCTATGGGCATTTGTTAGCATGACCTTCCATGTTTTACAGTCTGCCCTCCCTCTGCTCTTATTCTCCTTATCCAGCATCTTCCCCCACCCCAGTTTCCTTTCCTATGTGCTCCTGCTGCCCCTATATTACTCATTATACATTCTTCACCTGCCTGTCCCTCCCTGCCTATTTTCACTGTTCCCATAGTCGACTTATGTTCCTGCATGTTCTCTTGGGGGGGTGTTCCTAAGCCTCCTGGCCCCCCCCCCCCGCCAGTTTAAATGCTCAGAGCTGAAGCATTTAAACTTCTCACAAAGGACCAAGGTCCTTTTCTCGGACAGATGCAGGCCATCGTCCTTATCAGGGTTCGATCTTAACATTGTTTTTACTAGCCCAAAATCTAGTGCAAATTGTCCAAGGCTAGTGCAGTTAACCCTCTACTTGTCCATCTTGACTAGTGCAGGTTTTCTATGGCTGCTAATGAAGTTGAAAATGCCCCTGCTTTAGCTTGCTCTAGTCCTTGTGCTAATCCTTCTCAGTGCTGCTGATGGCCTGGTGTGATTAACACCTCATTAAGATCTGTAGTTCTCTAGCAGTTTATTTATTTTATTTATTGCAATTGTTTCACCAGGAAAGGCACACTGAGCAACAAGATGCTCGTCTCCCGGTGCGACCGGGGTGGGGGGGTACACATGGATATGATAACACGCAGGTTATCACGTGAACAGTTAACAGAAGCAAATAAAAAGCAGCATAAGGATACATGATTGCATGAATATACAAGCAACGCACACTGACTGCTTAGGATATTATAGTATCAAATAACAATTTTTGTGACAAGAAGCAGCAGACAAGGTAAATTAGCACAGTAGTAACAGCTGTACACAACAGAGGACGTATATCACAGTTACAAAGTTATACACAGTACATAGGGAAAAACAGGCCCAGAACATAAGTGCAAGGTTGGGGTTATATGCCAGCTTCTGTAGCAAGGCTAAGGCCACTGGTCAGGCATTGGGGAGGGGATAGTGGGGCATGGTAGATTCAGGGACAGGAGCAATTTGTAGTAAGGAAGTTTGCTAGGGTGGTAGACAGAGAGTAGGAAGAGGAGGAGTGCCGAATTTGCGGTGGGAGGGTGTTCCAGAGCTTGGGTAGCTGGTGTGAGAAGGCAGCTTGACTGGCAGAGGTCTTCTGCCTAAGGACTGAAAGTTGGCAGGAGTCACTGGATCTAAGATTATGGGAGGGAGGTGGGGCATCTGTGAGCAAGACGGCAAGGTAGGAGGGGATGGACCTGAGCCATAGTTTGGAGACAAATTTAGTACAGTGAGAGATGCGGCGGTTTTCGAGGGATGATAGTGCCAAGGCTCAGTAGAGGTCACAGTGGTGGATGAGGGGAGAGGCATCAAGAATAAAGCGGCAGAAGGCATTATAAAGTGTGTCCAGTTTTAGATAGGGTGGACTTAGGGGCTGCACTGTATACAATGTGGCAGTAGTCGATGGAGGGCAGTATCATCTTCAGGACCAGTTCACGTCAGACTCGGGGAGGGAGGCTGCTGCGGTTCCTATATAGTGCACTGAGCATGGGGCATAGTTTTTTTGAGATAGCATCAATGTGGTCAGAGAAGAGATGGCTGTCGAGCCAGACCCCCAAGTATCGGAACGAGGAGACATCTTCAAGTTTTTGGCCATCCAGGGTGGCGAAGTAGGGAAGGGAGGGGAGTCTGGCCAGGCATTGTCGTGTGCCGAAGGTCATAGTGACAGTTTTTTTGCATTTAGGGAGAGCTGATGTGAGCTAAACCATTGCTGTACCTTGCTGAAGTCAGCTTGGAGGTTTGATTGTACCACATCAGGGCGGAGCCCGAGTAGTAGAGTACAGTTTGGGGTCTAATCCATCTGGGGATTTGCCTTTTGAAGGGTTGAGAGAAAGTAATGCATCTAGGGCCTCAGTTGCAGAGATGTCTTTCAAGGAAAAGGAGCGAGGCCTAGTCTAGGTCCTTATGTCTGCAGGCGGTGCAAAAGGTATAGTGTTGGGCAGGGAAGAGAGGAGGGTGGCAGCACAAGTGGAGAAGTACACATTGAACTCAGTGGTGACTGCTGTGGGCTCTGATAGAAGAGAGTTATTAACATTTAGCATTGGAGTGGGATTGGCAGCTGGTAGGGTGAAAAGGGAGTGAATGACCTTCCAGAATTTTGAGGGTTTATTTAGGTTTGACTGGAGGGAGCTGCTGAAGTACTCTGCTTTTGCAAGATGAGTGGTTCTGGTGCACTTGTTACGGTGCATGCGGTATGTGGAGAGGTGTTGTGGGAGGCGTGAAGATTTATGCGTTTTCCAGGCTTTGTCCCGTGCGATTTGACATGCAATCAGTTCTTGGGTGATCCAAGGTAGGTGGTTTCCTCATACTCTTGTATGACGCAGTGGGTCGTGTGTGTTCCAGACACTGAGGAATGTGTTTTTAAAGTGTAGGAAGGCATCATCAATGGAGATCGTAGGAGGGGCAGGGGCCCAGTTTGATAGTGCAAGGTCATCTAATACAGGGGCTAGATTGAGGGATTTATAGGAATGTTGGACTACAAATTTAATGGGGGATTTTGGGCGATGGATTTTATGCACTAAGAAGGTTACGTGTTGGTCACTGAGGGAGTCAGGAAGAATACCAGCTTGTTTGACCTGGTGGAGGTGTGTGGTAAGGACCCAGTTGATGAGCAAGTGGTTACCAGATTTTAGGTTAAGCTAGGTGGGCTCAGTAATGATTTGTGAGAGGTTTAGGGTGGAATTTTCAGTCCTGGTTTTGTTGAGGGCAGGAGCTAGCCAATTGTGGTTAAGATCACCCATGTAGAGGTCCCCTGTCGTGGTTAGGCAGGAGATTTGCTTGAGGAGGTCAGTGACAGCAGAAGCTGGTGTACCAGGTTGGCAGTATATCCTAGCAATGTAGATTGGTAGTAAGAAGGGAAGGACAAGCTGAATTAGAATTACTTCAAGGACTTTTGGTTCGGACTTGGTCAGGACAACTGAATAGTGCAAGTCCGAGTTTACATAGATGGCTATTCAGCCGCCTTTAGAGGCTCTATCCTGGCAGACCATAGTGTAGCCTGGGATAGCGACAGAGGAGTCGTTGGTGTTTTTGTTAAGCCAGGTTTTGGACAGGGTGAGGATATCTGGAGCATGGTGGACGGCAAGAACCTGAAGGGAGTCAAGCTTGTGGACAAGGCTTCTTATATTTAGGTGCAGGAGGCACAGGCCACATGGGAGAAGGTCCCCAGAGTGAGGTGAAGAAGAGGCCGATGTTGGAGAAGGAAATGGGGGGGTAGTATTGGGGCCGGGGTTAGGGTGGATGTCACCTGCTGCAATGAGCAGGAGAGCGAGAGTTAGGTAGTAAGCGAATAGCTGTATATGACTGACTGCGAGCGGACGTCTCTTAGATTGATGGCATGTATGAAGTGGGCATGGGGAATAAGTTGAAAATGACCCAGGGGCGATGGGTTGAAAAGAAATGGGCTGGGATGTGTGGCAGAGTGTGTCCATGCTTGGGTGAAAGGGGAGGTGGATGCCGGGCTGGGAGAGCTCAACGAGGTTTGGCAGGATTTGGGAGGGGGGCATGGGAGAGGTGGGTGGCATGTTGGAAAGGAAGGGAGGGAGGGAGAAGAGAATAGGGATGAGCAGGGTCAGGTGGCCTGGTAGAAGGATCATGGTGCGGATCAAGTGTTAGGAGGACACTACTGCTGTGGTTACTTAGTGGGGAAGGTAGGTGCTGTAGTTACTTAGTGGAGAAAGTGGAGGGCTGGGATGCAGGGGCAGGGAAATGATAGGCACCTGTAAGGACTAGGAACCAATGGGGGAGCAGAGGGAATGAGGGTTTTAGGTAGCCAGTGAGGGAGTGAGCAGTGCTGCTAGGCTTATTACCCAATGAGGGAGTGAGTACTGCTAGGCTTACTTACCAATGATGGAGGCGAGAGGAATGTGGGCGGGCAACAGGTGTATTTAATCAGTGGAGGGTGGGTGGGAGGCCAAAATCCTTTAACAAGACACTTGAATTTTGCTTAGTTGCAGCTAAATCTATTTGTAAAAATTGCCAGGCGGCAAAAGCAGGGAAACAAGTCCTGGCCAATCGGAGCGGGTCTGCTGGAAGTGCCCGTTTTCCGATTGGCTGCACTACTGCCGTACCTTCCAAGGAGCTGCAGGCAGGCATCCTGGTCTCAGTTGGCTGGGTGCCGTCCGACCGTGGGGGAGCTGAAGCAGCCCTGTTCAAGGGCTGGCAGCTTCCAAGGAGCTGCAGGCGGGCATCCTGGTCTTGGTCGGCTGGGTGTCATCCGACCGTGGGGGAGCTGAAGCAGCCCTGTTCAAGGGCAGGCAGCTTCCAACGAGCTGCAGGCAGGAGTCCTGGTCTCAGTTGGCTGGGTGCCGTCTGACCGTGGAGGAGCTGAAGCAGCCCTGTTCAAGGGCAGGCAGCTTCCAAGGAGCTGCAGGCGGGTGTCCTGGTCTCGGTCGGCTGGGTGTCATCTGACCTTGGGGGAGCTGAAGCAGCCCTGTTCAAGAAGGTGATCCCACAAAAGGCTGAATGTGAGTAATTATCACTCCACTGTCAGAACTTTCAGCTAGTGTCCAGGGTATGATTAAGGGTAGAAGATGTGAAGTCAATAGCTTCTAGTTTTCTGAATGTGTGTCTGTCTGAAAATTTGTCCCACATTACTAAGGCCAGTGCCCCTCATTTCCCTACATTCTGAGTGTGTATCCAATATTTCAGTGAAAAAAATGCTAAGAGGTATACAGAATCTGCTCAGTAGGTGGAGGGTTTTATCCCAGCCTCACCATAGTTGCTCCCTCTCCCCTTCAAATCTCTCAACTCTGTACTTTCCCTGGACACCACTGCAGACCATATTCTGAAATGACTATCTTTAGACCCGTAGCTGCCACTACTGGTAAGTGTAGGGGTCCTCAGCTCTTCTAAATGGACCATGCCAGCCAACACCATCCAAATATTCCCACCCTATCCTACCCAGCATAACCTTTCATCCTAAAATCATGTCTGTGTACTGTTTACCCTGGCCTGATGAAAGAAGAATGTTTTAAAAAAATCTGTTACTGTTGAGCATAGCCTGTTAAAGTCAATACTTTTAAAAATAAAAATGTCATAAAGTTTAGTTTCCTAAGCCCCTTAGGTTTCTGTAGCCCCCTCCCCAAAGAAATCCTAGATGTGCTCTTAGCTCACTTGACAATGCACAAAAACGTCCAGAAATGTCAGGCTCCAGTTGATCACATGGTGGGGCTGAGAGTTTCTTTCTCTGCCTAACTCTGTTCATTGCCCTGTGTGTGGTGGTGGTGAGAGTGTGGTGAGGTGCATGATGATGCCAGGCATTGTGTATGCAGAGCTAGGTCTACTTGACTGAACATTTACTGCTGTGTTATCCTCTGGTTCAGGGGATGCAGAAATAGGAAGACAGGAAGTCATGGTACAAAACAATAGATGGGGGCACACTGTGTGTGATGGCATTGCATTCTTTTTTTCTCCTGGAGCCGGAAGCAATGTTGGAGCAGGATAAACGTGCAATAATAAAAGTATTTCTTGGCTTGCATTTTTTTGCCTGTGTAAGTGATTAAAATGTACTATAATTCTGGGCTAGTGCAACCATCTGCAGGCTAGTGCAGTTTAGAATCAATTGTCCTGTTGGCTAGTGCAAAGAAAAGTTAAGGTTGACCCCTGGTCCTTACATTAGCTTGCATCTGCCCAGGTCAGGCCCCAGTCCCCTATGAAGCCAAAACCCTCCCTTCCACACCAATCCTTCAACCGGGAGTTGAAGGTACACATGTGGAGTGCTCTAGCTTCCCCTGTCCTTCTGAACAGTTCCCCCACCCATCTTCCCTGAATCTGGGATGTCTTTGACCCTTTGACAAGGAGAATGCCCATCTGGAGCCACACTCCCCATCTCCAAATCTTGGCTCCCAGTGTTTCAGTGCATGTCCCACATGAGTGACCGCTCACCCAGGTCCACAAAGCATACCTGTCCCAGGCTCGTGCCTGTCCCAGGTGTCACCCAATCACCATTTTTTTTAATGCTTGGAGACTTACTTACACAGGGTCAGCCATGAATTATCGCCACTTCCATACTGTGCCAACACGTATTCCCAACCAATTTCAAGGGATCTTACTTTTTCCAAACAAAACAGTCTTGCAAAAGTCGTTTAAAGTGTTGTTGAAAATATAATTTCTGATCTCAAGGAGGTGTACCCCATCATGACTATATAGACCCTTATTAGCCTTGGTGATCAAGAAATGCCTGATAACTTCGACCCCTAGTGAGGCAGCAAAATGGAACACCTCCCTATTCACTGACCTGCATGCTTTATCCATGGCTCCCACCTTCCGCTGACCTCACCACCGCTGCCATGGAATGATCTATGTCTATGCCAAAATGGTGTGGGCAGCAATTCTTTTAGATGGGCCAGGCCCCTCTTTATGTCTCTAATAAGCCTAGGAGCCCCCAAGGTGACTAGGTTGTTTCCCCCAGATGGAGTACCAATGAAACAGGTGGTTGTCATTGTAGCCCGAGTCTCAAGACTGTGTCAAACAATGCCCCCCATTTCACCCCCCTTTTTTCTGTCCATTGGATGAGTGCTCACCCTCTTGGGATGCCCAACTGCCTCGTGTATGGCCGCCTTTCCGCTCTCAGGTAGGCCTCCCTCACGTGCGAGTGGCCAACAATCCAAATCTGTGGTGTTGCTGTAGACATACCTGGAAAACAAATCAGAGAATGTGAGTCTGATGTCACAACTACTGACAGTCACCAGTGGTGCAAGACCCTCTGGTCTCGCCTCTCAATCCGCTGCTGGGCACCAATTGCTGCAGTCCAATGTAACCCTTACATGCCGTAGAAGCCCATCTGCCCACTTTCTTGATTTGATCCTCTTTTAACCCACACCTAGCTGCTTCGGTGGATACACCAATCCTGAAGGAATGTGTATTGAAAAGACTCGGGTTCAGGCCTGTCATCCACAAACCTTCCCTGAGGACAGCTATGAAATGACACCTCGTGGTCGTCTTCCCATCCCCATGGATAAATAAATGACCAGGGTCCTTCTGCCACACATTCAAGTATTCCCACATTAATGACCAAGGGCAGATGTCCCCCGTGGAAGCCTTGAATAGTGTTATGAGGGCTGGTGGTCCTCATTGGTTCATTTTTGACTTGCGCAACTGTAAACATAATCCATCTTGCCAGATGACTAAATCATCAACTAGCAGATCTGAAGCTTGCCCAGCTGTGTTGAATTGCAGTACCAACTCAGACACCCGGAAAGCGTCAAACAATTCACAAGCAAAAAGGGCTCTAAATAGCTGGGTTTCATAATCCAAGCTGCATGTGACTGCCAGTGCTTTCAGCAGATTGGATAGCTCAGTTAAGCCTATGGGCTTCCTTGTATCCCCCTTCTGTCCCTTCAATCTCGTCAAACCTTGAAACATTTTCTTCATAATGAAATTGTCAGTAGGGTCAGGGAAATCTTCCGCCTTGCGGAGA
Organism: Neoceratodus forsteri; assembly: GCA_016271365.2. NCBI lineage: Eukaryota > Metazoa > Chordata > Ceratodontiformes > Ceratodontidae > Neoceratodus > Neoceratodus forsteri. Next base: position 790,417,648 of record CM028132.1, read on the forward strand.
AATGTGATACCTGCCAACTGCAGGCATATCGCCGCAGATTTACCCTGGCGTTCTAAGTGGGGGATGTAGCTTTGGACCTGCCTCTGTGTGTCGAGCAGTGTCACACTTACCTTGTGACTGCAAAAATCCTGGAAAGTCACATAGCTACCTATGTATTTCCTCCATGTTGAGGGGGACACAGAGAGCTGTACCACTTGCTGTAGTCTTGGTTCTCCAGTTGCCAAACAACTTTCAGTATCTGCGTGGGGAGCGGGTCTTCTCCTGGAGCCAGCCGCCTGCACTGCTTGAGCTGTAAGCCAGACAGGCTATCAGCAATGACATTTTGTCTGCCTGGCAAATGCAGCACCCTGAAAGATATGCTGTACTGCAGGCAACATAACACAAAAACCAGCAGAACCTTCATAACCTCTTCAGAACGAGAAGTCTGCGAATTCAATATGTTGGCAACTGCCCTGCTGTCCATGCTGAAAAGCACCCTCTTATTTTCAAGTATGTGCCCCCAAATCCTCACTGCCACTATGATGGGAAAAAGCTCAAGCAGCGTAATGTTTTGTTCTGTAACCCTTCACTACCCACTCTTGGGGCCACCATTCTGCAAACCATGCCCCCCGCCAAAAGGCTCCAAACCAATTCCACCTAATGCATCTGTGACCATGTTCAGATCGTATAGCTGATCCTACAGTGTCTGCCAGATGGTTATCCCATTAAAATCCTGCAAAAACAGCTCCCAGACCCATAGGTTGGCTTTCATTCCTTGTGACAATCTGATGCGGTGGTATGGTTTTAACCCCCCACCATGGCAGTGGCCATCTATCTCAGGAATGGCCTACCTGGATGGACTGCATGGCATGCAAGGTTCAGGTGCCCTATGACAGATTGCAACTGCTTTAGGGTCACTTTATTTGTTTTCCCTATCTTCCCCAACATCTTGCTCAAAAGCATCACTTTTTCCTGTGGCAGGTGGGAAACCATGGCCTCTGAATCTATTTATATGCCCAGGTAAGAGAGGCAAGTGGTTGGGCCTTCAGTTTTCTCCGGGGCTAATGGGACACCGAAATATCCCATTAGTGCCCGAAAACCTCCTAGCATATCAGCACATAGACATGATCCACCAGGACCTACAATCAAAAAGTCATCCAAATAGTGCACAATGTGTGGGTTCCCAGTGTGCCATTTCGTAGCCCACTCCACAAAGGTAGCAAATGCTTTGAAAGCTGTACAGCTTACTGAGCATCCCACTGGCATTGCTTAATCCACATACCATTGGCCTTTGAATCTGAAACCCAATAGGTCGTGGTCATCTGGATGCACCGGGAGGAGGTGGAAAGCAGAAATGATGTCACTCTTTGCCATCACAAACCTGTCTCAGCTCTTGTATCAGGTGCACTGCTACATTGAAAGATGCGTACTCCACCAAGCAATCCTCAGAGTCAATAAAGTAATTTACTGAGGTTCCCTTCGAGTAGGACAGGCGATGTATCAGCCTGTATTCACTGTTGGACTTTTTAGGGACTAGCCCTAAAGGTGATACCCTGAAGGTAACAATCAGAGGACTGTCAAAGGGGCCAGCCACCCAGCCCTCCCCAATTTCTTTTGCAATCTTTTGCTCGATAATATCGGGGAGTAGATTTGCGGACTTAAGATTACGGGCTATCGTCGCCACTCTAGGTCCTTTGTATGAGATCTTAAAATCTTGATTAAAACCATCTTTTAAGTACTGTGCTGCCTTACAATAGGGATAACAAGAGGGCCAGGTTTCCATAAGGTGGATGCAGACCGGTGAGCTAGTCAGACTTCCCAGGCCCCTGCTTTCCTCCCCCGGCTCCACCATTACCCTGCCATCTGCCTGACTGGCGGGTGCAATCTGTGACCTGGTGTTCTCCATTGCAGCTTTTGCAGATGTGGCTATATCTGCAAAAGGGATGAAAACACTTACCCTTGTTGTATTCAGAACATGCCTTCTTACCGCCTTTTAATGTTTGCTTGCATGTGCAGTGCACAAGAAACATTTTGAGGAGAGTAGAGTATTTGCAGAGGTGTGGCAGTGCTTGGCCAATCCAGCCAATGCTTTTAGGGGCTCGTCCCTTGGCCACCAATCAACAGGAAAGCTGCCAATGATGGCAGTTTCATAGCGAGCGCCGGACTTGAAAGAAATCTGCTGCTCCAATCACAGACAGCTTAATCACTGCAGCAGCAGATCTCTCCCAACCCCCACCCCCTTCCCTGCAACCAGGCAAATTCCAGCCATGCACATTACAGTGCACAATGCGCATGATGGACTTAAACAATCCATTTTGTTTTCACCTGTAAAAAAGAAAACAGTCCCATGATGTATTTTTTTTTTAAACCTGAAAAAAAGAAAATGGTCCCTCGTCATTCCCACCGGCCCCCAACCCGCACCCTCCTTCTGCGTACACCACCTCCCTGCACCCCCACACACATACTTACCTCCGGAGGTCAGAAGCAGCAATCTTCTGTGGACTGGGAACACGTCTGCACTCTTCAAAGATCAACTGGGAACTGAAGAAATGACAGTAAGCCCTATAATGGCAGTGAATGGGCCGGGGGGCTTCAATTTAGGTTGATATCTCAGCCAGTTTGGGGAATTTTGACACCAAATTTTCAACATGGGGTTCTTGGGACCCCACCTTGTGAACACTGTCACTGTCATTTCGTTTCTCAGTCCTGAATGGTGATTTTGTGGTCATTGTGCAGAACCACCTGTCGGGACCAATTAATGAAATGACAGGGCCATGTGTTCATGAGGTGGGGTCCCAAAAAGTCCATGTTGCAAGTTAGTGAACAAACTCAAAAAATGATCAGTGTATGAGGTAAGCAGTAGTTTGTACGACACTTGAATTTCGCCTAATTTTTAATATTTTCTTACCCAAATTTCCAACATTGCCATTTTCACACCTCTTTATGAACAGTACAGATGTCATTTTTGCATCCTGCCCGAATTGTTTTTACACCTGTGTCGCAGAATGGCACAGTTGCTGTGTGAAATCAACTTTTGGAACAGATTAATGAAATCACAGTGTTACTGTTCATGAGGGGAGGTCCCAAAAAGGCCACGCTGAAAATTTGGTGAACAAATTCCATAAAATGACTGCATTACAAGCGTGCATTACGCAATTTCCATGCATGCTCGTAACTTCGCCACTTTTTCATATTTTCACTTCAGATTTTCAACATTGCCATTTTTTCACACCCTCTCATGAACAGTACAGATGTCATTTTTCACATCCTGCCCAAACTGTATTTTCGCACCTGTTGCGCCGAATGGTGCATTCGCTGTGCAAAATCACATTTTGAGATTGAGTAATGAAATGATAGTGCCACTGTTAATGAGGTGGGGTCCCAAAAAGCCCATGTTGAAAATTTGGAGTGAAAATACCAACAAACACCCAGGGTGTCAGGGGTTTCCAACTGTAACATCCCACCCTGTACAGTCCCTGTACAGTCTGACAGGCGTCTAGGGTGTGGCTTGGGGTCATCAGCCGTAATGCTCATGCCATTCCACCCCCACCCTGCAGCCACTGACAGGCACCAAGGTGTGCCTTGGGGTCTTTGGTCCTAACGTTCACCCCATTCCCCTATACTGCACCCATCTCAGCTCATTTCCTTATGGAATTGGGGAATGTAAGGGCCAAAGACCCCAAGGCACACCGCAACATCTGTCAGTGTCTGCAGGGTGGGGTGAGGTGGAATGGCATGAGTGTTATGGCAGATGACACAAAGGCACACCCCAATGCTTGTCAGTCTCTGCAGGGTGGGGGTTGGCATTAGTTCAGTACTTCACTGCCATTCCTATTATGCATCTCTCTCACTCATGCAGTACCAATGCCAAATCCAGCAAGCAAACATTCGACATTGACAAATGTTTATTTCTGTTCCTTTTTATGGTCTCCCCCTGCCTATCTGGCAATGACATAACCGCTATCGATATATGTCACTGTATTGGCTCTTCCCCGCATCATATATCGTACCCAAAGGTCTATATGTGTTTGTTCCCATTTGAGATTGGGCTGCTGAGCCATTTTGAGACAAAATTGTTCATCATATTTTAACCACGCGTATCCATCAAAGGATAGGTGAGCAAATTTAATGGTAACCCGGTACTTAAGCAAAGAAATCAGCTTGTCCTGGTGCTTCATCCCATAGACAAACATAAATATGTCAAAAGTGGCTGCCAATTCTCGAATGTGAAAGGGATGTTAGGCCTCCGAGGCCTCTCCTGTTTCCTTTTCTTTTTGTCTGTCTCCTCAGGGAACTCCCTAAGTAACAGAGAGAACACATCTATGAATTCCCCTTTCCAAATTTTCTCATGGACTGTGTCTGACAGATGATCCCCAAGGGGGGTCCTCCACCCCCGCATAAGCCCAGTGGTTCAACCGTGTTTTGCTCGGTAGCGGCACCAACCTCTACCGGAGTGGGGAGGGCAGGCTGGTTTGTTCCGCTACCGAACACAGGTGTACCACCGTTACCCCCCTCTTCCCCTGCTCCAGGACTATCTATACCCCCTACTGCATATGGGATGAGGGGGCTGATGCTCTGGTCCATACTTGCACTGCAGCTCCTTGTGCCCTTCTGTCCCCCACTTGAGCTGTGTTTGAGGCCCCAGTTGCAGTTGAGGCTGCTACCACCTGGGTGGGCTGACTGGGTGAAACCGAACAGCTTGCAGCACCAAGTGAGGCCAGCTGGGCTGGCACTGTATTGGTAACAGGGGAAATCTGTTGGCCATTGCCCTACATTGGGTGCACTCCTGTGGGCATATCCAACCTGTCTGGGGTTGCCCCCCAATGCTGTGGACCCCCCTCTGTGTCCCAAACCCGTGCCAGTCTGGAAGGCCCTGGTGGGTGTAGCCCTTGGACCCTTGAGAGGTCCCCTTGCCTTGGCTCATTGATAGGTGGGGCTTGCACCCCTGTATCCTCTGAAGCTGTCCCTCCATGAAGGGGTGTTGGGGGAATGGGGCCAAATGATCCTCATGGGTTCATGGTGGCCCCCATACATAAAGGGCCACAAGTAAGGACATTGGTGCCACACTGGTGGCCAAGGTAATGTGGGTGAGAATTGATCCACCTGCATCCCAGGCCACGCTCCCTGGCCATGGGAATTGTCAAACCTCTGGGCTTTGGGTCACCTAGGGCCATGTGCTTGACTTGAGTATGGCTGGTGGTGGATGCCCTCCATATTGCCTCCCCTGTGCATAGCCCTATGCATTTCCCATTCCCTGGCAGCAGAGGCCTTAGCCATCTTCCTCAAATTCTGCCGCCATCTAACATATTTTGATGATTCGGCCCCGAAGCCCAGTGGCAGACCATCTGGGCCTTCACTCGACAGCTCATCCTCACTCTCCATCTCCGAACAAACCTTCTCTATTGAAGTATCACTCTCGTGATCCATTTCATACTCACCGGTCTGTATTTGGATCACAGGAGCCATGGGATGACCTCTCCATCTTGTTCCTTGGTGCACCAGGCTGCTGCACTCTGCCCATTGTGGAGCTGTCCTCCCCTCCAATCTGCTTGGCCTCAGTCTGTTTCTGCTGGTCTCCATCGATGATTGGGTCTTGCACTTCATCTGCCCACCTTGCCCCTTTTTCTTACCCATTTTACTTTGTGCTAAGGACTCCAATTATCGAGCCGAAGGCTGACTTCACTTGACTGTCATCCCTCAACCTCCATTGTCACGGGGGGCACCCACTCATTTCTGATGGAGGTAATCACCTCAGGCAGCAGTTGCCCCCTTGGAGGGGTGACCAGCAGGCCTGGTTCCAATCTGGATACAGCCATTAGCCAATCCGAACCTCCAGTTTCTTTTAGGCGTTGCAGGGCATCCCATAATGCCCAGTCCTGCCCTTGTATTTGGGCAGCAGGGGGAATAGGCGGCAGCTTACCTTCCTGCCATTCCGTCCCTTCCCAGTCCTTCCCCTGAGTCTGGGCTGGAGGGGAAAATGGGAGCGCCTGACTTTCTTGCACCTGAGCAACCTGAAGGTCAGACATTTCCAAATATATACTCTATGAGGCAAAGTGGTGCTAAACAAAGCAATACCTATATTAGAAGACAGAAAAATGTGTTTGTCAGCCCTCACTGCAATCCTTTTATTGACTTATTCCTCAACCCCTGAGGTCCCCAACGCTGTACAGCTGTGGTGCCTGGTTGCTTAATTGTGTAATAAAGGCATGACCTATCCCCCGTGCTGCATGAGACTCTTCCCCCAGGTTGACACAGGACATTTTTAAAATTGCTTATAATGCGCTATATCAATACGTCCACTTTCCACAGAATTACATGCAATAACCCTAAATGGGAAATTAAGGCATCACCAAGGCAGTAATAACTCAAATCCTGCCAACTTGAGGGGCTGCTAAAAACTTACTGCAGCTCATAACCTCAGGCATACTTGCTTAACTCTATTTATCCATTTATAAATATCCCTGTGATTAAATTGCCCCAAATCATCGCTCTCAACCTCTCAGCATTCAAATTATAGCACTGACCTTCAAATACTATAGCAAATGGCCAGAATGTGTAGCACTTCTTATTTTCATTAATAATATGCTTAGAAATAGGTAAGTGCTACTATCCCTCTCAGGGGATAGAACTAAACAACATAGCTACCCTGCTAACTCGATGGGCAGCTAAAAACTACTCAGCTCACAACTCAAGACACAGGTGCTTTAAATCCATTGATTTATCCATATAAAATGACCCTGCAATAAGTTGATAAGCTGATTAAACTTTTTTTTTTAAAAGGTCCAAGGAAAATAAATCTGGAAGGCCAACGGAAAAAAAAGGGGGAGGGAGTTAAGTGACTTGCTCAGGAACACACCATACAAGTGAGGGATGCTGAGATTCCCACCCAGTTCTACAAGCCTCCAAGTCTCCTGGCTTGCAGTTCAGTGCCTTAAATCACTAAGCTACTGACTGCACCTGACCCTTTAAGGGAGGGAGGGTAGCCACGTGGCACCGGGCCTATGCTGTGGAAGGCCGGAAACACTAAGAGGACCCGGGAGGATCCATTTTAAAAAGCTTGTACCAGGGGCTGGAGGAGAACTAAGAAGGGGGACCTAGTGAGGAGGATAAACAGGTAAGGTGATTGCACCAATAGGGAGGATGCCGAGGCAAAAGCACCTAAAGCCAGGCAAGAGGCTTTAAAATAGCACCCCGTATAGAGGGCAAGGGAAATGGGTGGGGGAAATGCGGGAGCAAAAAGCAGGTGCAGGATACCCAAAAAAGGTGAGGATGCTGAGGCGCTATACCCAGGAGGGAGACAGGGAGGAAGAGATAGCAGATGAAAAAGGCCCAGAGGGAAAGGAGGGCCAGCCACATGGCCTGGCAAGGAAAATGAAGGCCCAAGGCTGCAGAGCCAGGCGGCGAGAAATGCTGGGGGTGGCGAGGGACAGTGGAAAAGCGACCAGGGGAGCCATGTGGGCCTGGGAAGGGAGGATAAAGGCCGGGATCCGAACGATGCAGTGGGGGGGTGAAATGACTAAAAGGCAGGGCTGGGGAGGCAGAAAAAAATGCATGGACCGGCCACCAAGGGGCGAGAAGAACCAGGAGGGGGAAAGCCAGCCGGGCATTGTAGGGCGAAAAGGGGTTGAGGAGGGGGAGAAGCATGGGGGGGTGAGACCCGCGAGCAGGGCCAGGAGAGGCATGAGGCCTCAAGGTGCTGTGGGAAAAAAGGGTGAAAGGACCCAAAAAGGCAGGACAAAAGAAAAAAGGTTTCCACGCTTCAGAAAAGCCTGCCAGAGTGGCGGGAGGCCTGGGCAGGAGCCAGCGGGCTCCCCAAGTGCTGGGGCTGCAGGGGTGGTGAGCAACAAAGACAGCAGGTTGAGGGAGGCAAAAGATTCACAAGACTTACCAGGGCTAAGGTACACAGGGCTTCTCATCTTCAGTGAGTGGTTCAAAGAGGGAGAAACCCCCCTGAACCGTTCAATTTAAGCCCTGCCAGGCCCCTCCCTGCTGGAGCAGTCTGGGCCGGTCCTTTTACAGTGGTTCCCCATTGATAGGGCCTACTAGCTGAAAGCCATCCCTTCTGCCCTGAGGCTTGGGTGGTTCTTCCTAACCCCACCTTCTTGAGGGCCATTGGCAACTCATCCCCCCCCTCCCCGTAAGAGGCCAAGGGGGGTCATTAAAATCTATGCATTCACTGCTCATCTTGTTTTTCTTTGAAAAACACATCACAGAAATAAACAATTTCAAACCAGGACAGAAACTTCTGATCTAGTTATCTGGAGTCTGGAAGTTTAAAGTAGTTCTGCTTTTACAGTTTCACAAGACATTTCACATAAAAACTCATTTCCCTTTATTCAGACCATTAGCAAACATTGTGCCAGAAAGACAAACAGCAGCAATACAAAATTGTCTAGCACATGTGTATACCTAGCTCTTGCTTTTGAAATCTGTCTAGGACATTTTGCTATGGTAAACAAACTGCACTGAACAGTTGGTATGGCAAAATGAAAATATGAGGTCATTCAGGTCCAATTGCTCAAACATAAACCAAGTGAAGCAGATAAGCATTAACTAGACTGCAGACACCTTTTTAATCTCAGTCTGCAATCAAGGGGTTTAATGTGATCTGTTGTTCTCGAAGTACCTAGGCCTGTTTAAGGCAGTCTGAATGCCTTCATAGTAATTTGCGTAAAGCACCCAGGATGCCTTGCAATAAGAAGTATGTGTATAATTTTGTGACTCTCTCTCTCTCTCTCTCAAGAGGCTGGTATACAGCTCTAACAGTTTACAGACTTTCTCTTAAATTAACTACATTTAGCCTTATCAGATACCGTTAAATTGTTGCTGATGACCTAGACAGTTTTGGTCATGATAAATAAATGACTGGCAGTAGTAGCTGATTTTATCTGTTTCTAAAAAAATAAATAGACTGTATGAGATTATTTTCTTGACACAAAACTCCTCCTCCATTGTTCCAAATGATGGAGGATGTATTTACTGTCAAGATTTTTTTTTTTTTTACAGTAAACACATCTTCCATTGTTTCAAACAAAAGGTGTTATGTTTGCAACTGTTTCTTGGAAGAGGCCTGTTCCCACCCATGCAAAGTAAGAAATGGCCATCAGAGTACAGGGACATCCAGATATCCAGGGCACTAACAATGACAGCCATTCCCAAGTATACCGCAGTGGGATGGCAGACACACCCTCTGGACAGGCAGCAGTACTCAGTGTGGCTATCAGGGGCCGCCAGGGCGTTGTCACTCTGGCTCCACCCACACACATGCTCAGCACAGCCCTTACTGCACACAGCTGGGGCCAGAGGGACATGGAGACAAGTGCCATGGTGTACCAGTGCAAACATGGGGACACCGGCCAGCTGTGTACAACATGGACGGTTCCAGAACACAGCAGCCCCAGGTGTAGCAATACAGTGACATAACACCACTGTCACTGTGACATGCACACAGGTGCACGATGACATGTGGGCAGTGGCCGTCTGCTACAGATAAACAGGTGCAAGCAGCCCCCACCCACTGCCCCAGCCACCTCTGTAGGGCTATGGGGTCCTGTGTACGCAACCTGTGGCATCAACTGGTGCAGGCCATACATCATGGGCTATGGCAATCCACATATATGCGGCACAGCCACAATTCACATATATGTGGCTCATCCAGGGTGTCTGGGAGGTCGGTGGACCCTTCATGTTTTGCACCTGCAGGGACAGACAATGAAATGTAGACCCCAAACATGTCATTCAGAGGAGCAGTAGTAACATGAGACTGGTGGGATGTCCCCAGTGAGTGCTTGGGCACCAGTCATACACCTCTGGATATGCAGCATACAATGAAATGGTAGCAAACACACAATGTACAATGTGGACGGTCTGTAAGGAATATCATGAAGTACTGCTGCATGACCTGCACTGCAATGGTGTATGTGAAACATAGAAACATAGAATTTGACGGCAGATAAGGACCGCTTGGCCCACCCAGTCTGCCCAGTCTGTTAAATACCTAGTCCCACACATCTCTGTAACAGCTACAAGTCTGGGCCCTGTTCTGGGTTCGTGGTCATGCATGACCATAGCACTTCACAACAAATGTGGATTATGCAAGTGCCCTATGTGCTAGGTAGGGTCTGTAGAGTATATTGCAAAGGGCCAGTGTTGCCCCAGTACCCTGGACACAGGAATGGTATGCATGTCTGACCACCCACAACATGGTACAAGCTAGTGCCACCAATGCCACGCCCGCTACATGTCGGACCCTGGAAGGTCTGCATGACCCGGCTGGCACAGGGCCGCTACTCTGTCCACAGGGATAGCTGACCCACACAGCCACCCCAGCAACCGGGGTAGGTGGAGGTGATGGGTGCACCCACCCCATCTTTCTGGGCCATGTACTGAAGCACCCCACTGCTGAGGATGGTGCCAGTTCCAGTACATTCCACGGGGTCTGGCAATATACATACTGGTCTGCTGTCCCTGTGTGAGTAACCATCCTGTGTCTGAGCCACTGTTGAAGAGGTATGTATGCCCTGTCCTGGATTGTAGGTCCTGTGGGTGGGGTAGGGTGGGGTGGATGTGGCTGGATTGTTGACCGATGGCTGTGACGGCCCTGCATGCGGGGCTATTAGCCCCAGCCCACAGACCTTGTTTCTGCTGTGGCTGGAGCCCTTGGGTTGGCCAGCTGCTAGCCATGCAGGTGGGGTGCATGACCTGTGTTGCTGCGACATACAGGGTAACGCACATGCCACACCACCCCAAGCACTCCTCTGTGCACCTACTTTTGCTGACCTGTCCATACTCCATGCTGCCTCTGTCGGCCTGCAGTTTCACAGTACTGTGTAGGTGGTGCACACATCCCCTTAAATAGCGCAGGTGCAATCAGGCATACTAATGTATGCAGATCTGCCTGAAATGAGACACTAATTGGACTGTTTGCCCATGGACTGCCCGATGACCTCATTAGCATACCCAAGCTGAATATAGTAGGTTTGCGTGTTGCACTAAGCAGGGTAGTGCTAGAGCATGGTGTAGCTTGCCACGTAGCATTGTACAGTATGCTAGCACCGTGCAGCCATGACAATGTATCCCACCTGTGACATTTGGCTGCATGACCCTGCATGCAACAGTGTTGCACAGCTACATAGCGCTACAGAGTACAGGTCATGCACAGGTCATGCATGTGCGACCTCATCACGTGATGCATGGAATCATCTGTGTGCCACAGACACATCCCCGGTCATGCGTAGTGCACTGTGCAATGCAGTATAGTGCAGCACATATTGCTTCAGTGTACAGTACAAGGGCCACACTGGCCTATACCAGATAGCAGCATGCCCAGAACCTGCAGAGTACACCACGGAGCACAAAAATGTCTAGAAGATGACACAGGGCAGTCACCCAGTCCAACCAGCACTTGACCTAGGTTGAATTGGCCAGCCTGGTTGACCTTGTGGTTGAGAGGGAGGACCCACTCCTGGGGGAAGGCAACAGGGGCAGACAGGTCCCGATGCGAGGTGTGGACCTCCATGGGGTGACACCTCACGTGGTGTACTGAGGTAGTCTGCACTGGGCACAAGTTCCACCACTGCTGTAATGAGTTGCAGTGCTGCCTGTGCAAGCTATGGGCCATGGTGGCTACGGGGACTGTCCCAACACCAGGTGAGTACAGTGTGGTATGTGGGTGGTGCATGTAAGGGCATATCAGCAGCTGGCTCCCAGGGTATGTGCATGACAGGAAAGCCAACCCCCTGATGCCATGGCCTCCCAACAAAGTGTCCCTGACACACCTCCTGGGGCACGGGCCACCCCTTCAATCCATGCATGCAGGGCACAGGCTCCATGGGGGTCCCCTTTCACAGGGACAACCTTGTGCCCATGTATGGCTGCTAACACCTGGGATGCTTGGAGGAACAACTGCCCCAACCGCACAGTGGGGGACACCCCAGGATACCTGCAACAGTGGCACGGGACTGACAGACCCTATCCAGTGGTGTTGAGTGGACACCACACCCAGCCTGGCAGAGTGCAGTGCACCCTACAGGTATACAGAAACACAGAATTTGACGGCAGATAAGGATCACTTGGCCCACCCAGTCTGCCCCGTTTCTGTAAGTACTGTAATACTGTAGACCCTACTTTATCTCCTGCTTAGCCCTCCCTTCCCTAATGACAAAGGTTCCCTTATGCCTATCCCACGCGTTGTTGAATCCTGCTACATATTTGCCCTGACCACCTCCGCTAAAAGGCTGTTCAAGGCAATTACTACTCTCTTCTTGTGAAGAAGTACTTCCTTACATTTCTCCTGAGTCTAGCCCCTTCAAGCTTCACAGCATGTCCCTCAATGACCCCACCCCACAGGGGGTGGTGCATACCCATGGGTGTGTGCCACCCAAACTGTATGTGGTATATGTTGTGCCCCATAGCCGGCAGGATGCCTGCTACCCTTGTTGCCAATCGATCCAACCTGGGGGCTCCATAATGTGGGGCGCAGTACCATCCAAAGACTATACAGCACATGGGTCCATCCAGTATCACACTGTTGTCTGTGCACGGTCCACCCTGAAGGAAATGCTATGCTGGCACATGCCCCCAGTATGATGCACCCTGGGCTGTGGTACTTGTGGACCATGCCATAGTTATCCTTTGGTACCAATTGTGCCATGCATACCAATGCGCATGGTACATGGACAAGGGCCATGCCTACCATGTCTGGGTGACGTCACAAGAGTGGCCAGGTCAGGAAACTCTACAGCAGTCACCATGTGCTCTCAGTGGTCCATACCCATTGGATGTATGCCACACCACACCATGCATGGTCTCATAACTGGTGACACAGCTGCCTCACAGGGATGCCCTGCATGCCCTTCCACTACTGCCACAGGTGGCAGATAGTTCCCATTAGGGTCAGATGTGCAAATGCCTAGGGAATGTGGATTGTATATGGCACAACATTACACAGTGAAGCTCTCACCACACCTCTTCTTGTCTCCCCTACAGATCTCGAGGCCCAACCAGGGTGACAGCAGCAGACCCCTCAGTAGGACCAGTAGCACCGGAGAGCATCAGAGGACTGGTCACTGGGCTGTGAAGGGGCCCACGCCAGTCATGCAGAGGGATGGAGGACAGGTGAGTGCCCTGAGTTGTGTGTGTCCCCTGGACTTACGTGTGTGCTGACATTGTCAGGCACCATATACACCAATATGCATGGGCCACCTTCCCGTATGGGACTCTGACTCGCTGTTCCCAATGAACAGGGTTGTACACATGGCAACAGTGGCCTGTTCCCTGCCACCATCAAACATGCTGTCCATGGGGCAATGGACTTGATACTGTCTCAGTGGCTTGCCAGGTAGCAGTGTCACTAGGGTCCCCAAAATCCCAGGGGGTGCAGCTGGAGGTGGCTAGTGTGCCAACCCCTGGGACATGGCACCTTGGGTAGCCAGAGAGGGTGGCAGGGTGTGGTAGGACTTGGAGGTATGCAAAGCAAAGGATGCTGCCAGCAGGTGTATGCGGCCGAACACCACCCATGTGCACCCACTGGGGGAGGGTCGCCATCTGTGTTTGTAACCCCAGGCAGGGATGGGGAAAGGTATGCGCCCCTACCAGGCGTGGCTAGGGTATGGACAGACCTGTCCACCACATGGATCCATGCCACCACTGTTGTAGTCCAGTGATAGGTGGGTGTGGCCCCCCCATGCTGCAGGCCCCATGGGAGATGCCATCTCAGGGCATCTGGTGTTGGCTACTGACTGACGGTGTGGGCTCACAGTGCCATTGGCCATGTCACAGTGTGCATCATCCCCACACTGCACATATGTGCCACTCGAATGCAGCCTTGTGTCCCTCACCATGCAGACTCACAGCATGTCTGCCACCATGGAGGAAGGTGGCAGTACACACTGCCTCTATGGTGGGTACCACACCGTTGGTTGGAGCTGCACCACTCCACAGCCAGGCCTGTGTCTAATGGAAAGACCAGAAACTTGAAACAAAAGGAATCTAAGACACAAACTGAGTCAACAGAAGAAGGGCTACAAATAATTAACTTGTCACAGAGGCAACTTACTGATTCAGAATTATCTGTCTTAAAGACCGGCCTCTCCTTTGTCCTTACCCCACGTCTTAATCCTTTCCAAGTTAATGTTGAACTCTTTAAATTCTTCAAGAAGATCAAATTGAGATACTTTTTTCAGAGAACTCAAGTCCACTCACCAGGAGACATAACGAGTGCCACAGAGGAACTGTTAACCTTTGCAGGCAACACAGATTTGCTATTAGTTGAACTGAGTGATGCTAACCCAACAAACATTGGGAGTGCAAATATTTTGGAAGGCATAGACACACAGGAACTGCAAGATCTGCTTCAGCAGGAATGTAATATAGAAACATTATCAGGAACACTAATTACCAGTCCTGAAGGTAATATATGGACTGAAAGAAAAATGCATTTTAAACCTAATTCTATCTTTATGCCTGTTATTAACAACCCAGCTATCCACACATTTGAGAAGGTGGTTGAAAGGCAGATTAATGAATTACTAGAGAAAGCCACTTATTCAAAAACCAAAAATCTAGGGGCTGGCCCAGTGGTGCTGAGGACTGAGACGCTGGATGCCACACCTCGCACCACGCTGGTGATCCGGGTTCGGCAACGGACTCGGATTACCGGGGGGCAGAGGGGGGGAAGGAGGATTGAGCCTCCCAACAGATGCTCTCCTCCTCCTCTAGGGTGGGATCCTGCGGTGTCTCGCACACCCGACGCACCTGTGCCGGTGGAAGCATGGGCACAGGTTCATAGGCAGCTCTTCCAGAGTTGGGAAGGGGAGGACGTTGTGGGCATTTGTCAGCAACGTGCGACAGCACATCATAAGACTGGATATCAGTCCTACGTGCTGACGTCTTCATAGGGTAGGAGGGACTAAGGGGAGAAAAACAGAACCACCCTCAGGCCAAGATGATGACCAATCCACCTCAGGATCGCTGACCCACAGGACAGACCCCATTGTGCAGGCACTCCAAGGAGCAGGAGAAGGTAGGAGGGATAAAGGAGCATGCCTGGCACTTTATGGGCAGATTCTGTGGGAGGCACCTGTAGGATTGATCAGATGTCTGAAGGAGTGGATCAAGGGGGCAGTAAGGCAGGAAAAAAAGGAAAGTAAAAAAAAAAAATCTACAGTACCTTCTTGTAAATTTTTGACACTTAGAGACCTTGCTGGCTATGAGGACTTAGGGGCTGATTCTCAAACAGGGCTGTGTCTGACACAAGCTGCGGCAAACTGCAGCTTGCAGCAAAGCCCCATGCGCCAGGACTCTGCACCAGATTCTGGTACTGAATGAGTCCTGGTGCCTAAGTGCCCACACATGTGGCAACCTCTCCTGTGCAACAAACGCTCGGCGCACAGGAGAGGTTCGTCGGAAGCCCCTGTGGACAGGGCAAGCAGCCGTGTCCGCCATACATGGTGCTATACCACATGCCCGTTACCCCACTGAAATATAATTGTACCCTGATGGTCTAGTGGACCCTCTCACTGCCCCGATATGCCCATTACCCCACTGTAATAAATATTATACCTGGTGGTCTAGCGGTCCCTCCCCGTGCCCCGATATGGCCAGTAGTCACTGTCATAATCATATAAAACCCTGGTGATCTCTAGTGGTCCCACCACCCACCACACCCTGGCATGTTGTTCCCACCCAACCCCCTCCCAACCTGTACCCTGCACCAGGGCTGGAACACCACTCAACTCACCACCGCAGCCAGCGTCGACTGACCTGTCAACAGTCTGGTTGTATTATAATACTGCATATGCACACTGCATGTACTGTATTATACTACATGTGCTCATGACAGTTCAGTCGGGCGGCTGCAGTGGTGAGTGGAGTGGTGTTCTGTCAGCAGCTATGGGTACGGGCTGGGAGTGGGGTGGGTGACATGCCAGGGTGTGTGGGGGTGGGACCACTACATCACCAGGGTTTTATATGATTATGATAGTGACTACTGGCCATATTGGGGCAGGGGAGGAACTGCTAGACCACCAGGAACAATATTTATAACAATGGGGTAACGGGTATATCGGGGCAGTGAGAGGGTCCACTAGACCACCAGGGTTGCTTATATGTCATAACAACATGATGGTCATGTCAGGGCTTAGTATGTGTGTTGGGTGCCCATGGCACTGTGTTCCACAGGCTACACTGCTCCAGAGGATTTCATTCTAAGTACCATTAGACCGGCATTGGCTGGTCTAAGGGTACTTAGAAATTCTCCCACCGGCGGTGTTCTGAGAATCCCACTTGGGGGCTGTGGCAGCTTGCGCCCACCGCATACACCCCTGCGCTGTGTCACAGCCTGTCCACGGGTGCAAGGGTGGCACTAGACCTGTTTGGGGCAGGTAGCCTTCATTTGACGCAGGCTGCCTTTGTGAATAGCACCCACCGGCATCTTTCGGTGCAAGGTGCACCTTGCAACATTCTTTGTGGCTGGCGCAGGCCCCTTGTGCCATGACGAAGGCTATGAGAATTGGGCTCTCAGTGCTTAAACCAGCCGATAAGGAGGTGGGGATATTGCAGTAATGGATAGAGGACACTACCAGAATATCGTAATGAGTTTACTACAAGATACTAATAATTACCGCAAACTAACAAGGAGCCCCACAGCTAGATTTAAGCTAGAGTTACATGATCTACTACAAGAAGCAGTGGGGGGGGGAATAAATGAGTCTGAGTATCAATACTTGTGGAACGAACACCCTATTACCCCATGTATATAATACACATTTTTCCAAAAGTACATAAAGAGGAGGAAGGGAGATTATCTGTCAACTACATACAAAACTACATGTCTCAAGTCATTAAAACACCTAATGATATTCATAAGACAAAAAGATTTAGCACAAACAATATACAAAAAGAGGTAATAAAAATTAGTCTGATTAATGCCAGAAGTTTAAGAAACAAAAATTGAAAAATTATACCAACTATTAGTGGTGCAAGACATAGACATCTGTGGTGTCACTGAGATATGGTTCACAAATGATGACTGGAATACTAATATACCTGGATATCAAAACATATACAAAAATCGTACAGATAAGACTGGTGGTGGAGTTTCCTTGTATATAAGAAATAATATTACACTAATCGAACTTAAGGATACTAATGTACCTGATAATGAGGCCATATGGGCACAGCTGAAAATCACAAACAGGATTCTGAATATTGGACTAATTTACCCCCACTGAACTGTCACAAAGCATTACACTGTTGACTGAAATTAATGAAAGAAATATAACTGGCGAACAAATAATGATGGGTGACTTTAACCTCCCCAAAATACAATGGAAGGACAACATAGGTACAAATTTTGTGGAAAATCAACTAATAGACATCGTGGCATCTCGTAACTTGAACAATTCATTAATGAACCTACTAGAGGTAAAAATATACTCAACCTGGTCTTTTCTAATAATCCTTCATTAATTAAAAACATAAAAATACTCCCAACCTTGGCTGATGGCGACCATATTATTGTCTATTACGAATATATGATTACTCACAATATTACCAAAGGTAAAACTATATTATTTGATTATCAAAAGGCAGATTACACCAGTACGAAAACTTACCTAAACAACTGGAATTGGGAGACTGAATTAAAGGGAAAAAATTTAAATGACACTTGGGACATAATTAACAAGCACTTGACATATTGTATAAAGACTTGGGTACCAACTAAAATAAAGTATCTTAATGCCCGTAGGGTCCCACCCTGGTGGGCGCTTAGATTAGCCAAATTAGTGAAGAAAGAGAAAAAACATTATAAGAAATACAAAAAAAAACAACACCTGGAAACTGGCAGAGAGTTAAACTAACAGCTAAATCAATTAAAACATTAGAAAGGCAGAAGAGACATGGAATTGAGACTTGTAACTAAAGTTATAGACAATAAGAAAACATTCTATATTTACGTGGGATCATTAAAAGGGAAACAACCTAAAATAGTGCCTATTGAAACCAATGAAAGGATAATATCAGATGCAACTCAAATAGCAACAAGGTTAAATAAATATTTTCTTAGTGTTTATGATTCAAAAGATATCATACATGAACAAATTCAACTAGAGGCACTGAATTGCCCAGTGTTTACAACTAAGGAAACCACTGATATTATAAATAATTTAGAATCAAATAGTTCTCCTGGACCTGATGGAATAACACCTGCTTTTTTAAAAACTCTTGTCCACCAATTAGCTGGACCATTAACCCATATGTTCAATACATCAATAAAGGAGGGGATAACGACAGAGGAATAGAAAACTGCAGTAGTGACACCTATCTTCAAAAGTGGAAACAGGTCCCTGATAAGTCCTATTACCGACCAAGAGATTATAGTCACCCTTAAGCTGACCAAGACACAAAAGGCCCTAGGACCAGATGGATACCTGAATGAGTTTCTCAAACAATTTCAAAAATTACTTATACCTATCCTACTACCGGCATACAGGGAAATACAGAAGGGAGGTCCCCTTCCCCCATCTTTTCGATATGCTGAAATTACAGCTATCCCAAAACTGGGAAAAGATCCAACTCAGGCCATTTCCTATCACCCCATATCTAAATTAAACTGCGACTATAAGGTCTTCATGTCCATTCTGACTCATAGATTAGACAGATTTCTACCTCAGCTAATTGACAGAGACCAAGTGGGATTTATCATGAAGCTCCAAGCCCATGAAGCAGTACGAAGGGTCCTATTATTAGTAGAACATGCTACTCAAAGAAAAATTCCTTTAACTTTACTCGGGCTCGACGCCGAGAAAGTCTTCGATAGGGTCTCGTGGCTCTTCTTGTGGGCTACCCTTAAAGAATTCAATTTCCCTGAAAAATGTATATCCCAAATCCGGGCCATGTACCATTCTCCAGTAGTTTATCTGAAATTAGACGGTTCGATCTCCTCACCATTTACTTTATCCAGAGGTACACGACAAGGATGCCCTTTATCCCCACTTCTTTTCGCATTTTATTTAGAACCTCTAGCTGCCAAATTAAGGGAAGATGGTAATGTTCAAGGGATCCCACTAGGAGGCAAAATGTTTAAATTATCCCTTTTTGCAGATGATTATTTTGCTAACCCTGACTTCCCCAGAAACATCTGTCCCAGCGGTATGGGAACAACTTCAACTTTTTAGCACCTTATCTGGCTATAAAGTAAATTGTTCAAAAACCGAAGTACTTAATTTCTCCTTCTCTCCATCCAGACAAATGAAACTGGAATTTCCCTTCTGCTGGCATAGACTTGAAATGAGGTACCTAGGGATAAAAATCCCAGCTAAGTTAATACATCTTGAAATGGTAAATATGGAACCAATTACACAGCAAATTACCTCAGATTTGTCTAGGTGGACACAACTTCCCCTGGGCCTAATTAACCGTGTAAAAACAACCCAACAAAATATTTTTCCTTATTATTTTTCCTATAAACTCTGCCAACTGTTCCCTCTGACTTTTATTTTCAATCCTGGGATAAGCTTATCTCGAGGTTTATATGGGGAGGAAAATCCCCAAGGATAAAATATACCTTGCTATAGCTTCCCAGATCATAGGGAGGGCTAAATTTACCTAACTTGAAAGAATATTCGACAGCAACTCAAACCCGTACAGCCCTATTACTTATTAATCCCTCTTATAGGGCACACTGCAAAACAATAGAGATAACATTAAATGGACTGGAATCCCTACCAACGTATCTATTGGAAGACCACAACAGGTGTTATCCCTTGAATAGGTTTCTGAAAATGATGGTGGAATTTGTAAAAAACTGGCTTTATATTATTCCATATAGATTAACCTCTCAAGAGACACACTATTTAAATGCCATAACTTGTAACAAAGACTTATTTCCCTCCTCAGAGACAGATCTATTAAGATGGGAACACTATTCCATCAGATACGTATTCCAACTGATAAACCCTGCGGGAATTCATCCATTCACATATTTACAATCCTCATATAGATTACCCCAGAGAGAGCTCTCAACTTATAAGACACTACATGCTGTTTTAATTAAAATGGCTGACTTCCTGACTGAGATAGCAAAAGCCCCCTCTAAGAAGGTACAGCTGATTGTACAGGCTATAGAAGGCAGACCTCAGGAACACATTATTAGTAATATTTATATGGCAAAGCGTCCTATGTCCACACAGGAACATGACCGAGTGAGAGTCAGATGGGCAAGAGAACTTAAAATAGAACTAGACCCAGACAGATGGTTACAATCTACCTACTTTTATTCTAAAAATTCATCATCATCTTATTGGAGGAAGTTTGCATGGAAGACCAGGGTTACATTCTTTAGAACCCCAGATATTCAGCTAAAACTGGGAGCACCAAATGGTAGTCTGTGCTGGAGAGGATGTGGGTATTCTCTTGCAGGCCAAGAACATATATTTTGGGCCTGTCCACACCTACCAGGCTTTTGGAGAGATATTATAGGGGAACTTGACAATATTTTTGACATACCTGATCTATTTACTCCAGGATCTATCCTGACAGCAAAACCTCCACAAGACATACAGACTAGCTGACTTAAATATAAACTGGTCACACTTTTAATTTTAATAGCTAAATAAGTTATTACCAGATTAAGGCTCACTAAAATGATTCCTGATAAGGCCTCTTGGAGAAACCTCACTTATGAAGTATATAACCTGGAACGTCTCTCATATAAGATGAGTAACAAGATTAACACTTTTAATACTAGATGGGGATTATGGGTTGCATACCAATTAGAGACTTACTCAGACTTGGCACCATGAAACCAAAAAAGCATAATCTTTTATATTTCATGCCAACCACAGTTGGGCTAGTATATTATTCTGGGGTGTCTGATGCTAAGGGGAGGAGATCCAGATCAAGAGAGATGTTGATCTGGAAAAGATGGAAGGGGGAAGCAAGGGAATCTTATTATTTATTCAAGACTATAGCTTATGAGATCCTAGTTTGGTCAAAGAACCAAATAATGAGAGAAAATAAAATGTTACTACAGAGATATGTTAAACAATCCAATGTGTATAAATCAAATGCTTGTAAATTAACTGCCTGTATGAGCTGTATTATGGAACCTCAACAATTAACATGTTGCTTAAAATGTGATCATGTATGTGATATTCTACCTCAAAATAAAATAAAAAGCTGTATTTAAAATAAAAAAAAGTGGAAACAGGGCAACAGGGCAAACGGTAATTATAGACCAATTAGTCTCACATCCAGGGTTGGGTACAGATGCACCAACCGGATGTCATAGCATTGTCTGAAACCTAGCTCACCCCTCGGACCCCAGACTCCTCCATATCACTGCCTGGGTTTACCCTTTACCGTGCAGATCGATATGGTAAGAGAGGGGGTGGCTGTGCCCTCTACACTAGGGATACCTTACAAGGTCACCTACTCCAAGCCCCTCAGTTGGGGCTGGCACACAGGCCCTCACTGTCAAGCTGACTCTGAGAAGAACCCATAACCCTTTATACATAACAACAGCATACATCCCCCCAAAGGACCAAAAATCAACTTTCCAAGCATTACTGTCACATCTGGACACACTACCATCACAGTCGGAACTACTAGTACTTGGCAATTTTAATATCAATTGGCTAAGTAATGATGCCATCCCATACATTGATCTCGTCACAGCCCAAGACCTTACTCAACTGGTCACTTCACCCACTCGTCTGGATCCGCATACTGGATCCTCCTCCCTACTGGACCTCATTTTCTCCAATCGCCCGGGCAAGATCACCAACTTGACCATCCTTCCAGATGCCCTCAGCGACCACTCCCCAGTGCTCTGCTCATGGTCCTGTAAAACCCCAAGATCCCCTCCCAAAATAATTGTGCAATGTAAACCTGGTCCTGGTAAACTGGCACAATTAAAAGCGCACCTCAGAGCCGTGGACTGGTCCTTCATCTCGAACACCGCAAACCTAGACAGCGCCTTGGACCTATTTACCCGGTCCTTTAATAATATATGTGACCTCTATGCACCTTTCACGAAAAGAATGGTGAAAGACAATCATGTACCTTGGCTCACTGAAAGGCTCAAGTCTCTAATGAGAACTAGAGACTCATTATGGCATCTCTCCATAGAGTCTGGCCTCCCCCATGATAGACAGAATTACAGAATGGCTCTGAACAATTGCACTTGGGCTATTCGCAGGGCAAAAGCTGAGTACTATAAAACCGCCTTAACTTCGTCCTGGGGCTCCAGCCGTAAGTTCTGGAACAACATCAAGGAAATATGCGGTAAGGTCCCCAACCTGGTCCCCTCCCAGGTCATGTCAAATGGGTCCCTGACCTCCGACCCCACTACCATTGCTGCAGTTTTCAGTGATACCTTCTCCAACCTCAGCCATGTTCTCCCCCCTAAATTCTATGACCCACCAGCCCCTAGCACACCCTCCCCGCACCCCGGTGCCCCCCCTTCTACCTTCACCACATCTCTCCCAAGTCAGCTGAACCATACCTTACTGCCGCTCTTAGTCACGCCTCCTCCAACGCCGACTCCCTTGATCTCAGAATTCTTAGGCTCTCCCTTAAGGAAGTCCTAGCACCTCTCATCCACATTCTAAACCTCTCCCTCTCACTAGGTAAATTCCCTGCCATTTGGAAATCTGCCTCCATCAAACCCATATTTAAAGGTGGTGACTGCACTGCTACAAACAATTACCGCCCAATCTCCATACTTCCCCCCCTCTCCAAGGCCTTAGAGAGAATAGTTTCAGATCAGCTCACTGACCACCTCAACAAATATGACCTTCTCTGCAAACAACAACATGGTTTCCGCAAAGGTCACAGCACGGCCACTGCCTTGCTTGAACTAACATCACACATCCATACTGCATTGGATAAAGGCCACATCACTGGTGCAATCTTCATTGACCTCACTAAGGCCTTCGATACCGTCCCCAAAATTCACTACTCCAAACCTCCTTACTTAACCTAGGTCTCTCACAGGAAGCAGTGGGATGGTTTGCAGACTATCTTACCAACCGGACTCTTCAAGTTAAAATTGGCAATACCCTATCCTCCAAATCTCCTGTCCTCTCAGGGGTCCCTCAAGGGTCCATTTTGGGTCCCCTCCTATTCAGCCTCTTCCTTAACTCCCTCCCTACAATCCACGCCTCCAACCTATTACTATATGCTGATGACGCTGTCATCTTCTCCTCCAGCCCAGACCCCTCTCAACTCCACCATTCCCTCCAGTCCTCCTTCAATGCTGTCGAAAGCTGGTTCACCCCACAACGCCTTATTATTAACTATAAAACCAAAGGTATGCTATGCTATTCTCAGCAGAATTCAGGATAGGGCATTTTCCACAGATACTATCTGCGTCTCAGACCCCCCCTGGAATTTGTGCATTCCTTCAAATACATGGGCATCACTTTGGACACTGGCCTTACCTATCACGAGCACATTCATCAATTATCTAAGGCCCTAAATATTAGATTAGGGCTTTTGCACCGCTTTAAACATTGCCTAACCCCTGAGGCCCTTAAGCTTGCTATCTCCTCCTCGGTACTCTCCCTGCTTGACTATGGCCTTCTGACCTTTGGTGGGGCAAGCTCCTCAGCCCTTGATAGTCTTAGACTTGTCCTAAACAAGGCATGCCATCTTATATTAGGGTGTGACAGGCTTACCCATACCTGTGCGCTATATCAGGACACCAATTGGCTTAATCTGGACAACAGAATCAAATTCCACACTTGTGTCTTAGCAAAAAAAATCTCCCTTGGCCTCTCCCCTCCAGCACTCACCCCTTTAATCACCATGGACTCAAAAGCTCAGCACACCCGTAGCTCAGACATCCATCTTCTCTCCATCCCTTCCTGTTGCACAACACAATTCCAAAGATCCTTTTGCTACAGGGCACCCTTGTGGATGAATTCCCTACCCTCCTCCTTGCATCTTGATCAAAGAATTGGTCAATTCAAAACGCACCTTAGGGCCCATCTTCGGTCCACAAATATCTGTGACTGTACATGAACCAGTGCCCCCCGTCCCTCTACTACTTTGACAATGGCCTCTGGCTGGCCTCTTCTTACAACTCTTAACTCTGCCTTCTCAGGGTTGTTAAGTTCCCATTATTTTCTAACTATCTCAAACTGCACTATCTCGGAAGGTTAGCCAACTAGTCCTGTTATAAAAATGTATTTACTCTGTAACATTTACTGTATTGTGTAGCTGCACTAACTGTATTGTGTATCTGTATCTAGTACATGTGACATGGAACCTTTGTGAAGGAGTCTGTAACATTTACTATATTGTGTATCTGCACTAACTGTATTGAATATCTGTATCTATTATACGTGACGTGGAACCTTTGTAAAGGAGTCTATGACTCAAAGGTATTTCTAATCTCTGAAATAAACAATAAACATCTGTTGTTGGAAAAATAATGGAGAAACATCTACAGAAATGTATACTGAGACATTTGCAAATTACTGGTAATATTGATTTAACTGAACACGGTTTTACAGTAGGGTGCTCATGTCTATCAAACCACATTAGCTTCTTTGAGCCACTTAGTGCTGCCCTAGACAAAAATATACCTTTGGATGTCATTTTTCTTGATCACTCCAAGGCCTTTGATAAGGTATCCCATGCAGTGTTAATAGGATAACTTAAAAAGATTAACTAACATACCAATATAATTAAATGGATTGAATCAAGGTTGGAGAACAGAACCCAATGTGTAACTGTCAAAGGACACTTGTCCGATTGGGGTCTTGTGACAAGCAGTGTGCAGCAGGGATCTGTACTGGGTCCTACACTATTTAATATTCTGATCTCAACACTCAAAACCACTAAAAGTGTGTGGACAGGAAAGTACACTGACAACTGCAAACTTGGTTGGTTAGTTTAAACATTAAAAGATGCTGAGGGTATACAACAAAACTTAAAAATTATTGAACAATAGGCCACGAACAACAAAATGAAATTTAACATTGATAATGCAAGGTAATGCACATGGGGAAGAATAACATAATAATACTCTATTAAAAACTGTTACTGAAGAAAAGGATTTAGGAGTACTCATAACTAACGATCTCAACTTTGACAGACATACTATTGAGACTACTAGAAAGTACCAGAAAATTCTGGGATGTATTTTGGGAAACATCAAAAGTAGGGATAGAAGAGTTATTGTGCCATTATATACTGCTTTGTTGTGCCCCCATCTGTAGTATTGTGTGCAGTTTTGTTCACCACAACATCAAAAACACAAAAAATGGTTGAAAAGGTCCAGAGACGAATGACGAAAACAATTAATCTGACTAAGAATATGGCATATAATGAAAGGTTTCATGCACTCAAACTATATTCTACTGAATACAAAAGAATCAGGGGTGATCTTTGCCTCATATTCAAAACTATGAAAAACAAATACATGATAGAAACTATAGGCCTATGCTATAATATGGGTATTACCTCTACTAGGTCGCACAATCAGAAGTTATTAGGGGAGAATAACAGAACTGTAAAGAGAAGTAGATTTTTTACCCAAAGAGTTGTCAGCATCTGTAATGAATTATCTAAAGAAATTACTGATAGTTCTAACATGAAAGCATTTAAGTACAATCTTGATAATTACATGGGTGAAGAAAAATATACATTCCACCCATGATTTGGGTGGCAAGTTCACTAAAGGGCCTCGGCTCACTAAACTTGAATCCTACCTATGAACCTCCCAGGTCATCCTATAATTTCTAACACTGGGTCACTCACAGAAAACCTAGGGAAATTTGTGGATTTTTTCATGCAAAGGAGTGCTGTAACATTACTCTCCCACATTAAAGACACCACTAATACTCTCAATAAGTTAAAAGACTTTGAGTGGGAGGAAGGCATGAAATGGGTGTGTGTGGATGTAGAATCGTTATATACATGCCTTAAGCATACAGATGGTATTGATGCCTGCAAATACTTTCTTGAAAACAGTTATGAAAGAGAAAATATTCCGATAGAGTTTGTGTGTAATGTTCAGGACTTTATTCTTAAACACAATTGTTTCGAAGTCAATTAAATCTTCTATCTCCAAAGTTGTGGTACGCAATGGGGGCATCTATGGCCCCCTCATATGCCACTCTGTTTCTGGGCTGATGGGAGGAGACCTGTATATTTAATTCTGTTACTAACCCATTTCTGCCCAGAACCAAACTATGGAAGCATTTTATTGATGACATTTTGTTTACTTGGGATGGCGAAATTGAAGAAATAGACAAATTTGTCAAATGGTCGAATCTTAATGACAAAAATCTAAGATTCACTCACAAAATAGATGTAGAAACTACTGATTTTCTGGATGTAACTATTTCTAAATCCATTAATGTAGGTGGTAAGACAGAATCCAGATGCTGTAGAAAAAGCACAGCTACTAATTTGGTCCTCAGAGCAGAGAGCGTTCACCCTCGCAGACTTATAATTTTGTGCCCTATGGACAGTTCCTTCAACTAAGACCTTGTATCTCCAAAGTTGTGGCATGGCAATGGGTGCATCTATGGCCCCCTTATATGTCAATATGTTTCTGGGCAGATGGGAGGAGACTTGGTATATTTAATTCTGTTACTAACTCATTGAATCAACTTTGGAGATAGAAGGTCTTAGCCGAAGGAACTGTCCATACGGCACAGAATTAACAAGTCTGCGAAGGTCGGACGACAAAAGAAGAGATCTACTGAATCCCTCTCAATTACCTGCAACTCTCACACAACCTTTGAGCAGGTGTCCTCGTTACAATATCTTCGCCTCACAACAGATGAATCCTTGTCATTTGATGAACATATACACAATATTATGATTGCAGCCAGTAGGAAATTAGGGGCCCTATTCTGGCTTTGGTTCTGCCTTACTCCAGAGGCCAGGAAACAGGCGGTCAGAGGTACAATCCTACCTATCCTGGATTACGGGAATGTTATCTATGGGGCTGCCTCTGATACAAGACCGCTCAAAGTGCACACCTCACTATATAAAGCCTGTAGGTTTGTGATAGGTGCTGATCGCCTAACACATACATGCAACCTTTACATAAGGACTGAATGGCTCTCACTTGCAGACCACATAAAGCTTCATGCCTGTCATCTGGGAAAGAAGGCCCAACTCGGACTTGCACCTCTCTTCCTGCAAGCCTTATTCCATCCTGCTCCAGCCGAACATGCCACTAGAAGTGTTACTAAGCAAGCATTAGCTGTTTCGTTCAGAAGAACTGCTTTGGGGAGGTGGGCCTTCACAGTTAGGGTTCCCACCTGGTTAAATGAGCTACCAGCCGCTGCCACAAGCCTTACATGCCTCGGTCCTTTCAAGTCTGAGCTAAGAAAGTCTATCTCCCTCCCACCGTACACTGCTACTGCCACTCTTAACCCACAAGCCCTGCACATCACTGTCCTCGCAAGCATGAGCAATAAAGACCATCTCCCTACCTGTTTGCTGCTACCGCCACTCTTAACCCGGTTGTTACCTGACCCCTGAACCAAGGGTCTGCCAAGGTTCATCTTGCATTCTACAAATTGGCCTGAATCTCTCTGCTCTACACCTGCCCTACTGGCCTACCTACCATGCACCCCCCTACACCCCTCACCTACTACCTGTTAGCCCTCGCCTCCCTATTTCATACTTTCCCTACCCATGAGCCTAACCACTGTTCCCCTCCTCTGATTCCTCTTCTGCTACCTATTCCTGATTAGTTCCCACTACTCTGACTGTTTACCACAGCTATGCTTACTCCCCTGTTTGTAGCCTAGTAACCAATTTAGGTATCAGGAATGATGTTCAGCCACATTTCCTGTTCCTCCCTACAAGCTCCTGTACAGCTTCAACCTCTGATTTTCTCCAACTAGTACCTAACTTGACTTAAGCACTTTATTGTCTGCCCTGCTGTGTGTACTGTATCCCCATGTACCCATGCTCTGGTTATGTGTTGCTTTTGCCTTGGTTACCCATGTTGTGTTGCTATTACCAGTGTTATTGATTGCTACTGATCACATTATGATATTTTTGACAATGCCTATTTAGCTGCTATTGACTCCCAAACTCATGTATTCTCCCCTCCCTTTATGATGAGAATCCTCTGTAAATGAGCTTTTAGCTCAAAGGTTGTAATTCCGATTACTCAATAAATAAATAAAATAAATAAAATGAAATTGCTCACAGGAAAGTACGTTTTTATCCCAAGCAAAGGAACTCAAAAACAGATTCCTGGCGATGGGTTACAAAGAAGAGATTTTGGATGAGGCCTTAGCATAGGCCATGCTAAATCTAGAACTGAAGTGCAGAGCACTAGACAAAGGGAACAAAATCAGTCACCTATTACCTTTGTCACAGAATATAACAATTGGTCAGGACAGATCAGAAGTATGATGCATAAAGACTGGCCCATCTTGCTGGGTGACGGGGGGTTGAAGCAGTGGTTGGGACTAAGCCGAGGGTTACATTCAGTCGAGCTCCCAACAGTAGGGATAAGCTGGTGCACAGTAGGCTAAAGCCCATATCACAAAGTACTACATGGCTGCCTTACAAGCCCCATGGTTGTTATAATTGCCTCAGTTGCAACACTTGCCAGTGCTCCAGTCAGCATGGCTGCGACTTAGCACCACCAACACCTGGCTACCGGGTACTGGCCAGTGCCTGCCCAGCCCTGTCTCAGTGTTAGAGCTGCAATGTTGATGCAAGCAAATGCACATTGACCATCTGTATCACCTATCCCTCCTAGAATAAGTCTTATGCAAAAGTGCCTCTTACCCAACTGCTGTTAATTCTCAATACATTATGTACTATGTAAATGACAAAATTGGCTTCCTGATAGCTTCTTGTATTTACAGGCCGCACCCTCCTTACTACCTGAACTGTACACTGACACTTACTTGCTCCTTAGTCGGACTTCTATAATTACCCTCAGTGTTGTATGAACTGTTCATTTCTTGTGTTTCCTCTACCACATTGTAATATTGTATACTACTTGCTAGCTTGATGCTTTTACTATGTTTGATGTTTTGTGCTTTGACAAGGAGCCTTTGTAAATGAGTCTCTGACTCAAAGGTTGTATAGCCGATTTACTCAATAAATAAATAAAACTTGCACGTATTGCAATACAGATAACAGATTTAAACATCCTGCAAACCCTAATAAAGAATTCAACGTAAAACAATTCCTTATCTGCAATACCACTTTTGTGGTTTACATTTTATGGTGCCCTTGCAATGTTGTCTACATTGCTAGGACAACGAGACTACTAAAAACTAGAATGCAGGAACATGTCCGAAACATCATAAATGTTAAAACTGATATACCAATTGGGCAACACTTTGCAATGCACCACAACTCATCACCTGACGGCTTGAAGTATATGAGTATTGAATGGGTGTCACCGCGAAAAATATGGTGGAGACAGGGTAAACCTCCTACTGATGAAAGAAAGTGAATGGATTTTCAGGTTAAAATCTGTGAAACCTGATGAATTAAATGACCAGTGGGACTTGAAGTCATTCCTGAAAAAGAAAAGATAATTTTGTGCCTTGTAACGTATTCAACTTTTTGCAGTCTTGAGCTTGTACATCTTTAATTGACCCCCTAATGCATCGTGGGCATCTAAGTTTACAAATCTATATATTTTTTGTGTATACAAGCTGTTCTTTTTTGTCTTGACCTTTTGCAATCTTTGGTGACCTCCCTATGAAACCTGGTCCAAACCTTGTATAATCCTTTTCAACCTTTTGCAATTTTGATCTTTTTAATTGACCCCCCTATGCATACTGGGCATTTAAGCTTACAAATTTACATTTTTTTGAGTATATGAGCTTTGTTTTCTTGACCTTTAGCAAGTATTGGTGACCTTCCTATGAAATTGGTTCAAGATACGCTCTTTTCATCTGATGTTTTGCACTCGTTATTATAGAGATATTTAAAAGTGTAAATCTGCAATAACAGGATATTGACCTTGTGCAAAATATGTGACCTCCCTTGTTCATCTTTGTGTAACCCCCCTGTTACCCGGGGTAACTAGAATCCCAGTAAGACCTAGTGGTAGGCAGGGAAGGCAGCTTGTGAAACTCCAGTTAAATGGATTTCACACTGTCTCACTCTGTTCTCAGTCTCAGCTGAGACTGAGGGATGGCATTACCATAGAACTCTCGCAGCTGCATAAGCCACACTGGAATGCTGCAGTTGGAAGTTAGGATAGAATGTTGGGGATTTTTGCACAGAGTCTGTGTGCAGTCTTGAAGAGAGGAGCAGCACAGCAATCTGTGTGCAGGCTCTCAGAGCTTTAAGCTCTGTTTTAGAGCTACTGTTAAGAAGGTGTGTGTTTCCACTGTAAGAGGGACACAGAAACTTATTGCTGAAGTGGTGGAGACCGCTGTCACTGGTCCAAGTGCCCCCTCCCTGAGGGGATGGGGGGAAAGTTTTGCCTCTCTTCCAGGGGCAACCCTCCTGGTTCTGGCTAAGGGAAGAAGCTGCCTATTTCAAGTTGTGCTATGGCACCAGAAGATCTGAGAAATTCCCGTGGAGGAATCGCCTGTGGGGCACTTGCAACCAAAGGGTGAGTTCACTCTGACAGAGGGCCAATGTTTTTCACCTGAACTGTTGGAACGTGGGGATTGGACTACTTAATCTGTAGGAGGTCTAGTGTCACAGACATTGCCGGTTAACTCAAGTAGGTTCAAGTCCAGCACCAAAGAGTGAAGTAAAGTGGGGACTGGACTTGCTAATCAGTGAGGGGCCTACAGCAATGGGCTATGCCAATTTAAAGTATGTTCAAGTCCAGCACAAAGGGAAAGCAAGACAAGTAAAGGAAATGTAACATACATTTAGCCTTAATCTACATTGCCAAGTTTTACAGTAGGAGGTGTTTACTATCCAGAGAAATGGCCGGGTATGAATTGTGGAAGTGAGAGGTGGTCGACCCCCAAATCAGTAGTAACCAAATTCACCTCTACAGATTTGCTCTGTGGCACCTTTATTTTCTCTCAGGTACTTGGCCAATGCCTGAGGATAGTACCCAGATGAGGGATTAAAAGGAGAACTCTCTGATAGAGCTGAGGTGCTCTTAGGTGGTTTAGGGAGCCACCAGAAAATGTTTCCATGACATATGGAAGGTGTTCAAGTGGCTGGCAAGGGAGCCGAGCCTGGGAAATCCCAGAACAGTGTACAAGTTCGGGCTGTGTACCCAAAGCAGATTGCAAGTCCGGGCTTTGTGCCCGGTGGGTTCAGAGCCTGAGGGCTGAAGTGTTGAAGAAGGGTTCTTGTTTCTCTTAATCTGCATTACCAGAAGTGTAGCCCCATGGGGTCCATCTATGCTTTGTTTGTTCTGTTTGGATGTGAATAAAAGCCACACTTTAGAATCCCATTCCTGGTATTGGACATTACAGTTATTGCTTCCTGTGTTTGGAGTTACTTGGGTGCCCCTGTGCAGAGTAGCCAAACCTAGCCTTTGTGCCGAGTGACCTATTCCTCCCCAAACCCAGTCCCCACCTGGTACTGCTGTCAGATTCAAACAGCATACCACCTGTCGTTTGCAAAATGATGGGGGTGGGGGTTACATTTGCATCTATTTGTTTTTGTAACAGGAGTTCCCTCTGCCTGTTGTGCCTGAATCTTCCCTCTATACATCTCTCCTTTGCAAGCATGGTGCTTTTGGTGGATCCCTGCTCTTACTTTAAGACTGCCTTGGCAACATATAATTTGGGCGATCACCTTTCTGCTTAGCAAGTTCTATGCTCTTTTTCTGTAGAGTCAGTTTTTTTACCCGGTCCTCAGTGAGTATATAAGTAAATTTATATTATTTATATACTTTAAGAAACATATATATCATTTAAAAGTAAGGTCTTAATCTGGTGACGCTGTTATTCAAAATGGAAATCAATTATTTTGTTATCTTCCAATGCTGAATTTGATGAATGTGCCATGATGGGCATGCTTTAATTATAATACTTTCTATGCCATTTTATTTGAATTATAAAACATTTTTTTTTGTCAGTTCAGGATATTTTACCATGTGACGTCAACTCAGGTGTTTCTAACTGATGGCTACTTAATGGAGTGTTGTAACACTGGTAGCCACACCCCTCGATGGAAGCTAATCAACGAAGCGCTGGGGTTTGGGTGAGAGACCAGTTCTCCAAATAAATATAATTTTACTGATATACTGAGACTTCCTTGGTAATTTTACGTGTTGCCTGAGTACTGTGTGCATGGAATTGGTTTTGTTCTGGGGTTGCCGCCCTTCACGCAGCACTGACCCCACTGCTGGATCACGGCAGCTGTTTTCTGGATTTGCTGCTAGCAGGTAGCAAGCATCTGTCCGTGTGGAGTCCCTATGCCACTGTGCCCACCACTGTGGCCTAGATGCCTACTGTGGGTGTTCTGGTGGCTGCTATCACCTGTTCTACTGGTGCTGCATGACAGGCGACAGTGGTCAACCACTGGCCTGCAGTTCAGGCATAGTGGGGCAAACAGTTGGGCTACAACTGTGATATGTGGGTGGGGCCCTGTGCGTGTGTGCTTCTGGCTACCCAACACAGTGCCTTCATGGGTATGGGGACTCCAGTATATCTGGGCACGCCACCCATACAGGCAGCCATCACAGGGTCATGCACCCTGTGACCTACAGGGCCCTGTCATGGGGCGCATTTCCCTGTCCATGCAGTGGGTGAGGCCACACCAGTCTGTTGGCTACAAGGGGCCACTGGGGCATGTACTGGAGGTGACCCCAGGGTGCCGCATGTGTCTCCATGTGCGGCATCACCATGCAGCTGATGTGCTCTTGTGGCACCGTTCCAGTACGTATTGGTGGCCTGTACATCTCAGGCAAGTGGGTACAGCTGCAGCATGCTGTATGTGGTGGGGTGGTTTGAGTGGTCAAGTTGCCACCCATGGGGACCCCCAGGACATTGCTACATACCCTGGTGGCCCTACATGCCACCAGCCAGGGTCCCTGTAGGGTACTCCGGCAGTCAAGGGAATGTTGGCCCATCCTGGATGCAGCACTGTGTCCACTGGTGGTATATTGACAGGTGCAGAGTGTGTGCAGCACCCTTCCATGTACAGCACCACTACAGTGGCGTGCACCATGGGTGGCCCACACCATGCTGCCTTATGGTCCCTGCCATGTGTGTTGCTACTGTGTACGACACATGTGTGCATGTGTCCTGTCCCACCAGTGACACAGGGCAGGCCTTGCCTGAAATGTCATACATGCCATGGTTAGCCTGTGAGCTGGTTTCCTCTTGCACAACCACAGGTTGTCCGTTCGCCCCACCCTGCCACTCAGCAAATTCCACTGCATCTTGGCCTATGGCATGGTGCTGATGTGGCTGCATGTGTTGCATAAATATTACTGCCATGACCATTGCTGGTGTGAGTCCATACCATATCTGGGTCAGCCTGGCACTGCATGGGGCCACCCCCTGCATGTGCATCTAATCAGTGTTTGGGTCCCTCGTGCTATCCCTGGTCTGCTACATCCAACACAGTACAGGGCTGGACATGGGTTGGAGGGCTCAGCGGAACTGTTAATATCTAGGCCTGCCTAGTACATTAGTCTGTATGGTACAATTAAGCAATATCTCACGAGAGGGTGAGGGTGATGGCAGGATTTACCCATGCTTGGTGTGGTTCACTCACTTGGCTGATGGCCTCGTGACCGGTGTGGTTTGCTCACGAGGCCATTGGCCAAGTGAGTGAACCACATCAGACATGGGTAAATCCCTGCCATCACCCACACCCTCGAGTGGGATACTGCGATTATACAGTGTCCCTGTTTTTTTTATTTTTTTTGTGACTGTTGAAGATACAGATATACAGTCTGGTTCAATTAAAATTTTTTTTCATGTGAGGCAGTGTGCTGAGAACATGAATCCCAGCTGGAGCTGAGAGAGCCAGAGTGGAATAGCGAGCAAGATGAGGCAGGTGCAAGCTGGAACCGGTTACGGTGATAAAAAAAGAAAAAGTTTATTTTACTGTAGATTTAGGGCTTCTTCTTGAGGGATTACATGGGATGAGCACTCCATTGTTTTGAATTTTGCAGTTGTTGAGAAAGCAATATTCCAGCGTTTTAGTTTGGGATCACAGAACTACTGTTTGGGGGGTGTGCATCTTACCTGTCTTGTACTGCCCACAGGCCCCTTGTCCTGCAGACATTACTAGCACCTGCACATCAGCTCCATGGTAACATGGTGGCAACGTATCCAACAAGGTTTCCAGCTTCACATGTCCACTTATCTGGATGGTGTGGGTTGTTTCCACACCACTGCTCCTGTCCACCATCCATCTTCCCTGTGTGGCATGTTGGCACCTGTGCTCGGAGGCTTTCCCATAGCTGCATAAGATAGGCAACAACTGTATGTTCCATCTTGTGTGCATAGTTGGCTGAGTACATATTCTTTCTTTCCATAGGTGTCTGGCAGAGTCCAACTGATCGGCATCAGCCAGAGGTACAGGAAGGGAGGGATGACCTGCGCCGCAGGACAGTTTGGTAGCAAAGGCTGGTGCTTTGGCACCTGGAGGAAATTACCAAGCCAAACATCTGGTAATACTTCCAACAACAGTGGGACTGTGGGACGGAGGAGGCTACAGTGCTAATCTCATTAGAAGGGCAAGGTGAACAGGCCCCTTTTAGTGGGTTTTAAAATACAGACTTCTGCCTTATTAGGGTGATTGGCTAAAACACAATCAAGACCACTGCATGAGGTGGCTTGATTAGCCCACTATTTAAAAAATATTCACTTTATTCGCCACAAACAGGTACAAGATCAGGAAGTAAGTGGTTTACCACTTACAGTCCTCAAGGACTTAACTCCGCGGCATGAGCAAGCGGGAAGATTTGCTAATTCACAGGCGAACTCTCAGGTGAGAGACTAACACAGAAGGTTTTTTACTTGCCCTAACATTTCCCTGAGTTCCTGAGCGATACCTCGCAAGGAGAGGGGCCATTGCCTGGTTACCAAGGTAAATGTCTGGTAATACTTCCCACAACAGTGGGATTGTGGGACGAAGGAGGCTACAGTGCTCTTCTTATTAGAAGAGCAAGGCAAAGGAGCCCCTTTTAGTGGGTTTTAAAATAAAGACTCCTGCCCTTATTAGGGTGATTGGCCTGCATGAGGTGACTTGATTAGCACACTTTTTAAAAAACTATTCACTTTATTCACCACAAATAGGTATGAGGTACCAGAAGGAAGTGGCTTACCACTTCTGGACCTCGAGGATTTACCTCCTCGGCCTGAGTGAGTGGGGCATGCACACAGCACTGCATGCAGAGACCACTGGGAATGAAGGGGGACCAAGGGACTACATATTGGACCAACAAACAGCACTTCCTGTAGTAAGTAAGTAACCCCCCCCCCCCATTAGACCCTGGGTACATAGAACTTGTTACTACGAGTTTGCAATTATTTTATTTAAAAACACAGAGCATGAACAATTTTTGAGGAACATGGAAGGCTCAGTACTTTGCTGTAAACTATGTAAAATGTTTACAAATGGGGAAAAAGACCCAGAGTTTACATGTGATAAATGCTTATTAATTTTTACCTTGCAGCAGGAGACTGAAATGTTACACCATATACTATCAGTCCAGAAAGAGATAGAGATTCTAGAGGATTATATAGACTTAGAAAATGGGCATCGCAAAAGTCAGAAGCTGATTGGCTAATCCCCCCTGCCGCCAGTGTTGTTATTTTTAAACAACGCCCAGCAAATAACAAGTTCTCCTTCGCAGTACCCATTACCACCTTGTATCCTTGTGCCCACCTGAAACATCATACCAGCCAATTTTTTTAACTCGCTTAGCGAGATACAGATCCAAACAGCCCCCATGCAACTCAGTCCTCCTCACACCAGTCCCTACAGCTCTTACACACAGTACGATAACAAAAATTCCCAAAAAGTTTTCCTTTCTTTCTTTTTAATCGTACAAACATCACCAGAATACCACAGTCCCTGTCACTCCCATCCTCTGATCACCATCGTGCTTTCACACATGCTAGCCGACAGCACTACTCCATCTCCGGGGCTCAGTACAGGAAACCACCGCTCCACTTTGGGGCCCAACCATGATAGAACTCCAAAAAACAACCTGTCAGTTGCCCACAAACAAATCATCCCCACATTGTAAATCAAAATACCTTGTTCCCCCCCCCAACTTCATCATCCCACTCGATTTGTACCTTCCCGTTCCAATCTTGCTTAACAGATGTCCACATTATTCTCGCTGCACCGCTACCGCAAACTGTGCGCTTAAACTGTAAAAATAACACCGTTTTTTTACTACACAGATCACAATAGTCCGATGCAAAAACTATTGCAAGATTCCTAAAATACCAACAATGACAAAACACTGCAGTCCTTATTTAATACAAAAAACTGCCTTCTCATAAGCAACAGCAACCTCTAGTGCCAGTAAACGGACTGTTTTACAGAACCTGACATTTCTGATAATTTCTCATCAATATTTCTTTTTTTATAAACTTTATTAAAAAAAAATAATGTTACCCCATTTTCTAAGTGTAATAATACCCTCCAGGGTGGGCATTATGGGATATAATGGACCTTCCAGGGGCTATAGGACCCTTCGCATGCGGCGTCGGGCCTCATTATGCCCCTGTTCGGTCTGTTATATCCCAATAACGCCAACCCTGTCGGGTATTATTACTTAAATAGTAGCAAATGAGATAGCACTCCCCAATCATCTGTTAAGAAACCAACCTCTATGAAAAACAAGGAGGGTAACAGAGGAAATCCCTCTCAACACCATCTAGAGCCAGATGTGGAAGACTGGTCTATAGAACAGCCAAATCCCAGGAGGAGGAGAAGGAGGAGGAGGAGGAGAGGGGGTCAGATCTACACTAGTGCATAAGTAGATCGATTTAATAGTTATGAACCACTAGCCACAAATCCAGAGAAGGATATAATCTACATAAAACTGACAGCATAAATACAATGGTATCTGCAAAGAATAAACAACCCAATAACTTAGTAGAGGCAATCACTGTTGTCCAGGAAGGAAGCAATCACCCCATTGGAATAAATATAAAGCGAAACACTGCACAGGAGAAAGCAGCACATACCCCCTCACAAAGTATGACAGGTGCTAATAAAACAGCGGAACATAAGGAGATCCTTGTAATAGGAGACTCTTTAATTAGGGGGATTGATACTGCAATTTGTAAAGGGAGAAATTAGCTTATACCCATTAGCACACTACCGGGGCCAAAGTGAGGGACATTAGAAAGATATTAAATGGCCAAATGGGGAACTTGGTAAAACCCTTAGTCATATTACATGCAAGAGTAAATGACACTGGAAAAAAGGAGAGCTGTGGACATTTGTAATGACTTTGAGGCAGTGGCAACAGAGACTGAAAAAAGAGGAGGGGAAATTATTATATCAAGCATACTTCCAACTCACGATTTCCATACGAACAAAATGAGGGAAATAAACACAATAAATAGTTGGATTAAAAGTATGTGTGAACAAAAAATTACAGTTTTCTGGATAATGGGGATACCTTCAGAGACAGAAATCTGTTTAGACCAGATGGACTGCAACTGAGCAAAATGGGATACAGAATTCTGGTTAAAAGGTTTAATGAAAATATAGCTAGAAATTTAAACTAACACATGATGGGTGGGGGGGTCATGCAGCAGGTGACTGCCTCCGAAGGGGACAAATCACCTAGTGGTTCAAGCACTTAAAATATTTCAACCAATAAAACTTGGGAGGGCCTTCTAATAAATGCAAGAAGTTTGGTAAAAAAAAAAAAATGGGTGAACTTAAGCTCCTTTTAAAATCTCAGGATCTACAAATCTATGCTATAACAGAAACCGGGTGGGACAAAACAGACACACGGGACCAAAACATCAAAAGGTATAGCCTTTTTACAGACTCAAGGGAGAACAGGAGGGGAGGTGGAGTAGCCATTTATGTACAAGAAAACATTCAGTCCCAGACATAACAAACAACGACAATAATCTGGAGCAAATTTGGCTAAAAATAACACCCCTAAACAAATCTAAAAGCATATTGGGAGTGATTTATAGGCCACCTTCAATAACAAAGGAAGACAACCTCCTACTTTTAAAATAACTGCAGGAGTTAAACCCTGCCAATACGCTATTACTCATGGGGGGATCTAAACCTTCCCGGTACAAACTGGAAAACTCTGCAGGGGACAAACAAAACAGAAAACACCTATATTGAGGTATTTGATTATATAGGTCTAGAACAAAGGGTAGAAGGACCAACACAGGGTATGAATACTCTGGCTCTGATTTTAACCAATATGGGCAATACAATAATGGGATGTACTACTTCAGCCCCCCCTTAGCAATAGTGATCAAGAAACTGTATACTTTGAACTAAAGGAATCAATCCTTAATCAGACAGGATGCACTAAAGTTCTTAACTTTGGGAGGGCAAACTTTGTGCAGTTGAAGGCTAGTATGGCTGAGAGGAACAGGGCAAATGATTTCCAAAATAAGTCATTATGCAACAAATGGGACCTCTTATGCAAGAAGCTAGACCAAGAAATCTGCAAGTGCATACCATATAAATCCAAATACAACAACAAACTGAATGAATTCCAAAATCAGGGGATTAATCAAAAAGAAAAACAAACTGTTTAAAAAACTAAAAAGTAGACATCGGGAATCAGGGTGGTCAAATTATAAGGAACTAGCTAAAAGGGTAAAACATGGGATCAAAAAAGCAAAATCAGGTTTCAAATTAAAACTAGCTACCAAATCAAAAGACATTATAAGGCATTCTATTCACATATAAACAAAATTAAAGGGGTAAACAACTCAGCGGAAAAAATCACAAAGGCAGTATCATATCTGATTTAAAGCACACAGCAGATATTCAAAATGCATACTTTTCATCAGTATTTAATCCCAAATCTAGCTCAGACTCACAAAAAAATAAAACAAAAAATAATGCCACACTCATCTGCATAGACCTTAAAGATGTGGAGGAAAGGTTAAAAAAAGTCAACCCAAATAAGTCTCCTGGGTCTGATGGCATACATTCGAATATAATCAGGATTTTGTGTACTGAGCTGGCCTCACCCTTAACCCATATTTTCCAAACATCTTTAGATGAGGGAGACGTAATGGAGGCATGGAGGATGGCTACTGTTATTCCTCTTCATAAAAAGGGAACTAGGGCAGATGCTGCCAATTACCACCCATTTAGGTGGACAGCCATTCTGTTAAAAATACTTGAGGGCATCATAAAAGACCATATCACTAGCTTCTTAGAACAGGAAACTTTTCTAGATAGTACACAGCATGGGTTCACTAAGGCAGATCCTGCCAGACAAATATGTTGCATTTCTATGACGGGGTGAGTAGGGCATTGGATACAGGAGATTCAGTGTCTGCGGTCTTTTAGATTTCTCAAAAGCTTTCGATAAGGTCCGCATGCTGAGCTAATAGATGTACTCCATAAATTAGGTCTACTAAGAACAATTTAGTTAACTGGATTCAATCCTGGCTCACCAATAGGAAACAAGAGTATGCATAAAGGTGTTCTTTCAGACTGGGCCGAGGTGACAAGTGGGGTGCCCCAGGGATCTGTATTGGATCCTTGCTTATTTAATATTTACTCAGTGTATATTCTATACAATATAATCATGAAAAAATCTGAATAACAAAATTCACCGATGATTGTAGGCTGGGGGTCATTATTCAAAACCAAGAAGATGCTTTAGCACTCCAGCAGGCTCTAGATTACATTCAGGGCTGAACCATTAAACACAAACTGCTACTTAACCAAGACAAATGCACAGTAATGCATATGGGGGAAAAAAAATTCATATACGCTAAATATCCAAGGAAAGGGATTTGGGTATACTGATTTCACGTGGCCTCTCATTCAAGACCCACTGTAAAAACATTGTTCAGAAAGAAAAGAGAATACTAATTGTCTATTCAGACATATTGACAGTAGGAGTAGAGAGGTCTTGGTACCTCTCTATTCATCCCTAGTGAGGCTTATCCTGGAGTACGGGGCCCAGGTTTGGTCCCCCTACAGAAAAGGAGACATCCATATGATCAAAAGGGTCCAAAAAAGAACAATCAGGGCCATAGAGGATCTGAAAGTGAGGAACTATGAGGAAAGACTGAGGAAGTTGAACATGTTCACCCTAGAATACAGGAGAATGCAAGGGGACATGTGCCTATTGCATAGAGCTTGGACAGATAACAAGCTATGGGACATCTTGGGGTTGCAAAGCAGGGAACAGCTATATACTATCCGTTCACATCCTCTCCAGTTGAAAAGCAGACAATGTAAGCTGGTGAGGAGTAACGTGGTATAAGAAGAGTGTGGCTCCCGTATGGAGTGGACTCCCACTTGAGATCACAGGCAGTAATACAACAGACCAATTTAAGAAAAATTTGGATAAGCATTTAAGGGGAAATAGGTAAATGCCCTTAGATATACTATGCAAGCACTATGGACAAAAGTCTATTCTATAGCTCTGTACTACCTATGAAACCTATGAATCTAGGAGGCCAGAAGAATGATAGTAGCAGCTCAACAATGTCCACATGCACCACCTCCAGCACCACCCCCTCCATCAGCTGCGCCATAATGTCCAGTGATGCACAGGCATCCTACATATTTTTCCTTGGTTCTTGCACCCTACTCCTTGTTTTCCTTCCTTTTTCCTCTTGTTGTTGTTGTTGTTCTGGCTTGTTGCCTATTGTTTATATTAAAGTTTATTTTTGCTACTGTTGCACCTGTGTTCTGTGTCTATTCTTGGGGCTCCACGACCGGTCATCGACAAAATTTTTGTTGAACGACCGTACAGTGAAACTGTCATGTCGGCCGCATTTGCATTCGGTATATGGTTTCTCATTGAAAAACATGTTTTTCTTTAGGGGCCTTCGCCCCTGAACCACCCACCACTAAATATGATAAACTCCAGTCAGAGCTGATTAAGGGAGGGAGGTGCATGACCCCCAGAATACAGTGCTAGGGTCCAGCGCCAACACTGCAGCGACCTGGCACTGTAGTCACAGTAGTGATGGTCGCTGTTGACTTTTCGCTGTTGGCGGTGTATACCTATTCTTGGTACCCTCTCTGCCCACTCATAGCCACCCCACTGTGACAGTCCCTTCCCAGTGCTGTACCACAGCACCCTCTTCATGGCCTGCGCTGTCCTCAGTGCTATATTCAGTACTGGGGAACAAAAAATAAATGCACACTACACAACGTTGGCTGCAGCTGATCAAAAGTTTACAAAGTCCATTGTTACAAATAGAGATCAGTGGACTCCAGGCAATATGGTACAAATATTTTTATTTCATCAGATAACAAACACAGACATGCTTCTAAATTTGCCTGGAGTGCATTGATCTCTTTTTGTAACAATAGACTATATTCAGTACTGTGCTAGTGTACTGTGCTGTGTTCCTGCCTGTCACCTCTGCACTACACATTGCACCCTATATTCAGGGACTTAGCACCGGCACTATGCCTCTGAAAATGGCAGATTGCAGGTGTGGTGCAGGTGCAACCTGGAGTGCAGCAGAAACTTTGTGCATGGTCAATCCTTTGAATATCTGGCCCCTGAATCATTATTGCATAACATCTATTAAACTTTGACACTTATTATGTTTTAGAACCTACAGTTAAGAAGAATCTTTGCTGTACTACTATTGGTTCTACAATGTGGCTTGAGCTGCCTCCATAAGAAAATGTTTGATTTGTGTACCCATATAGTTTCACAAAGTGATTCCAGAAGGTCTGAGCTGTAGCTATGAGGTCTTGCCCTGGGACTGCCACCAACAACTTGCTATAATGATTGGTTATCGTGAGCAGGTACAGACATCCATCTTTGCTGACATCTGGCTTAAGATAATCCGATGCTACCATATCTAAGGGAGCTTTGCTAATTATGGGTACCAGTGGTACCTGTTCTGTGTAACTGGGATTACGTTTCAGACTGCATGCCTCACAATTTTTGCACCACTGTACAATGACCTCTCTCATTCTAGTCCAGTAACAACGTTCTCTAAGATTTTCTTTTTTCTTATGGCTGAAGTGTCCAGGCAGGTCATGGAATGCTTCCAGAGTGATGGGTGCTGCTGGACAGGCTAACATTATATAGGCTATTTCTCTGTGTACTGTATTTCGGGATCCCTGGTTTATCTAATCAGCCTTCCCTGCTGGAAGGCAAATTGCTCACGGTGTCGGAGTAACTTCACTTGTACCTCTGGAGTTTTCTCTTGTTATTTTGGCATCAGAACTTTATCAGTGATTGTGAGTTCTAAGATTTGCTGGATGGTTGGGCTTTTGGTCTAAATTTGTTTCCATATGTCTTTGCCCTGTTTGAGCCCTGACGGTTCAACTTCCAGTTCATCTTTCACACTTTGAGATACGCACTGATAACAGGTTTGTATGACCTCAGCTAGGATCTGGAGGAATGGAGGAACCTCTAGGTTTTTTTTGTTGAGTTCCCTCTTAGTAGTAGTAGTAAACTTTATTTATATAGCGCCCAATCCCAGGGGCTCCGAGTGCTGAACAAGAATTCCAACTTAACAGTAAAAATGAAAACATTCCAAAATATACAACCATAGTAAAATAAATTTAAGTAATATACAGAATAATTATAATGCAATGCTAGTCAGTAGGGAATTTCAGATTTAAAGATTAATAGTTATCGAAAGCCTCCTGAAAGAGGAAGGATTTCTGGTCCCTCTTGAAAGTGTCCAATAAAAAGGGCTTCTCTCAATGCCATGGGAAGCCTGTTCCGAAGGGCGAGCAAACAGATGAAAAGGCCCTATCATCAGAAGAGTTCAGCTTCACCCTTGGAACTGCTAGAAGGCCCTCCTCAGAGGAGCAGAGGAAGGAAGTAAGGGGTCCGATAAAGAGTCAGTAG
The DNA here is from genome assembly GCA_016271365.2 of Neoceratodus forsteri. Taxonomy (NCBI): domain Eukaryota; kingdom Metazoa; phylum Chordata; order Ceratodontiformes; family Ceratodontidae; genus Neoceratodus; species Neoceratodus forsteri. The sequence goes on from CM028132.1 coordinate 790,460,543, forward strand.
GCCACACAGGTAGCCAGGACCTAGTCTGCACAGTATCCAGGACCTAGTCTGCACAGTATCACGTCATAGCGTTGACAATTTGAGTGACATTAAGTGGGCGATAGCAATTACTATGACCGTAAAAGTACAAGGATGGTAATAACAGCGATACTGGATTCCCCCCAGGGTGCTACGACCTCAGAGTAGGTTATTTTAGTAAGGGGGTGCAGGGAGCAAAACCCCCGCAGCAAAGAAATTGTCACCATTATTGTGGTTGCCACACTTACTGTCACTGTTATTGCCGTCGTCAAAGTGTCCGTCGCTGTACTTATCACCGACGTAATTCCATTGCTGAAGTGACATGGAACCATTTGCACAGGGCTTTGTAGGTTAGTAAGTCGACCTTGTAAGGTGATACACCAGTTCACCTGCAGCCAGTGCGTTTCACACAGGACCAGGGTTTTATGACATGACTGCGGAAGGACTGTCAACAACCAGGCTGCTGTGCTCTGCACTAGCTGTAGGCATTGTAGGACACCTCCCCTCACCCCATGGTATAAAGCAATACAGTAATCAAGTCTAGAGGTGACAAATATGTACACCAGTGAGGACAAATCTTCTGGGAGATCAAGGTTTTAATCCGGGCAACATTCCAAACATGATCAAAAGCCACTCCGGACTACTGCTGACATCTGCGATTCTAGTGTTAGCCTCTCATCCAGAATGACCCCCAGATTCTTACCCTTACCAAAGGTTACCAGCCTTGAGGAACTCAGCCATAAGTCAATCTCCCCATCAGTGGCCCTTACACTCACTTTTCACCCAGGCTCAAACAGCAATACCTCTGTCTTGTCCGAACTGAGTTGCAACCAGCTTGATGATATCCGATCCTGGATCTCAGTCAGGTGTGCATTTATTACCACAATGGCATCAGACATCCAAGGTGCAAAAAACAGATACAGCTGGGTATGATTAGCACAGCAATGAAAACCGACACCGTATCATCTTATGATTCCTCCCAGGTGCAGCATATACACCGCAAACATGGGAGAGAGGATGGACCACTGGGGCACTCCACAGAGCAGAGGCGTCACTGGTGAGGAGAAACTCCCCAGCACCACCCTCTGCATCATGTCTCCCAGGTAGAACTCAAACCAGCGGCTAACAGTGCTGGTGAGTCCACAGTGCTCCCTGAGGTGATCCAACAACAACCTGTGGTCCATGGTGTCAAATGCTGAGGAGAGATCTAAGAGTATGAGAACTGACTGCTCTCCTCAATCTCTAGCCCTGAGAAGATCATTCTGCACCCTGACCAATGCCATCTCAGTACTGTGCCTTGACCTAAACCAAGACTGGAGAGGTTCATATATATCAAAAGCCATGAGGTGTTTCTCAAGCTACAGAACCACCATCTTCTCCATAACCTTACCCAAAAAGGGAACGTTAGAGAGCGGTCTGTAATTCACCAAATAGTTATGGTCCAAAGATGACTTTTTCAGAAGAGATCTCACCAAAGCCACTATCAACACCCCAGGAAAGAAGCCCTCTGAAAGGGAACACCAGATCAGTCTAGTGAACACCAAACCCAGAAATCCCACACACCCAATTATTAGAGAAAAGGTTGTTGCTGTATTGGTCTTTGTACAACAAGATGCACACATTAGGTTATTGGACCAAGAGAGATTACAGAAAAATCTTAAGCTATCAAACTCAGAGGTCTTCTTCAGTAGAAGTGGCAGATCTTTAAGAAAACTTGCTTTTAAAAGCCAAGAGAAAAAAATATTTAACACAGGAGTGTAACAGATTAGCAATTAGTTAAGAAATACAACCAGAGACAAACAGGCATCCCTGAGACTATAGCAATGAGTAAGTCAAACCTCACAGAACATAATGTTATGTAGTAAATCATCTAATGTTACAAGTCTCACTGAAGATAAATAAGTTAAAGAAAATGTGCGTGTGTGTGTGTATGTTCTAAGCATTTAGAACAGCAGTTTTGTATGTGTAAAATTTAAGTCTAAGAGATTAACCCACCCCCCCCCCTTTTTTTAGGCTATAAGAAAAAATTACCATAGTAATTATATTTCTTCCAGGGGATCACACAGTCTGCTTAACTAATGCAGTCATCCTTCAGTGTTGAACTGTCCCTGAGAGAATGGAATGTATGTAAATGATGGAAGTCTCATTGGCTCTTGCCAATTTCAAACTGCTGCCATAACTGCTGCACTCTGAAGAGCTCCGATTCATTACAAAGCCTTACAAAGTGAAGGCACCCTAACTAACTAACTAACTACTTAACACCCTCCCCTGTAAGGCGGGACAACAATAAAACCCAACTGGTTTAAAAAAAAACTTTAACCATCAAACTTAAAAAAGTAGTAGGACATATAGTGACTAGTAGGGATGCAAGACAAAAGGTCCTTTTTCCAGGTTCTGGTAGGGGAGGCAGGTTGGGAGCTTAAGCAGACTGAGTGATCAATCCCCTGGAAGAAACATAATTACTATGGTGAGTAATTTTTTTCTTCAAACCCCAGGAATCACTCAGTCTGCTTATGTAATGCAGACTACCAGGCAGTACCTTTGGAGGTAAGGCAGAGAACCTATTTGGGAAAAAGGCTCTGCAGAACTGCTGTGCCAAACCTGGTGTCATTTCTGGACTGTATGTCCAAGCAGTAGTGCTTGGTGAGTGTGTGAACAGTTTTACGTGTAGCTGCTTTGCAAATTTCCAGCAGGGGTATGTCCCTTGCTACAAATACTGATGCAGATGTGCTCCCGGTAGAATGTGCCAGGAGGCCCGGTGGGGGGGAGGGGGCTGCTTACCAGCTTTGCTGTAACAGAACTGAATGCAGACCACTATCCAGCGTGCAATGGTTTTTCTAGATGCTGGTTTAGCTTTACCGACTTCCCCATAGGTGAGGAATAACTGGGTAACCTCTGGCCTGTGGGCCTTGGTCCTGTTAAGATAGTGGCTAAGTGCCCTCTTGACAGCCAGGCTATGCAATCTCCATCCTCCTGAACTAGAGCTGGCAGTGAAAAAGACTGACAGTATAATAGACTAATTCAGATGGAAATCCAAGACCACCTTGGGTAGGAATTTTCTATTGGTCCTGAGTACCATCTTATCCATGTGGAAAGAAATAAAGTTCATATCTGTGCACAGGGCCTGAAGCATACTTACTAGCCCAGCTGAAGTAATGCCTACTAGGAAAACAGCTTTCCAAGTAATATACTTTAGATCTGTAGTTGCCATTGGCTCGGGGGTCCATTAGCCTGGCAATGCAAATGTTCAGATACCAGGTTGGTACAGGGAGGGTGGAGGTGAAGCAGACCTTTAAAGAACTTTCAAAAGACAGTATGAGATGCCAGGGATCTGTCTTTATTAGCTGGGATGTAGGCAGAGACTGCAGCTAGTTGCACCTTCGAGGTAGAAGGCCTATAGCCTAGAGAATTTAAGTGGGTCAGGTAGCCCAAAAGGACAGACAACCCAGCAGTAGCAGGGCAGATGCCCTTGTGGCCACACCATATGGAAAATCTCTTCCATTTGGAAGCATAAATTTTCCTGGTTGAGGGTTTCCGAGATCCCCTAAGGACAGTCAGGACCTCTTCAGAGAGACCAATGACACTGCTGCCATGCTCGTGGCTCTCACAGTTTCTATGAGGAGGTTTGCCTGGCTTACAGCAACAAACCTATCTCAAAACAGAGTTATTCTCACAGGTGAAATCCACCACTTTAGCTTGGGTATCCTGAAATAGGTTTGTGGCTCTAAGCCAGGCAAACCTCCACACAGAAATAGTGAGAGCCATGAGCATGGCAGCAGTGTCATTGGCATCTACTGCCATATAGAACTGATATTTTGTGGCATCTAAAGCTGCCCTAGTGGTCTCGGCCTGGTCCACTGCCGTTTCCCCCCTGTATTTTATCTGACATAGCCAGTACTGTGGTCCAAAGGGCTTTTTGGTACCGAGCTGCATAAGCTATATAATTGGGTTCCCTGACAAGGAGATAAGCTGCCATGTACCCTTTTTTCCCCATGGTGACAATTTTTCTAGAATCCTTGTTAGGGGGATGGGACAGAAACATAGAATTTGACGGCAGATAAGGACCGCTTGGCCCACCCAGTCTGCCCATTTCCCTACCTGATGGATAAGCTGCAGATCCTAGTTAACCAGCAGCCTACTTCTTCCTACCCCAACCCCCTAGAATTTCCTTATGACTGTCCCATGCATGCTTGAATTCCACCACTGTTTTTGACTCCACAACCTCCTCTGGAAGGCCGTTCCATACATCCACAACCCTCTCTGTGAAAAAATACTTCCTTAAATTACCTCTGAGCCGCCCCCTTCTATCTTCAAATTGTGTCCCCTTGTTCTTGCACACCTCTTTTTTTGAAAGATGCTACCTTCTTGGACTTTGTTGATTCCCTTGAGATACTTGAAAGCTTCTATCATGTCCCCCCTCTCCCTCCTTTCCTCGAGGCTATACATATGGATGTCAAAGGTACCCTTGCCCTGTCACAGGCAGCCACCTGTACCACTCCATCATGATCAGGATGAGTGAATAAAAAGTCAGTGTTAGGTCTAACTCATACTTTTTATCTACCTTTCTTTCCACCCTGGCACAGAAATGGGGGTTTACATAATTTTTAATACTACCTTTCTGAGGGATTTACAAATGGGCAGTAGCAGTCTTTTCATGGGGGTGAGACCCATCATGTCAAGGAATCAGCTTCCTCCTCATCCTCGACTTACTCCTGTATGGAGAGGTCAGGGGTATGTACCATCTGTCTCACAACGGAATTGTGAGATGAGTAATCCTCTGAACCCCTGGGGGAAGAACCAAAGTTCTGCTCCAGAGAGATGTCTGGCTCTAGGGGTTATCCCGTTTCCTCTTCTCTCTCCTCCTCTGGTTCCTCATACAAATAAACCAGTTCCTGAGAAGGTGGAACCAAAGTGGGAACTGGGTTAACCAGTGGAGAAACCAATGAACCAGCAGCCTGAATGGCCTGTAATACTTGTAAGGTCTTAGTAATTTTATCCACAGAGGGCATGGTCCGTCTACTCACTGAGAGCTCCTTTGCTTTTTCAGCAGGAAGTGCAGTGGTATGCTTTTCCTTATGTTTCAGTTTTTGCAGGAATTGGCTCTGAGGCCAGTTCCACAGATCTTTTTGCTTTAGCAGAATTGGATTTTTCAGTGGACTTTTCCACTGGTTCCTTACTCTTACCATTTTAATTTTTTTTTGCATTATTTCTTTTACCTCCTCTGACGCGCCCCGCTTGTCGTCCTCTCCTTCAGGCGGCCAAGTCCTGCCATTGCCTCCTCAGCCGATCCACCATCCAGCTGCTCCAATGCCCCTGGTTGTCCCGGACATATCCTTTCGCCAGGGGGGCTCTCCCATATCCCACACGTAGTGCTCCCTTGTATCTTTATTGGGGCCTGGAAATGCAGCCTGGAGGTTTCTTGGCTGGGAGACGCAGGGAGGCAGGCCGCCGTCATCCGGATGGCAAGCGTGCATTTTCACACTTTTCTGGTCCCTCTTGTGCGCGCTGCCTTAGTACCCCGGTCTCACGGGGTCACTAACAGGCGGGGCTACCCATAACCACCCAGGAGAGAGGCAGTCCTCTGGATGCTCAATCCTCTCCTCCTCTAGTCCCCAGCCACCTGAGTCCGTCCCGAACCCAGGTCGCCGGCGTGGTTCGAGATGTGGCTTCCAGCGCCTCAACCCTCTGTGCCACTGGGCCAGCTACTCTTATCTTTTTTAGAAAAAGAGGAGGGCTCCTCTGTAGAATTAGGTGGAGATGCAGGGGTAGCCATCTCTTCCAACTTTCTGGCCATTTTCTTGAGAGTTTTGGGGTAGAAAGGTTTGCAGATATCACAGTTAATGAAAATATGACTAGTTCCCAGACAGGAAATACACAAGTCATGTCTATCTGCTTTGGCTACTAAATACGAACATACGAAATTTGCCAGCAGATAAAGGCCTAGAGGTCTATCAAGTCTGCTTGAATGTGCAGCTAGCACCCTTATTCTGCAGCTGCCCTCCCTCCCACCCTTCCCTTCATTAACCCTCCCCTTGTCCTGTCCCATCCTCGTTTGAAGCAGTCCACTGTTCTCTGCATACCACTTCAGCAGGTACGCATTCCACCCAGCCACCCCCCTCTCTGTAAAAGTGTCTCCTCATCTCCCTCCTGAACCTTCCTCCCTCCAGTCTCATATCATGGCCCCTGGTGGCCCTCCCCTCCCTTACTTTGAACAGCCCCTCTGTACCCGTCTTGTTTATTCCTTTCATGTATTTAAAGGTTTCAATCATGTCACCCTGTCTCTCCTCTCCTCCAGTGAGTACATGTTCAACTCCTTCAACCTCCTCTCGTATGATAAGTCCCCAGCCCCTTGATCTCTTTGTCGCTCTGCCTGCACCCCTCAATAACAATGTCCCTCTTCAATCACGGACGCCAGTACTGCGCAATGTACTCAGGTGTGGTCTAACTAATGACCTATACAGTGGCAGAATCCTCCTCCCTCCTCGAGGATATACCCCTTGCAATACAACCCAGCATTTTGTTGGCCTTTGCAGCTGCCTTCCTACATTGTGCTGAGTTGTTCATTGACCCTGAAATGAGCACATCCAGATCCTTCTCCTCCTCTGTCTGGGATAGCTGCACTCCCCCTAGCTGGTAACTCCTCCTTGGGTTCTTCATCCCAAAATGCAGCACCTTGCACTTCTTGGCATTAAAGCCCAGTTGCCAGGTGTCTGACCAGGTTTCAAGCTTTGCCAGATCATCCTGCAACCCCTGCCATCCCCCTAGGTCATCCACCACCGCGCCTACCTTGGTATCATCAGCAAACAGACTGATCTTGCTCTTGATGTCCCATGATATGTCTGCAATGAATATCCCAAACAACACTGGTCCCAACACTGAGCCCTGTGGAACACCGCTCATCACTGCCCTTGGGTGTGAGCTCCCCACCCACCACCACCCTCTGTTGCCTTCCCTGCAGCCAGTTTCCTACCCATCTCACCAGCTTTGCACCCGCCCCTGTGCCTACTTCCTTCCCAGCCTTCCATGTGGCACTGAGTCGAGATGCCTTACTGAGTCAGACACAGAACATCACTGCATGGCCCCTGTCCAGTTGCCTAGTTACCCAGTCATAGAACTCAACCAGGTTGGTTTGGCAGGATCTGCCACATATGAAGCCATGCTGTCTGCTGTCCTGTAGTCCTTTGGCCTCTAGGAGGGCCACCAGCCTCTCCTTCAGGATAGTCGCCATTAGCTTACCCACGATGGATGCGAGGCTCACTGGTCTGTAGTTTCCCGGTTCATCCTTGGGGCCACTCTTGTGGAGGGGCACCACGTGAGCCATCCTCAGTTCTGAGGTACACACCCCAAATGTAGTGAGGCATTAAATAGGTCTGCCAAAGGTCCTGCAAGGACCTCTGCCAGCTCCTTCAGTACCCTGGGGTGGATGCCATCTGAGCCTGGCGCCTTGTCTACCCTCAGTGCCTTCAAACCCCCTCAAACTCTGCTCTCCATGATTTCCCCATCTGTCACCACTTCCCCCCCTGCTTCTGCCATTTCTCCCACCTTGGGTGTCACCCCCCTCTTCTCTTTAGTAAATACTGAGCAGAAGTACTCATTTAGTGCTTCCACCCACCCCCCTTCCTAATCCTTACTATGTGGTCCTTACAGCTCCTTTTCTCCCTGATGTACTTAAAAGTCCTTCTCCCCTTCTTAAGCCTTGTGCCAGCCTGAGTTCCGTAGATGCTTTGGCTCCCTTACTGCCCTTGTCACCTCCTTCAATTCTGTCAAGTACTCCTCCTGTCCTCCCCTCCCTGTTTTCTTGTACTTCCTAAAGGCAGCTCTTTTCCTCCTTACCTTTTCCATGACCTCCTTGCTCAACCAGATCGGTTTCTTAGCCCTAGCCTTCTTGCTCTGGGTTTTGCAGCAGGTTTTGGTTACCTCCACTATCTCCAGCTTTATGAGCTCCCACCTCTGGTTAGTGTCCATATTAGACTGAATTCTGGCCAGGTACCCTTTTACCACTTCCCCCATCCTCCCAAAGTCGACCCTCCTGAAGTCCAGCACTATTGTGCCAGATTTCACTCCTTCCTTGCCCATATCCAATGTCAGCCATACTGAGCGGTGGTCACTCCCTGACAGCGGTTCCTCCACTGTAAGTTCACTCACAAAGTCCCCATTTGCCAGCACAAGGTCAAGGCTATTTTCTAACCTGGTTGGTTCACCGACCATTTGCAGCAGGAAGCTGTCCTGGAAGGCATCCAGCAGTACCTGCTCCCTTCTGTTCCTGGTTGTTGGGGTGCCCCAGTCCACTCCTGGCATGTTGAAGTCCCCCACAATCACCACACTACCCTTCTCGCAGGTCCTCCTGATCTGTCCCGCTAGTTCCCTGTCTAACTCCTCCGTCTGAGATGGTGGCCTATACACCACTCCCATTCTAAGAATCCTATTCTTGGAATCCTGGATTTGCATCCAAAGTGACTCCGTACTACCCTCCTCCCCTTCCTCCCTTACACACTTCAGTCCTTCCTTCACATATAGTGCCACCCCCCCCCTTCCCCAATCACTCTGTCCCTACGAAATAATCTGTACCCTGGTACAGACAGGTCCTAGTCATTGTATTGGGTGGCCCATGTTTCCGCGATGAAATGTCTACAACTAGTACAGTTTTTAAAACCAGTTGGTCCTGCCAGTTTCCTTTTTCTAGGTGTATCTGGCATTAGTGTCAGAAACAACAAATACACCCCCAAAAAGAAAGTTCGGTTCTCAAAGTGCTATAAGATTTATTTTTTCAAACGTATGACAGAAAAAAAATGGTCAGTTCCCCACAGATGAAAAATAGAGGGAACCGACCGACTCGCTCGGTTCCTGACAGGAAAAGGAACCAGGCGAACAGTGACCAATTAAAATAAAGAATAAAACACTACAGACCCAAGGAGGAACCAAGTGTAAAACAGTAAAAACAATCAAAAGTGGTAGAATTTACCACAAAAACAGCGGATCACCGCAGTTCCACAGAACCATGAAGTACCACTGGAACTTGATAAACAGAAAAACAACTAAAACTTACTAAATACCTGAAATAGGGGCAACAATGTTAAAATAAAAGTAAAGGAAAAAACTTCTTTATAAATAAATGAGTTTTTAAAGAACTTGAGGAGAGCTTTCCGAGGTGTCCGAACTGGTAGGCAGAGAAATGAATCTGAGCACTTCAGAGTGCAGCAGTTACTAGGGGAAGCAGTTCGAAACTGGCACGAGCCAATGAGAGTTCCATCAGTTACATACATTCCATTCTCTCAGGCGCAGTTCAACACTGAAGGTTGACTGCATTAGTTAAGCAGACTGTGTGATTCTAGGAGTTTGAATCACCTCTTCCAATCCAATCATACAACCAGCCAGCATGCTTGAAAGATTCACTGCCACCTGGAGTCCTTCTAGGGACAACCCCTTTAAAGGACAATAGTGAACTATCTACATAGCGTATCAACACTGGGGAGAGCCCCAAAAGAGGAATTCTCTGTGCTATGATCTGACCAACTAACCGGATTAATCCTGAGGTTATTAACCTCAAACCCAAGGGAGAACACTAAGCCCAAGGCACGACAGTGTTGATGAGTCGCAGAGGTAGCCACCTGTTAAAGGCCCAGGAGTACATTAACTGGAGGAAATGTTCACCAAATTGTTCATTATCCATCCAGGAAGTAAAATCACCCTGACATAACTATCAGAGCAACTCCAACACCATCTCGGCGATGAAGTCTGTGATTTCCTGCCAGAGAACCCTCTCACCCCCTGGAGGCTGGTAAACGAGCATGGCCACACATTCAAATGACAAAGTGATTTCAACTGGGTAAACATAGAAACATGGAATTTGATGGCAGATAAGAACCGCTTGGCCCACCCAGTCTGCCCATTTCCCTACCTAATGGATAAGCTGTAGATCCTAGTTAACCAGCAGCCTACTTCTTTCTACCCCCACCCCCTAGAATTGCCTTATGGCTGTCCCATGCATGCTTGAATTCAACCACTGTTTTTGACTCCACAACCTCCTCGGAAGGCCGCTCCATGCATCCACAACCTCTGTGAAAAATACCTTTACATTACCTCTGGAGCCTCTCTTCTATCTTCAAATTGTGCCCCTTGTTCTTGCCACATCTTTTTGAAAGATGCTACCCTCTTGGACTTTTTGATTCCCTTGAGGTACTTAAGCGTTTCTATCATGTCCCCCCTCTCCCTCCTTTCCTCGAGGCTATACATATTAAGCTCCTTTAGTCTCTCTTCATATGTCTTCCTGTGCAGACCCTGTACCATTTTAGTTGCCCTCCTCTGGACAGCTTCCATCTTGTCTATGTCCTTGCGGAGATTGGGTCTCCAGAACTGCACACAGTACTCCAGATGGGGTCACACCAGCTGTCTGTACAGAGGGATAACAACTTCCTGTTTTCTACTGGTGATGCCTCTACCTATGCATCCCAGTATCCCCCAACCCTCCTTACTGCCTCTCCACTTTGCTTGCCCACCTTTAAGTCATCTGATATGACTACCCCCAGGTCCCTTTCCATTTTTGTTGTTGTTAGTATCTCACCCCCCCATTGTGTACTCTTCCCCTGGGTTTTTGTTTCCCAGGTGCATTGCCTTGCACTTCTTAGCATTAAATCTAAGCTGCCATACATTTGACCATTCCTATAACCTTGCCAAGTCCCTTCTCATCCTTTCCACCCCACCTTGTGCATCAACTCTGTTGCAGATCATTGCATCATCTGCAAAGAGACATACTTTCCTTCAGTCCCTCTGCAATGTAAACACAAAGACATTGAGAGGACCTAATCTAATACTGAACCCTAGCACCCCACTAGTAACTCCCCTTTCTTCAGAGTGGACTCCATTTACTATTACCCTCTGTGTCCTATTCTCCAGCCAGTTCTTTACCCAGGATATCATCTTGGGACCCACTCCCAGGCTGGCTAACTTGTATATTAATCTTTTGTGTGGGACTGAGTCAAATGCCTTGCTAAAGTCTAGGTAGGCCATGTCCACAGCCCCTCCCTGATCTACTACTTTGGTCACCCAGTCAAAGAAATCTATTAGATTCTTCTGGCATGACCTTCCTGCTGTGAATCCATGCTGCCTTGGGTCCTGTGCCCCTCTGGCCTCTAGGTACTCGACAATTCTTTCCTTCAGAAGTGATTCCATCGTTTTCCCTATCACTGAGGTTAAACTAACTGGTGTGTAGTTTCCCGCTTCTGCCCTGCTCCCACTTTTGTGAAGGGGAATCACATCTGCCCTCCTCCAGTCCTCAGGTACCACCCCATCCTCCCATGATTTGTTAAAGAGGACAGTCAGTGGTGTCACTAGTTCTACCCTTAGTTCTTTTAGAATTCTGGGATGAATCCCATCAGGCCCCATTGCTTTGTCCACCTTCAGTTTTAAGAGTTCTTTCAGAACCCTTTCTTCTGTAAATGGGCTGGTATCAACTTCTGTATCCAGAGTGTTTCTATTGTTTCTTTTAGGTACCTCCCCCTCTTCATTTGTAAATACTGAGCAAAAATATTTGTTTAGTATCTCTGCCTTTTCACAGTCACCCTCTGCCCATCCCCCATCCCCTTTATTAAGTCTCACTATCCCTCCCTTAGTCTTCCTTCACTCCCTGATGTACCTAAAAAGGTTTTATCCCCTTCTTAACTGAGTTGGCTATCTTTTCCTCAGTTCGGGCCTTTGCTGTTCTGACTGCCTTCCCAGCTTCCTTTTGTTTAACTGATACAATTCTCTGTCCTGCTCCTTCTGTGATTCCTTGTACTTTCTGAATGCTTTCTTTTCTCTTGAACCTTCACGCACCTCCTTTGAGAACCATAGTGGTTTCTTACATCGTTTTGTTTTGTTTATTTGCTTCACACAAGAGCTTGTTACCTCTGTGATGGCAGTTTTTATTATTCCCCATTGTTCTTCCACCTCCTTCCTGTCCATTTGCTAGTGCATTCATAGGCACATGCCCATTTTGTGCAAGTCAGCCCTCCTGAAGTCCAGTACTTTTGCCTTTGTATGGCTTGCTCAATTGCTGTGTTTATTGTGAACCATACTGTTCGAATGGTCACTAGTTCCCAGATGGCTACCCACTTCTACATCTGTGATCCTCTCTCCATCTCCATTTGAGAGGACCAGGTCTAAGATTGCTCCCTCGAGTGGGTTCCAATACTAATTGTCTAAGGCATGCCCCTGTAGGGCATCTAGAATAACCCCACTCTTAGAAGTGGCTGCTGCAACTGCACTCCAGTTTACATCTGGCATATTCAGATCACCCATCAGCAATATCTCCCCTTTATCTGCCATTCTAAGTATACTTTCTATCATTTCCTCCCCCTGAGAGGGGGGTCTGTATACAACCCCTGTGCGGATTGTGTTGCCATTGCCTGCCTCCAAATTGACCCACATGGGTACATGATGACATTCAGCTCAGTGCTAAAACAGATGGCCACTCCCCCCCCCGACCCCCATCCCTCCAAGGTCAGTACACCACAAAGAAACTAGCTGGGATAGCTGTCTCCAAAGCAGGACCAGCATCATCACCGAGCCAGGTCTCCATTATACATGTCAGACAGAGTGAAAAAATAGACATTAAATCTGCCATAATGGCTGTCTTGTTCCTCATCGATCTGGTACTGTGTAGCACTGCCTGCAGGGGATAAATGGTGGCTGCTGGCCTACTGGCTATCTGCTTGCATGGTCTGGCAGAGCCCCTGGGTATGGGCACCAAACATGTCAGGCTTCTCTCTTGAACCCATTTCACCCCATGTTGCCTCCTGGTTCTTAGCAAACCAACAGTGCTCCCCCCACATTAGCCCCCACCCCTACCAACTGCCTACCATCTCGCTTCCTCACAGTACACACTTCCCCACAAAACACCTATATGCCACCGCTGACAGAGGAAGGGTATCAAAGGGTAGGAGGTGCAGCAGACGGGATGAGGTGTAACTAAGCCAAGGGGCCCATTGTCCTAGGCACACAGCACCCAGCACAGTACCCTCCATGCTTTAAACCAAACAATTGCCCCAAACCATAACATCAATACCCCCTCAAACCACCCCAACTAAACACACTCTCACCTTGCACACACACAATAATACAAAATGAACTCACTAACACATACACACACAATCATACAATTTACACTCACCCATCCCAACCCAACTCTCCCAAATAATGTAACACACTAAAATTTAACTCTTAAATGCAGAACCCAAATTTGCACAGACTGTAGTGCTAATAAAGCCCATGATAAAAGTTCACAGCAAGTAATATGGCTTAGCACTGTCCAAAAGAAAACAGAAGTCTTTTGAAATGCAAGGCTCTGCTCTGACCAGAGATACTCATAAAACTAAAAGTGTTTAAGGCAGTTTTCCCACTATTGCCAGATAACAATTTACTTCCCAGGTTAGCACTTAATAAAAATATAAAAGCTTGAACCTGAGATTTCTCTCACCAATCCCACGATTCAATAGAGAGGCCCACAACCAGGAGCCTGACCCATTTTGAAGCCCTTTCAGCAGTTTCTGTGGTGAGGAAACCAGAAGTCCACATAGGATAAAAATCCACAATTGAGAGTTAGACACAAAATGGTGGCTGTGGCACAGCACCTATGTCCATGCTGCCAGCTGGCAGTCCATCCAGCTTCCCAACTTGATGCAGCAGTAGCCACAACTTCAGCAGAGTGGGAGTAGATAAATACCTACACTCCCAGGACCTCTCAATTTGGTGTTCGCTCTCTTCTGGCCAGTCCAATTGCTGTAAGCAATCCTGCTCAGATGGCCTCTGGCTTCCCACTCCTCAGTCCACGCTCTCATCAAAGCAGAGAACACTTCCTCACTATGGCCCACCAGTGATGCCCACATGACCTCTGTACTCTGAACCCAATCATAGAATGGTCCTCTGAAACAGCACTTCACCTCCTGGGACAAACGGCACCCAGGTAATGGTGCCTGAGAAAAACTGTAAAAAACAAAGCACTACAGATTGAAACCTATCTAGCTAAAAACCAAAAATGCTACCTCCTACTGCTTATTTTCTTGACCCTCTGGCTAAACTATTTTGCCCCGACTACTACAGCTATTTAAATCTACTCATTAAAATTTAAACTACACAAATAATTCAACTAAAAACATAAAAACTTGGAAGTAAATTTCCATGTATTAATAGGATTCTCTGACAACAAGCACAATATTATAATAAGGAGCTTGGATTAGGGATTCATTGGAACTCTAACCAACAACATACCCAGCCTGGTGGCCATCTTCATTTCCATCTTCTTCTGGTTCATCCTGGGTGGGTAGACAAGACAAGGCCTCCACACTGGCATTTGTCTGGCTTGATCGACAGTGAATAGTGAAATTATAATTTGCTAATCGTGATGCCCACTGTTGCTCCAGTACTTCCAACTTTGCCTTGCTCAGATGAGCAAGAGGATTGTCATTAGTATACATTGTAAATGAGTTGGAGGCTAAGTAGTTTTTGAATTTTTCAGTTACTGCCCACACTAATGCCAATAATTTCAATTTCAGAGAACTGAACCTTTTGTCATTCTGCTCGGAAGTACAGAGTCCTCTGCTGGCATAGACTAGTAGTAGTAGTAGTAGTAAACATTTTTATTTTTATACAGTATTTACAAACTTTAGGTCGAAAAGACCTATTTTCAAAGTTGTCCTGTGTGAAAGTAAACAATTTACAATAAGTTATCAGACAATAACATAACTATACATATAAAGTGCTCACTCAAAGATAACACACAAATACAATACTTTCATCGTAAAAAACAATATAAATTTCAATGGACAAATGTCTCACAATCATTTAAAAACCTCATTTAAAAACAAGTACATTCAGTAAAAAAATACATCATTTAAACCTCTTTTGAACTGGGATAAATTTGTTACTTTTCTTAACTGAGGGGGGATTTTATTCCAAATTGTTGCCACATGTGCCTTAAATGTCATAATTCCATATGTTGTATTCATTTTTGGAAATCTGTGACCCCTGTACTTTACATCTCTTAAAACATGAGAATTGCTCTTACAATCGGAACAAATCCAAATTTCCATTTATCATCCCATTTTTTATTTCATAAATGAATACAGAATATTGTTTTTTTAACCATACTGGTAAACTATCCCAGTTTAAGTTTTTGTACAGTGTACAATGATGGGTGTTGAAACTACAATTTAAAACAAATCTTGTCAGTCGGTTGTATGATATGACTAATTTATTAACGTTTTTTTGACCCACAAAATTGTACACCATAATTCCATATTCCAGTACAGGCATTATTAATTGGTTTGCAATTAACCTCTGGGTTCGTTGATTTAATATCCCTGATGACCTGCGCAGTGCTCCTATTATTAACTTTTTTTACTGTATTATTTTTATGTGCTGAAATAGATAAGGTATAATCAATCTCTGCACCTAAGTATTTATATTGATTTGTAACTACCAGTTTTTTCCCATCCCTCATTATTATATCCCCACCTTCAATCTCTTTTTTGGGAAGCTTGGTTGTTTTTTTATTAAAGTACATAACCTGAGTTTTTTTGTAAAGTAACACAAGTTTAGAACTGGAGAACCAGTCCTGCAAAGTATCAAAATCCGTCTGTAGTTTTGCCACGATTTCATTCTGAGATACTGCTGATGCTGGAAGAACAATGTCATCAGCATAAAGCCTAATTTGTGTGTTATTTATTTTAGTGGGTAATTCGTTAGTATATAACAAAAACAACAATGGCCCCAGAATTGAGCCTTGGGGAACACCTCTCGATATACTATCCACTTCCAAAAAATGTCCGTTTATTACTACTTTCTGATTCCTACAGGCCAAGTTGGATTTAAACCATTGCAAAGGCCTAGAAGCTATCCCAGTCCTCTCTATCCTCTCACACAGTAGATGGTGGTCGACCAAATCAAAGGCTTTGGACAGATCGACAAACACTGCACCCGTGGACTCCCCCCTATCCAGGGCCACTGACACTTTATCCACGAAGTCCACGAGCGCAGTGCCAGTCGAATAACCTGCCCTAAAGCCATGTTGGTATTTTGTCAGTTTTGAATATTTTTCTAAATAACTGTACAGTTGGCCGAACACCACAGACTATGATGCACTCTGTCCTGTTCTGCTGCTGTGCTATGACAGCTCCCAATTCTCAGTTAAGGGAATCAGTATACACTCAGAATAGTTTTCTATAGTCTGGGTAGGCGAGAATGGGTGCCTCAGTTAGGATTTGTTTCAAATGGTGGAAGGTATTCTGCTATGCCATAGCCCAACTCAAGGGTGTGTTTCGAGTAATTCTCTGATCCATGGTCTCTCTTACAAGCTCATGCAAAGGAGTGGCAATTTTGGAGAAGTCCTTCATAAATCTCCAATAGTAACCCACAAATCCCAAGAAGATCCTCAAATCTCAAGTTGTTGGGACAGGTCATTCTTGTACTACTCAAATCCTTTTTGGGTCTGGACATACTCCTACAGAGGTGACTATCTGTCTCAGGCAGTTGACTCAGTCTTTCAGTAAGTGACATTTAAAAGGCTTTATCTTCAGACCATAGGGTGCCAGTGGCTCAATGACAATTATAGGTGGCATAGGTGCTCCTGGGAGGTTTGCGAGTAGATGATGATACAGCATTCTACTAGTCAATGAAAGATGCTAGGTGCCCTGCACAGTCCAAACGGCATTCTGGTGAACTCAAATAACATCATGGGTGTGATAAAAGCAGTTTTCTCTTGGTCGGTTGGAGCAACTCACACTTACAAATAACCACTGGCTAAGTCAAGTATTAAGAACAATAAGACTGACTTCAAAGCAGTAAGCAAACCTTCAGTCCAGAGGAGCGGATAGGCATCTTTGTGGGTCACTTGGTTCAGTTTCTGGTTAACGACACAGAATCTCAGCTTTCAATGGGCTGTGATTCTCCTAAATGTCTTTGATGTC